>OZ012735.1:278766482-281166482 GCA_963859935.3 Lathyrus sativus
CTCAATAATTTTCACCTCATTGAGAGATTCACCACATTATTATTTGATTTATCAATGTTAGAAATCTCGAGATATAGTCACTTATCTTCTCCTTATCCTTCATTTGTAGTAGTTCAAGTTTCCTCCTCACTACATCATCTCCAAAATACCTTTCAAGCTTGTCTTAAGCTACTTTTGAAGTGGTTTCATCAATATATTTTTCAAACTCCTTGGAGTCAACACTTTGGTGAATGAGAAACAAGGAATTACAGTATGTCTTTTTATCTTATTTATTTTTATCTTATTTATGAGTTTTCTTATGTGTTGTTATTACTTTAGCAGGAAGAGCCTTGAGTCTTATTTTCACCATGTCACTAACATCTTGTACACCAAAGATCATCTTCATTTGAGTCACCCACTTGTCCAAATTCTTTCCATCAAGAATATGTAAGTGTGCTGCAAAGTTTTTATGACCCACCATAATTGGTGACTCAATCAAGCACACATGTTTCCAAGAATTGGCCAAGCTTTAGATACCAATTTATTGGAGGAAAAAGGAGAATAGAGAAAATATTGCAAAATACGAAAAGATAAATAATTTATTAATGTTTCACTCTTAACTTAAAATAAAAGTGTTATTTATAGACTCTGTAGCTACCTATATCAATATTAAAACAACTTCTTAAAAACAATTTAATATACACATCCAATTATATGATATCGACTCGAACATATCGATAAAAAAATCTCTAATTAAAACTAATATGTCCTTCCGATTATATACTCAAAACCACAATAATAATAATAACCTAACATTTATGTTTGCTTGAATTACACTTTAACACCATATACACTCCTTGAAATGATTTATTTGAATCACTTACTTTGACATGTGTTATATGCCTTTTGTTATGGTTAAACTATATACACTCCTTGAAATGATTTATTTGAAGCACTTACTTTGACATGTGTTGTATTCCTTTTATTATGGTTTTGTTAGCCTTTTCATTTCTCTTATTCTTAATCCATAAATATATGTTACGAGATATCATGGCTTTTCATCCCAATCCTATAGGGCGAGGAATTTCCTCAATTGTAATCTTGTACTCAAGTTGTTCTTTCTCTAAAGTTTCATTATAAAAACTTGCTTTGGATACTGTCCAATCTCGATCAGTGGCCCTTAATATGCTGACAAATGACGTTGTGACTTAATGGGTCTTTTCATTTGCGTTTTGGTCAATGAAATTGTGTTTTCATATTGAGGTCACTGAAAATGTTGGAACACTGGCCACCTTGACTAAGCAAGTCAATGGTTATTTCGAGTCAATCTAAAACAAGCGACTAGTCCAAGAAATGTGTAAAAGAAAGTACTAATGGACAAACAAAAACTCTATCATAATACTAGCGTAACATTTACATAACACTAATGTAAAATTATATGATGATTTGACATGGTATTGCATTATATCAATATTAACATACTTTTAATAAACTTTGTTAATATTGATGGGACTAATAACACATCAAAAAATATATATTTGAGAAAAAATACATAGATATTGATCTAAATGACGTAAACTCAAAATTTAATGGTCGGTTTTATAAAACATAAGTAAAACATTATTAGAAGGCGTCACATGCATGTCTATATATTTTGAAATTAGCCAGGAAAAAAAAATTGGTCTCCAACAGGACTTGTCACGACTACCCCGAATCAATCATGACAAAATCAATTTAATTGGGGTAGGATGGGTGTTGCTAAAATATGATTTTTAATTATCGCGTGGTTCAGTTTTATTTGTAATTTTTATTTTATAAATTGAATAAAATCAAACAAAATTGCATTATATTACAATTTAGATTTTACGTATCTCAAGTCAAATTCAAATCTCAAACCTATTATGCAGTAACCTTACAGTTACAAATGATTTTCTCTTATTCGCACTTAGAGTTTTAGTATCAACATTCGCATATATCTCCTAGTAATATCGCACTTTCTTTTCATCTTCTTTATCATATATGTTTCGCCTCTTCTACTATAATCTCTCATCTTTTATGTTCTTTCTTTCATCTTTTTATTTTTATGTTATTGTTTTCTCTTCTAATTACATTTTTATCGCACATTTCTTTTCTAATCTTGCATGACTTCTATTCTCTTCCTCATCTTCTCTAATCTCTCGTATCCTATATTTTTTCTATTTTTTTATAATATTTTTAATATTGTTTTATGCTATATTTTATCATTTTTATTTCACTTTTGTCTAATCTGATTTTTATATATTGAATGATAAGTGTTTATTTAAATGTGATGAGTTTTAATGTTATTTTGTAATGTGTGAATGACTCAACATAAAGTTATGTTATTCTATATATGTGTATGTATGACTCAATAAAAATCTTGTAAAAAACGAACCAACCGAATCAATCCGGTTCGTATTGGTTTGATTCGGTTTTATTTTAAAAACCAACCAAACCAAAACAAACTGTATATTTTTCTCTCATGTAGTTTGGATGATTTTAAACGTTAAAACCATCTAAACTGCACCACAAACATTCTTATTTATTAGTATATATTATCATATACAAGAATAACATATCAAAAAATGGATAGTATTGTACCAAATTACCTTGTTTCAATCATGTACTAAAAATGGTTATCTATGGGTTCATAAAGATAAGCGCAATATAATGGTATGAAGAAAAACTACTACATTAGAATATGGTATAATCATTGCAGGAAAAATTCTTCGATTTATTTTAGGATCAAAAGGTATTATGGAAGATACAACTATAAACATCAAGTTTATAGTAATTAAAGGAAAATACATTGATTCTACATTCTTGTTCAGCTGGAGTTAATAAATAAACACAATTTTTTTAATGAAGAATAATAATATATATTAAAAAAAAGTTGAAAAATCACTAAAATGAAATAAAGGTAGCCCTATAGCACAAGATGTGCTATAGAAGACTATAAAAGATCAAAATATTCAATAGAAAAAATATACAGCAAAAATAAATCAACCAACAATATTAACCAAGAGGTCCACACAGGTAAAACCTCATGCTACAAATAAAAATCCTCTTTGTTGGCAATATGTCAAATATAAACTGTCAGATCCATAATCAACATATCAGATCATATTAAAAGAGCACACAAAAATAAGGAGTCAAAACTAACCTCCGAACTAAGGCAACCACTCAATCCACTAAAGGTATAAGAAGATGATAGGGTTCTTAATTCATTCAGTGAAAGTGCAAGAGTTCAATCATGATCTACCCAAAGACCAATTCTAAGCCAAAAAAACACTTCCCCTCCCCCCACTTCATTCGCTGGTTTTGTGACTCTGTTAAAACTAACATTATTATGGGTTTTCAGATGGACTAAACTACTGTGTGTCAAATCATAAAGTAACAACCCCTATAATTTCGTATGCCCCATAATGAAAGAAAATACTCAAAATGCACCTTATGACCATTAGGTATAACTACATAATACCATAACCGCTTAAAGATTCTATACCATATAGACAAGATAAGCTCACAAGTAACAAAGACATGGAAAACCATCTAAACAAAATTCCCATACCTCGGATAAGAACCCTACTTGGATCATAAATCATTCATCTCTTAGCTAAGTTTACTCACGATGCAAGTCTATTTTGCAAAATTTTCCAAGAGAAAACCAACCATTGTGAAATAATTTATAGGTCCTAGATTCAATACCTCATTTGCAACCAAATTAAAGCACATAAAAATAATAATATTTCACCACGTTATATGTTCCAACCGTGGTGGTATGAGTAAGAGTTTATTATAAAATATGGAATTGTTTATTCTTACATGCCCCTCATTAATCATATATAACCATTCAAATAGATTTTTGAGATGATAATCAGAAAAACTAAATTATTCTTGAAAAACAACTTAAACGGTCCAATGTTTTTCAAATTGCATGCATCTTGTAATTCATGATTTCCTCATTTATCCATATAGTTTGAGTCAATCCCAAATTCTTCAAAAAGTAAAGATGATGAATGGATGTCTTCTAAGTGTTTCACACAAAATTTGATTTCCATTTTTTCTAGTTTATTTTGCAAATATCAAATTTTGTGTTCACTATGGAAATATTATATGAAATACTCATATAATATTTCCACAGCGACCTCAAGTTCGCAACTATTTTAAATTCATGTTCACACAACCAATTGCATTAGTGATAAGCAAAGAACCATAACCACTCTTCTGCTACACATGAAAAACCATTTAATAACAAACAACACAAAACAACAGCAGCAACATCAACAACATGCAACAATATTTATCAACAACAGACATACCTTTAATTGAAAAATTCATGGAAAATTAAGACAAATCATCATGTGAACCACACATATAGTATGCAAACTTGTAAAATGAAAGGAGAATGAAACTGGGGAGAAAACTACAAACTTGTGTTAAATTTGAATGGATGTCATTCTAGGTCTATCATACAAGTTTACATCTTTCACTTTAACTACATCCTTTCTTGTATTTTTTCTTCATAGCAACACAAATAAATTATAATCCTACAAACACCATGAAAAAAATAGCATGTTAACATAAACTAGCAGAACATTGTAATCCAACAAAAATTTATGAAAATACATAACAATAACATCAACATAACAACAACATACACGAATGAGAGAGAATATATAAAAAGATTTATCAACAACAACAACCAACAACAAAACATGTGAAACTTAAGTAAATTATTGTAGTTGAGATTCGAATCTTGTCACTCTATGGATGTATAATAACAGTTACTTAGTTTTCCGTAATACAATGTCTTTTCGTAAATATAAAAAAATAAAACGCGTCCAAAACTGAAGTATTACCACAATTAACAGTCAGATCGCTGTAATTTAGTGTTATCAAAAGTATATTTTTTAGTAGTGATGCTTTCAAAACCAATTATCTTTATCTAATGGAGAGAGTGACATCACAAAGCAAATATAGGAGCTTCTCAAAAAGGGATAATTCTCTAAGAAAAAATTGTCTCTGCTGCCTAAGATCTCAAGTCAAGACCCCATTAACTATCAAATCAATCTTTCTCACCAACCCATAAAGTTGAATAGTGTTCAAGAGCAAACTATGAAACTTAATCTTAAAGGGTGTGGACCCTAACACACGGTCCTTCCATAAGGAAGTTTGGGAACCATACCCTTATTTCATAATGTCACCATCAACAAACCAAATAGAATTATCTCCCTCTTTAGACCTAAGAAGAGATATACCTTTCCACTAGAAAGACACAGCGCGAAAACCTCCAATCCCCCCCTCCACTAATAGATGACATTACAAGAGCTATAAAAGTACTCCTCTAAAGCTCATGATTCCCTATAAGTATCCTCCATCCCCTTTGTCGAAAGGGCAAGATTACCTTACGAAAACGAAAATGCAATTGCATTACAAACAAGTGGAAAAATAAAGAAAGTGTTCATACCATAATTTTTCATCAAATCCAACTCATTTTTCCCTTCACCCATTAAAAAAAAACCATTACATTAGCAAGAATAGTGAAAAATAAAAAAGCTTCAAAAGTGAATGCAAGGAACCATATCATTCTTAAACCACATATGACTTTGAGGTTTTTCAACATTTTTAATCCTTGGAATTTATTACATTAATGGAGAAATCACTTGTGAGGTTCTAAGAAACAAAACGTATGATCAATGATCCTAGTTGAATAAGCGTTGATTCCTAAACCAATAGTTGTGCAAGTATGACTCGCACATGTTGCAAAACATGAGACAAAGCATGAAGTAGCCCACATCAATGGATCTTCTTTTTCTAATTTTTCATAAATGGAAATAAGAATGTTGATGAAGGAACTTTTTTAAATAAGTAATGAAAGCACTTATTATTATGGTGGAGCAAGTTCATAGGGCGTCGTTTCTCCCGGTTGAAAATAGTCTCATTCACGGTCAGAAGAGTTGTTAGCACTATCTTTGCGGGTGATATTCAACATCATTCCAAACAAAATCATTGACTTCAAACACCATTTTCATTACCTTAGCAGAGCTTTGTGCATGCGTGTGATTCAAAATTTAGAAATAACCTAATTAGATGTTTGAAATAAGAAAAAATAAATGAAATGGTTCTTAAACTCTCTAATCATATTTCATTTTTCATGTGCTTGTTTAGGGAAGCGATCGTCCTAGGTGACTAAGACTTAGAGGAATTCTCTGCTTCTCCCTATAAAATTTTCACTTAAGTTTAAAAAATGTGCACCAATTAAGGATCATTTCCTCTCCACCGTGAATGTAAACTATAACATAAAAATGAAAACAATCAGTCCCACTAAAAAACAACGCTAATTTGTTTAATATAGAACTAAGGTTCACAAAGGCACCATTAGACTATCAGAAACATCATAAGTGTAAGGTTTAGGGTTTAGAAAAAGTACTATATGGTGAAGTATATTGTACACTTCTATCTATTACTTAACAAATTTTAAACTAACAAAGAATGTACATGATACATGTTCCGGTGTGGGCCTCACCTCGGCAGGCCCAATACCAAATACGGCCCAACAGGCGAACTGGGCACACCTGGCACACGCCCCTTCGGACGAGCAGGACCGTCCGCCGGGCACAAGCCATCACGCCGCATCCCCTTCGTCGTCCGTCACACCAGACGAGCGAGACTACCCGGGCTCCCTCCGCGGGAGAATAACGTGCTCGGCGCACGTTATCCATGCGCTTCCCTCCGCGGGAGAATAACGTGCTCGGCGCACGTTCTCCACGTGCTCCCCTCCGCGGGGACACGTCATCGGCCAACCGCCCACCTCCGAAAGAGCAGGTCAAACCCACTTTCCGGAGACCTAGGAGCGGTTGAACTAGGGCGAAGACCACGTCCTGGTCTTCACTACGCCACGTAAGCCCTAGCAGTCATTAGGGTTGGGCCTGGTCGTCTGGCCCACCTCGAATGACCGTTGGCCCAGCGCTGGGGTCTCTCTATAAATACCCTCTTCTTCAAGAGGGTCAGGTAACTCTTCTTGCCCTCCTTTTCTGTACTATTGCTTCCTCTCTGTCCAACTTCTTACTTGGGCGTCGGAGTGCTTTGCAGGTACACCCCCTCCTCGTTCTTACCTCGGCGAACAGATAACCGTCCGGCGAAGCGTGGCCAGTCCGTGATCCCTCCTGATCAGGTCAGATCAGTGGCGCCGTCTGTGGGAACGGAAACTTCCCCGTTACTCCGAGCAGAAAAACCAAAAGTTTCACCAAACCTCCACGGTTATGGCCAGCCCACGCCGCGACGACACTCCGCTCGATCTCGCGCTCAACACTGCCACCAACGGGAAGCAGGTAGGAACGGCGCGCCTGAATGAAGCCGACGAAAGAGACGGGCAAACCGCCTCGCCATCGTCCGAGGAAAGGCCCCTGCACGCCGACCATCGCCCCCCGAGCCCGCCGGCATTCCACCCTGTTCCTATCCCGGCGGGAGCGGACCCCACGGTAGCCGCCCTCTTTGCAGCCATCAACCAGACGAACCAGCTGCTGTCCCAACAGAACGCTAGAATTGGAGCGTTGGAACGCGGCGGCTCCCCGAGGTACCCCCAGCGGGAAGACCAGAACGGAGGTTCGAGGAGCCCCTCACCTCGACCCAGGAACCGCCGACCGCGGTTGGAGAGACGCCGCCCCCAAGCGACACGGGAACGCACCAGATCCCCGGCAAGACACGGTCGCGGGAGGAACCAGAACGCCGCGGCGACCCCAACCGAGGAAACCCGAGGCGGGAGCGCAGGCCGGAGATCGAGGGCCCGAAACCCGGGACACACCGCAACCGGCTCATCCCCCCTGAGATCCCCGGCGCACAGCGACGAGGATGACTACCGCACCCCACTATCCCGGGAGATCATGGCGGCCCCTATACCCCAAGGAATGGAGAAGCCACCGACGCTGTCAACGTACGACGGCACCTCCGACCCGGACGATCATCTGGAAGACATCGAGGCCATGCTCGACTACCGCAATGTCCGGGGAGCTATCAAATGCAGACTCTTCCCGACGACTCTGAGGAAAGGCGCTATGACCTGGTACAAAAGCCTGGAGCCCGAATCAGTTACATCGTGGAGGGTCTTGAAGGACCTATTCTCCAAACACTTCACAGCGTCCCGGCGTCACCCGAAGACGGAAGCAGTCCTCGGGGCGATCATCCAAGGCCCCGACGAACCCCTCCGGAAATACATCGAAAGATTTACTCGGGAAGCCGTACAGGTGACGACTTCCGACGAAATGAAACGCTACTTAATGGAGCAAGGCCTGCGCCATGACTCCAAATTCTACGAGGCCGTGGGCATACACCGGCCCACGTCCCTCCAAGACTTCCTCGACAGGGCCGCCCACTACATCCGGTTCGAGGAAACACAAGCGGCCAACTCCGCCCGCGACACCCGAGACAGAGAAGCCCCCCGCGGGCACCGAGACGACGGAGCTTCGAGCCACCGGCGAGGAGGGGACCGCCGTCGGGATGACCGCCACCGCGAACCCCGCGAACAGCGCGAGTCGCGCGGCCCGGCAGGAAGGTTCACCGAGTACACCGCCTTGGTCGCTTCCCGCGAACGCATACTGGCCGAATGCGCTAAAACCGAGTTTGTGCAGGGAGGTGTCCGTTTTCCCACGACCAACGCCGCCCAAACCCAACGTGGACAAGTCAAAGTACTGCCGGTTCCACAGGACCCACGGGCATGTAACGGAAGACTGCATCCATCTCAAAGATGCGATCGAAATCCTAATCAAAGATGGGCACTTAAAGCGATACACCCGGGGAGGTGAACCACCCAGATCGGAGGCCCCGGAGGCAAAGAAAATCGAGGAGCTCCCCTGCCCAGAAGACGGTGAGAGACTCCAGGTCGCGCTGTGCGTCAGCCGCCCCGAGGACTGGTTCGCAAGCAGAGGACTCGGCATCCCCGAAGCACCCAGCTTAGTCGGCGAGCCAATCCGACCAACCAGCCGATGGGAATACTTCCCCAGAGCCATGGTCATCTCTGATGGCGCTACGAGGAGTCTGTCCATAGGATCTGTGAAAAGGAAATTCGACGAACTCATCGCGGGCAACTCCGGCAAGATGAGCACGCTCGACAGATTCCGAGGCCGCTCCAACCCGATCACGTTCTACCTCGAGGAACTACCCGGGGGATCTCCCAATTCCAACATACCCTTGCTCATACGCGCACGTATGGCAAACTTCGACGTCAGGCGCCTCCTCGTCGACGGAGGGAGCTCGGTTGACATAATGTACTCACATTTGTTCACGACTCTCCAGCTCAACGAGTCCAACCTCTCCCCCTACGTAGGCTCCGACCTCCAGGGGTTCAACGGGACGACGACAAGACCCTGGGGATACGTGGAACTGAAAGTCACCTTTGGGGAAGAGGAAACGGCCAGAGACATCAGCATCCGCTTCTTAGTCATCGAATGCCCGTCCCTGTATAACTGCATCCTGGGCAGGACAACGATAGCAGAGCTCACCGCGGTACCCTCCACCGCCCACCTGAAGATGAAATATTACACGAGAAGGGGAGCCGTGGTCACCCTCAACGGCGACATCGAAGCTGCCCGAAGGTGTTTTGAAGCCGCACTGAAAGGCTTCGACTCCATCGCTCCACCGACCAAAAAGAAAGCACCGAGCGCTACGCCAAAGGACAAGCCAACAGAGCTGGTCGGATCAGTTGAGCTCGACAGTCGCTTCACCGACGAGCTCGACAATAAAAAGACTGACGCGGCCAACGAGCATCCAGCGCGCCCCATCCCGGATGGCGATTTCGAGCTCATTCCCCTCGGGGACGACACGACCAGAACCGTAAGGGTAGGCGCAGGACTCCCCGACCTCGCGAAACGACAGCTCCAAGCCTGCCTCCGCGAGAATGCCGACCTCTTCGCCTGGAGCGCCGCGGAAATGCCGGGACTCGACCCTGAGGTCGCCTGCCACCAGCTGTCCATCAGCCCGACCGCAAAGGCCGTGGTGCAACGCCGTCGCCGCCAGTCTCCAGAAAAATCGGCAGCAGCCGAACAAGCTGTAAAAGACCTCTTAGAGGCAAATTTTATTTCGGAAGCCCGGTATTCCACCTGGCTGTCCAACGTTGTACTTGTTAAAAAGAATAATGGAAAATGGCGCATGTGTGTTGACTACACTGACCTCAACCGGGCATGTCCTAAGGACGCCTACCCCCTCCCCAACATCGACAAGCTCGTCGACAACTCGGCGGGCTTCAAACTCTTGTCCTTCATGGACGCATACTCGGGATACAATCAGATCCCGATGGCCGAACACGACAAACAGGCCACGGCCTTCATGACAGCATCGGGCAATTACTATTACAACGTAATGCCTTTCGGCCTCAAAAACGCCGGGGCCACGTACCAACGGATGATGAACCGCGTCTTCCACAAGGAGATCGGGGACATGCTCGAAGTCTATATGGACGACATGATCGTCAAATCCGGCGCGGAAGACGACCATGCGGCACATCTCCAGAAGGTCTTCAAGACCGCGAGATCATGTCGCATGCGCTTTAACCCGGAGAAATGCACTTTCGGCGTCTGCGCCGGTAAATTCCTCGGCTACTACTTGACCGAACGGGGGATCGAAGCCAACCCGGACAAGTGCCACGCCTTCTCCAATATAACCACGCCGACCACGAAGCGTGCCATCCAGTCCCTCAACGGCGTACTAGCCTCCCTCTCACGATTCATCGCGAGATCGGCCCAACACGCCCTCCCGTTCTTCAAACTGCTCAGGAAGGAGACCAAGTTCGAATGGACGGACGAATGTGAGAGAGCCCTTCGCCACCTCAAACGCGTCCTCTCCGAACCACCAGTACTGACGCGCCCCGCGACGGGCGAAACCCTGTACTTATATCTGGCCGTCTCTAACGAAGCCGTCAGCGCCGTCCTCGTGAGCGAAGCCGGGGAAGGACAAAAGCCCATTTATTTTACTAGTAAAGCCCTCCACGGCCCGGAGGCCCGATACCAGCTGATCGAGAAAGTCGCCCTGGCCCTCGTTACAGCGGCACGCCGACTCCGGCATTATTTTCTAGCACACACCATCGTGCTCCGCACCGACCAACCCCTCCGCCAGCTACTCGGCCGCCCAGACATGGCTGGGCGCATGCTGAAATGGTCGCTAGAGCTCTCCGAGTTCGACATCACATACGAGAGCCGGCACGCCATCAAGGCTCAAGCGTTGGCTGACTTCGTAGCCGAGATGACCACGCCCCCCGACCCGCCCACCAGGAACCACCTCTGGACCATCTTTGTGGACGGCTCCTCCAACTCTACGGGGAGCGGCGCCGGCATCGTCCTCGACAACGACGAGGGTACGGTCATCGAAGTCTCCCTCACGCTAGCCTTCCCAACGACCAACAACCAAGCCGAATACGAAGCATTTCTCGCCGGCCTTCGCCTAGCATCCGACCTGGGAGCCAGGGACATCCGAATCTACACGGATTCCCAGCTGGTCGCTTCGCAAGTCCGAGGTGAATACCAAGCAAAAAACGACACCCTCGCCGGATACCTCGCGCTCATCAGTGACAAACTAAGAGGGTTCGACTCAGCAGAAATTCAACACGTTCCTCGGGAGCAGAACACCCGCGCCGACATCCTCTCCAAACTAGCAAGCACCAAGAAACGAGGCGGTCACAAATCGGTCATTCAAGAAATCTTGTCCCAACCAAGTACCAGCCCGACCACCACACCCCTCGACATCAACGCCATTGGAGACGCGGACTGCTGGATGACCCCCCTCCACACCTATCTCAGCACCGGCCGTCTGCCGACCAGCTCTAGCGAGGCCAACGCAACGAAACGACGGGCCTGCTCGTACGTCCTCCTCGAGGGACGACTGTACCGCCGAGGCTTCGCAATCCCACTCCTCAAATGCATAGACAAATCCCAGAGTACGGCCGTTCTAGAAGAAATCCACGAAGGTATCAACGCGCAGCACCTCGGGGGCAGATCCCTAGCGCGCAAGGCCCTACGCGCGGGCTACTACTGGCCGTCAATGCAGTCCGACGCGAAAGAACATGTCAAACGGTGCGATAAGTGTCAACGACACGGAGACATGCACCTGGCCCCGCCAACCGACCTCACATCCCTCTCATCTCCGTGGCCATTCGCCTGGTGGGGGCTGGATATCCTCGGACCCTTCCCCCTCGGTTCATACCAGAACAAGTACCTCATCGTGGGAGTCGACTACTTCACCAAGTGGGTCGAGGCTGAAGCTCTGGCCAAAATCACCGCCCACAACATTCTCCGATTCTACAAACGCAACATCCTCGCCAGGTTCGGGGTACCACTCGCCATCGTCACCGACAACGGTACACAATTTACAGACAAAAACTTCCGCGACTTCGTCACCAACCTCGGGACCAAACATCACTTCGCCTCGGTCGAACACCCTCAGACGAACGGCCAGGCGGAGTCGGCAAACAGAGTTATACTCAGAGGACTCAGACGACGCCTCGGAGACGCCAAACGAGCATGGGTCGAAGAACTCCACAGCGTCCTCTGGGCATACCGTACTACTCCTCACTCAACTACAGGGGAGACCCCATTTCGCCTCACGTACGGAACCGAGGCCGTAATACCGGTCGAAATCCGCGAACCGTCCAGACGAACGGAAGCTCCCCTAGACACCGACGACAACGACGGCTCCCTCCGAGAAGAGCTCGACCTCGTCGAAGAAATCCGCGCAGGAGCAGCCCTCCGGGAAGCCCGGCTGAAGCAACAAGTAGCACTTCGCCATAACCACAAAGTCATAAAACGCGATTTTCAAACTGGAGACTTAGTTCTACGCAGAAATCAAAAGGACTCCCACGAGGGCAAACTGGCGGCGAACTGGGAAGGCCCATACCGAGTCCGGGACAAAACGGAACACGGGGCCTATTACCTCGAAAACCTGCACGGTGAACAACTAGCTCGACCATGGAACGCCGCGAAGCTTAAGCGGTACTACAGTTAACACATTGCCCGCGACGACCAATCGTCCCGGCCACTGGGGGGGCGACATGGTACCACCGCACACCCCCGCGTCCACCAACGACCAAAGAAAGCAAGCCCTGCCTCTCGTGTGCGCGGGCAGAAGGCCTTGCTCGGCAGGGAATACCTCGACCGAGGCCCCTCGCCGCCGTACCAAAACAGGCAGGACACCCAGCTCGCGATGGGCCGTCCACGCCCCGGGGAAAACTACCCCCGAAAAGGCCCGGCTACATCCCCGGCCAAACCGGCCAGTCCCCTACACTACCGGTAACAAATTGTCGAGCTAAACACACCGAGCGAACACTTAGAAAATCTACAAGAAATGTCATACACATCAAAGGCATTCGAACAAATACGAAAAACGAGCATAAAACAACATGCAAACAACGAGCGCACACTTAGAAAATCCATGATAAATATATTTAACAAAAGCGGGCACCAGCCCAGTAGTCAATAGTACAAAAACGAGCACGCAGGCCCAAAGCAAAAGATAAACACCGGCACGCAGGCCACAAAACAACGAGCACGCAGGCCCGGCAACCTACACTTCCTCATCAGCTCGGTCAGCAGCCACGGTTTCCTCGTCGGGGATAACGAAATAAGGATCGATCACCCTTCCATCAACGATCTCGTGGTACGGCCCTATCCCGTCCACGACCAGCTCGACACCAGGGTTGGCGACCTGAATCTGCTCGACCGCATTCTTGAACCCGACCTCAACGGCTTCCAGACAATCGCTCTCCAACACCCGGATACGGGCGATCAAGTCAGCACGGGTGATTAAACGCCGATCCCCCTCAGTCTCGTCCTCGGCCGGACGAACAGCGCTGTCCAGAACCTCAGTACGAACCTTCAGCGCCTGCACCTCGGCCGTCGCCGTCCCCAGCTTCTCTTCCAGCGAACTCACCTTCCCCTCAGCACCCTCTGCTCGTTTCCGCTCCTCAGCAACGTCCTTCTGGCTCTTCTCCAACTCCTCGGTGAGCTTGGCCAACCGCGACTGCGTAAAGGTGAGATCCCCTTGCAGTTTGGACAGCTCAGCAGCAGAGCAGCCCTCCTCGTTCAGCACGAGAGCCGTCGTAAACGTCCGCATCATCGCGGCCAAGTCCTCAGCCAGGACACGCCGACGGGCCTCCCGATCAGCCTGGCGAACAGCCTTCACCTCCCCGGCGGAAACGGTGGGGGAACGGGCACCATGAAAATACCCCGGGTGCTGGTGGCAGGGAGGGACGACATAACCTTCCTCGACGGCGCCGACCGTCAGATCCACCACCCGAGGCTCCTCGGACCTCTGCCTCTTCGACACTCCTTGGGACACAGGGGATTGGCTCTCTTGAGGCGACGAGGACGAAGTTTGGCCCCCCTGCGTCGCGACCTCCTGACTGACCCGCTGACTCACCCTCGTCCTCGGGACCCCGGCACTCCTGGCAGCACGCAACTGCTTCACCCGCTCGTCGACAGTAGACATGTTCGCTGCAAAAACAAAGAAATAGGTTAGCGACGATCAAAAACCCCGACAACGAGGGAAAACGAAACATCCCTACCTAGATAATCTAGAGCGGCCGCCCCGGTCGCACAGCCGAGCAAAGTCTTAGTATTTATCAAACGCTTTTTAGTGCGTACGTTCCCCTGGGCATCGAGGATGTACCGACCGTCGGGCGTCACCAGCTTCGACGGGGGAAGTGACCGCACAAAGGCAATTATTTTCAGATAAGCGGCCATGTCCTTCTCCTCGAGGGTTCCCGCCCGGACGATATACCTATCCGTCCCTCGACTGAAATGCTCCGAGGTCCACAGCAGATGTATCTTGGGAAGCCACGCTCGGAACCACTGGCCATCTACCGTGCGCTCGCCCTCGTCAAAGAGAGTGTCCGAGCCGTGCTGCGTGATCGGCTTGACGAGGTAGAACCGACCCTTGAAGTCTTTGACAGAATCACTGTACGCTTTAAAAATTTTGGTCGATTGTTTGAAAGAGACCCATCCGTGACGACCTCGCACCGTCTGCCGCTGCAAATGAAAGATGCGAAAGAACAACGGCACCGTCGGCTCCACCGAGAGGTAGAAACACACCACCTCGAAAGCCCGGATGAAAGCCAGAGCGTTCGGGTGCAGCTGAGACGGGGCAAGACGCAGCCAGTCAAATATCCCCAGATGGAAGGCAGAGAACGGCAACCGGAGCCGAGCTTCTTTAAAATAAAATTCATACATCGGGAACATCCTCCGCCCATAGCGCGAACAGATCCGATGGTGCGCTTTCGGGCGATACACCTGCCAGTGTTGCGTTTCTCCTAGCGGCGTGTCCTCGACCGTGGCGTACACGTCGGACGGGTCGACCACAAAACAAGAAGGGATGGTAAGTGGCTCCTCGGCCGCCCACTCCTCGGGCAAGGAGACGCGCCCGTCGTCATACTCCGGGACCTCGGGTTCATCATCTTCAACCATTATCCCCGGCACCAGAGCCGACATCTACACCTGAAAGCAGAGGACCTCGGTGAATTCGATAGCCAGGATCAAATCCACCCTTCCACCGCAAGTCAAGTGAAAGGGCGACAAAGGCCGAGGGGCGGCGGGCAGACATTCGCTCCCCGCCTACCCTCCTCGGGGATCGAAGAACGACCCCTCAGCCCTTCGGGGCGGCCGTCGGAGAAGATACTTCTCCCCGGGGCAGTCATCAGAGAAAGCCCCCGTCCTCGGGGCATTCATCGAAGAAAAACCCCCGTCCTCGGGGCATTCATCAGAAAAAGCCCCCGTCCTCGGGGCATTCATCGGAGAAAAGCCCCCGTCCTCGGGGCATTCATCAGAAAAAGCTCCTGTCCCCGGGGCATTCATCGGAACTAGCCTACCGTCCCCGGGACATTCATCGGAAAACTCGCCAGACGCGGCGGAACTCGCATCCCTCCTCGGGGCGCTCATCGCGCCCCGACCACACGTCCCAGTCAGACGACGAAAACAAAAGAGAGGGAGAAGAGGAACTCACTTGTAACGGCGGCGGACGGAAGAAAAAGCGAATGGCACGGCGTTGATCGGCGGCGAACGGCGGACGGGCAGAGACGATGAAAGATCAACAGGGAGAAAAGTAGCAGAATGAGCGGGGACCGCCATATTTATAACCCGGCGCGAGGCTCGAAGCGACCCTAGGCTCATTAATGACATAGGTTAGCCGCCCCTACGACCGCTCAACGCAAGACACGTGGAAGCAGCCTGACAGTCGCGTCTCTCCATCTGCCTCCTCCCCGTTCTACCGACGACCGGAGCCCTTCGCACGAGTCCCCCGCTCCAGACATGACGACCTTAAGTCCTCGCTCTTCCCCAGAGCTTCGACTTGGGGGGCTCCTGTTCCGGTGTGGGCCTCACCTCGGCAGGCCCAATACCAAATACGGCCCAACAGGCGAACTGGGCACACCTGGCACACGCCCCTTCGGACGAGCAGGACCGTCCGCCGGGCACAAGCCATCACGCCGCATCCCCTTCGTCGTCCGTCACACCAGACGAGCGAGACTACCCGGGCTCCCTCCGCGGGAGAATAACGTGCTCGGCGCACGTTATCCATGCGCTTCCCTCCGCGGGAGAATAACGTGCTCGGCGCACGTTCTCCACGTGCTCCCCTCCGCGGGGACACGTCATCGGCCAACCGCCCACCTCCGAAAGAGCAGGTCAAACCCACTTTCCGGAGACCTAGGAGCGGTTGAACTAGGGCGAAGACCACGTCCTGGTCTTCACTACGCCACGTAAGCCCTAGCAGTCATTAGGGTTGGGCCTGGTCGTCTGGCCCACCTCGAATGACCGTTGGCCCAGCGCTGGGGTCTCTCTATAAATACCCTCTTCTTCAAGAGGGTCAGGTAACTCTTCTTGCCCTCCTTTTCTGTACTATTGCTTCCTCTCTGTCCAACTTCTTACTTGGGCGTCGGAGTGCTTTGCAGGTACACCCCCTCCTCGTTCTTACCTCGGCGAACAGATAACCGTCCGGCGAAGCGTGGCCAGTCCGTGATCCCTCCTGATCAGGTCAGATCAATACAAATTACAAATTTTTAATTTCTCATATCTTTTCAAAGTTATATCTCTTGATAATAAAACATAATTTGTTGACAACAACAATACAACGGAAATAATGTTCATTTAATTATCGAGGAATAAAAGTACTTGCAGACATTTTATTGTTAGACAATAGTGTCAAACTATTGTTAGATTGAATACCATGCATGAAAAATGCAGGTTCATGTGGTATTGGTAATTCAATTAAGTCACTACTAAGATAAGAAGTAACTGTCACCATTGAAGGTCTTGCATTTGCGTCATGTTGAACACATAATAGACCAACTTGAATGCACTTAAATACTTCAGTGCTTGAATAATCTTCTTTAACATTTGGATCCAATATACTTAAAGGTGTTTGATTACTCCATTGCCTCCAAACCTGAAATAAAATGAGAAATTAATTTTTTTTAACTATTTTCGAAGTTAAATGTGAATAACTTTTTTTTAAAATCTTTTAATCATAGGAAAAGGATATTTAATAATCCAAAATTTGATAAGAAGATATGAAAACCTGACAATAATAATAGGACACTTATTCTAAGGAAATTATATATATATATATATATATATATATATATATATATATATATATATATATATATATATATATATATATATATATATATATATATATATATATATATATATATATATATATATATATATATATATATATATATATATATATATATTCTAAAAATAATAATAAAAGGGCACTATTGCTGAATTATTAGACCTACATAATTCAAAAGGCCATCAGCAACATGGTGCGGTGAATATACACTTCTATTCTTCTTTCCAGCAACAATCTCTAAAAGCGCATGACTTCAAAACTATAAATGTCGGATTTTTCAGAAAAATGTCCGGACATTACATATTCAGGAGACATATAACCACTAAAAATAAAATTTAATGTTAGTTAAACTGAAATATACTTTAATTAAGAAAAATGAGAAAAGATAGTCGAGGAGTGAAAATCAAAACTTACTATGTCCCACTACGCCAGTATTGATTTTTAGCAGCGCATACAAAGACAGCGCTTTTAAAAAAAGCGCTGCTAAATAGTCAGTAAAAAAAAAAGAAAAAAATTACCTACCAAAGACAGCGCTTTTTTAAAAAGCGCTGCTAAAAGGAGACCCTTAGAAAGCGCTTTTTAAAAGCGCTACTAAAAGGGGACCCTTAGAAAGCGCTTTTTAAAAGCGCTGCTAAAAGGGGACCCTACGAGAGCGCTTTTTTTATAAAGCGCTGCTATATGTCATTGCTAATGCACCCTATGAAAGCGCTTTTAAAAGCGCTGCTAAAGGCCTTTAAAAAGCGCTGCTAAAGGTATTAGTATAATAATTTTTATATACCCTCCAGAATTGTAAACGAAACAGAACACGCGTTTTTTCGTTTTCTTCTTCGTTTCTTCATTTCTCCATTGCCCTATCTTCCATTTTCGCCCTCCGTTGAAGCTTTCGTCGCCGTCCGTTTGCGCCGCCGTCTTCCATTTGTTTTCGCCGCCGTTCGCCGTTCCCTTTCGCCGCCGTTCACCGTTCGTTCTCCTCCACCGTTACGGTAAATCCGCGACTGTTACGGCATTTTTATGGATTATTGTCTTAGTATTGCATTTTTCTGGATTAGATGATGTTAGTGCTACTTCTTTCTGAGTTATTGACTTATTTTTGTTGATACCATTGATGAGCATTACTCTTTTGATATTGGCTTGAGTTTTGTATGCAAGGTGTTTGTTGAAATGCCACAATGAATTTTGAGCATTATAAATTAGTTTAGAATAATTTAGTCCATTACCAAAATTTTTGAGAGTATGCTTTAATAATTTAGAATAGTTTAAAATCATATTAATGCAATAGTTTAGAATAGTTTAGAATAATTTAGTCCATTTCCACCATTTTTGAGAGTATGATTTAATAGTTTAGAATAGTTTAAAATCATATTAATGAAATAGTTTAGAATAGTTTAGAATAATTTAGTCCATTTCCACCATTTATGAGAGTATGCTTTAATTTAGTCCATGTCATTTTGAGCATTATAAAATAGTTTAGAATAGTTTAAAATCATATTAATGAAAGTATGCTTTAATAGTAGAATAGTTTATTATAGTATATCTACTTTTTTTAATATGATTTGTTTTGTTGGATTATCTAGTTTTTTTGTTTTGGTTAATTATTAATATGATTTTAATAAAATGTATATATTGTCTGTTATAGGGGTTACCTGAGAAGAGCAAGGTTGTGATTGTTTCCAAGCATCCTACTGTACAACTTTCTTAGAAGTTAGTGATTTCTTTACAGGTATTCTCTGTTTTTGCCTAACTTTCATAGTATGGATAAAAATTGGATGTCTGTTAATCGATTGTCAAAAGAGTACGAGAATGGGGTATCGAACTTCGTTAAGTTTTCTGTTGAACACGCCAAAGACCCCAGTAGGATCACATGTCCTTGCTTAGGTTGCTGTTATGGGCGTCGAATTGACGCGGTTCAGTTGGAATCTCATTTAATGAGACATGGAATTGATCGAAGTTACACATGTTGGACATTACACGGTGAGATAAGTAACGAGAATGTTGAACCCCAGAACAATACGACCTCTACTTCAAAGGACAATGGTAGGGATACATACGATTGTGATCGAGTCGAAGATATTGCAGAAGCACTTGAAGAAGATCTTCAAGATTGTCCAAAGATGTTTGAGAGGTTGGTAAGCGATGCAGAGAAGCCGTTGTATAAAGGTTGCACTACTTTCACAAGATTGTCTGCGGTATTAAAGTTGTACAACTTAAAGGCGGGTAATGGATGGTCGGATAAAAGTTTCACAGAGTTGTTAGCCCTACTTCAAGAGATGCTTCCGGAGGATAATGTTCTTCCCAATCGAACCTATGAAGCTAAAAAAATGTTATGCTCTATTGGTATGAGCTATGATAAGATACATGCTTGTCCAAATGATTGCATTTTGTTTCGAAATGAGTATGCATCATTAAACGAGTGTCCTAAATGCGGTGTATCTCGGTATAAGAAAAAGTTGTCACCAGCAAAAGTCTTATGGTATTTTCCTATAATTCCGAGATTCAGACGCATGTTTCGTAGTGAAACAGATGCGAAACACCTTACTTGGCATGCAGATGATAGAATTATAGATGAGAAGTATCGACATCCGGCAGATTCACCACAGTGGATGAAAATTGATAATGATTATCCTGATTTTGGAGAAGAAGCTAGAAACCTTCGCTTGACATTATCGACTGATGGAATGAATCCGCACGGTCTGCAAAGTATCTCCCATTCCACCTGGCCTGTAATTCTTATGATTTATAACCTACCTCCATGGCTATGTATGAAGCGTAAGTACATGATGTTATCTATGTTAATTTCTGGCCCTAAACAACCAGGAAACGACATAGACGTATACCTGACACCTTTAATCGAAGACTTAAAAAGTTTGTGGGAGAACGGTGTGGAGGTTTATGATGGATATAGGAAAGAAAGTTTTAATTTGAGGGCCATGTTGTTTGGCACAATTAATGATTTCCCAGCATACGGAAATCTATCGGGGTATAGCATTAAAGGTCAATGTGCGTGTCCTATCTGTGAAGAAAACACAGATTGGACGCGGTTGGAATTTGGTCAGAAGAATGTCTTTCTTGGTCATCGTAGATTCTTAAGTTCTAATCATCAGTACCGTGGGTGGAGACAAGAATTCAATGGAAATTCAGAACAACGTAGAGCACCACCTACATTGACCGGCGATCAAATTTTTGCAAAGGTGAAAGATGTGAGTACTCAGTTTGGCAAGCCTTTTGCTCATACGCTTACCACGCGTGGGTGGAAGAAGAGATCAATTTTGTTTGAGTTGTCGTATTGGAAGTCGTTGTATGTACGACATTTTCTTGATGTTATGCATATTGAAAAAAATGTATTTGAAAGTGTTATTGGTACGTTACTCAATATACAAGGAAAGTCTAAGGATGGCCTTAAAGCAAGAAAAGACTTGGTAGCAATGGGAATAAGAAATGAATTAGGACCCCAGAAGAAAGGAAATCGCACTTATCTACCACCTGTTGCATATACTTTGTCTAGAAAGGAGAAAAAGATAATGTGTAAGTTTCTGAGTAAAGTTAAAGTTCCAGAAGGATACTCTTCAGATATTAGAAGACTTGTTTCTATGAAAGACCTAAAGTTAAAGAGTTTAAAGACACATGATTGCCATGTTCTTATGGAACACTTTCTACCAATAGGTATACGTTCTATTTTGCCAGAAAAAGTGAGAGGCGCAATAACAAAATTGTGTTTCTTTTTCAGATCTATTTGTAGTAAGGTGATCGATCCTGCGATCTTACCAACATTGCAAAAAGATATAATTATTACTTTGTTTGAGCTTGAAATGTATTTTCCTCCGTCATTCTTTGACATAATGGTACATCTAGTTGTGCATCTCGTGAAAGAGACACAACTGTGTGGACCTGCATATATGAGATGGATGTATCCAGTTGAACGTTATATGAAAATATTGAAAGGGTATGTGAAAAACCGAAGTCGACCAAAGGGATGTATTGTTGAACGATACATTGTTGAAGAAGCTATTGAGTTTTGTACTGAATCTTTGTCCAACGTTCAATCCATTGGCCTCCCAAAATCTGATGTTGTTGAAAAAGTAGTAGGTAAACAATTAATTGGAAATAAAGTTGTGACAGTTTCAAGGGATGAACGGGAGCAAGTGCTCCGAGGTTTAAATCTGAATAGAAATGAAAATTGGATAGTACGTGAGCACAATCGAAGTTTTATAACATGGTTCAAAGAGCATATTTATTCAAAGTTTTATTCTGATCCCGCTTCAATAACAGAAAGGTTGAGATGTTTAGCATATGGTCCAACTTTGCATGTGTTTTCTTATAGCGCATACGCAATTAATGGATACACATTTTATACCAAGGAGCAAGATGATAAAAGTACAATGCAAAATAGTGGTGTCACTGTGCTTGCCGAATCAATGCACATTTCCTCGTATTTTGGGGTAATCGAGCGCATTTGGGTGTTTGATTATGAGAAGTTTCAGATTCCTATCTTTGGATGCAAGTGGGTTGAAAGTAATAGTGGCATACGTATGGATAAGTCAGGTTTTTTGCAAGTGGATCTTAATAAGGTGGGGTACAAAGATGAGCCTTTTATTCTAGCCACACAAGCTAAACAAGTGTTCTATGTCACTGATCCGAAAAGTACGAAATGGTTTATAGTTCTTTTTTCCAACAAAGTAATCAACGATAACATTGGAGAAAGGGGGAGGTTGATGTTGAGAATGAATCTTATGTTAGGGATGATCCAGATGAGAATATTATAGCAGATGAATCATATATTAGAAATGATCATAGCGGGGGAATTTGGATCAATCCATTCGTCCGTGTTGTTAAGAGACAAGTAAAGCACCTTCGAACTAAAAAAAGAAAAAGATGTTAAAGGTACTTGTAAAATTACATATTATCTCATTCAATAAAATAACATATTATTTCTTATTTATACGTTTCTTATGTGTGTGTATATATATATATATATATATATATATATATATATATATATATATATATATATATATATATATATATATATATATATATATATATATATATATATATATATATATATATATATATATATATATATATATATATATATATATATATATATATATATATATATATATATATATATATATATATATATATATATATATATATATATATATATATATATATATATATATATATATATATATATATATATATATATATATATATATATATATATATATTTCTTATTTACATATTTGAATGTCATTCATTTGATACTTTAGTTTTCCTGAATTACAGGTATATTATGGCCAGCAATAAAGATTGGAAGAAATTAAAGTAGAATTGTATAATTTGTGATGTTGAATTTCGAGTTGAGAATTGTATATAATTTGTGATGTTGAATTGTGAAGCTTTTGAATTATATATATTAAAGTGGAATTGTATATAATTTGTGATGTTGAATTGTGCATATAATGCCAAAGTGTTGAATTGTGCACATAATGCCAAAGTGTTGAATTGTGTATATAAAGCCAAAGTGCTGAAATAAAGGGCTAAATTATATAAGCAGGTATTGTAATATAAGCAGGTTTATTGAAAGATATATAAAAAATGCCATTAATCAGGAAATTTTTTTTTTCAAAACGTGCACATTAGACAGCGCTTTTATGTATAAGCGCTGCTAAAGGGGACAGAGAAACTGCTAAAAAAGCGCTGCTATAGGTGGGGAAAGAGGGGTCTAAGACAGCGCTTTCATAAAGCGCTGCTATAGGGGGGTCTAAGACAGCGCTTTAATAAAGCGCTGCTAAAGGGGGGGGGGAGGGGGGGGGGGAGATTAGGCAGCGCTTTAAAAAGCGCTGCTAAAGGGGTAAAAAAGCGCTGCTAAAGGTGATGTCTTTAGCAGCGCTTTTTCCACAAAAAAAGCGCTGCCTTTACCTTTAGCAGCTCTACTTTAGGCAGCGCTTTAAAGCGCTGCTAAAGGTCAAAAAAAGCGCTGCTAAAGGTCTGTTTTGGCATAGTGTCCCGACAATTCTATTTGTACTTCCTTCGTCTTGACTTATTTCCACGATTCGAGCCAAACCAAAATCTGATATTTTAGGAATCATATTTTCATCTAGTAAAATATTACTCGGTTTAAGATTGCGATGTATAACTTTGAGTCGAGAAAGTTCATGTAAATAAAAAATTCCTCGAGCAATTCCTCCTATGATGTTAAAACGTTCAACCCAAGTTAACAGTTTTTGTTGTTGAGGATCTACAAAAATGTTTGAGAAATTAAATAAAATTCATATCTAGAACATCGATATAAATATTAAGAAAAGAATACGTTTAAACTAAATAATGTCTAACCAAATAAGAAATAATCAAGACTCTTGTTGGGCACAAATTCATAAATAAGTATTTTCTCATCTTCTTCAAGGCAAAAACCAATAAATGTCACTAGATTTCTATGTTGAAGTTTAGCTATCAATAGAACTTCATTCTTGAATTCCTCTACACCTTGCTTAGAAGTTTTAGATAGCCTCTTTATTGCTACTTCTTGTCCATCCAAAAGGATACCCTAAAAATTATATTAAAATTTTAATTATATGATAACCAAGATTATCTTCTTAAATGTTTGTTTTACCAATGAAAATACAAATTAAGAAGTGACATATAAATAAGCAAATATTAAGCTTTCTCCCAACTTCTCACCTTGTAAACTTCTCCAAAGCCACCTTTACCAATGTAATTATCATTAGAAAAGTTGTTGGTTGCTGTTTCTATGACTGCCCAATCGAATTGAAGTGGTTCTAAGGTGGCACATTCTTCACCAACTAGATAAAATTTATCGTTTATACTAAATTATAAACGTGTATACAACTTATATGAAATAAAAAATTCAAAAGATTTAGTTTCCATTAATAATACTTACAATTTTCTCGAAGAATAGTGCTTCGACTCTTTCTGCTTCTCCGTTTTAGAAAATAGGAGCCAGCAAAACAGAACATCGCCAAAGTAATGAAAGGGACAACAATGAAGATAATCATTCTTTTCTCTACACAACACAATCAAAGTTTCTTATAAAATTTATGGTTATAAAGAAAAGGAAAATAGGCTCAAAACTTATCCTAATTGAGCAAAGAGTTGACCTGCATCTCCTGATACTGGAGAACGATTCCCTTGCAGCTGGGCTTCGTCTCCGGCCCCATATAAAATTGGAACAATTCAAACCTGAGATTGCAGCTAGGATATATAATTCTTCCTCCAACACTTCCCAAAAATGACCATGGAATTGATGTACTGATCACATCATTTAGACATGAAATGCAATCATCACTAGACAAACTTGGCGTACATTGTCCAAGACTATACAAGGTTTGTTTATCATTCAATTTTAATGAATTTGTATATATCTTTGATCACTGTTCCCTGTATCAGTTGCAAGCTGAAATAACTGATTCGATAATGTACTAGTGAACAAGTTTTTATCGAGGATGGAATATTTGGTAACGTTTATATCAGTATACATTGGACTTTTTTGGACACGATGGAATAAATACAGATACGAATAGAAAACCAAGCAGTGGCTATACCAAATTATACCCTCTGGTGCTGAAAGACATTTTGGGTACATTTTATTCGTTGCGTTATTCACGCATTGACCACAGAGAGGAGAGGGAAGGTCACCTCGACACAGGAAGAACCCGTAAACCATGTCTTCCACATTAGTTGTATGATATTTTTGGCCGCTTGTGGCATTGGTAGACAAATAAGAGAGAAGTAATTTGAAGTTTTTCTGAGTGATTGTACTATAGTTGCTTGGACATTCATAATCAAGAAAAAGTGGATCTTGTGAAAATCTAGATTCTTGTTTGGGATAATTTGTTTGAAGAACAAGCTTATTAGGCGATGGAACGTAAATTGACCTATAAAATGGATATACTTCATACCTAACAGTACAGCTAACATAAAAAAAGCTCCCACCCAGTTTTCCATCACAATCCACCGAAAGGCTCCCAATAGCCTTACTGAGACAGGTTCTGCAATCATTAGGAGACAGATCCGGCACGCACTGAGCTAGGCAGTAAAGGGTCTGAGTTTTGGAAACATTGGCTTCATTTGTGGCAAACTTCTTGTTATTATCACCAACATGAGGACTTGCTGCTTCATCTGCAGTTTTATTCATGGTCGAAAACAATAAAGGTGTGAAGCTTTTCTTTTGTGAGACATTTGTTGTGTTGCAAGTTCTACCACCAAGATTAGACATCTTATCAAAAGTCGAAAAGAATGAATTGTTGGAGTATCCAAGCATGCACTCGTCGTACCAAATTACAGCTTGATTGGACAAAGAGCAGAGTGAGGGTAGTTCCTGGATAGCATTAGCTACACATTCAAGACAGATCGGAGAGGGCACATCACCCCTGCACATGAACAATCCATAAACAGGATCAGAGGGGTCAGTGACTGAGGTGTTGTGAAATCCGGTGTTTCCTATGGCTTTTGATGATAGGGAATTGAAAAGGGTCATGAGATTGGCTTGGAATGTGCCACTAGATGTGCCACCACTACAATCGTCCTGAATCCACGAAAGTTGAGTGTCCTGTGCCTTCATAGTTGTAAAACAGAGGATTCCAACAAGGACAGAGAAAAATAGAATTTTGGAGTAAGCCATGAAATTTATTTTCATTGAGTCTGTTTGATTTGAGTTTTCACTCTTTATGCAGGTTTTCTACCAAGAAAGTTTGAATGGATATTATAGGATTTCATTCTATGTTTTGTCTATAACATATTATATGGTTAAGTTTTGTCCTTAGTTTTTTTTCCCAAGGTTGTGGTAACATTGGCGTGTTGTGCTATTTGGATGGCTTTTTATTTGGATGGCTTTTTATGTCAAATATAAATAATCAAAAAATAGATTAAAGAAAAAGACTTACGAGTCCGTGAAATAAACCAAATGATCTTAGTGAAATGAATCTTACAAGTTGAGCTGAGTTTTTTGTGAATTTAAAATGAATCAAGTTTGAGTTCAAAAATAGTTAGTGTCGAACTCAAATCGAGTTTTGAGTTGAACAAATTTTTATCGAATTGAGTCAAACTGAGACAAATTCGACTTGGCTCAAATCATTTACAACTCTAAAAGAGAACTACTAAAGTCTCAATCGTCTCGTCCTTTGATTGTCATATGCTTAAAAAGCATCTCTAATATTCTATGCACTTATGGCTCATTAAACATAAATAAGACAATTATGCTTGATTAAGCATGACTTCTTAATGGTGATTAAAGTCAAATTCTCTTCGAGATCTTGAGCCATAATATTTATCAATAAGCCATAATTACATAATCTATGTGTTTAAATCTTTTTATTCGAATCCTCTTTTTACTTTAGTTTTGGGACGAACGGGTCGGTCTGGTCCACTAACTCGTTTAACCTGATTTTTTTTTATGATGGGCGAGTTATCAATATGTAACGGTCTCTTTTGACTTCTCGCTAAACCCCTGGTCCAAAAAAGATCGAACATTTACACATACCTCTAAGCATGAGTCATGTAGGAGAAATGTATTTTTGAGATCGGCTAACAGGCCAGACATTTTCATAGACCCCAAACATAAATCATGTAGGGGCGAAATGACTCTCTCCCTTTTCATTTTAATATTCTATTTCAAAAATCAATATTTACTATAATAAACTAAGACACGCATTTTCTTTAGAGGACAGAAAAAACTATCTTGCAACTGTAGTTCTAGAAACTTATCAAGGCCATTATGGATTTGTCTTTTGGCATCTAATATTATAGTCATTCCAGTCTCTCTTTATATGTTTAGGATTATGCAGAGAAATCTAAATTCAAGTGGAATTTTAGTCAACATTAAAGTCATCAAGAGGATTACTTTGAAGGTCAGGGTTTGGGTTTCTAAAAGCTTGTAAGGTGAGCTACTTCTAACTCTTAGGCTAGCATGACTTGCTCTTCCTATAAGAGTTCTTTTCATGGCCTCGCATTCCCCTTTTATATGGCTACATCGCCTAGTAAATCCTTTTGATCCATCAAGGTCAGCATTGACCGTGAATGCACTACTACAAAAAATATATACAGTAACATCCACCTTACCACGATCCTGTGAAGGACCGTGGTGATATCTCTAAATTCAGACGTCAATTTTTTTTAATTAAATTTTTTTAACTTATTACCATGGTTATTTAGAACAACTTTGACAATTTCCTATACCTTTGATAGGTTCAAATCTCAGCACCAACAAATTCGTGATTTCTTCAGTATTTTAGTTGCACCTTTCATTTTTATATATTTTTAGATAAAAAAGTAAAAGTAATATCACCACGGTTGTTTAATATAACCATTATGATATATTTTTAATTTTTAAATTCTTAAAACCTGGCATTTTTTTAATAAAATTATATTAACGTAAATCATATATCATCACAATTGTTAAATACAAACGTTGTGATATATTTTTCAATTTTTTAAAAAATTTTTAAAACTTGAAACCTAAGGCTTTTTATAAAATTTCATCAAGTAAACCATATATCACCACGGTTGGTTTAGATCACCGTGGTGGAATGACTTATTCACTTAAAAGAAACACAACTAACTAGCTTGTCTCTTCAATTGCATTTTTTTTTTCATTTCCATTAGTGAAACAACGTCATTTTAAACTCTGACAAAACAACGTCCTTTTTAACCCTAACGAAACAACATCATTTTCAACCCTAACGAAACAACATCATTTTTCAACCAACTTGATCGTTATTTGCTTACGTACCATCGAAGAGGAAGCTGACACCAACTTCATCGTTCTTGACAATATTTTTTTACTTATTCATCATGTTTTTGATACGTAAATTTTTTCCCCTATGCATCAATAGTAAACTTCATTTTCCATTGCGTTTATGTTTATGGTGTTGGTGTTGAAATAGTATCTTGTTGTTTATGTAGTTGTTGATGTTGTTGTTTATGAGTTATTTATGTTGTTTCTGTTCTACTAGGTTTGATGATATGGGGTTCTTCTTGTATTTATAATGTAGATATTTGAATTTGGAGGTCTGATGATATGGATTTCTATTGTGTTTATGTTTATGTTGTTGGTGTTGAAATAATATGTTGTTATTTATGTAGTTGTTTAGGAGTTGTAGATCTTGTTTTATGTTAGAGTTTAAGATTTTTATATTCTACCATAAGTTGTGAGCTCCTTATTAGCCTTCCAAAACCTCGTTGATTTTTTGCTCTTGTCTTGCTACAACTATATTGATTTGTATAAGTTAAATTTTTTTTGTTGTTGTTGCAATTAGTGTAATGAAAAAAAGTAGAGTAGAAGCACATAACTTATACCTAAACATTGGTGTCATATGAGATTTTATGACATTCTTGTGTGTTTTAGCTTATGACATTCAACATAGATTTCATGAGTAGGCTTTCTATATTGTTCTGTGATGATATATGATAATAAATACATGCAGTGTTGCTAGTGTTATTCTCTATGTTGTTTATGCCATTGTGATTGATATTTGTGTTTGTGTCTTAATGTTGAATTGTTTATGTCTTGATCGATGCCCTTTTCTTCATCTAGTAGCTACGAAACTACTTGTACAAATAAAACTCATACAAATGATTCTCAGTCTTTAGACAAAAAAAATAAAGAGGTGCCACAATGATGGCTAAATTAGCAAAAATCCACACAAGTCGGGTGAAAATATGTTAATCAAGTTTAGTGTCGTTTATACGATACTTGATGGCCCCCATTCTTCGCTTTTTGAGAATTATATTTCATTCCTTGGATGTAGCGAAGTCATCATATTGATAAATAATTGGAAAGATGCACCAAGAATGTGAAAAAGAGTATATCAACAGACGTTAAGGTATTAATTTTAATTTTCATTGATTCAATATTATTACTTTATATAATTACTAATACAAACCTATTGGTGTAACTATGTAGTTGACGCTTGAGTTCTCAGATGATTCTGAGTTGAAAAAAAAGTGGATCACATATGTTGGTATGTGTTGGAGGGGGTTTAAGTCACGACTCACACATGACTAAATTATGGAACCTAAGCTTAATCTTGAGCTTTCGTGGGCAAGATATAGTTTTCTTGACAAGAAGGTTTGGAAATAGTTTGTGAATTATCGTAGTTCTGAGGAGCTATTGGTTAGTACTAATTGTATTTTCTGATGATTTTATGCTTATGCTTTATAGATACAACCATGCAAGATAATATTTTTTCTATGTTTAAAACAGATTTAAAGTGACGCAGGAAAGTAGAACATGGAAAAAAGCAAATACCTCCATAGACTGTCTCGTGGGTGATGCATGAAACTTGAGAAAACAATAATTGTTGGAAAAAATACAACAATAGGAGATGAAGACTCCATGAGTCGTGATCGCAACTCCTCTCCACCATCGCGACATGAGAAGTAGAAGAGGGCTCGGCAAAGACCAGATGGAGACTACACTTCAGATGCCTCAAGATTAGTCGCTAAGAAAATTCTAAGTAGGATTTTTTTTATGTGTGTTATGTGTTATTTAAATTGCTTTCATAATGAATAATGTATATCTTATCATGTTGTGTAGGATTCTTTGGTTATGTCGGTCCGTGAAAACTCCTTTGTTCTAAATCCACGACATGATATATTAGTAAAATAAATTAGAATAAAGGAGCATGGTCGGTGTGTCTGTGGTGTTGGAGATGGAATCGATCTGAGAGTGTGGTTTGGTACATCTAGAAAAAGCAATGGACAAGTGCAAAAAGAAATGAATGAAGATTTTGAGAGGAAGTTAGAGATTCAAAAGAAATATTTTTAAATATTGTAATATCTAAAATATATGATATATATTGTTTTGGTTTAGTTTTGTGTTCCTATTATTTTTACTCTTCAATATAATGATATATGAAATATATGTTATATATATTATTTTAATCTCTGAAATATAGAGAATTAATGGAACTATCTCATAGTGTACGCATGAAGATGACGATGATCAATTGTCTAAAAGAATTATTGTACGTGGTGGAAGCACAAAAGGAAGATGTTCAACAGCCCATGCTGATAATGAGATAAATAATGAGTTATTCGCTCCATCTAAACAATCATATACCAAAATATTATGTCACCTTATCGACAATACATAACTAATTTCTCTAGATCTAGAACATTATCGAGAGTTAAATTGTTTCTACGTCGATCCTAAAGATACAAAGGATATGGTCATTGAAAATCGGTGGTTGGACATAGGGTTACTACAAGTTTGGTGCATGTAAAAAAATAGAATTAAATATCTCATTATGGTATATTCATCGTTTTGTATATAACTAATTCCTCACATATTTTTTGAATTTTGTTTATCCCTTTAGATACATTTACCGTGTTTGTATAAAATTAAATAAATCAGATATTTATAGTTTCTTGGATCCAATTGGTATTTGATTTATAAATAATTTTGCAAAAAAGATTAAAGAATACATAACATCACTGTTAGATGAGAAAAAAGACTATTACTTAACATCATTTCTCCATAAGTGAGTAATTTTTTAAATTACGGTTTATCTATTATATATAGTTAGTTTCTATGTTTAACCAAATACTACTTATATATGTTTTTGTTCATTCTGTGAACATTTTCAATTGATCATCATATCTCTTTGGACGAATACGGTAACTACATTGTATTCCTTACACCATCCACTTGAACCTAAGATGAAACAAATTATTACTATGTAACTTAATGTTTATGAGATTTTTAGTAATTTTTTCTTTGACTCTGTAATTAGTTTAGCGTGAAATATTTTAAATCATTTTTTAATACAGGGTTGTGGAGTGACACTATTATATGAACAATTCTAGAAAAAGCCTCTCACTTTGTGAGCTAAAGTTAAGTGGATTACTTGTGAAATTCATTTATATATAGTTACATGCATATGTGGTTATATATTCATGAAATGTGTACATTTGTAGACAATGAAACAAACAGAGAAATACAAGTGTGGATCTTATGTAATGAAACACAGTTAAACATAGTGTATGCAAACATTTTGGTATTTGGTACCAAGTATATATTATGTCATGAAATGTTTACAATGACATGTTTTTAGATTAAGTTTGCTATTATATTTCAAATCATGTGATATCCCATTTTATTTGTACATTTTTTTGTAGACGTTTAACGACATGACACTTTTCTCCACCGATGACTTAAACGACATTCGTAAATATTGGGCATTTATTTTCAATACACTACTTAAAAAGGGTGCTAATGTATGACTTTGAATTTGATGTTTGTAAATATATGATTTTGGATTAATTTGATGTTTGCAATATATGACAATGGTATATACATATTTGTTTGTAAATAATATTTTTGGCTTTGATGTAAAAAGTATTTACGTAATATATGTATAAAATACAGGTACGAAAAAAAGCAGGTTTGTAATATATGAAAAAATAAAATTAAATTAAAAAACCAAAGTATATAACCACGATTATTTACAATAACCGTTATAATAGGTGGCGCACCAATTAATGAGATACCATATAATCATTGGGTTTCAAACCCATGACCTTTATACATATTACGCAATGGTTGTTTATTTGAACCATTTTGATATATAGCACACTACCTAGTTTATCACAACGGTCACACACCCATGGTGGAAAACAACATACATACAATTACACCCTACCTCAAAACGATTGGTCAACCGTGATGGCATCCCTTTTTCCAACCATTCTGAAATGGATTTTCTATAGTAATGGTGGCTCACTTTGAAGATTATGGAATTTGAGTTTGAAGTTAAACGGTGAGGCCACAATATTAAAGGACACAATGAAAGGTCTGTCGATAAGGCATCTTTAGATGTTGTTGCAACGGACTAAAATAAACTATAAGCCCATGGTCTAGACATCTCTTCCTTCTTCCATAGATATTATTATCTCTATGTATCCCTAGGGGTGAATGGTTGTGTTGTTGAACGCTTTCAAGTATGACCCTTGATATAACCACACATTTTCTTTCTTGAGACCCATATTTTCAAACAGCTCTGAACATATTATATCACATAAGTTTCTCCCATCGATAAGTATCTAAAATACATCTAAGTGACCGATAGTGGCGGCTATGCCTAGAAAGAAGATATAATTCAGGACCCCCCCCCCCTCAAATTTGTCATTGTTCTAGAACCCGGGCATTTATCTGTCTAGGGCTTTGGATGAGGCACTCCCATATTTATTATGAACGACCATTAAATCTATCAATTTTCTTCTTCATTATTCTTTTTTTATGGGATAGTATCCCCAAATGCTCCCCTAGTGATGGCTGAAATATGTTAACGCTTCTCCTTACTTGCTACTTTATCTTTGTCGTTAGATCCTAATCATTAGCCACAACCTCCATAATCTTGGATATGGACTTGTTCTTCAGAAACTCTTTTCTATCTCTCTTTTCTCCCTTTGTATACTCAAATCTTCACTTTTTAGGATACAATAAACTTCCCTCTATGATAACATGAATTGAAGAAGTTTGAACATCACCTGAAACACATGAGTAGCAAACTAAGTAATTTGTCCGATCATCGGGACATAAGAGGTCCCGACGGGGGTACTAGAAATGGAAACTTCCCCAATTTATGGTTTATGTAGAACCCTAACCACAATATTGGTGACATAAATCTCCTTCTTTAGCCACCGCATATCATATTCACTCTTCATAGCATTTACAAAAGCAAAACGACATTAGAAGTAGAGTGATAAAAAGAGGTAAGAAGGATAAAATCTTAATACCCCCACCAAAAAGTTTCTTCCTTTCATCCTAGCAGTTGCATCATTTGCATATTTGCGCATCATACAGAGCATGGCATTTCTGTCCCCAGCGACATGGCATAGCAGGATCCAGGATCAGTTCACAAGCATCTTGACCGTTCCTCTATAAAGGCCGACAATATTTCTCTTGAAAAGAGTTAATGTCGCATGTGTTCAAGGAATTCTATCCCCAGCAAGTCATTCTTCAACCATACAGTTGATAATGATGGTTCCCAGCAGTCGTTGCTCTTATTGCTCCCCAAGCAGAGGTTGTCCTTAAAAGAGTTTCTTGAAGGCTTTTTCCCTGCAGAGTTTGGACATTGCTTTTCCTCTGACAGGAATTCTACTCAACTATTTCCCAGCAACTTTATCATCCGAGATACTGTTTCAGTATCGCGAAGAACCTTAATGGATAAGGGACTGCTTCGACCACCCAAAGAATATCAGGTTATCTCGTTCATCTATTTTGCATCTTGTCATCCCGTTCTGGTATATCTAATCTCTGTACTTTACTTGTCGGACAAATTTCGGGGTCTTTTTTTTTGTATCTAGTTGACTTCCACCCTAAAAATGAACGCCATGCAGCTGTTCATTCTCTCAGGTTCAAGGCAATTAGATAGGGGCATCTGTTATACCCCAAATTTGTCCTACCCTTATTTTTTCAAAATTTTCATTTGCTCGACTTTGTTTTTAATTTACCTCGCTTATACAGCGTAGCGTATTTTTCAACAAAAATGAGCATTTTCACTTTTTGGCCCAATAAAAGTGTGCCACGTGGCATTTGTTTTTTTGTATCATTATTTTTGTTTCATAATTTCTTTTTATATGTTAATATAATATAATTTTAATATTAACTTTAATTAGATTTTAAGTAAGAATTATTAGAATATTAATTAGAATTTTAAAATAGAGTTTAGATTTTTTATTTAAAAAAATTAACATACAATTTAAGTTAGAATTGTAAATAGAATTAGAGTTAGAATTTTTATTAAAAATTAAAATTAAGTTAGAATTAAATTAGCAATAAAAATAAGTTTATTAGTTTAATTTATTATTCATAAAGTTAAAAGAAAAATAAAAAAAAATGTAAAAAAGGACACGGTAGATATTTTGGAGAAAATTAGGGTTACTAGGTTAGAAACTTGGGTATAAATGTGGTTACTGTTCATCTTCATGTAGGGAGGAGAATCCCAAAATCGGCGCCGGATCCTCAACCCTAGAATCCCAATCCACCGATCTCCTCACTCACTCTTTCGCCAACACAATCATCTTCCTCAACCGCCCAACAACATCACCATAAAACCCTTCATTCTTTTCTCAGAAAAACCCAACCACCATTTTCGAATCTCTCTGACCGCCGCCCGCAGACGCCACCACAAACTTCAAAACCCTTTCGCCTACTCCGATTAACTTCCCCCTTCCAACTCATGGACCGTTTCGTTCGCTTCTCAAGCCTCGGCATCAAATGTAGCTCACAGGTTTTCATGTTGCGACTTCACCGAGTTTCAGGTTATGCTACGACGAGTTCCGCTACCTTCAGCTTCTGAACGAAATTGCAACAGTGATATTGGAGTTAATGTTTAGTCCTAACAGCAGCTCGCAGCTTCACGCAAATGATAATTTTAAACGTCGACGTCTTATGCGTTGTTTGTTTCGTTAAGGGATTTCAACAAAATCGGTCGCGGCGGTTCAACTCGAAGCATATACCAAGTCGCAGGTCGCAACAAGCTACAACAGAAAACCACTTGCGTTTCATCCGCAGATAACGCTCCTACCAACAGCCGTTTGTGAAATCCGTCGATGAGTCAGCATAGGGGTAAAGTTTTCGAATCAAGTTTCACTATGCTGTCTTGATTCATTGGCTTTAGGATGTTAATTACTTCTTGCTTATGTTGTGATAGTATGTGAGCATCACATATGTGAACTGTTACTTGGATTAAAGCTTTCAACATTTGATTTTCATAGTGTCATTTGTGATTCACTTGTATCATTTGCTGCCATGTTAAATCAAAACAATATGAGTTATTGATTTGAGGCTATCACTATTATATTTTGTTTGTTTTGTTGAAATTCTTTATGCAGGAAGGATCTCAAATTTAAAGATCTAGTTAAGCAGGTAGTTTACTTGAGGAAAATGATACAAGCAGTAAGCTGACACTGCTTAAGGAATCAAACAGCGACAACAACTTGCATCTTCCGTCGTCCATCAACAACTTCGCTCACTTAATGCTCACCATACGCGGCAGCTCTGTTGACTTTGGGGAAGATTGCAACATCACCTTCGTAGTTACTGTGGCGGTTTAAATGTAGTGGCCCTGTCTGGTTTTGTTGCTATTTTGTGATGTCAATTTTCAGATACCGTCATGAGTCTTGTCATTGATAATAATATACGAGCGGCATCAACAACAAGCTACAACGGCAAACCATTTGCGTTTCATCCGCAGAAACAAAAACAACATGCCACCAAGCAGCTCACACAAATTGCCGCAGTTTCGACGCCAGCTCCATAACTCAAGTCATAACCGCAACAATAGTAACTTCCAGGATTCATCATGGTTTAACTCTGCAACAACTCCACCATGAGACTTGTAGCAACAAAGCAGTCGAGGGTGAATAAAGTTCCAACGACTTCTACAACAGCCACCGCAGCTGATACCATGTTATCATTCATGCGAAAATAGATTTCTTTCTATCTGTGGTTAATTTCTTGTGCAGGTACCGAGTCTGATGCAGGATAGAGCAATTCTTTTTGCCGTGGCGACGTCGTGTTCTTGTCTTCAGTTTCACAAAATCGAAGCAACAGCTCTTCAACTCACTCCATTAACACGTGGCAACAACGATTTTGATAACCCAACTCTTTTTCCCATTTTAGTTTTGCGAGGAGTTCATTGTTTTTGTGTGTGATTTGGCTATTATGCAGGTAACAACGGTCCACACCTTGTCGTTAACAGTTCCGGATAGCATGCTAGCGGTACCGAGAAAGAAGTGGCAGTGCATTGGTTCTACCACTGAGTTTTAGCTCCAGTTCCTCATTTCGCAACAGCCTAATGGTTTAGCTCGTAGCAGCGTTTGTTTTCGCTTTCGGTAACATTTCGAACCAGCTCAGTTCGTACAAGCTCAACACCCAATGTTGACGTCGCATTTTTCAAGCCGCATTTTTCAAGCTGTTACAGTTAGCTACAGGTCGCGAACCCAAACGGAATACTAAAGATAACGCGTCTGGTTCGATGCATTGATGCTGCCACTGTCATAAAGATTTTGTTATGCAATTACGGCATTGGTTTGTTGCGACACTGCAAGGTTTTGCTTTCAAACCACACAATTATAATTGAAGCAATATTGCATTCATGAGGTAATATTTCAGTCCTGAGGTTTCTGTTAAACTTTCAACACAACATTCAAATTGACTCCAGATTGATAATATTTCATTCTAGGTTACTTTATGCATGATAAGTTAAATACAAACCGTGTTCTGAAGTTGGCTTGTTGATGGCTCACAAGCCATGACTTAATCCTCTCTTATTTATTGCAATTCATTCGGTTAATTGGATTCCTTTAGTCTTTATTTGGCTTTTATTGTTGGATAAAGATTATGTAAAGAGGATAGCATTTGGTTTGAATATGTAATATGATAAGATGAGTGTGTGAATTCAATAGGCAATGCATGATGATATCTTTACATCTCTGTATACCACCATGTTTCAACGTGATTAGTTTTTATTTATTTTTAATTTCACACAAATTAAATGGCATATTAGAAGGGTTCCAGGCATCATGTTATGTTAGCAAGCCCATTAATATTGTGTATGGTATTTTTAGTCCATGGATATATGCTTTTGAGGTTTTGATTCAATTTACGCTAGCATGTGCGTCGAAGTTGAAGATTGCCGCCATCTTGTTTCAGTGTGAATTTTGTGGATACAACCACCTGTTTGTTGCATTTTAATTAAATCTTTGATCTTTAGTTTTGAAAATCTCATGTCTGTGTCTCCAAAAGTCTTATACAGTAATGGACAGTTCTCTCAGAGTATGACATTTTATTGACATTTTTTTTATTATGCACAAACCGACTTCAAAAATTATGATTAACTTTGTATTATTTCTTAATAAGACAATTTAAGGAGAATGAATTTCCTTTAGCACTCTTTAGCACTTTTTTTTTACTGTTACATTTTGTTCTATTTTGCTTCAGTATTGTAATAATATTGGATAGATACAAGGTTGTAATTATGGTATTAGTGTTGCTACTATCTTAACTCATTTCTATAAAATTTATTTTATTAGATTTTTTTTAATCCGTGGCTTCGACAACTTCATATCGTTAGGCCATTAAATATTCTTACACATTAATTGAATATCTCGCCGCGTTACGAAAGTAGTGAGTTCTTGGAGTCTAGCACTCCTTGGACTCTTGGACAACCGCTCTCGAGGTGTACGCCTTGAGTTGTGGTTGTTCCGTCTTTTGGTTTTCAAAATGTTTTTCACTCAATTTAATTGAAAATTTTATAAAAGGGATATTTTTAATTAGATATTTTTATAAGAAATTTCAATTATTCTTTCTTTTATAAAATACATTTCAAAATTATTACCAAATTAATATTTTAAATATTAAACTTTTCAAAAATTATACTTTATTTAAAACTTATTTTTTTTAAGATATTAAACTTTTTTTTCAAAACAATTAATTATAATTGGCTTTTCTTAAAATCTTTTTTTATAAGCAATTGATTAATTCATTTTATATGAAAATTAAAACTATTTTCTTGATTAAATTAAACTATTTTTCTTAATCAAATTTCAAAACAATTGAGTTCTCGGATCTCGCCTTCCTTGAATTTCCGAAGGATTGCTGTTAAGGTGCACACCTTGGGTTGTGATCCTTTGCATCTTACATTTCTAGAATACTTAGCGCGCCTAGTCCGAGTACGCTAATTCACTCGAATTATTTTTTCTAAATTAAATCACGAAAGAGTCGAGTTCTTGGAGTTGCGCATTCCTCAAATTCGAGAGTGACTACTATTATAGTGTACGCCTTGAATGGTGTGTCGTTCGAACTTTCGTTTCTAAAATACCTCCTTTAATTATTTGGACAAGTATTCACTATCCAACAAACATATTTTATAATTAATGGAATGAAAAAGGTATCGTTGGGATCTAGCATTCCAACGATATCCCGATTAATTGGTTATGAGGCCGACGTCTCGCTTATCGAATAGTCGTCATTCCTCTCAAATTTCCAACCTGTCTAATCTCGTTCCTCACCTTCGTACGATCAAGTTTAAACTCTAGTATGTTTCTAAACCGTACGTCAAATTCAAAACTATTTTCTTAATTAAATTACGAAAGAACTGAGTTCTTGGAGTCTCGCACTCCTTGAATTCTTGGGTAACCACTCTTAGGGCGTACGCTTTTGGTTGTGGATTACTCGACCTTTTGTTTGTAAAACATGTGCCCTAATTATTTGGACAAATATCGTTATTGTATATTCAAATACAATTTCATAATTATTCAAATGAAAAAATGTTATTGGGATCTAGCATTCCAATAATATCCCGATTAATTGATTGCGAGGCCGACGTCTCGTTTATCGAGTAGTCGTCATTCTCCCTTAAAATATTCAACCCAACTCTCTTTTCTCGCCCCCGTGCGATTGAAACTTTCTCAAACACTAATTTTGAAGTTAGTCGAATGAAAAAGGTGTTGTTGGAATCTAGCATTCCAATAATGCCCCGATTAATTGATTGCGAGACCGACGTCTCGTTTATCGAATAGTCGTCATTCTCTATCAAATTACCTAACCAAACTCCTCTTTCTCGCCCCCCGTGCGATCGAAACCTTAAACCTATTCAAATCCATTCTCTTTTCCAATCAAAACATCCAATACGATAAACCTAATTCCTCGCCCTCGTGCGATTTCCAGCCCAAACACTCTTAGAAAGAACATTGTTTAGTTCATTCTTCCGCGCATAACAAACTCGTGCTTCAGCCTCCCCTAGCGAGCAGACAAGCCAATGTTTAGCAGTTAGAATGCGACCTAAACTCTCGTTCGAATCTCATACACCTTTTACCAAGAACATTGTTTAGTCCGTTCTTCCGCGCATAACAAACTCGTGCTTCAGCCTCCCCTTGCGAGCAGACAAGCCAACGTTTAGCAGTTAGAATGCGACCTAAACACTCGTTTGTGTACCAAACCTCTTTACCGTAGTTAACCCATTCTTTCGCGCATAATAAACTAGTGCTTCAGCCTCCCCTACCGAGCAGATAAGCCAATGTTTAACAGTTAGAATGCGACCTAAACTCTCGTTCAACTCATACACCTTTGACCAAAGAACATTATTTAATCCCTTCTTCCGCACATAACAAACTAGTGCTTCAGCCTCCCCTAGCGAGCAGACAAGCCAACGTTTAACAGTTAGAATGAGACCTAAACACTCTTTCAAATCCAAACCCTTTTACCGTAGTTAGCCGAACTACGGCTACTCTGATTCTTCATTCTCTTTTGAATGTAAGATACATAGGCACAAGATTGCGATGATCTTGGCGAGCACAATCCCCTCTTTCCCTGTAGTCCCACGAACTACGAATGCTCTGATTTTCCACTTCTTACAAGTGAAGATATGTAGGCACAAGGGCCCCAATCCTTGGCGAGCACCCTGTCTAAAAACCACCCATTTCCCTATAGGAGAAACCTTAGAAGAAAACAAACAAGCGTAGCTAACTTTACTCTCGAATCGATCAAGAGGTTCCCGTTGAGTACAACGGACATGAGGGGTGCTAATACCTTCCCCTCATGTAACCAACTCCCGAACCTAGAATATTGGTTACGATGACCATGTTCTTATCTCCTTAAAGGTTTTATCTATATTTTCCTATTCCATCCCTGGAATGAATAAAGTTCGGTGGCGACTCTGTTTCGAACAGTATTTTCCGCGTCCATCGCGAGGATCGTATTTTTCGAGGTACGACAGTAAGAAAACACATGTTTAGAATTTTATTGTATGCATTAATCAATAACATGTGAAAAGAACTGGAAAACCACGAATCAACATAAGGAAAACAAGAAAAAGCAAAACCTTGAAGAAGCAAGGCTCACTAGCTAGTTAGGCAAAATAGTTTTTTTTCCCTCAATACAAATAATTATTTATTTCATTCAAAGTTTATTTTTTATACAGTATAGAAAAAACACGTTGACATAAGTCAGGATTCATAAAGCCTACTCATGTGGCAAGTGTGAAACCTCATACTTTATTAAATACTTAAAGTAGACATGCATAAGAACTAAGTAGACTTTGCACTAGTCTTAATAATTACCTCATGTGTTTGAAAGTCATGGGTATGGTCAAGGAATTATTTGTATTGAAGGAAAAAGCTATTTTGCCTAAATAGCTTACCTTTTGATGGTGAGATTCCTTTCACAAACCCTTTGAGTCATATACTGAAAAAATATTTTGTTCTTTCAAAGATACAACTCTTATCCAAATTTTTAAATAAAAACAATGTTCACTACCTTATCTTAAGGATAGGAGAGCAAGAAATAAGAAAAGGTATTGTAAAAATGGAACTTGGGAAGGAATTAAAGAAGGAAAGTAAAGAAAAATCCTTTGACAAAAAATAAAGTAAAAAAAATCAGAAAGTCAAGCATACAAAGAAAACAGAGGAACCAAAAGAATGGTTGTAATAAAATGGAATTAAAGAAGGAAAAGTACGTAAAAAAGAAATACCTTATGCTCTCTTATCTTTAGGCTTTTGAACTCAAAGAAAAACCAATATTTTTGTAAGCTCAACCACATTACAAACTTGTCATACCCTCTTTTTTACCCTAGTATTTTCATTATTTTTGAATCATATTGAAATTCTGGTATGCAGATTTCAGATGTCCTAAGAACATTGATCTCTACTGAAACAGAACAAGGACAAATACTTGACCAATTTAAATTTCATTAAATTGTATCAATGTCATGACCAATGTCATGACGTCTGTTGTAACATCTGCAGACTGACATATCTATTTATCTAACCATTTAAATTGTGCAGAATTGTAAATGCAGAAAGATAAATAACACCAGTAATTGTTTACCCAGTTCGGTGCAACCTCACCTACATCTGGAGGCTACCAAGCCAGGGAGGAAATTCACTATTAGTAAAATTAATCCAGATTCAAACAACCCGTTTGCACTCTTCACTTAAGACCTACCCAATGACATTTCAGCCTAGAGACCACTAGACCTGAGTATACCCACTCACTCCCCCTCAATTACCGCAGTGATAATCAATTAACAATTACAATCTGAAGACACTCTTCAAACACACCTTGATCTTGCTTCACAACTTTGATCAAGGGACAATACACTCTTGCTTAACAGGTTTGAGTGACACAATGAACACACCTGTTCATACACAATAACCAAAGCAACCATACAATTGCTTGGCACACAAGGAATCCTAAGACTTCACGCATGTAAAGAATCACTACACACCATATAATTCTTCACTCACAAAACATACGTGAAGAGCAACACTCTTCACTCACAAATATGTCTACCACAATGTATCAAGTGATACAAAGGGTGAATTACAAAGACACACACAAGGGACTCTCAAACCTAGACCTTTATTTTACACTCAAGTTGTACTTGATGTGAGTGCTTGATTTCCTCTGCTTCTGCTCCTCCTTAAATAGCAATGTAGACTGGGCTTGGGCTGGTCACACGTAACAACCATTAGGTTTAATAAAGTAAAACTACTTTTCATAATTCAAGGTGCTTTCAAATAGGTCATGATAAGCTCAGCACTGCCTAGAATCTCGTCTGAGATAACTAAGGAACCCTAACAAGTTTCCTGAAATCTAGCCTGAGATATATCAGGTATCATAACAGAAAAACAAACCCTGCACGCCTGATGTCATACAATCAATGTCATAACATTTAGTCATGACATTCAGCTTCACTTACTCTTAGCTGACCAGACTCCCCCTGTTGAACACTCCTGCTGAAAGTTCTTCACAACAGTAGAAACAAGCATATTATAGTTTCCTAAAAAGTCTCAAAGATCCTTTTTATGAACACCAATTAAATCTGCACTTTGTTACTAATTAATCACTTTGGCCTGCATATACTGATGAGGTGTATCCAAAGCACTTATGTCAAGTGATAATACAACAGCACCTGTTGTACTAGACAGTGATGTCATGACATTCAATATGACATCCATGACAGCAGTTCTGTCATCAGCTCCTGCTGCACCAGACAACGATGTCATGACATTGGTAATGACGTCCTGTTTAAAACACATGACAGCAGTTCTGTTACCATAGCTCCTATTGTATCAGACATCGATGTCATGACATTGTGATTAAAAACACATGACAGTAGTTCTGTCATGACAACAGATGGATGTCACAACATTTAGCATGACATTCACATTAAAACACTCCACAGCAGTTCTGTCCCCACAACAGATGGAGATGTTATAACATCCTGCTTAACATCAGTGCAGAATCATGTTTTACCAAAATTTAGCCAATCGTAGAACTATGGACAATTCTATATCATAGAATCATGGAACTAACAATCTCCCCCTTTAGCAAATTTTTGCTAAAACAACCGAACACCTTATCAGGGCAGCAACAGTAGTTTTTCCAGCCTCACACACTATCATGCTCCCCCTTGATAGTTGCAACAGATAACAACACTTTACTCCCCCTTGGTTTAGTAAAAAATTGACAAAAATTAAAGTAAGTGTACATACTGCACAAACATCCAGTCATCTCACAATCTCTCAAGAGATACACAACCTGCTTGATCCCCATCAGTATGAAGACTGCACCACTGTAGCAATAATCCATGGACTAGGTCTTAACACACATCCTCACAAGTTGTCATAACTCCTTGGATATGCAAGATGTCATGCACACGAGGGTCTTAGAAGAGCACATCACCAGCAACTTATCATCACAAACACCAGAGCATCATAGAGAGAAATAAACTCTCATGAGGCTTCCTTAGAGACACAATGTTCAGACACCCTGTCTGACATTACAAAAATTATTCTTAAGTACCCTAAGACATAATTTCTTCATCAAGCAGTCAGACTGTAAGCACCAAGGCATGAACTACAGATCCATCAATAAAACGATTCTTCACCAGGACCATCATATACCATGCTTCATAATGATGTGAATAAACCTCCACAGTATAGACTCCAGGAGTGTCACTTTTGTTATCACCAATTTAAGGATAATCAATTAAATACTTTCCAAGTAACAATTGATTTTAAATCCTTACTTTGGGACACAAATATTCTGCAGATAAAAATAAATTCTCCCAGACAATAACCAATGTTGTACATAGCTCCATATAAGCACAATGTCAACACAAGTAATGCAGCTACACATCAGACAAGTACACAGCTCCCCCTGTCATGCATAATCAGCACTCCCCCTAAGAGAGAGAACCCAAACACATGAAGAATCACTGCAACTTTACACCCGTTGTTTTACAGCCCATACTATAATAGAAGAGGTAGACAAAACTATCTGCAAGATCACTCAGATTCAGCTAGGAATATCTCCAAGATGTCAGTGTAAATGCCATGTTTCCTTGACTTCCATATGCATAAAATCAGAGCTGATGATGTCTTGATCTTCATCTTTATATTAATCTCAATAAAGCATGTACAAATCTGATTTGATCCATTGTCACAGAACCAAAAGTAATACACTTGTCAAGTTCACCATGAGCTAGAGCAGTAACACAATGTAACAATATCTTGTCTGACATTCCTCCTTCATAAAATCCTAAACTGTTTGAAACCACAAACAATCTTGATACATACCTGCACTCTTGCAGCAACAAATCCTAGAAGTATGACTCCTCATATCAAGGATAACTAGTGCTCTTTTTCCAGAAGCATGTGAATGGAAAATATAAGACTCATCTTTATGTCTTCAAGAGCTCACTCTTTGTTCAACACACCTGCTGAATGCATTCACTTACTGCTTGAACTACAAGAAACTAGTACACCCATCAAATAGAAACTCTCCCCCTATCTTTTATAAAAGCTGCTCCAAGCTCACCACAGTATATCTCAAGATCAACCTCATGCTTATACAATGAGAAGGTACCAAACAGCTCCACGTCTTTCTGCAGTAGAAGAACCCACTTCTCCACAGGACTTCTGGCCTGAACAAGATAAACACCTCATAATCCAAGACATTCTTTCCTCATCATTCTTTCATATGATAAGTAAGAACATTTCTGGTTTAACTGGTGAATACTCACTCATGAGTTCAGATTTTCATGCACTGAGCCATTCCGGTCTTGTACAATACTCTCACATCATACTCCAAGACAATCCCTTTACCTCATCATTCTCCCATATGACAAGATAGAGTATTTCTTAGTCAGACTGTGAATCACCAGATCTTCAAGTCCAGCAAACAAAGTGATGTTCTGACAGACATCATACATTAACCACTTGGACTTACTATCTGAGCAGTAATCCAATCTGAGGATCTTCAGAGAGCACAACTCCACCAGCTTGATCAAATACATCTCCAAAGGATGATAATTTTCCATAAGCAACTTAGGGATTCTACCACAAGCTCCAATGTATGAACAGAACCAGAACCTCCTTTGGTCTTCAAACAACTGCCCTTCTGCACAAAAGTAATTTTTAAAAGCACACTGCTTAAATAACCAAATACCATTGTTTGGTTACTCAGCATCTTTCAGAGCTCTAGAAATTCTAAGCAATCTTGATCTTCCTATCCTACAATGATGTGCCACAACATCAATTTAGGCCCTGAAGTTTGCTTGATGTCACAACATCGGATGAGACATCCTGCTGGAGAGTTCATGCTTTCATTCTGCTACTTAGAATAACCTTCTCCATATAACAGACAAGAAGTTCCATGTTCTTCTAGACTTGAGTAGACAACCTTCATTCTGCTCTATAGTACCTTTGAAATGCACTTGCTCCATAACACTCCTCTTTAGAGAACCCAACCATGCCAAGGCTTAATTCTTCAGAGAGGAAGGCTCACAAAAATCTGTACAAAAGGAATCCCGCTTTCCTTAAGTAGAGACTTCTTCAGAAAATCAGAGATAACTGCCACTTATCCTTGACCTCCAAGATGAGCAAGATCACATGCTCTTATGTACTTAGATCAGAAATAAACTGACCCAAGCAATGCTATCACCAACACCATCTTTTAGACCTGTTTCTTGCCAAGAAACTTTCTAGATAAAGCTCAGATGTTTCTAGTAGACACTAGAATGCACCTGCTGCACTTCAACAGATCTAAGAGACATGTCTTCATCTTACATTAGTACTACATTCTAGCCTTAGTTTCTTGCCAAGAATCTTACTAGAATAAATACAGATCCAGCTATAACTCCTTGAATCAACAGAATTCTGCACAATCTCTGCTGATGGAATGTCTCAACATCTGGTTTAACATTAGATCCTTGAAGTGGACAAAGCAGATGAGGGGCCTGATGCTTGTGCAACAATTGATGAGACACCTAGATCATTAAACAGGGATAATTCATTAAATATTTGAGAATATCTGATCGGTGGATTTCACTTGTGTTTTCAGACTCTGTGTGTTGTTAATTTTGCACTGTTTTTATCTGTTTTCGAAGCTTTAGTTTTTGTTATCTTAGTTACTCGTAGTTGTTTTTTATGCAAGTCTTATTTTGAAGTTTGTATTACTTTTGCCGCTGGTGCGTTTGATTCGGTTTCTTTTAGTGTGTTTTTGGCAGGAATTGATAGCACGACAGTCGCACCGTTTTCGGAGGCAAAGAAAAGTCGAAAAATGGAATTCAGAGGCACAACACGGGTACCCGTGTTCCACAACACGGCCTGTGTCAGGGAGGACACGGTTGGAAGACACAGTCAAGATAAGCAGAGGAAAATGGAGAACAGAAGAGCAAAACGGGTGCCCGTGTCACACAACACGACCCGTGTTGCAGCCCCTGTAGAAGAAAATGCGCTCTGTGGATTCAGCAGCCTGACACGGCCACCCGTGTTGCACAACACGGCCTGTGTCAGGGCCACTGATAATGAATTTGTTGTTTTTCTGATTTTTATGCTGTCAGACCTAGTTCGAAGGGCATTTGAGACATTTTGCGATGTAATTTGAATTTAGATATAAGAGCCACTTTTTAGAAAGAAGCAGACACTTTTTGAATTGAGAATAGGATTGACAACTAAGGAGAGAGTTTTCTGGAGAACGAAGGATCGATCAAAAGCGGAAGCAATTGATGATCCAAGTGACCCAACTTGAATTGTAATGATCTTCTCCTTTTCATTTCTAATTGCATTTATTTTTACTAAGAACATGAGCAGCTAAAACCCCAGTTGTTAGGGGGTGGTCCTAAGTTGCGATGTAATGACATTTGTTTGATTATTCTATGAGAATTATGTTATTCACCTTATATATCTATTTTATTTTGCAACAATCTTAATGCGTATTCATATTGGAAAATAGAATTCGATTCATGATTAGGTTTTGGTCTGGAAAGTCAACCTAACACTTTTGCAAAATAACATCACGGTAGATATTGCTTAGGAATGGGGATATCCCGTATCACGTATTTTATTGTCAGAACTATTGCTTGATGCTTTTCATGGACACTGAGGAATTAGTGTACATGAAACTCATCAAAGGGTTTTTATTAAGGAATTAAGGAAAACTAAATTTGAGAACTGATGAATTAAGGTTAATAACTATTATCTCAGGATAATCCTACATGGTCTTTACTCGCATCGTGTCCACTCCCCTAACATCGTTCTTAGATTGATCTATAAGTCTTTATTTACTTGTTGTGTTACTCTACTACCAAACAACCCCCTAGACCTTTTGTTCTTTTGAATACTAAAAATCCCGTTAATTACTACGCAGTCCTCGAGATCGATACTTGAGACTTTTCCCTTATTACTACAATCGGTAAAATAGTACACTTGCTATTTTCCCGATCAATATCTCAAATAGCAATGAATCTTAAATCCTTGTAATAGATCCTTCTCTGAACTTCATGGATAATCAATTAAATACGTGTGTAGTCCACAAATCGCAATTGATCTTAAATCCACACAACTTCAGGAAAACCAAGGCTGAAACATCAAGGATGACACCCTTGAATCAACCTGCCTATGACTTCCTCTGTTGAAATAGCTTTTGCAAGTCATGAGTGGTGAAAATAAATCACCTCCCACTTGTATTCTCTAAGATAACCTTCAACAATCAGAGCAGCATAACCAAATCAGCAACAAGCAGGATCAACAGCTTGTCAGACCACACAGAGCAGCAGGAAACACCACCTTCCAACTATCTACACAGTTCCCACAATCATACAGCAAACTGAATATAGGGTAATCTTCTCCCAGGGCTACCAGAGTTCTTTCATCAGAAAAAAATATGCAGCAGAACTACCAAAAGAACATCTTAAACAAGTCCTAAACAAGCTGTCAGAACATTCAACAGGTCATTGAAGCTCCTATATCAGAGGGCACAACAGTAGATACATAGAATTCTTCACCCACTCCTCATTTGGCAGAATCAACATATCAGTTGCAGCTTCTCCTTATTTAAACTACCAGAAAGTATCTCCCAAGATCTCATCCAGAACAGACAGGATGCCTGCTCTGATACCAATTAAAATTATGGTATGCAGATTTCAGATGTCCTAAGAACATTGATCTCTGCTGAAACAGAACAAAGACAGAACCTGACCAATTTAAATTTCTTTAAATTGTATCAATGTCAAGACCAATGTCATGACATCTGTTGTAACATCTGCAGACTGACAGAACTATTTATCTGACCATTTAAATTGTGCAGAATTGTAAATGCAGAAAGATAAATAACACCAGTAATTGTTTACCCAGTTCGGTGCAACCTCACCTACATCTGGGGGCTACCAAGCCAGGGAGGAAATTCACTATTAATAGAATTAATTCAGAGTCAAACAACCCGTTTGCACTCTTCACTTAAGACCTACCCAATGACACTTCAGCCTAGAGACCACTAGACCTGAGTATACCCACGCACTCCCCCTCAATCACCGCAGTGATAATCAATTCACAATTACAATCTGAAGACACTCTTCAAACACACCTTGATCTTGCTTCACAGCTTTGATCAAGGGATAATACACTCCTACTTAACAACTTTGAGTGACACAATGAACACACCTGTTCATACACAATAACCAAAGCAATCATACAATGGCTTGGCACACAAGGAATTGTAAGACTTCACGCATGTGAAGAATCACTGCACACCACATAATTCTTCACTCACAAAACACACGTGAAGAGTAACACTCTTCACTCACAAATATGTCTACCATAATGTATCAAAAGATACAAAGGGTGACTTACAAAGACACACACAAGGGACTCTCAAACCCTAGACCTTTATTTTACACTCAAGTTGTACTTGATGTGAGTGCTTGATTTCCTCTGCTTCTGCTCCTCCTTAAATAGCAGTGTAGACTGAGCTTGGGCTGGTCGCACATAACAACCATTAGGTTTAATAAAGTAAAAGTACTTTGCATAATTCAAGGTGCTTTCAAATAGGCCATGATAAGCTCAACACTGCCTAGAATCTCGTCTGAGATAATTAAGGAACCCTAACAGGTTTCCTGAAATCTAGCCTGAGATATATCAGGTATCATAACAGAAAAACAAACCCTACACGCCTGATGTCATACAATCAATGTCATAACATTCAGTCATGACATTCAGCTTCACTTACTCTTAGCTGACCAGACTCCCCCTGCTGAATCTTCTTCACAATAGTAGAAACAAGCATATTATAGTTTCCTAAAAAGTCTCAAAGATCCTTTTTATGAACAACAATTAAATATGCACTTTGTTCCTAATGAATCACTTTGGCCTGCACATACTGATGAGGTGTATCCAAAGCACTTATGTCAAGTGATAAAACAACAACACCTGTTATACTAGACAGCGATGTCATGACATTCAGTATGACATCCATGACAACAGTTCTATCATCAGCTCCTGCTGCACCAGACAGCGATGTCATGACATTGGTAATGACATCCTGTTTAAAACACATGACAACAGTTTTGTTACCACAGCTCCTGCTGTATCAGACAGCGATGTCATGACATTGGTCATGAAATTGTGATTAAAAACACATGACAACAGTTCTGTCATGACAGCAGATGGATGTCACGACATTTAGCATGACATTCACATTAAAACACTCCACAACAGTTCTGTCACCACAGCAGATGGAGATGTTATAACATCTTGCTTAACATCAGTGCAGGATCATGTTTTACCAAAATTTAGCTAATCATAGAACCATGGACAATTCTATATCATAGAATCATGGAACTAACACATATCATTAGCATATCATTTAACTATTATGCATTCAAAAATCCAAAAAAAAAAGTATGATGTCACTTTCCTATTCTTGTTGTCTAGGCCTAGGTGTTAGCAAGGGTGAATTAGGACTTAGTCAAGGCTATCCAGTCAAGAGGATATGGATATTACTTAATGATTGAGATTCAAGTAAGGTTTGACCTAGTCTAGGTTAATCAAGATGAGAATGCTTCATTCTCAAGTTATTTGTGTCATGAATCTGAAGAATCATCAAGTGATCAAAATCAGGGTTTTGTGCAAGTTTAAGTTCATTTGAAAAAGTCAAGTTGCAGAATATTCAGTGCATTTGGTTCAAGAGAATGTGACATCATTTACTAAAGTTCAAGATTGATTCCTCTTTTTGGTTTCATTTATCAAGAATTGATTTAAGGCTTTCTTTCATTTCAAGAGTGATTTTTAAGGAAGAATTCAAAGGTAATGGAAGTTGTCTTCAAGTGGATTTTTTTGGATTTAATTCAAAATACAAGGACAATTCAATTAAGCTTTTTGAGCATGTTGTCATGGTTCGTTAAAGATCAAAGAATTGTAATCATGATTCAAATCAATGTGAAGGTGTAATTACTTCTACAATGCCATATTCCATTTGCAAACTCATCTCAATTTTCAAGATTTAAAGTCCTCTGCAAGAAAAAAACATCACAATTGCAAGTCCAAAGTCCATCTTACATCACCAAAAAAATTGCAACAAGTTCATAACAAAAAAGCTAGCCCATTACATTTACAACCAAGGTTTAAAAAGGCTTATAAAATATTACAATAAAAATAACAAGCCTATTGCATTTCCATGACAAACAAAAAAAGAAAGAAAAAAGGCCCATGGAGATTACATAAGCCAACATGCCAAGCTGCCTTCCATCCACAAGCCTATGATACCAGCCACACATCCAAGCTATTGAAATGAATCTTCACACGTCCAAGCCCTCTTCATGCAACTTCACATTCCAAATGCCACACCCACCAAACCAAAACACATCAAAACACAAGCCAACAACAACATCCAAAGGCGACGTCACAAGCTTCAAAAACGAAAAACGCACAACACGCATCAAAACGGCAGTATGATTCATCCAATTTCATTCTAAATTTTTCACCTCAATTCTTCTATAAATAACAAGCCTTTCACACTCTCAAAATCAAGCCTCAAGAGCCAAACAAAAACTGCAGAATTTCATCCAACCTTCACCAATATTCGTTCCTCATTCATCATACAAATCCATAACCACTATTCACCTTTCTATCCATAAAACTTCAACAACTTTAAAACAAACCTCAACAAACTCTCTGCAAAACAAGATCCCACAATACAATGCAGAACCCACAACCTTCAAATACACCATGAATCTGAATTCCACAACACAATCCAAATTACACAAAACTTCATACCACAACAACCACAACACACAATAATAAATTGGAAATATACGTCACATAAGAGGAAGAATAGACCAAGATATTGTAACTTAAGCTGGGTTGAAAAAATATTATTCCTTTTATTCCCTCGCGCGCACTTGCATCATGTCGTGTCTCTAATTTGGTGTAGATCAGTTACTGCCATTAGATGCTTTGAGTGTTTGGTTTGATGTTGTGAATCAAGGCTGAACCGTTTTTATTAGAGGCAAAAATATGAAAGGAAGAAGAAGGTTTTTTTTTAAGAAAATTAAAAAATGAAATGTGAGAAAGGAAGAAGAGAGAGGCACGTGATTTCAAGAGGGGGTTGAGTTTTTTAACCCTTGCTTATTTCACCTTTGGACTGTATGAGTCCACCATTCTAATCCCTCAATAGGACCCTTAGGGACTAGGACCGACCTCACCTCTTTCTCAAACCCTTGATCCAACGTCAAGTGGTATCCTCGCTTAACCCTTGTAAGTTGACTCTTTCTCAAACCCTTGATCCAACGTCAAGTGGTATCCTCGTTTAACCCTTGTAAGTTGACTGCCTTGTGCATCACCATCAACCTTTTCTCAAACCCTTGATCCAACGTAAAGTTGTATCCTCTCAAACCTATTTCCATTTCAAACCTTTTTCATAATTATCTCGCAAAGATAATCAAATGCTTGATCCAACATCAATCCATTTTTCTAATCAATTCAAAACACCTAATCCAGATTAAACACCATTTCATTAAAGGATGAAAAAGAAACAGTCTAAAGCCTTCTATTCTCTTCTCGAGTGCTTGGATACGAGGAGTCTTCTTTGGCTATTCAAGTATTTGTCATCCAACAAAACACTTTACTCATTAAAATATTTTCTCGCCACCTTGCAATCTCTCAAACTTCTTTTGACAAGGTAAAATTAATCAACACAGACTTGTAGTCCCCCGAACTATGATGCTCTGACTTCTTTATTGCATTATGAGGATAAATAGGCATGAGAATGCAAAGTCTTAGTGATTTCCCAAATAAAAAAACCCTTCATTTACCCTTAGCAAGTAATCCTTAGATCCGACACCCATTCGGGCGTATACAATGAATCTGAGGGGTGCTAATACCTTCCCCTCACATAACCGACTTCTAATCCCACTTTTGGTTGCGATGACCATACCGTATCATTTCCTATTATATTTCGTTCGTGGGTTTTATCAATATTTTCACTTTCCCTCTTTGGGAATAAATAAAGTTCGGTAGCGACCCTCTTAACTCCACCCCGTGGGCGTACGATTGCGCATCGCGAGATCGTCTCTCATTTTTCGAGGTACGAAAAACCTAAATAAATACCATAGTAATCCATGACTAATGACATATCTTGTGATAATACTTAGATGAAATACAAAGTATCACTATAGTAATACATTGTCTAATTTGTTTAGGAAATCATTAAACATTTAGTGTGTGGACCGATTTTCATGACCTCGCCAATCCTGAGATGGTGAGATCCTCGTGAACCGTGCTTGTGCCACTTTCTAATTTCTAATAGTTATCCCGTGATAGTTAAATGGAAGGGGAAGGAATCTAAACTAACCCTGCGTGCAAATGTTTTTCCTATAAACGCAAAGAGATCTGAAATCGGGGTTGGTTATACTAAGGGAAACTATTAACATCCTAAGTATCTATAGTACTCTATAGGAACCTTTTGTATAGTTTTTTTTTACTATTTAGATAACTTATCTACTTAAGTTTTTTACTGTTGATTTAAAAAGTTATAACTTATGGGTGAATATGAGATATTTTTGGGAGTTTTTGTTTTATGAAAGGTACGGGGACCTAAGGGATTTTATTTAAAGGTGTACTCACTAAGATCTCACAATCTTATGCCTACTGTAGCACCCCAAAATTTTCCCATATTTTCACTTGGATCTTGCCTTATGTTTCATTGCATCTCATATTCATTTTTGCATAGCATTGTTCTTGACAAAGGATTAAGGCATCATGGTTTGTTTCTCAAGATAGAAAGAACGTGTTTCTTCAACCTCAAGAAAGGTTTCTTATTGACTTTATGGTATTCTCAAGCTTCCAAAGGTCCCTAATAATCATGTTTGATTCAAGGAAACATAATTTCAAGATCATATGTAGTTTACCATGGCTTATTGTGCAAGAAATCATCAAAAGATTTAAGTTTGGTTCAAGGTATTTGACCTAATTTAACAATTTGTGGATGCTATGATCAAATGGGCATAACTCCTTCATTTTTTAACATATTGAGGTGGTTTTTTTTCTAATGAACTCTTGCCATCATTCCTAACAAGTTCTCTTTGCACGGAAAGGTCAAATTATGTTTGGAAGGTCATCAAAATTTTAACGACATTATAAGTCATTTTTAGTTTTGGAAGGATTTTCTAGTCAACTTCAAAAGGTCATAACTTGGTCATTTTTTATCATTTGGAGCCCATTCCTTTTCTATAGTGAACTTGAAGATGTCTTCTACAATTTTGGTTCAAGGTGGAAGTTCTAAAATCCTATGTAAGGTCTTGGTTTTTGTCAAAACTAGGTCACTTTTGGTCTCTAAAATGACTTAAAATTTTTCAAAGTATTTTGCAATTTTGAACCTTTTCATTGATGCTACTTTGAAGGATCATATCTGTCAACTCAGATTTCCAAATCCATAATTTCTTTTCACATTGCAAATTTGGCATCATCATTTATCCAATGCAAGAAGAAGCATCTCAAAAAGCCTCCTACATTGTGAGCACCATGGTTGCAAAGATTGAATTTCAAAACTGAAAATCCACTTCAAGTCAGAATTGATTTTGTTTGAATTGGCCTCTAATCACCAAATTAAGCCATAAATTCAATGTAAACATGATTAACAAACTTGACTGGGTTGACTAGAACCTTGAAACGCATGTTTTGAGTGAGTTTTGGCAGTTTTCAAGTCACATTTTTCTCATGCTGCAGGTGTGCACGATTTTGGTGAAATTGACATCATTCACCCTCCCTCTCCATTCAGAAAGCTTCCCCTATAAATAAGGGGCTCATTCCACTCGTTTTCATAAGCTTTGATATCCATAATCACCCTGGTGAGATCCCAATTGAACTATTAAGCTTGAACTTCGAATTTTCATTTCCACACCCTAAACACTCAAATTCTCCATTTAGTTAGCTTCACCAACATTCAGTGAAGCTAACCAGCTCAAGAACTCGAAGGATTATGGCCTGAATCAAGCTAGAGGACTCCATTTTCAGAGCTCTGAAGTTGAACTTCAATAGGTACAATTCTTAACCATTTCAACTCAAATTTGTTGCTAAGATGTAGTCCTTGATGTGTTGATGCTGTTAGGATTGTTAGATTTTGGTTTTGTTTGAGTTTTAATGTTCAATTTTCAAATCTGTGTTTGCTTTTCTTTCTGTTTTTTTTTTTCAAATCGAGTGAGCTATGGTTTAAAGAAATATGGCGCAATGATATGGTTGAGATCATTTTGAAAAGACACATCAAATGAAACCACTATGAGCTCCAATGGTTATGGTTTAATGGACCTTCAAATTTTTGCAATTCTCTGAGATTTTTCAGAGGCTGGAGGTTGAAGATGATGATATCACCGTCCATCATGCCACTTGTTTTAATCTTGTCCTTTTGACTTTCGCTGGTTGGAAATGATGAGTTTGACTCAGATCCACCGTGGATGCACGCTTTCTGGCCTATAGATTTGACACGCCATTTAATGAAACCAGATCCAACGCATCTTGTTTTTTCTGTTTTATTTTCTTTTTCTATTTTGTATTTAAATTCATTTTATTTTCAAAAATTCATAGAAAGTTTGTTTTTAATTAGAAAAATACCAAATTAATTTCTAAAATTTCCTTTTATTTTTCTCTTTCTGTTTTTTTTTTTTACTTTTATGCATTTTTATTTTTCCATTTTCTATTTTTCTTGAATTTTAATTTATTTGAGCCAATTTCAATTAATTTAAAATTATTTTAAAGAATTTTAAAATTATGAGAAAAATATTATATGATCCTATGATGGTTTTGAACCTATGGTGATTTTTCTTAGATTTTTATTTCTGGTTTTGCTATTTTCCATGTATTTTTGATTTATTTAGTTATTTTAATTGGTTTAAAACTATTTTTGAGCCACTTAAAATTATGAGGAAATTAGCACATGATCCTATGATGGTTTCTGACCTATGGTGACGTTCTTGATCTTTTGTTTATGGTCTAACTATTTTCCATTCTTTTTTTAGGTTTTATTTGCTTTTTATTTTGTTTTTTTTTTAATTAATTTTATATTGAAAATTAATGTGATGTGGTTTTTATTCATGTTGGATTACTATTTTGTCCTCCTTCAAGTCATTTAAGTGTTTGATGATCATTTGATGGTTGTTCCTCTTGTATGGTTGATTTGACGTTTAAATTCTTCTTAATGCATGATCTTGATTCTCACTTGTGTGATTCCATTTGTATAAACTTGTGTGTGCATGTTTGAATGTAACTTGTTAATCATGTTGGTGTGTGACTTCACCTTATTTTCATGCCTTGTTCTCAAAATTTGCCCCTTTTGGGATGCTTTGTATGCATGCTTATATGATTTGGTGTTGTCTTGTATATGGATGGGATGCATGATTGTTTTCTTGTGTGCTCTTGCTTTGATAATTTATATGACTTGAGTATGATATGATGTGCTTGCTTCCCTACCTTGCTTCTTATGCCATTTGACTTTATCTCATCTTTCTTTGTGTTGGTTGATGTTTGGTTGATGATTGGCTTGGTGATGATGCTTGTTTTGCTTGAGATTGAAATTAATGTGTTTGTTGTTTGTTAATGATTTCTTATTTGTCCATGTTTCATTCTTCTTCTCTCCTCATATTTTTTCCTCTTTGGAACTTGTTTAAGTTTCAATCTTGTTTTCATTTGTGATTGAGTTGATTGGTGTTTACTTGTGCTTGCTCACATGATCTCTTAGGATTCCTAGTCCCTCTGTTTAGGATGGGAGTAGGGGAGACATTAGGCTTTCAATCCTTTTTATGATAACCTTTAGGATATTCCCTTTTACCTCAACTTTAGTTCCATCATTTGTATGATAACATTACGTAGACTTCCTTTTCAACCTAACCTTAGGACCATTTTTGTATGACAACATTAGGGTTTTTCAGTTCCCCTTTAGTGTTTTCTTTTGTGTCTTCTCTTCTCATCTCAAAAATCTCTAAGACACTTAATAAAGAATGATGAATGTTATGCGCCACGAGCCTTAAGTACATGGGAAATGATGAGTGAGGGGTTTCTCTTCACTTGTCTAGAGTGTTTAGTGTATGCCCCTTGGGCGATATGCGACGCATTCGCTCCTATGTCATAGTCTTTAGTGTAACGTGAATCTCAAACCATTTCAATTCACTTCTCTAAAACTCTTAAACCAAATTCAAACATTTTTATCCTTTGGGATTGTTCTTAAATCATTTTCAGAAAAGAGTATGTTACTTTTCCGTTCTACCGCAAACAGGCATCGTCCCTAACTGTTGGAATGGGAACTTAACGTCACTCATAAAAAACACTTAACCAACTAGTGGTCTAGTTACCTGAACTACGTTTACTTTGATTTCTCATACCAGATGACGATACGTAGGCACAAGACGACAATGTCTTGGCGAGCAACCTTCCCTCCATCACCCGTAGTTTTCTGAACTACGTTGACTCTGACTTTCCCATTGCACGAGGGAATACGTAGGAATAGGGAGGCGATGTCTTATCGAGTCTCCTTTTTCTTTTCCCATCCCTGTTTAGCGGCAGCTTTTAGTTAACTCGCCCCCTTTTATAGACAATAAGCATGGATCCCGTTGAGTACAACGGACGTGAGGGGTGCTCATACCTACCCCTTGCGTAACTGACTCCCGAACCCAAGATTTGATTGCGATGACCTTGTCTTTTCCCGTTCTTTTAGGTTTTCTTTGATCATTTCCTTTCCCTCTCCTTGGGATAAATAATGTTCGGTGGTGACTCTTCTGTTTGTTTCTGCCGACCCTTTTTGCAGTTGCGACACCTACGTATTCCCAAAAAAAGAGACTTTGGGAAATCAGAGCGTTCGTAGTTCCACCTATCTATGGGTGGAATTTGTATCTTGTTCAAAGCCCAAAATGATGAAGCGAAAAGGTTATTTGTGTATCTTTTCCAAAGCCCAAGATGATGAAGCTAAAATTTTTTGTTGGTTTTGAAAGAAGAGACAAATTGTCATTCTTAAGGGAGATATCCCACCTATTCATCCCAAACATTTGAGAATAATAACATAAGGAAAGAAGCTTTGAACTTGGATGTTAAATAATCCTAAAAAATGCCACATCTTTCTTTATGAGTCTTTGCATGCTAAGAGAAGGACCTTAACTTGGATATAGTATCAAAAAGTGTGCCACTTACATCACTTAGGTGAAAGAAAAGTTTTGGACCATGATAAGAGAAGGACTCCAGTTTGGATTTTGAATCAACAAGTGTGTCACTTACATCACTTATATGGAGAGAACGTTTTTAATGTTTTATTTTTGAATTATGGTGTATATAAGAGATATCTTTCTGAAGAGGTGAGTCAATGTCTCATCTCTAGGGAGAAGTTGATTTATTTGAGTATCTTGTCCAAAGCCTAAGATATTGAAGCTAAAATATTTGTATCTTGTTCAAAGCCCAAGATGTGAAGCTAAAAAGGTTTCTTTGTATCTTGTTCAAATCCCACAATGTGAAGCTAAAAAGTTTAATTGTATCTTGTTCAAAGCCCGAGATGTGAAGCTAAAAAGTTTATTTGTATCTTGTTCAAAGCCCAATATTTGAAGCTAAAAATTTATTTATATCTTGCTCAAAGTCCAAGATGTGAAGCTAAAAAGTTTATTTGTATCTTGTTCAAAGCCCAAGATATGAAGCTAAAAAGTTTATTTGTATCTTGTTCAAAGCCCAAGATATGAAGCTAAAAAGTTTATTATAGCTTGAGGGGAGGCTGGCTTAACTGGGGGGAGTTTCGTATTGATGGTATCTTGTATGAAGCCCAATAGGAGGCTGGTGAAGAAATTAACTTCATCAAGGGACACTAGGGTTTGACCTAAGTTGTAGTAGAGGGAACCCTAATGTTTGAATTGATTTTAAACTAAGGATGAGGTGTTATAAATGTCAAGAGAAACTTAATATGAATAATTATATGACAAGTATTTAACAATTATAGACTTGAATTAAAAGTGAAGGGTCTTATACTCTAATAGAGGCCCATGTCTAAGCATGGTTGAATTGAAAAGGTGATGGGTCTTACACTCTGATAGAGGCAAATGTATAATCATGGTTGAATTGAAAAGGTGATGGGTCTTACACTCTGATAGAGGCCCATGTCTAAGTCTGGTTGAATTTAAAAGTTGGTCGATCTTACACTCTGTTAGAGGCCCATGTCTAAGCATGGTTGAATTGAAAAGGTGACGGGTCTTACACTCTGATAGAGGCCCATGTCTAATAGATTTGAATGTCACTAGGGTTGTGCTTTATGAGAGTTGAAGATTGAGGTTTGAAAGATTGAAATTTTTTGAGAAATTGAAGAAAGTTTTGAGGAGGAGGGAAGGGAGTTAAACTCTAATAGAGGCTCAAAGAGTTTGTTTTAAGAAGTTTTTGAAAAAAAAGTTTTTAAATCAAGGTGAAACCCTAATGAAAGATTTAATCAAAGGTATTTTAAAAAATGAATGATTTAAACATGGTGTAAATGATGTTTAAATCAAGATAAGTGTGTTATGGTCTTTTTTAATGTTATAAACAAAGTGTATTCATCCATATGAGAATCAGAAATGGATTAGGTTTGAAAACATTAGAAAGAAAATCAAATTTTCAAGGTTTTAAACCTAAAAAGTACTTCTTTTCAACTTAATAAAAAGTGACTAAATAAATTATTTTTTTGGAATTTTTTGATGTATTAAATTAATAGCGTGTATGAGTTCTATGTGTGAAAAAATTTGGATTAAAAATAATTAATTTGATAGGAGAAATAAATGTTTGAATTTTGAAAGAAAAATGTGAAAAATATGAAAAGTGGTAAAAAAAATGTCATGGGTGGGATTTGAGCTTACGCCACCAAGGATCTGGCCAATAAAACACACCCTTGCCAACTGAGCCAACGGGCATTGGTGCTAACTAGACACATCCATTTGAAAAAATATTAAGATTTCATGCCAAAATTCAAAAACTGTGCGCCATAAACATCATCTTTTTCCTCAGGCTCAAATTTGCAGAAAGGATGCTATCTCACTCAATACGCAGTGGTTTTGGAAGATGTTGAAATTCTGGTATGCAGATCTCATATGTCCCAAGAACATTGATCTCTGCTCACCAAGGACGAGGACAGACCATGATCAATTTAAATTACTTTAAATTGTACCAATGTCATGACCAATGTCATGGCGTCTGTTATGACATCAGCAGACAGACAGACTATTTATCTAACCATTTAAATTGTGCAGAATTGTAAATGATGAAAGATAAATAACACAATGAATTATTTACCCAGTTCGATGCAACCTCACCTACATCTGGGGGCTACCAAGCTAGGGAGGAAATTCACTATTAGTAGAATTAATTCAGAGTCAAACAACCCGTTTGCACTCTTCACTTAAGACCTACCCAATGGCACTTCAGCCTAGAGACCACTTGACCAGAGTTTCCCACTCACTCCCCCTCAATCACCGCAGTGATATAAACCAATTCACAATTACAATATGAAGACACACTTCAAACACACACCTTGATCTTGCTTCATAGCTTTGATCAAGTGACACAACCCTCTTGCTTAAAAGCTTTGAGTGGCACAATGAACACAACAGTTCATACACACTAAACCAGAGAAATCGTACAACATAAAATTGCTTAGCCTACAAGGAATCCTAAGAATCCTACATACATGAAGAACATAACTCTTCACTCACAAATACACTCTTTCTTAAAAGCTTTTAGTGAACAATTAACACTGTACTAATAACAGCCTAAACATGTCTACCATGATTCATCCAAAGATACAAAGGGTGACTTACAAGGTCACACACAATGGACTCTCAAAACCCTAGACGTTAATTATACACTCAAGTTTTTCTTGTTGTGAGTGCTTAATTTTCCCTTGCTTATGCGCCTCCTTTTATAGTAATGCAGACTGGGCTTGGGCTAGTCACAAATAACAAACATTAGGTTTAACAAAGTAAAACTAATTTCCACAATTCAAGGTGCTGCCAAATTAGGTCACAGCTACTTCATTTTATGTCCAGCCCTGACTAGAATCTCGCCTGAGATAACTAAGGAGTCATAACAGGTTTCCTGAAGTATAGCATGAGCTTACTCATGCATTATAACAGAAAACCAACATGCCTGCTGTGCAGGACAGCTACCTGATGTCATACGCTTGAAGTCATAACATCCAGCAAGACATCTAACACACTTTGTTCTTAGCTGACCAAACTCGCTCTGTTGAACACTCTTGCAGAATCTTCCTCACAACAATAGAAACAAGCATATCATAGTTTCCTAAAAAGTATCAAAGATCCTTTTTATGAACACCAATTAAATTTGCACTTTGTTCCTACTAAATCTCTTTGGCCTGCACATACTGATGAGGTATATCCAAAGCACTTATGTCAAGTGATATAAAACAGCAACTCCTGCTGAACCAGATAGCGATGCCATGACATTGGTAATAACATCCTGATTAAACCACATGACAGCAGTTCTGTTAGCACAGTAGATGGATGTCACGACATTCAGCATGACAATTACATTAAAATACTCCACAACAGTTCTGTCACCACAGCAGATGGAGATGTTATAACATCCTGCTTAACATCAGTGCAGGATCATATTTTACCAAAATTTAGCCAATCATAGAACCATGGAGAATTCTATATCATAGAATCATGGAACTAGCAAGCTCCCGCTTTGGCAAATTTTGGCTAAAACAACCAACCAACATCAGGTCAGCAGCAGTAGATACCAACACTTTACTCCCCCTTGGTTTAGTCAAAAATTGACAAAAATTGGAGTAAATGTACATACTACTCAGTTGTCATACTGCACATGGTGTCCAAGTCTGACATTTCTTGATCTCTAATAAAAAGATTGCACCAATAATCATGGACAGTGACTTAACCTCCTTGCTGAACTCACTCAGGCAGTGTAAAATCAGTCCTGAACCATAGCTCCTTGAGAGTACACACTGAATCAGTCTTGAATCTTGAGTTCTTGCCTTGTCTGAAGCTGCACCTTCAGGAATGACACTGACATCACCAATTTAAGGATAATCAATTAAATATATGTCAAGTAATAATTGATTTTTAATCCCCAATTTAAGACACAAATATTTTGCAGAGAAAAATAAATTCTCCCAAACAATAACCAATGTTGAACATAGCTCCATATCAGCATAATGTTAACACAAGCAATGCAGCTACACATCAGACAGGTATACAGCATCCCCTATCATGCATAATCAACACTCCCCCTAAAAGATAGAACCCAACCACATGAAGAATCACTGCAACTTATCCATATTCACACACTGGAAACACATGCAACTCTACACCCCCTGTTTCACAAGTCATGTTGGAACCGATATCAGAAGTAGTTGCAAGATTACTATCTGGAAGATTTCTCAGATTTCAGCTTTGAAAAAAAATCTCCAAGATGTCAGAGTGAAAGTCCTTCCTTATGCACAAGATCAAGGCTGATGGTGTCTTGATCTTCGTCTTCACCTGTCAAACAAGACAAACACTTGGATAGAGGCTCAAAAACCCTGACTTGATCCATTTATACCCAATGACAGAACAAAACACTGTCAGGTTGACCATGAGCTAGAGCAGTAACACAATGTCACAACATCTGGTATGCCATTCCATCCTTATAGAGGCATACAATCACAACCTGCTTGAGACCATAAACAATCTTGAAACTGTACTATTGCAGCAACGGATCCTAGAAGTATGACTCCCCATATCAAGGATAACTAGTGCTCTTTTTCCAGAAGCACGTGAATGGAAAACATAAGACTCATCTTCATGTCTTCAAGAGCTCACTCTTTGTTCAACACACCTGCTGAACTCATTCACTTACTGCTTGAACTACAACCAACTAGTACACCCATCAAACAGAAACTCTCCCCCCATCTTTTATAAAAGCTGCTCCAAGCTCACCACAGTATATCTCAAGATCAACCTCATGCTCATACAATGAGAAGGTACCAAACAGCTCCACATCTTTCTGCAGTAGAAGAAACCACTTCTCCACAAGACTTCTGGCCTGAGTCAGATAACAAGATAGACACCCCATAATCCAAGACATTTTTTCCTTATCATTCTCCCATATGATAAGTAAGAACGCTTCTGGTTTAACTGGTGAATAGTCACTTCCATATGATTCGTCATAGTCCATATTTTCATGCAATGAGACACTCCAGTCTTGTACAATACTTTCACACTATACTCCAAGACAGTCCTTTTACCTCATCATTCTCCCGTATGACAAGATATAGTGCTTCTTAGCCAGAATGTGAATCACAAGTTCCACAACAGATCTTTAAGACCAGCAACCAAAATGATGTTCTGACATTAGTTAGGACATCCTAACATATCACAGAGACAACATCCAATGGTTCTTTATATGCTCACAACTGGACTTACTACTGCCTAGTAATCCAAGTGAAGATCTTCAGAGAACACAGCTCCACTAGCTTGATCAAATACCTCTCCAAAAGAAGGTAATCTTCCATAAACACCTTGGGGCTTCTACCACAAGCACCAATTTGTGAACAGAACCGGAACCTCTTTTGATCATCAACCAACTACCCTTCTGCACAAGAGTAATTAGTTCCAAGCTCTCTGCTTGGAATCACATTAGAGACTCACCAAATGCCACTGTTTGGTTAACTCAGCCTCTTTCAGAGCTCTAGAACATCTAAGCAAGCTTGATCTTCATATCCTACATGCTCCAAGACAACTTGGATACACCAAGACTTGGTCCTGTAACATCTACTCTTTCACACAACTCCTGTAAACTGCATGTGATAGTATCAATTCCATTCATACCCGAGAAGATCAACCTATCTTACAATGATGTGCCACAACATCAATTAATGTCCTGAAGTTTTCTTGATGTCACAACATCTGATAAGACATCCTGCTAGAGAGTTCAAGCTTTCATTCTGCTACTTAGAATAACCATCTCCATATAACAGACAAGGAGTTCCATGATCTTCTAGACTTGAGTAGACAGCCTTCATTCTGCACTATAGTACCTTTGAAATGCACTTGCTCTAGAACACTCCTCTTTAGAGAACCCAACTGTTGCGGTGAGAATCGTGATACCAAGCTATTGACTAACTTGAACCTTAATTATTAAAATTCACAACCAAACTTTAATTTATCCAAAGGAAAGGTCTAAAGAAAGAAAAAACCCTTTTCACGATGTTACAACAACGCTAAGAGATTCGGCGATCAGGGGTTGGTTATGCCTAGGGTAGGTATTTCACATCTTAAACATCTGTAGTACTCTACAGGAACCTTTTGTTTGTTTTCATTCTAGGTTTGCTAAATGTTTTCTATGGATTGGGGTTGGGTAAAAAAGGTGTAGGTAAAGACCTAAAGATAGTTTCTAAGTTTGCTCGCAAAGAAATCGCATCTTCTGCCTACGTATCCTTACTAGGATAGAATCAGAGCAATCGTAGTTCACCTCACAAGGGATAAAGAACACTTGATTATGATCAAGGTTCAAAGGGGAGCAAACATAAAAATGCTTGTATAGAGTTTATCCAAACTCTCTAGATCTACATTGTACACTCAAGAAAGGGGAGTAAGTAATCATTTCCATGATTCTTACATAGAGTTAACCAAACTCTACCTATCTCTATGCTATAAGACCAATTGGTTCTATCTAGACCAAAAGGTGGGAGAAGGATCTATCCAGGCCTAAAGGGTAAGTCCAATTGGTTTTATCCAGACCAAAAGGGGGAGAAGGTTCTATCCAGACCTATGAGGTTATTGAGCTATCTATGACCCAAGGGTCAATAGAGAGACTTTCCTTTGGAAGGGAAAAGATGAGGCAACTTGGATGAGAACTAAAGAGTTCCATCACTTCGGGAAATAATTTAACAAGCAATAATCGTGTGAATATGATGAAGATAAAAGGTATGGTTACAACCAAGAACAAGCAAGCATATTACAATAAGCAAGGATTTCAATCAAGATAAATGGTTACAACCAAAACAAACATTAAGATATTACGATATCAATGATTCAATCAAGATAAATGGTTACGACCCAATGCAAGTATCAAGATATTACAATATCAGGAAGGGTAAGTTCTTACAAGAATTAAGCATAAGGAAGTCACAACCACAAACATATCTTAACAAAGATGGGATATATCTTAACAAAGATGGAAGGGGATCTTAACAAAGATAAAGATGTATCTTAACAAAGATGAGGCTTCCTAGGGCTTACAAGATGACATGTATACTTAAAGGCATCATGCCTAAATCAAATAATGTCACAACAAATGGTATACAAAAGTTCAAAATCTTCACAGGGGAAAACTTTCAAGTTTTAAGAAAAGATTGAACACAAATGCTTACAAGCAAATAGGTTTTGGTTCAAGAAACATACTCAAACACACAAAGGAGTTAACAAACAAATATCTCACCAAGTGTAAATCAAACTTATGAAATTGAATCAAAGAAGTTTTGAGAAGGATTGAAGCAAAAGAGGGTAAAAACCCTAAACAATGCAAGGACTTTTCATGGCATAAAGTGTTTCTAGAATTCAAGTTCTTGAATTCTTTGATTACCATATGAAAATAGGCAAAATTAAGAGACATTTGCAAAAAGAATCACTTAAAAATGATAAGAAATGACAAAGTTATATTAAATTGAAATTTGAAGAAAAATCAAAGAAATTAGTAAAATAAAGAAGGGAAATATCCACACCAAGGGTTGAACTCGTGTCTTCTGGGTTATAGGTCAAAACCTCCACCACACCAACCAAAGTGCGCGTCTAGAAAATTATGGAAAAGAGAAATAAAATAGCAAAATATGAAGAAAATCCTAAAATAACCAAAAGAGTTGTCCCACAGGGATCGAACTCAGGACGGCTAGAAAGGTAAAGCACATGAATACACAGGCATAACCACTGGGTTGGCGATACATCCGTTGTATCCAGCCACCCCAATAATACATAACCCTTCAAGTTAAATATTCTGGGCCAGACTCAAGGCAAGCAACATAAAACAGTTTCAACTCAAACTTAAACAAAACATCATCAAATTTAATGCAATTTGATTCTAACTTGCTTATTTTTTGATAAGGAACATGATGGTAACATCTATTTTTAAAAATAATGTACACATAGTAAAACACGATAGGAAATGCAAATGAGGGTTTGAAAATGCATTTTTGAAGTCATGGCTCAAAACAGACATAAACAAAGCTAAACAAAGGCCTGCACATGCTCTAAATATTTTTCGTGAACTTTGAGATGTCTAGTATTTTTTGGATATTTTTATTTTATTTTTTCACTTTATTTTCAATTTTAAAAATGAATTAAATGTTGGAGCTGTTCTAATTGAATTAAAGTGTGACTTTGTTTGATTTTTATTTTGTATCTCTCATTTCTTTTTGGTTCAACGAGTGAAAATCAATCCTCATGTTCATCATGAGTTGAGGGATTTTTGAAGACCATTTTGCCCCTGGTTGTTGACTTTTGAGTTGACTTTTGTGGCTTTTCTTTTTGCTCTTGTTTCTCCCATTTCAAAGTGGTACCTCCTAATGATATTTTCTTTTGAGGGTGCTTTGAGGGGATATTTGGCTTGTGGTTGTGGCCTCTGTTTGACAACATGTTTAGCTTGTTTATGCATTTTATTTGGTAATTTTTGAGCTGTTTTCCTATTTTTGAGATACCTTCCAAGTTAGGTCATCCCATATGGAAGCTCACACAAGTACATGACCTAGTTTGAATTGGAAATGACTTTTATGGATCCAATAAGCTCTCAACTCTTTTTGTTTCACGTTCTAGACATGTTGAGCTTGCTGTAGGTTCATTTTTAGGTCAAAATTATGTTCAATGCTTGTTGAATTGTGTGTTTCTTTTTGTGCTTCCAACTTGAACTCTTATGAGACACATGCTTGTTTCCTTCATGTTATTGCTTGCATTTCTTTTTATTTTGCTTTGATATTGATTGTGAGATTTCTTATCTTCATCTATCTTATGTCCAATGACCTTGGAGTGTCATTTAAGGTGGCTTGGCCCCTCCTTTGGAGGTATTTGAAGCATACCTAGAATGATGAATCCTTGAGGACACTTTTGGTGTTTCTTTTTGTTTGATAAGTGATGCTTATGGTTGAGCACCTATTATGGGGTCCTTGCTGCCCTCATTTGGTCTCCCATCCTCACTTGGCTTTGGTGTTTGATTTCCCTTTCATTTGGTTTGATTTTATTGGAGTGGTTGATGTTGCTTGACTTATGTCATTTCATCCCATTTTTGGTGCATCTTTGTGAAGTTTACTTGTGTTTGTCTAATGTTCTTCTTATGCACTTCTTCTTCTTCTCTTTTCTTGTATTTACATATGCATGCTTGGTTGAGATGAGCTTGTGGTGGCTACTTCCCCACACTATTTTCCTCCCACTATCATTCTATGTGTTACATTTTGTTTGTATTCTCATTTGCATATGCATTTCATATTCTTCTTCTTCTTCTATTGCTTTTCTTTGCCATGTTCCCCATAAGTCCTCTAACCTCTTGAGGTTATGATAGACATTAGGTTCCTAACTATGCATGATAACATTAGGTAGTTCCCTTTTCAAACTCAACTTTAGGTTCACTTTGCATGATAACTTTTAGGATTGATTAGTTTCTCGTTAGTGTTCCTTCTTCTCTTCTCATCTTAAAACATTCATAAAACACTTAATAAATAATGACAAGTGTAGCACGCTACGAGCATTAAGCTATTTGAGAAATTGTAATTGAGGGGCTTCCTCTCAAGGACCTAGAGTGTTTAGTGTACACCCTTTGGGTGATATACGACGCATTCACTCTTAGATCATAGTCTCTAGTGCGACATGAGTTGCAAATCAAATTCAAAACACTTATTCTCTTAAAAAACACAAAAATAATTCAAACTCTTTTTCACCCTTTGGGGTTCTTAATCAAGGAAAATATTTTCACAAAAAGAGTGTCGTTAACTCTTAGTTCTACCGCAAACGGTAACGCCTAAGTCTCCAAAGGTCGAGCTGCATACACCAACTGCTAGAACTACCTGTTAACCCTACTCGGACCTGAAAACTTTGAACCAACCTGTGGTCCTTTTAGCCCGAAATACGTTTTCTCTGATCTTTTGTACCAGACAAAAGTACGTAGGCACGAGACGCGATGTCTCGGCGAGCAACCTTCCCCCCTTCTTAGCCGTAGTTAGGCGAACTACGTTAACTCTGACTTTCCCATTGCACGAGGGAGTACGTAGGCACAAAGCGGCGATGCTCTGCCGAGTCAGTTTCTCTTTTCTTTTTCTTTTGTCCTTAAGCCTTTAGCTAGATAGTTTCAATACACCCTTTTTAGATAGACAACAATGCGTGGATCCCATCGAGTATGACATACGTGAGGGGTGCTAATACCTTCCCCTTGCGTAACCGACTCCCGAAGCCAGACATGGTTGCGATGACCTTGTCTTTTCCTTTTTCTTTAGGTTTTTGCGATCGTTTCCTTTCCCTCTCTTTGGGATAAATAACGAAAGTGGCGACTCTTCTGTTTTTTCCGCCGGTTGTTTTTCGCAGTTGCGACAAGTTGCAATGATGAATATGAGTTGCACAAACAAAACAAGATGGTCAATAGCAAGACCAAAACCACTCATCACCTCAGGCCAACACAAATTCAATAAGTTCAAACAAACATGAGTTAAATGCAAACTTGAATCAATCACCTAAGAACTTCTAGACTACTGTTAGTAGAAGAGTTGAATCAAGGGGGGGCTGTCAAGTTATGGCAATTGGGTTTGTAGCAAGAGACTATGACACTACTTGACATGAATAAAAAAAGGTAAAGACCTATGATGCTGACAAGCAATTCAAGGCAGAAATCAAATATGATTCCTAAGTCATAGCAAGACATATAGTAAAGACACATATGCTTGCAACAACTACCAAGCATGAACATACTCATAACCAATGGCCTTAAGACAAAACTGAACAGACCTAAAATCATGTTCTAGCATTATGCATCAAGGGTTTTTCTTTTAAAAACAAACAATGAGGATTTCTAGCTGCAATATCTTGGTGTTTCAACAACATATATTGGTGAATTCCAAACATCAGGCCTTTATAAAGTCATAGCTCCAACATCAATTTGAAAAAGAATAAAGACATAAATCAAACAAGAGTGTTTTGTTTGAAAACAAAAGCAAGCAACATAGTTTTTTACATTACAATGTAACCATATGCCTTTCATGGTCATTCACTAATCCAACATGACAAATACCAAACATGACAATGTTCAAAATCAAACAAGATAACCTAAACTTCTTTATGTGACAACCACTAATTCAAACAGGTTTAGTTGAGAGAAAACAAGGTCTGACAGCAACAAGACATATGTTAAGTTTTGATGAACCCTAAAAGATCAACTGGAATTCTGATAAGAATTCTAGGTTGACAGACCTCACAACAAACTTAGACAACAAGTACATATAGAAATCCAACAATCAAACTTTTATAAAATTAAACAATGCAGACAGAACTTTCAAACTAAATTAGGCCACAACTTACAAGTTGAAATGCAAAGCCAACAGCCTTTCTCACAAACCAAAACAGAATTGTTTAAACAGAAACAAAAACAAAGTTAATGCAAATACTAGTTAATACATGGCCTTCATGACAGCTAGTATTTCAATCAAGCAAAACCAAACATGAGAACTAATGATCATGAGTTCAATATAACAATATCAATCCTCAATTTACCATATGTTTCAACATCCTTCATCAGCACTTTTACAAAAGCCACAATATACACACATTGACCTAATGATAGTCACTACTTCAAGCAAACAACATCTAGTATGAGAGCCAAGTTCTAAACAGTCAAAAGTCATGAGTTGACAAACTCAAACTTCAAAATGATTTTGACAACAAAATTACAACTTAAACATAACAATGTCCAATTCAATCAACAAACTAGTCAATACATACATGATGCATATCAATGAGAAATTTTAAGAAGACATACCTCTTGTAGTCTTCCCACAATAAGCTAACTGTAAAATCTCCTTCCCTTGATGCAAGCTTGTGATTACTTCTTCTTGAAGAAACAAGGAAACCTTGAGGACAGTTTGAGCAAATGGATTTCCAGTTATTGTTCAAGGTTTCAAACAGCTAGTATGACATAAATAGAAGGTGTTCCAAGTGTCAAAGTGATGGAAATTGACCTAGGTAGTGAGTTGTTCCATATTATGCATAAAAGTCAAACTTAAGTGAGTGAGAAGTTGACTTTTGGATTTATGGTGTTTTTGATGGAAACAAAGGTTAGGACACCTTCTAATAATGATTTTGAGTTTGTGTGGATGGTTTTTATGGTGGTTTAAGGGTTAGAAATGGTGCTGGTATGGAATTTTGAACAAGGCAGTTTTTGATGTTTTGGAACCTTTTCTTCACTTACAAGTAAAGCAAGGCAAGATGAGAGAGCTTGGGTTTTCTATTGGGTTTTAGAGGGCTCTGGTGTGTGTTTAGCATAGAGGAAACCTCTATTTATAGGCAAGGAAAGATGAGGACAGATTGTGAAGTATGCGTTGCAAATCTTGATTTTGGAAGAAAATCTTAGCAAATCCAATTTGTGATTTTCTCTACAGATCTCTTGCTTGCTTCCAATGCCCTTTAGTCTCTAAAACCAGCTAGCTTAGAACTGATAGAAGTGACATAAAGAGCGAGCAAGGACAGCCCACCTGCTGCAGCCCCCAAACACTCTCTCTCATGTGTAACTTTTGCATTTTTCTTATTAAACTAATATGTCTTATCAAGAACTTGAGATTTTCTTGGATTCTTGTCTGATCCAGTCCACATTACACCCTAATTCATCTTATCACAGGTCATTCCATGGTTAGAGATTAAGTTCATAGTTGGAAATCAAGTCCATGTTGGGTTTTGACAAGTTGACAAACTAGTGCACAGACCTAACTTTCTCCATTCGAAACTCTCAGCTCACAAGGGCTATGGAAGAGTTCTATAACTTTTTGGAAAACCCTAATGGAGCTCTACAACTTTCATGTTTTTGGAATTTTAAAATTCCACGTGGAACTAGGTCAAAAAACCCCTCAAAGTTGGCTGAAAACATGCCTAAAAAGGCCAGCAACTTAGAATTTCTCTAAGTGTTTTCTCCCTCTTGTGATGATTTTGGCCATAACTCCAAATCTATGCATTTTCTGCCCATGGAACACTGTGAGACTTTTTTAGGACTTGTCAATACCTTTCCAACAAGCTTTGAACCAACACAATTGGATGTGTGGTTAGGAAGTTATAGTCTTGCCCCTTTCAAAACCCTAATTTCCCGATTTCTCGATTACTCCTCAATCCTTGATCCAATGGTCATGAAACTTCATGGATATGTGTAATATAACATTAGGAACATTTTTTATTCACATTTTGAGGTCCAACTCCTTATGGTCAAGGAGTTGACTTTTTGGTCAACCAAACGATCGATCGATGACTACCGAGTCGACTGTTGATGTTCCGGGTCTTTTGAGGCCTTGAAACTTATTAAGTGGACTTCACTAGGCCATATGAGCTCCATGGAACATAATTACATCATTGGAACACCTTTCAAATCAAAAGTCCAACTACAGTTGACTTTTCCTGATCGGAAACCCTAATCGGGGATCATGAACTGCATTGTCCTTGATCTTTGGGTGACAACCTCAAATTGGATTCATACTTGACCCAATGGAGTATCTTTGGTTATGTGGATACTTGTTTCATGGAGAATCAATCCAATGCATTGACTGATTAAACATCGAAACCTCGATTCTCGACTGTACGGAACCCTGATTTGCCTGTATCTTAACAAAGACAAACTTGAAATGGGTTAAGGTTAGATAGTCAAATGAAAATGATCCTATAATGATGATGAATATCTAAGGGGTCAAAATTTGGGGTGCAACACCAACCATACCAAGGCTTAATTCTTCAGAGAGGAAGGCTCACAAAAATCTGTACAAAAGGAATCCCGCTTTCCTTAAGTAGAGACTTCTTCAGAAAATCAGAGATAACTGCCACTTATCCTTGACCTATAGGATGAGCAAGATCACATGCTCCTATGTACTTAGATCAGAAATAAATTGACCCAGGCAATGCTATCACCAGCACCATCTTCTAGACTAGTTTCTTACCAGGAAACGTTCTAGATAAAGCTCAGATGTTTCTAGTAGACACTAGAATGCACCTGCTGCACTTCAACAGATCTAAGAGACATGTTTTCATCTTCCATTAGCACTACATTCTAGCCTTAGTTTCGTGCCAAGAATCTTACTAGAATAAATACAGATCCAACTATACCTCCTTGAATCAACAGAATCATGCACAATCTCTGCTGATGGAATGTCTCAACATCTGGTTGAACATCAGATCCTCAACCAGATCAAGGGCTTGATACTTGTGCTACAACTGATGAGACAACTTGATCATCAACTAAGGATAATCCATTAAATATTTGAGAATATCTCAAATAGCAATGAATCTTAAATCCTTATAATAGATCCTTCTCCGAACTTCATGGATAATCAATTAAATACGTGTGTAGTCCATAAATAGCAATTGATCTTAAATCCACACAACTTCAGGAATACCAAGGCTGAAACATCAAGGCTGACACCCTTGACTCAACCTGCCTATGACTTCCTCTTGCTAATAGAGCTCTTACAAAGCATGAACAAATCATCTCATATTATACCACCTGTCAGCACCAGAGATCTTCAACAATCCATTTACAACATGAGAACCAGACTATCTTTCTGAAAGAGCTCTTCTCTTCAAATTGACTTCAAGGTACATGATAAAACCAATCATCCAAGTATGAAGCCAACAATGACATATATCAACAACCATCTCTCTTCATCTCATTGCTCCCGACGTTGGAATGACTAGAGCTTTTAGAATTGTTGATATCAGAGTTCTTCCATCATAAAAATATGCAGCAGAACCATCAAACGAACATCTTCAGCAAGCCCTACACAAGCTGTCAGAGCATTCAACAGATTATTGGGGCTTCTATATCAGAGGGCACAACAGCAGATACATAGAATCCTTCATCAGCAGGAGTGAACACACACACTTCTCCTTAACTCCGTAAGCAATAGCTCAAACATTTAGAAAGATCGGCAAATCAGCTACAGCTTCTCCTTGTTTAAACCACCAGAAAGTATCTCCCAAGATCTCATCCAGAACATACAGGATGCCTCCTCTGATACCAATTTAAATTCTGGTATGCAGATCTCATATGTCGCAAGAACATTGACCTCTGATCAACAAGGACGAGGACAGACCATGACCAATTTAAATTAATTTAAATTTTACCAATTTCATGACCAATGTCATGGCGTCTGTTGTGACATCAACAGACAGACTATTTATTTAACCATTTAAATTGTGCAGAATTGTAAATGCTGAAAGATAAATAACATAATGAATTGTTTACCCAACTCGGTGCAACCTCACCTACATCTGGGGGCTACCAAGCCAGGGAGGAAATTCACTATTAGTAGAATTAATTCAGAGTCAAACAACCCGTTTGCACTCTTCACTTAAGACCTACCCAATGACACTTCAGCCTAGAGACCACTAGACACGAGTTTCCCACTCACTCCCCCTCAATCATCACAGTGATATAAACCAATTCACAATTACAATATGAAGACACACTTCAAACACACACTTTGATCTTGCTTCACAGCTTTGATCAAGTGACACATCCCTCTTGCTTAAAAGCTTTTAGTGGCACAATGAACATAATGGTTCATACACACTAAACCAGAGCAATCATACAACATACAATTGCTTGGCCTACAACGAATCCTAAGACTCCTACACACATGAAGAACATAACTCTTCACTCACAAATACACTCTTGCTTAAAAGCTTTGAGTGACCAATTAGCATTATACTAATAACAGCCTAAACATGTCTACCACGATGCATCCAAAGATACAAAGGGTGACTTACAAGGTCACACACAATGGACTCTCAAAACCCTAGACCTTAATTCTACACTCAGTTTTTCTTGTTGTGAGTGCTTGATTTTCCCTTGCTTATGTGCCTCCTTTTATAGCAATGCAGATTGGGCTTGGGCTGGTCACAAGTAACAAGCATTAGGTTTAACAAAGTAAAACTAATTTCCACAATTCAAGGTGCTGTCAAATTAGGTCACAACTGCTTCATGTTATGTCCAGCCTTGACTAGAATCTCGCCTGAGATAACTAAGGAGTCATAACAGGTTTTCTGAAGTATAGCCTGAGCTTACTCATGCATTATAACAGAAAACCAACATGCCTGCTGTGCATAACAACTACCTGATGTCATACGCTTGAAGTCATAACATCCAGCATGACATCCAACACACTTTGTTCTTAGCTGACCAAACTCACCCTACTGAACACTCCTGCAGAATCTTCCTCACAACAATAGAAACAAGCATATCATAGTTTCCTAAAAAGTCTCAAAGATACTTTTTATGAACACCAATTCAATCTGCACTTTGTTCCTACTAAATCTCTTTGGACTGCACATACTGATGAGGTATATCCAAAGCACTTTTGTCAAGTGATATAAAACAACAACTCATGTTGTACCAGACAGCGATGTCATGACATTGGTAATGACATCCTGATTAAACCACATGACATCAGTTCTGTCATCAGCTCCTGCTGTACTAGACAGTAACGTCATGACATTGGTAATGACATCCTGATTAAACCATATGACAACAGTTCTGTTACCATATCAGATGGATGTCACGACATTCAGCATGACATTTACATTAAAACACTCCACAACAGTTCTGTCACCACAGCAGATGAGGATGTTATAACATCCTGCTTAACATCAGTGCAGGATCATGTTTTACCAAAATTTAGCCAATCATAGAACCATGGACAATTCTATATCATAGAATCATGGAACTAACAGATGTAAACATGAAAGTTGTTCGTTTTAAAATAAGAAATCAAATGGCAGTTTTTAATCTCATTTATTTTTAGTGTGGAGTGAATAATCATGCACGAACCAGATGAACCCTAGTTTTGCAAAAACTATCATGAAATCCTATACACGTAATATAAATGACTATTGATTGAGGGTAAATGACCTATGAACTTTCAGAAACACAATGGTAAGTTGAATTAACATTTATGATTCATGAATCGTTGAATTTGAAAAGTTTGGGCTTACCTTTCAAGAGGAAATCAAATCCTCAGTTGGAAGTGTTACAAATGTGATTTGATGATTTGGACAACTTCCTTAGACCTCAAGTCCTGGATAGCTTGGCTCGAATCCTACTATAGCTTGATCAAGTTGAGATGTGATCTTGATGAATGTGATGTTACAGAAAGTGTTTAAGTGTTTGAATCACGTCTACATGATGTATGTGAAGTGTCTGAATCAAAAGTTTTAGTGGAAAAGCTCTGGTTTTGAAAATTCAATTCTCACTCTTTGAAAAATTAAAAATTTAAAGTGAAAGAGAAAAAATGAGAAAACAAGTGTTGTGATTATTTTGGTGTACTCTGAATGATCAAATGTGGCCTCTATTTATATGGGAGCAAGTTTGTTTTGGAGAAATAGTGATGTTTGATGGATGAGCTCAGTGTTCAATGGTTTTGGCAATGCATCATTACTTCTATCTCAAGGTACCTTATCTCTTCCACTAGCCTAGCTCTCCTTTTAACCAATTCCATATTCTGTAGAGGTTTTTATTTTTTTTAAGAGTGCAACTTGTCTGGTGGGAGTGGCTTCTTTGACAATGCGCTATTCCACATAAATGCCTCTTGAATTCAAGGCTTAAGTGATGATGTTTCATCATTTCAAAGGGATTCCTCTTGACTTAAAGGCTCTATCTTGCAATTTTTGTATGATTAATTCAGACTCTTGTTGAATTAGCTTGGCATGATCATCAGACTTGGACTCAAAAATCGTGTACCACAAGTAATGCCAAATCTGCCTTACCAAAACAACTTCATCAAGGCATGTTGTGCACTTCATATCTCCTAGCTCTATCGCAACTGAGAAAAACACCCAGTGGAAAATAGAAGAGTCGTCACCTTTCTTTATTTATCCCAAAGAGAGGGAAAGGAAACAATCGGAAAAACCTGACGAAAAAGGGAAAGACAAGGTCATCACAACCAAGTCCTGGATTCGGGAGTCGGTTACGCAAGGGGAAGGTATGAGCACCCCTCATGTCTGTCGTACTCGAAGGGATCCACGTTTTTTCTCTATCTAAGGGTGTGTTTAACTATCTACACTACAGGCTTGCGGGACAAAAAGAAAAGAAAAGAGACTCGGCAGAGCATCGCCGCTCTGTGCCTACGTATTCCCTCGTGCAATGGGAAAGTCAGAGTCAACGTAGTTCGGCCAACCATGGGAGAAAAAGGGGGAAGGTTGCTCGCCAAGACGTCACGTCTTGTGCCTACGTACTTTCATCTGGTATGAAAGATCAAAGCAAACGTAGTTCGGACTGACACGAAACCACAGGTTGATTAAGTGTTTTAGCCAAGTAAAGTTAAACCTCCGTTCCAGCAGTTAGGGACTAAGCCTGTTTGCGGTAGAACCGAAGCTTAACAACACTCTTTTCTGAAAAAAGAAGTTTCCAATTAATCCCGAAGGAAAAAGGTTTGAATTTTGTTTTGTGTTTTTTAGTGAAGTGAATTAATTCGGTTTGTGATTCACGTTGCACTAAAGACTATGACATGGAGGCGAATGCGCCGTATATCGCCCCCAAATGGGACGTATACTAAACACCCTAGATAAGCAAGAGGAGACCCCTCACTCATCATTCCCCATGTAGCTTAAGGCTCGTAGCGCGTAACGTTTATCGCCGTTATTAGATGAGTTAGAATTGTTTTGAGACGAGAAGAAGACGCACAGAAGGTCTAAGGGAAACTCAGCCCTAACATTGTCATGCAAAGTAGTTCTAAAGTTTGGATGAAAAGGGGAAACATCTAACCTAATGTTAGCATACTTGGATTAAGCACCTAATGTCTCTCCTACTCCCATCCTAAATGGAGGGACTAGGAATCCTATGGGGATCATGGCAAAAAGCACAATAAGAACAAAGGAAGGATCAATCACAAGTAGAAAAATGCAAACATGAAAATGCACATTTAGAATGGTGGGAGGGAGGAAAAAATGTGTGGGGCAGAAGCCGCCACAAGCGCGTCTCAACCTCAACAGCGATGCAAGAATGATGCAAACATGTGGAGAAGACAAGAGATGAAAGCAAATGAACATGCAAACAAATGATCAATTCGAACCACATACTCGAGCATGCAAACAATTGAAAAATGATCACGCATATCAACAAAATCATGATTAATCAACCACAAACAGTGACAATTATCCAAAAAAAATTCAATCCTAATGCATCATACTGATCTATGATGATTCGAATCGAACAGGTATGCAAACAAGCAAGCAAAATAGCAAATGTGGCATTCTGGCACAGTGTTAATCGGTTAACCCCTGGGGTTAATCGGTTAACACCTTAAAAAGTTTGAAAAAAATGAAGTTTTGAACAGGTTAATCGGTTAACCATATACTTTAACCGATTAACACTGTTAACGTTTGAAAATATTTTGAAATTTTGAAATGGTTAACTAGTTAACCATATAGGTTAACCGATTAACACTGCACCAGAAGCTAAAAACAGTAGTAGAAAATCACTTCTAGCACAGAAACAGCTTATCCAAGGTTCCAGCAGATCAACTCATCAATTAAGCATGAATTTAACAACAGAAAACAGAGATCCAATAACATGGATACACAATTACACAACAACATCACAAATCGAATGAATCAAAATCAACAAAAAATTCAATCGAATATGAAGATTAACATGATAAGCTCAAAAATCAAATCGGATCAAGAATTCCAACCTTCAAAGCGGAGATTTGCTTCGGTAAGTGTTGATCAACTGAATTTGAGCAGATCAAATGCTAGAAATTCGGAAAACTTCAAGATCCACAATAATTGTTGTTATATGAATGAAGGTCCACCAAATTTGAGTCAAAAAGCTTTAAATAATCACTTCTAGATCAAACTCCAGATTCAGATCCAAGCTTGCACGAAAATTGAAGATGAAAATTGATTCAATGATGATGGTAAATGGAGGATTATGCTCAAGAATCCATTGATTCCAATGAAGAATCAAGAATTCCAATGAAAAAGAGCTTTGAGTGAGTTTTGGAAATGGAGAGGTCGAGAGAATTTGAGAGAAAATTCTGATCAATTCTGAAAAATGAATGTGAGAATTGAAAATTGGATCGTTTAGTTTGGAGTGGATCACTTAAATTTGACTTAGGTTTGGGATCCAAAGCAAGGATTTGAATTTGGATTGGAAATCAAGGCTTGGAATGTGGAATGCGATTTTGGAGGGAAATCTGAAATTTAGAGGTGTTCTAGATCCTTCCCAAGTGAAAATTTGAATTCCAAGGTGATCAAAATTGGACCCCAAGTGAAATTGGCTTGCAAAATCACGTACAGGGAAAAATCTGTTATGGTTAACCGATTAACCATATGCGTTAATCGGTTAACACTGTTAAAATTCCATATCTAGGCTAATTCTCCTTTGGTTAATGGATTAACCATATAGGTTAACCGATTAACACCTTCAAATTTTGAATCCTGGCGCCTTTTGGTGGGAAATCTGTCCATTTGCCCTGTTTCAACTGTCTGGAGCTCTGTTTAGCTGCTGAACCTCATTTTTGAACATTATTACTGTGAAAATGCTTGTTATGAGCCTGAGTGTTGCTTCCGATCTGAAATCAACCTGCAAAATAAAATCGATCGCCTGACCGCTAGACAAAATAAATGCCCGAGCCTCTGATGCTCGCTGTTTGCTATTCAGCCTTTTGCTCCGAAATGAACCTGAGTCACAAGAACGCCTTGATCCCATGCCTCGAGAACGAATGCTATGCAATGCAAAAAATGCGAAATTCAAAGAAACAAAAGCCAGTTACGGTTAAAACGAAAGGCAAATTTTGGGGTGCTACAGCTGCCCCTATTCAAACAACTTGGACCTGAAGGAAGGAAAAGCATCCGCTTTCAAACATTCAAGGTATAAGGTGATTGAATACAAAAGAACCCGGAAATTTGCATCACGCGGGAATGCAAAACAGCGACGACCAACCAAGAGTTGGAAAACGACGCACTGGGGATAACAATCCAATACAATCTGAAATTCATCCAAAAGATACCAACCAAAAGTCGGGAAAGCGCCTAGAGGATACCAACCAAGAGTTGGAACAACCAAAGGCCAACAGATACCAACCAAGAGTTGGGAAACAACCAAAGATACCAACCAAGAGTTAGGACGAAATCGACAACAAATACCAACCAAGAGTTGGAACAAACTCCCCCACAAAACACCAACCAAAAGTCAGGATAGCGAACTCGGAATACCAACCAAGAGTTGGAACAAACCCTGTTGGGGAACAAAAGAGTAGCCAAACGGCTTTGTGGCGACTTCACCGGAGAAAGAGTAGACTAATCAGACGACTCTGTGGAGAACAAGAATCTACCATAAAGACAGTAATCAAAGGATACCATCGAAGGGATGGGATAAAGGTTACTCTCTGGGATAAAAACCAAATACTACCAACCAGGAGTTGGGATTACCACAACACTAACTGAAACTCCCATGGCGAGACGACTTTGCTGGGGAGGCATACTGACCAAAAGTCGGAATCAACAACCAGAGAACAAAGGTTACCAACCCAGAGTTAGAAAAACGTCAACAACCCGACCACACCGGATATGGCGATCTCACTGGGGAATCAAGACTACCAACCAAGAGTTGGAAAATAAACCAACATCCACGACTGACCCTACCAGAGAAACCATAACCACCAACCAAAAGTTGGAAAATGCCAAATCTCCTCATCAACCAAAAGTTGAGATAACGACTCCGCGGAGGAATAAGGGAAGACTACCAACCAAAAGTTGGGACAACCAATCAAGGGATAACATCCAACCAAAAGTTGGGAAACAAAGGTACTAACCAATAGTTAGAATCACCATGAAACACCATTGATCAAAGGTCGGAACACAAGCTGCTAACCAAGAGTTAGGATTACTGGGGAAAGATCCTCATCAATCACAAATCGGAACCAAAAGCTACTAACTAAGAGTTAGGATAGCTGGGGGACGCTAAACAAAGCTGACTCCACCACAGAAGACTACCAACCAAAAGTTGGGATGATCATCCCAAATTATCAACCAAGAGTTGAAATAAAAGGCTACCAACCAAGAGTTAGAACAACAACTACTAACCAAGAGTTAGAACAACAAAGATTGCCAACCAAAAGTTGGAACAGAGAATCCGCGCGGAGAAACCAAAGACTACCAACCAACAGTTGGGATCACCTTCTAGGCCAACCAAAAGTTGGAACACCAAATACAACCATCTGAACTACGCCGGAGGGTGCCAACCAAGAGTTGGAATCCTCGACTTGCCTGAGAGAAATAAAGAATAACCACCAAAAGTTGGAATAACATCCAAACGCCACTGAGTCATCAACCAAAAGTTGAAATAAACAACGATGACCAACCAAAAGTCAGAACCACTCGGTTGGGAAAGAACCACAATCTTGACTAGGGACGGCAACACTCGTAAGCGACTCACCTGAGGAGAGCGAAGACATTCACCCAAACGGCTCAGGTGGGAAGAATCTGATAAAATAACCAACCCATAAATCCATCCTGACGCGGATAACACGAAAACCCCTTGATTTAAACAAATCTCTGTTGAAACGAATATCCGGTCCCAAAACACCAAACCTGGCTTATGCTTTAGATGCTTATGTTTGAAAATGGCGTAATGCTCCATACGAAATGGAAATGTTACGCATTTGGGAGGATGATAATTCAAAATGTAAATGCAACAGAACCAACCTAGCAAAATAAATGCTAGGGAGAAAATACCCACTCTGCCGGGGAGAGAGAACAACCCAGCCGGGAAGAGAAATCCACACCGTTGCGGATCAAATCTTCAGGGGACTTGAAAAGCTCGACTGGAACACGAGTAATTTTATGCTTACATCAAACCCTTTCTGCTGAGGGAACCGTCTCTGCGGGGGGAAAAAAATCGACCACCGAAGATTGACTTTATCCTGCTCAAGAAACCAGCCCTGAATGGCATTCCCGAAGAACTCCACCCTGCTCGGGGAGAAAATCCACTCTGCTTGGGATTACATCAAATATCAACCTGTCTTTCCGAGGAATATCAGATACTCCTACTCTACGGGGAACTTGAATATACTGGGGAATTCCCAGACTCCTGTTCTAGCATTTACTCTGTCGAGAGAATCAGCACTGCACTCCGCTGGAGACAATCCTGCATATCGACTCCGTGGGGAAAGGGCGTCACCGACGTTGCCTCTGCTGGAGAATAAACTGGTTTACAAACTACCCTGCCGCTGAGGGAAACATTTCTATCCTGTTCCACTGAGAACAAACTTCCACCCTGCCGGGGACTCACTTTCTCACGAAGACAAAGCTTTGTTCTGTTAGGGATATAATAATTCAAACTTGATAATCAAACTCTGCCGGAGAGGACACAACTCTGCCGGAGATAAGATGACCACTTCACTGGGGAAGCGAAATCTCTGCTATGGGAAGCATACCTCTTTGTTGATCATGCCTGACTGCATTTACCTATGGGGAACAAGTCTATTTTGCCGGAAGTATCATACTTAACCCGCTGAGAATACCCGGCTGACAACAACTGCTACTTGTTGCGACCTGAACTGCTGAGAATACCCGGCTGACAACAACTGCTACTTGTTGCGACCTGAACTACTGAGAATAAAGGAATCTCACTCGGTTGTGATAACCCTGCTGACCTGCAACAAAAACACCGGAAATGTTCTACACGTGAAATGGTTACCTTAGTTACCATCCATGATATTTGCCGCTCAAGCAAAGTCAGCGCTCTCGTTATGCTCTGTATAGACTCTTGCTTTCACCTGCCATGTTTACCAAAATAATAGACATTTTGCAAACAAAACAGTAAAATGGACAAGAAACAAAAAGCTCTTTGATTGAAGTGAATACTTTATTGATGAAAGGCCTGTAAATAGGCAGATTACAATTCAGATGCAATTCTTGAAAAGAGGTAATTGCTCAAAAACAAGAAAATAAATAAAATACAAATGTCAGCAATGTGGAAACAGACAACCACCATGTCGATTCAGCTATGACCTGTATGTCTTTGATGTTCCCCGTGTTTCGTCTTTTGACAAGACTGACTGGACTGATTCCTTTCCTTCGGGATAACTGCTCACAAGCTTACAGATCGAACGCAGACTGTGGTCATTTGCTTTTTAAATCCCTAACTTTTGCCTGGATCGCCCTTTCGGGTTTTCAATCCACCGGGATACCCATTTTTGCCAAAGTTGCCTTTTCAGGTTTTCAACTTTGCGGGTTCATCTTTTTCTTTTATCTCTAATTTTTGCCCGAACCTTTTCTTTTTACGGTTCTCCGGGATGCCCCTTTTTTGCCTAGACTTTTCTTTTTGTGTCCAGCGGGTCTCTTTTAAGCAAAGTATTTTTTAACCACGTCCGCGTTCACAGGGGACGAAAAATCTTCACCATCCATAGTAGAGAGCAATAAGGCTCCGCCAGAGAAAACCTTTCTTACCACATACGGACCTTCATAGTTAGGAGTCCATTTTCCCCTGTGATCTGTCTGAGGAGGAAGGATCCTTTTCAACACCAAATCACCTGTTTGGAAGCACCAAGGACGCACTTTCTAATTAAAGGCTTTCTTCATCCTACTTTGGCACAACCGGCCATGCGCGATGGCTTCCAATCTCTTTTCATCAATCAAGCTCAGCTGATTCAACCTGGTTCGCACCCATTTAGCTTCGTCAAGCTTCACATCCGACAATACCCTTAAAGAAGGAATCTCAACTTCTAATGGCAGGACTGCTTCCGTACCATACACCAGTGAGAAAGGAGTTTCCCCGGTTGATGTACGCACCGAAGTACGATAAGCGTGAAGAGCAAAAGGCAACATCTCGTGCCAGTCTTTGTAGGTCACAATCATTTTCTGCACAATCTTCTTGATATTCTTATTAGCTGCCTTAATAGCACCATTCATCTTCAGACGATATGGAGAAGAATTGTGATGTTCGATCTTGAAACTCTGACACAGTTCCTTCATCATTTTGTTATTCAAATTTGAATGATTCTCTCCGGAATACCATAACGACAAATGATGTCCTTCTTTATGAATCGGGTGACCACCTGCTTCGTGACATTAGCGAAGGACACAACTTCTACCCACTTTGTAAAGTAATCAATCGCGACCAGAATGAAGCGATGTCCATTAGAAGCAGTCGGCTCAATCTTTCCAATCACATCGATTCCCCACATGGCAAAAGGCCAAGGAGATGTCAACACATTCAGAGGAGCTGGTGGCACATGCACCTTATCCGCATAAATCTGGCATTTATAGCATTTTTTGGCGTATTTGAAGCAATCGGATTGCATAGTCATCTAATAATACCCAGATCTCAACAATTTTCTAGCCATTGCATGTCCACCGGTATGAGTGCCAAAAGAACCCTCGTGGACTTCCTCCATCAACAGGTTTGCTTCAAGTTCATCAACACAATGCAATAAGACCATGTCGAAATTTCTCCTGTAGAGCACATCGTCCTTGTTTAGATAAAAATTACCAGCTAACCTCCTCAGAGTCTTCTTATCTTTGTTGGATGCCCCAGATGGGTACTCCTGAGTCTTGAGAAAATGCTTGATATCGAAATACCAAGGCTTTCCATCGGATGCTTTCTCAACGGAAAAACAAAAGCAGGTCTATCAAGACGCATGATGGTGATAGCAAGAGTTTCATTCCAGAAATTCACTTTGTACATCGAAGCTAGCGTGGCCAAGGCATCTGCCATCTGATTCTTAGCCCTCGGCATATGATGAAAATCAACTCTATCAAAGAAAGGCAGCAGTCTCCTTGCATAATCTCTATAAGGCACCAGGTTGGCCTGACGAGTTTCCCATTCTCCTTTGATTTGGTTAACGACCAACATTGAGTCACCGTATACATCCAGATTCTTAATCCTCATATCAACGGCCTCTTCTAAACCCATAATACAAGCTTCATACTCGACTTCATTATTGGTGCAAGTGAATGTCAACCCGGAGGTGAACGGTATATGAGAACCGTGAGGAGTAGTAATGATCGCACCGATTCCATTACCATATGAATTAACCGCTCCGTCGAAAACCAATTTCCACTAAGATTCTCTCTCAGGTCCCTCGTTGGGAAAAATCTCATCACAGTCTTTCATTCTCAGAAACATGACGCCTTCATCTGAGAAGTCAAACTTCATCGGCTGATAATCCTCAATTGGCTGTTCCGCTAGATATTCCGACAGAACGCTCCCCTTAATGGCTTTCTGGGAAACGTACTGAATATCAAACTCTGTTAAAACCATTTTCCATCGGGCAATCCTTCCGGAGAGTGCTTGTTTTTCGAAGACATACTTGATAGGATTCATCTTCGAAATCAATAGGGTTGTGTGGTTTAACATGTACTGTCTCAAACGCTTTGCGGCCCAAGCGAGTGCACAACCTGTTTTTTCCAGCATTGAGTACCTCGACTCACAATCGGTGAATTTCTTACTCAGGTAATAGATGGCGTGCTCTTTTCTACCTGACTCGTCCTGTTGACCGAGCACACATCCTATTGAATTCTCAAGAACCGTGAGATACATGATCAGTGGTCTCCCTGCAACTGGAGGCATGAGTATTAGAGGTTCCTGCAGATATTCTTTTATTCTTTTGAAAGCCTTCTGGCAATTTTCATTCCACCTGTCCGTTTGATCTTTTCTCAGCAATTTGAATATCGGTTCACAAGTGGCTGTAAGATGAGGTATAAACCTTGCAATGTAGTTTAATCTCCCCAGAAAACCACGAACCTCTTTTTTCGTTCTCGGCTCAGGCGTTTCTTGTATAGCTCTTATTTTGGCAGGATCTACCTCAATACCCTTTTCACTGACAATGAAACCCAGTAACTTTCTAGATCTCACCCCGAAGGTGCAGTTGTTAAGATTCAGCCTCAACTTGAACTTCCTCAACCTTTCAAACAATATCAGAAGATCGACCAGATGTCCCTCCTCCATATGTGACTTTGCTATCATGTCATCAACATATACTTCCACCTTATGATGAATCATATCATGAAACAAAGTGACCATCGCCCGCTGATAAGTTGCCCCTGCATTTTTCAATCCAAAGGGCATCACCTTATAGCAAAAAGTCCCCCACGGTGTGATGAAAGTAGTTTTCTCCATGTCCTCTGGGGCCATCTTGATTTGGTTGTACCTAGAGAAGCCATCCATGAACGAAAACACAAAATACTGAGCAGTGTTATCAACCAACACATCGATATGAGGGAGCGGGAAATCGTCTTTTGGACTCGCTTTATTCAGATCTCGATAATCAACGCACATCCTGGCCTTTCCATCTTTCTTAGGCACATGAACAATATTAGCGACCCACAGAGGGTAATTTGTGACAGCAAGAAACCCAACGTTCAACTGCTTCTGAACTTCTTCTTTGATCTTGACTTCCATGTCAGGCCTTGTCTGTCTCAACTTCTGCTTGACTGGCGAGAAATCTTCTCTGAGAGGTAGCCGGTGTACCACAATATTTGTATCCAGCCCAGGCATGTCTTGGTAAGACCAAGCGAAGATATCCTTATACCCACAGAGCATTTCGACCAATCTTTTCTTGACGCTGTCTTCCAATACAGCCCCCACTTTAACCTCTTTCTTGTCATCCTCGGTACCCAGATTGATAATCTCAACATCCTCCTGATGAGGCACAATGACCCTTTCCTCTTGCTTGAGAAGCCTGGCTAACTCTTCGGGTAGTTCACAGTCTTCGTCAGTCTCATCTTCAGCTTGATAAATGGGACTATCAAAGTCATACGAAGTCATAGCTGAACCTGAATCGATGGCATCTAATAGAAAAGACCTGCATGAGGATGTTATGTTTATTATGCGATGCAACAAACAAAACACATTGCCATTTTTCTGTTAAGTATAAATGCAAAACAAAAACAAGAAAAATAGGGATCACAAAATTTGAATGCGAAACACCTTTTATTAATGATAAACTGTAAATAACAAGAAGGCCCCACAAATGGGTCACTACGTCTTGGGTAGAACGTAGGACTGAACATAATCAAAACAATGAACATTACTCTGTAGCAGTAACATGAATGACTTCTTCGGTAGTCCAGTTGCACAGCTTTTGGCCGGGAGTACATGGACGAATCCAGGCATCGATGTCGCAGTCACTGTCACCTTCATTGTCTTCAACGACATTGATTCTGTCAAATATCACACCACTGCTGGTGAACTGAACAGGTCCCCTGTATCTTGGAATCTGAGAAGAACTAGAGGGTTTGTATCCTAGGCTGAACTTGTCCAGCTTGACGGGAACATCGAGAATTTGGCCCCACTTCTGAGACGAGCCGGATTCTACGATAGCACGGGCTTCCTTGAGCAACGACATCGAAACCTCTGGGCCTTTGGCTTCTACAGGAGACTTCCCCTGAATCTGAACTGTTTCAAATGCCTGGCAAAGCGTTTCGTGGATCTCACCATCCACTTCTACATATTTGAAAGATGAAAGATGACTAACCATAATTTCCTCTTCACTGCACACGGTAACGATCCTCCCTTCCACCATGTATTTCAGCTTTTGATGCAATGTTGAGGTAACTGCCCCGACATCATGTATCCAAGGTCGGCCAAGCAAATAGCTGTATGCTGGCTGGATATCCATAATATAGAAAGTTGCATCAAAAATCTCCGGCCCTATCTGAATAGGCAGCGTGATTTCTCCAAATACTGATCTCTTAGACCCATCAAAAGCCCTCACGACCAGATCACTTGGCGTGCATAACAAACCCTGAATGTCCAACTTCATCAATGCCTTCTTCGGAAGCACATTGAGGGATGATCCTGTATCAACCAAGACATGTGACATCAGAGATCCTCTACACTCCAACGATATATGCAGAGCATGGTTATGATTCCTCCCAGCAGGAGTCAGATCCAAATCAGTAAAGCCGAGACCATTACCGGCATTCACATGAGCGACTACCCCCTCCAACTGATTAACTGAAATCACCTGGGGTACGTACGCTGCGTTCAAGACCTTCAGCAGAGCGTTGCGATGCTCCTCCGAACTCATCAACAATGACAAGATAGAAATCTTCGAAGGAGTTTGATTCAAGTGATCCACAATTTTGTAGTAACTCTTTCGAATTAGCCTCATAAATTCCTCCGTATCCCTTGAAAGATCATCAGTAACAACCTGGGGTTGAACACTCTCTTCAATCACAGCCTTACGCTTACCCCTGTCATTCTTATCAACAATAATCTCCAGTGGAGAGAAGACCTTACCACTTCTGGTAATACCTCCGACACCGACTATGTTCTCAACCGACGAACTTCAGCTTGTCGATTCTATCCATTCTTGTTTCTGCCCGTGACAGAACACTTCTCCTCCATAGTTCCATGGGATAACTCTAGTGCTATCGTACAACATGGGTCTTGGTAAAGTAATAGTCACCGGAGCTGGCCTAGCAGGCGCTGAAATATTGATAATCCGGTATGGAATGGAAATATTAGCAACTTCATTTCCGTCATCACTCACTTTGTGCTCGGCATCTTCTTTCACAACTTTGTCAAACTGCAAACAACCTTCATCAATCATTCTCTGAATACCCCTCTTCAAAGGATCACAACCCTCAGGCTGCACTTCACATTCTGAGCATTCAGCAGAAGAACCAGGAAATACTCTCTTCTTCAACAAACATGCCTTCACAAAACCCAGCAGAGTTTTTAAATCTTCAACATCAGTTATCAGATTCAACTTTTCACCCTTAATAATGGCGTTGGCTCCTGCCACCCCATGATTCGGCATCGGGTTCTGAGTCATATTGGGCCCCTTGTTGGTGAAGTTAATAACTTTGGAATCAAGCAAATTCTGGACCTTATGCTTAAAAGCTTTACAATGGTCAATATCATGGCCTGGGGCGCCAGAGTGAAAATCACAATGAGTGTTTGCATCGTAGCTAGGAGGTGGTATACCTGTGAGAGGAGCCAGAGTCCTCTTCTGAACCAACTATAATTGCAACAATCGTTGTAACAACTGAGAATATGGTATCGGAGGATTCGTGAACTGTCTATCCGGCATCTGGCACCTAGCAGGATAAGGTCGCAGAGCGTTACCTTGTTGCGGAGCTGCGGTCGGGATATTTACGATAGCAACTTGCTGATGCTGACGAGACTGAGCTCTACCCTTACCTTTATGAGAAATAACATTTGCATCCCCCTCCCTTCTCTTGGGGTTTGCAGAATACGGCTTCTTCGTTCCTCCCGAAGAGGATCCACCACCATTGGAAATCTTACCAGACTTGATCCCACTTTCAATTCGCTCACCGTCAATTACCAAATTAGAAAACCCTGCAGACATGCAACCTATCATATTCTCAAAGTAAACACCTGGTAGTGAAGCCATGAACAAGTCAATCAACTCCCTTTCAACCATAGGGAGTTGTACCCTTGCAGCTAGATCCTGCCACCTCTGGGCGTATTCTTTGAAACTCTCAGAATTTTTCTGCGACAAACTCTGCAATTGTACCCGATTGGATGCCAGATCACTATTATATTGATAGTGACGCACAAAAGCTTCATCCAATTCCTTCCAGCTATGAATATGGGTTCTCTCAAGCCCCATATACCATTCCAACGAAGCCCCTGCCAGACTATCCTGGAAGAAATGCATCAACAGCTTTTCATCGCTGGAATAGGAAGACATTTTCCTGAAGTATGCCCGAACGTGTACTCTGGGACAAGTCGTCCCTTTGTACTTATCAAAATCAGGCACCTTGAACTTGGGGGGAATCTTGACCCCAGGAACCAAACCAAGATCAGACATATCCAAGCCCAAAGAGTTCTGATTCTCCAATGATTTCATCTTCTCCTAAATTAGTTTGAACCTTCGGTCAGCTTTAGTCGGCAAACCCCCCTCCAGATCATTCACAAAGAATATATCATCCTGATTATCCTTCCAATGAGGACCAGCAACCCCGTGCACAGTGCACACAATGCCATTACCAGCAATATTACCGTTCTCACCATCAGCTCCTCCGCACGGAGGTACAACAATAGTAGGAATACCTTGAGGAATAGACCCACCAACCGGAGGATGAACAACACCAGCCCTTCCATGCAAAACACCATTTTCATCAACCCGCGCTATCAACGGCTGGACGAGAGTTCTCAACTGTTCCTGTCCACTAGCGACAGTTTGCATCAGTTCCATGAATTGGGCCATACGAGCCCTAACCTCTTGCAATTCTGCCTGAACCTGATCCATCATCTTATGTTGATTCCCCGAGTAGAATACCTATGGAAACTGAATTCCTCAATCCTGAACTGAAGAAAATCAAACAGAGATAAGAACACAAGGCCCAAGAACAACCTGCAATGTAAATGAGAGTGCAAGATGCAAAATGCAAACATGTCTATGTATGCATAGGGAGATCTTGCCCCTTGATTCCGGTTTCAATACACAAGAACAACAGAGATGGATAAGAACACCATAATAACTCTTCTCATATGTCAAGTAAAGCTGAAACAATACAACCAAATAAGAATATCCGCATACAACGAGGTATTGATTTCATCCAACATCTCTGGTGATGATCAAGATACAAAATCAAATGAAACTACAAAAAATACAACTCCTAGTAGCCATGATCTCTACGCCACTCTTGAGACTCCTCCAATATCTCCTTTGTATCTGGATGGTCTGGCCTCTCCATCAACTCTCGGATAAGGACATCCCTCTTGCGTATCACATCCCAGAGATAATGACAATGATCTTCCCAAGCATCTTCGCCAAAGGCATCTTCAAGCCTGGGTTTCTTCACCTTTGCCCAAATCTTGAACTCTTCAAGTACTGATAAAGTCTCTTGGTATTTCTGCTCGATTGTGCTCCTGTGGAATGTTTCTAGCAATACCTCTCTCTCCTTAGCCATGAATTGCGCTTTCAGCTTATCAACCTGAATACGAAGCTGATCTTCTCAACTCTTGTTGGCAGTCAAGGTAGCATTCCACTGCTCATTGAATTTGGATATCTTCAAATAGGCTCTATCTAAATCCTCCTTTTTACTCCTCAGAACATAACAAGTGCTTTTCAAATCAAGACCGACTTGCTTCCGTGCTTGTACCTGATCAGCAAGTTCTTCCTTCACCTTAGTCAACAGTTCTGCATTTGTCTTGGCCAAATACACAACTTCACCCTTATCATGCTTCATCTGACTAATTTCCTACTTCAACTCTTCATTATCTTTACGCAGCTCTTCCTTCTCTGCCCAAAGCTTGGTATATCTCAAGATATCGACGGTTGTAGGCGGCTCAATCACTAAGGGATACAATGGTGCTTCCATAAGAAACGACAACAATACCTCTTCAACCCTTCCCTGAATCCAATCCGAGTATGGATCATAGGATTTACAATCTCCTTTGCCCAAAGAAAGCTTTCCCTTCTTATGAATCTTACCTCAAGCGTCCACGAATCGGGCCGATATACAAGGATCAGCTACACCTGTGAAGTACAGAGATTCCTGCACTTCCTCTTCCTTCGGAGGTCCTTTCAAAGCATAACCGAATTGCCTCACAACAAAAGAAGGATTATAATTGATACCGTCTTTCCTCCCTATCAAGGGCTCATTAGGAAAGCCACCACAGCTGAAGATAAGCTCACGACCCAACAGGTCTCGATTGAACCAGACAATATTCTTCTCCGTTAAACCCATAAGCCTCTTCGACCATTCATATGAGTTCGCGGAATTCACAAAAGCTCCTGAGCGAGGAAGGTGATCAACAAACCACTTATGCAACAACGGTGTCAAGCAAGAAACCATCTTTCCTCTTCTTTTCTCGTTCTTGTAATGCACTGAATGATACAAGTCTCCTAGAAGAGTAGGTACGAGGTTCTTGGAAGCGAAGACATGAAAAGCATCAAAATCTACAAAGTCCGGTACATTGGGAAACAACACAATGCCATAGACACACAGAGCCAAGATGAAGGTGAGAAAATACTTAGAAGGGGGGGGGGGGGGGGGGTTGAATAAGGATTTTGAAAATATTATGGCAATAAAAACACAAAGATTTTTATCCTGGTTCGTTGAACTCAACTACTCCAGTCCACCCTATCAAGAGTGATTTGCCTTTCTCCTCAAGTACTTAATCCACTATAATCAACTGATTACAATATCAACCACTAAGAACAACTGTTCTTAGTCTTCTCAAGAACTACTGACCAAAACTTGGTCTTCTCAAGGAACTTTTTACAATCAAATGTAAAACTAAACAAGTGTTTGACTGCTTCTAAGTAAGCTATATCACAACTGTGATTTACACTTAAGTTTAAGAACGTATGAAATAAATTCAGCAAAGAGTAATACTTTGTATGAGAGCTTTTCAATGAATTTTTATCAAAGTACGTCAACTTGAGAAAGATGTTGAAGTCTTGCTTTTATAGACTAGAAATCCAAGACGTTGCATGCTTGAAGACTGTGTACTGCAAAGTAGCTGTAACCTTTTTGTCTTCACATCACTTGACCTTTCCTAGAAGTAGAACGTTCATAGAAATCCTTTTTGCCTGAGTTCTTGTGCCTAGCATGAAAGAGGAAAGAGTCATTTGGCATAACCAACGGATATAACTTCAAATAATATTCTTTAACAAGTTTCTAATTCACAACAATCAACATCAAAGCCTTGAGTGATCAGAGCCTTTGATGTCTCCAGAGTTTGTTGTATCAGAGTATTGCAGCAAGTGTGCTTCAGCGTGTAATTAATCAGAGCAGAGTTTGGAGATGAAATCCTCAGTACTTGTAGCGAACAGTACTATCAGAGTCTTCTGAAAAACAGTGCTTGAAAATCGTCATACAAAAACTTTAGTCTACGCTTCAGATCCTTCTGTAGGCAGCGCTCAGAGTCTTCTGTAGGCAGCGCTCAGAGTCTTCTAAGAGATGCTTTTGACGCTTCAGAGCCTTGCGTAGTTCAACGTTCAGATCCATTTTGCTTTCAGAAGAATATTAAATTTAATATCTGCAGCAAAAATACTTGAACAAATTTTAGAGTATATAATTTCTTAATACAAAATTTCGTAAGTGTTATAATCAAAACATAGAGATATAACTAAGAACCAATATGTGTTCTAACAATCTCCCCCTTTTTGATGATGACAAAAACATAAGAAATTTGTTCAATAAAGAGATAATTATAACTCCCCCTGAGATTATGAATCTCCCCCTGAATTGAATACTTAGAAAGAATAGAAACTTCCCTTTTTGCATGAGTATTCTTTTCAGAATTAGAGCCTGATTGTTCCAAAAAATTAGTGCTTGATTTGGATGAACGTTTCAGAATTAGAGCCTGATTGGGTAAAACTTGATCTGGGGATCTCAGAGTTACTTTAAAGGATTTTGTCAGATTTATCATTAGTTCTGAAATACTAAAAATTTACGTTAGTTATAATTTGATATGTTTGAATTCCATTCAGGTAAAGTTTATTTGAACAGTCAGAAATTCATTTTCTCCCCCTTTTTGTCATAATAAAAAAGAAAAACTTTTAAAGACAAATAAAAGGAAACAGAGAGAAAAGATGCAATCGGATAGAGAAAAAAAACATTCAGATTCATTCATTCATTCAAATAGTCAGATAGAACAGACAAAACAACAGATGAGAAATTCAAATAAGTGCTCAAACATCAGATAAAGAAAACATAAATCTAAGACTGTTTAGAAAGAAGCATCTTCAGAAGGTGGCTGATCTCAGAAGAAGATTCTTCCTGCTTGGACATCCACTTCTCAATGTTTTCAGTCTTCTGATCTTGCCTTGCCATCCAGGACTTAATCTCAAATTGACCAGCTTCCAGCACAACAATCTTATCTTCTAATTTTGGGTTCTCTTTCTTGATCTCAGAAGAAGTAGACGGAGCAGATTCTGATGCAGGAGTAGGAACAGAGTCAATTTCCATTTGAGTGTCAGAGTCTGGAGGCGCAGATGCAGATGATTTGTCCACAATCATCAGAGCCAAAGGATTCTCTTCCTGAATGACTCTAAAAGCATATTCTTCAATATTCTCAGAAGTAGAAGACACTCCAGAAGATGAAGGTGCATTCTCAAGAAGCAAAGTAGGAGATCTGGTTACATTCCAAAGCATTTTTCTGGTAAGCTCAGGGAATATGATCTTCGTATCATCAGAGCAGACACTCTTCAGATTTGAAGCAACAACATTGAATCTGGCAATGAACTTATCCCAGCATTCTTCAGAAGTTTCTGGATTGATGCTTGAGAGACATTTCTCTTCCACAGAGTTTAGACTAATTTTGATTTCCTTCTTGAAACTAGCAAACAAAGTATTAACATCCAATATGGATTTTGGTTTAAGGTAGGTTTCAAGAGGTGTTTGTTTGGGTTGTTCTGGTGGAGGTGGTATGGTGAAATGTGGAATGATGAACAGAGGAAGAGGATAAGAAGGAAAGGAGGGTTGTTTAGAAGATAAAGTGAAAATTTTGAATTTGGATGAGGATGAAGTGGGAAATAGAAATGGTTTAAAATTTGATGCAGAGGGAATGACATCAAATGGTTTAGAAGTGAAGGGGGTAAAAACAGAGATATGAGAAAGCAGAGGTTCTGAAGGAATGATATCTAGAGGTTGTTTAAGATAAGTTTGAAGAACAGATGGAAGAATGGTTGTAGGACGAGGTTTGTATGGAGTGGTAGAGTCATATGGTTCTATTCTGGTATAAAAGTGTTTAAGTTTTAAACCAGAAGGAAGGGGATCAGAGGGTTGTGGTTTAAAGGATGCAAAAGAAATAAACTCAGATGATATGGGTTTAGGTTTTGGAGAGGGTTCAGGAATGATAGCATCAGATGAAATAGATGTATCTGGTTGTTTTGGTTCATATCCTCTAAGAGAGGGGGTGAGCTAACATCAGGGTGAACATCAGATTCAGATGAATCAGATGAGGTAGATGAGGGACAGGATGTTGAAGATATGTCAAACATAATTTTGAGGGGTTGGACATCCAAAACCTCAGAATTAGATATGTTTGATTCAGTAGGTTTGGGTTGCTCAGGTTGAGGATTTGGTTGTGGATTGGAAGGTATAGATTTTGGTGGTTCAAATACAATAGGTTCAAATGGTATTCTGCCAGGTATAGAAGTTTGTTGTTGTTTAGGTTGTTGTGGAGAAGGTTCTTGAGGTGTTGGTGTTGGGTCTGCAGGTTTTGTTGTTTGTGGTTCTGATGGGGGAATTTCAAATGGTTTAGATTGTGTTGGTTCATATGGATACTTTTCAGATGGTGTTGCAATAGGTTGGGTTACAGATGGTCTAGCAGAAGGTTTCTTAGGTTTAGAAACACGAGGAAGTGAAGGTGAAGGTGATGGTATAATAGGTTCATGAAGAGTTTGATCAGATGTTAATACCTCTTGTACAGTTTCCAGAATTTCTTTGAGACTTGCCTCTGGAGGGTTGATTTCTGATTTCTTGACTCTCTTAGGCTTGACAACAACAACTTCACTAGTAGATTTCCTCTTAGGCTTAGAAGGTTCTTCTGAAGCAACCTTTCTCTTCTTATGTCTGGCCTCATACAGATCTGGAGCAGGTTCACCTGCCTTCTGAACCAGATTTGCTGGCAGAGGAATTCCTTCATTCGTACAATCTGCGATGTATTGCAGAACAATGTCCCTTGGTTCATTTGCAAAGAACATAGGGAAATTTGCAACTAGGACTCTTCTTTGGGTGACCTCTTCAGAGTTGAATTTATTTGGAGCAGAAGTAACTTCTTCTACCACTTTCATCCTATGAAGACTCTTCCCATTCAGACGTTTTCCAACTGCAGAAGCCAATTCTTCCTTCATTCCAGCTTCAAGCAGATGATTAACAAGACCATTCTCAGTTAGAATGTCTGAGATAAGTCTTCCCATTGGTATCCAGTTTCTAAGCTTCTTGTGCTTGTTTCTGAACTCTTCCCTTGACTGTTTAACACACGTCCGTAGATGATTAAACAGAAGATATGGCAGATCCACCTTGATACTCTAACTCAGACAATACATAAAGTATAGCTGATCAGTGTTGACATAATTTGGAGAATTTGAAGATTTTCTATGGTGAATGCAGCTCATGAAAATCTTAGCCCAGATTCTGTAAACTGGTTTCAGATCCTTGACCTTGTTAGAAGCAATTCCAGAAGTGCAAACTTCTTTATACACATTAGTCATATCCACACGCCCAGATGGTAGATTAGTGACTCCATCAGTCTCCTCATATCCTATGAGTTTCCTTATCAAAGCTTCAGTAATGACGATTTCTTTCCCCAAAACAAAAGAAACAATGAACTTAGGGCAACAAGATGCATGTATCCAGAATTCTTTTACCAGACAAGGGTAAACCGGTCCCATTAATCTGTCAAAGAACTTGGTTCAACACTGTGCATCAATGATGGGACGAAGATCATACCCATTTTCTGCAAAAGATTCAAAGTTGACTATGGACTCACACAGAACTTCCAACTTATCAACAGGTGTGAGTAGTGTTCTGATTGGTTCCTTAAATGGGACATCACCCATGTTTGAAGAAGTAACTGCAGCCATTGTGGATTGAAACTGAGCTACAATTGAAGATGAAGTAGCCATAGTTGAAGATGATGAAGGCTTAGGGTTTAGATGAAGGCTAAAGATCAAGAAGAAATGCATATACGTGTTTGTGAAAGTGAAAAGTATGAAATGGGATTTGTGGAATTTATAGAAGAAATTTTAGGGCAAACAAAGGGTCACATGTTCAGCACGTACACACTTAACAATTAATGGCATTTAATGAAAAGAAAATAATCATTTCAAAGCAATAATGATTCTGACAATTGGGGGGAAAACGAGAAATCAACTATTCAAATGTTACCTCAAATGTCTCTTCCGTATTGTGCACGCCATCTTTTCAGATTCTAGAGTGACACGTGTTTGCTTGCATGTGCTTCTGAAATCTCTTTGAGAAATGAAATGTTAGCCAATGTTCAGATCCTCTGAGACTTGTCAGTTCAGATACACACAAAAGTAATAATTCAAGAAATTAAATGAAATACAGATGAAATACTTCAGAGTTTAAACATTTTGCATCTGAGAAATTTGCCTCTAATAAATATTATTCTGGACAAAATTCCATACTAATATTTTTCAGAATAAACTTAAACCTATCTTCAGCAAGGGGTTTTGTGAAAATATCAGCCCATTGATGATCTGTATCAACAAAGTCTAATTTTATAATACCCTTCTGAACATAGTCTCTGATGAAGTGATGTTTAATTTCTATATGCTTAGCCTTAGAGTGTAAAATTCGATTTTTAGACAAGCATATAGCAGAAATATTATCACAAAATATAGAAATATTACTCTCAAAGATCTGATAGTCTTCTAGCTGACTTTTCATCCAGAGCATCTGCGTGCTACATCCAGCAGCAGCAATATATTCTGCTTCTGTAGTTGATAGAGCAATTGTAGGTTGTTTCTTGCTGTACCAGGAGATTAAATTTCTTCCCAGAAATGGACAACTTCCAGAAGTACTTTTTCTTTCAACTCTGTCTCCAGCTTAATCAGCATCACAAAATCTAACTAATTTAAAATCATCAGATTTTCTGTAACACAAACCCACATTAGAAGTACCTTTCAGATACCTTAGAATCCTCTTAACAGCTGTTAAGTGTGATTCTCTAGGATCTGATTGGAATCTTGCACACAAGCATACACTGAATAAAATGTCAGGTCTAGAAGCAGTTAAGTAGAGAAGAGATCCAATCATACCTCTGTAGAGTTTCTGATCTACTTTCTTACTTACCTCTTCCTTACCAAGATTGCTTGTTGGATGCATAGGAGTCTTTTCCATCTTACTATCATTCATGTTAAACTTCTTTAGAAGCTCTTTTACATATTTGGTCTGATGAATGTAAGTACAATCTGGAGTCTGGTTGACTTGAATTCCCAGAAAGAATCTCAATTCTCCCATCATGCTCATCTCAAATTCAGCCTGCATACATTGAGCAAACTCCTTTCCCAGCGTGACATTTGTATATCCAAATATAATATCATCCACATATATGTTACAAATTAACAAATCTTTCTTAAATGTTTTACGAAAGAGAGTTGTGTCCACTTGGCCTCTGATAAAATTTTTCTCCAGAAGAAAATTACTTAATCTCTCATACCAAGCTCCGGGAGCTTGTTTTAAACCATAAAGAGATTTCTTGAGTTTAAAAACATGTTCTGGAAATTTATCACTTTCAAAACCAGGAGGTTGGTGAACATAAACTTCTTCTTCTATAATGCCATTTAAGAAGGCACTCTTAACATCCATCTGATATAGAGTGATGTTATTTTGTGCAGCAAAAGAAATGAGTAAACGAATAGACTCTAACCTGGCCACAGGAGCATAAGTCTCTGTGTAATCAATTCCTTCTTGCTGGCTATAACCTTGAGCAACAAGCCTTGCTTTGTTTTTTTCAACTTCTCCTTTTTCATTAAACTTGTTTCTGAAGACCCATTTAGTTCCAATTATGTTGAATTCTTTAGGTCTTGGAACCAAATCCCAAACGTCATTTCTTGTTAACTGATTGAGCTCTTCTTGCATGGAAATTATCCAGTCATTGTCTTGCAGAGCTTCATCCACAGAAGTTGGTTCAATAACTGACACCAAACCAAATAATGACGCTTCAGATGATCTGAGGTAGGATCTTGTTCTTATAGGGTCATCCTTGTTTCCAATTATCACATCCTCTGGGTGAGAGGCCTTGATTCTGGAAGATGATCCTCTAACAGTTGATTCTTCAGAAATATTCAAGTTGTTCATTTGAGAAGCTAAAGGATTTGCATCTGGTGTTGCTTCTGGTTCCTTCACTTGAACCTTTTCTGCCTCTGAGCCTTCAGAGTCTGTGAGAATTACTTCTCTATCTGCAGAACTTTCAAACTGCTTTGGCTTTTGAATGCCAAGCTTATCATCAAATCTAACATGTATAGATTCTTCCACAATCTGTGTTCCAGTATTGTATACTCTGTAGCCTTTAGAGCGTTCAAAATAGCCAAGCATGAAACACTTATGTGCTTTAGAATCAAACTTGTTCAGATTCTCTTTAGTGTTCAACATATAACATATACATCCAAAAGGATGAAAATAAGAAATGATGGGTTTCCTGTTCCTCCATAATTCATAGGGAGTCTTTTCTAGAAGAGGTCTAACAGACACTCTGTTCTGAATATAACAGGCTGTGTTTATTGCTTCTTCCCAAAAATGTTTTGCCAGATTAGTCTCGTTGATCATGGTTCTGGCCATTTCTTGCAGAGTTCTATTTTTCCTCTCTACAACTCCATTTTGTTGTGGAGTTCTAGGGAAGGAGAAATCATGAGCAATGCCATTTTGATTAAAATATTTTTCAAAATATTTGTTTTCAAATTCGCCACCATGATCACTTCTGACTTTAAAATTTTAAAATATTTTTCATTCTGAACTTGTTTGCAGAAGTCAAAGAACACAGAATGTGACTCATCCTTGTGTTTTAGGAATTTCACCCATGTCCATCTGCTATAGTCATCAACAATGACTAATCCATACTTCTTGCCTCTGATGGATGCAATTTTCACTGGTCCAAACAGATCAATGTGAAGTAACTCTAATGGTCTTGAAGTTGAAACAACATTCTTAGTTTTAAAAGAAGATTTTGAAAATTTTCCTTTTTGACATGCTTCACAAAGAGCATCTGAGTTGAACTTCAACTTAGGAAGTCCTCTGACCAAATTGAGTTTATTAATCTGAGATATACGTTTCATATTAATGTGCCCCAATCTTCTGTTCTAGACCCATTGCTCATCATTAACAGACATAAGGCATTTAACATTTTGAACCTTAAGTTCTGAAAGATTGATTTTGTAAATGTTGTTCTTCCTCTTTCCATTAAATGGTGTCAAGTGGAAGTGCAGTAATGTATGCAGCTGAGTCATCCTAACAGACTGATAGACTTGAACCTTGTTCCTACATGACCTGGTCAATTCGATCAGGCACTCGCCATCGATTTGTATTGTTCAACTCTTTGATAACATGAAAAAACCAAAACCTCTGTCCCCCACACCTTGAATAGATAGGGATGGAAGGGCAGAGGCCTTTGGTGTCCTCTCCAGTCAAGAATTAGGACCTCAGGATTGAGCCATCCTTCTGACTAACAGCCTTGCAACATTTTTTATTAAAGATTATGTCATAACCATCGTCACTTAATTGACTTATGGACAATAGATTATGCTTTAATCCTTCTACAAGTAAAACATTAGATATAGACGGAAGGTTACCATTGCCAATAGTACCAGAGCCAATTATCTTGCCCTTCTGATTCCCTCCAAACTTGACATCTCCACCAGATTTAAGCTCCAGGCTTTGGAACATAAACCTTTCTCCCGTCATGTGACGTGAGCAGCCTGAGTCCAGGTACCATGACTGGCATCTTGACTTTGCTGCTAAATACATCTGCAACAGGGATTATCTTATCCTTAGGTACCCATATCTTTTTGGGTCCTCTTGGGTTAGTTGCCTTAAAAGTTTGTCTGAACTTCTGTCTTTTTACAACAGTTTTGTTTTGACTAACTTTTGGTTTAAACACAGGAACGTTCTGATTAGAACGTGTGTGTTTAATATCATTCAGATGACCAAACTTAAAATGAGAATATAAGGGAGTCTTCTCTAGGATAATTTTATCAACAGACATTGGATTTAAATCCTTTCCAGAGGAAGATTCATATCCAATTCCTTTCCTGTTGTTTCTGCTAACTCCATAGATCATTGAAGCCATCTTGCTTCTATCTATGCTTTTAGCCAGAAACTTCTGAAAACTGTAGTCATATTCTTCTAAAATATTTTTGCATTTTGACTTAGTTTCAGATTCAGAGTCTTGTTGAGCTTTTTCAAAATTGTTTTTCATTTATAAATTGTTTTCTTTGAGCTCAACAACTTTTGACTTTAACAGACTATTCTCATATTCAAGATTGCATTTAAGCTTCTTGCATTTGAGCTTAATCTAATTGTACTTATTCAGGACTTCTGATAAAACTTTAATAAGTTCTTCCCTAGGGAGATCAGAAAGTACCTCTTTTGAGTCAGATTCAGAATCAGATTCAGATCCAGATGATCCTTCATCCTGATCTTTCACGCCTGCCATCGGAGCCATGTTGGTGCATTCTTCTTCAGATTCTGATGAAGATTCAGATTCATCTGAATCATCCCAGGTTGCCATTAGAACCTTCTTCTTTTTGTCAAACTTCCTCTTTGGCTTTTCCTTTGGAATCTTTGGACATTCATTCTTGTAATGACCAGGTTCTTTGCATTCATAGCAAACAACCTCCTTCTTTCTAGATCTTTTGTGTCCTGAGGACTCTTTGCATTGATCTGGCTTCTTGAAGTTCTTGAACTTCCTCTGTTTGTGCTTCCAGAGTTTGTTAATCCTTCTGGACAGCAAGGACAGTTCATCTTCTTCTTCAGAAGAGGACTCTTCAGAACTTTCTTCTAACACCTGCAATGCTTTAACAGATTTGTTAGATTTTAAAGCAATTGACTTACCTTCCTTTTGAGGCTCGTCTTCCTCAAGTTCAATTTCATGGCTCCTCAGAGAGCTGATTAGTTCCTCCAATGTGATCTTGTTCAGATCCTTAGCTAGCTTCAGAGCAGTGACCATTGGTCTCCATCTGATGGGCAAGCTTCTGACGATCTTCTTCACATAATCAGCAGTTCAATAGCCTTTGTCCAACACTTTTAACCCAGCTGTGAGGATTTGGAATCTAGAGAACATAGCTTCTATAGATTCAGATTCTTCCATTTTAAAGGCTTCATACTTCTGAATCAGCGCTAGAGCCTTGGTCTCTTTAACTTGTGAGTTCCCTTCGTGTGTCATCTTTAAAGACTCAAACAAATCAAATGCAGTTTCTCTGTTGGTGATCTTCTTATACTCAGTATGAGATATAGCATTTAATAAGATTGTTCTAGCTTTGTGATGATTTATGAACTCCTTCTTTTGGGCTTCAGTCATAGATTTTCTATCAATTTTCTTGCCATCCTCATCAGTAGGGTGAACATAACCATCAATGACTAAGTCCCATAGATCAGCATCATAACCATCAATGACTAAGTCCCATAGATCAGCATCATAACCAAGGAAGAAACTCTCTATTCAGTCCTTCCAATAGTCAAACTTCTCCCCATCAAACATAGGTGGTTTTGTGCTGATTCTATCCCTTTCTTCATATTTGTTGTTGCTGTTAGATGTTGAAGCTTCAGCCATAATATCAACCAAATAATATCAAGAGTTTTTCTCACTGGATCTTTTCTGTTCACGGTGAAGTGATAGCACACACAGAACCGGAGCTCTGATGCCAACTAAAGGTGAGAAAATACTTAGAAGGGGGGGGGGGGGAGGTTGAATAAGGATTTTGAAAATATTATGGCAATAAAAACACAAAGATTTTTATCCTGGTTCACTTGAACAACCCTCAAGCTAATCCAGTCCACCCTATCAAGAGTGATTTGCCTTTCTCCTCAAGGACTTAATCCACTATAATCAACTGATTACAACATCAACCACTAAGAACAACTGTTCTTAGTCTTCTCAAGAACTACTTACCATAACTTGGTCTTCTCAAGGAACTTTTTACAATCAAATGTAAAACTAAACAAGTGTTTGAATGCTTCTAAGTAAGCTATATCACAACTGTGATTTACACAAAAGTTTAAGAACGTATGAAATAAATTCAGCAAAGAGTAATAATTTGTATGAGAGCTTTTCAATGAATTTTTATCAAAGTACGTCAACTTGAGAAAGATGTTGAAGTCTTGCTTTTATAGACTAGAAATCCAAGACGTTGCAAGCTTGAAGACTGTGTACTGCAAAGTAACTGTAACCTTTTTGTCTTCACATCACTTGACCTTTCCTAGAAGTAGAACGTTTAGAGAAATCCTTTTTTCCTGAGTTCTTGTGTCTAGCATGAAAGAGGAAAGAGTCATTTGGCATAACCAACAGATATAACTTCAAATAATCTTCTTCAACAAGTTTCTAATTCACAGCAATCAACATCAGAGCCTTGAGTGATCAGAGCCTTTGATGTCTTCAGAGTTTGTTGTATCAGAGTATTGCAGCAAGTGTGCTTCAGCGTGTAATTAATCAGAGCAGAGTTTGGAGATCAGATCCTCAGTACTTGCAGCGAACAGTACTATCAGAGTCTTCTGAAAAAAATTGCTTGAAACTCTTCATACAAAAACTTCATTCTACACTTCAGATCCTTCTGTAGGCAGCGCTCAGAGTCTTCTAAGAGATGCTTCTGACGCTTCAGAGCCTTGCGTAGTTCAACGTTCAGATCCATTTTGCTTTCAGAAGAATATTAAATTTAATATCTGCATCAAAAATACTTGAACAAATTTTAGAGTATATAATTTCTTAATACAAAATTTCGTAAGTGTTATCATCAAAACATAGAGATATAACTAAGAACCAATCTGTGTTCTAACACAAGATATCACTGAAAACCACCCAACAACCTTTTTCAGCATACTCTCGGGCTTTGTCGACCAGGTAGGGTAAAGTAAATCCGGATACTCCATTCCTGCTAATAACATGACCTACCAAGTCAGAGGCGCTCAAATAAAGAGCAGCGGACAACTTCTTGAGATTAGGTTCTTCTTCGTAGCTGAAGAAAGGCACTTTGTTCAGAATCAGAATGCCCAAGATGTAAGCAAATTCGTCCAAAGTCGGAACTAACACATAGTTGTTGCACCCCAAAATTTGCTCAACCTTTTGTTACCTGGTTTATGTTTCATTGTATTAACATTTGCATAGTTATATCATTTGAATATCATGTTATCATCCATAGAGCAGGGGATAAAGTGTTATCCTTGTCAAAAAAAGCCTAGCAAGAGGTCTCATTCAAGATTGAGGAGTTGTCAAAGTCATCAGAAGGTGGTTTGAGTGCCTAAGGGTTTAGATGTTTGAGTGTGAATCTTCTCCTAACTTGAGGATCAACTGAAGACCATCAGAGGGTTCTGAAGTGTTGAATGTGAGAAGAGGATGTGTATGGAGCTCATAGGATGCCTATAGGGCCATGGGAGATTTTAATCAAGTCATTGTGTCAAATACAAGAGCCATAGTTGAGGTGCAAGCAATTAGGGTTTCATCTGGATCAATTCTAGGTCAACTGGACAATTGAAAAGTATCAAAGCCTACTTCTAGGTCATGGAGCTCATGGAATGATATGATAATACATTTATGGTGTTGTGCCAAGATCAAATCAAGAAGTGTCAAGAGTGTGGGAAGTTGCTAAATTAGAGTTTCAGTGTAAAATCCCCTGTTTAGTGCCTAACTTCATGACCACATAACTCAAGATATAAGTTTCAAATGGATCTTTGGCCAACATGAAACTTGTAGAGAATCTAAATAACTTTAATTTGAGTACTAGAAGTCCTGAAGAGGATTTATAGAACTCAAGTTATGACCCAGACAAGTTACAAGTCCTCAGATGCCTCTGAAATTTGTATGTGAAAATCATATGACTTCAAAGCTATTTTTGACCTAGAAGGAGGTTTCACCTGAACTTTTGGTCAACATGAAAGTTATTCCTCATGATCTTAGCTTTCTAATATGTACTAGAAGTCTTCCATATGATTTGTAGAACTCAAGTTATGAGGTTTACAAGTCAGGGGTATTTTGGGAAAGTGAGATTATAGGTCATTTTCAATCACGGTCATTTTCAATCATAGGCCAAAATCTCCAACTTGCACTTGTCAAATGGATTTTTGTTCAACATGAAAGTTGTCCAAAATGGGGTGTTTAGGCTAGTGAAGAGGTCATGGTGGATTGATTGGGCTCATAGCAAGACTTGGTTTGAAATGGTTTGAATAAAGGAAATTTTCAAATGAATTGAGGGAAAATGCCAATTTTGAGTTATAGGACCAAAACATGTCAAGTAACTACTTTTTTTGAATGGAAATTGAATTTTAGACACTTTGGCATTACCAGAATTTTGAGTTTAGGCCAAGTTTCATGAGTTGTCATTTGGTTTCTTCATTTGCAAGTCACATAGCCAAACACCTTACCAATGCAATTCAAGCACTCCTTTTGGTCTGAACACACTCACAAGGCCATTTCCAGTTGAAAGGGAAGATTCTAGAATAGATTCCATGGTAAAATCGTGACTGTCATGTGCAACTTCAAGAGCAAAATCAGAATTTGCAAATTGATGGATTGGGCTTCAAACACACTTCAAAAGCCCATGAAAACATTCTATATATTAATTGCATTGAATTCAGAGTGGTTTTTGGCATTCATTTCGTGAAGAACACTGAAGTTGCAGTTGAAAAATTCCAAGGAGCAAGTGAAATCGTGTTTTGAGTTCCATGCTGATTCAGAGCAAATTGAAGCTTACAACATCTTTCTCTTGCATCCTTGAATGATTCTGGAGAGTTTTGAAGGTTGAATTAAGCTCTAGATACCTCTGTTACTAGATCTACAACAGGTTAGTAACTTTCAACTTTCCACATGAATTAGCATGATGTAGTTAGATTTGAACTTGTGGTTAGGATCTAGGCAAGATGTAGATCATTTTAGGATCAATTTGGAAGCATTTGGTGATGATTGATCTTGACATAACATTTCTGTTTTGATTCGAATCTCTTGATTCATGGAGAGTTAGAGCAATCTAGATAGATCAGAGTGATGTGTGTGACATGAGGATGAATTCTATATCATTAGATTTGCAATTGGTGATGTTTGATCTGGATGACATTTCTGAACTTTGATTCGTGATTTAAAATCTATGGAGAGTTAGAATGTTTGAGTAGGAGATTTGAGATCTTGATGAAATTTTGGAAAGATTGATGTAAGGATTGTTGATGTTTGATCACCTGCAACCACCTGCTTACCGGAGAAGACGACCGGAGTCTTCTCCGACCATCACACTGAGTCTCACTCAGGCCAGCCTGTGATTTGGAGAAGATGACTCCTAAGCCATCAGATCTGCCTTTGACCAACGACTAAACCAATCATCCAACGACCACGACTTAAAGTTTTATTTGACTTTCTGAGGATCAAAACGATGCAGTTTTATTTAATGAGGTGGCATGCCCTCAGCGCTTGGATTGCTTGAGCAGTCTCCTCATCCAGTGGCTCATGTTTTATTTTGAGTTTTATTTTCTTTTATTTCATTTTGTTTATTTTAAATGCTTTATTGATTCAAAAAATCACAATAAATTCAATTTTGATCCAAAAATTATTTTAAAAATATCTCCATGATCTTGAGAGAATTTTTGATTTTCTGAAATCAATAAAATGAATTTTCATGCATTTTTCAATTTAATTTGATTTTTCTCTTTGTATTTATTTCTTTAATATTTGCATAATTGTTCATCTGTTTTGTTGAATTTTGTTCTTCCAATTGGTGATGAATTTGGCTTTGATTTTTTAGTATGTTTTAGGGTAGATATTCATATTCCCTTAGAAGTTTTGTTAGAATTTTAGAACAACTTTAGGTTCTGTTTTAGGTGTTGAGATTAGAGCCTTCCCAAACTTGTGGATCACCTTGATACCCTTCAATCTAGAATTTATTTATGTCACTTAGAAGTTGAATTAGGCTTTAATATTTTAAACATAGGTTGTTAAAACATGTATGTTCCTCTAGGAATTTTATTAGAATTTTACAACTTTGGTTTCTATTTTAGTTGTATTTTTCAAGTTGCTTGTGCTTGTGGTGTTCTAGTTTGTATGCCTTTGCTTGTTTGGTCTTGTTGGTGACTTTGGAGAGGGATTTGCTTGGATTCCTTTTTGAGAGGTCTTCTAGACTTGGTGAAGCTGCTGTGGATTGAAGATTGGAGCTTGGAGTTGAAGTTTCCTTTTCTTTTAGGAGTTGTTTTAGGAGCTTAGGAAATTAGGGTTTTAGGAAGAGCCATTAGAGCTAGTTTTGATTCTTTCATCAAACATAGAATGCATTGTGTGCTTCTATTCTATCCAATGATGTAAAGTACTCCTAGGGAAACTCCATCTCTCCTTTGGAGGGATGTGTGGTATTCCCATAGTTGAGTAGAACTTTGAGGATGCCCTTCCATTTCAATGTTGGTACTTGATGATTTCCTTTGGTTTTTATTAAGTTTTCAACATTTCAACCTTGATCTTAGTGATTAATCCTTTGCTTGGAGTGTGCTTGCTAGAGCTTGAAGATGAAGTGTGATGAAGCTTGAAGATAGAAGCTAGCATGAAGATGAAGTCTTTTGCTGTCAACTTTGCTGTTAAGAGGATTTGCTGTTTAGAGCTGCTACTGCTGCTGAGTATTGAAGTTGCTGTCTGCTGAAGACTGTTGCTGTTGTTTAGGATGTTTCCTCTGTTTCTTTTCTTTTGTTGTATTGTCTGTTTGCTTGTGTTGATTACCTCTAGGTTTGAGGTGGAGCTTGTCTCCTCTTGCCTGTTGTTTTCTCCCTTGCCTCGCTTGTACTGTTCCATAGCATGCATTTTACTGTTTACTGTTTACTGCTTGCTTTCTTTTGCTGTTTTCCCCTAGGATCTATGATTTCCTCTGTGCAAGAGGGAATTATGACAGACATTAGGTTTTGACCCATGCATGATAACTGTAGGTAGATTCCCCTTTCAACCATAGTTTTAGGGTGTCTTTCTTTTCTTATCTCAAAACAATTCAAAAACACATTAATAAAGTTCATTGAAGTCGTGCGTTACGAGCCTTAAGCTATCTGGGAAAAGGTTGGTGGAGGGTCTCTCTCCAGTAATCTGGATGTTAGTGTGGTACCCTTTGGGTGACATACAAAGTGTTCACTCCTGGGTCATAGTCTCTAGTGCGACTGAGATTACAAACATCCTAAAAAAACAGTTCTTTCGTAAAAAACTCAAACAAACATTCAAACTTTGTTTTTGTCCTCTTGGACCTTTAATCAGGAAAACCCTTTCTTAAGGAGATAAAAAACTGTCAGACAAGCTTGTGTCTTCCGTAGCCCGAACTACGTTTGCTCTGATCTTTCATGCCGTATGAAAGTACGTAGGCATGAGATGCGACATCTCGGCGAGCAACCTTCCCCTTTTAACCCGTAGTTAGGCGAACTACGTTGACTCTGATTTCTCGTTGCAGACGGGAATACGTAGGCATAAAGTGCGATACTTTGCCGAGTCAGTTTCTTTTATTTTTAACCTAGACCTTTAGAGTAGATAGAATAACATACCCTTAGATAGAAAACAACTGTGGATCCCGTCGAGTACGGAGGACGTGAGGGGTGCTAATACCTTTCCCTTGCGTAACCGACTCCGGAATCCAAGATTTGGTTGCGATGACCATTCCTTTCCCTCTTTGCATTAGGTTTACTATGAGTGTTTCCTTTCCCTCTTGTGGGATAAATAACGCACGGTGGCGACTCTTCTGTCATAGCCGGCGCCGATTTTCGCAGTAGCGACAGCTAGCGACTCTACTGGGGACTCTGGCGGTTCCCTATGCGAGTCAATCCTAGCGCTTGTTTTCCCGTCTGGGGTTTTGTATGTATTTATTTTTCTGTCTTTACTTTCAGTATTATATATTATTGTTATTGTGCTGTGGGTAGAGGGTTAGTTTGAGAGATAAGCCGGACCTGGGCTTGAGTGCACATAGACTTAGAAGTAGAGAGTAGTGGTTAGCCTGCTTGCTTTGCTTGCACCAGCTAGCTACAAAATTTACACTCAGACGAGATTCTCTTTGATGGCATCTTGCCTGGCCCTTTGGGCTCGACAGGTTGTTGAATTTGAGGGTTGTCGACTCTGGGGACTTATCATTTGGGATTCGGCTAAGTGAGGCCTCTTCAAGGGATGATGATGCCACACCTTCTGGGTATCGTATCATCGCTCTTGAAAGTCTGTGACGCTGATGACCGCATAGGATGTCGTACCTCGTCTGCGAGTTAAGTACATACCTGTGAGGGGTAGGTGGGTCTTTTTGCAGGAAATCTCTTGCCTCAGAACACCTGGTTTGTCTCTGTCAGTGAGAATTGGTTATGAGGGTTCTTTTGTGGTTGGTTTGGTTTGAGGAGAAGATCTGATTGGTTCTCGAGCAGCAGTACAACACAACATAGCTCTTCATTATTGCATTTGATCCCCTGTTGCATATGCATTTGCAATTTCATGTCTGCATTTCATTAACGTGTATTTATGTTGCAGGTGTGTTTTTCCCCTCAGATTCTAGTGTTCTTCTTGCCAGACATGGAGTCCATGAAGAGAACAGTTGCTTACAGGTTGCCTTCTCCAGATATCAGTTCCTTGTTGCGGTTGGTTGCTCTAGCAGATCAGAGAGTGAGGGCTGAGTTTAGAGAGTCTTATGGGAAACTGCTCAGTTTATTGAACAGACCTTCTGTGTTTGAGATGACTGGATTGTATACCTTGATGCAGTTTTACGAGCCTCAATTGAGAAGCTTCTTGTTCCATGATTTTATTTTGGCTCCTACTTTGGAGGAGTATTCTGATATGCTAGGAGTTCCTGTGTTAGATCAGATGCCTTTTATTCATGAGGATACTGAGCCTGAGTTGGCTAAGCTTGCTGAGATTGTCATTTTAGATGCTTTTAAGTTCCCCGGAGGTTTGGTCAAGTTGAATGGTGCTTATGGTTTTCATTTTTCTTGCTTGGTTGAGAAGGCTACGCAGTGTGCAAAGGATGGATGTTGGATTGTCTTCAATTCTATTCTGGATGATTTCATTTATAGGATTGTATTGTTCCCAAACTTGCATGATTTTGTTGACTCAGATGCTTTCTTTATTCTTGCCTCGAAGAATCCGGTGCCTACTCTCTTGGGTGACGTTTATCATTCTAGTCACTATAAGAATGAGAAGCGTCAGGGAAAGAATGTTTCTTGCTGTGTACCTCTTCTATCCAGGTGGTTTCAAGGACATCTTCCTGAGAAGGGACCTTTTGTTGATACTATTGGTACTTTAGATTGGTCTTCCAAATTGATGGGATTGTGTGCTGAGAACATTGTTTGGTTTGATCGGAACTTTCTCGGAGTGGATATTATATATAGTTGCAGTGGCTTTCCGAATGTTCCTTTGATTGGACGGAAAGGTTGTATTAACTATAACCCTTCTCTGCTTGTGAGACAGTTTGGCTATGCTTTGAGGGACTCTCCGGTTGAAGACGAGATACAGGAATCTCTGTATCTCACGGGTTTATTAGACGGAGATGTTTTGGTCAGATTGAGGCGTGCTTGGGGTAATATTCACAGAAGAGGAAATACATTGCTTGGCAAGAGTGACAGTCGAGCTTATAATCCTTATCGGCTCTGGATCCATGAGAGAGTTAGGACTTCTTTGATGCCATATTCTGCTGCAGAGCCTTTGTATCTTCCGGTGATTGAGGAACCTACTTCAGTAGAGATTGAGAAGTATAACAAGTTGCTGGCTGAAAAGGAAGAGTTGCAGAGAGAGAATGAAGAGCTGGAGAAAGAGATTTTCCAGCTTCGGCATGAGAAGAATGAGGCAACCTTCACTTTGAAGAAACAGACTGAGGTGATTAACAGGTTGGGTTCAGACTTGACTGGAGAGACCAGCAAGAGAGAGAAAGTGGGAGTAGCCCTGAATGGTGTTAGTAGTGTACTTGCTACTAAGAGAGAACTTCTGAACAAGGCTTATTCTCGACTTTCCAAATGGGAACTTTTGTGGAAAGCCACACTTACTAGCCGGAAGGAGCGTGAAGATGAGTTGAAGCTTCAGATTTCCCAGTTAGAGGAGCAGCTCAGTGCTAAGGATGCGGAGATTGCTGAAGAGGTATCTCTTAGACGTGACGCTGAGTCAAAAGTAAGCAACATGGTCAAAGAAACTAGGGGTGGTGAATTGAAGGCTGGTTTCAAAAGATGTAAGATTGATGAGTGTTTTGGCAGGGGAGCCTGTGAAGAGGACGCCAAAAAGCTGAGATCCACTGTTGAGCGACACACATTACTGATACAGGAACTAATATCCAGACTAGGTCATCCGGAGACGTTGAGGATATTGGAAGATGTCAGGGCGCGCCATTTGGCCTGATTTATCTTTGCTTTTCTCTTGTTATTCGTACTTGTATTTTGACCATCGCCACGCTTGTTGGCCGAGGTCTTTTCAGTTGTATTCAGTTGTATCTTTGTACTCTGCCTCTTGGCATTTGTCTATGTATAAGGTTTCTGACTCTGCACTTGCTTACTTGGGACTCCATTGTCGTTATGGCTTTTTCTCCGGAACTAGAATCGGGGGGGGGGGGGGGGGGGAATTAACTTGTTGCATATTTACACGTGTGCATTTGCATATTCATATTGCATGGCAGGTACTTTTTGAGCTCAAATCTTATCTCTTGCATCTTACAAGTTGTTTCAAGACTGACGAACAGAGAATTCACCGATACGCTACAAGAAGCAACAGTAAGAAGATCATGGATCAGGTACAGTCTGAGATGCAGGAGATCCGGGATAGGTTGGCCCAATTCATGCAGACTATGGAGGTTGTGGCTAAAGGCCAGGAACATCTTCAAACTCTGGTGCAACCGCTGCTGGCGCGAGCGGCTGGTAATACTGAATACAACTCTGCTCATGTTGAGACTCCTCGCAGGGAGGAAGTGATACCAAATGCTGGTGAGACTGGTATTGGCAACGGCAACGGCAATGCTGGTAACAGAAATGCTGATAATGTTAATGGGAACGTGGAAACCAACAGGAATGTTGGTATCAATACTGGTTTTGGTGATAACAATCAGGGTCTTGGCTTTGGCAATCGGGATGACAATGATGGTTTCAATAATCAGGGCTTCGGCAACGGAGGGTTCGGTGATAATAATCAAGGTTTTGCTAATAATGGCTACGACAATGCTGGGTTTGGCAATGTGAATACTAATGGTACTGGGATGGGTCCTTTCAATACTGGTTTTGGGACAGTGGCTGTTAATCAAGAGCTTGGCAATCTGAGGTATGACCCCAGGTTCTTCCAAAGTGGTCATGGTCATGGTCGTAATGCTGCCTATGATGGATATGGTAATGAGGGGCTGTACTGGAATAGAGATCGTCAGGAAGATGCCTTTTCTGGGCAAGGCATGGGTTTTGAGGGTCCCACTTATAGTGATCGAAGGATTAAAATGCTGGAGGAACAAATGAGAGGTATAGCCAATCAAAATTCTGCAAGTTTGGACATGGCTACTATGGGACTGGTTCCTGGGCGGAGAGTGCCATTGAAGTTCAAAGCTCCCGCTTTCGATAAATATAAAGGGGATACATGCCCACGGGTTCATGTGCCTTCATACTACCGGAGGATGTCTGCTTACTCTGATGATGAGAAAATGCTTATGCATTTTTTCCAAGATAGTTTGTCAGGACCATCGCTGGAATGGTACATGGGACTAGAGCCTGCACAGGTCGGAAGTTGGAAAGAATTGGCTGATGCTTTCGTCAAACATTACCAATACAATAGTGACCCTGCACCAAATAGGGTCCAGCTTCAAAATCTTTCACAGAAGAACGGGGAAAGTTTCAAGGAGTATGCTCAGCGTTGGCGCGATCTGGCGGCAAGAGTCCACCCCCTATGGTTGAAAGGGAATTGATTGATATTTTCGTTGGAACATTCTCTGGGATGTATTATGATAAATTGCTCAATTGCTCGATGGGTAGTTTCTCTGACATGATACTCATGCGGGAACAAATTGAAAATGGCATCAAAATTGGTAAGATTCAAGCCGGTGAGTCGACCTCAGCTGGAGGTGCAAAAAAGGTCTTTGGTGGTAAAAGGCAAGGAGACGCCAGCACAGTGTATGGTGGTCGAGGACGAGGTATAGGTCGAAATTAGTATATTCAACAACAGGTTGCTAGTGTGACGATCCCTATACCACAACAACGACAACAACCACAGCAGCAGCAACAACAACAAAGGTATAATCCTGCTCAGAGAAGGATCCAAAATGGGAAGCCGAAGAGGGTATTTGATACACCTCCGTCAACGTATGCAGAACTGCTTCAGACGCTGTTAAGTTTGAATCTGGTTGAGAAGAGAACGTTGGACCCACCCACGGAGCGCTTCCTTACGGGTATGATACTAGTAAGCAGTGTGAATTTCATTCCGGGGCACCCGGACATGATATCGAGAGTTGTCACACTTTTAAACACAAAGTCCAAGATTTGATTGATAGTAAAGTCATTAACTTCAGTCAGGATGGTCCCAACATTGTACAGCAACCAATGCCGAATCATGGAGCGAATGCTGTTTTGACAGAGGAGGATTTGGATTTGGTTATGGACGTAAATGATCTGAAGACACCTGTTGCGGTGGAAATAGGATATCAAACTATTAATGAGTTTGAATCACAATTCAATTCACAACCGCTCTTTGATTTATCCGAAGGAAAAGGTCAAAAGAGGGAAAACCTATTTTGCATCGTAAACACAATGCGGGGATATTCTAGGATTCGGGGGTTGGTTAAATTTAGGGAAGGTATTAGCACCCTAAACTTCTGTAGTACTCTACAGAAACCTTTTGTTCAAATGTTTACTATTTGCTTTATTTATTTGCTTAAGGTATATGTACTAAGGGATTAAAAGTGAGAAAAAAAGACCTAAGGGGTTAATTCTAAGTTTACTCGGCAAGACATCGCATCTTGTGCCTACGTATCCTTACGGGAGTGGAATCAGAGTAATCGTAGTTCCCCTCAAAAGGGAGGTTAGAGACTTCTTGACTGTGGTCAAGGTCTCAAGGGGAATAAACATGTCTTAAGGACACGCTTACTTGGAGTGTAGAAACTCCAAACCTCTACGTTGAATTGTTAAGTTGTAATTAGGGTTAAATTAGGGATTCCACGGCGGGAAACCCTAAAATGAGCGCGGCGGCTCTTTGACCTAATGCTAGGGGTCGAATGGTAATTTTGTCCACAGCGAGACATGTATGAAAGTTTAGGGTTGAAAAGGTGTAAGGGTTGAAGTTTGAGGACTATTGGCGCGGCGACCAAAAGCTAGACCTAACCATCGGATATGTGTAGTGTGACAGAATAATTGATGAATGTGTGAAATAATTGAATTATGCAAACAGAGAATAATGTCGATAATTTAAACCATGCAAGCAGGAACTTAAAGACAGAAATTAAAGCGCGATTGTTAGGATTCGCGAGGTTACAACCGAGAAACAGTTACAATAATAATGAAACTTAAATAAAAATGCAATGTAATAAGCTGCAAAAATGAACACACGTGTTAATGGGCAAAGTCAGACAGTAATCGGACGGGTCATGAGACAAAAATGCAATATTGGAGATTTTCATTGTTTTTTTAAGAAAAAGGTTTTGATTTAAGTTAAAAGATGTTAAAACATGAAAAAAGATTAATTTTAATTTTTGAAAAAAATGGTTTTAATTTATCTACAAATTAAAAAGATTTGATGTTTATTTATTTAAAAAAACGTTTTTTAGTCATTATTTTAAAGAGAAATTTTGATGCTTATTTATTTTAAAAAACAATTTTTAATTATATAAAAAACAAAAATAAGAGGTTTTTTTAAAAAACAATTTATAAAACAAAAAAAAAAGAAAAGGGGTTGGGCCGGTAATCACTTCCGGACCCAACCCGGTCCTGGAACACAAAGGAACGGGGAAAGGAGTTAGATTAGGGTAACCCTAATCTTCCTTTCACTTCCTCGGCGCCGCATGCATTCGCGATCTCGTGTTTCTCTCGCGATTTCATCTCGCGGTCGTTTATCCCTCTTCTTCCGTTTCTCCAACGCTGACAATTCCTGAAAAGAAAACACACCAGAATATGTGAAGTGAGCAATTCAACCTTTAGCTAGAGTTCGAGCGATCTCGTTGAACTCGTGATGATGATTATCGGTGTTTGTTGATGATTAACGGAAGCGATGATGACGATGTTCTGAGCTTCGAAGGAAGGTGTTTGCTCGTCGTGGCTTTAAACGACGCTGGTGAACCCTTACCACTTGGATCGTCTCGTTTTGAGGATGGATGCGACGATCTCCTTCTCCGTCTAGGTTTTCGAACCTTAGCCCCTTTCTCTCTCGCGGCCACTAGGGTTTTTGTTCGAGGTGATGTTGTTCTTATATAATCTCCTCTCTCGATTTTGAATGGGCCTTTGGATTCAAATTTTTCTGATATTATTTACCCTTTTGTGAAAGGTTTGATTTGATCTCAAAACCTTCCGTTTTCGGAAGCGATTTGCACAAAATGATATGATATTCTGATTGAGATCCTTTGATTGAGCCCGTTTTGGATTGACTGGAGATTTTCCTTTTTTGATTGAGCCTATCTCCGATCTGATTTGATTTCTTATTTTTCTTCTGATATGATTTGCTCGCGATTCGAGTTTATGGGATTGATTGGATTTCCTTTCCTTTTTTAGGGTCCGCTTGATTGGATTTTGGTGAGATTGATTGCTTCTGACGTTTGGATTTTATTTTTCAGATGTGGAATGGGATCCCTTGTTCTCAACGTGGATATCCAATTGCTGAGCCTTAATGAATCGATACCTGTTTTGATAGCTTGTGGATTCACTCGCATTCTGAACTGATATGGCTTTTTTTGTGAACTTGTTTCGTTCAGTTTGGTTATCAGTTGGAATTCACTTATTTTTCCTCTTCTTCTTCCAGGATGGACATTGTCGGGTCGACGCCGCCGGGAAGGGTTGTGAGGCGATGATGACAGTTCGTCTGAGCCGTTTGGGAAAGATACTACAATCCTTGCTTTTGATTATGCTGCATTCGATTATGTCGCTTTCGATTATGTTGCTTTCGGTTTCGGTGATGATGACCTTAGAGTCTGAACCGCTATTGTGTATGTGGCTGCCCCTGTGTGATTAATGGCCTCGCAATTTGTCGAGAGCTTTGTCCGAAATTACAGTATGTGATTTGATGTTCGGTAGGGAGTTGGTAATGGCTCCGGCCGTGGCTCTCCTTTGAACTGGTTTTTTCTGTCACGAACTTCATTAACTTCCTTTTTCTTTTTCAGAACTGGTTTATGGATGTGAATTTTGTGGTTGTGATGTTCAACTGAGCCTTTAACTTTGCACTTTACTTTTCCAATGTGCCTTGCACCTTTAGTCGGGATTTGTTCTGAACTGATACGTAACTGATTATGCGAGCTTATCTTGCTTTCTTTCTCTGGTATAGTTTCGCTCGTGGGTGTGATTTGTGTTGTGCTGCGTTGAAATTCGAATGTTTTTCATGATGCTCTGTTTAAGTTTTGAGACAACTTTTTCTGATGTTATTTTACTTGTTGATTTTTCAGAGTTTTGGCCCGTTGGGATCTTATTCGGGGCGAGTTTCAACTGACCAATTTTGGGGATTCTTTGTTTGATCGTTCTTGCACTGAACTTGTCTTGAACTGAACTTGCTCTTTTGGTTTATTGCCTGGTTGCTGTTGTGGCTTCTTGTTTTTTTTTAACATGAACCGAATCTGATGTATTCTGAACTTAATTGTGAATTGGGCTTGATTTTGCTGAACTACCCTTGGTCTCTTATTTCCTGGCTCAACTTAAATCTTTTCTTTTGGGGTTGAACTTGTTTCTAAGTCTGTTATGAACTTTGGCTTCAATCTATGCACGAATTTTTCTGATGCTGTTTTGTGAATTTCAGGTGTTGGATAACCTTGAAGGCAAAGCGATTCAGACCTGCCGGCATCCGGGTCTGAATCCGGATTGACTATGTTGTTTTACTCTCGTATCAGTTTGGAAAGTAAATAAGGATTTATTCGATGGTGGCATAGACCCTTTTCAGTTAATCATTTATCGGCCCGAACTTCTTTTACTTCTTCATCTCTCGGTTGCCCCCTTAGATAAGAACAGATGTTACCTGATCTGACGCTAATGGCGCGGATCGGTAACGGGGGTAGGACGCAGCTTTGGTTGTGCCACTCCCGGCACTCAGTGATGACGCTGTTCTGAGAGTGTCGAAGACAACTTCTAACCCTTTCCTGCTTCTGTTTTGTTTTGTTTCTCTTTGTGCAGGTTAATCGGAGGAGCATGGAGTAATGTCCAATGGATGAACCTCATGAAGACACCAATGGATCTTTAGGACTTAGGATTTTTAGGATAGAAGTATCATCTGTAAATGTAATTTTACAGCAATTCAAATGTGAAACGATTTACTCCTTTTTGTATAATGATATCCTTTATGAAATAAAAATTCCAGAACTTCATTTATATATCCATGACCGTTCAGCTTTGAATTTATTTACATTTATTTCTAGTTATAAATTATAAACGTTTGAGAATAAATCCACAAATATTTAAATTCATTAATCTAGTCATAAACCATAAATATTCACGAATGATATTCTTGCCTATGTACTTGTCTCGCCCGTAGTCCTAATCTCATCACCTGATTAAATTCACTTGCATTCCAACTTAAATGCTAACCAGCAATTTTATAACCAAACACGGATGTGCGCCGTAATCACAACAGATTCAGTATCAACGATAACATTGCCCGTAGCAACAATCCAATAATACCCAATTACTGTGCCTTATTAACAGAAACGGAAGTGTTCCGGAAATAAACCATGAGCGATGAAATGGACCTTAATTCCAGTTGCGCCCGACAAATTTCGATACCGAATACATCAGATTGACGTCTTGACATAATCAAACCAGGTGATAAATAAATGCCTCAGAAATAGTGTCTCGAGTGTCTCAAAGCTTAGTAACAGCCTGTCTTCAAGGAATTAGCGGAATCCACGTAAAATGACCAAAATACCCCTGGACCCAATCCTGCAAAACAAACACCTCCATGACTTGATAGTGGTTAGCAGATGCACAGATGAGATGCTATACGAAATGACTGACTAAATATAAGGGTAAAATTTGGGGTGTCTAATATCCTACAAAATAAATGGACTTTGATATAAGATCTTTAAATGGAGATGGCACCTATGAGATGACCTCCGTTTGGGAATGTCTAATAATAACTGGATCTACACGGTTGCAAGATCGATTACAGAAAGCTGGAGCATTGAGCAAAGAATAACATCCAAGCTTCTATAAACTATCCTCCGTGATGGGATCAGACGGACTTTTCGGAAATCCGTATCAAATATACAGGGTAAAGACCGGCTATATAAATGGACTTTAATAGGAAATGCCCTGATAAGCTTCTCGAGGGAGAACTGTCACTTATCGTTGGAAGGGACTTACATGCCAAAAATGGATATGCACTCAAATAAAGAGGTTGCTGCTTATCTGATATATAAATTTTCTCATATTTAAGGTCGGCGCCTGGAATACGATTCTGATTCTTCTTTTACTAATGAACTTCTTCATACTTCAAGATCGTGCTCTCCTGAATATGATTCCGCTCCTTCTTTTACTAAAGGGTAAATGAACTTCTTCATATTTCAAGATCGTGCTCTCCTGAATATGATTCTGCTCCTTCTTTTACTAAAGGGTAAATGAACTTCCTCATACTTCAAGATCGTGCTCTCCTGAATATGATTCTGCTCCTTCTTTTACTAAAGGGTAAATGAACTTCTTCATACTTCAAGATCGTGCTCTCCTGAATATGATTCTGCTCCTTCTTTTACTAAAGGGTAAATGAACTTCTTCATACTTCAAGATCGTTCTCTCCTGAATATGATTCCGCTCCTTCTTTTACTAAAGGGTAAATGAACTTCCTCATACTTCAAGATCGTGCTCTCCTGAATATGATTCCGCTCCTTCTTTTACTAAAGGGTAAATGAACTTCCTCATACTTCAAGATCGTGCTCTCCTGAATATGATTCCGCTCCTTCTTTTACTAAAGGGTAAATGAACTTCCTCATACTTCAAGATCGTGCTCTCCTGAATATGATTCCGCTCCTTCTTTTACTAAAGGGTAAATGAACTTCCTCATACTTCAAGATCGTGCTCTCCTGAATATGATTCCGCTCCTTCTTTTACTAAAGGGTAAATGAACTTCCTCATACTTCAAGATCGTGCTCTCCTGAATATGATTCCGCTCAAACCTCCCCATACTTCAAGATCGTGCTCTCCTGAATATGATTCGGTTCAAACCTTCCCATACTTCAAGACGACAGGTAAAATGGAAGCCCACCTGCTCAATGGAGATGGCCATTTGCTGCGAGTCATAACGAAGATAGGATTGGCTTCTCAGGCGAGAAATGTCGCTTTTTTTGCAAGAGTAGCAATAATAAGCTTCTCATGTAGGAACTGCTTGTAGAGGTGATAACAGATGATGATGAGCTTCTCAGGTGAGAACTGGTGCTGATCGATGATAAGCTTCTCAGGCGAGAACATGTGCGTATCTGGTTGTGTAAGGTTGTCATATCGATAGGCTTTTCAGGCGAGAAATGTCGCATACCGATGCTGCAAGATGTAGGGTTGTTATATTGATAGGCTTCTCAGGCGAGAGCAGATGCATACCGATGCTGTAGGATGTACTGATAGATTTTCCAGGCGTGAACTGGCGTATACCTGTAAAGGATTGTGGTTGAAAGATAGTGCAAAATAAATGCACGTCTGGTTGGGCTCGACGACCGACAATACTGAGATTCAATCTAGGATCGAGCTAGAAAGAAGACTGGTAATCAAGACTCCATCGAGGGAATGAACTCGAAGGGTAAATATCTTATCCTGGCGAGGAAAGATGGCTGAAGTAACCGTCATCCACGAGGATCGAGCTCTGTGGGGGAACTGGAAACACATATGTATTTTATGCTTAGGGCTGACAATCTATTTGAAGAGAATGGACGAACCCAGTTACTCGGCGGTAACGACCAATGATAGAGACACAATGAACCTGTGCATGCCAACGCGCATGTTAATGAATATGTTAATATGAATGTATGTTAATGTCTATGTAGTTAAATATGCAAGATGTTATGAAATGAGTATGCCATGAGTATGTAATGAGTATGTAATGAATATGTAATGAGTATGTAATGAAATAGGCATGTGATGCTTATGCCCCTGCGTATGCTGACGAAACAGACTAGAGACAGAACGAGAGACGAAATAAACATCTCGACGGAGATACCCTGCGTTCTCTGCAACCAATACGTCAATCATGGGTAAGAAAGATCAATGGTAGAACCAAATCTAGTTTTAAAAGTTCTGAATTCTCTGGGGAGAAGGTGATCTGCTTGGGTGCACAGTATCATGTCTTCACATGGGGAGAAGAGAACCTGAGGGATACTTTCGAGTTACCCAAGAAAAAGTTGTCAGCTTATAGTCTCTTTGGGGACTGTGATGAGGCAATAGTTTAGGAGCCTGTTGCAACATTGAGGTTTACTGGGGAATGAAGGCCGCTGCGAGTAAAATCCCTCGGGTGCACGAAGAAAAGTTGTGAAACCCCATGGTTTTGATCTTGAAGGACCTTATAGTAGTCACCATTTGTTTCTTCAAAAAAAACATGGTTCCCCAGGATACTTGTGTTGTGAGGTAGGGTCATCTCAAGAGGATTTTATAGAGAACACGGAGTCTGGTTGCCCCATTGTTTTCAAACTCTTTGAGAGATTCGTCAGGTCTGGCACAAATGTTACGACGAAATCTTTGAGAAACAGCTCTTAAGAACGTCAGCCTCGCGTTGGTAAGCGAACTGGGAAACTGCCTGCCCCTGTTTAGCAGGATCTTCAAGTTCCACGGGTTGTGTCCATATGTAACTCTCTAAGATATCAAGCAAAGTCATCATGCCTGAAATGCCTATCTTGAGCTTGTCAATGCACACATATATTTGTCTTGAATTTTTGTTTTGAAAAAGATATCGCAATAACTTGTGACCGAAATCACTAGTCAGGATATAAGTTTTAATTATAATGCCAACATGAATTTTTATGAGCACAGCTCGTAGGAGTCAGGAAACGTGATCTTGTCGAGTATGCTTTCAACCAAAGTCCTACTTCAATTAGGTCTTTTAAAGGTTGTATCGTGGCTCGGCTCACGGTTTAAGAAACAAAGGATATAGGCTCAAAGTTATATTTGTACCCACCCATCTTCGTGATGTTCTCCAATCCTAATTCAGTTAATAGGATACGAACACTCATATCTCAAGCGGATTTGCTATGGTCGAGAACTTATCAAGGCTTTGGACATGGCAGTCACTCACCTATTTCTAATGGCAATTGGTCACACGACTAGGGATTATTTATAGTACCCTCTTGTTTTGATTTTATTCCCTAACTTTTGCATGGACAATGTCTTTTGATCTGACTTTGGAGTCCAGCGGGATGCCCCAGTTTTGCCTAAGTCTCCTTCATAGGTTTTGACTTAGCGGGCTCTTATTTTCGAATATTCTTTTATGCACAAGTCGTGTAAATCTTTTGAAAGGCTCGTGATTGCCCCACTCCTTAGGTAACCGAGGGATAGTCATCGTATTGGACTTATTAAGATGCTAAGGATAAATTCTCGAAGGTTTGCTCTTCCTTGGAGAGTCTAAGTGCTCGATCGGTTTAACTGAAACCTACCCTGCCCCAGGTTATGAAGGTTCTTAAAAAAAAACTCCTACTTCAGGGCTCAAAGAGGTTAACGAGGGATTAACATCCTTATATCTCCAGTGTTTGGGATTTGAAACAATGCCTTACATCATCAGCAGGTTTTAATCGAAAGCATACGACAAGAAATCTGACGTTTTGGGTTTGTCATCCTCCCCCCAATTCTCCATCAGAACAAGAGATCGGGTAAAGTTGGCATTATAATTTATGAAAAATATATTTTGAATGAGTGAAACGAATGGACTTATTCAAGACAAACATATGCGTTGCATTAATCAAAGATAAACAAGTTCGGACATGCTAAATATGCTTAATCAAAGAGAAATACATATAAATAAACAAATGAACTGTCGGAAAAATCCTTCTAAATGGTTTATGAAATTCAAAAGCAACAGTTTCCTTTGGCGGAGCCTCAACAGAAAGGACGTATGGTTTATGGTCACTGCGAGTCGTCATGGCTTGCCCCAGTTACGCTGGTCACATCTTCAACAGTTTTCAGTCGTTGCTTCAAAATAACTTTCCCAGATTCTTGGTTGATCCCGGTCATATCATCTTGAGGGTTACTGAAATGAAGCGAGCTAGTCCTTTGAATAATTACTGGATTCAGCTGATTTGCCATAGGAGTAGCATGCTTTGCAGAATTCGAACTTGACAAGTGAGGGACCCCGAGAGGAGTCTCGATCTTCATCTGAGCACCGCTAAAAGACAACTTCTTCGTTTCTAGCAAATTTCTGACAACTTTCTTAAGAGCGTAGCAATTCTCTAGATCATGGCCGGGCGCACCCTCATGAAATAAACAATGAGCGGTAGCGTTGTAACCTGCGGGTAACGGATTAGGCGGAGGACCCAAAGCACGGGTGGTAATCAGACCCTGTTGTACCAAATGGGGGTATAACTCAGTGAAAGTCATCGGAATTGGAGGACAAGGCTTATACTGACTCTTACGGGGATAAGGAACCTGATCCTGTGATTGCTGGTGAACAGGAGCGTTGGGCACTCGTTGACTGTTGACAGGAATTTGCATAGGCGGATAACCGAAAAGTTGTTGACGGATCGGTGCTTGATATACCGGAGCTGACTGCACAGGCTGGTATGTAGGAAACTGCTGATCGAAAGGAGGTGCAACAGTAGCTACATAGGGTTGTTGGACATATGGAAACGGATGACCTTGAACATAACTCTGCTGATGTTGCCAAGGTTGAGGAGTAGCCATTTTGCGGTTCCTCGAACGTGCAGGTCCTTTACCATGGTCGGAGTTAGGAGTTTTGCACTTTGGAGGGGTAGCTCGTCGAACTGGTTGAGCACTAGGAGGCACCAAACCGGATTGAAGACCGTGAGGAGGTACATTCTCGACAATAACAGCTGGTTGAGGTTCCATAACGGTATTAGTCTCAGAAACAACAGTAGACTGAGCATCCACCTTCGCACTAAGAGCTCGTAGCATCTCCAAAATCTGCCCTACATTTCCTCGAAGATCTTCGAGTTCATGGCTGACACGGTTGATCTCTTGGTTCTGATCTTCCATCCTTTCGAAGGGTCGTATTGATGTAGAGAACTTAGGGTGACAAAACTGGAAGGCGAGAGAACTGAACATGAGAAAACGGACGACACATGCAATGCAAGAAACATATGATGCTATAATGTGAATGCAAATGAAGATTTCACGGAATTCAAACATTTACGAATGTTGTGGGGTATTAAGAAAATCTTTTTCTTGTTTTTCATTTTATTTTTTTTTATTTATGGTATCCCGCGACATCCATAAATGATGTTTGAATTCCATGGAATACAATGCAATGGGATGCTTTATGGATGCAATGCATGAAAACACATAAAGTCCTAGGTTAAAAGGTACGTGAGCGGAGTTAAGGTCTACCCATCCCAAAAAGGAGTGTACTATAGGTTAGTTGTACCTGCAGAACAAGGTTCTAAAAAGTGCCCAAAGTCATCAGCCCATCTTTCGGATATTATCAACCTTCCGACTGACTCGGGGGTTAATAATATTCTCAAGAGAACCTCTTTTGAGTGTAGTATCGCGTAGCAACCGTTGTAGGATTACTCCCACATAGCTCCCGCACTACGTCCTAAATAAGGCCAAGGTGGTGTTAAGGTACTACGGTCCTCAATATCACAGACTCCAATCGACCATGGAAAAAGTTTTCACGATCATACTCGTTCAACCGAACCATTTTCGAAAAGGTCTCAACTGAGCGGTGATTCTCGAATCAGCTTGGTCGGGATTCGACTCCCTATAAGCTTCATCGAATATATCCCCATCCTATAATAATGTCACTAGTCCGGGCGTAGGACTTATCTCACAACACAAGGAACAGTCCCCAAATCAGAGCACAAATGCAAATGAACAATAACAAAGATAGTAATAAATATGAACAAGTTAGGGATAACCCTCAAAAGTTTAAGGCGTGTCCCCAGTGAAGTCGCCATTTTCTGTTGCGGTGGAAATAGGATATCAAACTATTAATGAGTTTGAATCACAATTCGATTCACAACCGCTCTTTGATTTATCCGAAGGAAAAGGTCAAAAGAGGGAAAACCTATTTTGCATCGTAAACACAATGCGGGGAGATTCTAGGATTCGGGGGTTGGTTAAATTTAGGGAAGGTATTAGCACCCTAAACTTCTGTAGTACTCTACAGGAACCTTTTGTTCAAATGTTTACTATTTGCTTTATTTATTTGCTTAAGGTATATGTACTAAGGGATTAAAAGTGAGAAAAAAAGACCTAAGGGGTTAATTCTAAGTTTACTCGGCAAGACATCGCATCTTGTGCCTACGTATCCTTACGGGAGTGGAATCAGAGTAATCGTAGTTCCCCTCAAAAGGGAGGTTAGAGACTTCTTGACTGTGGTCAAGGTCTCAAGGGGAATAAACATGTCTTAAGGACACGCTTACTTGGAGTGTAGAAACTCCAAACCTCTACGTTGAATTGTTAAGTTGTAATTAGGGTTAAATTAGGGATTCCACGGCGGGAAACCCTAAAATGAGCGCGGCGGCTCTTTGACCTAATGCTAGGGGTCGAATGGTAATTTTGTCCACAGCGAGACATGTATGAAAGTTTAGGGTTGAAAAGGTGTAAGGGTTGAAGTTTGAGGACTATTGGCGCGGCGACCAAAAGCTAGACCTAACCATCGGATATGTGTAGTGTGACAGAATAATTGATGAATGTGTGAAATAATTGAATTATGCAAACAGAGAATAATGTCGATAATTTAAACCATGCAAGCAGGAACTTAAAGACAGAAATTAAAGCGCGATTGTTAGGATTCGCGAGGTTACAACCGAGAAACAGTTACAATAATAATGAAACTTAAATAAAAATGCAATGTAATAAGCTGCAAAAATGAACACACGTGTTAATGGGCAAAGTCAGACAGTAATCGGACGGGTCATGAGACAAAAATGCAATATTGGAGATTTTCATTGTTTTTTTAAGAAAAAGGTTTTGATTTAAGTTAAAAGATGTTAAAACATGAAAAAAGATTAATTTTAATTTTTGAAAAAAATGGTTTTAATTTATCTACAAATTAAAAAGATTTGATGTTTATTTATTTAAAAAAACGTTTTTTAGTCATTATTTTAAAGAGAAATTTTGATGCTTATTTATTTTAAAAAACAATTTTTAATTATATAAAAAACAAAAATAAGAGGTTTTTTTTAAAAACAATTTATAAAACAAAAAAAAAAAGAAAAGGGGTTGGGCCGGTAATCACTTCCGGACCCAACCCGGTCCTGGAACACAAAGGAACGGGGAAAGGAGTTAGATTAGGGTAACCCTAATCTTCCTTTCACTTCCTCGGCGCCGCATGCATTCGCGATCTCGTCTTTCTCTCGCGATTTCATCTCGCGGTCGTTTATCCCTCTTCTTCCGTTTCTCCAACGCTGACAATTCTTAAAAAGAAAACACACCAGAATATGTGAAGTGAGCAAAGCTAGAGTTCGAGCGATCTCGTTGAACTCGTGATGATGATTATCGGTGTTTGTTGATGATCAACGGAAGCGATGATGACGATGTTCTGAGCTTCGAAGGAAGGTGTTTGCTCGTCGTGGCTTTAAACGACGCTGGTGAACCCTTACCACTTGGATCGTCTCGTTTTGAGGATGGATGCGACGGTCTCCTTCTCCGTCTAGGTTTTCGAACCTTAGCCCCTTTCTCTCTCGCGGCCACTAGGGTTTTTGTTCGAGGTGATGTTGTTCTTATATACTCTCCTCTCTCGATTTTGAATGGGCCTTTGGATTCAAATTTTTCTGATATTATTTACCCTTTTGTGAAAGGTTTGATTTGATCTCAAAACCTTCCGTTTTCGGAAGCGATTTGCACAAAATGATATGATATTCTGATTGAGATCCTTTGATTGAGCCCGTTTTGGATTGACTGGAGATTTTCCTTTTTTGATTGAGCCTATCTCCGATCTGATTTGATTTCTTATTTTTCTTCTGATATGATTTGCTCGCGATTCGAGTTTGTGGGATTGATTGGATTTCCTTTCCTTTTTTAGGGTCCGCTTGATTGGATTTTGGTGAGATTGATTGCTTCTGACGTTTGGATTTTATTTTTCAGATGTGGAATGGGATCCCTTGTTCTCAACGTGGATATCCAATTGCTGAGCCTTAATGAATCGATACCTGTTTTGATAGCTTGTGGATTCACTCGCATTCTGAACTGATATGGCTTTTTTTGTGAACTTGTTTCGTTCAGTTTGGTTATCAGTTGGAATTCACTTATTTTTCCTCTTCTTCTTCCAGGATGGACATTGTCGGGTCGACGCCGCCGGGAAGGGTTGTGAGGCGATGATGACAGTTCGTCTGAGCCGTTTGGGAAAGATACTACAATCCTTGCTTTTGATTATGCTGCCTTCGATTATGTCGCTTTCGATTATGTTGCTTTCGGTTTCGGTGATGATGACCTTAGAGTCTGAACCGCTATTGTGTATGTGGCTGCCCCTGTGTGATTAATGGCCTCGCAATTTGTCGAGAGCTTTGTCCGAAATTACAGTATGTGATTTGATGTTCGGTAGGGAGTTGGTAATGGCTCCGGCCGTGGCTCTCCTTTGAACTGGTTTTTTCTGTCACGAACTTCATTAACTTCCTTTTTCTTTTTCAGAACTGGTTTATGGCTGTGAATTTTGTGGTTGTGATGTTCAACTGAGCCTTAAACTTTGCACTTTACTTTTCCAATGTGCCTTGCACTTTTAGTCGGGATTTGTTCTGAACTGATACGTAACTGATTATGCGAGCTTATCTTGCTTTCTTTCTCTGGTATAGTTTCGCTCGTGGGTGTGATTTGTGTTGTGCTGCGTTGAAATTCGAATGTTTTTCACGATGCTCTGTTTAAGTTTTGAGACAACTTTTTCTGATGTTATTTTACTTGTTGATTTTTCAGAGTTTTGGCCCGTTGGGATCTTATTCGAGGCGAGTTTCAACTGACCAATTTTGGGGATTCTTTGTTTGATCGTTCTTGCACTGAACTTGTCTTGAACTGAACTTGCTCTTTTGGTTTATTGCCTGGTTGCTGTTGTTGCTTCTTGTTTTTTTTTTGAACATGAACCGAATCTGATGTATTCTGAACTTAATTGTGAATTGGGCTTGATTTTGCTGAACTACCCTTGGTCTCTTATTTCCTGGCTCAACTTAAATCTTTTCTTTTGGGGTTGAACTTGTTTCTAAGTCTGTTATGAACTTTGGCTTCAATCTATGCCCGAATTTTTCTGATGCTGTTTTGTGAATTTCAGGTGTTGGATAACCTTGAAGGCAAAGCGATTCAGACCTGCCGGCATCCGGGTCTGAATCCGGATTGACTATGTTGTTTTACTCTCGTATCAATTTGGAAAGTAAATAAGGATTTACTCGATGGTGGCATAGACCCTTTTCAGTTAATCATTTATCGGCCCGAACTTCTTTTACTTCTTCATCTCTCGGTTGCCCCCTTAGATAAGAACAGATGTTACCTGATCTGACGCTAATGGCGCGGATCGGTAACGGGGGTAGGACGCAGCTTTGGTTGTGCCACTCCCGGCACTCAGTGATGACGCTGTTCTGAGAGTGTCGAAGACAACTTCTAACCCTTTCCTGCTTCTGTTTTGTTTTGTTTCTCTTTGTGCAGGTTAATCGGAGGAGCATGGAGTAATGTCCAATGGATGAACCTCATGAAGACACCAATGGATCTTTAGGACTTAGGATTTTTAGGATAGAAGTATCATCTGTAAATGTAATTTTACAGCAATTCAAATGTGAAACGATTTACTCCTTTTTGTATAATGATATCCTTTATGAAATAAAAATTCCAGAACTTCATTTATATATCCATGACCGTTCAGCTTTGAATTTATTTACATTTATTTCTAGTTATAAATTATAAACGTTTGAGAATAAATCCACAAATATTTAAATTCATTAATCTAGTCATAAACCATAAATATTCACGAATGATATTCTTGCCTATGTACTTGTCTCGCCCGTAGTCCTAATCTCATCACCTGATTAAATTCACTTGCATTCCAACTTAAATGCTAACCAGCAATTTTATAACCAAACACGGATGTGCGCCGTAATCACAACAGATTCAGTATCAACGATAACATTGCCCGTAGCAACAATCCAATAATACCCAATTACTGTGCCTTATTAACAGAAACGGAAGTGTTCCGGAAATAAACCATGAGCGATGAAATGGACCTTAATTCCAGTTGCGCCCGACAAATTTCGATACCGAATACATCAGATTGACGTCTTGACATAATCAAACCAGGTGATAAATAAATGCCTCAGAAATAGTGTCTCGAGTGTCTTAAAGCTTAGTAACAGCCTGTCTTCAAGGAATTAGCGGAATCCACGTAAAATGACCAAAATACCCCTGGACCCAATCCTGCAAAACAAACACCTCCATGACTTGATAGTGGTTAGCAGATGCACATATGAGATGTTATGCGAAATGACTGACTAAATATAAGGGTAAAATTTGGGGTATTACAACACCTTTGAGCTATGTTAAAAGCAGATTGTTGAAAGGAGGGGTCTTCCATGGATGTGATGAGTACTGTTTGGATTGTTGGACCCGACCAGAGGGCTGTATTGATTTGAAGAGAGGTATTCAGGCCATGATTGATGAGGGAACTTTGCAGTTTGACCGCACTGCTGTTGAGAAACCTGATGAGGTAACATGTGAAAAGCAGGGTGAGGTCGCAACAATTACAATTCCACGAAAGACTATTACGATATCAGCGCCCGCCAAGCGGCCAACTATCATGATAACGACAGCAGGACCTGTTCCTTATGAGAGTACGAAAGCCATTCCATGGAATTATGGGTTGGAAGCTTTTTGCAACGGGGAAAAGATTAATGTGGAAAGCCAGCCAGCAGGGGCAGTGGGCAATATTGTGGAAGCGGGGGGCATAACCCGAAGTGGTAGAATCTTCACTTCACCTGAAATTGAGGCTGAAAGGGTCGCTAGAGGCAAAGCCAAAGTGAATGAAGAAGGACCTTCCCAGTCGAAGGAAAAGGAAACATCGGTCAAGGATGTAGAAGAGTTTATGAGGTTGATTCGCAAAAGTGACTATAAGATTGTGGAGCACTTGCAGCAGATGCCCTCCAAAATTTCAATACTATCTTTGTTGCTTTGTTCCAAGGCCCATCGAAATGCCTTGTTGAAAATCTTGGACACGTCTTTTGTACCTCAGGAAGTAACTATTAATCAGCTTAAGGGGGGTACTGGCGCATGTGAATGCTGGCCACAACCTGGGATTTACTGACTTTGATTTGACGCCTAGAGGTCGGGACCATAATATGGCCTTGCACATTTCAGTGGAATGTCGGGGCACTGTTATGTCGCACGTTCTTGTAGACACCAGATCATCTTTGAATGTGTTGCCGAAGAAGGCTATGATGAAGCTAGATGTCCGAGGAATCATATGCACACCAAGTGATTTGGTCGTGAGGGCTTTTGATGGGACCAGAAGGTCGGTGTTCGGGTCCATAACGTTGCCGCTCCAGGTCGGGCCGGAAGTGTTTGACACTGTGTTCTACATCATAGATATACATCCCGCTTACAGATGTTTACTTGGGCGACCATGGATACATTCTGTAGGGGCTGTGACATCCACGCTGCATCAGAAACTTAAATATATGGTCAGGGACAGTGTTGTTACTATTTGCGGAGAGGAGGACATTCTGGTTAGTCACCTTTCATCATTCAAGTACGTCGAAGTGGATGGGGAGATCCATGAGACGCCATGCCAAGGCTTCGAGGGGTTGCAGATCAAAGACAAGTCTCCTATTCCTAGCAAAGGGCCAGAGGTGGCCATGTCTTCGTACAAGGACGCTCAGGCAGTGGTTCAGGCTGGAGCAACCAAAGGATGGAGCCAAGTCTTGGAAATTCCGGTCAAGATGGACAAGTTTGGGTTGGGGTATCGCCCGACGTCGTCACCTTCTGCATCAGGCGTGCCAAAGTTCAAAGGACCAGTGGTGATCACTCTAGGTGGGGTCTGTTTTGAAATGATCAATGCTGTTTCCGATGCTGAAGACGAAGATAGTGACTACGATATGGACTCGTGGATCAATCCCGACGTGCCAGGACAGAATCTGTGCAACTGGTCTATCCAGGAACTTGTCCCAGTGACTACAAAACCGTAATGATTTGTTTTCTCAATTATTGTATAATCCTGTATCCTACCCGGGGCATAGTGATTCTGTTTTTAGGGCTACCTGCTTATGTGTGTACTTTGTTTAATCATTAATAAAGGCGTTTTTCTCATGTAAATTTTGTGTGATCCTTGTTTTTCTTGTTTTTGTTTAACAATAAAATGGCAACGTGGTTATGTGCTTTGTTTGGATTATTTGAAACATTTAACCATTCTCATTGCAGGATTCATATTTCAGACGACACCGATCACGAACTTCCTATGACTCGCTTCGACTTCGAGCACCCAATATTTCAAGCAGAAGAAGAGATTGTTGAGGATAATGACTTATCAGAAGAGCTGACACGACTTTTGAAACAAGAAGAGAGAATCATTCTACCTCATCAGGAGGAAATTGAAATTATCAACGTGGGGTCTGAAGAGGTTGTCAGGAATATCCGAATAGGGGCTGCACTGCAAAGTGATATCAAGCAAAGGCTTATTGAGATGTTGCGGGAGTACAGTGATATATTTGCTTGGTCTTACAAAGACATGCCTGGGTTGGATACTGATATGGTGGTTCACCGTTTGCCAATACGCGAGGAATGTCTGCCGGTTAAGCAAAAAATCAGAAGAACTCGACCAGATATGGCTGTGAAAATTAAGGAGGAAGTTCAGAAACAGTGGGATGCTGGTTTTCTGGCTATTACAACTTATCCCTCATGGGCTGCTAATATAGTACCTGTACCAAAGAAAGATGGTAAGGTACGGATGTGCGTGGACTATCGAGATTTGAATAAGGCGAGCCCAAAGGACGACTTTCCGCTTCCTCATATTGATGTGTTGGTCGACAACACCGCTCAATTCTCCGTGTTTTCCTTCATGGACGGCTTTTCAGGCTATAATCAGATAAAGATGGCGCCGGAGGATATGGAGAAACAACTTTTATTACCCCGTGGGGAACATTCTGCTACAAAGTGATGTCATTTGGTTTGAAGAACGTCGGGGCAACATATCAGTGAGCTATGACAACACTCTTTCATGACATGATGCATAAAGAGATCGAAGTCTACGTTGATGATATGATTGCCAAATCCCAGACGGAGGAAGAGCATCTGGTCAATCTTTTGAAATTGTTCAAGAGGCTTAGGAAATTCAGGCTGAGGCTGAATCCTAACAAGTGCACCTTCGGGGTGAGATCTGGTAAGCTATTGGGGTTTATTATGAGCGAAAACGGAATTGAGGTTGATCCTGCTAAGATAAAAGCAATACAGGAAATGCCAACGCCGAAAACAGAAAAAGAGGTTTGTGGCTTTTTAGGGAGATTGAACTACATTGCCCGGTTCATATCTCATATAACGGCCACGTGTGAGCCATTATTCAAGTTGTTGAAAAAAGACCAGGCTGTGACCTGGAATGAAGATTGTCAAAGGGAGTTTAAGAAAATAAAAGAATATTTGCAGGAACCTCCAATATTGATACCCCCAGTAGCCGGGAGACCATTGATTATGTACTTGACGGTTCTTGAGAAAAGTATGAGTTGTGTTCTCGGTCAACACGACGAGACTGGACGTAAAGAGCATGCGATTTACTACTTGAGTAAAAATTTCACAGATTGTGAGTCCCGTTAATCGATGCTCGAAAAGACGTGTTGTGCGCTAGCCTGGGCTGCCAAACGTCTGAGGCAATACATGCTAAATCATACAACCATGATAATTTCAAAGATGGATCCGATCAAATACGTATTTGAAAAGCAAGCACTTTCCGGAAGGATTGCCCGGTGGCAGATGGTATTGACAAAATACGATATTCAGTACGTTTCTCAAAAGGCTATTAAAGGTAGTGTTCTGTCAGAATACCTAGCTGAGCATCCAATTGATGATTACCAGCCGATGAGGTTTGATTTTCCTGACGAGGATATCATGTACTTAAAAATGAAGGACTATGAGGAGCTGTTGCCTGATGAAGGTCCAGAGCTGGGTTCCAAATGGCAATTGATATTTGACGGTGCCGTTAATTCATATGGAAGTGGAATATGGGCAATCATTACTACTCCCCATGGGTCGCACATCCCATTCACTTCCAGATTGACCTTTCCGGTTTCTAACAATGAGGCCGAATATGAAGCATGCATTATGGGGCTCGAAGAAGCTATTGATCTAAGAATTAAAAATCTTGATGTGTACAGAGACTCTGCTCTAGTTGTGAATCAGATCAAGGGAGAGTGGGAAACTCGTCAGCCCAATTTGATACCTTATATGAATTATGCAAGGAGGTTGTTACCTTTCTTTGACAAGGTGGAACTGCACCATGTACCACGAGCAGAAAATCAGATGGCAGACGCTCTCGCGACGTTGTCTTCAATGTATAAGGTTAACTTCTGGAATGAGGCTCCCAGGATAGTTATCTCTCGCCTTGATAGGCCCGCTTTCATATTCGCCATTGAGGAAGCTTCCGATGGCAAACCGTGGTATTATGATATCCAGAATTTCCTGAAGAACCAAGAGTATCCGGCTGGGGCATCCAATCGTGATCAAAAGACTCTTAGGAGATTGGCTGGCAATTTCTATTTGAATCCGGACGGTGTCTTGTACAAGAGAAACCACGACTTGGTGTTGTTGCTGTGTGTGGACGAGAAAGAGGCTAAGTTGCTCATGGAAGAAATCCACGAGGGTACATTTGGCACGCATGCCGGTGGACATGCAATGATGAGAAAGCTATTAAGAGTAGGATTTTACTGGCTAACAATGGAAACAGATTGTTTCAAATTTGCAAAGAAGTGTCATAAATGCCAGATTTATGCGGACAAGATTCATGTGCCTCCGAGCCCTCTGAATGTTATGTCGTTGCCTTGTCCTTTTTCCATGTGGGGAATTGATGTGATTGGAAAAATTGAGCCCACGACATCCAACAGACATCGTTTTATCATGGTAGCTATTGATTACTTCACCAAATGGGTTGAAGCGGCGTCATATGCTAATGTTACCAAGCAGATGGTGGCTAGATTTATCAAGAAAGATATTATCTGCAGATATGGAATCCCGGAGCGGATTATCACTGACAACGGTTCGAATTTGAATAACAAGATGATGAAGGAATTATGCCAAAATTTCAAAATTGAACATCACAACTCTTCTCTTTATCGGCCCAAGATGAATAGCGCTGTCGAAGCGGAAAATAAAAACATAAAGAAGATCGTTCAGAAGATGGTTGTGACCTACAAGGACTGGCATGAGATGTTGCCTTTTGCTTTGCACGGTTATCGTACGACGGTACGCACATTAACCGGGGCAACTCCTTTTTCACTGGTATATGGTATGGAGGTTGTCCTACCATTGGAGGTTAAGATTCCTTCTCTGAGGGTTTTGCGTGATGTCCAATTAGATGAGGCAGAATGGGTGAAAGATAGACTGAATCAACTCATTTTAATGGATGAGAAGAGGTTGGCTTCTTTAGCATACGATCGGCTGTATCAGAGCCGGATGAAGAAAGCTTATGATAAAAAGGTGTGTCCTCGAAGCTTTCAGACGGGCGATCTTGTGCTGAAAAAGATTCTCCCACCACAATCAGATCATAGGGGAAAATGGACTCCCAACTATGAAGGTCCATATGTCGTTAGAAAGGTTTTCTCTGGAGGAGCCTTACTGTTGTCCACCATGGATGGTGAGAATTTTACATCCCCTGTGAACTCAGACGCAGTTAAAAAATACTTTGCTTAAAAGAGACCCACTGGACAGAAAAAAGAGAGTCCAGGCAAAATGGGGCATCCCGGCGAACCATAAAAAAGGAATAAAAGGTTCGGGCAAAAGTTAGGGATAAAATTGGAAAAATGTACACCCGCGAAGTTGAAAACCTGAAAAGGGCAACTTCGGCAAAAAAGGGTATCCCGGTGAACTGAAAACCCGCGAAGGGTGGTTCACGCAAAAGTTAGGGATTCGAAAAAGCAAATGATTGCGGTCTGAGTTTGATACTGTGTTGCTTAGTGGTTTGGGAGTACCTGAGAATCGTATATCCGAAACAATCTCTTCTGAAGGTCGAGTATCGGGAAAGCGTCAGAGTCAGGCGAGTCATAGGAGGATCAGCTCATGGTGTTCATCTGTACCACGTTGTCGACATATATACAAATTTTTCTTTGTGCTTCTGTATATTTGTATTTTGTTTGTGCGTAACTTCCTCTTTTCAGGAGTTGCATCTAGTGTACAAAATTTTGCCTATTTACAGGCCCGTTATCAATAAAGCATGTTATTCAGTACTTGATGCTTGTTCTTTACTGTTTTGTTTGTAAAAAACGCCGATGTTTTTGATAAACTTGCATGTGCATAAACTTGCTGGCCCTTGCCAATAATTGCTAAAACTTCGAATTGACTGAACGAACGTCACAGATACTAACCAGAATAGATTTTCTTATATAGATTTGTTTTGTCTCGTTTGTGTTTTGCAGGGTTCTCACCTTTGGAGCAAACAGGCAGGGAAGTTGCGTTCCCCAGCCAGAGTCCTGTGACATATGGATTGTATCACTCCTCAGCAGATGGAAGTCACATCTTATCTCAGAAGATTTGAGATGGCACTTATCCCTATTGAATGTGGGTGGTACTCCCCAGAAGAGTATTCCCCAGGAAAGTTGACAAGAGAGTATCCTCAGTGGATCTGAATGTTCTCAACAGAAGGTGCATTCCCAGCAGTGAGTATTGTTGCACCCTAAAATTTGACCAACCGGGTCCCGTATTTGGCTCGATGTTTCGATGCATGACCGCATTCGCATCCGCATATCGCATACAGTGCATTTTTCATTTGTTTCGATTTTATCGGGATCACAGCCCTCGTCTCGCGTCTCTGGTGTTTTTAATCAGTTTAGATAGGTAGAATCGTATTTTTTTTGGGCATTTGTGCTATTCCCGGTGTTTTCAGCTCGCACTGTTGTTTTAGGGATATTTCGGTGTCTATTGATTTTTACCGGCTATTTTGGTGCGCTCTCGCAGTGTTATTTGTCGTTCGGTGCTATTTTTGTTCCTTCGGGAATTATTGTGATTTTTCTGGATTTTATTGGCCATTATTAGGGTTTTAATAGATTTTAATCATTTTAGAATATTAATAGTTTTTTTTAAATAGTTTTAATAGCTTTAAGATCAATTTTAGAATATTATAGGGTTTTAATAGATTTTTTTTAATCATTTTTTAATAGAAGAATATAGATTTTTCTTTTCTTAATAATAGATTTTTCTTTTATAGGATATAATATTTTAGATATAAATAATATAGGTTTATTAGAGATTTAATAGAAGTTTAATAAAATTTTAGATTAATAGAAGTTTATTAGAGTATTTTAGATTAGTGGAATTATTAGAGTTTTTTTAGATTAGTGGGTTTATTAGAGTTTTATTAGTTTAGAAATTAATTGGAATTAATAGAGTTTTTAGGTTAATTCTCCTTTTTTAGGATTAATTAGGATTAGTTAGATTAATTAGATTTTAATCGTGTGATTAGATTTTAATTGAGGGTATTAACTAAGATTAGATTTAATTACCGTGTTAGGTCTCAGTTTAGCTTAATAGTAGTTTTAGAGTCCTTAAGCAGTTTTTTTAATGGAGTTTTAATTCAATTTAATCAGTCATTAACTATGCAATGCAAGCCATTTTCGTTTGGGCCCAGATTCTGTTTTTTGGAGGCCCATTTTTCATCTCAGCTTTTTTGTCCAGTGCCAAGTGTTATATATACTGATCACCACGTGTATGCAGAAAGGAGGACCCATCTCACATTTTTTCCCTTCACCAGATCACGCCACCTCACACTTCCCTTCTCCCTCTCTCTGCCACGCCACTCACACGTGGCACGCATGCACCAGCTCCCTCCACTAACCTCGCCACTTGTCCAGCCCTGAGTCCCACCGGTTGCATGGCCGGCGGCCATGCAACCACTGTAACTCCCAATCGCCGACCACCACCAACCAACTCCGGCAGCCGTAACCTCCTCCGGCCGCCGTAACAGTCACCGGAAAATCCCAATTCGCCGGAGAAATCAAATCCACCAAAATGCTCGCCGGAAACTGCATTCACTCCATCGAATCTTCATCTTCTTCATCATACGTTTTCCAGATCTGCTTCAAGATTCATCATGTTCATCATCGTCTTTTCCAGATTTCTTCACATACTCATCATCTTCAACGATTTTCCCCAGATCTTCATCTTCTTCATGAAGATCTTCCGAATCTTCATCCACCATAACGTTTTCCCCAAATTCTTCAAGCAACCTTCATACATCCTTTCATCTACCGTCAACCGTTTTCCCAGAATTCTTTAAGAAACTTTATCCGTTCAATCTTGCTTCCAAATCTTCAACCGGCCATCAACGTTCATCAAGATCCATGAAGAATCATCAACAGAAAGAACTCATGATTTCGTCCGAACCTTCAAAGAATCTCCCAGGATCTTCATCAAGATCCATTAGTGTTCATCGCTGCATTCCCCAGAAAATCGTACAAAGCTTCATCAGTCTTCATGTGTTCATCACTACTTCAAGAACATTCATACTATTTCCAGATTTCTCCATATTACCTTCAAGAGCCTCGTGTACTTCGTAAGCGTTCAAAGATCTTCCACTATCAACAACCTCCAGATTCTTCATCGGAAATCATCAACAATCATCCACGATTCTTCAATATTCATGATTCTCCGTAGATCTTCATCTGAGATCAAAGACGTTCATCATCTATTCCTGCACTTCTTCAGATGCTTTCATGGTCCTTCAGTACTCATCACGTTTCCATCAAGAACCTTCAATCTCCTCACACGTCTCAACAAGAAGCGGAGGGATGTTCTCAAATCTTCAGGTCTGGATACGGTCTGTTAGTCTTCGTTCGTTGGTAATTTGGTTTGATCGGAGAAAGGATCCATGAAGGGATGTGGAAGGAGGGGGAGCGGTGAGGTCGAGGAGAACGGCGGCGGAAGAGGACTGAGAGAGCATAGAGAAGAAATTAGGGTTTCTGGAATATGAAAGTGGGAAAGGGAAAGAGAAGGGGATCCGTCGGGTCGTGTGGGCTTAGGCCCAATTAACGTTTTTTCTGATACACCCCCCCATTTCCTATCCCCCTTCCGTTTTTTTACTGTTTTTTTTTTGCTAATGGGCTGGGCCCAATGCAATTGTTGATTGCACCCCCCCCCCCCCCGTTTCATTCCGGCACTCCTCCCCGTTTTTTCCTTATGTTTTTGTTGGGCTCGGCCCAATATTGTTTGTTTTTTTTCCTGCAGACTGTACCCCCTGTATGGACTGTGTACCCCCTCCCCTCCTTTGTATTTTTTTTCTTTTCTTTTCTTTATTTTTATTTTGCTTAGTTTTTCTATTGAAAAAAGATATTGAGAAATAATAAAAAAAGGAGAAAAGAGACTATGAGAAAAAAATGTTGAAAGGAGAGTAAGAGAAAAAAAGAATATTAAAAAAAAAGAGGAGAAAATATGCGAAAAAGAAATAATAAAGAAAAAGAGGATATTTGAAAAGAATATTAAGAGAAAAGAAACATGAAAAAATATTTGGAGAAAAGAAAAGAAAAAGATAGAAAAGAATATTGGGAAAGAAAAAGAAGATGGAAGTATGAAAAAGAAGAAAAAATATTAGTGTAGATTTAATATTTTTTTAGAGTATATTTCCTTTATGGGGTTTATTTTAGGGGTAGTTTTAGAAGTCCATTTGTTAGGGGACTCTTTTAGAGATAGTTTTCCAAAGGTCCACTTGTTAGGGGGCTATTTTCCATTTGATTCTTCATAGGATAGAATAGTATTTCCTAGGAGTTTATTTTCAGTATTCAATCATTGTAATCATTTTCAGAATATCAATAAAACGAGATTTGAGCTGTGGTCCCGAAGTAGCCGAACTACAGCTGCTCTGATTTCTCGTACCAGACGAGAATATGTAGGCATAGGATGCGATATCCTAGCGAGCACACTAACAACTAACCTTTTGTTCTCTCGCGGCTGTGCGATCGAGACTTTCCCGCTGACGACTGATTGTTATCCCTTTTCTCTTGCCCTTGTGCATTTGAGACCAGACCGTAGTTGTTCCCATAGGTTCCCGTACCTTTAAAACCAGATTAATTTCTCAATGCTGTGTGAGAATACCCTGTTTAGCCGTAGTTAGCCTTAACTACGTAAGCTCTGATCTTCCATGCAGTGTGGAAGTACGTAGGCACAAGACGCGAGGTCTTGGCGAGCCAATTTCCCCGTAGTCCCGAACTACGTTGACTCTGACTTTCTCTCTTGAGAATACGTAGGCATAGAGTGCGACGCTCTATCGAGTCAATCCCTTCCGTTTAGATTTAGCAGCCGTAGATAGATTTTTTTTGCATCCTGTAGACAACCCAAGCAAGCGTGGATCCCGTCGAGTACGACGGACGTGAGGGGTGCTAATACCTTCCCCTTGCGTAACCGACTCCCGAATCCAGGTTTTGGTTGCGATGACCATACCTTTCCCGTTTTTTGCGAGGTTTACTTCGAGCGTTTCCTTTCCCTCCGTTGGGATAAATAACGCACGGCGGCGACTCTTCTGTCAGCCGGCGCCGATTTTCGCAGTAGCGACAGCTGGCGACTCTGCTGGGGATCCAACGTCCCCTGGCTGCTAAGGAATGCGATAGTTCCTTATGCATGTGGGATCCAACGTCCCCTAAGAGAGTCAATCCTAGCGCTTGTTTGCTTGTCTATTGGGGCTTATTTATTGATATTATCTGTTGCTGTTGTGCTATTGGGGTGTGACGGGTGTTCTATGATTGAGTGAGAAGCCGGACCTGGGCTTGAGTGCACCTTAGACTTAGAGTAGATATTAGTGGGCGCCTACCGGCTTTGCTTGTATTAGTGTCTCGCGAAATCTACACTCAGACGAGGTTCTTCTGGTTGGCCTCTTGTCCCACCCTTTGGGTGGCTCGGGTTGCTGGTTAGTTGGATTGTCGACTCTGGGAACCGATCATTTGGAAGTTAGCTAAGTGAGGCCTCTTCAAGACTTGATGATGCCACTCCTTCTGGGAATCGTATCGTCAGTTTTGAAAGTCTGTGACGCTGACGACCGCATAGGATGCCGTACCTTGACAGATATAGGTCCATACCTTTGAGTGGGGGTTTTTTTTGCAGGAAACTTGACTTCCAACCTACCCGTTATTTTGGTCTCTCTTCAGAGCGAACGTGCTCCGTCAACAGCGCAGCAGTATTCAGATTGTGTGGGGGCTGTGGTTCCGTTGTTTGCTGCATCTTGCATATCATGTGCATAACAGTGTTGGATCATATTGCATATCATCCTCCAGTTAGCCAGAGTTCTGATCCAGCCTTTGTTTCTTGAAGGTGATTACCCGGAGTTTGGACTGAGCAGCTGTTGATTGTCAGAAGACCTACCTAGGGGTTGAGTAGATTTGAGCAGAATCAAGCATTGAAGTCAGCTGAAGACTATTGGTAGCTATGTCTGAAGGCAATTTCCAGTCTCCTAACACCTTGACGGGGTTCACTATGACGTCCAACCCTCTGTATGATTCTATGGAAGACTTCCCGCAAGCGAACAATGTTACTGCAAACCAAGTTGTACAACCTTCTGTGGAGAACCGAGATCGACATGAGCAGTTTGTTGCCCGAAATGAACGTCCTCCTCCTGTTAACAATCAAGGTGTTGTTTTCCCTGTGATGAATTACCGAAGAGATATTCCAATAGTCAGGACCGTAGATCCAAGAGCTCTTGAGACGGATAGAAAACTCCGAGCGTTGGAAGAGGGAATGAAAGCTTTGAGAATGAAAGATGTTGTTAACCTGGATGCTGCAGACATGTGTTTGGTTCCTGACCTGGTGTTGCCTTATAAGTTCAAAGTGCCGAAATTTGAGAAGTACCAAGGAGATAGCTGTCCGAAGCAACATTTGATGATGTTCTGTCGAAGAATGACTTCGTTTGTGCGAGATGACAAATTGATGATCCATTGCTTTCAAGATAGTCTGACTGGGGCATCTTTGAGGTGGTACATACAGTTAGAGAGGAATCAGATTCAGTCATGGATGGATTTAGCCAGAGCTTTTCTGAAGCAGTACGATTATAATTTAGACATAGCTCCCCATCGCATGCAGTTGCAAGAATTGTCTCAAGAGAACAATGAACCTATCCGGAAGTATGCTCAGAGATGGAGAGAATTTGCTGCTAGAGTGCATCCACCGCTTTTGGACCGAGAGTTAGCGAGCATGTTTGTAGATTCCCTACAAGATCCGTACTTCGAAAGATTGCTTGGACTTCCATTAAGTTTCTCTGACGTGGTAACATTAGGAGAACGCCTTGAGTATGCCATAAGAATCGAGAAAATTCAGATTACTTCAAATGATCAAGCTGGTGAAACTGAATACCCTTGTGACTATCAGAATGAAGAAGGAGTTGTGATCAATGCAGTCATGCCAAAGGTTGAATATCCTCGAAGCGAATCAGTGAATTTTGTTGGTTCTTCATTTTATCAGAGATCAGTACCTCCTGTGGCTTGTTATGCTGAACAGACAGCCGTGCCTAGGGCACCATATCAGGAATCTTATGTCACTTCCATTGCAAAGCAGCAAACTCGTGGTCGAGGTTATCAGAATCAGCGTCAGAATCAGAACAGGCCTCGCAACAACTTGGAACAAAGGAATGGTCCTTTTCACCCAGTGCCTATGCCGTATAGCCAGTTGTTACCATCTTTGATCCAGAGTTCTTTGGTGGAGCCGAAAGCTCTCAAGCCCGTGCCAGAACCTTACCCTCCTGGGTATAATCCCCACGTTCAGTGTGGTTACCAATGTGGCTCTCCCGGGCATTCGACGGAAGATTGTAAAGCATTTCAGGAGAAAGTACAACAGTTGATCGACCAAGATTGCATTTCCTTTCGAGAAGGATTTCTGTTTGTTCATACCAACCGCTCAGTTGTCTAAGCTCGTAGACTCAGAAAGTATTCCCCAGCAAAGGAGCCAGTGATCCAGATAGGCGGGCGCCCTCAGCATTGGCAGTCCTCAGATCTTTATATCATTTGCATTTGTAGTTTCTTTTCTGTTAGTTACTACTTGCTTTTAAACATTGTTTGTTTCGAATGGTGATATTAATAAAGTGACTATGCATTTTTCTGAATTAATCATGTCGCTGTCGCTCATTTACTGCATTGCACTGACACTTGCATTTTATTCACCTCCACTTTATCACTGTGACTAGCAAAGATTGGAGGGAGGATGACGAAACTGAACTCATGACCGATGATCGTATGCTTTCAGATAAGACCTTACCAATGACGTACAAGGCATTGTTTCAAATCCCCAAACACTGGAGATATAAGGAGTTAGTCCCTTGTTAACCACTTCGAGCCAGGAAGTAGAAGTTTTTTCGGACTTTTAAACCCTCACATCTTACCCGGGGCAGGGTAGTTGTCAGTTAGCTTGACCAAGCATTCAAGTCTTACAGAGGAGTGTTGTCTTTCAAGGACCAATCAGTTTATACCTTTCAATGGGTTAAACCTCACCAATCAGGAGTGAAACAGTTACAATCCTTTCGGAGCAATCAAGACAACCAGTGTCACACGACTTTGTTCCAAAAGAAAGAAGAAAGAAAGCCCGCTAAGTAAAAAGAAAGAAAAAGCTAGAAAGCTAATACTTAGGCAAAAATCAGGGCATCCCGCTGGACTTCAAAAGAAAAAAATCGAAAAGAACTCGAAAGGAGTCAGTCCAGGCAAAATTTAGGGAATCAAAAGAATGAAAAAGAGGGATATCAATAGAAATTTTTCCCCCAGCAAGCCACAAAGTCGTGTACACAGACACCGAAAACGAAGAAGGAGTAACTGTCACTCCGAAAACCCTATGAGTTCCTTAATTGTGGTTCTTGCCATTCAACATACCTCTCGAGGAGGCGAGCGCTTGTGCCAGGTTAACTGAACCTTAGGATCGGAGATCATCACGTAGAAGGGGTGGGTACAAATCAAAATTTGAGCCAAATATCCTTTGTTTCACGAACCGTGAACCCGACCACGATACAACCCTTAAAAGACCTAATTGAGGTAGGGTTATTCTGAAAGTGCATTACGATAAGGTTGAGTAACCTGACTCCTTCTTGACTTGCTAGTCACATCCTCGTTGTGTTTTTCACTGACCACGTAAGCAATACGTTTGAACTTTGGTTCATTCGTTACTCACAATCATGGCATGTAAATGAGTGACAGCTCAAAATTTTTCAAAATCTGCATAACCACTGCATTAAGATTACCATTCGTGAATAGGCAATTTTAATTGCAGGTTAGTAGTTGGCATGAAAGAAATTCCAGCAGGGAATCGTCAAGCAGGACTGAGTAATTCAGTAGTCTGAACCAGGATGGTGTATGTTGTGAAGACCTGTGAATCCGGGGCATTGACTTCCAGTGAGTTCGGAATCAGTTATTCTGAGGGCAAGTCCCGAAGCTTCAGTTGATCAGGGGCAGTATGCTTGAGACGCAGTTGATCAGAAGTGAGTCTTCTCGAGAACCAATCAGGGGCAATTATACAGAATGTGGAGATTTGAAAGCAAATACTTCAGGTGGATAATCAGATCAGGTTAAGTCGCTAGAACGCTCAATCAGGGGCAAGTCACCGCAGAGAGTGTTGAAACCAACTGGGTTGATAGGTGTTTAATGGAGATTGGATTCTGTTGTCGTATAGATACCGGGGCAAGTAATCTCGAGGTCGTCCCGTAGTAAGCTGTCCTGAGCAAATATTCCCAAGAGTTAGATTGGGGCAAGTTGAGTGTACTGGGGCAAGTTATTCAAGCAAGTTGTTTATCCCCAGCCGGAGATGAGTATCGGGGAATCGTGTCATTACCCTTATCAAAAACCTTAGCATTCCGAAAAAGGCCTTGCTGTCGTTGGATCATTATCCTACAGTCTAAACCTGTTGCGTGTCAGTAACCAGTCGTTTCCAAAGTCCAGTTCTCGCCTGGAAAACCGGTAACCAGTTCTCGTCTGGCCCACCCTTCCGTAAGCATCGGTTCCCGTCTGGTGTAGTTTATTGTAACCAGTTCTCGTCTGGTCAGCGTTTCTTCAAGTGTTGTATCAGTTCTCGTCTGGTACATGTCGTTGCGTAATCAATTCTCGTCCGATAACCTATTTTCCTATCAGTTCTCGTCTGGTGGCCTACCTTTGAATGCTAGTTCTCGTCTAGTATTTTCCATATCTTCCACTCTGTACATAATCCATGTTTATCCTAAACCAGAAAAACAAAAACCTAAAAGGTATCTGACACAGTAATTCCCAATGACTCGCATGTTGTCATGTTCCCCGATACGAAGCTCGACGGATACCAGTGCTCCGATTAATGTCTGAATTCCTTGTGGATGTTGTTAAATCAGAATTGCTACAGATGAAAGTTGTGTATTATCCCCGGAAGGGTTGAGATCGTATTGTTATCCCGCATCAGAATAGGATCAGGAGTATCCCCAGCAGATTAAGATTGATATCCTTGGTAGTAGGGGCATTTCCAGCAGCGTGCTGCGCGCAATCAACCCCAGTTTGGGTCAATCCCCACAGAGCACAATCAGTTGCCAATGGTTTGAAGAGAGCATCCCCGAGCAGAGTTGTTTTTTCCTTCCCAAGCAGGGTTGCCTCTCCATTTCTCCAGCAGGACGGTTATCCCTAGCGGATTTGGTTTCCCTTTTCTAGCATTTATTTTGGCTGAGATGATTCTGTGATATCAGGTTACCTTCAGTGGAGTTGACGTTGCCTTCGGCATTTATTTTGCCAAGTGGTCGCAGACTTGGTGTTCTCTGGCAGCTCGAGCCTGCATTTACATTCGCATATAGCGTCATAGCATTTATACAAGCATATAGTATATCCACGCCGTCTGGGCGTCGCATTTTCAAACCAGAACGCATAGCATTTACATGTCATATAGGACATTGCATCAGTTCAAGCATACGCATTTCGAAACATGGACCAGGTTGGTTACCTCATTGGATTTTGAATTGTTCCCCCGCAGAGTTGTTTGGTTCAGCTTCTCTTCTCCCCCAGCGGAGTGATTCTTCATTTGGTTGTTACGTCGGCACTGGAAAAAAAAGAGATTGGCATGTATCAGGTTTCTGAAGCCGCCTCCTGTTGACAGAATGGGTGTCGAGCAGTCGATTCAGAAGTTCCCTAGGAGAATTGTCCTCAAGTTCGCAGTGAACTGTGAGATGACAGGATTTGATCCCATAAGAGAGATGGGAATCAAGTCGTTTGCTTTCCGAAGCATTATTCCAATACTTGTGGCGTCGCACAGGTGATTGATGTTGAAAAGGAGAAATTTTTATCAGATAATTGCCAGTTGTTGCCGTGACAACCAAACTTCAGTTCATTGGAGGCTATTCCTCAAGCAGTTTTGCAGTATATTCCCGCGGTTGGCAAATTTCAGGGTTTCATTTGTATTCAACCGTCTTCTACCTTTGAATGTTTGAAGGCTGAGCGCTCTTCAACCATTCAGGTCTAAGCCGCTTGAATAGGGGCAGCTGTTGCACCCTAAAATTTGACCAACTGGGTCCCGTATCTGGCTCGATGTTTCGATGCATGACCGCATTCGCATCCGCATATCGCATACAGTGCATTTTTCATTTGTTTCGATTTTATCGGGATCACAGCCCTCGTCTCGCGTCTCTGGTGTTTTTAATCAGTTTAGATAGGTAGAATCATATTTTTTTTGGGCATTCGTGCTATTCCCGGTGTTTTCAGCTCGCACTGTTGTTTTAGGGATATTTCGGTGTCTATTGATTTTTACCGGCTATTTTGGTGCGCTCTCGCAGTGTTATTTGTCGTTCGGTGCTATTTTTGTTCCTTCGGGAATTATTGTGATTTTTTTGGATTTTATTGGCCATTATTAGGGTTTTAATAGATTTTAATCATTTTAGAATATTAATAGTTTTTTTTAAATAGTTTTAATAGCTTTAAGATCAATTTTAGAATATTATAGGGTTTTAATAGATTTTTTTTAATCATTTTTTAATAGAAGAATATAGATTTTTCTTTTCTTAATAATAGATTTTTCTTTTATAGGATATAATATTTTAGATATAAATAATATAGGTTTATTAGAGATTTAATAGAAGTTTAATAAAATTTTAGATTAATAGAAGTTTATTAGAGTATTTTATATTAGTGGAATTATTAGAGTTTTTTTAGATTATTGGGTTTATTAGAGTTTTATTAGTTTAGAAATTAATTGGAATTAATAGAGTTTTTAGGTTAATTCTCCTTTTTTAGGTTTAATTAGGATTAGTTAGATTAATTAGATTTTAATCGTGTGATTAGATTTTAATTGAGGGTATTAACTAAGATTAGATTTAATTACCGTGTTAGGTCTCAGTTTAGCTTAATAGTAGTTTTAGAGTCCTTAAGCAGTTTTTTTAATGGAGTTTTAATTCAATTTAATCAGTCATTAACTATGCAATGCAGGCCATTTTCGTTTGGGCCCAGATTCTGTTTTTTGGAGGCCCATTTTTCATCTCAACTTTTTTGTCCAGTGCCAAGTGTTATATATACTGATCACCACGTGTATGCAGAAAGGAGGACCCACCTCACATTTTTTCCCTTCACCAGATCACGCCACCTCACACTTCCCTTCTCCCTCTCTCTGCCACGCCACTCACACGTGGCACGCATGCACCAGCTCCCTCCACTAACCTCGCCACTTGTCCAGCCCTGAGTCCCACCGGTTGCATGGCCGACGACCATGCAACCACCGTAACTCCCAATCGCCGGCCACCACCAACTAACTCCGGCAGCCGTAACCTCCTCCGGCCGCCGTAACAGTCACCGGAAAATCCCAATTCTCCGGAGAAATCAAATCCACCAAAATGCTCGCCGGAAACTGCATTCACTCCATCGAATCTTCATCTTCTTCATCATACGTTTTCCAGATCTGCTTCAAGATTCATCATGTTCATCATCGTCTTTTCCAGATTTCTTCACATACTCATCATCTTCAACGATTTTCCCCATATCTTCATCTTCTTCATGAAGATCTTCCGAATCTTCATCCACCATAACGTTTTCCCCAAATTCTTCAAGCAACCTTCATACATCCTTTCATCTACCGTCAACCGTTTTCCCAGAATTCTTTAAGAAACTTCATTCGTTCAATCTTGCTTCCAAATCTTCAACCGGCCATCAACGTTCATCAAGATCCATGAAGAATCATCAACAGAAAGAACTCATGATTTCGTCCGAACCTTCAAAGAATCTCCCAGGATCTTCATCAAGATCCATTAGTGTTCATCGCTGCATTCCCCAAAAAATCGTACAAAGCTTCATCAGTCTTCATGTGTTCATCACTACTTCAAGAACATTCATACTATTTCTAGATTTCTCCATATTACCTTCAAGAGCCTCGTGTTCTTCGTAAGCGTTCAAAGATCTTCCACTATCAACAACCTCCAGATTCTTCATCGGAAATCATCAACAATCATCCATGATTCTTCAATATTCATGATTCTTCGTAGATCTTCATCTGAGATCAAAGACGTTCATCATCTATTCCTGCACTTCTTTAGAAGCTTCCATGGTCCTTCAGTACTCATCACGTTTCCATCAAGAACCTTCAATCTCCTCACACGTCTCAACAAGAAGCGGAGGGATCTTCTCAAATCTTCAGGTCTGGATACGGTCTGTTAGTCTTCGTTCGTTGGTAATTTGGTTTGATCGGAGAAAGGATCCATGAAGGGATGTGGAAGGAGGGGGAGCAGTGAGGTCGAGGAGAACGGCGGCGGAAGAGGACTGAGAGAGCATAGAGAAGAAATTAGGGTTTCTGGAAAATGAAAGTGGGAAAGGGAAAGAGAAGGGGATCCGTCGGGTCGTGTGGGCTTAGGCCCAATTAACGTTTTTTCTGATACACCCCCCCATTTCCTATCCCCCTTCCGTTTTTTTACTGTTTTTTTTTGCTAATGGGCTGGGCCCAATGCAATTGTTGATTGCACCCCCCGTTTCATTTCGGCACTCCTCCCCGTTTTTTCCTTATGTTTTTGTTGGGCTGGGCCCAATATTGTTTGTTTTTTTTCCTGCAGACTGTACCCCCTGTATGGACTGTGTACCCCCTCCCCTCCTTTGTATTTTTTTTCTTTTCTTTTCTTTATTTTTATTTTGCTTAGTTTTTCTATTGAAAAAAGATATTGAGAAATAATAAAAAAAGGAGAAAAGAGACTATGAGAAAAAAATGTTGAAAGGAGAGTAAGAGAAAAAAAGAATATTAAAAAAAAAGAGGAGAAAATATGCGAAAAAGAAATAATAAAGAAAAAGAGGATATTTGAAAAGAATATTAAGAGAAAAGAAACATGAAAAAATATTTGGAGAAAAGAAAAATGATGGACAGAGATTGTGCCTGTATTGAAAGTGATTGCTACCCCGTGCTGACGGTGATTGTTATCCGTGTTGACGGATCGTACCCTGTGATTGACAGAGATCGTTATCCGTGTTGACGGAATTGTGCCTGTGCTGACAGAGATTGTTATCCATGTTGACGGATCGTACCTGTGGTTGACAGTGATTGCGCCTCTGTTGACAGAGATGGTTACCTGTGGCTGACAGAGATCGTACCTGTGTTGACAGTGATTGTTATCCGTGTTGACGGAGTCGTTACCCGTGATTGACGGAGTTGTCCCAGTGAAATCGTCAGAGATTGTTATCCGTGTTGGAAGATTTGTTACTTGTGTTGACAGTGATTGTTGTCCGTGTTGACGGAAGTGTTACCTGTGTTGACAGTGATTGTTACCCGTGTGGACGGAGTTATTATCCGTGATCGACGAAATTATCCCCAGTGGAGTTGTTACCTGTGACTGACAGAGATCGTTATTCCAGTTATGGACGGAATTGTGCCCATGGTGATGGAGTCTTCCCTCGTGTTGACGAAGTTTAGTTCAGTTGTGGATGGAGTTGTTCCGGGCAAAGTTGATTTGATGTCTGTGGCGTTACACAGGGGGTTGTTGTTGAAATCCCAAGTTTTATCAGATGATTGATCAGTTGTTGCCGTAATAACTGGGTTCAGTACAACGGATGTTGTTCCCCAAGCAGTCTTCGCTGTGTATTTCTGTGGTTGGAAAATTTTCGGGTTTCTTGGTATTCAACCGTCTTCTACCTCGATTGTTTGAAGGTTGTCCGCTCTTCACCCAGTCGGGTCCAAGCTGTTTGAATATGGGCAGCTGTTGCACCCCAAAATTTGCTCAACCTTTTCTTAACTGGTTTATGTTTCATTGCATTAAAATTTGCATAGTTATATCATTTGCATATCATGTTATCATCCATAGTGCAGGGGATCAAGTGTTATCCTTGTCAAAAGAAGCCTAGCAAAAGGTCTCATTCAAGATTGAGGAGTTGTCAAAGTCATCAGAAGGTGGTTTGAGTGCCTAAGGGTTTAGATGTTTGAGTGTGAATCTTCTCCTAACTTGAGGATCAACTAAAGACCATCAGAGGGTTGTGAAGTGTTGAATGTGAGAAAAAGATGTGTATGGAGCTCATAGGATGCCTAGAGGGCCATGGGAGATTTTAATCAAGTCATTGTGTCAAATACAAGAGCCACAGTTGAGGTGCAAGCAATTAGGGTTTCATCTGGATCAATTCTAGGTCAACTGGACAATTGAAAAGTATCAAAGCCTACTTCTAGATCATGGAGTTCATGGAATGATATGATAATACATTTATGGTGTTGTGCCAAGATCAAATCAAGAAGAGTCAAGAGTGTGGGAAGTTGCTAAATTAGAGTTTCAGTGTAAAATCCCCTGTTTAGTGCCTAACTTCATGACCACATAAATCAAGATACAAGTTTCAAATGGATCTTTGGCCAACATGAAACTTGTAGAGCATCTAAATAACTTTAATTTGAGTACTAGAAGTCCTCAAGAGGATTTATAGAACTCAAGTTATGACCCAGACAAGTTACAAGTCCTCAGATGCCTCTGAAATTTGTCTGTGAAAATCATATGACTTCAAAGCTATTTTTGACCTAGAAGGAGGTTTCACCTGAACTTTTGGTCAACATGAAAGTTATTCCTCATGATCTTAGCTTTCTAAATTGTACCAGAAGTCTTCCATATGATTTGTAGAACTCAAGTTATGAGGTTTACAAGTCAGGGGTATTTTGGGAAAGTGAGATTATAGGTCATTTTCAATCATGGTCATTTTCAATCATAGGCCAAAATCTCCAACTTGCACTTGTCAAATGGATTTTTGTTCAACATGAAAGTTGTCCAAAATGGGGTTTTTAGGCTAGCGAAGAGGTCATGGTGGATTGATTGGGATCATAGCAGGACTTGGTTTGAAATGGTTTGAATAAAGGAAATTTTCAAATGAATTAAGGAGGGAAAATGCCAATTTTGAGTTATAGGACCAAAACATGTCAAGTAACTACTTTTTTTTAATGGAAATTGAATTTTAGACACTTTGGCATTACCAGAATTTTGAGTTTAGGCCAAGTTTCATGAGTTGTCATTTGGTTTCTTCATTTGCAAGTCACATAGCCAAACACCTTACCAATGCAATTCAAGCACTCCTTTTGGTCTGAACACACTCACAAGGTAATTTGCAGTTGAAAGGGAAGATTCTAGAACAGTTTCCATGGAAAAATCGTGACTGTCATGTGCAACTTCAAGAGCAAAATCAGAATTTGCAAATTGATGAACTGGGCTTCAAACACACTTCAAAAGCCCATGAAAACATTCTATATATTGATTGCATTGAATTCAGAGTGGTTTTGGGCATTCATTTCGTGAAGAACACTGAAGTTGTAGTTGAAAAATTCCAAGGAGCAAGTGAAATCGTGTTTTGAGTTCCAGGCTGATTCGGAGCAAATTGAAGCTTACAACATCTTTCTCTTGCATCCTTGAATGATTCTGGAGAGTTTTGAAGGTTGAATTAAGCTCTAGCTACCTCTGTTACTAGATCTACAACAGGTTAGTAACTTTCAACTTTCCACATGAATTAGCATGATGTAGTTAGATTTGAACTTGTGGTTAGGATCTAGGCAAGATGTAGATCGTTTTAGGATCAATTTGGAAGCATTTGGTGATGATTGATCATGACATAGCATTTCTGTTTTGATTCGAATCTCTTGATTCATGGAGAGTTAGAGCAATCTAGATAAATCAGAGTGATGTGTGTGACATGAGGATGAATTCTATATCATTAGATTTGCAATTGGTGATGTTTGATTTGGATGACATTTCTGAACTTTGATTCGTGATTTAAAATCTATGAGAGTTAGAATGTTTGAGTAGGAGATTTGAGATCTTGATGAAATTTTGGAAAGATTGATGTAAGGATTGTTGATGTTTGATCACCTGCAACCACCTGCTCACCGGAGAAGACGACCGGAGTCTTCTCCGGCCACCACATTGAGTCTCACTCAGGCCAGCCTATGATTTTGAGAAGATGACTCCTAAGCCATCAGATCTGCCTTTGACCAACGACTAAACCAATCATCCAACGGCCACGACTTAAAGTTTTATTAGACTTTCTGAGGATCAAAACGATGGAGTTTCATTTAATGAGGTGGCATGCCCTCAGCGCTTGGATTGCTTGACCAGTCTCCTCATCCAGTGGCTCATGTTTTATTCTGAGTTTTATTTTCTTTTATTTCATTTTGTTTATTTTAAATGCTTTATTGATTCAAAAAATAACAATAAATTCAATTTTGATCCAAAAATTAATTTTAAAATATCTCCATGATCTTGAGAGAATTTGTGATTTTCTGAAATCAATAAAATTCATTTTCATGCATTTTTCAATTTAATTTGATTTTTCTCTTTGTTTTATTTCTTTAATATTTGCATAATTGTTCATCTGTTTTGTTGAATTTTATTCTTCCAATTGGTGATGAATTTGGCTTTGATTTTTTAGTATGTTTTATGGTAGATATTCATGTTCGATTAGAATTTTTGTTACAATTTTAGAACAACTTTAGGTTCTGTTTTAGGTGTTGAGATTAGAGCCTTCCCAAACATGTGGATCACCTTGATACCCTTCAATCTAGAATTTATTTAGATGACTTAGAAGTTGAATTAGGATTTAATATTTTAACCCTAGGTTGTTCAATCATGTATGTTCCCCTAGGAATTTTATTAGAATTTTAAAACTTTGTTTTCTAGTTTAGTTGTATTTTGCAAGTTACTTGTGCTTGTGGTGTTCTAGTTTGTATGCCTTTGCTTGTTTGGTCTTGTTGGTGACTTTGGAGCTGGATTTGCTTGGATTCCTTTTTGAGAGGTCTTCTAGACTTGGTGAAGCTGCTGTGGCTTGAAGATTGGAGCTTGGAGTTGAAGTTTCCTTTTCTTTTAGGAGTTGTTTTAGGAGCTTAGGAAATTAGGGTTTTAGGAAGAGCCATTAGAGCTAGTTTTGATTCTTTCATCAAACATAGAATGCATTGTGTGCTTCTATTCTATCCAATGATGTAACGTCCTCCTAGGGATACTCCATCTCTCCTTTGGAGGGATATGTGGTATGCCCATAGTTGAGTAGAACTTTGAGGATGTCCTTCCATTTCAATGTTGGTACCTGATGATTTCCTTTGGTTTTCATTAAGTTTTCAACATTTCAACCTTGATCTTAGTGATTAATCCTTTGCTTGGAGTGTGCTTGCTAGAGATTGAAGATGAAGTGTGATGAAGCTTGAAGATAGAAGCTATCATGAAGATGAAGTCTTTTGCTGTCAACTTTGCTGTTAAGAGGATTTGCTGTTTAGAGCTGCTGTTGCTGAGTATTGAAGTTGCTGTCTGCTGAAGACTGTTGCTGTTGTTTAGGCTGTTTCTTTTCTTTTGTTGTATTGTCTGTTTGCTTGTGTTGATTACCTCTGGGTTTGAGGTGGAGCTTGTCTCCTCTTTCCTATTGTTTTCTCCCTTGCCTCGCTTGTACTGTTGCATAACATGCATTTTACTGTTTACTGTTTACTGCTTGCTTTCTTTTGCTGTTTTCCCCTAGGATCTCTGATTTCCTCTGTGCAAGAGTAATTATGACAGACATTAGGTTTTGACCCATGCATGATAACTGTAGGTAGATTCCCCTTTCAACCATAGTTTTAGGGTGTCTTTCTTTTCTCATCTCAAAACAATTCAAAAACACATTAATAAAGTTCATTGAAGTCGTGCGTTACGAGCCTTAAGCTATCTGGGAAAAGGTTGGTGGAGGGTCTCTCTCCAGTAATCTGGATGTTAGTGTGGTACCCTTTCGGTGACATACGAAGTGTTCACTCCTGGGTCATAGTCTCTAGTGCAACTAAGATTACAAACATCCTAAAAAAACCAATATTTCGTAAAAAACTCAAATAAACATTCAAACTCTGTTTTTGTCCTCTTGGACCTTTAATCAGGAAAACCCTTTCTTAAGGAGATAAAAAACTGTCAGACAAGCTTGTGTCTTCCGTAGCCCGAACTACGTTTGCTCTGATCTTTCATGCCGTATGAAAGTACGTAGGCACGAGATGCGACATCTCGACGAGCAACCTTCCCCTTTTAACCCGTAGTTAGGCGAACTACGTTGACTCTGATTTCTCATTCCAGACGGGAATACGTAGGCATAAAGTGTGATACTTTGCCGAGTCAGTTTCTTTTATTTTTAACCCAGACCTTTAGAGTAGATAGACTAACATACCTTTAGACAGAAAACAAGTGTGGATCCCGTCGAGTACGGCGGACGTGAGGGGTGCTAATACCTTCCCCTTGCGTAACCGACTCCCGAATCCAGGATTTGGTTGCGATGACCATTCCTTTCCCTCTTTGCGTTAGGTTTACTCTTAGCGTTTCCTTTCCCTCTTGTGGGATAAATAACGCACGGCAGCGACTCTTCTGTCATAGTCGGCGCCGATTTTCGCAGTAGCGACAGCTGGCGACTCTGCTAGGGACTCTGGCGGTTCCATATACGAGTCAATCCTAGCGCTTGTTTTCCCGTCTGGGGTTTTGTATGCATTTATTTTTCTATCTTTACTTTCAGTACTATATATTATTGTTATTGTGCTGTGGGTAGAGCGTTAGTTTGAGAGATAAGTCGGACTTGGGCTTGAGTGCACATAGACTTAGAAGTAGAGAGTAGTGGTTAGCCTGCTTGCTTTGCTCGCACCAGCTAGCTACGAAATTTATACTCAGACGAGATTCTCTTTGATGGCATCTTGCCTGGCCCTTTGGGCTCGACAGGTTGTTGGATTTGAGGGTTGTCGACTCTGGGGACCTATCATTTGGGATTCGGCTAAGTGAGGTCTCTTCAAGGGATGATGATGCCACACCTTCTGGGTATTGTATCATCGCTCTTGAAAGTCTGTGACGCTGATGACCGCATAGGATGCCGTACCTCGTCTGCGAGTTAAGTACATACCTGTGAGAGGTAGGTGGGTCTTTTTGCAGGAAAACTCTGGCCTCAGAACACCTGGTTTGTGTCTGTCAGTGAGAATTGGTTATGAGGGTTCTTTTGTGGTTGGTTTGGTTTGAGGAGAAGATCTGATTGGTTCTCGAGTGGCAGTACAGCACATCATAGCTCTTCATTATTGCACTTGATCCCCTGTTGCATATGCATTTGCATTTTCATGTCTGCATTTTATTAACATGTATTTTGCAGGTGTGTTTTTCCTCTCAGATTCTAGTGTTCTTCTTGCCAGACATGGAGTCCATGAAGAGAACAGTTGCTTACAGGTTGCCTTCTCCAGATATCAGTTCCTTGTTGCGGTTGGTTGCTCTAGCAGATCAGAGAGTGAGGGCTGAGTTTAGAGAGTCTTATGGGAAACTGCTCAGTTTGTTATACATACCTTCTGTGTTTGAGATGACTGGATTGTATACCTTGATGCAGTTTTACGAGCCTCAATTGAGATGCTTCTTGGTCCCTGATTTTATTTTGGCTCCTACTTTGGAGGAGTATTCTGATATGCTAGGAGTTCCTGTGTTAGATCAGATGCCTTTTATTCATGAGGATACTGAGCCTGAGTTGGCTAAGCTTGCTGAGATTGTCAGTTTAGATGCTTCTGAGTTCCCCGGAGGTTTGGTCAAGTTGAATGGAGCTTATGGTTTTCATATTTCTTGCTTGGTTGAGAAGGCTACGCAGTGTGCGAAGGATGGGATTGTCTTCAATGCTATTCTGGATGTTTGCATTTATGGGATTGTATTGTTCCCAAACTTGCATGATTTTGTTGACTCAGATGCTTTCTTTATTCTTGCCTCGAAGAATCTGGTGCCTACTCTCTTGGGTGACGTTTATCATTCTATTCACTATAAGAATGAGAAGCGTCGGGGAAAGAATGTTTCTTGCTGTGTACCTCTTCTATCCAGGTGGTTTCAGGGACATCTTCCAGAGAAGGGACCTTTTGTTGATACTATTGGTACTTTAGATTGGTCTTCCAGATTGATGGGATTGTGTGTTGAGAACATTGTTTGGTTTGATCGCAACTTGCTCGGAGTGGATATTATATATAGTTGCAGTGGCTTTCCGAACGTTCCTTTGATTGGACGGAAAGGTTGTATTAACTATAACCCTTCTCTGCTTGTGAGACAGTTTGGCTATGCTTTGAGGGACTCTCCGGTTGAAGACGAGATACAGGAATCTCTGTATCTCACGGGTTTATTAGACGAAGATGTTTTGGTCAGATTGAGGCGTGCTTGGGGTAATATTCACAGAAGAGGAAAGACATTGCTTGGCAAGAGTGACAGTCGAGCTTATAATCCTTATCGGCTCTGGATCCATGAGAGAGTTAGGACTTCTTTGATGCCATCTCCTGCTGCAGAGCCTTTGTATCTTCCGGTGATTGAGGAACCTACTTCAGTAGAGATTGAGAAGTATAACAAGCTGCTGGCTGAAAAGGAAGAGTTGCAGAGAGCGAATGAAGAGCTGGAGAAAGAGATTTTCCACCTTCGGCATGAGAAGAATGAGGCAACCTTCACTTTGAAGAAACAGACTGAGGTGATTAACAGGTTGGGTTCAGACTTGACTGAAGAGACCAGCAAGAGAGAGAAAGTGGGAGTAGCCCTGAATGGTGTTAGTAGTGTACTTGCTTCTAAGAAAGAACTTCTGAACAAGGCTTATTCTCGACTTTCCAAATGGGAACTTTTGTGGAAAGCCATGCTTACTAGCTGGAAGGAGCGTGAAGATGAGTTGAAGCTTCAGATTTCCCAGTTAGAGGAGCAGCTCAGTGCTAAGGATGCGAAGATTGCTGAAGAGGTATCTCTTAGACGTGAAGCTGAGTCAAAAGTAAGCAGCATGGTCAAAGAAACTAGGGGTGGTGAATTGAAGGCTGGTTTCAAAAGATGCAGGATTGATGAGTGTTTTGGCAGGGGAGCCTGTGAAGAGGACGCCAAAAAGCTGAGATCCATTGTTGAGCGACACGCATTACTGATACAGGAACTAATCTCCAGACTAGGGCATCCGGAGACGTTGAGGATATTGGAAGATGTTAGGGCGCGCCATTTGGCCTGATTTATCTTTGCTTTTCTCTTGTTATTCGTACTTATATTTTGACCATCGCCAGGCTTGTTGGCCGAGGTCTTTTCAGTTGTATTCAGTTCTATCTTTGTACTCTGCCTCTTGGCATTTGTTCATGTATAAGGTTTCTGACTCTGCGCTTGCTTACTTGGGACTCCATTGTCGTTATGGCTTCTTCTCTAGAACTAGAATCGGGGGGGGGGGGGGGGGGGGGAATTAACCTGTTGCATATTTACACGTGTGCATTTGCATATTCATATTGCATGGCAGGTACTTTTTGAGCTCAAATCTTATCTCCTGCATCTTACAAGTTGTTTCAAGACTGACGAACAGAGAATTCACCGGTACGCTACAAGAAGCAACAGTAAGAAGATCATTGATCAGGTACAGTCTGAGATGCAGGAGATCCGGGATAGGTTGGCCCAATTCATGCAGACTATGGAGGTTGTGGCTAAAGGCCAGGAACATCTTCAAACTCTGGTGCAACCGCTGCTGGCGCGAGCGGCTGGTAATACTGAATACAACTCTACTCATGTTGAGACTCCTCGCAGGGAGGAAGTGATACCAAATGCTGGTGAGACTGGTATTGGCAACGGCAACGGCAACGCTGGTAACAGAAATGCTGATAATGTTAATGGGAACGTGGAAACCAACAGGAATGTTGGTATCAATACTGGTTTTGGTGACAACAATCAGGGTCTTGGCTTTGGCAATCGGGATGGCAATGATGGTTTCAATAATCAGGGCTTTGGCAACGGAGGGTTCGATGATAATAATCAAGGTTTTGGTAATAATGGCTACGGCAATGCTGGGTTTGGCAATGTGAATACTAATGGTGCTGGGATGGGTCCTTTCAATACTGGTTTTGGGACAGTGGCTGCTAATCAAGAGCTTGGCAATCTGAGGTATGACCCCAGGTTCTTCCAAGTGGTCATGGTCATGGTCGTAATGCTGCCTATGATGGATATGGTAATGAGGGGCCGTACTGGAATAGAGATGCGACATCTCGGCAAGCAACCTTCCCCTTTTAACCTGTAGTTAGGTGAACTATGTTGACTCTGATTTCTCGTTCCAGACGGGAATACGTAGGCATAAAGTGCGATACTTTGCCGAGTCAGTTTCTTTTATTTTTAACCCAGACCTTTAGAGTAGATAGAATAACATACCCTTAGATAAAAAACAAGCGTGGATCCCGTCGAGTACGGCGGACGTGAGGGGTGCTAATACCTTCCCCTTGCGTAACCGACTCCCGAATATAGGATTTGGTTGCGATGAACATTCCATTCCCTCTTTACGTTAGGTTTACTCTGAGTGTTTCCTTTCCCTCTTGTGGGATAAATAACGCACGGTGGCGACTCTTCTGTCATAGCTGGCGCCGATTTTCGCAGTAGCGGCAATAGTCCGAAAATGTGAAGCATCTCAGCAGAGGATCATAAAACTGCAGCAGGGTATGAATAGCTCCATGATCATAAGTCGTAAGCTTACGGACAAACTTCAGAATTCCACCATATTGTTCTCTGAAAGCTGCAACAACACTAGGATCAGCCAGGGAAACTAGACCAAATAAAGGTCCCAACTCAGCTGCCGAAAACATGTACACAACAATCCTCTTTCTGCTAACTTTCATCTCTGAAGAAGACCAGTAGCAGAATCAAGGGAAAGACGAGAACCTGTAACACACATAAACATGCAATGTTAAATGCAGGATGATTATGCAAATGCACACATGGGATCAAGGTATCCAATGCTCAAATTCGTTGCTGTGTCGTCGACTAAATTCAACCAGAGCTCCGCTCTAATCAGAACATTGAGATAACACACTGGATAGAACACTCAGGATTAAAATTTTGCACTGATGAGAAAACCAGGGTTGGTTGAAGGCTAGGTTTCCAGCAAAAACCCATCCCTCTCACATATGGGTTCTAGTCTTGAAAGGTACGACATCCTATGCGGGTGGTCAGCGTCACAGACTTTCGAGAAACGATAATACGTTCACAGTTTCCGGTTTGGAATCATAGTCTAACGAAGCAGCCTCACTTAGCTGACTTCCCAAATCAACGGTCTCCAGAATCGACAGTCTCTCTAAGTCAATATTCCCTCAACTGCACCAGACGTGCAGGATAGAATATTTCCAAAGAAAAACCTCGTCTGAATGTGAATTTCACGCGAGCTATTGCGCATCCAGACGCCACACAAGCTCCTGCTAATCTCCATTCTAATACTATGTGTATACTCAAGCCCAGGTCCGACTTATCTCTCAATGGAACAACCCAACCCACAACACAACAACAACAAGAATGCAATGCAATAATATACAACAGATAATGTACATAAAACAAAAACTGTACAAAAGTAAACACCCAAAGACGCAACAGACCAGCTCTAGGAGTAACTCTCATAGGGAACCAGAATCCCCAGCAGAGTCGCCAGCTATCGCAACTGCGAAAAACACCTGGTGGAAAACAGAAAAAAGGGAAAGACAAGGTCATCGCAACCAAGTCCTGGATTCGGGAGTCGGTTACGTAAGGGGAAGGTATGAGCACCCCTCACGTCCGTCGTACTCGACGGGATCCATGCTTGTTGTCTATCTAAGGGTGTGTTTAACTATCTTCGCTACAGGCTTACGGGACAAAAAGAAAAGAAAAGAGACTCGGCATAGCATCGCCGCTCTGTGCCTACGTATTCCCTCGTGCAATGGGAAAGTCAGAGTCAACGTAGTTCGACCAACCACGGGAGAAAATGGGGGAAGGTTTCTCGCCAAGACGTCGCGTCTTGTGCCTACGTACTTTCATCTGGTATGAAAGATCAGAGCGAACGTAGTTCAAGCTGACATGAAACCACAGGTTGATTAAGTGTTTTAACCGAGTAAAGTTAAACCTTCGTTCCAGCAGTTAGGGACTAAGCCCGTTTGCGGTAGAAACGAAGCTTAACAACACTCTTTTCTGAAAAAAGGAGTTTCCAATTAATCCCGAAGGAAAAAGGTTTGAATTTTGTTTTGTGTTTTTTAGTGAACTGAATTAATTCGGTTTGTGATTCACGTTGCACTAAAGACTATGACATGGAGGCGAATGCGTCATATATCGCCCCCAAACGGGACGTATACTAAACACCCTAGATAAGCGAGAGGAGACCCCTCACTCATCATTCCCCATTTATCTTAAGGCTCGTAGAACGCAACATTTATCGCCTTTATTAGATGAGTTAGAATTGTTTTGAGATGAGAAGAAGACGCACGGAAGGTCTAAGGGAAACTCGGCCCTAACGTTGTCATGCAAAGTGGTCCTAAAGTTTGGATGAAAAGGGGAAACATCTACCCTAATGTTAGCATACTTGGATTGAGCACCTAATGTCTCTCCTACTCCCATCCTAAACGGAGGGACTAGGAATCCTATGGGGATCATGGCAAAAAGCACAATAAGAACAAAGGAAGGATCAATCACAAGTAGAAAAATGCAAACATGAAAATGCATATTTAGAATGGTGGGAGAAAGGAAAAAATGTGTGGGGCAGCAGCCGCCACAAGCGCGTCTCGACCTCAACAGCGATGCAAGAATGATGCAAACATGTGGAGAAGACAAGAGATAAAAGCAAATGAACATGCAAACAAATGATCAATTCGAACCACATACTCGAGCATGCAAACAATTGAAAAATGATCATGCATATCAACAAAATCATGATTAATCAACCACAAACAGTGACAATTATCCAAAACAATTCAATCCTAATGCATCACACTGATCTATGATGATTCAAATCGAACCGATATGCAAACAAGCAAGCAAAACAGCAAATGTGGTGTTCTGGCACAGTGTTAATCGGTTAACCCCTGGGGTTAATCGGTTAACACCTTAAAAAGTTTGAAAAAAATGATGTTTTGAACAGGTTAATCGGTTAACCATAAACGTTAACCGATTAACACTGTTAACGTTTGAAAATATTTTGAAATGGTTAACCGGTTAACCATATAGGTTAACCGATTAACACTGCACCAGAAGCTAAAAACAGCAGCAGAAAATCACTTCTAGCACAATGTTGCGGTGAGAATCGTGATACCAAGCTATTGATTAACTTGAATATTTAATTCTTAAATTCACAAACGGACTTTAATTTATCCAAAAAGGAATGGTTTAAAGAAAGAAAAAACCTATTAAAATGCAAAGCAAAAAGCAAGGCTTAAAGCTAAGCAAAGAGAGATCTAAAGGTTCGGGGGTTGGTTATGCATAGGGTAGGTATTTCACATCCTAAACATCTGTAGTACTACACAGGAACCTCTTGTTAATATTTGTGTTTGCTAAAGTTTGCTTGCTAAAGGGAAAGTGCTAAGGGTAAAGATATAAAGTAAAAAGTATGTACAAAGTATGGTAAAGTATGCTCGCAAAGACATCGCATCTCGTGCCTACGTATCCTGACGGGAACAGAATCAGAGCAACCGTAGTTCCCCTAACTAGGGGTGAGGAAGTCTTGACTGTGGTCAAGGTTCCAAGGGGATGTAAGCATTCATAGGGAAGTACTTACATGGAGTGCGGCGACTCCTGAATCTATGTTGAAATTGTTATGAGAGAATGTCCACGGCGGGACGCTAAACATGAGTACGGAGACTCAGATTCTAAGGCTAGGATAACGGATAAAGGATGTCCACAGCGGGACGCTAAAAGTGAGTACGGAAACTCAAATCCTAAGGTTAGGATAAAGGATAAAGGATGTCCATGATGGGATGCTAAAAGTGAGTACGGCGACTCAAATCCTAAGGTTAGGATAAAGTGTATCATACATAAACCAAAAATGTCACAACAATGTAAACAAAACGGTTCAAAATCCTCATGGGGATAATCAAAAGTTTTTAAAGGTGAACCACTTAGACGCATACAAACAAAGTTTAATTTCAAACTTAAATGTTCAAGGAAACCAACAAGCCAAGTTCATGTCAATTTCAAATTAAACTCAAATGGAATTAAAGTTTTGAAATGAAGAATGAGAGATAGGAGGGTGAAAACCCTAAAATGGATTATAACTTGCTCATAATGCGAAGTGTTTCTAAAATAGTATTTTTAGAATTATTTAAACATCATATGGAAATATGTTACAACACAAGAATTTTGCAAAAAGAACCACTTAAAAATGATTTAAAATGGAGAAGTTATGTGGTTTTTAAGTTTGTGAACAAAACATAAAAATCTAAATGATAAAAAGAATAATATGCACGTGATATGACAATGAATCAAACAAATTTGATTATTTAAATATGTTAACAAATATGTATGAATAATACAAGATCAATCTCACAAGAAAAATCAAGTTACAAGTTGAAAAAGTTTAAGAACATCATGGTAAAAACCCTAAAAACAACATGGTAGCATGTGAAATGCAAATGGAAAGTTCACATTTATGAGTTTTAGGCTTACCTCTTGAAGAAAGCTTAAGAAATAAGAAAACCAGAGATCTTGAGAGCTCTTCCAAGATCTGAAAATGTTCCTAGGATGATGAATAGATGCTCCAAAGAACCTCCAAGCAAGCTAGTGGACAGAATGCCTTGTAAATGAAGGAAAATCTCTAAAATCCAAAGATTTCAAAGACCAACTCTCTAGAACCTTGTTACATAAGTGTGGAAGTGATTTGGATAGCTTCAATACATCATATTTGATGTGCTTGAAGTGTTTCTCGAGTCGGAAGAAGTTTGGAAATGGTTTTGAAAGGTGTTTTGCAAAAGCAGATTTTGAGGAATTTTGGAAACTTAATGAGATTTTACAAGAACTTGTGATTGTGTAAGGAAGGGAGTTCTTGCTGGTTTCTAGCATGGAACTTGTGTGTTTATTATGTAGGAATTGAGTTCTATTTATAGCCAAAAGCCTTGGATCAAGGTATGGGCAAAAGTGAAGCAAATTGCCAATTTTAACCTTCCATCATGAAAATCTTTGAGTTTTTCAATGCAATCTTCATATTTGTCTTTAAGCCACTCTACTAAGATATTCTCCATGCCCCATAGATTTTTTTCATCATGCTTGATAGGATAGTGTCGCTTCCGCGAAAATAAGGTGCCGGCAAAACAGAAGAGTTGCCACCTTTCGTTATTTATCCCTCAGAACTGGAAAGGAAACGATCGGGAAAACCTGACGAGAAGGTATAAGACAAGGTCATCGTAACCATTGTCTGGGTTCGGGAGTCGGTTACGCAAGGGGAAGGTATTAGCACCCCTCGCGTCCGTCGTACTCGACGGGATCCACGCTTGTTATGTTTATCTGACGGGTTTGTTTACTATCTACCTATCAAGGCTGGCTCAAAAGAAAAGAAAATTGACTCGACAAAGCGTCGCACTTTATGCCTACGTATTCTCATCAGAGAATGAGAAATCAGAGTCAATGTAGTTCGGCTAACTACGGGTGATGGGGGAAGGTGGCTCGCCAATACGTCAGTATTGTGCCTACGTACTCTCAACAGGTATGAGAGATCAGAGCTTACGTAGTTTGGGATAATACGGATTACGGCAATTCAGATTCATCTGTTTTATCGTGTAGGGTTAACAAACAGTTCCAGCAGTTGGATGTACACAACTCGACCCTTGGAGACTTAGGCTTACCGTTTGTGGTAGAACTGGGAGTTAATGACACTCTTTTCTTCAGAAAAGCTTCCTTTTAATTATGGGCCCACGGGGCAAAAAGGTTTGATGTTTGTTTTCTGTCTTTTACGAAAGAACTATTTTTTATGGATGTTTGCAACCAATATCGCACTAGAGACTATGACCTGAGAGGGAATGCGTCCCATGCCACCCAAAGGGTGCCATACTAAACATCCAGACTGTTGAAAAGAAACTCTCCGACAACCCTTTCTCAGATAGCTTAAGGCTCGTAACGTACGGCGTCAGTTAACCTTTATTACAGTATTTTAATTTGTTTTGAGATGAGAAGAGAATGAACAGGTTCAACTACGGGGAAACTATCAAGTCCTAATGTTGTCATGCCAAGGATTCATCCTATGGTTGAGGTTTGAAACAGGGAACTCCTAGAAGTTATCATACATAGGTTTCAACCTAAAGTTTTAATCATCACTTCCTTATCAAAGGAAGTGAGATTCCTAGGGGATCATGTCAATGATAAACAGAAACAGATAAAGCATCAGCTTAAACAGTAAACAGTAAACGACTATAAAATGCATGCAATGCAAGTGAGGGAGGAAATGTGTGTGGGGCATCAGTCTCCACAAGCTCATCTCGACCTCAAGCCAGATATGAATAACTGTAATCATACAAAGGAAATAACATGCTATCAAGCAAAATACAATAACTGCAATCATACAGAAGAAATAAAATGCCATCAAGCAAACACAACAGACCATATAGGCAAGGGAGCTAGGCTCTACCAAATACCCGCAAGCAAAGCCATACAGTAAAAATACAAGCAGAGGGAGCAACTCAACCTCTAGTGCAATCATGCTCCTAGCTTAAAAGAATCTAAACATGAACTTATTCTAGTGCATCAAGCAAATCAAACAAGTCACATCAATACAGTTACACAGCAAGCAGACAGACAGGAAAGAAAGCAGAGCAATAGCTCCCACAGCAAAGCTCTCCTCTGACAGCAGTTTAGTCACCAGTCTGCAACTACTCTTCAAGGCTATCATCTTCAATAGCAAGTATCAACTTGCTTCTCTGAGCTTCCAACACATCCACATAAGTATCAACTTATCCCTCTCCTTCAACTTCAAGCTTCAGCTCTTCAGTAAGCTCCACCTTCAGGCCTCAATGCATTAAACTCACAAGCATCAGCTTGCTTCTTCCTCAAGCTTCAGCTTCTTCATTCAATCTCAGCTTGATCTTCTTCCCACAACTATCAACTTGCTCCTCTTGATCCTCAAGCTTCAGCTCCAAAGGTAGTCTTCAACCACAGAGAAGTATCAACTTCTATCCTTCAAGCAAGGAACTCCATCCTCTAGCCAGGGAGGAGGATTCATCTAACAAGAGCAAGATTGGATGATGGGTAGCAAAGTGAAGACCAAAGGTCACCATTAAGCATCCTATCATCAGAGAAAGGGACCCTCAAAGGTTCTACCAACTTGTAAAGAGCCACACATCCTACCAAAGGAGGTATGAGGCCTTTACAAGGGGACCTTACATCATAGGGAAGAATGGAAGTGATCAACATCTTCCATGTTTATGAAGGAAGAGAATCTATCTAGAAGCTCTGCCAACAAACCCTAATCTTAACACCTAATCAACACTACACCAAAAGAAGGGAAGATCTTCACATCCAAGCTTCTTCAAGATTCCATTGCATCTTCAACTTGCTTTCATCATCCACCAAGGGTAAAAACAACATAAGCTTACTCTAAGGGAACCTAAGGGGTTAATCTAGTCAAATTAGTGCATTAGAATCATCCAAAGTTAGCACCTAAACTAAAATCAAACAAAAATAGTAAACCACATTGTAAATTCCTACAAAAATTCCTAAGGGACCCTAATTCAATCATGAATCTACAATACAAAATTCAGAGGTTGAATCATCCACCAAGTTCTAGATATAAAACCTAAATCATAAGGTATTAACCATAAACCCTAAAAATGGATCTCCTAAAGTTTCAACCTAAAACTACCACTTACATTCATCACAAAAATGTGAGAAACATCTAGGGTGAACATGCATATCTATGCTAGCTACACACAAAAAATCAAGGCAAGAATCCTCATCAAATGATCAAACCAAATTCAACAAAACAAAGTATCAACCATGATTATTTTAACATCAATTAAAATTCAACAAATGCTAATAAAATCAAAAATGCATGAAATATTAATATTTTTTATCTAAAAAAAACTAGATTCAATCATGAATCAATGGAAAAAAAGAATGGAATTAATTGAGTCATTTTTCAATTTTTCATGAATTATTTACTAAACTATGTAAAATGAAGAAATTAAAAGAAATTGGTGAAACCTGCGTGGCAAATAACAAGTATTTCTCATTAATTTCTGGATTGGGCCAAGGGAGGGGGTGCTGATATCAACTAGTCCAAAGCCCAGGCGCTCACACTCATCTCCAATTATTAAACTGAAACAAAAGAAAACAATGCACACCCAGTTTCGAACCCACGTTCCCTTGGACTTACGCCTCTCATCACAAAGCCTGAACTACCCTAAGTGAAACGCATCGTTGAGGGGAAGGGGTACGTGGCTCGCTCAATGGACGTTGGATCGCTTGACCAAGTCTACTTCTCATCAAGCATGGACGATGGAGATTGTGTCTTCTCCATTTGAATTTCTGCAAATAACAAAAACACGCGCGCAGCCATGGCCACCGCCGGTGGTTTTTCCAGTCACCTGCTCAACCCTAACTCTCTCTATAATCAACCATTGGCCACGATTTCTTGATGAAAGTTGACCAGAATCTCCTCAGGAATTCAATCATGCCACTAGTTTATGCTAAAAACGCATGGTTTGCAAAAACAAGATCTCAACCAAAAATGGCATGAACCCTAACTTGTCTCTAACCATCAAATTAATTAACCAGAATCCATCTACATCCTAAGGGGAACTTAACCACATGCTTCTAATGGATTAAAAGTGCATAATCAGAGAGATATCTCAAGAAATTAGAACCAACCTTGAAGCTTGGATTGCAGTGGTTATGCGCCTCAATTCTCTTCCAAACTCTGCAGAATCCTTCAAGGAGTAATGGTGGACAATTCTTGATGCTCAATTCTTGCTGAAACCTCTTGATTCTCCAAAACGAATTTTCAACTTTCAAGCTTTTCCTTCACCTCACTCCAATGGCTTCCCAACAGAATTCTGCACTAGAACTTTCCAATCATGATCCAAATCCTATTTATAATGCGTTCAGATGGATATGAAGCCCAAACTAGGCCCAATTATGGATTTTGGATCTTCACTTTTCCTTCCAAATTTCAACATGGATGTGTGCCTCCAAGCCTTGCTCATGCTCTAAACTCAGTCCAAACCATTCACTTAATCATTAAGGAGTGTGATGAAATGGTTTTCTTCCTTTGGTTTCCACATATGGAATGCATATGATATGTTTCTTAATTGTGAAGTAACCATCCAAATGACTATGTTATGGACCTCAAATAAAAAATGTGGCAATGCCAATCTTTCTAAAACATCAATTCCATTCAAAATGACCACAAATTTAACTTGGAAACATGTTAATCTCATTTATTTTGATTTTTCTCATTTTAATTCATTAAAATGGCTTTTATGTGAAGTTTCTTCAACCAATGCTTGATATAATCCATATCAATGAACACTTGATGTTTAGACAAGCTTAAAACATCATTTTGAACAACTTTCATGTTGAACAAAAATGCATTTGAGACCTCTAAGTTGGTGAAAATGGCCTATGATCACAAATGACCTATAATCACCAAATGTTCAAAATACCCTTGACTTGTCAAAGCCATAAGTTGAGTTCTACAAATCCTATCAAGGACTTCTAGTACTCTCTAGAAATCTAAGAGGATAAGGAACAACATTCGTGTTGACCGAAAGTTCATAGGAATCATCCTTCTAGGGCAAATGCTTCATGCAAGTTGGGTAACTTTCAAGCTCCAAATTCACATTCCTCAGATGACTTGTAATTTGTCAAAACCATAAATTGAGCTCTACAAATCCTATCAAGGACTTCTAGCACTCAAATTAAAGATAAGACCATGCTCTACAACAATCATGTTGGGGGAAATATGATATGACAATCACATCTTGAGCTAAATTGCCTTGAAGATAGGGGTCAAACTAGGGGATTTTACACTGTCAAGCCTTAGAAACCCTAGCTTGAATCTTCTCAAACTCTTCAATCATGATGAGTTAACCTTGGAATCATCCTTATAACATCTCAATGTATCAATCCATGATCACATGGCTCATGGATTAGGTTTCAACCTTCTTCAAATCATCAGTTGATTTAGGGTTGACCCAGTCAAACCCTAGCTGCACCAATCATGGCTGAGCTTTCTTAATCTTGCACAATGACCTGTCTAGGCCTCAAAGTGATCTTCAAAACTTCTCATGAGCTCTCTCCAGACCTCAAGTCCATCTTCATGGCCTCAGAGTCATCTGATGGTCTTCCCCATAACTCTCAAGTTAGGAGACCTACACACTTGGCTTCAATCACTCTCTCTGAGGATCTTTTAACTTCTCTGATAAGGCTATCAACCCTTGAGCACCTGAATAACCTTCTTAGCAAGCTTCAAACTCTTGTGTAGCCCTTGATTGGTAATCATACCTCTTGATCTCCTGCACACATGTCAATGAAATGCAAATGATAAAGCTAATGTGAATGAAATGAAACATAAGGTAGGTAAAGAAGTGTTGGGAAAATTTTGGGGTGCAACAGATAGGAGGTGACTTGTTGAATTAAAGTTGATGATTTGACAAGGGTAGCCACCTTTTTTCTCTTTCTTCACTATTCACTTTTGCAACTTGCATTAAATAATGATTTCCTTTGATCTTTGTACCATTTTCGTGGGAATTGATGTAAAAATGTTCATTATCAATATAAACATCATAAATGAGGCTTAGTCTTTGATTAGCATCGATTTGGAGAGGTTTTGGAATCAAAAAATGCATGCTGACCTGGTTTTGCCAATGTGAGTTTTTGCCAACTTGTGGCCCTTGGTTCTCTCTAACCAGGAAGAGTTATGGAACCCACTTGTACCTTTTAGAAAGCCCCAATTAGTTAATATAATATTTATGTTTGTGTTAGGAACTCATTCCTCTTGAAACTAGGTCAAAAACCCTTGTGTGGTTAAGGAGTTATGGCTTTGCACTTTTTCAAAACCTTAATTCCCCAACTTTTCGATTACTTCTCAATTCTTGATAAATTGGTCACAAACCTTCATTATTAGATATTAAATGATGTTGGGAACATATTTTGCTTCAATTTTGGGTTAAAACCCTGTTAGTCAATGGGTTGACTTTTCAGTCAGACGAACCGAACGATCGAAAACCTCTAAATTGACTGTTGGTGTCCTGGGTCTTCTGAGGCCTTGAAACTTCTTGAGGGGACTTGAATAAGTCATATGAGCTTCATGGACCATAATTCCATCATTGGAACACCTTTAAATCAAAATTCAAACCACAATTGACTTTTCCTGATCAGAAACCTTAATCGGGAATCCTAAAATGCACTGTTTTTAATCTTCGGGTGACAATCTCAAATTGGATTCATACTTGACCCAACGGAGTATTATTGATGGTGTAGATACTTTCTTCATGGATAATCAATCCAAGGCATTGACTGATTAAACCGTCGAAACTTCAATTTCCGATTGTACGGAACCCTAGTTCACCTGTAACTTAACAAAGACAAACTTGAAGTAGGTTAAGGTTAAATAATCAAATGAAAATGATCCTAGAATGATGATGAAGATTTAAGGGGTCAAAATTTGGGGTGCAACAGTTGCCCCTATTTAAATATCTTCACCAGATGGCAATGAGAGATGATAATCCTTATAGAATTGTAGTGAAAGGTATTTAAATATAGCAAACCAGAAATTTTGCCCCTTAGATCAGATGGTATGCAAAAGGACAAATGCTGAAATGCAATGAATTCTAAATGATGCTTGGATGCAAGACAAACATAGACACACGAGAAAAAAAATTAAAGAACGATAATACAACGAGTAATTACTCACAGGGGACCCGACACACTAGGGAAACAACAGACATCATCCATGAACGGAACTGGATGGAAAAGAGTCACAACATTCAAAATATCAATGAATGAGGTGAGGAGACATTTGAGAAATATAACAGGGACACAGAAACAAATATCAGAGACGTTCGAAAGAACATCGAATGTACTCTGAAATATACCAGAGATATTCGGAAAAACATCGAATAAACTCCGGAATATATCATAGTACATTGAAGACATATATTTTGAAGGTATATCTGAAACATTTAGAAGGGTATTTAAATGTGCGGGAAGAGGTTTGTAGACATATCTGGTAGAACATCAGATAAGAAACAAAGGAGCTCTGGAAGAACATTAGAATAAAAGATATATATATATATATATATATATATATATATATATATATATATATATATATATATATATATATATATATATATATATATATATATATATATATATATATATATATATATATATATATCCGGAAAAATATCGGAAAGATTCTGGGAAAACATCAGAATTTAAGGTAAATATCTAGAAAACCATCAGATAAGTTCTGGAAGAACATCAGAATAAAGACTCAATCTGGAAAAACATCAGAGAGAGAAACATATCCGGAAAAACATCGGATAGATTCTGGAAAAACATCAGAATCAAGGTAAATATCTAGAAAACCATCAGATAAGTTCTGGAAAAATATCAGAACAGAGACTCAATCTGGAAAAATATCAGAGAGAGAAACATATCCAAAAATACATCGGATAGATTCTGGAAAAACATCAGAATCAAGGTAAATATCTGGAAAACCATCAAATAAACACGATACAAAAATCTGTTTGGTAGGTGCCAAGTGAGTTGGACTTTGACCACAAGGTAAGACGTGGATAAAACACGACCCCGGTAGAAATGCAAATGAGGATGAAACACTCATGTTATGCATATGAATATGAATTATACAGATGATATATGATCAAATGCAAATGCAAATGCAGACGACAAGGCTCGACACTTTTGGTGAGAAGACAAGACTGGAAGACTGATTCCTCAACACAGAGATCATTGCCATTCCTCTTGGGGACTAAAGATGCTACCGCTGAACACACCTCTGCCACACTAGTAAATTGTATCAAATTGACGATCCTTGTAGGAAGGATGAAGAGCTTCCTGGGGATTCTTCAAGTAAATTGCCCCAGATTAGCTGTCTGTTGTAGATGAACTGATCCGCTGGGTGTTTGTCTGATGTTAAAGATGACTGGTTCACTGTGTGCTTGGAAAGCTTGCCCCAGTCTAAGTCTTGAAATATCTTCTGGATAAACCACATCTGAGAAGACCTTGCCTTGAATAAATATTGAACTGATTCCTTGACAAGATGTGAAAAGAACTTGCCCCTGATAGAATCATCGACAAAGTTTCTCAACTGTTTGAAAATTCCTTGAGAGGAAAGCCAGTTTGCAAACAAAAGTGTTCATACCAACACGGTAATTCAAAGTTCATGCAACTTTTGAAATTAAAATCATTTTTGAAAGATGCAAAATAAATGAGTCATTGGCCAGAACACGGTGGTTCAAGACACTCAAAGTTTAAAGCACAGGTGTACTGCCAAAATAATTGATTTGCAAAGATCTTTTAGAGTCAGTTTACGCAACCTTGTTATAGTATGCTTTCAAAATAACCTTGTTTCAGTTAGGTCTTTTAAGAGTTGTAGCATGGCCTGGTTCACGGTTTAAGAAACAAAGGATAAAGGCTCAAAGTTTATTTGTGCCCACCCAATCTACGTGATGATCTTCAGTCCTATGCTCAGCTAACTCAGAATATACACTCAGGTTCCTATAGGAATTGCACTGATTATAACCATGACGATGGTTCAGAAGTCCAAGGACTCTTGAGACAGTAGTCACTACTTCTTTACAACATTTGGTTACTCTGACATTGAGGATTTTCAGGGTAAAGATTTAAATACCTCCTCTTTTTTATTATCCCTAAATTTTGCCTGAACTGTTTCTTGTGAAGATTACAGTCAGCGGGATGCCCTCAGTTTTGCCTAAGTCTCCTTCATAGGTTTTGACTTAGCGGGCTTTTTTTCTTTTGATTTTTTTTTTTGAAAGAAAGAGAGTGAATGTCTGGCTTTAATGATCACGGTGAACCATCATCGGCTTTTTGGCTTGAAAAACATCTTCGACACTTGTTCATTGTGTGCAAAGGAAAAATTGTGGATGCAACCTTTATATGAAATGTGTCTTACATGAACATACAACCGAGTTAACTGAGAACTACCCACCCCAAGGTTAAAATTGCAGGTTTTTGTAAAGAAAGAAACTCCAACTTCTAGGCTCGAAGGGGTTAACAAGGGATTATCTTCCTTATTTCTCGAGTGTTTGGGAGTCGAAACAATGCCTTACATCGTCAACAAAGTTTTATTGAAAGCATACTGACAACAGTTATGGGTATAACGTTTTCATCATCCTCCCTCAAATATTTTCATATCAAAAGTTTGAACAAAAGGTGCATATTTTTAAAAGATAAAGCATAAAGATGCAAATACTGGACAAAATGAATTGAATCAAAAGTTTCAATTCTCATTTCGTTAATACAAAAGTACAAACATAATTTGAAGGCAAACAACTAGTACAAAATAAGGAAAGTGCAAACAACAAGAAACATGGCTTAGTGATTAATGAGTTGTCCTGTCTGATTTCAAATTAATAATCTCCATTTGGATTTCTATATTATGCACTTCTTGCTCTGATATCTTGCGTTTGTAATTAGCTCTAGTCCGATATCGGTGTCGAGGAATCAGCTTGACGACTCAAAGGCACACAAAATGATGAAGACAGGTGGAGATGAGTGACTGGACTAACAAAGGTATGCAATGAACCATGCAAAGATGCAAATTCAATGCAATGCGATGCAAGACAGGAGGAAAAACACAAATAACTGGATCAAAGGTTCAAGATCACAGCATGGGGTCTAGGTGAAGAACCAACCACAGGGTGTGTACTATGGGTAAAGCACCTGCATAACGGGTTCTAACAAAGTTCCCAAAGGCATAGTAAATCCTTCGGATATTGCCAACTAACGCAACTACTTACGTGAGTCAACAATATTCTCAAGATAAACTCGTCTGAGTGTAGCATCGCGTGACAACTATTGAGGGACTACTCCCTAACAATTTCCACTCTACGTCCTAAAAGGCCAAGTGGGGTAAAAGTGTTACTAAAGGTCCTCAACTTCGCAGACTCATGTTGAAACAATTAGTGAATACACGACTACTCATGCATTACTAACCATTTCAAAGAGTCTCCACTAAGCGTGATTACATCATATGTCAGACATGTTAGGAATACTCCCAATAGCCCAACTATTGATCATATCACAATCCTATCTCATGTGTCACTCAAATCCGGGTTAGGATTTATCTCACCACTCAAGGCACCCAAAACAAACAGATGTATTCATAATATACACAAATATACAAACAAACAAACATATAGCAAACAAAAATATAAACAAGATGGGCTTAACCCTCGTAAGGGAGGTCCCTAGTGAAGTCGCCATTTCTGTTGCGGTGAGAATCGTGATACCAAGCTATTGATTAACTTGAATCTTTAATTCTTAAATTCACAACCGGACTTTAATTTATCCAAAAAGGAAAGGTTTAAAGAAAGAAAAAACCTATTAAAATGCAAAGCAAAAAGCTAAGCAAAGAGAGATCTAAAGGTTTGGGGGTTGGTTATGCATAGGGTAGGTATTTCACATCCTAAACATCTGTAGTACTCTACAGGAACCTCTTGTTAATATTTGTGTTTGCTAAAGTTTGCTTGCTAAAGGGAAAGTGCTAAGGGTAAATATATAAAGTAAAAAGTATGTACAAAGTATGGTAAAGTATGCTCACAAAGACATCACATCTCGTGCCTACGTATCTTGACAGGAATGGAATCAGAGCAACCGTAGTTCCCCTAACTAGGGTGAGGAAGTCTTGACTGTGGTCAAGGTTCCAAGGGGATGTAAGCATTCATAAGGAAGTACTTACATGGAGTGCGGCGACTCCTGAATCTATGTTGAAATTGTTATGAGAGAATGTCCACGGCGGGACGCTAAACATGAGTACGGAGACTCAGATTCTAAGGCTAGGATAACGGATAAAGGATGTCCACGGCGGGACGCTAAAAGTGAGCACGGCGACTCAAATCCTAAGGTTAGGATAAAGGATAATGGATGTCCACGGCGGGATGCTATAAGTGAGTATGACGACTCAAATCCTAAGGTTAGGATAAAGTGTATCATACATAAACCAAAAATGTCACAAAGATATAAACAAAACGGTTCAAAATCCTCATGGGGATAATCAAAAGTTTTTAAAGGTGAACCACTTAGACGAATACAAACAAAGTTGAATTTCAAACTTAAATGTTCAAGGAAACCAACAAGCCAAGTTCATGTCAATTTCAAATTAAACTCAAATGGAATTAAAGTTTTGAAATGAAGAATGAGAGATAGGAGGGTGAAAACCCTAAAATGGATTATAACTTGCTCATAATGAAAAGTGTTTCTAAAATAGTATTTTTAGAATTATTTAAACATCATATGGAAATATGTTACAACACAAGAATTTTGCAAAAAGAACCACTTAAAAATGATTTAAAATGGAGAAGTTATGTGGTTTTTAAGTTTGTGAACAAAACATAAAAATCTAAATGATAAAAAGAATAAAATGCACGTGATATGACAATGAATCAAACAAATTTGATTATTTAAATATGTTAACAAATATGTATGAATAATACAAGATCAATCTCACAAGAAAAATCAAGTTACAAGTTGAAAAAGTTTAAGAACATCATGGTAAAAACCCTAAAAACAACATGGTAGCATGTGAAATGCAAATGGAAAGTTCACATTTATGAGTTTTAGGCTTACCTCTTGAAGAAAGCTTAAGAAATAATAAAACCATAGATCTTGAGAGCTCTTCCAAGATCTGAAAATGTTCCTAGGATGATGAATAGATGCTCCAAAGAACCTCCAAGCAAGCTAGTGGACAGAATGCCTTGTAAATGAAGGAAAATCTCTAAAATCCAAAGATTTCAAAGACCAACTCTCTAGAACCTTGTTACATAAGTGTGGAAGTGATTTGGATAGCTTCAATACATCATATTTGATGTGCTTGAAGTGTTTCTCGAGTCGGAAGAAGTTTGGAAATGGTTTTGAAAGGTGTTTTGCAAAAGCAGATTTTGAGGAATTTTGGAAACTTAATGAGATTTTACAAGAACTTGTGATTGTGTAAGAAAGGGAGTTATTCCTGGTTTCTAGCATGGAACTTGTGTGTTTATGATGTAGGAATTGAGTTCTATTTATAGCCAAAAGCCTTGGATCAAGGTATGGGCAAAAGTGAAGCAAATTGCCAATTTTAACCTTCCATCATGAAAATCTTTGAGTTTTTCAATGCAATCTTCATATTTGTGTTTAAGCCACTCTACTAAGATATTCTCCATGCTCCATAGATTTTTTTCATCATGCTTGATAGGATAGGAGGTGACTTGTTGAATTAAAGTTGATGATTTGACAAGGGTAGCCACCTTTTTTCTCTTTCTTCACTATTCACTTTTGCAACTTGCATTAAATAATGATTTCCTTTGATCTTTGTACCATTTTTGTGTGAATTTATGTAAAAATGTTCATTATCAATATAAACATCATAAATGAGGCTTAGTCTTTGATTAGCATCGATTTGGAGAGGTTTTGGAATCAAAAAACTCATGCTGACCTGGTTTTGCCAATGTGAGTTTTTGCCAACTTGTGGACCTTAGTTCTCTCTAACCAGGAAGAGTTATGGAACCGACTTGTACCTTTTAGAAAGCCTAAATTATTTAATACAATATTTATGTTTGTGTTAGGAACTCATTCCTCTTGAAACTAGGTCAAAAACCCTTGTGTGGTTAAGGAGTTATGGCTTTGCCCTTTTCAAAACCTTAATTCCCCCAACTTTTCGATTACTTCTCAATTATTGATAAATTGGTCACAAAACTTCATTAATAGATATTAAATGATGTTGGGAACATAGTTCGCTTCTATTTTAGGTTAAAACCCTGTTGGTCAATGGGTTGACTTTTTAGTCAGACGAACCGAACGATCGAAAACCTCTTAATTGACTGTTGCTGTCATGGGTCTTCTGAGGCCTTGAAACTTCTTGAGGGGACTTGAATAAGTCATATGAGATTCATGAACCATAATTCCATCATTGGAACACCTTTAAATCAAAAGTCAAACCACAACTGACTTTTCCTTATTAGAAACCTTAATCGGGAATCCTGAACTGCACTGTTTTTAATCTTCGGGTGACAATCTCAAATTGGATTCATACTTGACCCAATGGAGTATTATTGATGGTGTAGATACTTTCTTCATGGATAATCAATTCAAGGCATTGACTGATTAAACTGTCGAAACTTTAATTTCCGATTGTACGGAACACTGGTTCACCTGTAACTTAACAAAGACAAACTTGAAGTAGGTTAAGGTTAAATAATCAAATGAAAATGATCCTAGTATGATGGTGAAGATTTAAGGGATCAAAATTTTGGGTGAAACACATAGAAACAGCTTATCCAAGGTTCCACCAGATCAACTCATCAAGTAAGCACGAATTTAACAATAGAAAACAGAGATCTAACAACATGGATACACAATTACACAACAACAACACAAATCGAGCGGATCAAAATCAACAAAAAAATGAATCGAATATGAAGATTAACATGATAAGCTCAAAAATTAAATCGGATCGAGAATTCCAACCTTCAAATTGAAGATTTGCTTCGTTAAGTGTTGATCAACTGAATTTGAGCATATCAAATGCTAGAAATTCGAAAAACTTCAAGATCCACAATAATTGTTGTTATATGAATGAATATCCACCAAATTTGAGTCAAAAAGCTTCAAATAATCACTTCTAGATCCAACTCCAGATTCAGATCCAAGCTTGCACGAAAATTAAAGATGAAATTTGATTCAATGATGATGGTAAATGGAGGATTATTCTCAAGAATCCATTGATTCCAATGAAGAATCAATAATTCCAATGAAAAAGAGCTTTGAGTGAGTTTTGGAGATGGAGAAGTTGAGAGAATTTGAGAGAGAATTCTGATCAATTCTGAAAAATGAATGTGAGAATTGAAAATTGGATCGTTGGTTTGGAGTGGACCACTTAAATATGACTTAGGTTTGGGATCCAAAGCAAGGATTGGAATTTGGATTGGAAATCAATGCTTGGAATGTGGAATGGGATTTTGGAGGGAAATCTGTAACTTAGAGGTGTTCTAGATCCTTCCCAAGTGAAAATTTGAATTCCAAGGTGATCAAAATTGGACCCCAAGTGCAATTGGCTTGCAAAATCACGTACAGGGCAAAATCTGCTATGCTTAACCGATTAACCATATGCGTTAATCGGTTAATACTGTTAAAATTCCAAATATGGGCTAATTCTCCTTTGGTTAATCGATTAACCATATAGGTTAACCGATTAACACCTTCAAATTTTGAATTTTGGCGCCTTTTGGTGGGAAATCTGTCCATTTGCCCTGTTTCAACTGTCTAGAGCTCTGTTTAGCTGCTAAACCTCATTTTTGAACATTATTACTGTGAAAATGCTTGTTATGAGCCTGAGTGCTGCTTCTGATCTGAAATCAACCTGCAAAATAAAATCGGTCGCCTGACCGTTGGACAAAATAAATGCCCGAGCCTCTGATGCTCGTTGTTTGTTGTTCAGTCTTTTGCTCCAAAATGAACCTGAGTCACAAGAACGCCTTGATCCCATGCCTAGAGAACTAATGATATGCAATGCAAAAAATGAGAAATGCAAAGAAACAAAAGCCAGTTACGGTTAAAACGAAAGGCAAATTTTTGGGTGCTACAAGCTCAAGTAAGGGTTTTTGATGCTCTTGATCATTTTGGAAAGCTGGTATAATGTAATTTAAGTTTGATGTTTAAGGTTTATCTTGAATCATTGTGGATCAAGGAGGAAAAACGGTCTCAAAGTTGGCTAAAACACAAAACAAATTATGTCCAAAATTTTTCAAGTGTCAAAATTCAAAAAGTATTGAAACCCTAACTTCATGGCCTTGTATCTCAAAATCTATGCATTTTTTTTGGAATCCATGCAAAGTCACAAAGTTGTAGCATGTAACAATCTCTTGAATTTGAGCTTTGGATCAAATAAAATGGTTGCTTGGTTTGTAAGTTATGACTTTGCAAAAGTTTCACGAAATTACAGTTTTTTTCCGTAACTTGGAAAAATTTTCATTTCTTCATGGTTGCCCTCTTTACAAGTAACCTCTCTTTTGTTGATTTTTATTGATCAATCATGATTCAAATATCATATTAACATTGTTCTTAACTTGAAGAGGCCATGTTTAACCAGAGTTGACTTTTTGTATTAGATGAGTTTTGAACTTTGTGATCCTTTATGAAATCAAATCCTTGGGATAAATTAAAAAACATGGATAGAATCAAAATGTGTTTTTGAATGTCTTGAATCATGTCCCAGGGTTTAAGATCATTCCTTTGTTTAGAAGTCAAAGGTACAATTGACTTTTTATCAAAACCCTAGTTTGTGGCTCAGATGAATTTGAATCCTTGCATTGTTTATGAATCAAGTTCTTTGGATCAATCTAGTCATATAATGGACTAATATAAGGAATTTGAGTTTCTTGAAACATATCTTAAGGTATTGGCTCATGCCTAGATGAAAAATTCACTTTGGAGGCCCTAATCAACCAAAACCCTAATTGGTGCACCAAATGAACTTGGGGCTTGATTCACTTGAAATGATGTAGACTTGTGCTTGATTCTTGATGGAGGAGATCCCTTGATATTTATGAATGAATGAGGGATTGGGTAAGTTGAAGTTCATGCCCATTTTTGATTGATCATTTTCCTGAATCTCTTTTGATGCTCAAAACCCTAATTCAAAAATCAAATGAAACAAACAACAATATTTGTATTTCCAAATGGGTTAGTGATGCATAAAAATATTCACACATATGATTCTAATGAAATGCAAATTATGTAGGATATTAGGGTAAAAAATTAGGGTATGATAGATGTCCCTATTTAAGGTTTTCCTATCTAGAGAGGTGGAGATTGACATCTTAGCTTCAACCAGATATGAGAGACTTAAATACAATAAAAAATGCACAAAATTTGGGCCCTAAGATTCCTTAAATGATGTGATGCTTGTGAATGCAAGACATGAGACTTGTGAGGATGACACCATAGAAGACTTATAATAATTTGAATCGCTAGGGATTAAAGAATTATTCACTAGGAAAGAAATTAAGACTAAGGATGTAGTTTGCTGGGAAACAAGGACGTATCTGTACTAATTAGGGAGATGATAACTCCACCGGGGTGTTTGACTATGATTATGATAATTTGAATGGTAACAGACTCCTACTATCGGAACGTGCTTGCTCATCTTCTTTAACTAAGTAATCCTACTTAGAAAGGGTAAAACTTCCTTGCGTTTCTGGTCATGAGCGATGAAACCGGTCTTCATTTCTGAAATAAACTTCCCTTCGATCCTGGTTTTTAGCCATGGAACTGGTATTTGTTTCTGAAATAAACTTCCCCTCGGTCCTGGTTTTTAGCCATGGAACTGGTCTCCGTTTCTGAAATAAACTTCCCCTCGATCCCGGTTTTTAGCCATGGAACTGGTCTTCGTTTCTTCTTATCAAGTCTTTCTCTTGAAAAGTTTGAGATAATAGGCGTTGGAAAAGGTGATCACTTGCTGGATCAATAACTTTAATGGGAATTTATGACGAGATACAGACTAGTTATCTCGCGGGACAGATTTCTTGAGTAAAGAGACACAATCTATTATGGTCCTCACCAAACTTATCGCCGAGATTTACTAGGAAGATATCCATTTGATGAGGAATAGACTTCATCATACTTCTCTTTAAGACTTCTTCGGAAACACGCCATAGAATGATTGATAATCTTATGTCAGACTTGGTGGGGATTACCATTGTCTAAAATGCAGAGTTTTTCAAACTTCTCTGCTGAGATGCCATTTGCTGGAAAAATTTCATCATAATTCCCTTTGAGACTTCTTCAGATAGATGCCATTTGATGTAGGACAATTTTGAGGTGCTGGTGACTTTATTGAAAGAGAGACAAACTTCTCGGGAAGAAACTGCCATTTGTCGATCCACCGGGAATTTTTGGGCCAAAAAAACAAGCTTTTTAAGAGATTGCCACTTGTTTGTCAGGTGTAGATTCCAAAGAGGGATAAATTTAACTTTAACAGGGATAGACAAACTTCTAGGAAGGAGATTGTCGTTTGTTGATTAGTAGAGACTTCCTAGGGATGTGATATCCTTTTTTTCAAGAGGTTTTTTTGAGAGGCTTCCACTAGAGGATTCACTTTAATCTTGGAATGCAAAGGGCGCCTCTACTAAGAAGAGTGGGGTTTAATATATATATAAAGTGAAATTCCTTCTCATTCTTTAGAGGTTCAAGTTACCAAAATGGTCAAGGACCGAATCCAATCCAAGAATAGACTGGAGAGATACCTTTTAAAAAAGACTCTTCCCAATGAGGAATGGACTCAAATTGGGAATTTATCCTATTCAAGTGTGGAGAGGAGGACCGAAGTAAAACTTCCACGAGGATTAAACTCAGTGGGGAGTTAGAAAGAATATACACTTTCACCTTAAATTTGACAACTGTATTGGAAAGAGGGAACTTACCACTTGGGGAAAAACACGACCAAAATGAGCGAACCATGTCAAGATATGCATATGAATATGAATCATGAATTCAACTATGCATGATGTATGAATGAATGTTACGTTTATGCTTAAAAAACGGACAAGAGACAAGAACTAGTGATGAAAATATTTAAAAAAACCGGATACTTGGCCAATCTTGCATAGATGGAAGCAAACTGGAGATTTTGAAGGCAACACTCTACTGAGGAAAAGGATCAAATCTTATCTTGATTCCAACATTCATCAGAGGAAAAAGGAAGTTCACTCCTTACGGGGGGTGATAGATCGAGCACCTCAATTTGAAGTAATGATTGTGAGGGCATAGTTCCTCATACTGAGTTATACTTATTTTAATGATGTCAAAACTTACATAGGTAGAAAAATTTACTTTGGACAGTATCATCTGTGAGGACAAACCCTCATGTAACATATGGTATTGAGTTTCGATGATGATAATACGCAACCATGGATGAATCGGTCTTATCGGCTCTACATACTCAAGACAATTGCAATATTTCATCTCTCATATCCTTCTTATATCCTTCTAACTTGGCATATTCAATTCAATATACGTGGAAGATCAATGGTTATGTTTAAATGTATTAAAATCATAAATATATGCATTTTTACAAATTTGCAGGGTTTGAGTCGACCACAGGTCGGCGCATAAAGCAGTACAAACTCCCACTGGTCGGTGCACGCTGACCTATGATCGACCACAGGGTCAGCGCATGAAGCAGTGCAATTTCTCACTGGTCGGCGCACGCCGACCTATGGTCGACGCATGCAGTCAACATTTTTCAGATTGCCTAAAACTGAAGGCTATGCGTCGACGCATAGTCCTGCTATGGTCGACCATTCGCGCGTTTGTGCAGTTAGTGAAGTCTTTCTACTTTGGTTGAAAAGCTGTTAAGTGTGTTGGTTGGTTGGTTACTATATATAGAAGGTTTGTTCATTTTTAACAACAACAATTGAGATTTTGAGTCAATTGTGCAAGAAATAAGAAAAGTGAAACAGGTGCTACCAAATCGCTTCATCTTCATCCTCAACAATTCACAACACAACAATTACACACAATAATTCTTGATGTGGTTTGTGTCTCGTTCAAGGTGATAAGGTCTGAAGCCATTGATTGGGAATCCTGTTCGGGTGGAGTTTGTAGCAGGTTTTTCTTGAATAAAACCTTTAAGGTTTTACCCTCCAAGATTCGGAGAATTTGGGGGTTTTTGGTACGGATCGTCTTTACCAACTTCAGCTGAGCGAAGGTGATTGAGAAGCGGAAGGTTTCATTAGTCTAGTAGCGGAAATAAGTGAAATGTGCAAGAGAGTTCCGGGTTCGATTTGTTGTGATTGAGATCAGTCAGGCCGAGGGTTTGAAGAACGAAAGGTTGTTCAACAAAGGGGCTGGAATCGGAGGTCTACTCACAATGATCGAAGTACTTGATTCGACCCGAATCAAGGAAAAAGGAGAGAAAAGCATCATCAACATCAAGAGAACTTGTTTGTATATTTTGCTTATCTACCATTGTATAAAAACTTCAACTCTACAGGTGATATCTATTATATTGATCTCAATTCTAGATTTAGAATTGAGGGCAGACGTACCCCGAAGCGAGGACGACGGGGGAACTGCCTCAACAAATCTTTGTCTCCTTTATTTTTCAGCACTTTCATTTTGGAGTTAGAATTTGAGTAATTTTAGTTTAAGCAATTCCATCAAAATTTTCATTGAATTGAGTAAGTGGTTTTGACTGTTTTGAACTCTAGTACAATAATAGATTGTACAATGAATTTGGAATTACTTACTCAAGCCAAAATTCACATGGAGTGTCTCACACACCAAGTGTTTGATAAATTTCCTAAACCAAAATTCACTTGGATCATTTGCATAGTTTGTGGTGATTGTGGAGCATTGGAACTAGTCCTAATTATTAGTGGTAAAATCAATTGATTAGTGTGACTAGTGTGTTGAATCCAATTTTTTCTCATTATCACTTCCATAAGGCTAGACGCATATTCGGTCTTCTAATAACAGTTCGTTTTAGACAGTAATTTTTCCACGGCCGCTTCCGCAAAAACAAATATTTTTAAATCCAATTTTTAATTGGTAAGCGCCAACTGAATTTTTAATTGGGATCTATTCAACCCCCCCCCCCTTCTAGATCCAAGTCATTATCTAACATCATCATGTCGCATATGCATACCCTATTTCTATTGCGTCAAAAACATGTTTAGATACATATAGGAAAAGTACAATATGTGTTCCATATAGGTTTGATCATGTTGGTCTAGCTTGGGATATGTTGGAGTATCTTAAAAGTAGTTAAATACATGGAAAAATGCATTTTTGCATATTCTGAGTCTTTGAGTCAACTTATAGACTGTTCAGATCGACTCACACAAAAGTCATTTTTCATGGATTACTATCAGGAGTGCTCATGTTGATCCTCCGGTCGATTCATAATGTGTTCATTTCTCTCTGTCTAAATTTGCATCCTTTGCATCAACGCATAACCTGTTTCGGTCGATGCAAAATGTTGTTTTCTGCATAATCTAAAAATCAGGAGAGCTCAGGTCGACCCTCCCCTTTCTGGAGGTAGACCGCTCGTGCATTTTTCACCAAAATTCTGTTATATGAAACTGTTAAAGTGTTTGTTAAGTTGGTTAATTGGCTTTACAGTTGCATATATATTGAGTTTGCTTATTCTTCAAAATATAACAAGAAAAGTGAAAATATACACTGGTTTTGTTCTCATCATCATCATCCTCTTTCTTGCATTTTTTCAACAACTACACATAATCATTGTGGTTGTGTATTTTGCATTATAGAGGTGATAACGTCCAAACATAGGATTCGTGTAATCAGGTTTGGGTTGAGAAATCAGTGGGTTTTTCTTGAATAAAACCGTTAGGGTTTTGTCCTTCAAGAATCTTAGATTTGTGGGTTTTTGCACAAATCGGTCCATCACAGATTCAGTCGAGCGAAGGTAATCGAAGAATATGATGTTTTGTCGATTTAGTAGCGGTAACTGGAGGATTGAGAGAGGAAGATTTGGGTTCGAAGCGTTGGTGATTGAAATCAGTCGAGAAATATTTGAAGATAATAGGGTTGTTCAAAGGGTGTGTCACAATCGGAGGTTTACTCATCACGTTCGAAGGACTTGATTCAGCTTGAATCAAGGGAAGAGAAGGAATAGGCTATGCATTAACAATTGGTTTTGATTGGGTGAATTCTATTGCTTCTCTTGTAAACATTTGCAAACAAGTTATATATATACACGTCTCAATTCTATTTTTAGAATTGAGGGCAGACGTACCCCGAGCGAGGACGACAGGGGAACTGCCTCAACAAATTGGTGTTCTCTCTTTATTTTTCAATTGCTTTATTTCTGAGTTTGTGTGCAAACAATTTAGTTGATCAAAATTTTGATGTGTGTAGTGTTGAACCATTTTTAGAAACCTTATTATAATCCTTGATTATAATTGAATATTATAGCACCTCACTCACATTTTGAAATTCACTTGTGGTGCCTTGCACACCAAGTGTTCGACTGATTGTGTGAACACAAACACTTGTGTTGTCTTTTTAATTGGGTTATATTTTACACGCATTGGAAACTGTCCAACCTTATAGTGAATAAAATCTAGTTAATGTGTGTTCAAATTAGTGATTATAAATCTCGTCTTTATCGAATTCCATAGGCTTTGCGTATATCCGGTCTTTTTGATAAAGGTTCGTTTAGACGAATATAGTTCCTCGGTCGCTTCCGCCTAAAACTTTTTAATACCAAATATTGGTAAGCGCCGACTCTGTTTTTAATAAGTGATATATTCAACCCCCCTTCTAGATCCGTGTCTTCGTCTAACAAGTGGTATCAAGAGCACCGATTAATTCCGTGCTTCACATATAACTTCTTAGAATATGGAAAACGAGCCAAAAGGGTCTTACAATAGAGCACCTATTTTCAACGGTGAAAACTATAGTTACTAGAAAGATTGTATGCGTGTGCATATAAATTCCATTGACAGGAAGGTATGGAACATTATATTGAACGGTCTTATGGAAATAACCATGATCGATGAAAATAACATGGTTGTGTCTAAGCCTAAAGCACAATGGAATGATGAAGACGAGAAAATGTACAATTACGATTGGAAGGCTAAAAATATTCTTATCTCCTCTTTAGGAGTTGATGAATATTGAGTTTCACATTGTACGACTGCTAAAGCTATGTGGGACTCATTGCAAGTTGGCCATAAGGGAATAAATGATGTCACACTAGCTAGAATCAATACTTTGACTCAAGAGTTTGTTCTCTTACACATGGAGCAAGGGGAAATCGTTGCTGACATACAAACGAGATTTTCTCATTTAATCAATAGACTAAATTCACTTGGTAGACCAATTTCTAATGATGTTGCTACTAACAAAGTATTAAGATGTCTTACCAGGGAGTGGCAACCAAAAGTCACTGCCATAAAGGAAGCAAATGATCTTATGACTTTGGACCTTACAACTCTTTTTGGAAAGCTCCAAGAACATGAGCAAGTGCTTCTTAGTCTCGAGTAATTTGAGAAAAAGGAAAAGAAGGAAAAGACCAAAACTACGGAAAAGAAGTCTATAGCTCTAAAAGCTTCTTGTTCAAAGTCCTATGCAAAAGAGATGAGTGATTGTGACTCGAGTGATGACGAAAAGAATGAGGATATGAGGTTGTTCGTGAAGCGATACAATTGCTATGTAAAGAAAAATGGTATCCAACATTCCAAAAAGAATCTCGTCAATTTCAGAAGACAATCAAGGTATTCTAAGAATAAAGGCAATAAAGGGAGTAGAGTTAGAGGGTCGTGCTTCAATTGCGGAAAATACGGACACTACTAGCCGGATTGTCCATTGATAAAAAATGACAAAGGAAAGGAAATAAATTGGTCACATAAGAAACAAGTTAAGCCTAGAAGAGCTTACATTGCTTAGGAAAGCGATAGCGAGTCATCCGAGGATGATAGTTCAAGTGACGAAGAAGAATTTGTCAACCTTTGTCTCTCTGCTCATCAAAAGAAGAAAAATAAAAAGGTATTACATGTTAAATATGAAAACTCTACTAAATTGTCTCATTCTGAATTACAAGCTGCTTTTGATACCTTACACCATGAAGCCAAGGAAGCCTTTAAACGGCTGGCCTCAAAAAAGATTTTTTTGCTCATTTGGAGCAAAAGATCCTCGATTCCGAAAGGAAATTGGAGGCTCTAAAGGCATCCATAGTGGAAGGAACAAAGGTGGATTGTGAGGAAGAAAGAAATAGATGGGTAAACTTTGGGTGTGATACTTGTTATATTTGGCAAAAGGAGGTTAGAACTCTCAAGGCCAAACTTAACAAGGCTCTAGAACCTAAAATCACCTTTGCTATTGATAGAGCACATTTTAGAAAAACTATGATTAATCCTTATCAAAACTATACATATGTGGTCAAAAATCAAGACAACAAAAGTGATACAAAAGTTAACCTTACTTGCTTGCATTGTTGTAAAAGGGGTCACACCATTGCTAAATGTCGCTTTAGAAGATTTTTAGTTCCTAAAGGGGTTTATCGATGGTTTCCTAAATGCAACCAAGATTTCACTCACAACCAAGGACCCAATAAACAATTGGGTACCTATTTTTGTTGATTGTGTTTATAGGTACAAAGTCTTGAGCCTACTGAGAGAAGGTGGGTTCTGGATAGAGGATGCTCAAGACATATGACAAGAAAAATATCTCTCTTCATTGACTTTGTCGCAAAGAAGAAGGGATTTGTAACCTATAGAGACAACAACAAGGGATCAATACTTGGAAAAGGTAGTGTAGGTAATCCCTCGTCTACTACTATCTCTGATGTACTGCTAGTTGAGGGCCTTAAACACAATCTTATTAGCATTAGTCAATTATGTGACAAGGGACACAAAGAATCTTTTTCGAAAGATTGCTTCATGATTGAAAATAATGATAAAAAGGAGTATGTGTTTAATGGCTTGAGGGTAAATAACGTTTATATGTTGGATTTGAGTGAGTATCCTTGAGCAGTGACAAATGTCTCGTGACTATGAGTGAGGAATCATCGTTGTTGCATAGACGTTTGGTGCATGTCAACTTTGACTTGCTAAATAAGATAGTTTCTAAGGACCTAGTTATTGTCTTACCCAAAATCAAGTTTACAAAGGATCACTTATGTGATGCGTTCCAAATGGGGAAGCAAATAAGGATCTCGTTTAAATCTAAAAACATTGTGTCAACTACGAGACCTCTTAAACATATTTATATGGACCTCTTTGGACCATCTAGAATTAAAAGTCTAGGTGGTAATTGTTGTACCCCAAAATTTGCCCAACCTTTTCTTTACTTGGTTTATGTTTCATTTCATTGTTCTAGCATATTGCATTACATAACATTTTGCATTTTACAGGAGATCAAGAGATGTGTGTATAACCAGAGGAATTTTCCAAGGGTTCTAAGCCTAATAAAGAGGTTGTATTCAAGTCAACAGGAGGGTTATCATCATCAGAGACAAGTCAAAGCCCTTTGGATGGGCAGATAAGTGTGTGTGGTTCACCTCCTGTCTAGGAGGCCATTTGAAGGTCATCTGAGGATCACAAGCCCATTGTTATGGAGGGATATGATCATTTAAGCTCGTTGGAGGCCTTGTAAGTCATTTTGGAGTTCAATCAAGTGTTTACACCAAGTGCAAGTGGCTACAGTTGAAGATGGTGCAATTAGGGTTTTCATCTGGTCAGCCCTCAATCAACTGTGAAATTGAAGGAGATTAAGACTCAATTCCAAGTCCTTATGGTCATGGAATATTGTGTTGAGGTACATGAGATATCATTTCAAGATCAATTCATCAAGAATCAGGAGTGTGAGGAGTTACTAAATTAGGGTTTTTAGTGTAAAATCCCCTATTTAATGCCTAACTTCAAGATCACCTATCTCAAGATACAAGTCTCATCTCACCTTGACCCTAACATGAAACTTGTAGAGCATGTTACTAGCTTTCTTTTGAGTACTAGAAGTCCTTGATTGGATTTGTAGAACTCAAGTTATGAAGCAGACAAGTTACAGGTCCTTAGATGAATGTGATTTTGGTCAACAAAAGTCAACCAAATTCCAAGCCACGTTTAACCTAGAAGGATGTTTCTCATAAACTTTTGATGAACTTGAAAGTTGGTCCTCATGATCTTAGCTTTCCAAAGAGTACTAGAAGTCCTTCATCTGATTTGTAGAACTCAAGTTATGAGGCTTGCAAGGCAGGGGTATTTTGGGAAAGCAGGATTACAGGTCATTTTCATTATAGGTCCATTTCACCACTTTGCACACTTCAAATGGAAATCTTTCCAACTTAAAACTTGCTCTAAACAAGGTCATTTTCTCAACCAAACATTAAGGCATCAAAGGTTTGGCTTGGATTGAAGAATCCCTAATGAAATTTCCATGAAAAAGGCCTTAAACGGGGAAAATCAAATTAAATTCATTTGGGATCATTTTGTACCAACCTTGTGCAATTTTTGAGTGCCAAATACATTTCAAAAACAATGCCAACTTTGGATTTGATATTTGAGCTCAATTTGATGGCCATTTTCATGCTTACTTCAAGTTTAAGTAACACATCCAAACCATGCCATAAGATTAAATTAAGGAGCCATTTTCAGCCCTTGGATCAACCTACCTCAGATGCAAGCTAGCTGAGCCATTTTTACAGCTTGACAAGGTGATTTTCGTGCACTTTTTGAAGTGGTCATGAAGTGAAAAAGTGAAATCCAATTGGGCTTAAGGAGCATAGAATTAGGCCTTCTTTCAATCCAAATCCATCATACTTATTCTCAGGATCACACACAAGCTTTCAGAACTGATTTTGGTGAGAAATTGGACAAGAACACATTGAGAAAAAATGAGAGCAAAGTCAAAATCATTTTTCATGTTTGAGTGAGTTTTAATCAAAACCAAACATTTGAAAAGATTCCTTGAGGTTCATAGAACATTTCTGGGTGTTTTATTTTAACCTTCACTAAAGAACTGAGCTCTGAGGAAGCTCTCATTTAGGTTTCTTTTCATTCCTTTTGTCTCACTGTTTATGCGTTGTTATCACCCCATTTTTATATATTTGTGAACCTCTTGATGTGTAGATGGTTTCTGGATTAATTTTGTGGCTGTTTGTGAACTTTTAAGTTTTGAGCTCTAAGCTTGTTGTTCACAGTTTGGCTTTGTCATGGCGTTTTAGGCTTAAATAATGGTTGATTCTTGTTCTACATGAGATGTAGATCATTTTTGGTTTTTATTTTGTTTGATTTGATCAAGTTTTGAAGCACCTGCGTTTTTGGCCGTGGCTGGTTTGCTTGGGTCGCCGGAGAAGACGACTGGAACAGTGGTTCCGGCCGTCTGGTTTCCCCCCAAGTTTGAATACTTTCCCAGCCACGTGTGTTGTTCATATCCGTTTGATTTGCTTACTTTTCATTTGCACGCTCCAGATTAAGACGTATGGTGCACCTCGTTTGACTTGTCCCATGGAATCACTCAGTTTTTTGCTTTTTTATTTAATATCCACGTGTGTTGTTGTGTGCCCTTGGATGTGATTACCTTTTGGTACAACTGTCCAGAGTGCGTTCCACCATGGGCCTTTGTTGACTCACCACACGCAAGCACACTTTGCTTTTTATTTATTTTTGGCTGAGTGGACTGGGCTTGCTATCTGCACCCCCCTGAGCTGGCTCATTTGATTTCCAACTTTGCTGGGTTGCTATTTGCACCAAGCTCTTTTTTATTTTAATTTCTTTTTCTTTTTGTTTTTTTTATATCTGTTTAGATTTAAATCATTTTAAAATACTTCTAAGAGTGATAAAATTCCACAAAAATATGTTTTAGACTCCTTGAGATGTCCTCTCATTTTAGGAAATTTTTATTTTATTTTTTGAATTATTTTTCAATTAAAAATGGAATTTAACATTGGAAGTGTTTTATTTGACCTAAATCTTGACATGTTTTGGTTTTTATTTTGTTTCTCTCATTTCCTTTTGATCCAATGAGTAAAATTCAATCCTCATATCAATGATGATTTGATGAATTTTTAAGGACCATTTTGCCCCTGTTGGTTGACTTTTGATGCACTTCATTTGACCCTAGACAATCCTCCTTCACAATGGAGCACCCTTGTGAATCAATTTCTATGATGATGTTGTGAAGTGACTATGATTGTAATATTTTGGCCTCTGGTTGCCAACATGTTTATGAGCTTCTTGCATTTTATTTGGCTATTTTTGAATCATTTTCCTAATTTTAGAGTAACTTTTAAGTCAAGTTAGCCTAAAGGGAGGTTCATACAAACACATTGACCTAGTTTGCTTTGGATATGACATTTACGGATCCTTTGAGCCTTCAATGCCTTTTGATTCATGTAGCTAACATGTTAAGGATGATGTTTGCTCATTTTTAGGTCATTATATTGAGTTTTGCTTATTCATTTGATTGTTTGCTTTTGAGTTCCCAATTAGGGTTTCTATGTGAAACATGCTTGTTTTCCTCTGGGAATTTGATTGCATTTCCTTATGGTTTATTTGCTTTTGATTATGAGCACTTTTATTTCATTTCCCTTGTTGTCCAATGACTTTGGAATCGAAATTAAGTTGGCTTGCTCCCTCCTTTGGAGGTACTTGAAGCATGCCTAAAATGATGAATCCATGAGGACTTCTTTGTGCTTTCTTGTGCACCTCTCTCGTGATGCTCATGGTTGAGTGCCCATTATGAGTTCCTTGATGTCCTCATATAGCCTCACATCCTCACTTTGTTTTAGGTCTTCTTTGCCATTCATTTTTGTTTGGGTTCTGGCATTGTGGTTGATGTTTGAATGGTTTAGGCCATTTTATCCCATTTTAGTGCACTTGTGTGTTTCTTTTGATGCATTTCTCGTTCCTTTCATCTCTTGCATTTGTAATATTGTTGCTTGAGGTTTAGATGAGATTGTGGAGGCTACTTCCCCACACCAATTTCCTCCCTCATTTGCATTCCATGTTTGCATTCTTGCATGTTTATGTTGTTTCTCTTTTCTCTTTTGTCTCCTTTCCCTTAGGATCTCTAATCTGTCTTATTCAAGGGAGATTATGATAGACATTAGGATCTTAACCATGTATGATAACATTAGGTAGCATTCCCTTATCTCAATCTTAGGATCACCATTGCATGACAACTTTAGGTTTGAGTTTAGTCCCCCTTTAGTGTCCTTTCTCTTCTCATCTCAAAACAATCATAAAACACCTAATAAAGGTTAAATGATTATTGTGCGTTACGAGCCTTAAGCACTTGGGAAAGGCTTGTTGAGGAGTTTCTCTTCAATGGCTTGGATGTTTAGTATAGCACCCTTAGGGTGATATGCGACGCATTCACTCTAAGTCATACTCTCTAGTGCGATATGAATTGCAAACCATTCAAAAACACTTCTTCCCTAAAAAACACAAAAAAAAATCATTCAAACTTCTTTTTGACCTTTGGGGCCTTTAATCTTGGAAAATCATTTTCATAAGGAGAGTTTTGTTAACTTTTGGTTCTATCGCAAAAGGTAACGCCTAAGTCTCCAATGGTCGAGCTGCATACACCAAACTGCTAGAACTGATTGTTAACCCTACTCGGGTAAAACAGTTGAACAAACCTGTGTTCCCTTTTAGCCCGGACTACGTTTGCTCTGATCTTTCATACCAGATGAAAGTACGTAGGACCAAGACACGATGTCTTGGCGAGCAACCTTCCCTCCTTTCACCCGTAGTTAGCCGAACTACGTTGACTCTGACTTCTCACTTCAGATGAGATACGTAGGCACAAAGCGCCATTGCTTTGTCGAGTCACTTCTTTTTATTTTGTCCTTGATCCTTTAGTTAGATAGTTTCAATCACCCTTTTAGATAGACAACAAGCATGGATCCCATCGATTACGACGGACGTGAGGGGTGCTAACACCTTCCCCTTCTGTAACCGACTCCCAAACCCGAGGTTTGGTTGTGATGACCGATCTTATCCCTCTTTTCGTTAGGTTTTCTCTGAGTGTTTCCTTTCCCTCTCTTAGGATAAATAACGCATGGTGGCGACTCTTCTGTCATTGTCGGCCTTGATTTTTGCAGTAGCGACAGTTCGCGACTCTGCTGGGGACAGGAATATCCCCTATGCGAGTCAATCCTAGCACTTGTTTATTTATTGTTTGGGTGTGTACATATGTGCTTTATCTTTCTTTATTTGCTTTTCGCATTTTACTTTCCGCATGATTCATTATTGCTGTGTTGTGGGAAGGGATTGTTCCATTGAGAGATAAGCCAGACCCAGGCTTGAGTACAGACTTAGCATTAGAAGTGGAGATTAGTGGTGAGCCTGTTTGCTTTGCATGCACCAGCTAGCCATGAAATTCGCGCTCAGACGAGATTCTCTTTAACGATTTTCTTTCTGGACCTTTGGGCTCGAGGGAATTTTGGAACTGAGGATTGTCGAATCTGGGAACCGATCACTTGTGAGTCTGCTAAGTGAGGCCTCTTCAAGAAATGATGATGCCAAACCAAAAATGGTGAATGTATCATCATTTCCTGAAAGTCTGTGACGCTGATGAACACATAGGATGCCAAACCTTGTCAGTAGATAGGTCCTTACCTATGAGAGGGATGGGGTTGTGCAGGAAACTTTAGCCTTTAGATTACCCGGTTCTTTACAGTTTGGATTATTGATATCAGGGGGGCCCTAGTATCAGTGTTTGGTTATGACTAAAGCGAAGCGTCGATCTTCTCAAACTACAGCACAACAATTTTGATCTCCTGTTTACATGTGCATTTTGCATTTTCATCTGCATTTCATTAATATGTATCTGTATTGCAGGTGCATATTTCCTCCCCAATTCTAGTGATCTTGTTCCTTTTCTGACATGGAGTCTTTGAAGAAGACCGTTGCCTACAAGCTCCCTTCTCCTAATATCAGTTCCCTGTTGAGTTGGTTGTTCTAGCATATCAGAAAGTGAAAGGAGAGTTTAAGGAATCTTATGGGAAGCTGCTCAGTATGGTGTGCAAACCTTCAGTGTTCGAGTTGAATAGCTTATATGCTCTGCTATAGTTTTATGACCCTCAGTTGAGATGTTTTGTTTTTCCTGACTATATCCTGGCGCCGACCTTGGAAGAGTATGATGCGTTACTAGGAGTTCCAGTATTGGATCAAATGCCTTTTTACCATGAAGATGCTAAGCCTGATCTAGCTAGGCTTGCTGCAATTCTTCATCTTGATGCCTCAGAGTTCTCAGGAAAATTGACCAAGCCGAATGGAGTATATGGGTTTCCTCTACCTTTCTGGTTGACAAGGCTTTACAATTCGCAAAGGACGGTTGTTGGATTATATTCAATGCCATTCTCGCTCTGTGAATATATGGTATCATTTTGTTTCCCAACTTGCCAGACTTTATGGATAGAGATGCCTTCTATATCTTTGCTTCAGGGAATCTAGTGCCAACGTTGTTAGGAGATGTTTACCATTCTATCCATTACAAGAATGAGAAGCGGGGGGGGGGGGGGGGGGGGGGGGTAAAAATGAGTCTTGCTGTGTACCCATGCTGTATAGGTGGTTCTTCAGTCACCTTCCGAAAGTAGGTCTGTTTGTTGCTACTGCTGGCACCTCAGAATGGTCTGCTAGGCTAATGGGTTTATCAGCAGAAAACATTGTATGGTTTGATCAGGATATACTTGGCGCTGAAATCATATATAGTTGCAGTGGTTTTCCGAATGTCCCGTTGGTCGGAAGGAAGGGTTGTATTAACAATAATCCCTCTTTGTTGATCAAACAATTTGGATATGCTTTGAAGAGTCCTCCTAAGGAAGAAGAGATACAGGAATCTCTGTATCTCACAGGCTTGCTGGAAGCTGATACTTTGGTTAGAATAGAGTATGCATGGAGTAACATCCACAGACGAGGTAAGACATTGTTAGGAAAGAGAAACAATCGAGCTTATGACCCTTACATGGTTTGGATCAAAGATAGAGCTGCTAAGTCTCTGATGCCATTTCCCTCAGTTGCGCCTTTGTACCTCGTCATGATTGAAGAACCCACTATCGTGGGTATTCAGAAGTACAACCAACTGTTGCGTGAGAAGGAAGAGTTGAAAAGAGCGAATGAAGAATTAGAGAAAGAAATCATTCAACTCCGAAGCGAGAAGATTGATGTTGTCTATTCTTTCAAAAAGCAGACTGAACTTGTCAACAAGCTAGGTACAGACTTGACGAAAGAGACTAGCGCCAGAGAACGCTCAGGCCGGGATTTGAACACTGTCAGTAGTGTGCTTGCTACCAAGAAGAAGGATCTGGACAAGGCTTATTTGGAGATCTCTAAGTTTGACTCAGTGTGGAATGCCACGCTCACCAACAACAAAGAGCGCGAGGACAAGCTAAAACAGCAGATCGCCAAGTTGAAGATTCAGCTCAAAGCGAAGGACGAGAAGATTTTGGCGGAAGAATCACTCAAATATAATAGTGAACACAGATTGAGCAAAGCTATTGCAAACTTGGAGGATTGTAGGTTGAGAGCGGACACCAAGAGGTGCAGATTTGAGGCGTGCTTTGGGGAAGGAGCCTGGGAAGACCATGTTGATAGTCTACAGCGCACCATCAGCCAGCGAGAGCTACTCATACATGGTCTACTCGCTAGACCAGATCATCCCGATACACGGAAACTGCTAGAGGATTTCCAGTCTCGGCACTCAGCTTGACTGTCTTTCTTTGTATCTTGTTTTTTTGCTTATGTATTGACCATCACCAGGCTTTTTGATTGAGGTCATCTCTATTTGTACTCAGTTGATGTATACACACTGTTTGTTGGCCTGTTATTATATGAGGAGTTATTATTCTGTCTTCTTGTCTGTGGGGTTTTCCATGGTCGTTTCTTCTTCTGGAAACTAGAATCGAGGGGGAAATCTCCCTGTTGCATATATACATGGCTTCATTTAGCATCTTTTTCGCATTGCAGGTGCATCAGAACTGTTTTCTTATCTCCTGTCTTCATTTAGTGTGTTTCAGGATTGCTGATAAAACAAATCATCGGTACGCGACTAGAGGAAGACAAAAGAGGATCATGGAACAGATGCAGGAGCAGATGCAGGAAATGAGAGATAGAATGGCGCAGTTTATGGAAGTAATGTATATTGTAGCTAGTGGACAAGACCAACTCAGGACCTTGGTGCAGCCTTTGATTGCACGGGTTGATAACGACAGCGTATTACATGGAGGGATTGCTACCAACCCACCTCATGTTGAGACTCAGTATGCTAATAACACTATCCCCAATACTGGTGGAATGGAAATGGCAATGGTGCTGGAAATGGGAACGCAACTGGGAACGGTAATGGAAATGTTGAAACCAATGGTAATAGAGGCAATGGTAACATTGGATTTGGTAACATGGGAGTTGGTAATGCTGGAATTACTAGTCAGGGCAATGTGTATGGACTTGAAGCTAACGGTGTTATTCATGGAAATCTGAATCAGTAGTTGATTGAGGACAGACAGGATGAGATCTTCTCGGTGAGAGATTTTGGTGGTGAAATGCCTTCTGAGACTAATAGAAGATTAAAATGGTTGGAAGACAGGATAAAGAGCTTCGAGAGTCAGAACTCTATGGGCATTGATATGGCTAACCTTGGACTTATTCCTGACCTAAGGATACCGCAGAAATTCAAAGTCCCTGACTTTGATAAGTACAAGGGTACTACATGTCCTAGAGTTCACTTACACTCGTATTACAGGAAAATGTCTGCCTACTCAAACGATGAAAAGCTGTTAATGCACTTTTTCCAGGACAGTTTGTCCGGTCCTTCCCTTGAGTGGTACATGGGGTTGGAGCCTACCAATGTCCGTAGCTGGAAGGATTTGGCTGAGGCGTTCATGAAGCATTATCAATACAATAGTGACCTTGCTCCAAACAGGGTTCAGTTGCAAAATCTCACCCAAAGGAATAATGAATGCTTCAAAGAGTACGCCCAAAGGTGGCGCGAATTGGCCGCAAGAGTTCAACCTCCGATGGTGGAGCATGAGCTGATCGACATGTTCGTGGCTACTTTATCTGGCATGTATTATGAGAAGCTTATCAACTGTATGTCTGGCAGCTTTTCCGACATGATAATCACAGGGGAACGCATAGAGAATGGTATCAAAATTGGGAAGATTCAAGCAGGCGAAGGATCCTCAGTTGGAGGAGGAGGAAAGAAAGTCTTTGGCAACAAAAGGCGCGAGGGAGAAACCAACTCAGTATCTAGTTTTCAAGGAAGATGGAGGAGTCACCCTCATAATCAATATCATCAGCAACAGGTCGCTAGTGTTACGATCCCCGTACCACAACAACAATAACAACAACAACAACAACCACAACAACAACAACGACAGCAGCAGCCACCCCAACAAAATCAGCAGGGTTATTGAAGATATTTGTTTCGGCCAGCAAATAGAGTATTTAATCTGCCACCGATGCCATATCCCCAAGTGCTCCAAACTTTGTTGCAATTGCAGTTAATCCAAAAGAGGACTATGGCTCCTTTGACAAGCCCATCACCACCCGGCTTTGATGTGAATGCACGATGCAAGTTCCACTCCGGGGCACCCGGCCATACTATTGACAACTGTAAGGCTTTCAAACATAAGTTGCAAGATCTGATTGATAGCAAAGCAATAGATTTTTCACATGATGCACCAAATGTTGTGCAAAACCCTATGCCAAATCATGGGCCGGCTAGAGTTAGGGCTGTTCTGGTAGAGGAGGGGTTAGATTTGATAACCGACGTGAATGAGTTGAAAACGCCATTAAGTTTTGTGAAGGAGAAGTTGTTGAAGGGGGGAGTGTTCCCAGGTTGTAGTGAAGGTTGTGTCAACTGTTTAAGCCATCCTGAAGGATGTGATGATCTGAAAAAGTATATTCAAAGCATGATGGATGAAGGAATGTTACAATTTGATCGGACCGCTGAAAGGAAACCCGTGGAAGTAGTAGAGGAGGGGCAGGGTGAAATTGCGACGATTTCAATCCCATATAAAACTATCACTATTTCAGCGCCTCCAAGGCCACCTACAATCATCATCACTAAAGCAGGCACTGTGCCATACGAAAGTACTACGACTATCCCGTGGAATTACGGAGCCGAGGTGTTTTGTAATGGACATAAGGTAGAATTGAAAAGCTTGCCTGTCGATTCAGTTGATAATCTTGTTGGAGCTAGAGGAATTATCAGAAGCGGTAGAATCTTTTCATCGCCTGAAGTGGTGGTTGAGAAAATTGATAAAGGGAAAGGCAAGATAGTGGTAGAAGAAATTCCTCGGGTGGGCGAGAAGGAAACTCTGGCAAAGGATATGGAAGAGTTCATGAAGTTGATTAGAAAAAGCGACTACAAGATAGTCGACCATCTGCAACAAACTCCTTCCAAGATCTCTATACTATAACTATTGTTGTGTTCAGAAGCGCATCGAAATGCGTTGTTGAAGGTTTTAAGCACTGCTTACGTACCACAAGAAATATCAGTTAATCAGCTCGAGGGAGTGGTGTTGCATGTAAATGCATGAAACGGTCTGGGGTTTACAGATTTGGACTTGACGCCAAAGGGCAGAAACCATAATTTGGCACTACGTATTTCAATTGAATGCTGGGGAACAGTGATGTCACACGTCCTTGTTGATATAGGGTCGTCCTTGAATGTACTTCCAAAGAAAGCATTAATGAAGGTAGATCATTGATAACGCGAAATCGTATATATATAATGACATACTTTTTTTACTAATCAGTGACTGGTTTCACTCTGATTTCAGGTATTTCCACATTATTTGTCCAGTATTTTGCAGGTATTCAAAGTTCATGCTCAAATGGAGCAAGATGAAGAAAACAAGCAATTACAGATGAAAACCAGATGAAAAACAAGCCAAAAACAGCAAATACGAATTCTGCTGATGTGACGACCGTCACAAGCCCATGACGACCGTCATACGTGTTACGACCGTCACACATCCATGACGACCGTCATGCTTTAAAAATTGCAGAAATGCTGCACGTGCTGTGAGTGCTTTTAAATACCAAAAGGAGTGGACCACTAACTCCTACATTTTCAGAGATCAATCCCACTTTCTGAGGCAATTAACCGTTGGAAATTCCATCTATAAAAGGAGGGAGCTGGTACCAGAAAAGGGGGGCTGCATTGAAGACACGAAGTGCTGCCAATTTATTCCCAGAGCAATTTTTGAGTTTCAGAATTTCTTATCGTTTATTGTTTCCTTTTTCTTTCTTTCCTTGCAATTGTTGTTTTACTTTCCAAATTCTATTCTGTATGAGTAATTGGGACAAAGACTAAATTCTGCCGACATTTTGGAGGATTTCTCAAAAGCCAATTGAATTATTTAAGGTTCTTATTATAATTGTTAATTGATTTCTATTTCCCATTATGATGCATATTTATATTTTCTGCCATTGTTTACGTGTTCTTAGTTTATATTCCATGTCTGGCTAAATTTAAGTAATCGGTATGTAATAAGTAGTCAGATGGGATTCGATAATTAACTGGTGTATACTTTCCTTTTCAAACTTATTTATGGCTTCAGTTTTTAAATCGATTTTTCTAAAATAAATGTTCATCGCGACAGCGAGAACTTATTTAAAAGCAGTTTTGCCACGACTGTGGGAAATTCATAAAGGTACGAACCAACAAGCGACAGCTGAGGTTAGGTCCAGATAGTAAAAACTAAGCATTCGTTTTAAAAACAGCGACAACACTTTAAAAAGGATTAGAGTTTAATGGTTTTCAAAAAGTAATTTTAACCGTGAACAGGATAGCGACAACATACGATTCTCCTTAGAGTTGTGACTAGCGTCAACAACCATCGTGAGACAAAGGTCTTTAAACCGTCATTTTCTTCTTAAACTATTTTTGAAAACACCCGAAACACCGGTAACTTGTCGAATCCTTGAAGAACCAACATATTGCATACCGATTCAAGCATTTATACCTTAAGTAACGTTTTTAGTTCCCCTATAGTTTACACACTTATTTTGCTTTTATTCCCCTAAAACCATACCAACCTAGCTAAACACAATAACACCCGAAAATACTATCTTGATTACGAGTCCCTGTGGGATCGATATCTTTTATTACTACGCGATAGACTGTGCACTTGCAGTTAGTTCAGTTAGACATAGAAAGTTGCGATCAAGTTTTTGGCGCCGTTGCCGGGGACCCGCTTAGTCAATAGTGTAATCCTTTGTTACACAATATAGACTAAGTTAACTATTCTGTCTCCCTCTACTCGTTCTTCGATTGTATGCCAAGTACTCGCTCACAAGGCGACATCTTACAACCTACAATCGCCGAACTATAGCGCTTCTTAAATTTAAGAAGGCGCATCCTTGAATATCAACGAAAACACAATATTCCTGATCTTCTAGCTCATCCTCCTATTGAAGAATCAAAGATGGCTGACGGACCTCAGAACAAACCGCTGAAGGACTACGCTACCCCCTCTCAGCTGGAGCCTCGAAGTAGCATTGTTGCCCCAGCTATCAATCGGAACGATTTCGAGCTGAAACTGTCATTGTTGTCAGCTGTACAACAACATCAATTCTCAAGAAATGCAATTGAGGATCCGAATGAACACTTAATGAAGTTTGTGCAATACGCAGACACAGTGAAGGCAAATGGAGTGACTCCAGACGCAATAAGACTTCGTCTCTTTCCTTTCTCTCTCAGAGATAGAGCTTGGACTTGGTTACAATCCTTACCATCCAACTCCGTTACGACATGGGAACAGTTGAAGAACATTTTCTTAGCAAGATACTTTCCGCCAAGCAAAACTGCTATACTTAGAGCTCAAATCAACGGATTTCGACAAAAAGATGTTGAATCTCTCTACGAAGCGTCGGAAAGGTTCAAGGATATGATGAGAGCATGTCCTCACCACGGTTTAGAAGACTGGGTGACGATCCATACTTTCTACAATGGGCTTCTATATAACACCAGATTAACGGTAGACGCCGCCGCGGGCGGTGCACTTATGGATAAGCCATACGGCGAAGCCTATCAACTTATCGAAAACATGTCTCAGAACCACTGCCAATGGGGAGGTGAACGAACTCCAGCAGAGAAACCCGCAACGAAAGGTGGGATGTACGAGATCAGCAGTCTTGAAAAGTTCAACGCTAAGGTGGATGCTCTAGCGCAGAAAATCGACAGTCTGACCGTTACCCCAACTGCAACCGTAGCTGCTGTAACTCCAAACTGCGAGTTATGTAGAATCGCCACTCATAATGCGCCCGAGTGCCCATTATTGGCAGGAATTCCACCAGACCAAGTAAACTACACTCAAGGAAATCCTTACGCAAATACTTACAACCCAGGATGGAGGAACCATCCAAACTTTTCCTACAAGAACGATAATGCCTTGCAAGCACCAGCTGCTCCGCCAGGATATCAGAAACCAGTCGCTGATGCCCATACTGCCCCTAGGAAATCAAATCTCGAAGTGATGATGGAAAAATTCATATCTACTCAAGCTCAAACAAATAAATAATTCCTGAATCAAAACATACACACTAGCGAGCAAATTAAACAGCTGACCAGAAAAGTAGACGCTTTAGCCACCCACAATAAAATGCTTGAAACGCAGATATCACAAGTGGCTCAACAACAAGCCTCTACAGCCGCACCAGCTGGGACATTTTCAGGTCATCCAGAACCTAATCCGAAAGGTCATGCAAATGCTGTCATATTGAGAAGTGGAAAAGAATTGGAAGGCCCAACAGATCCTAGGAATGAAGATCTAGTCATGCATCAGAAATCTGATAAACCAACAGAAAAGGAGTCTAAAACAGAAAAGAAGGAACGTGACGAGCAAAAGGCCGCCAAAGATGAAAACTCATATGTGCCTCCAGCGCCATATAAACCACCAATTCCTTATCCTCAAAGATTCATAAATTCCAAAACTTCAGGACAATTTAAGAAATTCGTTGAACTTCTAAAACAACTAAATATCACTATTCCTTTCGCAGAAGTGATAACTCAAATGTCGTCATACGCTAAGTTTCTTAAAGAAATCTTGTCTAACAAAAGGAAAATCGAGGATAACGAAATAGTTACACTTACTGCCGAATGTAGTGCAATCATTCAAAATAACATGCCTCCTAAACTAAAAGACCCAGGTAGTTTCTCCATACCTTGCGTCATAGGAAAGTTCGTTATAGACAAAGCTCTATGCGATCTAGGAGCCAGTATAAGTGTCATGCCCTTATCTATATGCAAAAAGCTGAATATGGGAGAACTAAGACCAACTAAAATGTCCGTGCAATTGGCTGACTGATCAGTCAAATATCTCATCGTTGTGCTGGAAAACGTTCTAGTACGCATAGGCCAATTCTATATCCCAACCGACTTCATAATCATGGACATCAAAGAGGACTTTGTTACCCCAATTATCCTGGGAAGACCGTTCCTAGCGACAGCCGGAGCTATCATAGACGTAAAGAAAGAAAGGCTAACTTTCGAAGTAGGAGAAGAAAAGATAGAGTTCATCCTTACTATGTTCTTGAAGGCACCAACTATAGATGACACATGCTATATAGTAGATGTCATTGACGAATGCATACGAGAATTAGAGAAGGAAGAAATTACATATTCTGAAATCATGAAGATCCAAATCCCTGCTATTCATAAAGACGACGATTGGCGTGCACCATACAAAGATGATAGTCTGAGCGAGATCTTAGCACTAACTCCAAATCACATGCCAGGTCCGAAAAAACCAGCTTTAGAACTTAAAGAACTACCTAAAACCCTCAGGTACGAATTCTTAGATACAGAATTCAAAAGACCAGTAATAGTCAATGCAAATTTAGGACAGTCCGAAACTGAGCAATTACTAGAAGTCCTAAGGAAATACCCAACTGCGTTAGGCTATAATATAAGCGATCTAAAAGGCATAAGTCCTTCCATCTGTATGCACCGTATCATGCTAGAGGAAGACTGCAAAACTTCAAGAGAACATCAGAGAAGGATAAACCCGATCCTAAGCACTATAGTCAAAGACGAGGTGAAAAAGTTACTAGACGCATGAATCAGATACCCGATCTCCGACAGCCAATGGGTTAGCCCAGTACACGTAGTGCCAAAGAAAGGAGGCGTTACTGTAGTGAAGAATGCGAAAGGTGAATCGATAACCTAAAGTGTTGTGACCGGAAACAAGATGTCTATCGATTATAGAAAACTGAATAAGGCGACTCAGAAAGATCACTTCCCTTTATCTTTCATAGACCAGATGTTGGAAAGACTAGCGAAACATTCGTACTTCTGCTATCTGGATGGTTATTCGGGATTCTTTCAAATTCCTATTCACCCCGATGACTAAGAAAAGACAACATTCACCTGTCCTTATGGCACCTTTGCTTATCGCCGAATGTCGTTCGGACTATGTAATGCTCCAGCAACCTTCCAAAGATGCATGATGGCAATCTTTGCGGATTTCATAGATGACATCATGGAAGTGTTCATAGATGACTTCTCTGTATGCGGATAATGCTTTGAAAGCTGCCTGTCAAATTTAGAAATGGTACTCAAAAGATGCGCCAATGTGAACCTTGTCCTTAATTAGGAGAAATGCCATTTCATGGTCCAACAAGGCATCATTTTAGGACACGTCATATCTGAAAAAGGGATTGATGTTGACAAAGCTAAAATAGAGATCATAAAGGATCTTCAACCTCCGAAAACCGTACGAGAAATACGAAGCTTTTTAGGACACGCTGGATTCTACCAAAGATTCATAAAGGATTTCTCGAAAATCACAAAACCTCTGACAGGTTTGTTGATGAAAGATGTCGAGTTCGTTTTCGACAAAGACTGCTTAGAAGCATTCGAAACTCTAAAGACAGCGCTCATTACCGCACCAATCATGTAGCCCCCAGATTGGCGGCTACCATTCAAAATCATGTGCGATGCGAGTGATTATGCTGTAGGCACAGTTCTAGGACAAAGGAAAGACAAGAAGCTTCACGCAATCTACTACGCCAATAGAACTTTAGACCCTGCCCAAATGAACTACGCCACGACGGAAAAGGAACTTCTAGCAGTTGTGTTTGCACTTGACAAATTCTGTTCCTACTTGGTAGGAGCCAAAATAATCATATACACAGATCACGCTGCCATTAGGTACCTAATAAGAAAAAAGGACGCCAAACCAAGATTATTGAGATGGATCCTATTATTACAAGAGTTCGACTTAGAAATTAAAGATAAGAAGGGGATCGAGAACGTAGTTGCAGATCACTTATCCCGAATAGAGGGCATTAAACAAGAATCAGTGCCTATCAATGACAATTTTCCCTACGAACGTCTGATAGCCAAATTGGAAAGCGATATGTCCAACTCAACCTCGGAAGAACCAGAACTTGAGAAAGTCGTGGAAGCTGTCTATGCCCAAGCGACTTTGCCGTGGTTTGCCGACATCGTTAATTACTTGGCTGCAGGCGTGCTTCCACCGGACCTAACTTATCAACAAAAGAGGAAATTCTTCCACGACTTAAAGCATTACTATTGGGACGAACCTCTACTCTTCAAATGAGGCGCCGACAACTTATATCATCGTTGTGTCCCAAAGGAAGAAATAAACGACATCATTTCCCAATGCCATTTAGCACCTTATGGTGGTCATGCTAGTACTTCAAAGACGTGCGCTAAAATTCTACAATCTGGCCTATTTTAGCCCAGCCTTTGGAAGGATGTCCATATCGCTGTACTCAAATGCGACCGATGCCAACGCACCGGCAACATCTCACGACGCGATGAAATGCCTCAGAAAGGAATTTTAGAAGTAGAAATCTTTGATGTATGGGGAATAGACTTCATGAGACCTTTCCCGTCTTCTTTTGGAAACAAATATATACTCGTCGTTGTCGATTATGTATCTAAATGGATAGAGGTCGTTGCCGCTCCAACAAATGACGCGCGAGTAGTCGTCAAACTCTTTAGAAACACAATCTGTCCTAGATTCGGTGTGCCCAGACTCGTCATTAGTGACGGTGGTTCGCACTTCATATCGCGAATCTTTGACAAACTCCTCTCCAAATACGGAGTCAAACACCGCGTAGCTACACCATATCACCCACAAATGAGTGGACAAGTGGAGGTTTCGAATAGAGAAATAAAGAAAATTTTGGAAAAGACTGTCGCAACCTCTAGGAAAGATTGGTCATCAAAACTAAACGAAGATTTATAGGCTTATAGGACCGCCTTTAAGACGCCAATAGGTACCACACCATTTAAATTGGTTTACGGAAAATCCTGTCACCTGCCAGTAGAATTAGAGCATAAAGCCTTCTGGGCTATTAAGACACTGAACTTCAACTACACTGCGGCAGGAGAGAAATGAATCTTGAACCTTCTCGAATTGGAAGAGCTCAGATTGGACGCATATGAGAAGACCCGCATCTACAAAGAAAGAACCAAGAAATGGCATGATAAACGTTTGATCCGGAAACAATTCAGTGTGGGAGACATCGTTCTCCTATTCAACTCGAGATTAAAACTTTTCCCTGGAAAATTAAAATCTAGATGGTCTGGACCTTTTGAGGTAACCAAAATCCTTAAAAGTGGAGCTGTTGAAATCAGAAATCAAATCAATGCACCGTTTATAGTAAACGGACAGCGTTTGAAGTATTATAATCAAAATGAAAACAACCACCACATGAGCAGTGTGAAATTGCTCGAGCTTCCCGCTCGAACCCCCGAATAGCTTATCACCAAGCTATCGTCAGCCTTTTGACGTTAAAAACAGCGCTGATTGGGAGGCAACCCAATTTTTCCCATTTTTCCCTTCTAAATTTATTGAAACTATGTTTTCATTTTAACTTAGAATTTCCATAAAATTCTATTTTCTTATTTTCTACTATTTATTTTATTTTATTTTTCTTTCTCTTATCACCTTTTGCTTCTTAAAAAAGAATCTAATCTGATCACCTTTCTACTATTTTATTTTATTTTATTTTATTTTATTTTCTACTATTTTATTTTATTTTATTTTATTTTATTTTTCTTTCTCTTATCACCTTTTCCTTCCCAAGTGCTTAAGGCTCGTAACGCACAATAATCACTTAACCTTTATAAGGTGTTTTATGATTGTTTTGAGATGAGAAGAGAAAGGACACTAAAGGGGGACTAAACTCAAACCTAAAGTTGTCATGCAATGTTGATCCTAAGATTGAGATAAAGGAATGCTACCTAATATTATCATACATGGTTAAAATCCTAATGTCTATCATAATCTCCCTTGAACAAGAGACATTAGAGATCATAAGGGAAAGGAGACAAAAGAGGAAAGAGAAACAACATAAACATGCAAGAACGCAAACATGGAATGCAAATGAGGGAGGAAATTGGTGTGGGGCAGTAGCCTCCACATGATCATCTCAACCTCAAGCAACAATATGACAAATGCAAGAGATGAAAGGAACAAGAAATGCATCAAAAGAAACACACAAGTGCACTAAAATGGGATGAAATGGCCTAAACCATTCAAACATCAACCACAATGCCAAAACCCAAACAAAAAAGAAAGGAAAAGAAGACCTAAAACAAAGTGAGGATGGGAGGCTATATGAGGACAGCAAGGAACTCATAATGGGAACTTAACCATGAGCATTACAAGAGAGGTGCACAAGAAAGCACAAAGAAGTCCTCATGGATTCATCATTTTAGGCATCCTTCAAGTACCTCCAAAGGAGGGACCAAACCACCTTAATTGAGATTCCAAAGTCATTGGACAGCAAGGTAAATGAAATAAAAGTGATCACAATCAAAATCAAATAAACCATAAGGAAATGCAATCAAATTCCCAAAGGAAAACAAGCATGTTTCACATAGAAACCCTAATTGGGAACTCAAAAGCAAACAATCAAATGAACAAGCAAAACTCAATATAATGACCTAAAAATGAGCAAACATCATCCTTAACATGTTAGCAACATAAATCAAAAGCCATTGAAGGCTCAAAGGATCCGTAAATGTCATATCCAAAGCAAACTAGGTCAATGTGTTTGTATGAACCTCCCTTTAGGATAACTTGACTTGCAAGTTACTCTAAAATTAGGAAAATGATTCAAAAATAGCCAAATAAAATGCAAGAAGCTCATAAACATGTTGGCAACCAGAGGCCAAAAGATTACAATCAAAGTCACTTCACAACATCACCATAGAAATTGATTCACAAGGGTGCTCCATTGTGAAAGAGGATTTTCTAGGGTCAAATGAAGTGAATCAAAAGTCAACCAACAGGGGCAAAATGGTCCTTAAAAATTCATCAACCCATCATGGACATGAGGATGAATTTTGGGTCATTGGACCAAAAGGAAATGAGAGAAACAAAATAAAAACTAAAATATGTCAAGAATTAGGTCAAATAAAACACCTCTAATGTTAAATTCCATTTTTAATTGAAAAATAATCCAAAAAATAAAATAAAAATTTTATAAAACAAAAGACACTTCAAATTGTCTAAAACATATTTTTTGGGAATTTTATGACCAATAGAGGTATTTTATTTTGAATTAAATCTAAACAGCAACAAAATAAAAAAAAAGAAAGAAAATGGAATTAAAATAATAAAAAGCTTGGTGCAAATAGCAAACATCTCACATTGAAAATCAGGTTGGGCTCACAAGAGGGGTGCAGATAGCACGCAACAACCCAAGTCCAAACAAACAATAACCCAAAACTGTGAACCAAAAAGATCCAGTGTGGTGAGTCAACATACGCGCATGGTGGAACACAATCAGGCACGTTGGATCAAAAAGTAAACAAATGAAGAGGCTCACGGCATCACACGTGGATCAGCCAAGGAAAATAAATGAAACGGTGAGTTTCATCATGATTGTGTGCGTGAAGTCAAAAGGTGTGCATCATACGTCTTAATCAGAACCGTGCAAATAAAAAGTAAGCTCATCCAAAGGCTATAAACACACACACGTGGCTCAGGTGAAGTTCAAACTTGGAGGGAAAAACCAGACGGTCGGAACCACTGTTCCGGTCGTCTTCTCCGGCGAAACCATCAAACTAGTTCATGGCCAAAAACGCAGATGCTTCAAAATTCAACCAAACTAAGCAAATAAATAGTCAAAATTGATCTCCAGGTCATGTAGATTTCAAATCCACCACCCATTTTCATTGATCATGTCTAAATAAGCCAAAACGAAAAAGAAAAGAAATGAGCTCAAAACATAAAAACTCATGAACAACCATCAGTTCATTCCAGAAACCACCTATGATATGCAAGGATCACAAATATGTAAAAATGGCGTAATAATAATGCTTAAACAAAGAGAAAAATGGATTGAAAAGAAACCTAAATGAAAGCTTCCCCAGAGCTCAGTTCTTTAGTAAAGCTTAAAAGAAACCACCCAGAAACGTTCTATGAACTTCAAGGAACCTTTTTAAATGTTTGGTTTGGATTGAAACTCACTGAAATGCAAAAAACGATTTTGACTTATCTCTCACTTTTTCTCAATGTGTTCTTGACCAATTTTCACTCTATGTCAACTCTTAGGACTTGTGAACAATGCTGAGAATAAGTATGATGAATTTTGATACCAAGAAGGCCCAATTCTATCCTCCTTAAGCCCAATTGAAATTCACATTTTCTCTTTATGGCCACCTCCAAAAGTGCACGAAAATGACCTTGCCAAGCTGTAAAAATGGCTCAGTTAGCTTACACCTGAAGTAAATTGATCCAAGGGCTGAAAATGGCTCCTCAATTTAATCTTATGGCATGGTTTGTATGTGTTAATTAAACTTGAAGTAAGCATGAAAGTGGCCATCAAATTGAGCTCAAATCTCAAATCCAAAATTGGCATTGTGCTTGAAATCTATTTGGCACTCAAAAAATGCATAAGGTTGGTACAAAATGATCCCAAATGAATTTAATTTGATTTTCCCCTTTTAAGGTCCTTTTTATGGAAATTTCTTTAGGGATTCTTCAATTCAAGCCAAAATTTTGATGCCTTGATGTTTGGTTGAGCAAATGACCCTATTTGGAGAAAGTTTTAAGTTGGAAAGATTTCCATTTGAAGTGTGCAAAGTAGTGAAATGGAACTATAATGAAAATGACCTGTAATCCTGCTTTCCCAAAATACCCCTGCCTTGCAAGCCTCATAACTTGAGTTCTACAAATCAGATGAAGGACTTCTATTACTCTTTGGAAATCTAATATCATGAGGAACAACTTTCATGTTCATCAAAAGTTGAGGAGAAACATCCTTATAGGCCAAAAGTGGCTTGAAAGTTGGTTGACTTTTGTTGATCGAAATCACATTCATCTGAGGACCTGTAACTTGCCAGCATCATAACTTGAGTTTTAGAAATAATATGAATGACTTCTAGTACTCAAAAGAAATCTAGAAGCATGCTTTACAAGTTTCATGTTGGGGTCAAGATGAGATGAAACTTGTATCTTTAGATAGGTGGTCTTGAAGTTAGGCACTAAACAGGGGATTTTACACTGAGAACCCTAATTTAGTAACTTCTCACACTCTTGATTCTTCTTGTTTTGATCTTGAAATGATATATTAGGCATCTCAACACAATATTCCATGACCACAAAGATTTGGAATTGAGTCTTAATCTCCTTTAGTTTCACAACTGACTGAGGGTTGACCAGATGAAAACCCTAATTGCACCATCTTCATCTGTAGCCACTTGCACTTGGTGTAAACACTTGAATGAACTCCACAATGACTTAAAAGGCCTCCAATGAGCTTAAATGATAATCTCCCTCCATAACCATGGGCTTGTGATCCTCAGATGACCTTCAAATGGCCTCCTAGACAAGAGGTGAACCACACACACTTGTCTGCCTATCCAAAGGGCTTTGACTTATCTCTGATGATGATAACCCCCTCCCCCCCCCCCCCCCCCGTTGACTTGAATACAACCTCTTGATCCCCTATAAAATGCAAAATTCTATGTAATGCAATATGCTAGAACAATGAAATGAAACATAAACCAAGTAAAGAAAAGGTTGGGCAAATTTTAGGGTACAACAGTTGCCCCTATTCAAGCGACTTAGACCTGAATGGATGAAAGAAGTGAACGACTTTCAAACAGTCAAGGTAAAAGACGGTTGGATACCAAAGAACCCGGAAATTTTACAACCGCAGAGGTAAACTGCAAACAAAAATAGGAGAAAACCCTTCGGAGAAACTGAAACGATAGCTGCAACGGCAACAAGCTCAATGATTATCCAATAATTAACACCTTATCCGAAGATCACATCATCTAAAGATAGACGGGAAGCAAACCATATCCAAAATCACATCATCTAATGATAGACAGGAAGAAAAACGATCCCGAATGTTCACATTGTCTAATGATAGACAGGAAGAAAAACAATCCCGAAGGTTCACATCGTCTAAACAATCCCGAAGGTTCACATCGTCTAATGATAGACAGGAAGAAAAATAATCCCGAAGGTTCACATCGTCTAATGATAGACAGGAATAAAAACAATCCCGAAGGTTCACATCATCTAATGATAGACAGGAAGAAAAATATAGATCACGTCAATGAACGTCAAACCCACCCATCAAATTTCCGAATCCTTTCGTCCATAAGAGTTGATGGAAAAAAAATATCTTCAAAGGGGCCACATCATCAATAAGAACTGACAGGAAGAAAACCACCTTCAAAGAGCCATGTCGTCAATAAGAATCGACAACTAGGGAATCCTAACATTCTTCAAAGAGCCCCGACGTCAATAAAAATCGACATCCAGGAAAAACCCCTCTTGAAATGTCATCTCATCCAATAAATAGAAAGAAAACCATATCTGAAAGATCGCCTTGAAACCCTGCATCGTCTAAAGATAGATAGAGAGAAAACCATATCTAAAACTCACATCGTCTAATGATAGCGGAGAGAAAACCTGCTGGGGAAACACATCGTCAATAGGAACTGGCGGAAAGAAAAGTATGTCGTCATCAGATGACTGATGGACAAAGCATAACCGACATATAATCTGAAACCCGAGTAAACTATTGAGTTGTCTGAATACAAAAGTTGAATAAATGCCCCTGTGCTGATTGCAGAGTGATTCATGTTGCCACAGAAGGCTGATAGAAAACTGGCCTATGCTTCACATGCATATGCATATGTTTGAATTTTTCTATGTATCGCTACTGCGAAAATCGGCGCTGGCTGAACAGAAGAGTCACCACCGTGCGTTATTTATCCCAAAGGAGGGAAAGGAAACGCTCGAAGTAAACCTAACGCAAAGACGGGAAAGGAATGGTCATCGCAATCAAATCCTAGATTCGGGAGTCGGTTACGCAAGGGGAAGGTATTACCACCCCTCACGTCCGTCGTACTCGACGGGATCCACGCTTGTTTTCTAGTACAGATTGTTATTCTATCTATTCTACAGGTCTGGGGTTAAAAGAAAATAAAATGACTCGGCAAAGTATCGCACTTTATGCCTACGTATTCCTGTCTGGAACGAGAAATCAGAGTCAACGTAGTTCGCCTACCTACGGGAAAGGAGGGGAGGGTTGCTCGCTAGGATATTGCATCCTATGCCTACGTACTTTCATACAGCATGAAAGATCAGAGCAAACGTAGTTCGGGCTACGGAAGACACAAGCTTGTCTGACCGTTTTTTATCTCCTTATGAAAGGGGTTTCCTGATTAAGAGTCCAAGCGGACAAAAATGACACTTTGATATTTGTTTTCAGTCTTTTACGCAAGAACTGTTTTTTATGATGTTTGCAATCTCTGACGCACTAGAGACTATGATTTGAGAGTGACTATGTCGTATGTCACCCTAAGGGTAACACACTAAGTAATTAGATTACTGAAGAGTGACCCTTCAGCAACCTTTCTCAAATAGCTTAAGGCTCGTAGCGTACGACATCGATTATCCTTATTACTGTGTTTTGAATTGTTCTGAGATAGAAGAGAAAGAAGTCTAAAAAATCCTAGGGTTTGAAAGGGAATCAAAACGACCCTAATATTATCATGCATGGATTACGACCTAATGTCTATCATAATTCCCTCCTGCGCAGAGGAAATCAGAGATCCTAGGGGATAAACGGAAAAGAACAGCATATATACAGTAAACAGTAAAAATGCATGAGATGCAGTAAGCAATAGACAAGGAGAAAGCAATAGGCAAGAGGAGACAAGCTCCACCTCAAACCTAAGGGCAAATCAACAGACAATACAGCAAAGAAAATCACACCCAACACCAGCTCAGACAGCAACAATAGCTCCTACAACAAGTGTAACACCCTTCTAAACCCCACGGATAATATTTGAATAATCAGAGTAAATTTCCATGCATTTACAAAAGGGCATTACGCATAACTTTCAAAATATCAAAACCACATGTCATGCTCATTACTATTTCAATATAAATATATGCTTTACAAAACTTCACTTTGCATGTAGCAGCGGATTCAATTATACCACAATTTTCATAAAAGAAACATTTGTTTTTATCACATAAAACAACATCACTTAGGCACTAAGGCCAACATCATAATATTCCAATGGATATAAACACGTTTATAGAGTACATAATGTATATCTTAAACACAACCCAAGCGATCCCAGTGTTACATGACCAGAGCATGACTCGACCCAACATAATTAAATCACTAAACAGCTACACCAAAAGCGACCTCGTAACTACGAGCAATACTACTCCTTGATACCTGCACGATGTCATGTAGGACATCATTCCAATAGAAGGGTGAGAAATATTATCATAATAACAATGCATATAATTATATATACACAAATACACAAGCACAAAATACATATATTCCACATTTTCTCACCACAATTCATTATAACTCATCATGTACAATACAACATATATATATATAATCAAATATGGATAATCACCAAGCATATTCATCATGCACGTATCCATAAATCTCAACATTCCACATGAACATACACATATTATGTTTACTCACTAATTCACAATTACACGTTTACAATTCTCAAATCAACAATTCATGTTCATAAGCATACTTTCATACAATGATCACATATTCACAACTCTCAATTACACAAGTAATGCACATACGCATATTCCACCATTCACATCATACTTCATCATAACTCATCATATACTTCACAAAGCATATATATATATATATATATATATATATATATATATATATATATATATATATATATATATATATATATATATATATATATATATATATATATATATATATATATATATATATATATATATATATATATATATATATATATATATATATATATATATATATATATATATATATATATATATATATATATATATATATATATATATATATATATATATATATATATATATATATATATATATATATATATATATATATATATATATATATATATATATATATATATATATATATATATATATATATATATATATATATATATATATATATATATATATATATATATATATATATATATATATATATATATATATATATATATATATATATATATATATATATATATATATATATATATATATATATATATATATATATATATATATATATATATATATATATATATATATATATATATATATATATATATATATATATATATATATATATATATATATATATATATATATATATATATATATATATATATATATATATATATATATAGGCAAATATGGACAATCATCAAACATATCCATAGTTCACAATTACACAAGTCATGTACATACACCTATGCATAACTTCATACAACAATCATATATTCATTCCATGAGACTCAATGCAACTCAATGCAACTCATGCCATGTGGTACCAACACTTGTTATCATTTTTCGGTTTTTACACTTAAACCGGGTCCACCCTTCTAGACCGATAACAACAAAAGCCCGTTCCCTAAGCTTTCAAATCCACCCTTCTAGGTTTGGGACAAGCCACTAGTCTCCACGAAACTAGCAAACATTGCCTCTTGACTAAATGATGCATATGCAATCAACAACAAAATGCACTTAAGACCGATCACACGTCTTAATCCCATGCATTCACATAATTCCTCCCTTCAAGAATTAAACAAGATTGCACACACAACATATCATATAATCAAGTATTCATACTTTTCATCAACATATTTGTCAAACAATGCACGCATATCTTACAATATGCTCCCATGCATTAATTCACAATAATCGGATACAACAAATATGCATTCATAATTCAACCTCATTACCTTTTCAAACAATGCACACATATTCACAATATGTTCTCATGCATTCACAATATCACATACAATCAATATGCTTTTACACTTCAATATCATTACCACATTTATCAAGCAACGCACACATATTCACAATATGTTCTCATGCATTCTTCACATACAAACAATATGCATATATTTGTCAAAAGATTATATTTCATAATCGATTCCACCATCTAGGATTCACGCCATACGGCTACCCACAGCATATCATATCACAACATGCACAAGCTATACGTTATATAACAAAAGTATTCTGCACAATCACACATCAATCACACACATTCGCGACGGTAAAAATCAACACAGCAATATGTTTTCAATTTTCTGCTATAATTGAACCAGGTACAGGCCTCAAAGCCATTTTTTCTAGAAAGATAATCTCGTTAACTTACCAATGCTTCGAACGGGGGTCAAAACCGACTTACGGTTCAAGAGTTATGAATTTTCGAAGTTTTCCGAAAAACCAGAATTTTGCCTAAACACGGCTACGGGATTTAGCATTTTCGCCCGAAAATCCGACCGATTCAATTCTTTTTTTCGAAACAAACACATACTCATACTCACCTAACATATAGCAGTGAATTAGAACCATTAAACACGATTTCTACGACGCCCGATTTTCACTCAAATCTCAAACCCTCAATTATCCAAAAATGTCAAAACTCACAAACTCAACCAAATTCAATCAAACGAAATCCAATAGTCACGGCTAAATATTACCCGACTAAACTATGCAATTTATTTTGAATTCTAACCGTTCAAAACTCGATTCTACCGATTAAACCATTTATGCCCTAGAAATGGAAAATAGAGAAAACTACCCACAAATCCAACACAACTCATACATAATCATACACATTGATCAAATAATAATGTTTCTCACCCTTACCTTGATTGGATTGAAGCTTGAAATTGATTCTTGATGATTTCTCCAAGTTTCCCTCTTCTCTTCTCTTTTCTCCTCTTTCTCTATTCTTTCTCTCCTTTTCTTTCTTTCTTTCTTTCTCTTATGTTTCTATCTCTTTTCTTTTCTCTCCAATTTCCCTTATATATCCTTCTATTTTCTTTCCATCATAATTCTTCTCTCAAAAATATCTATCAATTCATTTCTCACAAAATATCTCATCTTATCATTAATTAGAGAATATCTAATAAATCCACATTATTCTACCAAGTAGAATAAATTAATTAAATCCATTAAATCATTTAAATAAATCCAATAATTTATTTAAATCAGATAAATCACATAAACCAATTAATTAGCACAATTAATCACTTATTGAAAAATTGGGCTGTTACAACCCTCCCCCACTTTAGGAATTTTCGTCCTCGAAAATGTTGTACTTGATTCAAATAACTCTGGATATGACTCTCGCATCCTAATCTCCCAACTACCTCCACCAAAGGAATCTCTATACCTTGAAGTTGCTTCTCGTTCATCAACCTGCACTGGCAATGTCGCAACAATCAAATCCTCTCTCACTCGTACACTATCCATCTGAATCAATGCACTTCCTCAACTTAGACACATGAACACATCATGCAATTCCCACAAGCGACCGCGGTAAAACAATCTAACATGCTATTTTCTCCATGCTTCCGCTGCGCCACTCTGATACAGATCAACAAAACACAGTGGGTGCTTCCGAGACCTCAAGCTCGACCGACACCAGTTACTATTGTAACTCTCGAAACACGTTTTTTCTTGGGTTCTTTTAATCTTTCTAGTCGTCCCTTGCACAATCTCAGGTCCGAGTACAACACTCTCTCCTGGCACACATCAACACAAAGGATTCCTACACCTCTTACCGTACAAAGCCTCATACAATGTCATTCCGATACTAGAATGATCATTGTCATTGTAGGTAATTCAAGCAACAATAGTTAACTATCCCACGATCCACCTTGATCTAACACACAAGCTCTCCATAAATCCCCTACATACTAGATAGTTCTCTTTGTCTGTCCATTCCGTCCACGGATGCTAGACAGAGTTCAACTTCAACATGACACCCAAAGCGTCTACAACTTTCTCAAAATCTCAACGAAAATTCAGATTCCCATCTGACACAATATTCGACGGTAAGCCATACTACCCCGCAACTTCCTCACTATACCTCTTAGCTAGCTTCAGCATAGAATGATTCATCCTCATTAGTAAGAAATGAGTTAATCTTGCCAATCCATTCATAACTACCCAAGTCGAATCATATCCCTTCACATTTCTTCGGAAAACCCGACACAAAATCCATGGGAATACTATCTCATACCATTTAGAAATATTCAATAGTTGTATCAGGTCCAACAACCTCTGATGTTCACACTTCGACTTCCGATAAGTCAAACCAGCACATACCACTTCAACCACTTCTCTCTCCATCTATCTCAATGTTCGTCTTCCAGAGTACTCTTATCCAACTCACACTATTTGGAACACACACTCCATCACGACATCTCATGGTATCATTCTCATCAATCCGAAACTCAGCTCTTCGACTTCAATTCATTAAATTTAATCAATCTATTAACTCAAATTAGAACTTCGACTTCTTCGAATCTTATCAAGAATACCTATAGTCAGTCTCAAGATACAAAGCTCAACTCCCTAAGATATTTTCTTCACAGACCAAACTCATATCCCGAATTTACTTCATCAGTTCTAACTCATACCATCATCATTGGTATATACAGAAATTTCCAATTCGATACCTCTGCTACCACTTGGTATCACTCGAATGGTAATTCAACCCAAAACCATACTCCTTCAGAAGTCCCTATTTATTTCCTCTGCACCATATTCAACTCTTTTTCAAATCAACAAATACCTTAAGTTCTTAAGATCACCAACCATCTCAAATCTCAACTAAACAATTGAGGCTTCCAAACTCCGGCACAAACATGCAACAGCAACCAACTCCAATTACTTGTCAGATAATTCCCTTATGTACTTTAAGTTTCCTTAAAGCATAACCAAAACTCGCTGATGTTGTACTTAACATATCCCCCAATCATATCAACCAAACATCACAAAACACAACAATTTGTTCTGTCAGATTCGGCAAAACCAATACACGAGCTGTTGACAGCTTTCCTAACAATTCCTTAAACTTTTTTCACAGTAGAATATTACTACTTCTTCTCCAACACTGATAACTCAAGTTCCCGATGCTTAACATGATCCTCTATACTCTTCGAGTATATCCAAATATCATCGGTTACCCAACCATTGACTCACTCAATTAAGTATGGAGAATCCTATGCCAAACGGACACTGAATTTGTGAGTCATGGCGGAAATACAAACCACACTTACTACAACAACCAAACATATTCCATCAATAAATACTTTATTCCATGTCACTACTTCACCATCACATAAAACATTGTAATACTTCCCGCGCTTCTAATCTTGCGTCATTCTGAGTTACGGTTCTCCTGTTACGACAAAAATACGAAAACAACATTTCCACACTTAGAAGGCCATTCAACACATCTTCAACTCTTGAAATGTTTAAAGGTCTAATTATACCAATATAGTATCCCACACCTTACTTCCTTTAATAATCACCAGAAGTCACTATCCACCCTTTATATACTTGACTTCACAATCTGTTGCCACAGCACACACACCAGACACAAGTCTCAAAACTACTCAATCAGTTTAATTCATTGACTATCCAAATAGACATACAATATAGAGCTCTTAATATCGGACTAGTTCCCGTAACTAAGTCAATCACAACTCCACTTCACGTCCTGGCTGTATATCACTATCTTGTCAGAATAACTTCCAGACAACCACAATTAATCGGCAAACCGCCAACTTCCCACTTTCGTTAACACTCAAAATTTCCATCAAAATTAAACATCTCATCACTGTCCTACACCGACTCATCAAAACAATTCTTCAGCACTTGGCTTAACTCCAAACAATTCATTGCTCACGCCATCTAAGCTTGCAAGACACGTCTATCCCATCCAACACAATCCCAACTACTATCAACAAGAGATTAAGGGTGATCAGTTCCTCAATTTATCGATAGACAGCCGAAAATCATGATGGGGTATAAACCATCTTTACCAAACTATAAGAGCGTTTAACCACACACTGAGCTACAACTCCGCACTTGCAGTATCCTGGAGAAGCACAAGTTTCTCCCCCACTTAGATCATTCCCACTTCTGTAGACAAAAGTTAGACAACAAACATGTATCGACAGTGTTTTCACACACATGTCGCATACAAGGGAACAACCAACATTAGACAACTTGGCCAGACGGACCAACCAGGCTCTGATACCACTAATGTAACACCCTTCTAAACCCCACAGATAATATATGAATAATCAGAGTAAATTTCCATGCATTTACAAAAGGGCATTACGCATAACTTTCAAAATATCAAAACCACATGTCATGCTCATTACTATTTCAATGTAAAATTATGCTTTACAAAACTTCACTTTGCATGTAGCAGCGGATTCAATTATACCACAATTTTAATAAAAGAAACATTTGTTTTTATCACATACAACAACATCACTTAGGCACTAAGGCCAACATCATAATATTCCAATGGATATAAACACGTTTATAGAGTACATAATGTATATCTTAAACACAACCCAAGCGATCCCAGTGTTACATGACCAGAGCATGACTCGACCCAACATAATTAAATCACTAAACGGCTACACCAAAAGCGACCTCGTAACTACGAGCAATACTACTCCTTGATACCTGCACGATGTCATGTAGGACATCATTCCAGCAGAAGGGTGAGAAATATTATCATAATAACAATGCATATAATTATATATACACAAATACACAAGCACAAAATACATATATTCCACATTTTCTCACCACAATTCATTATAACTCATCATGTACAATACAACATATATATATATATATATATATATATATATATATATATATATATAATCAAATATGGTTAATCACCAAGCATATTCATCATGCATGTATCCATAAATCTCAACATTCCACATGAACATACACATATTATGTTTACTCACTAATTCACAGTTACACATTCACAATTCTCAAATCAACAATTCATGTTTATAAGCATACTTTCATACAATAATCACATATTCACAACTCTCAATTACACAAGTAATGCACATACGCATATTCCACCATTCTCACCATACTTCATCATAACTCATCATATACTTCACAAAGCATATATATATATATATATATATATATATATATATATATATATATATATATATATATATATATATATATATATATATATATATATATATATATATATATATATATATATATATATATATATATATATATATATATATATATATATATATATATATATATATATATATATATATATATATATATATATATATATATATATATATATATATATATATATATATATATATATATATATATATATATATATATATATATATATATATATATATATATATATATATAGGCTAATATGGACAATCATCAAACATATCCATAGTTCACAATTACACAAGTCATGTACATACACCTATGCATAACTTCATACAACAATCATATATTCATTCCATGAGACTCAATGCAACTCATGCCATGTGGTACCAACACTTGTTATCATTTTTCGATTTTTACACTTAAACCGGGTCCACCCTTCTAGACCGATAACAACAAAAGTCCGTTCCCTAAGCTTTCAAACACACCTTTCTAGGTTTGGGACAAGCCACTAGTCTCCATGAAACTAGCAAACATTGCCTCTTGACTAAATGATGCATATGCAATCAACAATAAAATGCACTTAAGACCGATCACACGTCTTAATCCCATGCATTCACATAATTTCTCCCTTCAAGAATTAAACAAGATTGCACACACAACATATCATATAATCAAGTATTCATATTTTTCATCAACATATTTGTCAAACAATGCACGCATATCTTACAATATGCTCCCATGCATTAATTCACAATAATCGGATACAACAAATATGCATTTATAATTCAACCTTATTACCTTTTCAAACAATGCACACATATTCACAATATGTTTTCTTGCATTCACAATATCGCATACAATCAATATGCATTTACACTTCAATATCATTACCACATTTATCAAGCAATGCACACATATTCACAATATGTTCTCATACATTCTTCACATACAAACAATATGCATATATATGTCAAAAGACTATATTTCATAATCGATTCCACCATCTAAGATTCACGCCATACGGCTACCCACAGCATATCATATCACAACATGCACAAGCTATACGTTATATAACAAAAGTATTCTGCACAATAACACATCAATCACACACATTCGCGACGGTAAAAATCAACACAGCAATATGTTTTCAATTTTCTGCTATAATTGAACCAGGTACAGGCCTCAAAGCCACTTTTTCTAGAAATATAATCTCGTTAACTTAGCAATGCTTCAAACGGGGGTCAAAACCGACTTACGGTTCAAGAGTTATGAATTTTCGAAGTTTTCCGAAAAACCAGAATTTTGCCTAAACACAGCTACGGGATTTTGCATTTTCGCCCGAAAATCCGACCGATTCAATTCTTTTTTTCGAAACAAACACATACTCATATTCACCTAACATATAGCAGTGAATTAGAACCATTAAACACGATTTCTACGACGTCCGATTTTCACTCAAATCTCAAACCCTCAATTATCCAAAAATGTCAAAACTCACAAACTCAACCAAATTCAATCAAACGAAATCCAATAATCACGGATAAACATTACCCGACTAAACTATGCAATTTATTTTGAATTCTAACCGTTCAAAACTCGATTCTACCGATTAAACCAATTATGCCCTAGAAATGGAAAATAGAGAAAACTACCCACAAATCCAACACAACTCATACATAATCATACACATTGATCAAATAATAATGTTTCTCACCCTTACCTTGATTGGATTGAAGCTTGAAGTTGATTCTTGTTGATTTCTCCAAGTTTCCCTCTTCTCTTCTCTTTTCTCCTCTTTCTCTATTCTTTCTCTCCTTTTCTTTCTTTCATTCTCTTATGTTTCTATCTCTTTTCTTTTCTCTCCAATTTCCCTTATATATCCTTCTATTTTCTTTCCATCATAATTCTTCTCTCAAAAATATCTATCAATTCATTTCTCACAAAATATCTCATCTTATCATTAATAAGAGAATATCTAATAAATCCATATTATTCTACCAAGTAGAATAAATTAATTAAATCCATTAACTCATTTAAATAAATCCAATAATTTATTTAAATCAGATAAATCACATAAACCAATTAATTAGCACAATTAATCACTTATTGAAAAATTGGGCTGTTACAACAAGCATCTCAGACAGCACCAGCTCTTGACAGCTACAATTGATTAACAGCAATAGGTTGACAACAACAACTTTAGGCAAGATCCCATCTTCACCTTCCAATGATATCCAAACTCCAGATAAATCCTTGTCTCCAATAATCTTCAGCTTTAGCCATCACTGAATCCAAACAGTAGACATCATCACCAACAATACAACCCTACTCTTCAACAAATCCCAACTTTGACAAGCACAAACTTCATCTTCTTCGGTCTTCCATGAACTTCATCCTCAATGGGCTTACAATCTCAATGCAGACACTCACAGGAGAGAATCAACTGATGGAGGAAGTTGGGGGATTAAGAGGCTTAGTGAAAACCCAGGGAAATCACTAAGGTCTTAACACAACAAGGGACAGATATCCTCAAGGTTCTACCCAGTCAAAGCATGCTCTACATCACTCCTAAGGAGAGATGGAACTTCTTTTAGGGGACCTTATGTCATAGGATGAAATAGAGGCACAAGAAGCTCTCTATGTTTGACAGAAGAAATCAGTCTACTCTAGAGCTCTCCCTATGTTTCCTAGCTCCTAAGCCTTCATCAAGCAATCTTCAAGCCCAAGCAACTTAAGATCCAAGCATCATCACCTGTCTTCAATCATCCTCAAAGTATTCACTAGCTCCACAAGCCAAGAACAAGTCCCAACACCCAAAGAAACAGCCCCAAAACTCAACCAACAAAACAACATCCTAGGAGGGAAACACACCAATATCAATCAACTTGCAAAAATCAAATAAAATGGAAATACTCATCATAAAATCCTAGATTAATGTCTAAGGGACCCTAGCTAGGTACCCTATACCCCACATGAACCCCAAGGCCTATATCAAACTAAAAACCCAAGAACTATGTGTTGAATGCACCTATGTCAAGTTTAATCCTAATTCTAATCAACCTAATGTTCCTTATTCAAAACTAATTAAAATTAAATCACAAAAATGTGAAATAATTCCATGGGGAACCTAATGCTTTAATCTAACTAAAACAAAAGGAATTACATCAAAATGTAAAATAAAATGGCTAAACAAAATTCAACAAAATGGATATACAAAATAAAATGCAATAAAAGCAATTAAATGTAAAAATTCACCAAAAATAGAAAAATGACTAAAATGCTAATTTTATTTTTCTATAATTTTTTTGAGACAACCATGAGAATGGAGAAAAAAAACTCCCATATCAAAAGACCTATTTTTGAATTTATTATGATTTTTTAAAGAATTAAAAGAAATATGTGAAAATAAAGAAAATATGAGAAAAATGGAAAAGCATGCGTGTCAAATAGCAATAAAAAGCAATGCATTTAACCAACTGGGCCCAGAAGAGGGTGTTAAAATGAAAGCGCGCTAGGCCCAATGTTAATCAGAAAATTAAAAGGAAAATGGAAAGAAAAATAAGAAATTCGTGGTGCAGGAAGCAAGCAAATGCAGTGTAATATCATGTGGGCCTCTAACTAGGGGTGTGGGTAACAGTTATCACTTAAGCCCAATGCCACGTTTTAAATGAAACGGTGCATTCCACTCTCAGCCTTCTCCTTCACAAAATGAACACGAATCCTGGCCATCAGATCCTCATTTGGTCAAAAGTCTTGCTATAATCCAATGGTAGTAGAGTCATCTTCAACCTTCAAACTCTCATGGAGGGAAAAACCATGGATGAACAGAGTTTGAACTTCATCTTCCTCCCAATCGTACTCCCTCAAATCCTCATCAAATGCCAAAATTTAAAACCCTAACTTGCTCCAAATTTCACAAGGAGTCTAACCATGGTAATCACAAGACTTGAAACACAACCTAACTCAAAACACGAATCAACCTTCAGAATTTGGTCCATGATCAAAACTCACCAATCTTGAAATTGAGTGGCTCAATCTCTTCCCCACTTTACACTGAACATTTCTATCCATCAAATCATGATTATAACACCAAGAACAACAAGATACACGCATGAACAGAAATTGCACCACTACACTAATTGTCTCTAGATCAACCCTAAAGCTACCAGAAAGCTCCACATGATCATTTACAATGAATCTAACTAATCAAAACCAATTGAAACGACCTAAATCATGCTGTGGATTGAAAAGTATCTTTCTGCAAAATCTTGATGCACAGAGGTATGAAACCTACAAATCAAGCTTTGAGAACTTCAATACACCTTCAATGAGTCACTATCTTGCTTCTGTATGCAAAAGAAATGGTTGAAATAGCTTGGATTATGGAACCCGATCTTGAGTTGCAGATGAGAATTTTCAATGGCAAGAACACGATTCCTCCGCCAATTTTCTTGGAACTTGATCTGGAAACACTCACTAGCACAAATGGAAGCAAATGGGATCAATAAATTGGATGGAAAGGGATGAAATGCTTGTAACCGAATCTGAGTTGCAACAGAAAATCTCAATCTCAATCTCTCTTCTCTCCTTCAATTCTCACCAAATCTTGCTTGGTATCACTTCATATGCATATATAGAGTGTGAATGAAGACTCTAGAAAGTTCTAGGATGATCCAATGAGAAATTCACCATCTCATGTCATGAGATATCATGTCTTGCTATGCACTCACACCAGCTCATGTTTTGCCTTGCAATTGCCCTTGTTTTGAGTTGATAATCTCTCCAAATGAGATATTGGAAGTGTATGGATGGAAAGGAGCCTTACATTTGCCTTACCAAATGGTTTTGCAATGGTGCCTTATGATTCAAGTAAGCCATTTACAAAGCAAGTCCTTGAAATAACCCTCAACTCAAAATTATGGCAATGTCAATGTTCTTAAAATGCCTTTTACAATCAAATTGGTATGTCATATGCCTTGGTTTGGTTGTGTAGGTCAAAAATCCCAATTTCCCACTTTGGTTCATTTAAAATATACCTTCATTTTAGGCCATTTTCATGATTTTGTGAAGCAAGCCATTCCAAACTCCCATGACCTCTTATCTAGCCTAAAAACATCATTTTTAACACATCTCATGTTGAACATTTTTTCATTTGAAGAGTGGAAGATGGAGATTTGGACCTATGTTGAAAAATGACCTGTAATCCAACTTTCCCAAAATACCCCTGGGTTGCCAAGACCATAACTTGAGTTCTACAAATCCTATTGAGGACTTCTAGTACTAAAATTAAAGCTAAGATCAATATCTACAACTCTTATGTTGTCCAAGAATCCATTTGAAAACTCCTTGATGGGCAAACGTTGCTTGGAAGTCAAGTGACTTTCACAGATAAATTTCAGTGTCCTCTGAGGACCCATAACTTGCAAGAACCATAACTTGAGTTATATAAATATCCTTGAAGACTTATAGTACTCAAATTAAAGCTATTGAGAATCTATACAAGTTTCATGTTGACCAAGAATTAATTTGAAACTTGCATTTTGACTTATCTTGCTTGGAAGTTAGGCCTAAATTAGGGGATTTTACACTGAAACCCTAATTTAGTAACTCCTCTTCTTCTTGATTCCTTTTGATTTCTCCTTGGCACAACACCACACATATGTTCACATATCAAATTATGAATTCCACACCCTCCAAGTAGGCCTTGATGCCCTCCAATCAATCATTTGACCTAGGGTTGACCCAGATGAAACCCTAGTTGATTGCATTCAATTGTAGCTCTTGTAATCACACCAATGACTTGACTCATCTTCAAAATGACCCTCTAGGTCCTCCATGAGCTTTTCCATACCCTCATTCATGACTCACACATTCATTGATGACATCCACCCCTTCAAGATTAAGAGAGAGATCCACTAGCTGACCTTCAAACTTCTCAAAGCTTCAACTCATTTCTTGATTACTTGGATGATCTTGAGCTTGAATAAGACCCCCTGATGGGCCTCTTTCTGATAAGAATGGCACTTGATCCCCTATTAGATGACTTGTTATGCCATGATATGCAAATGATTAGACTATGTACATGACTTATTATGCAAATGCCAATGTAATTGAAACATAACCCAGGTGAAATAGGTTGAGCAAATTTTAGGGTGCAACACTATGGTGTAATGCGTCATACGAAATGGAAATGCTACGCTTTTGAGGATGAAATGCAAAGATGATGCAAATATGTAAATGCAGGCTCAGGCTGCCGGGAAAAGCTGGATGTGAAAGGACCACTCTAGCAAAATAAATTCTAAAGAGGTAAAGCCAACTCCGCTGGGGATAACCAGATGTGCCAAGTATGATTGGACTTCTGCTTGGGAAAAAAACAGACGAAGTTTCCCTGCGTGCCAAAGGGAATTGGATTTGGGTTATCTGTGAAGGGTCAGGTACGACTGTCGCTGAAAAACATCTTGCCTTAATTCAAAGATTTTCGATTGAAGGGTCAAGGGATAGTAACACGACTTCCTGACATTCGTCTTGAACTTGAAGATTAGCTGAACCTGCTTGAGTAGCTTCGAGTAGCTCTGATGACACGGAGAGGAACAATTCCTTCGCTTCTGATTTTCCCCAGCCTATGGGATCTCTGTGGGGATGTTCCTCTAAAGGAAATTTGAAAATTCTTATACCCTGGCGGATCAAGATAAACTGCCCCAACTCTTGAACCTCAAAGAGGTGCTTCAGATTAAATGCCATCTGAGTCATGAATAACTTCTTGGAATGGCCTGCTCCAGTCTTACAATGACTTTGCCCCTGATTGGCTGATTAGTGGAGTAGAATTTCTGGCTTCGAGAGATTTACCGAATCTCGACCTGATTGCCTCAGAATAACTGACTTTGGATGGCTGACTTCACTAGGGATCATTTGATATAGCTTGCCTCGGCTCATGGAGTATTCGGGCGTTCTGCATTCTATCCTAATCAGACTTTCCACTGTAGGAAACTTTCCTGCTGTCAAGCGCTTACTCGCAAGTAAAACAAGTTGTTCAGAATAAAAGATATATTAAATGCAACGCATATGACAGTTTTGAAATCCAATTTGTTCACTGGAAAGGGAAAAAATAGTTTACGGCACATAATGAACAAATCATTTACCAGAATATCAACATCAATACCAACATGGTAAGAAGAATCCTTTTAGGAGTCATTTTCGACGCGATCTTTACCGAAGTATGTTTTCGAAACAAACCTACGTTCAGCTAATCTGACACGAGCGCTCACCTCTTAGAGGTTGAAGGGCAGGAGCGACGGTTCGAGAAACTACGAGTTTTTTGGAGTGACAGTCACTCGCTTTTCGTCTTTGATGCCTTAATCACACGACTTGCTTTTCATCATCATTTTTTTTATTTCCCTAACTTTTGCCTGGACTGGCTCTTTTGAGCTTTTTTTTTATTTCAAAGTCCAGCGGGATGCCCTTATTTTTGCCTAAGTCGTTTGTTTTCAAGGTTCGACTTAGCATGCTCTTTTTCCTTTTGATTCTTTTCTTTTTTTCGAACAAATCGTGTGACACCAGCTTGTCTGACTTATTAAAGGAATTGTGACTGTTTCACTCTTTGGTCGACAAGGCTTAACCATTGCGATTTTTGTAGGTACGACCTATAGAGGTGTGATTTATCCTCGAACGGAAACACCCCTTTTGCAATTTGGACGCTCGGTCAAATTAACCAACATCTACCCTGCCCCGGGTTATGATTGAGGGTTTTTCATTTTCAGAAAGAACTCCTACTACTAGGCTTGAAGGGGTTAACGAGGGATTTTCTTCCTTATATCTCTGGTGTTTAGGGATTTGAAACAATGCTTGTACATCATCAGCAAGATTCGGTTTCAAAAGCATACAATTGGAAGCTTACGCGTCTTTCAATTTCGTCATCCTCCCCGAATTCTGCTTAACCAAGCATTGAATACCTATAAAAAAACAATTAGTGAACACAAATGGATTTAAACAAAACAAACACACTCATTCCATTATGAAAACAAACAAGTTTTACACACAAGATTGCAATTTAAACAGGAAAGAAACTACAAATATAAAGAAATGACAAGATAAAAAGAAAATTGCCAGCTCTTGGGAATTGGGCTTTCAAACTGATTTGTTGCTGGAGGATGTGCCCCTTGAATTCTTCAAACTCAAGCAGATAAGCGATTGACGTGTATGACTAACCTTCCTCCTAGAAAGGATATGCACCTTCTGTCCATCAACTATTGTACCCTGGCTTGAAAAGCCTCGCAATCTTCAGTTGAGTGTCCCACAGATCCTCCATGATATCCACATCGAGCCCTGGGATCATACCCGGGAGGGTACGACTCTGGAAATGACTTGAGAGTCTTAGGCTCCACTAAAGAGTTATGAATCAGATGTGGCAGCAACTGACTGTACGTCATAGGCACCGGACGAAGAGAAGCATTCCTCCTTTTCAAATTGTTGTGAGGCCTAACTTGAATCTGACAACATTAATCTTGCTGAAAAGACCCAAAAGGTCGTGGACTCTGAATGGCAGAAACATCCGGAGACTGGGTTTGAATCAATGATGAGCCTCCTTGTTCAGGCGCTTTTATTGTCAAGCTTGACCCAGGAACAGGAAGTAACTGTGGACAAGGGGACTTAGACACCAAAGATTACAGGATATACTCCTGACTTACTGCAGCTTCAGGTGAGGGAATAGGAACATCCATCTCTTTTGTGGTGACTGGGATAGGACCATCTGATACGTTTACGTCGCCTGGCGTGAATTCAATTGCCTTTGAGTCAATCAGGTTCTGAATTTTATGCTTAAAAGCTTTACAGTCCTCAATGCTATGCCCCAGTGCCCCAGAGTGGAAATCGCAATGAGCATTGATATCAAAACCTGATGGACACTCACCAGTCAAAGGATTCATGGTCCAAAGCTTAATCACCTGGCGTTGAAGTAAAGGTTGCCACAGCTGAGCATATATCATAGGAATCTGATCGAAAACTCTGTTACTTGGCCTTGTCTTCTGATATCTCCTAGGCATATGATTATCCTGAGAAGCAAGACGTTTACGAGAAAATTCTAGAGCTCTCTGTCGTGCATGATATATCTGAGGCTTATCACACCTTGGCACAGGTTCCACAGGCACAAGCGGAACAAGCATTTTTGCTGTGGCCTCAGGTAGCTAATCACCTTCTTTTCTGAGGACATTCTTTATCACCTCCATGATCAAGCCCACCTGGGTCTTCAGCTGATGGTTTTTTTCTCTGAGTGTCTTCTGATCCAGACGCAACTCTTGCATGTCCATCATAATCTTCCCTAGCTGGCCTCGGACTTTAATCAATTCAGCTTGAACCTGCTCCATAACTCTGCGGGGATTCCTGCAACAAACTAATGGAATACAGGAAATAAGACCCACGGTTCTGAGGTACCTGTTATGCGAGAATGCAATGCAGAAAGCAAACACAAATCTGCAACAAGACAAAGAAAACCCAAGCTATAAGCACGGAAATAAAAACCTCACACAACTATGTAAAACCAACAAAAGAAGCAAACAAGCACAACCGAGTACAAAATACAATGACCCCGGCCAACAAGCCTGGTGATGGTCAGCAAACAGTAATGAACAAAAGCTAAACACGTAAGTAGAGAAAACAGATGCGACAATCGGCACAGAAACCTCTAGCAACTTCCTTCATATTAGACTGAGCCCTCAGTTTGATATTCTTCCGAACACACACTTCTGGTGGATCTTTCCATAACCAGAACTATCGTGCCCGCATGGCTGGATGAAGGAAAATCATTAATCTGGATAATACCCTAAGGCGTGATGGAGAACGTGTTAGAGTCTAACAGAGTCTGCACTTGGCTCCTAAGCTCCTTACAATCGTCTGTTGAATGCCCATGTGCCCCAACATGGTACTCACACTGAGCGTTGCCATCGAAGCCTGGAGGGTACGGCGGGATCATTGGATTAGTCTCTTTCGGCACTATCAGCCCACCTTTGACCAAATCCGGCAACAACTGACTATACGACATCGGTAGCTGAGTAAACTGCCTTTCAGGTTTCCTTGGTCTTCGTCGAGCGTGCTGACACGGCTGATGACGCTATGACTGTTGGCTTTGAACACTTGAAACGTCTGAAAACTGACCCCTGAGATATTGGAGATTCTGGGATAACATCCCTTATTTTCTCCCATTCTTCTTGCGAACTAACAACTGATCCATTTTCCTCAACTGAGATAAAGGGAATGTCTCTAATCTTTCCATTCTTGAGTCCGCTCTCAACACGTTCCCCTGCCATCATTAAGTCACCAAAGTTTAACATTCTTCCACTAATCAATATGTCATAGTAATGGCCCTTCAAAGTACCCAAGAAGATGTCAACCAGTTCTCTATCCTGAAGCGGTGGTTGAACATGAGCAGCGAATTCTCTCCATCTCTGCACATACCCTCTAAAGGATTCATTCTCCGCCTGAGATAATTCTTGTAACTGCACACGACTGGGAGCCATGTTGAGATTGTAGTTGTACTGCTTCACGGAGGCATTGGCTAGATCTGACCATGATCTGATGCTACCACTTTCCATCTGCATATACCAACTTAATGATGCTCCATTCAAACTGTCCTGGAAGCAGTGAATCATCAGTTTGTCATCATGGACATACGAGGTCATTCTCCTACAAAACATTACCAGATGTAGCTTCGGACAACTAACCCCTTTGTACTTCTCAAAATTTGGCACCTGGAACTTCGGAGGCATCACAAGGCCTGGCACCAGACACATGCTTGAAGCATTCAGGTTAAGAGTATCCTTACTCATCAGAGTAGCAAGCTTTTCTTCCAATAGTTGACATCTCTTCATAAACTCAACAGTCCTTGGGTCTCTAGCCTTAACCTTTGGAACAGCCCTTGGAGAATCTGGCGCAGAGAATGTAAAACTCTGATAATCTGTGTCATGGAGAGAAGATGAATCTTTGTTTCTAAAGGGAATCCGCATAGGCTGAGCAACATTGACATTGTTCACCGGAATCCTCTGAACATCAACCTCTTTTCTTGTCATAGTCGTCATAGCTTCCACGAGTTGACCCAACTGATTCTTCATCAACTCAAACTTTGCTCTAGTAACAACCAAGTTCTTCTCTTCTGTGTCCATGCTTCTTCCGGAGGCTAAATCAAGTCCAATGCGAATGTCAGGAAATCAACTGACGGAGCTGGACAAAAGATGGGTGAGCTTCCTTATCCGGTTGAGGAGGGATATGCAAAAATGAGATGCAAATGCAAAACAGAAATGCGAAATGCAAATGCAACAAACAAAGGATCAAGACCACTGTGCTATTGATCGAGAAGAACCGGCGTTTCTCCTTGGCAAAACAATAGCATAGATCCGACAGTAGGAACCACTGATACTCAGAACACAGGTTCAAACTGTGAAGAAAATCGGGTAATCTGACAGTCAAGGTTACCTGCACAACCCAATTTCGATATTTAATGTACAGGTCGGTTGGGAACCTAATAAGACAAGCCAAGCGCTTAGCTTAGTTTGACAGTTTACAAATTATAATACCGAAACTGAGAATTCCATAAGCCCTAAGACAGATGCCCCTAAACAAGTAAAGGACAACAGACAGTATTCGTGGATCGGGAAGACCAACTCTCATTCAAGGAAGCGGACCGTTGACGACAGCAGGTCGGGAAAGAATAGAAAGCGGGGATAAGGTCTCAGTGTAGTCGATGTCCTCTTTCAGAGTGAACCCCTTGGCGACAAGCCTGGCCTTCTATCTCTCAATCTTGCCTTTTGATTCCCTATTGGTCTTATCAATTTACACCCTACGGGCTTTAGGTTTGGCTCATTTTCTTTCTCTGGGTTTCAGAGTGAGTGGGTTAAGGAGCCTTTTTCCGCCTTTCGTCTTTCCAGTCAAGCAGTGGTTCCCCTCTCATGAATCTACTCGACCATTCCGGAATAAGTGAGCTTTTGTATCCGTATTGAAGAATCCGGTTATCGACTTGGCAGCTATTGAATCTAAGCCAATTGAATCAGCAATCGCTGGTACAGTAAGCGGTGTTCAAATAGTGGATCTTCTCTGTTGCTAGCTCTTCTTCTTACTAGGTTATGCTTCCTCATAGTTCTCTTTAACATGATTCTCTCATACGCACTCCTATTAAATTAAAGGAGTTAGGAAGCGATCTGAGTAGTTCTGGTAGCGCCCTGGTAGCCAATGAGCGCTTGTCTGGTATCGAATGAGCTCAAGTAGTTGAGTAGCTAAAGGCGTTGCCTTAGAGGAATGAATGTCCTATCTTCGGGTAGCTTCCTACAGACTTCTTCCCTTATTTATGGAAGTGTGAAATAAGAACAGAGGGTATTGACTTATTAGCAGCTCAAGCTCCATTTCAAAGGTGAGGAGTTAACCTTCTTTCTGGCTGATTCAATATCACCGGAGTCTGCTCAGGGTTCCAAACCAACAGCGAAGTATCTTTTCTACGATACACTGGAATCGGGTCGCGGGAAGAAAGCCTACCGACGGGTATGAAATACAGGGATTCGGCATTCAAGAACTCCCTCCCAGCCATCCTATCTTGTGTAAAAATAGCTTTCAGGCCAATACTCTTTCTCTCCTGGAAGCGAAGGCAGGAGCAAAGCCTATTGATTCACCTGTTTGCTAACCTACTTGTCGGCTACCCGCACTCTGTAACCAGAATAGGGCTCTGGAGTTCATACCACCCGGCGGTTCATCATAAGTCTGGAAGGCGGGGCCTAAACTAGTCGGACTTGCTTATGGACCTATCTACTGACAAGGTATGGCATCCTATGCGTTCATCAGCGTCACTGACTTTCTAGAAATGATGATACGTTCACCATTTCTGGTTTAGCATCATCACTTCCCGAAGAGGCCTTACTTAGCTGAATCCCAAATGATCGGTCCCCATAGTCGACAACCCTCAGATCCAAAATCCCTTCGAGCCCAAAGGGCCAGAAAGAAAATCATCAAAGAGAATCTCGTCTGAGTGCGAATTTCATGGCTTGCTGGTGCATGCAAGGCATACAGGATCACCACTACTTTCCACTTCTAATGCTAAGTCTATACTCGAGCCTGGGTCTGGCTTATCACTCATCAGAACTTCCCTCCCTCAACAGCATAACAATAATGATAGTGCTGAAAAGTAAAATGCGGAAAGCAAATAAAGAAAGATAAAGCACATATGTACACACCCAAAAAGATAAATAGACAAGCGCTAGGATTGACTCGCATAGGGGATATTCCATTACTCCTCAACAAAGTCGCCAGTTGTCGCTACTGCGAAAATCGAGGCCGACAATGACAGAAGAGTTGCCACCGTGCGTTATTTATCCCAAGAGAGGGAAAGGAAACGCTCAGAGAAAACCTAACGAAAAGAGGGATAAGATCGGTCATCACAACCAAATCTCGGGTTCGGGAGTCGGTTACGCAAGGGGAAGGTGTTAGCACCCCTCACGTCCGTCGTACTCGACGGGATCCACGCTTGTTGTCTATCTAAAAGGGTGATTGAAACTATCTAGCTAAAGGCTCAAGGACAAAAGAAAAAGAAGTGACTCGGCAAAGCAATGGCGCTTTGTGCCTACGTATCTCATCTGAAGTGAGAAGTCAGAGTCAACGTAGTTCGGCTAACTACGGGTGAAAAGGGGGAAGGTTGCTCACCAAGACATCGCGTCTTGTGCCTACGTACTTTCATCTGGTATGAAAGATCAGAGCAAACGTAGTTCAGGCTAAATGGGAACACAAGTTTGTTCAACTATTTTACCCGAATAGGATTAACAATCAGTTCTAGCAGTTTGGTGTATGCAGTTCAACCATTGGAGACTTAGGCGTTACCGTTTGCGATAGATACAAGACTTAACAAAACTATCCTTATGAAAATGATTTTCCAAGATTAAAGGCCCCAAAGGGAAAAAAGAAGTTTGAATGATTTGTTTTTGTGTTTTTTAGAGAAGACGTGTTTTTGAATTGTTTGCAATTCATATCGAACTAGAGACTATGACTTAGGAGTGAATGTGTCGCATATCACCCAATGGGTGCTATACTAAACATCCAAGCCATTAAAGGGAAACCCCTCAACAACCCTTTCCCAAGTGCTTAAGGGTCATAACACACAATAATCATTAACCTTTATTAGGTGTTTTATGTTTATTTTGAGATGAAAAGAGAAAGGACACTAAAGGGGGACTAAACTCAAACCTAAAGTTGTCATGCAATGGTGATCCTAAGATTGAGATAAGGGAATGCTACCTAATGTTATCATACATGTTTAATATCCTAATGTCTATCATAACCTCCCTTGAACAAGAGAGATTAGAGATCCTAAGGGAAAGGAGACAAAAGAGGAAAAAGAAACAACATAAACATGCAAGAATGAAAAAATGGAATGCAAGTGAGGGAGGAAATTGGTGTGGGGCAGTAGCCTCCACAAACTCATCTCAACCTCAAGCAACAATATGACAAATGCAAGAGATGAAAGGAAAAAGAAACGCAACAAAAGAAACACACAAGTGCACTAAAATGGGATGAAATGGCCTAAGTCATTCAAACATCAACCACAATGCCAAAACCGAAACACAAATGAAAGGCAAAGAATTCCTAAAACAAAGTGAGGATGGGATGCAATATGAGTACATCAAGGAACTCATAATGTGCACTCAACCATGAGCATCACAAGAAAGGTACAAAAGAAAGCACAAAGAAGTCCTCATGGATTCATCATCTTAGGCATGCTTCAAGTACCTCCAAAGTCATTGGACAGCAAGGGAAATGAAATAAAAGTGCTCAAAGCAAGAGCAAATAAACCACAAGGAAATGCAAGCAAACTCCCAAAGGAAAACAAGCATGTTTCACATAGAAACCCTAGTTGGGAGCTCAAAAGTAAACAATCAAATGAACAAGCAAAACACAATATAATGACCTAAAAATGAGCAAACATCATCCTTAACATGTTAGAAACTTGAATCAAAAGATATTGAAGGCTCAAAGGATCCATAAATGTCATATCTAAAGCAAACTAGGTCAATGTGTTTGTATGAACCTCCCTTTGGGGTAACTTGACTTGCAAGTTACTCTAAAATTAGGAAAATGATTCAAAAATAGACAAATAAAATGCAAAAGGCACATAAACATGTTGGCAGCCAGAGGCCAAGAGATTACAATCAAAGTCACTTCACAACATCACCATAGATATTGATTCACAAGGGTGCTCCATTGTGAAAGAGGATTGTCGAGGGTCAAATGGAATGCTATCAAAAGTCAACTCAAAAGTCAACCAACAGGGGCAAAATGGTACTTAAAAATTCATCAACCCATCATGGACATGAGGATGAATTTTGGGTCATTGGACCAAAAGGAAATGAGAGAAACAAAATAAAAACTAAAATATGTCAAGAATTAGGTCAAATGAAACACCTCTAATGTTAAATTCCATTTTTAATTGAAAAATAATCCAAAAAATAAAATAAAAATTTTATAAAACAAAAGACACTTCAAATTGTCTAAAACATATTTTTGGGGAATTTTATGACCAATAGAGGTATTTTATTTTGAATTAAATCTAAACAGTAACAAAATAAAAAAAAGAAAGAAAATGGAATTAAAATAATAAAATGCTTGGTGCAAATAGCAAACATCTCACGTTGAAAATCAGGTTGGGCTCACAAGAGGGTTGAAGATAGCACGCAACAGCCTAAGTCCAAACAAACAATAACCAAAAACTGTAAACCAAAAAGATCCAGTGTGGTGAGTCAACATACGCGCATGGTGGAACACAATCAGGCACGTTGGATCAAAAAGTAAACAAATCAAGAGGCTCACAGCATCACACGTGGATTAGCCAAGGAAAATAAATGAAATGGTGAGTTTCATCATGATTGTGTGCATGCAGTCAAAAGGTGTGCATCATACGTCTTAATCAGAACCGTGCAAATAAAAAGTAAGCTCATCCAAAGGCTATAAACACACACGTGGCTCAGGTGAAGTTCAAACTTGGAGCGAAAAACCAGACGGTCGGAACCACTGCTCCGGTCGTCTTCTCCGGCGAAACCATCAAACCAGTTCACGGCCAAAAATGTAGATGCTTCAAAACTCAACCAAAATAAGCAAATAAATTGTCAAAATTGATCTCCAGGTCATGTAGATTTCAAATCCACCACCCATTTTCATTGATCATGTCTAAATAAGCCAAAACGAAAAAGAAAAGAAATGAGCTCAAAACATAAAAACTCATGAACAGCCATCAGTTCATTCCAGAAACCACCTATGATATGCAAGGATCACAAATATGTAAAAATGGCGTAATAACAATGCTTAAACAGAGAGAGAAATGGATTGAAAAGAAACCTAAATGAAAGCTTCCCCATAGCTCAGTTCTTTAGTAAAGCTTAAAAGAAACCACCCAGAAACGTTCTATGAACCTCAAGGAACCTTTTTAACTGTTTGGTTTGGATTGAAACTCACTGAAATGCAAAAAACGATTTTGACTTGTCTCTCACTTTTTCTCAATGTGTTCTTGACCAATTTTCACTCTATGTCAACTCTTAGGACTTGTGAACAATGCTGAGAATAAGTATGATGGATTTTGATACCAAGAAGGCCCAATTTTGTCCTCCTTAAGCCAATTGAAATTCACATTTTCTCTTTACGGCCACCTCCAAAAGTGCAAGAAAATGACCTTGTCAAGCTGTAAAAATGGCTCAGTTAGCTTACACCTGAAGTAAATTGATCCAAGGGTTGAAAATGGATCCTCAATTTAATCCTATGGCATGGTTTTATGTGTTAATTAAACTTGAAATAAGCATGAAAATGGCCATCAAATTAAGCTCAAATCTCAAATCCGAAATTTGCATTGTGCTTGAAATGTATCTGGCACTCAAAAAATGCATAAGGTTGGTACAAAATGATCCCAAATGAATTTAATTTGATTTTCCCCTTTTAAGACCTTTTTTATGGAAATTTCTTTAGGGATTCTTCAATCCAAGCCAAACCTTTGATTCCTTGATGATTGGTTATTCAAATGACCCTATTGTTGCACCCCAAAATTTGCCCAACCTTTTCTTAACTTGGTTTATGTTTCATTTCATTTCTTTCTAGCATTTGCATTGCATAGCATAGTTCATTGAACAGGGGATCAAGAGTTTGTGCACATCAAGAGTAGCCTACTCAGAGGTTTGAGCCTAAGCAAGGGGTTTTACTCATGTTTGGATGGTAATCAAGTCATCAGAAATGGACATTGATCTTGTGAAGAAAGTATGGAGGTATGTGGATCAGCTCCTAACTTGGAGGCCAGTTCAAAATCATCAGAGGTTTGTAAAGCCATTTTTATGGACATAAGATATTGAGAGAGCTCATTGAGTTCCTTGAGGGTCATTGTGGGTCTCATCCAAGTGTTTGTGCTAAGTGTGAAAGGTTACAATTGAAGGTGTTGCAATTAGGGTTTTCATCTGGCTAATCCTCAGTCAAATGTGCAATTGAAGGAGATTAAAACCTAATTCAAAGTTCCTATGACCATGGGATGTTGTGTTAAGACATATGAGACATCATTTCAAGTTCATTTCATCAAGGGTTAAGTGTGTGAGAAATTACTAAATTAGGGTCCTCAGGGTAAAATCCCCTATTTAGTGCCTGACTTCAAGACCACCTACCTCAAGATACAAGTCTCATCTTAATTTTTGTCCAACATGAAACTTGTAGAGCATGTTCTTAGCTTTAATTTGAGTACTAGAAGTCCTTGATTGGATTTATAGAACTCAAGTTATGATCCAGACAAGTTACAGGTCATCAGAGGGATATGATTTTGGTCAACAAAAGTCAACCAACTTCCAAGCCATTTTTGACCTAGAAGGTTGTTTCTCCTCAACTTTTAGCTAACATGAAAGTTGTAGGTCTTAGTCTTAGCTTTCGAAATTGTACTAGAAGTCTTTCATCTGATTTATAGAACTCACGTTATGAGGTTTACAAGTTAGGGTATGTTGGGAAAGTAAGATTACAGGTCATAAAATTATAGGTCCATTTCACCAATTTGCACACTTCAAATGGAAATCTTTTCAACATGAAACTTGCTTCAAATAGGGCCATTTGCATTACCAAATCATCCCTTGTCATGGTGGGAGCTTGGATTGAAGAATTGGGATTTGAATTTCTCATAAAGAAGGCCTAAAATGAGAATTTGAGATTTAATTGATTTTAAACTTTCTCAAGGCAAGTTTGTACTTTTTTGAGTGCAAATCATGTTTTAAGAACAATGGCATTTTTACAATTTTGGTTTGAGGTGTTTAAGTGAGCCATTTCCAAGCTTTCTTAATGATGAAGCAACACATTTAAAATCAACCATTGGATTGGAAACAAGGGCTGAATCTTGACCATTCATACTTCATACACTCCTAGCAGTTGAGATGAAGCACTTTGGAGGCAAATTCATGCCATTTTCGTGCACTTCCATGAGGGAAAAAGTGAGGAAAATGTGAAAATTCATTTGGACTTTATGGACTGAGATTGGTCCTCATTTTGATCAAGGTCCATCATATATAACATTTCCAACCTTCACAAAGCTTCACAATCAGTTTTGGGCAAGATTTGGAGCAAGAACAAAGTGGAAAAAGTGAGCAAAATTCAATATTCGAATTCTCATATTTACTCCATTTCAAGGCAAATTGAAGGTTGCAAAAGCTTTATTATGGATCATTGAACGTGTTTGGATCGTTTTCTTCAAGCTTTAGCACCTGTTGAAGGCTCAGTGGAAGTTCTCCACTAGGTAACTTGAATTCAACCTTACACTCTCAATATGCCATGATTCTTTGCCATTTTTGTTGCATTTGGATCCTTGAAGCATGTAGATCATTTCTGGATGTTAATTGTTGATGTTCATGATGTTTGAAAAATGGAGCTCCGAACTTTGTTGATTTTGTATGAACTGTTTTTGCACGTTTTTTACTCAATCTTGCTTGATCTATAACCTCCATGACATAAGGATGATGTTAGAATTAATTTGGAGAAGTTTTGGTGAACTTTTATTTTCGTGCACCAACCTTGTTGTTCGCTTTTCTCTCTAATGGTGCAAGATAAATGGAAATTAATAGAAGATATGAGATCCTCATTCCGCGTAGATGAATTTCCATATAAGAAACGTCAAAAACGGTGAAGAAACGAAGAAGTTGTGTTGTTGGAAGCAAGCCGTGGTGGCCGGAAATTCGGGGAAGACGGCCGGAAAATTCAGTCCGGTCGGCCGCCTCCCCCCAGCAAAAATGCATATGTGGCAGCTTGTGGTTTATCCGTTGTGATGACTTTGCGCGCGGACGGTTGTGATCTAGAGTGTATCGCGTTCCATCTTGACTTGCTACACATGATTATAACTCAAATTCATTTAATGACATGGCATGCTGAATTTTAAAGAATTTCGTTGGGCCTTGTTCCCTCCTCACTATGCACACCCCCTTTGAGGCCCAATCCACACTTTTGCCTTGATTTGTTTGCTATTCATACCACATGTTTGTTATTTAATTAGCATTTTCGTTTTAAAATTCTGCTTTGTGTGCTGTTTCATTTTAATTCAAATAAAATAGTTCCAATATCCTAAAAATTCCACAAAAATATTTTTCATGAACCTTGAGATGTCTAGTATTTTCTGGATATTTTTATTTTATTTTTGATTTTATTTTCTATTTTAAAATAAATTCAATATTGGGACTGTTTTAGTTGAGTTAAATTGCAATATTTTTTGTTCTTTAATTTGTTTCTCTCATTTCTTTTTGGTTCAATGAGTGAAAATCAATCCTCATGTTCATCATGAGTTGAGGGATTTTTGAGGACCATTTTGCCCCTGGTTGTTGACTTTTGAGTTGATTTTTGTGGCTTTTCTTTTTGCTCTTGTTTCTCCCATTTCAAAGTGGTACCTCCTAATGATTTTTTCTTTTGAGGGTGCTCTGAGGGGATATTTGGCTTGTGATTTTGGCCTCTGTTTGCCAATATGTTTAGCTTCCTTGTGGATTTTGTTTGTTAATTTTTGAATCTTTTTCCTATTTTTGAGATGGCTTGCAAGTTAAGTCACCTCTAAGGGAGGTTCACACAAGTACATGACCTAGTTTGAATTGGAAATGACTTCTATGGATCCAATGAGCTCTCAACTCTTCTTGTTTCACATTTTAGACATGTTGAGCTTGTTGTAGGTTCATTTTTAGGTCAAAATTATGTTCATTTCTTGTTGGTTTGTGTGTTTATTTTCATGCTTTTCAATGTTGTTTGTTTTCCTTCTTTGGTGCATTAGTGTGGTTTGCTCTTGTTGCATTTCTTCTCCTTTTCTCTTGCATTTATTCATACTATGACTTGAGGTTGAGATGAGCTTGTGGAGGCTCTAGCCCCAAACATATTTCCTCCCTCACTTGCATTGCATCCTTGCCTCCCATGTTTGCATTTCATGTTTGCATTCTTATGCATGTTTCTTTCTTCTTCCTTTGTCTGTTTATTCCCTTAGGATTTCCATTCCTTCTTGTTTAAGTTGGAGTGTGATAGACATTAGGGTTCTAAACATGCATGATAACATTAGGTAGTTCCCTTTCAAACTCAACTTTAGGAGCATCTTGCATGACAACTTTTAGGGTTTGGACTAGTCCCCCTTAGTTTGTCCCCTTTCTCTTCTCATCTTCAAACAACTTTAATTCACTTAATAAATATAATGAATGTTGTGCCATGAGCCTTGTACTTGGGAAATGGTGATTGAGTGATTACCTCTCAATTTCCTAGAGTGTTTAGTATACGTCCTTAGGACGATATGCGATGCATTCGATCCTAGGTTTTAGACTTTGTTACAACATACATTATGAACACTCTAATTCAAAACAATTCTTCTCTAAAAAACACAAAAACCACAAAAACTCTTTTTTCACCCTTTGAGGTTCTTAATTGGGAAAACCTTTTCATAAACAAGAGTGTTGTTAACCTTCAGTCCTATCGCAAACGGTAACGCCTAAGTCTCCAATGGTCGAGCTGCATACACCAACTGCTAGAACTGTTTGTTAACCCTACTCGGGTAAAACTTTTGAACAGCCTGTGTTCTCGTAAGCCCGAACTATGTTTGCTCTGATCTTTCATACCAGATGAAAGTACGTAGGCACAAGACGTGATGTCTTGGCGAGCAACCTTTCCCCCTTCTCTATCCGTAGTTAGTCGAACTACGTTGACTCTGACTTTCCCATTGCACGAGGGAGTACGTAGGCCCAGAACAGTGGTTGTTCTGTCGAGTCCTGTCTTTTCTTTTTCTTTTGTCCTTAAGCCTTTAGCTAGATAGTATTAACACACCCTTTTAGATAGACAACACATGCATGGATCCCGTTGAGTACGACGGACGTGAGGGGTGCTAATACCTTCCCCTTGCGTAACCGACTCCCGAACCCAGACATGGTTGCGATGACCTTGTCTTTTCCTTTTTCTTCAGGTTTTTGCGATCGTTTCCTTTCCCTCTCTTTGGGATAAATAACGAAAGTGGCGACTCTTCTGTTTTTTCCGCCGGTTGTTTTTCGCAGTAGCGACACCTATTTGGAGCAAGTTTGAAGTTGGAAAGATTTCCATTTGAAGTGTGCAAAGTGGTGAAATGGACCTATAATGAAAATGACCTGTAATCCTGCTTTCCCAAAATACCCCTTCCTTGCAAGCCTCATAACTTGAGTTCTACAAATAAGATGAAGGACTTCTAGTACTCTTTGGAAAGCTACGATTATGAGGAACAACTTTTATGTTCATCAAAAGTTGAGGAGAAACATCCTTCTAGGTCAAAAGTGGCTTGGAAGTTGGTTGACTTTTGTTGACCAAAATCACATTCATCTGAGGACCTGTAACTTGCCAACATCATAACTTGAGTTTTAGAAATAATATTAATGACTTCTAGTACTCAAAAGAAATCTAGAAGCATGCTTTACAAGTTTCATGTTGGGGTCAAGATGATATGAGACTTGTATCTTGAGATAAGTGGTCTTGAAGTTAGGCACTAAACAAGGGATTTTACACTGAGAACCCTAATTTAGTAACTTCTCACACTCTTGATTCTTCTTGGTTTGATCTTGAAATGATATATTAGGCATCTCAACATAACATTCCATGACCACAAAGACTTGGAATTGAGTCTTAATCTCCTTCAGTTTCACAACTGACTGAGGGTTGACCAGATGAAAACCCTAATTGCACCATCTTCAACTGTAGCCACTTGCACTTGGTGTAAACACTTGAATGAACTCCACAATGACTTACAAGGCCTTCATAGAGCTTAAATGATAATCTCCCTCCATAACCATGGGCTTGTGATCCTCAGATGATCTTCAAATGGCCTCCTAGACAGGAGGTGAACCACACCCACTTATCTGCCTATCCAAAGGGCTTTGACTTATCTCTGATGATGATAACCCCCATGTTGACTTGAATACAACCTCTTGATCCCCTATAAAATGCAAAATGTTATGCAATGTAATATGCTATAACAATGAAATGAAACATAAACCAAGTAAAGAAAAGGTTGGGCAAATTTTGGGGTACAACAGCATGTTGCTCAACCTGGCCTTGCAGAATTGTTTTTGTTTCAAGTCACACGCATGAGGCCTCTTTTCCATACCCCTAAATGTTACCAAAATAAGGCCAATAAGCCATGTACCTCTTATGTGATTTTTGAAATATCTTGGCCCAAAGAAGGAAAGAAGCAGACCTGACCACCACACACTCCCTCAGATATTTCTCTCCACTCAGCCACATCAGCAACAAACCTTGATTCGTGCCATGAGGCAACATCCACCCTCCATATCAATTCTCTCTTAAATTTTCATCATCTGTTACCTCTTGTTTTAACCACATTGAAAAGATTTTTAACCTCACAAAGGCCTCATATAAAAGCTAAGAAATAAAACCCTAGAGAAGAGGGCCACCATTGTGAAGAAGACTAGACCTAGCTCTCACTTTTCTCCCTCTGAATTTTTCTTCGAATCTCACCCCTCCTTGAGCTTTCCACCCAATCTCACCTCAAAATCTATTCACCATAACATTCTCCACTTTCTGTTTGCAAGAAAAAAACTCTGCAAGCACTTTATTTCATACTTGTTCAAAGTTGGTTGGAGGTTTAAGGGAAGTTTCAAGGCCTTTCAAGCTCAGATCAAGATCCTTCAAGCTCTAGGGAAGCATTATGCATCTTTTGGTGACTTTACAACAAGTTTTGTAGGAGCAGTGGACGTACTCCACTAGGTAATTTTCAGAGCTTTCTCCTCTCATTCTAGGCATATATTAGGGTCATGCTGGGTGCATCTGAAGTCCTCCTTAGGGTAGGCAATGTTTACATATCATGATGGTTTGTATTGGTGGATTTTCAATTTGAGTGCTCAAACTTTTCTCTCTCGATTCATCGTGTAAACGTGCTTGTTTTTAAAATGTGAGGCTGGATTTGAGATTTGTGTAGAGTTCTGAGTGTTTGGGTGTTCTTATTTTCCATTTCTGGGATTTTTTGAGGTTGCTCCGGTGAGGGTTAACCGAAGAAGACGACCGGAACTAGGGTTCTGGCATCTGGAGGTGGGAGATAAGATGATATGGCCTTGGCACCCTTATTTGAATTTGAATGCAATGAGGTGTCTCATTTTCATTTGCTCGTGTGTATGACTGGCTGCCAGCTCAATTAATGAGCTCCAACGTGGCATCTAAGTGTGTCAAAGTTTGGTCTGGGCCTGGCATTTTTGCTTTCCGCACACCCTCATTTTTAGCCCAATGCGTGTGTTTAACTGTTTCTAGTTCATTTGATTTTTGCTAATAAACACCATTCACCCTTTTTCTATTTTATTTTATTTCTTTTACCATTTTAATTTTTATTTTATTTTAAATAGTTATAATCATCCTAAAAATCAACAAAAATACTTTCTGATTAGTTGGTGTCTTGAGATATTTTTCACTTATTTTATTTTATTTTTCATTTAATTTTATTATTTTTAATCAATTTATTTTGTGAAGTGGTTTTCTTGCTTACCCTTGTGAATTAGGCTTGATGTTTGACATCCTTTGAAATCTCCTTAAACCAATTTTTCTGTCACACTTGGGTGCTTGATTGAGGACTATTTAGGGATGGTTTGGATGCCTTGTTGACCCTTTCTTGTTTGTTTTTCATTGGATTTTATTTGACCCTCGATGTGTGCTTGATAAGTTGAGTACCTTGCCTTGTTTGATACAATTGGTGATGCTTTGATGTAATTCTTGTTATGATCTTTTATGCAATGATTTTGGTTGTACTTAACTTGGGTTTGGAATTTTATTGGTCATGCTTCTATTTTTGGTTGATGCATCAAAAGTTTGTTGTTTTAACCATGTGTGTATGCATGTCCTGATCTAATATTTTGAGGTGGCTTCTTGTGTGACTCCATGAATGCTTGGTGAGTCTTATTTTCTCTTGATGACATGTTTGAGGTTTTGTTTTTCATGATTAGGGGTCCATTGAATTTTTATTATATCTTATATGCTTTGTATGATCATCTTTTTGACTTGTGAAATGTTTGCATGACCTTTGGTGCTTCAACTTGAGTATGACCCTCCTTGATCTTGCTTGATATTTTGGTTTTGAACTTGATGCATATCATTTGAGTTTTCTTCTAACCTTGATGAATGGATACTTGATCTTGATGTTTTTGTGGCATGTGTCTTACTTTGAGAATGATTTGAATGTTTGAACTTCTTTTGAGGTGTGTTTGGATGTTTTCTTTTGATTGATCATGAATGAATGTATAACTTTGATGATCATGATGTTGTTGTTGCCCCACTTTATTTCTCCCTACATTTCCTTGCTTGTGCTTCATTGTTTGATATCATTCTTCTTATGATGTTTAAGGCATGTGATCTTGTGTGGTTACTTTGTTTGTTTTTGTGTTTTGATCTTCCATCTTGTTGACTTGGATATGACATGTGTGTGTCATTGATGTGTGCCCCATGTTTGTATGTCTTAATTCATTGTTGTTGGTGTGTATGCTTCTCTCACCTCCTTTCATCCTTCATGACTTGTTTAGGTCTTTCTGTCTATCTTCATTTTGTAATTGATTAGTGATGTGTCTACTTGTGTTTGCTCACATGATCCCTTAGGATTCCTAGTCCCTCTGTTTAAGATGGGAGTAGGAGAGACATTAGACTTTCAATCCTTTGTATGATAACATTAGGTAGTACCCTTTTATCACAACTTTAGGACCATTTTACATGACAACATTAGGGTTCTCAGCTTCCTTTAGTGTCCTTGTGTCTTCTCTTCTCATCTTAAACTTCTCTAAGACACTTAATAAAGAATGACAAGTGTTGTACGCTACGAGCCTTAAGTACATGAGAAATGATAAGTGGGGAGGTCTCTCTTCACTTGTATAGAGTGCTTAGCATATACCCTTTGGGCTATATGCGCCGCATTCGCTCTTGTGTCATAGTCTTTAGTGCGACATGAGTCTCAAACTAACTCAATTCACATCTCTAAAACTCACAAACAAAACTCAAATATTTTTATCCTTCGGGATTGTTTCAAATCTCATTTTCAGGAAAGAGTATGTTACTTTTCCGTTCTACCACAAACATGCATTGTCCCTAACTGCTAGAATGGAGATTTAACATTGCTCATAAAAACACTTTAGCCAACCTTGTCCCGTAATTACACGAACTACGTTTGCTCTGGTTTTTCATACTAGATGAAGATACATAGGCACAAGACACGGATATCTTGGCGAGCAACCTTCCCCCCATCACCCATAGTTTCCCGAACTACGTTGACTCTGACTTTCCAATTGCACAAGGGAATACGTAGGCATAGGGCGGTGATGTCTTATCGAGTCTGTTCTTTCTCTTCACCCCCATTTTAGCAGTAGCTTTTTGTTATACCCCAAAATTTGCCCAACCTTTTCTTTACTTGGCTTATGTTTTCACTGCATTGTTCTAACATTTGCATTTGCATATCATTATTCATTTGCAGGGGATCAAGAGGTGTTCATAACAAGGTTCCAAGCAAGCATGAGTGCTCATCAAGTCATCAAAAGCTGGTCATAACTCTTTGAGAAAGTGAATGGATGTATATTGCTTATCTACTATCTTGGAGGCCAATTGAGGATCATTTGAGGATCACAAGTTCATGGATATGGATATGAGATGTTGTGAAGCTCATTTAGTGCTTTGAGAGCCATTGTGGAGCTTATGCAAGTTGTTACATCATGTGCACGAGGTTGTAGTCAAAGGATTGCACACCTAGAGTTTCATCTGCCTAGTGCAAGATCCATTGTGGATTTGAAGGAGATTAAGAATTAGTTCTAAGTCTTTAGAGTCATGGATAGTTGTGTTGAGGCATCTAAGATGTTATTTCAATATCAATTCAAGAAGAATCAAGAGTGCGAGAAGTTACTAAATTAGGGTTTCAGAGGTTTGTCAGTGTAAAATCCCATGTTTAGTGCCTAACTTCAAGACCACATATCTTAAGATATAAGTGTAATCTCACTTTGACATAAACATGATACTTGAAATGCATGTTCTTAGCTTTCTTTTGAGTACTAGAACTCATCCATTGGGTTTCTAGAACTTAAGTTATGATGTTGGCAAGTTATAGGTCTTAGATGAACCATATTTTTAGTCAACAAAAGTCAACCAACTTCCAAGGCACTTTTGGCCTAGAATTATATTTCTCATAAACTTTTGATGAACATGAATATTGTTCCTCGTGATATTAGATTTCTAAAAAGTCCTATAAGTCCTTCATCCCATTTGTGGAACTCAAGTTATGAAGCTTGCAAGGCAGGGGTATTTTGGGAAAGTGAGATTATAGGTCATTTTCATTATAGGTCCTTTTCATCCGCGTATGTACTTCAAATGAAACTCTCTCCAACATGAAATTTGCTTCAAATGGTATCAATTTCATCATGGAACACCAAATTGTCATGAATTATGCTTGGATGAGGAGATTTGTGAAGAAAACCAAGTGAAATTTGGACTTAAAGTCATGAATTAAATTGGTTAAGTGTGAGAACCTTTTTGTGCCATATTTGTGCTCATTTTGATTCACAATGGTCCAACAAGAAGAATGCCCAAGTTTGTGTTTATGTATGGTAAGAAAATCACGTGGAATTCACACTTACTTCAAGTAGAAGTTTCAAATCAAATATCCACCATTGGATCAAATTAAGGACAAATTTCTATCCACATGACCAAAACTAGGTCCCAGCAACTGATCCAAATAAAATTCAAGTGGAATTGGAGGGAATTCACGTATGCATGAGCTTGCATTTCCAACTTTGGGCATTTTCTCAATTCAAGCAAACCAGGCCAAATTGGGCCTCCAAACACTTCTAGATCCATTACATAAAAGCTCCAGATGAAGATTGATCATTCATTCAGTCATTTTCGTGGAAAATTGAGATTCAAGCCTATTCAGGCCAAATCAAAGCAAACAACATCTTCAGTGAACTTCATTGAGTGATTCTGCATGTTTTTTCTCAAGCTCAACTGCATTAGAAGCTCCAACGGAGAAACTCCGTTAGGTATTCTTATTTTCCAAAATTCTCTCATAATGTGCATCAATTCCATGCCATTTTTGTTGCAATCTGAAGACCTACACTGGTAGGCAAAATCTGGATCATTATTTGTGATGTTTGCGATAATTTCAGTTGTGTGCTTGGATTTTGTTTCCTTCGATTTGCTTTATATATGCATGATAAATGAAATCTAATCCTGGATTTTTGATGTGCTTGAGTTCCTCTTCATTTTGGTGTATAATTTTGCACGTTTTGGTTGAGTCTAGAACCTGCAACTCCGGCTGCGTTGCCGGAGAAAATGACCGGAGACTGTAGCTCCATCGTCTGGTTCTCTTTCCGTTTTGCTCGCGTGTCATGCCATGTGTGCCTTGGACTTGTTGACCTGAGCTTGATCAACGGTGTTGATGAGATCTGACTTGCCAGCGTGTTTGTTGACTGCCACGCGTGTTAAGTGATACGCAGTGTTTCACTTATGGTTTGGTCTTGGGCTCAGAGTGCTTTTTGCACCCCTCATCATGTAAGGCCCATTGGTTTTGCCTTTGATTCTTGCTATTTGCACCGTGCACCATTTTATTTGTTTTTTATTTTATTTCTTTTTTCTGTTTTACTTTAATTCATTTAAAAATAGCTCCTAACACCATAAAATTCCACAAAAATATTCTCAAGACGCCTTGATGTGTTTAATAATTTTTGATGTTTTTTATTTTCATTTTTGATTTATTTTTCAATTAAAAATGGAATTAATGGTTGGAGTGGTTTTTAAATTGATTTTCAATTGTTCTTTCTTGTTCATGCCTTATTTCTTGATCAAATTTAATCTCCAATGATTGAAACTTTTTTCTAATATCAATGATGAGATGAAGGGTTTTATAGGATGATTTTTTCCCCTGGTTTAGTTCATTTTGGTTTGACTTTTAGGTCATTTTTGTTGACCCTCGACAATCCTCCTTCAAAGTGGAGCATCCTTGTGAATCAAATTCTTTGATGATGCTTCGAAGTGACTTTGGTTGTGATCTTTTAGCCTCTGGTTTCCAGCTCTTTGATGTTCATTTGAGATTTTATTTGAGATTATTTGAGTCTTTTTCCTATTTTTGAGGAAACTTGCAAGTCAAGTTACTTCTAAGGGAGGTTCATACAAGCACTTGACCTAGTTTGAATGGGAAATGACTTATATGGATCCCTTGAGCTCTAAATTCTTCTTGATTCATATTGTTAACATTTTGAGCTTGATGGATGTTCATTTTTAGGTCATAAACTTGTTCATTTCTTGTTGAGATTTTCCTTTCTTTTTAGGCTTTCCACTTGAAATTCAAGTGTTGAATGTGCTTAAGACCTAGTTCTTCTCCCATGCATATCCTTGCATTATATTTTGTGCTTTTCCTTCTTTGGTTTATGTACCTTCTCCTCTCATCATTGCTTCTGTCCAATGAATTTCGAATCCCATTTGAGATGGTTTAGTCCCTCCTTTGGAGGTACTTGTAACATGTCATGAATGGTGATTCTTTGAGGACTCTTTTGTGCTTTTGTTTGCATAATCTTGGTGTTGCTTTTGGTTGAGTGATCTTTATGAGTTCTTTGCTGTCCTCATCTCATCTCCCATCCTCACCTTGTGTTATGTCCTCATCTCTTGTTGGTTTTCCTTTGGGCATTGTGGTTGATGACAAATGGTTGTAGGATTCTTTCTCCCATTTCATCCCACTTTTGTGCACTTGTTTGATCTCTTTTATGTGCATTCTTTCTTCCTTATTCTTTGCATATCTCATATGCATGCTTGAGGTTGAGATGTGCTTGTGGAGGCTACTGCCCCACACTTTGTTCCTCCCTCACTTTCATTCTAATTGTGCATTACATGTTTGCATACTTGCATTGTCTTATGCTTTCTTCTTCTTCTTCTTCTTCTTTCTTCTTTACCATGTTCCCTTAAGACCTCTAATCTTTCTTGTTCAAGAAAGATTATGATAGACCTTAGGCTTAAATCCATGCATGATAGCATTAGGTAGCATTCCCTTTTATCCCAATCATAGGTGCACTTTGTATGAGAACATTAGGTTGAGTCTTAGTCTCCCTTTAGAGTGTCTCTCTCTTCTCATCTTCAAACTTTCTCAAAACATCTAATAAAGGATAAGGATTATTGTATGTTACGAGCCTTAACTACTTGAGAAATGGTGATTAGGGGGCCTCCTCTCAATTATCTAGAGTGTTTAGCGTATGTCCTTTGGACGATATGCGACGCATTCGCTCCTAGGTCATGGTCTTTAGTGCAACATGAATTACAAACAATAATCATTGCACTTCTTCTCTAAAAAACACAAAAAAACAAACTTCAAATATTTTTATCCTTCGGGATCTTAATTTGGAAAACCTTTTTCATAAGGATAGTTTCGTTAACTCTTGGTTCTACCGCAAACAGGTAACGCCTAAGTCTCCAATGGTCGAGCTGCATACACCTAACTGCTAGAATAAATTTTTAACCCTACTTGGGTCTAAAACATTTTGAACCAACCTGTGGTCTTGTTAGCCCGAACTACGATTGCTCTGATTTCTCGTACCAAACGAGGATACGTAGGCACAAGACGGAGATGTCTTGGCGAGCAACCTTCCCCCACCTTTCACCCGTAGTTAGCCGAACTACGTTGACTCTGACTTTCCCATTGCACGAGGGAATACGTAGGCATTGAGCGGCGATGCTCTATCGAGTCTCTTTTATTTTCTTTTGTCCCTGAGTCGTAGCTTAGATAGTAAACACCCTTTAGATAGACAACAAAGCGTGGATCCCGTCGAGTATGACAGACGTCAGGGGTGCTAACACCTTCCCCTTGCGTAACCGACTCCCGAACCCGAGACATGGTTGTGATGACCTATCTTTTCCCCTTTTTGTAGGTTTTCTCTGATCGTTTCCTTTCCCTCTTTTGGGATAAATAACGAACGATGGTGACTCTTCTGTCTTTGTCGGCACCTCTTCGCAGTGATGTGACACTTTTAGATAACTTTCACCCATAGATTAGACAACAAGCATGGATCTCGTTGAGTACGAAGGACGTGAAGGGTGCTCATACCTTCCCCTTGTGTAACCGACTCCCGAACCCAAGATTTGGTTGCGATGACCTTGCCTTTTCCCGTTCTCTTAGGTTTTCTTTGATCGTTTGCTTTCCCTCTCTTTGGGATAAATAACGTTCGGTGGCGACTCTTTTGTTTGTTTCTGCCGGCCCTTTTCGCAGTTGCAACAACCTCCACCTCCAGAATATCCCTTTCACGAACGAGGCCATCACTTTATGGGGAGGAGACCTTGAGGTTGTCTTAAAAATCTCATTGTGCATCTCATATTATCTTGTCTTCATTAACTTCTATGGTAGATTTCTTATTGTAATTTCTTGCTTTATGAAGACATGATTAATGGTTGTTATGTAGTAGCGAATATTTTGTTCTTTTGAGTGTCTTTCTATTTATCCACTCATACGCCTTCGTTGACTGCATTATATGTGAATGTTTGTTGATGCCTAACCTGTTGCAAGTTGCTTGAATTTGCTTACCTCTTTATATAATATGCAATACATTAACCTATGTCTTCTTTCTTTTTGATGTTGTCAAAGGGGGAGAAGATTATCAATCAGAAACATCACTTCTATAACACTTATCGAACATGCAAATTGTGTACAGATAAATGCAGGGAGTAAGGGGAAGGATGATACAATGCATTGTACACCAAGTTTCTACTGTTTTGCCATCATAAAAAATGGGGAGCATGTGATGGCAAAGTTCCTCATACTGTTATACTTGTTTTAATGATGTCAAAACATACATAGGTAGAAAAATGTACTTTGGATGGTATCATCATGTCGCATATGCATACCCTATTTCTATTTTGTCAAAAACATGTTTAGGTACATATAGAAAAAGTACAATATGTGTTCCATATAGGTTTAGTTATGTTGGTCAAGCTTGGGATATGTTGGAGTATCTTAAAAGTAGCTAAATACATGGAAAAATGCATTTTTGCATATTCTGAGTCTTTGAGTCGACTCATAGACTGTTCAGATCGACTCACACAAAATTCATTTTTCCATGGATTACTCTCAGGAGTCCTCGCGTCGACCCTTTGATCGACTCATACTGTGTTCATTTCTGTCTGTCTAAATTCACATCCTTTGCATCGACGCATAACCTGTTCTAGTCGACGCAAAGTGTTGTTTTCTGCATAATTTGAAAATTGGGAGAACTCAAGTCGACCCTCCCCTTTCTGTAGGTAGACCGCTCGCGCGTTTTTCACCAAAATTTTGTTATGCGAAATTGTCAAAGTGTTTGTTAAGTTGTTTAATTTGTTTTACACTTGCATATATATTGAGTTGGCTTATTCTTCAAAATATAACAAAAAAAGTGAAAATATACACTGATTTTGTTCTTATCATCTTCATCCTCTTTCTTGCATTTTCTCAACAACTACACATAATCATTTTTGTTGTATATTTTGCATTATTGAGGTGATAACGTCCAAACATAGGATTGGTGTAATCGTGTTTGGGTTGAGAAATCAATGAGTTTTTCTTGAATAAAACCGTTAGGGTTTTGTCCTCCAAGGATCTTGAATTTTGCGGGTTTTTTCACAAATCGGTCCATCACAGATTCAGCCTAGCGAAGGTAGTCGAAGAACGGGAGGTTCTGTCTGTTTAGTAGCGGTAACTGAAGGATTGTGAAAAGAAGATTTGGGTTTGAAGCATTGGTGATTGAAATCAGCCGAGCAATATTTGAAGACCATCGGGTTGTTCAAAGGGTGTGTTGTGATTGGAGGTTTACTCATCACGTTCGAAGGACTTGATTCAGCTTGAATTAAAGGAAGAGAAGGAATAAACTCTGCATCAACAATTGGGTTTGATTGGTTGAATTCTATTGATTCTCTTGTAAAGATTTGCAAATAGGTTATATATATATACAAGTTTCAATTTTATATTTAGAATTAAGGGCAGATGTACCCCGAGCGAGGACGACGGGGGAACTGCCTCAACAAATTGGTGTTCTCTCTTCATTTTTCAATTTCTGAGTTTGTGTGAAAACAATTTAGTTGATCAAAATTCTGATGTGTGTAGTGTTGAACCATTTTTAGAAACCTTATTATAATCCTTGATTGTGATTGAATACTATAGCACTTCACTCAAATTTTGAAACACTTGTGGTGCCTTGCACACCAAGTGTTCGACTGATTGTGTGAACACAAACACTTGTGCTGTCTTTTCAATTGGGTTATATTTTACACGCATTGGAAATTGTCAACCTTATAGTGGATAAAATCTAGTTGATTTGTGTTCAAATTAGTGATTCTAAATCTCGTCTTTATCGGATTCCAAATGCTTTACGTATATCCAGTCTTTTCGGTAAAGGTTCGTTTAGACGAATACATTTCCTCGGTCGCTTCCACCTAAAAAATTTTAAAACCAAATATTGGTAAGCGCCGACTCTGTTTTTAAAAAGTGATCTATTCAACCCCCTTATAGATCTGTGCCGTCATCTAACAATGATCTGCCACTTGGAGATATTTGCGAGAGTGGTCACAAAAGCACTTGATTATGTATTTCAAGGTTTGATCGTTCTTAATGTAGTTGTTGATATTCTTTCTTATATTCATAAATCAAAGGAAGTTGTCGTCTTTATTTTGAAAGCAAAATTAAATACATTTTTTGTTTCAAGAATGAATATCAATAAATAAAAAATGTTATTTTTGAAGGCAGAATAAAATTAGAATTGTAATCAAATGGGCAAAAGGCTCAAACTTTCATTGATAGAATGGTAATCAGCCAAAAGTGTGATTCCATGGAGCATTCAAAGTTAGGAAATGGTAATTTAAAGGGAAAGGGTTACATTGAAATATATGACCACTATCCTTTTAACAACTTTGAATTTTGAGTATTATTGGCGCTGTTGAAGGTGACTTGATTGAGGATTCTTTAACAGATGGCGTTGCTTTAGTTGGTATAATCTCTTTGGATGCAATTATTTGTCATAAGTCCCTAACTTTTGTATAGATTGCCTTTTTAGGTTCTCAATCTACCGGGATAGCTATTTTCTATTTATGTCTCTATTTTTTTCCTGGACCGCTCTTTCGGATTTGCAGTCCATCGAGACACAATTTTTTTTCCTATGTTGCCTTTTTTGGTTTTCAACTTAGCAAGTTGTGCTTTTGTTTCTTTTTAGGTGAAGTATTTCTTGACTGCATCAACATTTTTAGGACGAGTGAACTCTTCACCATCCATTGTTGTAAGTATTAAGGCACCACATGAGAAGGCTTTCTTAACAACATATGGGCCATAATAGTTTGGAGTCCATTTTGCCCCTAGAGTCGGTGAGGAAAGATTGGATGTTTTTTAGTACGAGGCTGCCTTCTCTGAATACCCGAGGTCGAACCTTTTTTTCAAAAGCTTTCTATATCCTTTGTTGATACATGACCATGGCATAAAGTCGTCATCCTTTTTTCTGCAATTAGATTCGATTTATCATATCTGCTTTGACACCATTCAGCCTCTGTTAGCTTGGCTTCCATCAAGACTATTATTGGCGGGGTTTCAACTTTTCTGGGGAGCACGACTTCCATGCCATATAACAAAGAGAAAGGGGTTGCCCCTTTTGAAGTATGAACATATGTACGATATCTATAAAGAGCAAACAGGAGCATCTCGTGCCAATCCTAATAAGTCACGACCATCTTTTAAATGATCTTTTTGATATTTTTGTTAGCTGCTTCTACCACTCCATTCATCTTAGGCCAGTAAGGAGATGAGTTATGATGTTCAATTTTGAACTCAGCACATAGTTCCTTTATCATTTTGTTGTTCAAGTTCAATTCATTATCAATAATGATCTAGCTTGGGACACCGTAACGACAGATGAGATTGTTCTTGATAAGTCAGACCACCACTTGTCTGGTTACATTGGCGTATGATGTTGCTTCGACCCACTTGGTGAAATAATCAATAGCAACCAAAATGAAGCGATGTCCATTTGATTTCTTAGGCTCGATCATGCCGATCATATCAATCCCCCATATAGAAAAGAGCTATGGAGAGGATAGAACTTTGAGAAGAGTTCGAGGCACATGAATCTTGTCGACATAATTTGTAGCATTTCCTCATGTATTTGTAACACTCGGATTCCATTGTGAACCAATAATACCCTGCTCTTAATATCTTTCTTGACATGAGTGCCAAAGGAGCCTTCATGAATTTCATTGATTAGTAAGTTTTCTTCGTGTCTATCCATGCATCTGAGCAAAACCATATCGAAGTTTATTTTGTATAACACATCGTTGTTCAGGAAGAATTTGTCAGCCATTCTTCTGAGAGTCTTCCTATCTTTCCTTGATGCCCCAAATGGGTATTCTGGTCTTTGAAGGGAGCACTTGATATCATGATACCATGGTTTTTCATCCATGACGTACTCTATTACAAATATGTAAGTGGGCCTATCAAGGCGTGTCACATTAATCATAGGTACGTCATTCCATTGATTCATACTAATCATGGAGGATAAAGTAGCAAGTGCATCAGCCATGTTGTTCTCTTCACGAGGAATGTGATGAAATTCAACTTTGTGGAAGAAAGGTAACAACCTTCTTGTGTAGTATTTGTAAGGAATTAAATCAGGTTGACGTGTGACCCATTATCCTTTGATCTAATTTATAACCAAAGAAGAGTCTACATACACATCCAGATTCTTTATTTTTAAGTCAATGGCTTCTTCGAGACCCATGATGCAAGCTTCATACTCGGCCTCGTTGTTTGCACATTTGAATGTCAATCTGTCTATGAAAGGAATGTGGGTACCATAAGGCATAACAATGATTGTCTCAATTCCATTTCCATAAGTGTTAACAGCTCTGTCGAATATTAGACCTCAACGGGATCCTAGCTCTGGTCCTTCATCTGGTAACGGTTTATTGCAATCTTTCATTTTTAGATACATCAAATCTTTATCAGGGAAGTCAAATTTGAGAGATTCATGATCATCAATTGGTTGGTGGGCCACATGATCAGCGAGAATACTTCCTTTGACAGTTTTCTGAGTGTGGTATTCAATGTTGTATTCTGATAGTAACATCTGCCAACGGGCAATTCTTCCAGTTAAAACAGGCTTCTCAAAGACATATTTGATCAGATCCATTTCGGAGATTAACCAAGTGGTATGAAAAATCATATACTGTAGAAAATGTTTAGCAGCCCAAGCTAAAGCGCAACAGGTTTTCTCGAGCATAGAGTATCGAGCCTCACAATCCGTAAATTTCTTACTCAGGTAATAAATGGCATATTATTTTTTTCCTGCTTCGTCTTATTGGCCCATCATACAGCCCATGGAATCTTCTAAGACTGTCAAGTATATAATCAGTGGTCTTCCTTCCACTGGAGGATATAAAATAGGGGGCTTAAGCAGATATTCCTTGATACTTTCAAAAGCTTTTTGGAAATCTTTCGTCCATACATAACCTTGATTCTTTCGGAGGAGTTTGAAAATTGGTGCACGTGTTGCAGTCATAAGAAATATGAACCTTGAAATGTAATTCAAACGTCCCAAGAATCCTCTTACTTGTTTCTCCGTTCTGAACGAAGGCATTTCTTGAATGGTCTTGACTTTGTCGGGATCAACTTCAATTCCTTTTTGTCTAACAATGAAACCTAAGAGCTTTGTAGAATGAACACCAAATGTGCATTTGTTGAGATTCAAGTGGAGTTTGTATTTCTTCAGACGTTGGAATAACTTTGATAAATGTTATACGTGTTCTTCTTTAGTTCTGGATTTAACAATCATGTCATCGACATATACTTCAATTTCTTTGTGTATCATGTCATGAAACAGGGTTATCATGGCCTTTTGATAGGTTGCGCCTGCATTCTTTAAACCGAACAACATTACCTTGTAGCAAAAGGTTCCCCAAGGTGTACTAAACTAAGTTTTTTCCATATCTGCTGGTTCCATTTTGTTTTGAATATAGCTTGAGAATCCATCCATGAAGAAAAATACTTTGAACTTCGTCGTGCTATCAATCAACATATAAATGTGCGGTAAGGGAAATTCATTCTTTGGGCCGGATTTGTTTAGATCCCTATAGTCTATACACATTCTGACTTTTCCATCCTTTTGGGAACATGCACTATGCTGGCTAGCCATTGAGGGTGGAAAGGAAGCCTGCATCAATATTCTTTTCAACTTCTTCCTTAATTTTGATGGCCATATCTGGGTGAGTTATTCTCAACTTTTATTTAACTGGCGAATACTCTGGCTTTAACGACAAATGATGTTCCACAATGTTGGTATCCAACCCTGACATGTCATGGTAGGACCAAGCAAACACATCTAGAAATTCTTTGAGAAGCTTTATCATACTTTCTTTGACAATTGTACTGAGCCATGCTCCAATCTTAACTTCTTTCCTTTCTTCTTCTTAACCCAAATTGACCGCTTCCAAAGGCTCTTTGTGAGGTTGAACGGACTCTTCCTCACGTCTGAGTAGTTGGGAGATCTCATCTAGAATTTCTTCGTCTTCTTCTTCTTTAGCTTTGAATACCGGGAACTCAAAGTTGGGAGAAGGCATTGGGTCATGTCTTTCAATGGGGTTTTTATGGTTAATCTGCACAACATGATTTTTCTTTTTCTTATAAAATATATAAAAATTCAAGAGTGCGTGTGTGTTTTTTTTAACGCTTAATTATTCATTTTTGTTTGTTTTAGGATTACCATTTTTCGAAAAAGCAAAAAGTAAAAATATCAATAAACGCAGGAATTCAAAATGACATCTTTACTTATGATATGTCGATTCTTGAAATGCCCTATAAAATAAAACTCTTCGGCTTTGGGCAAAGCGAAGAGGGGAAATTTAGAGACAAAGGGAGGCCCTATAAAACATCTCTTCACATGGGCAAGGTGAGAGGTCAAAATAAAGGCGAGGTATTTACTTTGAGATGTGAACAATATTTGGGACATCAACAACTATCCAATTGTGGCAAACTCCTCTATGTATCACAAAGTCTGGTATATCCCTCTTGGGATTGTTTCCATCAATGATGCTAAGCTCTGGTAGACTCAGGTTAGTAGAGTCTTTTTCCCATGCAGCGTTATTAAAACAGAGGTTTCATGTTGTTTTTCCGTACGTATCTTCATGTTTAAGAGAATCTTCCCATCCAATCGGTTGGATGTCCTCATACAAGATGTGAGAACTTATAGTGGAAGTATACTTTACTAGGAAATAAAACTTACCGCTTGATTTTCCCAAAGTATCTCAGTTCTCTGAGGAAACTGATGAATAATCTTCTTTAATGATGTTGATTTCTAGTAGTGCAAAGTTGATAAGCTCTTGTTCAACAATTCTTGCGACTTCATCAAGACGATGTTCGACATATTCAGGATTTTTCAGATAAGGCCTTCATTCTTCCGGAGGAATAGATGAATCTTTTTCAAGGCTACTTAGAAGATATGCATTTTCTATCTTGTTTCGATACCCTGGATCTTCCATCTCAGGCTCCCAAATGGGTAAATCGTCCATGGGATCATTCGAGTTGTAGCCAAATTTATTTTTCATTGCAGCATCGTCTTATAATGAATTAGTAGGAGCAAGTCATCCTTCAGTGTCGTGATCTCCGTAGGCCATCCGGTTGTCTGACTTTTAGTATATATCAGAAGTTCTGCTGCGGACTGCAAAAGGGTATGTATGTCTCTTCTTGTGACATATAAACATCATTGTTAAAGTATGATTTCCATTTTTCACCTGGATCGAAAGAAGTGTCCTTAAAGTCATATCCTTCGATGGTGTCCACTTTTTGAGAAATGGGGTGGAGGATACCTCTACTGCGGAAGAAATCTTGAATAGGATGAATGGATTTGTCCTTCTTCATAGTTTTAGTGAATGCTTGAGAGAAACCGAGGCCTTCTCTTGCTTTGTTATCGACAGGAATCACAACTTTTCCCTGTCCTTTAGTAGTTCCATTTTCCATTACTCGGAGATCGTCCTTGTAAGAGGAAATGGATGCTCCTTATTTGTGATTGTCCTTGCTACTCATAGAACGTGTTTGGAATTGAGTTTCGATGATCTCTTTTGGTTCCATGTAGGAAAATTATGATAGATTGCTTATAATCAAAGCTCGTTCACCAGATACTGTAACCAATTTGTTATTCTTTACAAACTTGAAGTGTTAAGGTGACTGCTCCTGCTTCATGGATCCAAGGCTGTCCTAACAAACAACTGTATGCTGCTCGGATATCCATTATTTGAAATGCGATTTGAAAAGTGTGAGGACCAATGGTTATGGGAAGGTCAACTTCGCCAATAACTGTCTTTCTGGACCCGTCAAAAGCTTTTACTACAATCTTGCTGCCTCTTATGGGGACGCCATGAAAGGATAATCGTACAAGAGTTGATTTTAGCATGACATTTAGGGATGAACCAGTTTTTACTAGTATGCTAGCTAGAGCATCGTCCATGCAATTGATTGTTATATTGAGTTCCATGTTATGATTTTTACCCTCCTCTGGAAGTTCTTCATCACTGAAGCCTAAGTTATTGTAGGTCGTGATGTTAGCAACAATCTTATCGAGTTGATTCACTATTACGTCTTGTTCCACAAAAGCTTGTTCCCAAACTTCTTGCAGAGCTTCCTTGTGAGCTTTTAAGCTCAGTAGAAGAGATAATACAAATAACCGAGAAGGAGTATGCAACAATCGATTTACAATGTTGTATTCATTTTTTTGAATTAGTTTCAAAATCTCATCATTGTTCTTTACAGGTTATGTGCCGCTGTTACACCCTAATTTTGACCCTGAACCGCTTTCTGTGCGTTTCATTGCATTTTCATCATTTATGCATTATTCATGTCGTCTACCATTGTGCATGTAGATTTGTACCTTTTGTTCTGTGTTGTCTAAGCTCAGGTCTTACAGTTTTGAATCAAGGATTATGCCAGGTTATCAAGACAAGTATGTGTGCGGTGTGGTGAGAAATTTTATACAGCATAGCGTGTATTTTACCGTGAACAATTCACAAATGGATTAGCCAGAATGAATTTCTTGGATATGCAGACGGACTGGCTAACTTGTGTCACGAATATACGAGAAAAATTAACGATTGAAAAGTTTCGAATTTAAGTCTGCATGCGCTAGTGTTTTTAACCCACTTTCCTTTAAAACCCGACCTAGCGTACTCGTCTTATCTCTCGACGAATTTTCAATCACTGTTGACCAGTGTGAGCCTTTTTACCGGTCTCGGTCGATTCTCAAAATTGACTGAGTGTTGTATATTTTCAAGTTATCCATTTCACGTTAATCTTTTGTGTGCATTCGATTTTAATCTTTTAAGCATCTCACTTGCCCATTTCCGTTTATTTTTTCCTCGAGTTTATTTCTATATTTTCATCAAAAATGTTAGAATAATTAATGTAAACTTTTCGGACTTGCATTTCTTTTTTTAACATATTTATTTAATAAATGGTGAATTTTTAAATTTCTTTTCATTTTAGCCCAATAAAACCATGACACATGGCACCTTTTCATTTATTATATTTTTTGTTTTATAATTTTATTTTAAGATAATGTTAGTAATAGTATGTTAATATAATATAATAATAATATTTCTTTATTTGTTTAGATATTAATATTAATTAATTAATTAGATTTTTAATTAGATTTTTTAATTAGAAAATGTTAATTAGATTTTAATTAGGAAATAGAATTTAGATTTTTAATGTTAATTAATTAGAATTAAAATTTAATTTAGAATTAATTAGGGAAAAAATAGTAAAGAGTTGTTAATTAAATGAAAATTAAAAGCATAAAAATTAAAAAAAAAAATAATTAGCAGAAAAATTAATTAAAAATTAAAAAAAATTGATTGGAAGCAGAGAGTGAGGACACGGTTTGGAATTGCAAAATTAGCATTGAGAAAGTGTATAAAATGAGAGAATTAACACTGATCATGATCATCAAGAATTGAGTAACCCTAGCTGCAACTCATGATTCTCTTCTTCCACCTCTGAGCTTTCTCCTTCACTCTCAACTCACCCGCCGCCCTCCACTCTCTTCATCCTTTCACCTTCGCCGCATAAAACCTTCCTCTCCTTCTTCCTCAAACCACCACACCACAACTGAGACTCCTTTCCTCAATTTCCATTCCATATCAAACAACATACTTTAATTTCTGTTATACAACTTTCATTTTGCAGACCAACAAGACCGCATTGTGATTCATCTTTTCCTATGAATCCCTACCCTTGTACCACTTTTTTTGGTTTCTCCAAACGCACACAACGTTTTCGACAAAACGCACTTGAAAGAGATTGAGCTTCACTACGAACAGCAACAACCGTAGCTAATCCTGTGTCGAAGTTTATTTTGAAGGCCTCGAAGTCGTGAAGGTTATTCTGCTGTCTGTCAAATTCATGTACATGTTTTGAAGTAGATTCAAGACCGGAGTCGATTACGTTCAGGCCTTAAAAGCCATTGTCACCGGGTAACAAAATGGTTCTACCGCAACAACGACAACATCCTAGCTCTTCCGCCAATGGTATCTCCAAGTTGCCGCAATAACAAACTCGACATCATCCGCATCTACAACGCGTGACTACCAATGCCGACAGCTACACAAATTTTCATCGGCAACAATCCCGCACCTAGTAACATTTCAAACCAAGAACACCACTACAGATTTGAACTATTTGATGTTAATTCTGTTTTGGCCTTTTTTTTTAGTTTCGATTTAATGCCATGAAGCGACACATATATGTCTTGTTTGTTTGGATCGGTATTTTGTTTTTGGATGCGTTAAAACTCTTGTTGTTATTTTTGTGGTGCTCATGTATTGTTCTTTGTTTGATCCTGTTCTGCAATTTGTTTTGGCTTCGATACGTTACTGAGTTGTGAATTTCATTTGCGATTTATGTTCTGTCTCTTTAGTAGCTTCATGAAATAAAAAGTACTATTGAATGATATACTTGTTGTTGTTGTCTTGCAGAAACCTTATTTAGAATTGTTATTGTTCTGTTATGTTTATCTTGATTTGTTTCATACGTGTATTGCGATTTCGCCGCACTTTGATATGAGTCTGGAAATTGTCTGAAACTTATAAGCATTAATGCTATTCTGTGGGTATTATACTTGATTCTTGGTTCTGTTTATGTCACAAGCATTGAGTTTAAGTTGATCTCGTAACGTAAGATTTCTGCTCCCATTACAATTTGAATACAGTTTTGTGTGCATTACTTGACATTGATTTCATGTTATTCTTCTGAGTCATCCTTCCAAGGTGCTGCTATTTTGCGAATTGACTTCATGACGATGTTAATGTGTCACAGTGTTTCGGTTTGACTAATGTTGTAGTTGTTGTTTTTATTTGATTTCATGACAAGATGATATTGGTTGTTGATTGCTGATAGATTTTAAGTGTCAGTTTCAAATCAATTTAATGGCTACGTGTGAATTATGCTCACGGTTTTAATCCTTTTGAATTTCATTTCTTTGCATGTGGTTTTGATTCAATTTCACGATTTAATAAGTGTTGGCTCTGTTTCTCATTTAGGCTTTGTGAACTCGCTGCTACGTAAGAAATTGCTTGTGCTATTGTAGTTTAGTATGATGCTTTGAGCAATTCCTGCATTGTACTACGGTTCTGTTTTACGGTGTAATTCAATAGTTCATTTTTTTAATCTTAGTTTAGAAGTTATTAGTAATTTTGGTTTATTGCTGCTTGTTATACATTTCCATGAATGCTCAATGTAGTACTGATAAGTTGCTATCCATTCTTGCTAAATGATTTGGTATTATTAATGTTTTGATATGTATGAATAAGTTGGTTTCCATTTTGTCTATTCACATAAGCATGAGCATTAGAAGAAGAATAGCAATGTCATAACTTGTAACAAGCAACATTTCTCGTTTTTTACCGCCAAGGTGATTGTTTCGTGAGCGGTTTTGCTACTGTATTGGGAATATATGGTTGATAAGTAATGAGTTCATGGATATGATATGCCATGCATTTTATTTTAGCAGATGTTCATGTTTTTAATGGCTTTCAATTATTTTCTTTATCTTACTGAGTAATATAAGATTTATCATTTAAAATTTATTATTATATTAATTTTGTTCAATTGTTTTACCTCACTTGTTTCTCTTATATTTTAGTCTTTTTTTTACTAAATAAATAAATAAATAAATAGATCGAATATAGTCTTGGTACCGTGATTTTGATACAAAAAATCTCATATTCTTTTTGTATGTGCATTACATTTTATTTAGTTTTTGTGTTTACAATAATATTTGTTTTGTTAGATTATAGTTAATTTTAAATTTCAAACTATTTTTCTTAACATGGCATTTTAGTTTAATCTTTGATTTTGTGTGATTTGGGTTATGTGTCTATTATCTTTTCCTATCCCTATTCAATAACAAATGTAATAATTTTTATCACTTTTGTCTTATTTATGCTTTAATGCTTCAAAACCCTTTTAAAAATAAATTCTCGATTAGTCGAGTCATTTTCTACCCTTATAAGTCGAGTGCTTTCAAAGCTTCGCCATCAACCTTTGATCATAATACACAATATTTAAAGCTTACTCCTGGGCTTCCTTACAGTGAGACCTATTTGATCAATTATTTCTAGTGGTCATTTAGAAGACTAGCCCACTTTGCTAGTATACACGATTAAAACTCAATTTAATTTCCTGTTCATTTATTCTAAACTTAAACCTCGATTCACATCGGGTATTTTTCTCAAATTAAATTAATATACTTAATCATATTTAAACACTATTTCGATAAAGATGAAAAGGTAGTTGGAATCGAGCCTTTGATTTCTCTTCTCGATTGTTTGGGCCCGAGAAGCCTTTCTTAAGTCCAAACAATTGTCTTCTCTAAAAGATGCACAATACGACAAACTCAAAATCTATTTTCTCGAACACTTAGATGAAAAAGAGAGAGAGTCAAGTCTTTGACTCGCTTTCCCAATTACTTGGGCCCGAGAAGCCTTTCTTAAGCTTAGAGTATTCGTCATTTAAGTCACGTTAATTAGATCAAAAATATTTTTTAAAATAAGATGAAAAGGAGATAGAGTCAAGCCTTTGACTCGCTTTCTGGATTACTTGGGCCCGAGGAGCCTTTCTTAAGCTTCAAGTAATCCTCATCCGTTTAAAATACTTCAAACTAACTTCCATCGTTCAATGCTCGTTCGCAATCTCTTTAAGGATGAAAAAGAGAGAGAGTTAAGTCTTTGACTCGCTTTCTGGATTACTTGGGCTCGAGGAGCCTTTCTTAAGTTTCAAGTAATTCTCATTCATTTAAAATACTTCAACCATCTTCCATCGTTCAATACATTCTATCCTTTCGCATTAAAGATGAAAAAGAGAGGGAGTCAAGCCTTTGACTCCCTCTCCCGATTACTTGGTCCTGAAAAGCCTTTCTTAAGCTTCGAGTAATCATCATCCGATCATCTTACTCAAAACATATCCATTCCTTCATCTTTAAGGGTGAAAAAGAGAGATAGTCAAGCCTTTGACTCACTCTCCCGATTACTTGGGTCCGAGAAGCCTTTCTTAAGCTTCGAGTAATCGTCATTCGATCATCTTACTCGAACCATATCTATTCCTTCATATTTAAGGGTGAAAAAGAGAGAGAGTCAAGCCTTTGACTCGCTTTCCAGATTACTTGGGCTCGAGAAGCCTTTCTTAAGCTTCGAGTAATCGTCATCCGATTAACCTACTCGAACCATATCCATTCTTTTTCCGTTAAGGATGAAAAAGAGAGAGAGTCAAGCTTTTGACTCGCTTTCCCGATTACTTGGGCCCGAGAAGCATTTCTTAAGCTTTGAGTAATCGTCATTCGATTAACCTACTCGAGCCATATTTCATCCTTTCGCATTAAGGGTGAAAAAGAGAGGGATTCAAGCCTTTGACTCACTTTTCCGATTACTTGGGCCCGAGAAGCCTTTCTTAAGCTTCAGGTAATCGTCACCTCTAGCTTAATATCTGATACATCAAACCTCGCTTCCTCGCCCTTGTGCGATCAAAACCCTAAACTTATTCAAACATATTCTCTTCTTCAAACATCAACTTATTCAATTTCAATTTCTCGCCGTCGTGCGAACCGTCAAACCTTTTCCTAACGAGAGATATGGTGTCTTGAGAATGACGCAAAATATTGTTTCGTCCGTAACCTACTTGAGTCGATATAAGTGGCGTGTTCCCCATGAATGTTGATATATGGAAATCCATTCAAAATGGTGCAAGCGTCCTCTCCTCACTAGTTTAGATAAAGCAATATTATTTGTCGAATACGACTAAGTATCTTCCATTAAAGTCAAACCGGAAACCGTAGGCCGAACTACGGTTGCTCTGATTCTTTATTCTCTTCTGAATGTAAGATACGTAGGCACGATGATCTCTATCCTTGACGAGCACACTAACAACTAACTTACCTTTTCTCTTGCCCCAGTGCAATCGAGACTAACCTGTTATTCAAAACCTTTTCTCTCGCCCCTAGTGTGATCGAGACCCTTATATCCGTAGTCCGAACTACGGACGCTCTGATTTCTTGTATGTTAACGAGAATACGTAGGCACAAGATTGCGACGATCTTGGCGAGCATATTTCCTTTACATTTTCTCACATTCTCATAATTCCTCATTTTCCCGTAGTCCCACGAACTACGGCTGCTCTGATTGTTCACTCCTTATAAGTGAAAATACGTAGGCACAAGGGCCCTAATCCTTGGCAAGCACTCTTTTTTAAAACCACCCCTTTCTCCTTAACAATCTAAACTCTTTACATTTACCTTTACACCATTTATCTTGGAAGAACACAAACAAACTAGGCTAACATTTCTTACGAACTGAATCAAGAGGTTCCCGTTGAGTACAACGGACATGAGGGGTTCTAATACCTTCCCCTCATGTAACTGACTCCCGAACCTAGAACTTGGTTGCGATGACCATGTTCTTTCCCTAAAGGTTTTATCGATATTTTCCTTTCCCTCTTTGGGATAAATAAAGTTCGGTGGCGACTCTGTGTTTTCCGCGACCATTCGCGAAGGATCATGCTTTTTTTTAGGTACGACAGCTGGCGACTCTGCTGGGGATTGTTCATTGCCCTATGCAAGAGAGAGTCGAGCCTAACTTGACTCGATTCGTAAGCGTTAGTCTCGCTTGTTTGTGTTCTTCTAGTGTTGTTATTTCTTGCTTATTAGATTATTTTATTTACTTGTTTATCTTTATTATATATCCTATTTGTATTTCTTGTGATTATTGGGTTTCTCTGATGACGGGCACTCTGTGAGATGGCTCTACACCGGAGTCTGAGAAAAACTTAGGATTAGAATGATGGTCATGTAGTGGAATCCCTCGAGGAGCCTTTCTCGTTGGGAGGATACGAGGACCCCGCTTAGAGTTGATTCCCTTGGGAATGTTATTGTCGTGGTGAGCCTTTGCCATGGAAATAATGTTCTTGAGCCTGAATCTATAACTCTAAGGACCTTTGAAACATTTTCCATGGTGGTTGGTAGGTTAACTCATGAGGGTCGCTCCTTTTTGGGTTGACATGAACGCCCCAATCAGATGAGATCCCTTGAACATATCGTTATTCAGACAATGATATTTTCAACCTCGATCTATGACTCTGAGGTCCTTTTAAGAAACCTTGGACTCGATGGTTGTGTAGTGGAGACTCATGAGGAGCCTTTCTCGTGGGACGACACGAGAACCTCACATAGAGGAGATCCTTCGAGGGTATTATTGTCGGATGAGCCTTTGTCATGGCAATAATATCTTTGAAAAGATCCATGACTCTAGGCACCTACCCACGTAGAGCCTACCCGTGGGGTTCCTGTGATCAGGGATATCAGTTACTTGCCTACTGTCTTTGCCTTACCTGAGAACGTGATACCTGTGATCCTGAGCTTTGCTTCATTTGCATTTGCATATTATTGCATTGCATCTGCATCTCATATGCATTGCATATCCTTCTCCAGAACCAGAAACTCTTTTCGTCCTTTGTCCATGACCAGCAAGATGATTCCTGACACTCGTTTATAACGAAGAACCATGTCTCAAGAAGTGATGGACGAGCTAGTGAGAAGACAAGAGACCTCTGAAACCTCTCAAGATATTGTATCATAAAAAAGTGATTGAAGACGTGGCTAGTAAGATGTCGCAATTTCCATGCAAGAGCACTAAAATAGCGCCACAAAGTTGTGATACTAAGGTCCATGCAAGTGCAAGCAAAGAAGAAGAGGATGAAACTAATGCAATCATGGCTTATGTCAAGCATTCTCATGGTGCACCAGCAAGATGTTTAGATTCCTCATCTCTTCAGCACTCACCCTGTTCAGTGCCACACTATCCTAACAAGCAGCCAACAATGTTTAAGGCACTGTACCAGAATCCCTAGATGGATCCTCATGCAAATTAACAAGCCTATGACCGAGGATATCAACATCAGCAACAGAGCCAACATATGCCTTGTAGCAATTTGGAAAGAAGGAATGATCATCGCGATCCAATTCCCATGTCATACAACCAGCTTCTGCAGCCTCTGATTCAAAGCTCGTTGGTGGTCTCCAAGCCTCTAAAGTTTGCTCCAAGGCCAGACTCGCCTGGGTACGACCCCTATGCACAATGTGGATATCATGCTGGATCAATGAGGCACTCAACTGAAGATTGCAAAGTCTTCCAAGCCAAAGTGCAGCAGTTGATCGATAGATGGTACATATCCTTTCTTGAAGGTAGATTGGTTGTACACGTCAAATTCCAGCCCAAATGAGTCTGAAGACTTCAAGAGGCATTTCCTCAAGCCAGTGGATCAGAAAGGAAGACATCCTCAAGCATTGGTTATAAGTGGATCATGTTTTATCCTTGCATTTATAGTTTATTTCCTATTAAATGCTACTTGCTTTAAACATTGTTGTTTTGAATGGTAATTTTAATGAAGTGATCATGCTTTTCTGAATAAATCACGTCGCATTCGCTCATTTTTCTTCACTTAAAAAAAATATGAATCCATATACCTCTCTCTTCCACTTTCTTTATCAAACTTTTGTTTTAGCAAAGACTTGGAGGGAGGATGATGGAAACTGAATACCCATAATTGTTGTTGGTATGCTTTCGGATAAGATCCTGCTAATGATGTACAGGCATTGTTTCAAATCCCCAAACACCGGAGAGATAAGGAGTTAGTCCCTAGTTAACCACTTCGAGCCTAGAAGTAAGAGTTTCCTTCGGATTTCTAAACCCTTACGTTTAACTTAGGACATGGGTAGTGTTCAGTTAATCTGACTTTGAGATGAAACCTCCCATATGAGGATCAACCACGAGATATTCTTCACACACGTCTTGAAGTGTCGAAAGAATCATGCAAAATCCAAAAGTCATGGCGGTTGTTCTTCAATGACCAATGACTTGGCAGTCACAACCCTCAAATGAAATCGAAAGAAAAATTAAAAGCCTGCTAAGTCGAATACCTCGAGAGGAGACTTAGGCAAAAATCAAGGCTATCTCGATGGACTTGAAAAGAAAAATCAATCCATGAAAAAGTTAGGGATAAAATAAAATCAAAAGAGGTATTCAAATCCTCAACAAAAACAAAATAAGACTCAGTGACCACTATGTCAAAATTAAAGGGTCACTGACATCCATCAAAGTCAAAATAAGGTTACTGCCATGTCAAGCATACCTTGAATCATCTTTCACACCATCAACCCTTTCTTAGAAGAGGAATACGTGTGTAGAGTTAACTGAGCGTAGAACTGGATATCATCACGAAGAAGGGGTGGGTTAAAATAACCTTTGAGCCTTACATCCTTTGTTTCTATAACCGTGAACCAGACCACGTTACAACCTTTAAAAGACCTAATTGAGGCATGGTTTATTCTGAAAGCATACTACAACAAGGTTGCGTAAACTGACTCCTACAAGATTTGCTAATTTTTTCTTGTTGTATCTTTTACACCAATTAAATCAGCACTACATTTGGACTAATGGTCCATTCGTCACACACTATCACATCATTCTAATAATGATTGATTTTTTCAAACTTGCATGATTATCGCATTAAAATTACCATTTGTGAATGATAAATTTTGATTGCAAGTCAGAACCTGACATCAGGGAAAATTCTATTAAAACACAATCTAAGAGGATTTGGTCTTCCAACGAAGTTGACTAGAATCAAAGATCATGTCACACCCCTATGGGTCAGAGGCATTGGCATCTAGTGGCTATGGAATCAGTCAATCTAGAGTAAGCCCTCAAACATCAGTTGATTAAGGGGAAAATCATTCAAGAATCGGTTGATCAGAGCAAGTCATCTCAAGACTCTACCAACTAGGGGTAGGTCACCCAAAGGCTCTTTTGATTAAGAGAAAATCCCTTCAGTGCTCAATCAGCATAAGTTACGTCGCTTCGACGCTCATTTTGGGGCAAGCTACCTTAAGAGTGCATAGAAGCCAATACCTCCAAAAGTTGAGTAACTAAGAGGAATTGATTCAAGACTTAGACTGAGGCAAATGAATTTCAACCCCCAAAGGAGGTCAATCATAAGTCTACCATCCCAAAATTGGGTAATCGGATGTAGACCAGCTAAAAGTTCAAGACATTGGGGCAAGTCACCCAAGACCATTGGCATGTCTAGCTGCTTCCAACATCCTTTCAAGGATATCACTTTCAGATACCCAACAGACTGGGGCAAGATGAGTCACAGACTAGGGCAAGGTGTCCTACAGAGAGGAGAATCCTCGCCATACCTTCAAGTTGCTCAAGCGAGCGGGCTATGCGCCAACAACTTCTGAGTTCAAGACGAGTGTCAGGAAATCATGTTGTTACCCCCATCAAATGACCTTTTGCTTTCTAATGGACCAGCAACTTTACTTCCAAGACTTTCCCATCTGTTGCCCATGTCTGGGGCATCTTTGGAACCTGTAATCTTTGCATAAATCATTCTTATGCGTTGATTATGTCGCTTCGCTCTAGTGTTAGACCATGCATATCATCTCATTAAGCATATGCCCGCAGCATGAGATAAACCAATTTCAAAACCAATCTTCATTTGGTAAACCCTTTGAGGTCTAGTCAGCCTTAAACACTAGTTCCCTTCTGGTAGTCTGTCATCCAAGACTAGTTCATCCAGTCTTGTCTTGTGTATCCTTAAATCATAATCCAGTGATCAAGTACATATTCAAAGTCCAACTTTGTTGGCACTCACTTAAACAAATATTTGTCAAAGTTTATCTCTTTCGTCGATCTGAAGTTGTCCAGATCATGTACCAGATAAATCCAACTTTGGCGTTTATTCCCCAAGTGGTCGGGTTGTGTCGTCTCTCTTCAAGTAGAGTTGTTAGCTCTAGGCATAAAGTGTGCATCGTTTCTAAATTCCCCACAGAGTTTGATCCTCGTGGATGATGGTTGCTTCTGTATCTTCTAAATGTTTGGATAAGATAAACCCCCATTCGAGTTCATTCCTCAATGGTTGGAGTCTTTTTTGACCGTTTCTTTCTGGCTTGTTCCTAGATTGAACTTTGGTCCCTGACAAGTGTTGCTTTGGTTAGGTCGCCGAACCTAATTCGAATGGCATTTATTTTGCATTATATCTTGCAGTAAGAATCTTTTACATATCCCCATTGCAGATAAGTGGCTATCTCCTTTGAGAAGCTTATCTCCCTTTTTATTAACAAGTGGCAGTCCCCTTTGGGAAGCTTGTTTCGCTTTTTTATTATAAGTGGCAGTCTCCTTTTGAGAAGCTTATCATCTTTTCAGATAAGTGGCAGTCTCGTTCGAGAAGCTTATCCTCTTTCAACGATAAGTGGCATCTCCGTTTCGAGAAGCTTATCTCTCTTTTTATTAACAAGTGGCAATCCCCTTTGGGAAGCTTGTTTCGCTTTTTTATATAAGTGGCAGTCTCCTTTTGAGAAGCTTATCATCTTTTTAGATAAGTGGCAGTCTCGTTCGAGAAGCTTATCCTCTTTATTTCCAATAAGTGGCATCTCCGTTTCGAGAAACTTATCTCTCTTTTTAATCAACAAGTGGCAGTCCCCTTTGGGAAGCTTGTTTTTCTTTTTCGATAAGTGGCAGTCTCGTTCGAGAAGCTTATCATCTTTTCTGATAAGTGGCATCTTCGTTTCAAGAAGCTTATCTCTCTTTTTTATTAACAAGTGGCGGTCCCCTTTGGGAAGCTTGTTTCGCTTTTTTGATAAGTGGCTATCTCTTTTGAGAAGCTTATCCAAAAGGCGTTTCCCAGTGAAGTCCAATTATTTTGGCATACAGAAGAGTTTAAATACCCTGTATCTTTCCTGATGTTTCCTGAAGATCCCGTTTGATCTCTTCGCTTAAGGAATTTCCAGAAGTTTGTTTTACCTACATGATTCTGTTGATTTAGGATCCGACATCTTTATTTTCGATAAGTGGCAGTCTCCTTTTGAGAAGCTTATCATCTTTTTCGATAATTGGCAGTCTCGTTCGAGAAGCCTATCCTCTTTCAATGATAAGTGGCATCTCCGTTTCGAGAAGCTTATCCATCTTTTCCGATAAGTGGCAGTCTCCTTTTGAGAAGCTTATCATCTTTTTCGATAAGTGGCAGTATCGTTCGAGAAGCTTATCCTCTTTCAACGATAAGTGGCATCTCCGTTTCGAGAGGCTTACCATCTTTTTTGATAAGTGGCAGTCTCCATTTGAGAAGCTTATCATCTTTTTCAATAAAGTGGCAGTCTCGTTCGAGAAGCTTATCCTCTTTCAATGATAAGTGGCATCTCCGTTTCGAGAAGCTTATCCATCTTTTTTTTCGATAAGTGGTAGTCTCCTTTTGAGAAGCTTATCATCTTTTTCGATAAGTGGCATTCTTGTTCGAGAAGCTTATCCTCTTTCAACGATAAGTGGAATCTCCATTTCAAGAAGCTTATCCACCTTTATTTTCGATAAGTGGCAGTCTCCTTTTGAGAGGCTTATCATCTTTTTCGATAAGTGGCAGTCTCGTTCGAGAAGCTTATCCTCTTTCAACGATAAGTGGCATCTCCGTTTCGAGAAGCTTATCCACCTTTATTTTTGATAAGTGGCATCTCTCTTTCGAGAAGCTTATCCACCTTTATTTTCGATAAGTGACATCTCTGTTTCGAGAAGCTTATCCATCTTTATTTTCGATAAGTGGCATCTCTCTTTCGAGAAGCTTATCCTTTTTAGATTTCTCAGTTGTTTTCTTTTTCCCTATGTTTGGTCACTAGCAAGTCTGTTGTTCGTTGTGTTGACTTTTTATCCCCGTGTGTTTTCTTTCCTTGTCGGCATTTTTTCATTTATCATCATATCATCTCCATCATGATGTAGTGCATTGCATTTGCGTTACATAGTTTTCTCTCTTGTTCATAGCATAGCATGTCATATGCATTCAAGATCAAAATTTGGGTCTTCTTGATATTTAACTATCTCCCACTATGATCATATGAAGAATAAATTTCTTCACACTCTCTGGTTGAAGATATTTAAATAGGGGCAACTGTTACACCCTAATTTTGACCCTTAACCGCTTTCTGTGTGTTTCATTGCATTTTCATCATTTATGCATTATTCATGTCGTCTACCATTGTGCATGTAGATTTGTACGTTTTATTCTGTGTTGTCTAATCTCAGGTCTTACAGTTTTAAATCAAGGATTAAGCCAGGTTATCAAGACAAGTATGTGTGCGGTGTGGTGAGAAATTTTGTACAGCATAGCGTGCATTTTACCGTGAACAGTTCACAAATTGATTAGCCAGAATGAATTTCTTGGATATGCAGGTGGACTGGCTAAATTGTGTCACGAATATACGAGAAAAATTAACGATTGCAAAGTCTCGAATTTAAGTCTGCAGGCGCTAGTGTTTTTAACCCACTTTCCTTTAAAACCCGACCTAGCGTACTCGTCTTATCTCTCGACAAATTTTCAATCACCGTTGACCAGTGTGAGCCTTTTTACGAGTCCTGGTCGATTCTCAAAATTGACTGAGTGTCGTATCTTTTCAAGTTATCCATTTCACGTTAATCTTTTGTGTGCATTCGATTTTAATCTTTTAAGCATCTCACTTGCCCGTTTCCGTTTATTTTTTCCCCGAGTTTATTTCTATATTTTCATCAAAAGTGTCAGAATAATTAATGTAAACTTTTCGGGCTTGCATGATAAAGGTTGAAGAGTTGAAACAGGAGATCAGTCAGCTGAAGCATGATAAAGGTTGTAGAAGCAAGCATACTTCAATCTCAAGTTTTGATGATGTCAACTCAACTCAAACTCACTTCATGTTTGCAAAAAGTGAAGGCTTTCAAACTGATCAAGTCTATGCAATTATAACTTACAAGTCAAGCTGTTGTGCAAATTATTCTTCATCTGTCAAGACTTGGACATAAGGATGATATATCAAAATTCCCTCTTTAATTTGATATACAAGTGTTCAAACAATCCATTATTTTTGCATACTGCATTAGCATGTTTTTAAACTCTTTAGAATTGGTATAACATGTAAAACTTAAATATTTTTCAAAGTTTTTACAGTGTTAACCGATTAACCATATGGGTTAATCGGTTAACGACCTTAAAATTTAAATTCTTTTAGCTAACATTCATGTGTTAATCGATTAACCTATATGGTTAACCGATTAACACTTAACGTATTTTAAAAATTGCTTATTTCAAAGTTCAAAATTCTTGTTAAAGTTATACCTTTTCATTGTTTGTTCTATACTCAATTAAACCTGATTGAATAGGTGTTTTGGCTCATATAAATTCTGATTATTTCAAAATTGAAAAACACCTCCTACAATTTTCAAAAATATTCATTGAATCAAATTCACTCAAATTCAAATATTTTCAAACTTTCTAAAAGTGTTCATATTGTTCATATTTTTCATATCCATAGCATTGAACACTTGTATTGATTCTAAAGAGTGAATTCTGATCAAAAGGAGAAGATCAATCTATGTATTGATATCATTGCTATTACTCTCAAATCAATTCATTCAAATTACTTGTATTGTGACTTGTGATCCAGTACTGTTGGACACAAGGGTTAGTGCTTGCAAGAGGATTGTTCTTGCACACTAAGTTGCTGTATAGTTGTTAGAAAGTAGGCCTCACCGGTTGATGGTGTGATAGGTTGTACAATTCTAAAAATATTGTAAATTCTCTTTCATGTTGAAAGGGGAGTGGAGTACTCTCGGATTGTGAGGGGAACCACTATAATTCTCTGTGTTCTTTCCTTTTCTGCATTTACAGTTTTCATCACCAACAATCATAACCAAGTAAAATTCAAGAGGTTTGAAAAACTGGAAAAAGTTCCTAAAGCCTAATTCACCCCCCCCCCCCCTCTTAGGCATACTCTGTACTTACAATTGACCTCAGAGCAGGTTAAGGTAACCTGTTCCTAACGATTCAGTATGGCTTCCGCTAGTACCAACCCGGTTTTCAAAGATGGTGGAAGTAGTAACAAACCACCACTCTTTTCTGGAGAATATTTTGATTTTTGGAAAATCCGCATGAAAGCACATCTTGAGGCTCAAGGAGACGGCATATGGGAAACCATGGAAAATGGTCTGCATGTTCCTATGAGTGTCATAAACAACGTAGGCACTCCAAACATAAAATCCTCTTATGATGAAGATGACAAGAAGAGAATCTTAAATGAAAAGAAAGCAATCAACATACTTCAAAGTGCTCTCAGTATGGACGAATACTTTTGTATATCGCAGTGTAAATCGGCAAAGGAGATTTGGGACACCTTGGTAGAAACGCATGAAGGGACAGCCGAAGTAAAAACATCAAGACTCAACACGTTAAGTCAAGAATATGAGATGTTCCGTATGCAGCCCAGTGAATCTATTGTTGCCTTACAAAAGAGATTCGTTCATCTAACAAATCATTTGATTGCTCTCGGGAAGACCTTCACCAATGATGATCTCAACTTGAAAGTCCTAAGATCCTTAACAAGAGAATGGCAACCAAAGGTGACCGCTATTTCGGAAAAGAAGAGTCTCTCAACGATGACATCCGCTTCCTTATTTGGCAAACTTCAAGAGCATGAATTGGAACTTGGAAGGCTTGAGAAGCATTAAAGTCAAGATAAAAAGTCCAAAGGAATTGCCTTGAAGATTGACACGAAGGATGACAAAAACGACGAATCTTCCGAAGATGAGAATTTCATGCTTCTAGTAAAGAAGCTTGGTAATTTTTTTAATAATAATAAAAATTCCTCTTTTTCTAAAAAGAATAGACATTTCAGGAAAAAGGATGCATCCACATCAAATCAAGAAGTCACATGTTATGAATGTGGGAAGCAAGGTCATATAAAGCCGGATTGCCCGAAACTCGCAAGTAAAGGAAAATTCAAAGGCAAAAAGGATTTCAAAAATAAGAAGGCCTATGTTGCTTGGGACGATAATGAGATAAGTTCATCATCGGAATCGGAAAGTGACGAATATGCAAATATGGCTCTTATGGCATCACATCATTCTGATGAAGACATTGATGAGGTTAGTAACAACTTTTCAATTTATGAAAACGATGCACAAGAAGTCATAGATGAACTTCTAAAAGAATGCAAGACTTTGTATAAAAGCATCGCATCCCAAAAGAAAAGAATTTCATTTTTAGAAGAACAAAATACTGTTTTCATGAAAAATATTGAAAATGAAAAACAAAAATTGGTGGCTGAAAAACAAAGTCTTGTATGCAAAAATTGTGAATCTTTATCTTTCCAAATTGTTCAACTTAAAAGAGTTTTAGAAAGATACGAAAAAGGCCAAATTGGCTTGGAGGAAATGCTTAGGCACCAAAGATATCCTAATGATAAAAGTGGACTGGGATATTCTATGTTTTCCAAACCAAGCACAAATGAAACCATTTTTGTAAAAACAAGTGAACAAATTGTTAAAGAAAAGGTAAACAATGTTAATGATGTGCATCAAAGTCATAAAAAAAAAGAATTGTGAAGAAAAAGAATTATGTTCCTAGATATAGAAGTCAATTTCAACCTACTTGTTTTTATTGTGGAATCAAAGGCCATACACCTAATGCTTGTTATGTGCGCAACATTGGTGTTGCTAAAGGGCATTATGTGTGGGTTAAAAAGGGTACTAACTATCAAGGACCCAAAGCAATTTGGGTACCTAACACTACTTGATTTTGTGTTGTAGGTATGCTTGAAGACAACTTCTAATCAATGGTATCTTGATAGTGGTTGTTCTAGGCATATGACGGGAGACATAAACAAATTTTCAAGTCTATCATTAAAGGCCAAAGGATACGTTACTTACGGTGATGATAATAAAGGAAAAACTCTTGGAGTTGGAACCATTGATGCACCTACATGTACAATCATCGAAGACGTTCTTTATATGGAAGGCCTTAAACATAACCTACTTAGCATAAGTCAATTGTCTGACAAAGGGTTCCGAATCAACTTCACAAAGGATGAATGTTTGATAGAACATGAAGTCACCCATGACATCTTGCTAAAAGGTAAAAGATTTAATAATATTTTTATGATCTCTTTTGATGACTCTTCCTTGAAGGTAAAATGTCTTATGGCAAACAACAATGAGGTGTGGCTTTGGCATAAAAGATTTGCTCACATTCACATGGAGCATTTAAACAAATTGATAAAGCATGATCTAGTTGTTGGTCTTCCGAAGATAAAATTCATCAATGATAAGTTATGCGATGCATGTTAAAAGGGAAAACAGACCAAGACAACTTTCAAATCCAAGCAAGTGGTTTCTACATCAAGACCACTTCAATTGTTGCATATGGATCTCTTTGGTCCATCGAGAACGAAAAGCTTCGGAGGTAGTATTTATGCTTTAGTTATTGTTGATGATTTCTCTCGATACACATGGACATTGTTTTTAGTGCAGAAAAATGATGCTTTCAAAGCATTCAAGAAGTATGCGAAGCAAATTTAATACGAGAAGTCACTCACAATAGCCTCCATAAGAAGTGACCATGGTGGAGAATTCCAAAATTCAGATTTTGAAGACTTTTGCAAAGAGCATGGAATTTCTCATAATTTTTCCGCACCAAGGACTCCTCAACAAAATGGTGTCGTAGAACGGAAGAATAGGTCACTGGTAGGGCTTGCAAGAATAATGCTTAGCGACTCGAATCTTCCTAAATATTTCTGGGAAGAAGCAGTTAACACGGCGTGTTTCGTAAGCAACCGTGTGAATATTCAACCAATTCTCAAGAAGACTCCGTATGAGTTGTTCAAGGGTAGGAAACCAAACATAGCATTTTTCCACATATTCGGATGCAAATGTTTTGTTCTCAACAACAATAAGGACAATCGCGGTAAGTTTGATGAGAAGTCCGACGAAGGTATATTTCTTGGTTACTCTCTTTCTAGTAGAGCCTTTAGAATTTTTAATAAAAGAACTCTTACTATTGAAGAATCCATTCATGTTTCTTTTGATGAGACTAACCCCTCGAAAGAGGATAATATTATTGTGGATGATGATGATGATATAGTAGGTTCTTCACAACAACAAGAAGAGACTTCAAAGAATCAAGCAATACCACAAGAAGATGTCACTCAAATTATTGAAGAACATCAAGATCTTCCGAAGGAATGGAGAACGTATAGAGATCACCCGATAGATAAAGTTATTGGTGATATTAGCCAAGGTGTTGCAACTCGACTAAATCTTAAGGATGCTTGTCTCAACATGGATTTTGTGTCTCAAATTGAACCAACCAAGATTGATGAAGCCTTAGGCGATGACCAATGGATTGTAGCGATGCAAGAAGAACTCAACCAATTCGAAAGGAATCAAGTTTGGAATCTCGTACCAAGACCGGACAACAAGCACATCATAGGAACGAGATGGGTGTTTAAGAACAAACTTGACGAGAATGGGATCATAGTTCGTAACAAAGCAAGATTGGTTGCACAAGGCTACAACCAGGAGGAAGGAATTGATTTTGATGAAACGTTCGCTCCGGTAGCAAGGTTAGAAGCAACTAGATTATTACTTGCTTACGCTTGTTCTATGAATTTTTAGTTGTTCCAGATGGATGTCAAAAGCGAATTCCTGAATGGATATATCAATGAAGAAGTCTACGTCAAACAACCTCTGAGTTTTGAAGACTTCAAGAATCCCTCGCATGTTTACAAACTGAAAAAGGCACTCTACAGACTGAAACAAGCACCAAGAGCATGGTATGACCGCCTTAGTAATTTCTTATGTGAAAAGGAATTTACAAAAGGAAAGGTTGACAAGACGCTGTTCATAAAGAAGATCAAGGGTAACACCTTATTGGTTCAAGTCTATGTCGACGACATCATCTTCAGATCAACAAACAAAGAGCTTTGCGAAGAATTTTCACTTATGATGCAAGGAGAATTCGAGATGTCCATGATGGGAAAATTGAATTATTTTCTTGGACTACAAATCAAGCAAACAAAGGATGGCATCTTCCTCAACCAATCCAAGTACTGCAAGGAATTGTTGAAGAAATTTGATATGGATAGGTGCAAGGTGATGTCCACTCCTATGGGATCCGGAATGTACGTTGATCAAGATGAATCTGGTACTCCAATTGATATTACAAAATATCGAGGTATGATCGGTTCATTATTATATTTGACGGCAAGCCGTCCTGACATTATGTTTAGCGTTTGTTTGTGTGCACGCTTTCAAGCAAATCCAAAGGAATCGCATCTCACTGCCGTGAAGGGAATCATAAAGTATCTCAAAGGGACAACAAACGTCAGATTATGGTATCCTAAAGGTAGTATTTATTCTTTAGTTGGTTACTCTGACGCTGACTATGCAGGATGAAAGACCGATAAAAAAAGCACAAGTGGTACGTGTCACATTCTCGGGAATGCACTAGTGTCATGGGCCTGCAAGAAGCAAGCGTGTGTGGCACTCAGTACAGCAGAAGCGGAATATATTGCAGCAGGAAGTTTTTGTGCACAAATTCTGTGGCTCAAGCAACAACTCCTGGATTACGATGTAGATCTCGGTTGCATTCCTCTTCGATGTGATAATACAAGTGCCATCAACATTACAAAGAACCCGGTCATGCATTCAAGAACAAAGCATATAGATATCCGACATCACTTCCTTTAAGATCAGGTATTGAATGGAGATGTAGATGTTACTTTCGTCGACACGCACAATCAACTCGCCGACATCTTCACAAAACCCTTGGCGAAAGAACCATTCTACAAAATTCGGCGAGAACTTGGGATTCTTGATGAAGGTGACATCTGACCTTTTCTCTAATATGTATATGCATAATTTATGTTATGTTTTCATGTGTATGCATTCTATTTTTAAGCATTTTTCCAAAATTCGCATGTGTTAACCGATTAACCATATGGGTTAACCGATTAACACTGTAAGTTTTTCAGTTTCTCTTGTGGAGTTTGATCCCAGATTTTGGTTGGTAATCCCCAACTTAGTCGTCTTGTTGACGTTATTCTAACTCTTGGTTTGTAATTCGTTTCCTGGTTGACGATTCCGACTTTTGGTTGGTAGTCTTTGTTTTGGGGTTGACGATTCTGACTTTTGGTTGGTAGTCTTTATTTTGGGTTGATGATTCCAATTTTTATTGGTAGTTTTCTTTTGTTGGTTCAACTATTGGGGGTTGTAAATGTCGCTACGTGAAAAATGACACAGAGTCGCCACCGGATTTTATTTATCCCAAGGGGGAAAGGGAAATAGCGATAAAACCTTTGGGAAAGGAACGTGGTCATCGCAACCAAGTCTCAGGGTTCGGGAGTCGGTTATGCGAGGGGAAGGTGTTAGCACCCCCTCGCATCCATCGTACTCGATGGGAACCTCCTAGGTTGTTTGGCGTGAATGGGTGTTTTATTCTAAAAGTTTGCTTGTTTAAAGAAAAGAGGGGTTGGGGTTTATTAGAGTGCTCGCCAAGGATTGGGGCCCTTGTGCCTACGTATATTCACTTGTATGAAGTGAAGAATCAGAGCATTCGTAGTTCACGGGACTACGGTGGAAAACGGGATGTTGGGTGGACGATGCTATTGTGCGCATTCTAGCAGTTAGGTGTATTGCGGCTCGCTCTTGGAGTCTTATGCGTTACCTGTTTGCGGTAGAACGGACGTAATATGTCCTTGGGTAAAGGGTATGGATGATTAAAGATGGGAAAGAAAGAAAATTGTGCTCGCTAGGATCATCGCAATCCTATGCCTACGTATTCTCAACATGAGTGAGAAATCAGAGCAGCCGTAGTTCGGCCACTTAAGAAGTAATTGTGTATTGGGTGATTTTATACCTTGAAAAGGGTTTTTGGATTGATGCCCTAGGGCGAAAATAATAGTTTGATGAGTTGATATTGTTTTTAGGTTTTTCTTAGGGAAGAATTTATTCTTGACTAGGATTATACAAAAGACTTTGGATAGAGATGAATGTCTCGAATAACCAAGTCGAGCGCCTTGTATTCAAAACATTCGGAACGAGTGTAGGAGGATTCCATTCTCATTCCTTCTCCACCACTTTAAAGTTCATGGTGCATAATTCTAATCGTATATTTTTATTGTGTTTTGGATTTTTATGAGAAAAGAGAACCACTTGACGTTGGATCAAGGTTTATTGTTTGTAAAGATGTTTGAAGTGATGCGATCACGGTCGATGGCGGTGCACAAGGCAACCGACTTACATGGTCGAAAGTGGCTCGATAAAATCGAGAGTTTGTTTTTGAAAATGGTTTTTGGAATCAAAAGTCAACAAGGACAATAGCAATATTCACATACTAAAATCATACAAACATATGGCGCGAACACCCTTTGCAAAAAAAACATAAGGTAAAAACAGCAAGAAAATAAACAAACTGATCAGTTTGCGCCGCGAACTGAGAAAAGTGAACATTCTGTTTTTTGCATGTTCGTGCTGCGAAGGGTGTTCGCGCCGCGAACTGTGAAAGTTTTCATTCTGGTTTTTGCATGTTCGCGCCGCGAACTGGGAAAATTTTCATTCTGGTTTGTGCATGTTCGCGCCGCGAACAAGGGTCGCGCCGCGAACAAGGGTCGCGCCGCGACCTGAAGCGAAAAATGAAATATTTCTCTTTTTTTTGCTGTCTTTTGTGGTTTTCTCTCCTTTCTATTGGTTCTAAAAAATGATTTATTGGTCCCCTTAGAACCTTACATGATATGCTCAGTACAACAGCACATAAAATAGGAAGTAAAATTAATATAAAAGCAAAAAGTAAATAGAGAAAGGTTTGAAATGGATACCCAAGAGCTTTCTGTCTTTCTTGCAAGTCCTCCACTGATTTTTGTTGGAGGTGCTCTCCACTCTTCACTCTATGTTGTGAAGGTTTTGTTTCTCAATGGTCCTCTTGTGCTTCTATGTCACTCTCTTTTTTCTGGTTTTCCTTCCTTTCTATTTTTCTGATTTTTTAAGTTTCTCTTGCTCTCTCTCTCTCTCTCTCTATCTTTTTCTGGTTTTTTGCAATGTGTGTGGATGTGTAATGTGTAGAGAGTGAATGCTTCTTTCCATTTCCATGTATATGGCTATGCTGCATTTTTCTACACTACTTTCCCATGCTGTCTTTTTCTACAGCCCTCTACATTGCCCTCAATCCTTTCACCTCTTTGTTGGCTTATGCTTGGACTACCCTCTTGGTCAATGTTAACCTTTGGACAGAATTTTGAAATTCTGATTTTTAGATGCATTGTCACATGCTATTCTCTTGGTCTTGTGACATAAAAATGATTTTGTAACATGATACATATTGCCACTTCTTGCATGGGGCTGTTTTGGATTGCACTCATATTGCCTATGGTTGAACACACTTGGTCTTGATCTTGAAACATACCAATGTTAACTCTTAAGTATTTTCTTTGGATGTTTGTGGGCATAATGTAGCACATGAAAACTTGGTGTGGCATGAAGATTACCATATCATGGATTTGATTAGAGACTTGAATGAAGATTAGAAATAAATTAATTTCTAAACATTACTTAGAGTTGGAAATCTTGCAACAAATGACATTCTTGTAATGTCATAAAATTTCTCTTTGTAATATTCTTGTCTCTAATTAATGAATTGATGATGGATTTCCCTAGAACCATTAAACTTGAAATGGATGAAGCCTTGAATTATGGACTTGTGATCTTGCCTCATGCTTTGCAAATTTGAACTCCACTCGACCAAGAATTTGAAACAAAGTTGGTTAAAGCAAACTTAAATTTGGCCTTGCATTTCATGTTCATTAGGAATATTTATCTTGAATTTCCCAATATTTTTCAAGTAACTTCTTCTTGAAGTAATCTACATGAGTAGACTTTCCAACTTAGATCAAGCCTTATGTGATGAACCTTTTCTTCCATGTATTCCATGATAGGCGAGTTATCTCATTTAAAAATGGAAAATAACAAACCGATCCAATCCGTACCTTGTGAACCCACATGTTTGATATGCAATAGAATGATGTATGATATGGTGAATGTAGGGTATAAAGGCTAAAGGTGAAAATGAGGGTGTGACAGCTGCCCCTATTTAATCCTCTTGGACCTGAATGTCTGGAGGATAAAGGTGTTCGGACATTCAAGGTAGAAGAGAATTAAATACTAGAATACCCGGGATTTTCAGCTGGAGAGATGTAGGATGATAGTGGACGGTCAACGAGATGGTTTGAGAAAAGTGTCTGTTAGTGCAAGTAGTTTTAGGGGGATATGATGATACGCTTGAGATGCAATGCGGAATGAACATGAGTGCTTTGCTAGCCGGAAGGGGAGGACCCCTGTAAAATTCCATGAGGATAAGTTATACTACAAACAAGTTATCTAAAACTCCTTCTGCAAAGAGTCAAAGAGCTGTCTCATAATAGGGAATCAAAAATTGGCTAGGAGATATTCCTTCTACAAAAGATAGAGAGGACTCGAAAATAAATGACTGTGAGATACTCCTTCTACGAAAGGTAGAGAGGACTCTAAAATAAACGATCGCGAGATATTCCTTCTACGAAAGATAGAGAGGACTCTAAAAATAAAGGATTATGAGATATTCCTTCTACGAAAGCTAGAGAGGACTCGAAAATAAATGATTGACTATGAGATATTCCTTCTACGAAAGGTAGAGAGGACTCTAAAAATAAAGGATTACGAGATATTCCTTCTACGAAAGGTAGAGAGGACTCTAAAAGTAAAAGATTGTGAGATATTCCTTCTACGAAAGGTAGAGAGGACTCTAAAAATAAAAGATTATGAGATATTCCTTCTATAAAAGGTAGATAGGACTCTAAAAATAAACGTAATGAGATATTCCTTCTACGAAAGGTAGAGAGGACTCTAAAAATAAAAGATTATGAGATATTCCTTCTACGAAAGGTAGAGAGGACTCTAAAAATAAACGTAATGAGATATTCCTTCTACGAAAGGTAGAGAGGACTCTAAAAATAAAAGATTGCGAGATATTTCTTCTACGAAAGATAGAGAGGACTCAGAAAATAAGGGGTTATGAGATATTCCGTCTACGAAAGGTAGAGAGGACTCTAAAAATAAAAGATTATGAGATATTCCTTCTACGAAAGGTAGAGAGGACTCTAAAAATAAATGTAATGAGATATTCCTTCTACGAAAGGTAGAGAGGACTCTAAAAATAAAAGATTGCGAGATATTCCTTCTACGAAAGATAGAGAGGACTCGAAAAATAAGGGGTTATGAGATATTCCTTTTACAAAAGGTAGAGAGGACTCTAAAAATAAAGGTAATGAGATATTCCTTCTACGAAAGGTAGAAAGGACTCTAAAAATAAACAGTTTTCCTCTTACAAAAGGCAAGGAGGACTCCTGAACAAAGGGTTAGGAGAAAAATATTCCTTCTACAAAAGGTAGAGAGGACTCTAGAACGAAAGGTTAGGAGAAAAATATTCCTTCTACAAAAGGTAAAGAGGACTCCAGAACAAAAGGTTAGGAGAAATATTCCTTCTACAAAAGGTAGAGAGGACTCCGAAACAAAAGGTTTGGAGAAATAGTAACTCCTTCTACATCAAATAGCGGAGACTCCCTCGGGAGAATATGATCGTATTTCCTTCTGTCACGGCAGAAAGGACTCCATAACAAAAGGTTAGGAGAAAAATATCCTTTTACAAAAGGTAAATAGGACTCCAGAACAAAAGGTTTGGAGATAATTCCCTCTACAAAAGGTAGATAGGAAACTCCCTCGGGAGAGGACGATCATACTTTCTTTTGCAAAAGGCAGAACGGACCCCTGAACAAAAGGTTAGGAGAAAAATTCCTTCCACAAAAGGTAGAGAGGATACTTAATAAAGGTAAGCTGACAAGAACCTGTACAAAAGGTACGGCGGGTCTTACTAAAGGTAAGTTGAATCTGTTGTGAAAGGAAAGGCAGGGATATTTCGAAAAGACTCACAAAAGGTAAGTTGAGGGCAATAACCATCCTCTTGCAAAAGGTAGAGGAAACTTGGAAACGGTATTAGAACATCATTTGACCTCACAAGCACAACGGCGAAGATGATATTCTTTAAGTATGGCGACCATTCAGTTCTTGGCCACATAAGCATCAAGCATTCAAATTGATCGAAGATACCCAACACAAAGTTTTGTCGCATGTAAAAGACAGCGAGAAAACGCTAACAAAAGGGAAGCGAAAAGATAAGATTTCATGCGAAAGACCATGAAATCCCTTACGAAAGGTAAGGCGACTCCTAGGCGAAAGGCAGAGAGGAGATACTTCATGGAAAAGACACGAAAAGGCTTACAAAAGGTAAGTGAAGGGTAATAACCATCCTCTTGCAAAGGCAGAGGGACTTTGAAAAGGGTATCAGAACATCATTTGACCTCACAGGCACAACGGCGGAGATGATATTCTTTAAGTATGGCGACCATTCAGTTCTTGGCCACATAGGCGTCAAGCGTCCAAATTGATCGAAGATACCCAACACAAAGTTTTGTCACATGTAAAAGACAGCGAGAAAACGCTTACAAAAGGGAAGCGAAATGATAAGATTTCATGCGAAAGGCCATGAAATCCCTTACGAAAGGTAAGGCGACTCCTATGCGAAAGGAAGAGAGGAGATACTTCGTGGAAAAGACACGGAAAGGCTTACAAAAGGTAAGTGAAGGGTAATAACCATCCTCTTGCAAAGGCAGAGGGACTTTGAAAAGGGTATCAGAACATCATTTGACCTCATAGGCACAACGGCAGAGATGATATTCTTTAAGTATGGCGACCATTCAGTTCTTGGCCACATAGGCATCAAGCATCCAAATTGATCGAAGATACCCAACACAAAGTTTTGTCGCATGTAAAAGACAGTGAGAAAACGCTTACGAAAGGGAAGCGAAAGGATAAGATTTCATGCGAAAGGCCATGAAATCCCTTACGAACGGTAAGGCGACTCCTATGCGAAAGGCAGAGAGGAGATACTTCGTGGAAAAGACACGGAAAGGCTTACAAAAGGTAAGTGAAGGGTAATAACCATCCTCTTGCAAAGGCAGAGGGACTTTGAAAAGGGTATCAGAACATCATTTGACCTCACAGGCACAACGGCGGAGATGATATTCTTTAAGTATGGCGACCATTCAGTTCTTGGCCACATAGGCGTCAAGCGTCCAAATTGATCGAAGATACCCAACACAAAGTTTTGTCACATGTAAAAGACAGCGAGAAAACGCTTACAAAAGGGAAGCGAAAGGATAAGATTTCATGCGAAAGGCCATGAAATCCCTTACGAAAGGTAAGGCGACTCCTATGCGAAAGGAAGAGAGGAGATACTTCGTGGAAAAGACACGGAAAGGCTTACAAAAGGTAAGTGAAGGGTAATAACCATCCTCTTGCAAAGGCAGAGGGACTTTGAAAAGGGTATCAGAACATCATTTGACCTCACAGGCACAACGGCGGAGATGATATTCTTTAAGTATGGCGACCATTCAGTTCTTGGCCACATAGGCATCAAGCATCCAAATTGATCGAAGATACCCAACACAAAGTTTTGTCGCATGTAAAAGACAGTGAGAAAACGCTTACGAAAGGGAAGCGAAAGGATAAGATTTCATGCGAAAGGCCATGAAATCCCTTACGAACGGTAAGGCGACTCCTATGCGAAAGGCAGAGAGGAGATACTTCGTGGAAAAGACACGGAAAGGCTTACAAAAGGTAAGTGAAGGGTAATAACCATCCTCTTGCAAAGGCAGAGGGACTTTGAAAAGGGTATCAGAACATCATTTGACCTCACAGGCACAACGGCGGAGATGATATTCTTTAAGTATGGAGACCATTCAATTCTTGGCCACATAGGCATCAAGAATCCAAATTGATCGAAGATACCCAACACAAATTTTGTCGCATGTAAAAGACAGTGAGAAAACGCTTACGAAAGAGAAGCGAAAGGATAAGATTTCATGCGAAAGACCATGAAATCCCTTACGAAAGGTAAGGCGACTCCTATGCGAAAGGCAGAAAGGAGATACTTCGTGGAAAAGACACGAAAAAGCTTACAAAAGGTAAGTGAAGGGTAATAACCATCCTCTTGCAAAGGCAGAGGGACTTTGAAAAGGGTATCAGAACATCATTTGACCTCACAGGCACAACGGCGGAGATGATATTCTTTAAGTATGGCGACCATTCAGTTCTTGGCCACATAGGCGTCAAGCGTCCAAATTGATCGAAGATACCCAACACAAAGTTTTGTCACATGTAAAAGACAGCGAGAAAACGCTTACAAAAGGGAAGCGAAAGGATAAGATTTCATGCGAAAGGCCATGAAATCCCTTACGAAAGGTAAGGCGACTCCTATGCGAAAGGAAGAGAGGAGATACTTCGTGGAAAAGACACGAAAAGGCTTACAAAAGGTAAGTGAAGGGTAATAACCATCCTCTTGCAAAGGCAGAGGGACTTTGAAAAGGGTATCAAAACATCATTTGACCTCACAGGCACAACGGCGGAGATGATATTCTTTAAGTATGGCGACCATTCAGTTCTTGGCCACATAGGCATCAAGCATCCAAATTGATCGAAGATACCCAACACAAAGTTTTGTCGCATGTAAAAGACAGCGAGAAAACGCTTACGAAAGGGAAGCGAAAGGATAAGATTTCATGCGAAAGGCCATGAAATCCCTTACGAACGGTAAGGCGACTCCTATGCGAAAGGCAGAGAGGAGATACTTCGTGGAAAAGACACGGAAAGGCTTACAAAAGGTAAGTGAAGGGTAATAACCATCCTCTTGCAAAGGCAGAGGGACTTTGAAAAGGGTATCAGAACATCATTTGACCTCACAGGCACAACGGCGGAGATGATATTCTTTAATTATGGAGACCATTCAATTCTTGGCCACATAGGCATCAAGAATCCAAATTGATCGAAGATACCCAACACAAAGTTTTGTCGCGTGTAAAAGACAGTGAGAAAACGCTTACGAAAGAGAAGCGAAAGGATAAGATTTCATGCGAAAGACCATGAAATCCCTTACGAAAGGTAAGGCGACTCCTATGCGAAAGGCAGAAAGGAGATACTTCGTGGAAAAGACACGAAAAGGCTTACAAAAGGTAAGTGAAGGGTAATAACCATCCTCTTGCAAAGGCAGAGGGACTTTGAAAAGGGTATCAGAACATCATTTGACCTCACAGGCACAACGGCGGAGATGATATTCTTTAAGTATGGCGACCATTCAGTTCTTGGCCACATAGGCGTCAAGCGTCCAAATTGATCGAAGATACCCAACACAAAGTTTTGTCACATGTAAAAGACAGCGAGAAAACGCTTACAAAAGGGAAGCGAAAGGATAAGATTTCATGCCAAAGGCCATGAAATCCCTTACGAAAGGTAAGGCGACTCCTATGCGAAAGGAAGAGAGGAGATACTTCGTGGAAAAGACACGAAAAGGCTTACAAAAGGTAAGTGAAGGGTAATAACCATCCTCTTGCAAAGGCAGAGGGACTTTGAAAAGGGTATCAAAACATCATTTGACCTCACAGGCACAACGGCGGAGATGATATTCTTTAAGTATGGCGACCATTTAGTTCTTGGCCACATAGGCATCAAGCATCCAAATTGATCGAAGATACCCAACACAAAGTTTTGTCGCATGTAAAAGACAGTGAGAAAACGCTTACGAAAGGGAAGCGAAAGGATAAGATTTCATGCGAAAGGCCATGAAATCCCTTACGAACGGTAAGGCAACTCCTATGCGAAAGGCAGAGAGGAGATACTTCGTGGAAAAGACACGGAAAGGCTTACAAAAGGTAAGTGAAGGGTAATAACCATCCTCTTGCAAAGGCAGAGGGACTTTGAAAAGGGTATCAGAACATCATTTGACCTCACAGGCACAACGGCGGAGATGATATTCTTTAATTATGGAGACCATTCAATTCTTGGCCACATAGGCATCAAGAATCCAAATTGATCGAAGATACCCAACACAAAGTTTTGTCGCGTGTAAAAGACAGTGAGAAAATGCTTACGAAAGAGAAGCGAAAGGATAAGATTTCATGCGAAAGACCATGAAATCCCTTACGAAAGGTAAGGCGACTCCTATGCGAAAGGCAGAAAGGAGATACTTCGTGGAAAAGACACGAAAAGGCTTACAAAAGGTAAGTGAAGGGTAATAACCATCCTCTTGCAAAGGCAGAGGGACTTTGAAAAGGGTATCAGAACATCATTTGACCTCACAGGCACAACGGCGGAGATGATATTCTTTAAGTATGGCGACCATTCAGTTCTTGGCCACATAGGCGTCAAGCGTCCAAATTGATCGAAGATACCCAACACAAAGTTTTGTCACATGTAAAAGACAGCGAGAAAACGCTTACAAAAGGGAAGCGAAAGGATAAGATTTCATGCGAAAGGCCATGAAATCCCTTACGAAAGGTAAGGCGACTCCTATGCGAAAGGAAGAGAGGAGATACTTCGTGGAAAAGACACGGAAAGGCTTACAAAAGGTAAGTGAAGGGTAATAACCATCCTCTTGCAAAGGCAGAGGGACTTTGAAAAGGGTATCAGAACATCATTTGACCTCACAGGCACAACGGCGGAGATGATATTCTTTAAGTATGGCGACCATTCAGTTCTTGGCCACATAGGCATCAAGCATCCAAATTGATCGAAGATACCCAACACAAAGTTTTGTCGCATGTAAAAGACAGTGAGAAAACGCTTACGAAAGGGAAGCGAAAGGATAAGATTTCATGCGAAAGGCCATGAAATCCCTTACGAACGGTAAGGCGACTCCTATGCGAAAGGCAGAGAGGAGATACTTCGTGGAAAAGACACGGAAAGGTTTACAAAAGGTAAGTGAAGGGTAATAACCATCCTCTTGCAAAGGCAGAGGGACTTTGAAAAGGGTATCAGAACATCATTTGACCTCACAGGCACAACGGCGGAGATGATATTCTTTAAGTATGGCGACCATTCAGTTCTTGGCCACATAGGCGTCAAGCGTCCAAATTGATCGAAGATACCCAACACAAAGTTTTGTCACATGTAAAAGACAGCGAGAAAACGCTTACAAAAGGGAAGCGAAAGGATAAGATTTCATGCGAAAGGCCATGAAATCCCTTACGAAAGGTAAGGCGACTCCTATGCGAAAGGAAGAGAGGAGATACTTCGTGGAAAAGACACGAAAAGGCTTACAAAAGGTAAGTGAAGGGTAATAACCATCCTCTTGCAAAGGCAGAGGGACTTTGAAAAGGGTATCAAAACATCATTTGACCTCACAGGCACAACGGCGGAGATGATATTCTTTAAGTATGGCAACCATTCAGTTCTTGGCCACATAGGCATCAAGCATCCAAATTGATCGAAGATACCCAACACAAAGTTTTGTCGCATGTAAAAGACAGCGAGAAAACGCTTACGAAAGGGAAGCGAAATGATAAGATTTCATGCGAAAGGCCATGAAATCCCTTACGAACGGTAAGGCGACTCCTATGCGAAAGGCAGAGAGGAGATACTTCGTGGAAAAGACACGGAAATGCTTACAAAAGGTAAGTGAAGGGTAATAACCATCCTCTTGCAAAGGCAGAGGGACTTTGAAAAGGGTATCAGAACATCATTTGACCTCACAGGCACAACGGCGGAGATGATATTCTTTAATTATGGAGACCATTCAATTCTTGGCCACATAGGCATCAAGAATCCAAATTGATCGAAGATACCCAACACAAAGTTTTGTCGCGTGTAAAAGACAGTGAGAAAACGCTTACGAAAGAGAAGCGAAAGGATAAGATTTCATGCGAAAGACCATGAAATCCCTTACGAAAGGTAAGGCGACTCCTATGCGAAAGGCAGAAAGGAGATACTTCGTGGAAAAGACACGAAAAGGCTTACAAAAGGTAAGTGAAGGGTAATAACCATCCTCTTGCAAAGGCAGAGGGACTTTGAAAAGGGTATCAGAACATCATTTGACCTCACAGGCACAACGGCGGAGATGATATTCTTTAAGTATGGCGACCATTCAGTTCTTGGCCACATAGGCGTCAAGCGTCCAAATTGATCGAAGATACCCAACACAAAGTTTTGTCACATGTAAAAGACAGCGAGAAAACGCTTACAAAAGGGAAGCGAAAGGATAAGATTTCATGCCAAAGGCCATGAAATCCCTTACGAAAGGTAAGGCGACTCCTATGCGAAAGGAAGAGAGGAGATACTTCATGGAAAAGACACGAAAAGGCTTACAAAAGGTAAGTGAAGGGTAATAACCATCCTCTTGCAAAGGCAGAGGGACTTTGAAAAGGGTATCAAAACATCATTTGACCTCACAGGCACAACGGCGGAGATGATATTCTTTAAGTATGGCGACCATTTAGTTCTTGGCCACATAGGCATCAAGCATCCAAATTGATCGAAGATACCCAACACAAAGTTTTGTCGCATGTAAAAGACAGGGAGAAAACGCTTACGAAAGGGAAGCGAAAGGATAAGATTTCATGCGAAAGGCCATGAAATCCCTTACGAACGGTAAGGCGACTCCTATGCGAAAGGCAGAGAGGAGATACTTCGTGGAAATGACACAGAAAGGCTTACAAAAGGTAAGTGAAGGGTAATAACCATCCTCTTGCAAAGGCAGAGGGACTTTGAAAAGGGTATCAGAACATCATTTGACCTCACAGGCACAACGGCGGAGATGATATTCTTTAAGTATGGTGACCATTCATTTCTTGGCCACATAGGCATCAAGCATCCAAATTGATCGAAGATACCCAACACAAAGTTTTGTCGCATGTAAAAGACAGCGAGAAAACGCTTACGAAAGGGAAGCGAAAGGATAAGATTTCATGTGAAAGGCCATGAAATCCCTTACGAACGGTAAGGCGACTCCTATGCAAAAGGCAGAGAGGAGATACTTCGTGGAAAAGACACGGAAAGGCTTACAAAAGGTAAGTGAAGGGTAATAACCATCCTCTTGCAAAGGCAGAGGGACTTTGAAAAGGGTATCAGAACATCATTTGACCTCACAGGCACAACGGCGGAGATGATATTCTTTAAGTATGGCGACCATTCAGTTCTTGGCCACATAGGCATCAAGCATCCAAATTGATCGAAGATACCCAACACAAAGTTTTGTCGCATGTAAAAGACAGTGAGAAAACGCTTACGAAAGGGAAGCGAAAGGATAAGATTTCATGCGAAAGGCCATGAAATCCCTTACGAACGGTAAGGCGACTCCTATGCGAAAGGCAGAGAGGAGATACTTCGTGGAAAAGACACGGAAAGGCTTACAAAAGGTAAGTGAAGGGTAATAACCATCCTCTTGCAAAGGCAGAGGGACTTTGAAAAGGGTATCAGAACATCATTTGACCTCACAGGCACAACGGCGAAGATGATATTCTTTAAGTATGGCGACCATTCAGTTCTTGGCCACATAGTCATCAAGCATCCAAATTGATTGAAGATACCCAACACAAAGTTTTGTCGCATGTAAAAAGACAGCGAGAAAACGCTTACGAAAGGGAAGCGAAAGGATAAGATTTCATGCGAAAGGCCATGAAATCCCTTACGAAAGGTAAGGTGAGAAGATATCTCAAAATGGACTTACGAAAGGTAAGTGAAGGGATAACATTCTTAAAGGATCCTACTAGGATGTCCACAGGAAATTTGTATCTTTGAGAATGACCGGCTAAAGTTGTATGTAAAAATGCAGAATGTATGCAAAAATGTCGGGGATGCAAGGACATGGTGATTACGGGTGATTGTCGTGCCAAGTATGGTTGGGCTCTGAAGGTGAATTACCAGACGAGAATTGGTGGCAAAAAGGTTAAATTGTTAGGCCATAAACTGACTCCTTGTTTTATTGTCAAATGGGAACTATTTTTACGGTTTGCCAGACAATAACTGGACTTTGAAAGAAAATTGACTACCAAACGGGAATCGGAGTCTGAAAGTAGGCTAAAGAAAAGGGTGATTTGGTCGGGTGGGCTAATAGCATGATTCCCCAACACTCGTCTTGAACTCGAAAGAGCTTGCTTGATAAGCTTAAAGGCATGGAAAGAGCTTGCCCCAAATTTAGTTCAGCTTGCCCCAGTCAGAGGGTCTTTGGAGGATTTTCCTTTGAAACACGGAGAGGAATTGCCCCAGTTTTAGTTCAACTTGCCCCAGTCTGAAAGGATCTCTGGAGAATCTCTCCTTAAAAGAGAGATTGGAGGTAGCTCGTCATGGGATGACCTCGAGATGGATTGCCTCAGAATCTTGCGTGATGAAGAGGTTAGTCCTTGATTAACCGACTCTTGGAGTGATGGGCCTCGGCGTACTCTTGAAGCATCTTGCCCCCAGAATGAGCGTTGAAGCGATTCGACCTGCGCTGATTGAGCATTGGAAGGGCTTTTCTTTTTAATCATGGAACCTTCGAATGACCTGCCCCTAGTTGGTAGAGTCTTGTGATGATTCTTCTGATCAACCAATTTTTGCATGACTCGTCCCCTAATCAAATGATGCTTGGGGCTTGCTTTAGACTAGCCTATTTCACCATAATTAGATGCCAATTCCCCTGATCCACAAGACCACAAGGTGCTTTTGATTCCGGTTAACTTTGACGAACGGTCAAATCCTCTTTGATTACTCTTTGTTAACCTTTCCTTGATGTCAAGTACCGACTTGTAATTTAAATTGTTTATTCACAAATGGTAATTTTAATGCGATTCTCATGCAAATTTGAAAGATCATTTTATTAGGAATGATGTGGAAGTGTGTGACGAATGGACCATTAATCCAAACGTAGTGTTGATTTATTGGTGTTTGAAAAAAAATATAGTAAGAATATGACACCAATACTGAAGATTAGCAAATATGTGGGGAGTCAGCTTACGCAACCTTACTGTAACATGCTTTCAGAATAAACCATGCTTCAATTAGGTCTTTTTAAGGGTTGTAACATGGTATGGTTCACGGTTATAGAAACAAAAGATATAAGGCTCAAAGTATAATTTGTCCCCACCCTTTATTCGTGATGATCTCCAGTCCTATGTTCAGCTAATTCCACACGTGCTTATCTTGACAATGTAAGCTTGACGGTTCAAGGTTCGTTCAACGTGGCAGTCACCTTATTTGGTTTTTTGATGGATGTCAGTGACCCTTTTTGATTTGAGTAGCCACTGAGTCTTATTTTGTTTTTGTTGAGGGATTGAGGACCTCTTTTGATTTTATTTTTGACCCCTAACTTTTGCATGGACTGATTTTGCTTGTCAGATCCATCGGGATTGCCTTGATTTTTGCCTAAGTCGCCTTTGAGGCGTTTGACTTAGCAGGCTTATGATTTTTTTTGGTTTTGTTGGAGGATTATGACTTCCATGTCATGGGTCTTTGATGAACAACCGTCTTCTGGATCTGGCTTTGTTGATTCAAATGCGGGATTGGATTAACTGAAAACTACCCTGCCCCAGGTTTATCATAAGGGTTTAAAAGTCCGAAGAAAACTCCTACTTCTAGGCTCGAAGTGGTTACTAGGGATTAACTCCTTATATCTCTGGTGTTTAGGGGATTTGAAACAACACCTGTACACCATCAGCAGGATTTTATCCGAAAGCATACAATTGCAATTATGGGTATTTCGTTTTCGTCATCCTCCCTCCAATCTTTGCTAAAATTTGAAAAAGAAAGTGGACAAGAGGTGTATATGGATGTATTTTTTTGTTTTTTGTTTATATAAGTGAAGAAAAGATGAGCGAATGCAACATGATTAATTCAAAAAGCATGATTACTTCATTAATATTACCATTCAAAATAAACAATGTTTAAAAACAAGTAGCAAATAACATGAAATAAACTACAAATGCCTAGAAATAACAAGATCTAAAAATTGCTGGCATTGGGTACTGGGGTTTTTCTTTCTTGAATCGCAGTTATGCTAGCCTTCTTGCTCATTGGGACCACTATGATAACCTTTTCCATGCCCACTTTCAGAATTTTCTTCCATGCCAGAAACTGATGAACCTTCCCGACCAAATGAAGGGTTTACGTTAATTTGAAGGCCTTGAGGCGTAAATGAAATCAATCTGGACTCAATCAACCCTTGTACTTGGTACTTCAAACTTTTACAATCCTCAATCGTGTGTCCAGGCGCTCCAGAGTGGAATACACACCTGGCATTTGCATCATAGCCTAGAGGAGGAGGTGTTGGAGGAGGACCAAGTTCTCTTAGCTGGACCAAAGAGTTACTGAGCAATAAAGGGAGGAGTCGACTGTACAACATAGAAATTGGGTCAAAGTGTTTCTCTGGCCTCCTTGGTCTGTTCGGGCCTCGTTGGGCAGAGCTTTGACACTGATTTGGATATGGATTCTTACTTTGCGGTTGATTCCTTGGATCTGACTGAGGATCAAGTAATGGTTGTTGATAAGTACGCTTCATAGGTCCAAGTGGTAGGTCATGCTCACGAGGCATCTCTTGACTTGAGGGGGACTTAAGTACTTCCATAGGATCAAGCATTTTTGCGGCAACAACTGGGGCGGGGTTACTTTCCTTCCTCATCAGTGTTTGCAGGATCTCCATAATCAAGTTCACCTGAGTTTTCAGTTGCTTGACCTCCTCTTTTAACAATTCTTGACCTTTCTGAAGCTCTCCCATAGTAATCTGAGACATGTTTCCAGTTCTGAGCGGGTGTCGGAAAATCAGCCAGTTGTCGCTACCGCGAAAGTAAGGTGCCGACAAAACAGAAGAGTCACCACCTTTCGTTATTTATCCCTCAGAACGGGAAAGGGAATGATTGGAAAAACCTGACGAAAGGGTATACGACAAGGCCATCGCAACCATTGTCTGGGTTCGGGAGTCGGTTACGCAAGGGGAAGGTATTAGCACCCCTCACGTCCATCGTACTCGATGGGATCCACGCTTGTTGTGTTTATCTGACGAGTTGGTTTTACTATCTACCTATCAAGGCTGGTCTGAAAAGGAAAAGAAAAATGACTCGGCAAAGCGTCGCGCTTTATGCCTACTTATTCTCATCAGAGAATGAGAAATCAGAGTCAACTTAGTTCGACTAACTACGGGTGATGGGGAAGGTGGCTCGCCAATACGTCAGTATTGTGCCTACGTGTTGCACCCTAAAATTTGCCCAACCTTTTCCTTCTTGTTTTTGCATTAGCATAACATCATCATAGCATTATCATAGCATTGCATTAGCATTTATGCAGGGGATCAAGTGTGATATACATCAAGAGAGGCCTATCTAGAGGTTTTATTCGAGCTTGAGGAGTCACTAAAGTCACCAGGAAGTGGTTCACGCCCTTGAGAAGTTCAGATGCTTGTGTGGGGTTCATCCCCTGACTTAGAGGCCAACTGAAGATTATCAATGAGTTGGGAAACTATGATTACAGGTCATAAAATTACAGGTCAAGTTCAATACTTTGCATAACTCAAATGGACTTTTTTCCAACATGAAAGTTGCTCCGAATGGCGTAATTGGGTCAACTAAACCTCAAGGTTTTAATGGGTTAGCTCACGGTGGAAGTTTGATAAAAGTCACTTTGGTGAAAACATGTGAAAAGGCATAGTTTGGTATTTCTTCAAAATTTAATCAAATAAGTCCATGTTTGTACTTATTTTGAGTGGAAATCTCATTTTAAGAACAATGACACTTTTACATTTTTCATTTGAAGCTTTCTTCATGACCTATTCCAAGATTTCTTCACACTTAAGTAACACTTTGAATCTAAGCCCTTAAGATTGAAACAAGGGCTAATTTTGGACCATTGATCATTCTTACAATGCAACATATATAAACATTTCAAGCCAAGGCAAAAGGGGATTCCATGATCATTTTTCTCACATTCTTCACCACTTTACACATTTTCCATAATTGAAAAATCTCAAAAACCAATTCTTCTTTTCTCCCACTTTTTGTGCATTCTTCCATTGCAAATCCATTCTACATCATTCATACAATTGATTCATCATTTTCTGAGCCATAATTGGGGCAAGAACAAGCTTATAGTAATTGGAAAAAGTGGTGTTCATGTCAAAATCGAATTCTATTTTTCACTTCGTTTCAAGCCTTTTCTTCCATCCAAATACCTCCATCAAGGTTCTTTGAAGGTTTCCATACAATTTCCACAAAGAATTGGTTATTATTGGAAGCTCTAGAAGTCAATTTTTAGAGGTATACAATTCTTGATGTATGGCACTAATTACTAATCTTTATGCATCCATTTTCACATTAATGCATTGCTCTTGGAGTATACTTGGATTCTGGTACAAAATAAGGCATTTTCATGGCAATTTGGTGTTCTTGAAAGTTTATGATCTACACACGGGTTTTGAGTTAGAGGCAATTTCAATGGAAAATAAGTACATATTTGAATTCCCCTCGAAAAACTATGCAATTTTCATCAAAGAAATGTTAGATTTGGTTGAGAAACGTGTGAGATATGTGCCCATGAAGCTTCCGGCCGTAACCCTCCCGCCGGCGTCCGTCGTGCTGATGTTGCTTCGGTCCAGGAAAATTCAAGGAAGAAGATGATGCTTCCACCGTTAGATCATTCCAAAACCTTTGACTTGGACTTCTCATCAAGCGGCCAGAATTGCTCCACGTACGCAGCCCAGTCAGCTTTCATTAAAACACATGGCGCGCCACCTCAGCTTGAGGGAGCCCCATGACCCCTGTTCGAATCCTGGCTTGCACCATTCCCATTTATTTTCTGATATTCCTTATGTTTTCTCATATTGCCATGTTCTTATATTTTTCTTTTTTACATGCTGATTTCAAATAATCTTAAAAAATAGCATACTTAGTCTTTTTGATCCCCATTTTTTTGTGACGAATCTTTAAGATGTCTATGATTTAATAAAATTGGAATCATAATTTTATCACGTTCTGACATTTTATTAGAATTTTTAACATTTAAGTGGTCATAAAAAATATCCTAATTGAGTCATGATCTTGTGAATTTTCTTGGACCCATCAATATGTCATTTCAAGGCCTAACCTTTTTCAAGGATCTCATACACATGTTGAGGTATTGTGATATATTTTGGTGGGAATTTTATTTTACCATTTTAATGGGTTTTGGATGCTTTCTTTAACATGCTCCATTTAAACTTTTCTTTTGGTATACATGACATAGTTTCAACTTGTTTGGCCATTTCTCTTTGGATATTTTTGTTGTATCTCTCACCCCTAGTTTGTGACTTGTTGTAGGGAATTGGAGATTTTTATTTGAATTTTTTAGAACTTTTGCTATTTTTCTTGTATTTTTGTATTCGGACTTGTAATTTGGACTTTCGAACGGACTTTGCTTTTCTTTCGGCTCCAACGGCCTCGAATTGTTTGTGTGGTGAACGCTAGGGTTCCTATTGCTTATTATAGACATTATATAGGATATGTAGATCATTGATTGGCTGGTTTTATCATACATGAATTGCCCATTAGGTTCCATTTTCCATGATAATGCGTTATGATTCCTAATCGTAGTATACGTATGTCATTCGTAGGTTTTATTGCCTCGTATCACTTTATAATCACTTGTGGCCAAGATTGTATGTTTAAAATAGGCCAACTTCCATTCATTATGGGCTTGAGGTTGAGATGACTCACCTCCCTCACTCGCATTCCAGGTTTACTGTTATGAATCTGCATTTCCTGTATGCTGTTACTTCATCTGTTTTCTGTTGCTTCCTTTGCCTTTCCCTTAGGAGCTCCATTCTTTCTTGTTGAAGATAGAATGTGATAGACATTAGGTTTTGCAACCATGTATGACAACATTAGGGTAGTCTTCCCCTTTGCAAACTTCAACCATAGGACGAACATTGCATGATAACATTTAGGGCTGTGTAGGTTCCTTTAGAGAGTCTCTTTCTCTTCCTTTCTTCAAACATTCGAAAATACTTAATAAAGGATAATGCGTGTTGTGTGCCACGAGCCTTAAGCTACTTGAGAAAGAGTTGTGGGAGGGTTTCCCTCACATAACTTTAATGTTTAGTGTGGCACCCTTTGGGTGACATGCGACGCATTCACTCTTAAGTCCAAGTCTTTAGTGCGACACGAGTTACAAACAAAACTCAAAACACTTCTTCTTAAAAGACACAAAACCAACATTCAACTTCTTTTTGTCCTCTTGGACCTTTAATCATTAGAAACCATTTTCGTAATGAGAGTTTCGTTAACTCTCGGTTCTCCCGCAAACGGTAACGCCTAAGTCTCCAATGGTCGAGCTGCATACACCAAACTGCTAGAACTGATTGTTAACCATACTCAGGTTAAAAACAACTTAAACCAAACATGTGGTCTAGTTAGCCCAAACTACGTTTGCTCTGATCTTTCATACCAGATGAAAGTACGTAGGCACGAGATGCGATGTCTCGGCGAGCAACCTTCCCCCCTTTTACCCGTAGTTAGGCGAACTACGTTGACTCTGATTTCTCGTTTTAGACGGGAATACGTAGGCATAGAACTGTTGTATTCTGCCGAGTCACTTTTCTTTTGTTTTGTCCTTAAGCCCTTAGCGTAGATAGTATTAATCAACCCTTCGAGATAAACAATTAAGCGTGGATCCCATCGAGTACGATGGACGTGAGGGGTGCTAATACCTTCCCCTTGCGTAACCGACTCCCGAATCCAGGACATGGTTGTGATGACCATTCCTTTTCCCTCTTTTCGTTAGGTTTTCTCTGAGTGTTTCCTTTCCCTCCTTTGGGATAAATAACGCACGGTGGCGACTCTTCTATCATTACCGGCGTCGATTTTCGCAGTAGCGACAGCTGGCGACTCTGTTGGGGACTGCGATGGTTCCCTATGCGAGTCTCGCCTTGGATTTTCTTCCTGGCTGTATGGGTCATCCCCAGCAGCTGGAGACTCTGCTGGGGACTGCGATGGTTCCCTATGCGAGTCTCGCCTTGGATTTTCTTCCTAGCTGTCTGGGTCATCCCTAGCAGCTGGCGACTCTGCTGGGGACTGCGATGGTTCCCTATGCGAGTCTCGCCTTGGATTTTCTTCCTTGCTGTCTGGGTCATCCCCAGCAGCTGGCGACTCTGTTGGGGATCCAACGTCCCTTATGCGAGTCAGTCCTAGCGCTTGTTTGTTTATCTTGTGGGTTTTGTACATACCTGTTGTATCTTAGCTTTATTTCCCGCATTTTATTTTCCCACGGTTTATTTTCAGCATTATATTATATCCTTATTATGCTGTTGTGGGAGGGGATTGATTCTGATGAGTGATAAGCCAGACCCAGGCTTGAGTGTACCTAGCATTAGTTGTGGAAAGTAGTGGGCACGTGCTTTCTTTACAGGTACTAGTGTCTCACGAAATCCACGCTCAGACGAGATTCTCCCGGTTGACTTCTTTTCTAGCCCTTTAGGCTTGAGGGGTTGTTGGTTTGGAGGGTTGTCGACTCTGGGGACCGATCATTTGTGATTCAGCTAAGTGAGGCCGCTTCAAGAGATGATGATGCCACACCTTCTGGGTATTGTATCATCGTACCTTATCAGTGGATAGGTCCATACCTGTGAGAGGGATTGGGTTATGCAGGAAACCATAGCTCCAGATCACCCGGTTTTCTCTACAGTGTGAACTTTTGGGTTTGATATCAGAGGTCTTCAGTATCAGTGATCTATGTCATGCAGTGATATATGTTATGCAAAGGCGAAGCTCTGGTTATTCTCAAGCTACAGCATAATCAACTTCTGATTATTATCGCTACAGCACAGCACAGCTACCTTGATCCCCTATAGCATCCTTGCATTTTTGCATTTCTCATCTGCATTGATTACATGACATTGCATTAACATTGCAGGTGCATATTCCCTTTGATTCTAGCTATCTCGCTTGTCATCATTCGTGCTCAGATACTTGTGCTTGTAACTACCTATGTGGTCTTCCATCTGTATATGAGGAGTTTTTTACTATTGTTGTCTGAGGGGTTTCCATTGTCATGTGTTTCACCCAGAACTAGAATCAAGGGAAATATTCCATATGCATATATACATTGTTAGCATTTTGCATATTTTTCTTTGTGTTTGCAGGTACCTTCTTAAGCCTCGTTCTTATGTTCTGTTGTCTTTTCAGAGTTGTTTCAGGATTGCTGACCAGAGACTTCACCGGTATCCTACTAGAAACAATCTCAAGAAAGCCATGGATCACGTTCAAACTGAGATGCAAGAGATGAGGGAGCGCATGACTCAGCTCATGGAAGTCATGCAAGGTATGGCTCAAGGACAGGAGCAACTGAGAACAATGGTCCAGTCCCTGGTAGCTAGGGTTGATCTTAATGGAGTTCTTCACGGAGGTATTACTGCTAATACTCCCTGCAACGATACAGAAATTCCTAACGCCACTGTTGTGCCTACCGGATGCACCCCAACTGCTGCAAGGGCCGGGAATGGTAGTGATGTTGGCGTCCGCCACGCTGGTCTGGGTAATGCTGCTGGTAATGCAGGTTTGGGTAATGCTGGTAACCCAGGTCTTGGTAATACTGTTAAATTAGGTTGTGGTAGTGGTGCTCATAATGCTGGGTTTGGACCTCGTACTGCTAACCATGGTCTAGGTAACGCTGGGTATGGTTACACCGTCAATCGAAACGTCTATGGTCCGGAGGGTGCCTATGCTAGGTATGGCAATGGGGACCAACAATGGAATGAAGATCGTCAGGATGACGTGTTCTCTATGAGGGATGTAGGCGCTGAGTTGCCTGCTAAAGCTGATCGTAGATTCAGAATGTTGGAGGAATAGATGAGGAATATAACAAATCAGAACTCCATGGGGCTCGACATGGCCAATTTAGGGTTGATCCCTGATTTACGAGTGTCGTACAAGTTCAAAGTTCCTACCTTCGATAAATACAAAGGTGTCACTTGCCCAAAGGTGCACATACGTTCATACTACAGAAAAATGTCAGCCTATTCAAATGATGAGAAGATGCTCATGCACTTTTTCCAGGATAGCCTGTCAGGGCCGTCGCTCGAATGGTATATGGGTTTGGAACCCTCTCAGGTTCGCAGTTGGAAGGGTTTGGCTGAAGCATTCGTGAAGCATTACCAGTACAATAGTGACCTTGCTCCCAACAGGGTCCAGCTTCAGAATGTCATCCAGAAGAATGGGGAATCTTTCGAAGAGTACGCACAGAGGTGGCGTGAGCTTGCAGCCAGAGTGCAACCCCCAATGGTAGAGAGAGAGTTGATTGACTTGTTTGTATCGACGTTATCTGGGATGTACTATGAAAAGCTCGTCAACTGTATGTCCGGGAGTTTCTCTGACCTTGTCATCACTGGTGAGCGTATAGAAAACGGCATCAAGATTGGGAAAATTTAGGCCGTAGAAGTACCTTCGTCAGGTGGAGGAAAGAAAGTGTTCGGAAATAAGAAGAGTGAAGGCGACGCTAATTCTGTATCAAGCTCTCGGGGTAGAGGCAGAGGTAGATATCAAGATCAGTGTCATCATCATCAGGCTGCAAGTGTTATCATTCTGATACCACCACAATAATAACAACCACAATAGCAGCAGAATCAACAGGGCTACAGGAAGTAACAAAATTCGAGGGGAGCAAATAGAGTATTCGATACGCCGCCAATGTCGTACTCCCAGATGCTTCAGACATTACTACAGCTGCAGTTAATTCAGAAGAGAACCTTGGCCCCTCTGACAGGCCGACCACCACCTGGCTATGATGTAAATTCCCGTTGCGAGTTCCACTCGGGGGCACCTGGGCACAGCATTGACGATTGTAAGGATTTTAAGCACAAGCTACCAGATTTTATTGACAGTAAAGCCATAAACTTCTCACATGAAGCGCCCAACGTGGTACAGGATCCTCTGCCAAACCACGGACAAGCCAGAAGCGGTTGAGTCGCCCACAAGTCAAGATACAAGAAGCCCAGTCCTCAGAAGCTGGCAATCTGCATTTTGCATGTCATTGCTTTACATTTGTAGTTTCTTTCCTGTCTATGTGCAATTCTCACTTGTAAAAACTTGTTGTTTCTCAATTGATATTGAAAATGAAATAAATATGCATGTTTTGAATTAATCCATTTGTGTTCACTTTATTGCTTCTTTTATTTCAAATGCTTGTTTAAGTGGAATCCAGGGAGGATGACGAAATCGAGAGACGTGTAAGCTTCCGATTGTATGCTATTGGATAGAAAAACCTGTTGACGATATACAGGCATTGTTTCAAATCCATAAACACCGGAGATATAAGGAAGATAATCCCTTGTCAACCCCTTTGAGCCTTGTAGTAGGAGTTTCTTTCTGAAAATGAAAAACCCTCAATCTTAACCTGGGGTAGGGTAGGCGTCAGTTAATTTGACTAAGCGTTCAAATTACGAAAGGAGTGTCCGTTCGAGGATAAATCACACCTGTATAGGTCGTGCCTAAAGGACCACAATGGTTAAACCTTGCCGATAAGGAGTGAAACAGTCACAATCTCTTTTAACAAGTCAGACAAGCCGGTGTCACATGATTTGTTCAAAAAGAAAAAATCAAAAGAAAAAGCCCGCTAAGTCGAATCTTGAAAACAAGTGACTTAGGCAAAAATTAGGGTATCCCGCTGGACTTCAAAATCAGAAACTCAAAAGAGTTAGTCCAGGAAAAAATTAGGGAACGGAAAAAGCGAAAAAAAAACGAAAAGGATTACAAGAGAAAAATCCTCAAGCAAGAACGAAATCGTGTGACTCCAAGCACTACGAAGACGGAAAGGGAATGACTGTCACTTTAGAAAGCATGTGATTTCCTGAACCATCACTCCTATCATTCCACCTTTGAAAGGTGAACGCTAAGGTCGAATTAGCTGAACATAGGATTGGAGAACATCAAGGAGAATGGGTGGGTTAAAATGAATTTTGAGCCTTATATCCTTCCTTGTTAACCGTGAACCCGACCACGTTACAACCTTCAAAAGTCCTAATTGAAACAGGTTTAGTTTGAGAGCATACTTTGGTAAAGATCGCATCGAAACTGACTCCAAAAAGGATTCCTCTTACAGCGTTGTATTAATTTTGACACTTTGATAATTGATTCGTTCATTATATGTCATAAATTTTTCCGGTGAACAGGATTGGGTTTTGAAGAAAAAACTGTCATATGCATTGCGTTTAATATATCTTTTATGCAGAACAACTTGTTTTACTTGCGAGTAAGCGCTCGATCGCAGGAAAGTTTCCACAGTGGAAAGTTTGATCAGGATAGAATGTAGAACGCCTGAATACTCCGTTGAGTTGTGGCCATCTATTATCAAATAACCCCCAGTAAGGTCAGTCATCCAAGAATCAGTTAATTTGGGGCAATCAGGTCGAGATTTGGTAAATCTCTCGCAATCGGGGGTACCGCTCCGCAAACTAGTCAATCAGAGGCAAAGCCATTACAAGGCTGGGGCATGCCACCCTATGAGGAAAAGAATTTGTTCTTCTCCATACCTCTAGAGCTTATCCAAACTATTCAACCAAGGATCCTCTCACGGTCCAGATTCTGGGGCAAGCCATCTCGGGGTCGTCTCATGGCAAGCTATTTTCTTCTCAGCGTAGACCTTCCCAAGAATCAGACTGGGGCAGGGGCATTACGCTTGGGGCGATTTCTCAGAGAGATTCGGATGAAGCTCATTTTTCCAACAATCAAATATCATTCCCCAGCAGTTGGTCAGGCGTACCTCTAATCCCCACAGAGTACGAGTATGGGTTTGTTCCCCAGCGAGTCGAGATCAGATTTCTCTCCACCAGGCATGTGTGGAATATCCTCCGACAGGTCGTTCGTGACCCCAACAGTGTAACATGTGTTCCAGGGAGGTCATGCATGACCTTTACTCTGTCCCTCAGCAAGAGTTGCTCATCACCAGCAGAGACTTGTTCATCTCCAGTAAAATTTGTAACTCCAAGTTTGTTGGTATGTCCCTCAGCAGAGTTGTGATCGTATCTTCCAAAGTTGTTCAGAGTTTTTCTCCCCAGCATGGAATTGTGGTATTCAGACATCAGTCTTTATGTTGAGTATTCAGGCTCCGGTCAGTATGTTGAGTGTTCAAACTCCGGTAAAATCAAGCAAGGGTCCAGACCCCTATTAGTGTTCGTGGCTACTCCGTCGAGTATCCAGGCTCCGGTAATCTCTAGTTTGTATTGATTCTTTCTCTCGTCGAGTATCCGGACTCCGGTAAAGATTTTGTAAGGTGATCTTGATAAGTATTTGTAGTATTCTCTTTCCGGTTTGTATCTTCGTCGAGTATCCAGGCTTCGATCTGTTGCTTCTTCGAGTATTCAGACTCCGGTTTGTTAGCTTCGTTGAGTATCTAGGCTCCGGTGCGTATTCGTCCGTCGAGTATCCAGGCTCTGGTTGCTGTTTCGTTGAGTGTTCAGACTCCGGTTTGTTGCGTTGAGTATCCAGGCTCCGGTGTGTTTTCGTCGAGCATCCAGGCTCCGATTTGTAGCTTCGTTGAGTATCCAGGCTCCGGTGTGTTTTCGTCGAGCATCCAGGCTCCGATTTGTAGCTTCGTTGAGTATCCAGGCTCCAGTGTGTTTTCTTCGAGCATCCAGGCTCCAATTTGTAGCTTCATTGAGTGTTCAGACTCCGATGTGTTTTCGTCGAGCATCCAGGCTCCGATTTGTTTGCTTCGTTGAGTGTTCAGACTCCGGTGTGTTTTCATTGAGTATCCAGGCTCCGGTGTGTGTTTGTCCGTCGAGTATCCAGGCTCCGGTTTGCTGCTTCGTTGAGTTTTCAGACTCTGGTGTGTTTTCGTTGAGTATCCAGGCTCCAGTTTATCGCTTCGTTGAGTTTCCAGGCTCCGGTGTGTTTTCGTTGAGTTGTCAGACTCTGTTTTTTCGGCGTTGAGTGATCAGACTCCGATGTGTTACGTTGAGCGTTCAAGGCCCGGTTCCTCCGTTGAATATCCAGATTCCGGTGAAATTTCCAATTTGTAACGTTTTTCTTTGTCCGTTGAATGTTCGGACTCCGATAAAGGCAGTTGGGTATACAGATCCTAGTAAGTGTTGCGATAATACTCTCTCTCCGTTGAATGTCCAGATTCCTGTGAATGTTCGATTTGTGATGTATTGTTTCGTCCGTCGAGTATCCAGGCTCCGGTAAATCCCCAGTGAAATCACCAGTTACGTCGAGCATCCAGGCTCCGGTCGGTGCATTGAGTATCCAGATTCCAACAGATTTTGATGTGGCCCTATCGTGCGTTGAGTATTCAGATTCCGACGATTCGAAAGATTGTCCTTTGGCCCATGTGGTGTTCAGACCATGGCCAGTTACGTGTTTCCTGAAGCAGAGTTACTTGATTAAGTTTCTCTTTCCCTTGGTGGGATGTTCAAGATGTTCATTATGTTCGGTTTCTCCGGAGATTCTATCCCAATCAGAGTTTGCATTTTATTTCTGCGGTTGGCAAATTTCTGGGTTCTTTTGGTATTCAACTGTCTTTTACCTTGATTGATTGAAAGCCGTTCGCTTTTCACTCATTCAAATCCAAGTCGCTTGAATAGGGGCAGCTGTTGCACCCTAAAATTTGCCCAACCTTTTCCTTCTTGTTTTTGCATTAGCATAACATCATCATAGCATTATTATAGCATTGCATTAGCATTTATGCAGGGGATCAAGTGTGATATACATCAAGAGAGGCCTATCTAGAGGTTTTATTCGAGCTTGAGGAGTCACTAAAGTCACCAGGAAGTGGTTCACGCCCTTGAGAAGTTCATATGCTTGTGTGGGGTTCATCCCCTGACTTAGAGGCCAATTGAAGATTATCAATGAGTTGGGAAACTATGATTACAGGTCATAAAATTACAGGTCAAGTTCAATACTTTGCATAACTCAAATGGACTTTTTTCCAACATGAAAGTTGCTCCGAATGGCGTCATTGGGTCAACTAAACCTCAAGGTTTTAATGGGTTAGCTCACGGTGGAAGTTTGATAAAAGTCACTTTGGTGAAAACATGTGAAAAGGCATAGTTTGGTATTTCTTCAAAATTTAATCAAATAAGTCCATGTTTGTACTTATTTTGAGTGGAAATCTCATTTTAAGAACAATGACACTTTTACATTTTTCATTTGAAGCTTTCTTCATGACCTATTCCAAGATTTCTTCACACTTAAGTAACACTTTGAATCTAAGCCCTTAAGATTGAAACAAGGGCTAATTTTGGACCATTGATCATTCTTACAATGCAACATATATAAACATTTCAAGCCAAGGCAAAAGGGGATTCCATGATCATTTTTCTCACATTCTTCACCACTTTACACATTTTCCATAATTGAAAAATCTCAAAAACCAATTCTTCTTTTCTCCCACTTTTTGTGCATTCTTCCATTGCAAATTCATTCTACATCATTCATACAATTGATTCATCATTTTCTGAGCCATAATTGGGGCAAGAACAAGCTTATAGTAATTGGAAAAAGTGGTGTTCATGTCAAAATCGAATTCTATTTTTCACTTCGTTTCAAGCCTTTTCTTCCATCCAAATACCTCCATCAAGGTTCTTTGAAGGTTTCCATACAATTTCCACAAAGAATTGGTTATTATTGGAAGCTCTAGAAGTCAATTTTTAGAGGTATACAATTCTTGATGTATGGCACTAATTACTAATCTTTATGCATCCATTTTCACATTAATGCATTGCCCTTGGAGTATACTTGGATTCTGGTACAAAATAAGGCATTTTACTGGCAATTTGGTGTTCTTGAAAGTTTATGATCTACACACGGGTTTTGAGTTAGAGGCAATTTCAATGGAAAATAAGTACATATTTGAATTCCCCTCAAAAAACTACGCAATTTTCATCAAAGAAATGTTGGATTTGGTTGAGAAACGTGTGAGATATGTGCCCATGAAACTTCTGGACGTAAGCCCTCCCGCCGGCGTCCGTCATGCTGCTGTTGCTTCGGTCCAGGAAAATTCAAGGAAGAAGATGATGCTTCCACCGTTAGATCATTCCAAAACCTTTGACTTGGACTTCTCATCACACGGCCAGAATTGCTCCACGTACGCAGCCCAGTCAGCTTTCATTAAAACACATGGCGCGCCACCTCAGCTTGAGGGAGCCCCATGACCCCTGTTCGAATCCTGGCTTGCACCATTCCCATTTATTTTCTCATATTCCTTATGTTTTCTCATATTTCCATGTTCTTATATTTTTCTTTTTTACATGCTGACTTCAAATAATCATAAAAAATAGCATACTTAGTCTTTTTTATCCCCATTTTTTGTGACGAATCTTTAAGATGTCTAGGATTTAATAAAATTGGAATCATAATTTTATCACGTTCTGACATTTTATTAGAATTTTTTACATTTAAGTGGTCATAAAAAATATCCTAATTGAGTCATGATCTTGTGAATTTTCTTGGACCCATCAATATGTCATTTCAAGGCCTAACCTTTTTCAGGGATCTCATACATATGTTGAAGTATTGTGATATATTTTTGTGGGAATTTTATTTTACCATTTTAATAGGTTTTGGATGCTTTCTTTAACATGCTCCATTTTAACTTTTCTTTTGGTATACATGACATATTTTCAACTTGTTTGGCCATTTCTCTTTGGATATTTTTGTTGTATCTCTCACCCCTGGTTTGTGACTTGATGTAGGGAATTGGAGATTTTTATTTGAATTTTTTAGCACCTTTTGCTATTTTTCTTGTATTTTTGTATTCGGACTTGTAATTTGGACTTTCGAACGGACTTTGCTTTTCTTTTGGCTCCAACGGCCTCGAATTGTTTGTGTGGTGAACGCTAGGGTTCCTATTGCTTATTATAGACATTATATAGGATATGTAGATCATTGATTGGCTGGTTTTATCATACATGAATTGCCCATTAGGTTCCATATTTCCATGATAATGCGTTATGATTCCTAATCGTAGTATACGTATGTCATTCGTAGGTTTTATTGCCTCGTATCACTTTATAATCACTTGTGGCCAAGATTGTATGTTTAAAATAGGCCAAATTCCATTCATTATGGGCTTGAGATTGAGATGACTCGCCTCCCTCACTCGCATTCCAGGTTTACTGTTATGAATCTGCATTTCCTGTATGCTGTTACTTCATCTGTTTTCTGTTGCTTCCTTTGCCTTTCCCTTAGGAGCTCCATTCTTTCTTGTTGAAGATAGAATGTGATAGACATTAAGTTTTGCAACCATGTATGACAACATTAGGGTAGTCTTCCCCTTTGCAAACTTCAACCATAGGACGAACATTGCATGATAACATTTAGGGTTGTATAGGTTCCTTTAGAGAGTCTATTTCTCTTCCTTTCTTCAAACATTCAAAAATACTTAATAAAGGATAACGCGTGTTGTGCGTCACGAGCCTTAAGCTACTTGAGAAAGAGTTGTGGGAGGGTTTCCCTCACATAACATGAATGTTTAGTGTGGCACCCTTTGGGTGACATGCGACGCATTCACTCTTAAGTCCAAGTCTTTAGTGCGACACGAGTTACAAACAAAACTCAAAACACTTCTTCTTAAAAGACACAAAACCAACATTCAACTTCTTTTTGTCCTCTTGGACCTTTAATCATTAGAAACCATTTTCGTAATGAGAGTTTCGTTAACTCTCGGTTCTCCCGCAAACGGTAATGCCTAAGTCTCCAATGGTCGAGCTGCATACACCAAACTGCTAGAACCGATTGTTAACCTTACTCGGGTTAAAAACAACTTAAACCAAACCTGTGGTCTAGTTAGCTCGAACTACGTTTGCTCTGATCTTTCATACCATATGAAAGTACGTAGGCACGAGATGCGATATCTCGGCGAGCAACCTTCCCCCCTTTTACCCGTAGTTAGGCGAACTACGTTGACTCTGATTTCTCGTTTCAGACGGGAATACGTAGGCATAGAACTGTTGTGTTCTGCCGAGTCACTTTTCTTTTGTTTTGTACTTAAGCCCTTAGCGTAGATAGTATTAATCAACCCTTCGAGATAAACAATTAAGCATGGATCCCATCGAGTACGATGGACGTGAGGGGTGCTAATACCTTCCCCTTGCGTAACCGACTCCCGAATCCAGGACATGGTTGCGATGACCATTCCTTTTCCCTCTTTTCGTTAGGTTTTCTCTAGTGTTTCCTTTCCCTCCTTTGGGATAAATAACGCACGGTGGCGACTCTTCTGTCATTGCCGGCGCCGATTTTTGCAGTAGCGACACTACGTACTCTCAACAGGTATGAGAGATCAGAGCTTACGTAGTTCGGGGTAATATGGATTACGGGAATTCAGATTCATCTGTTTTATCGAGTAGGGTTAACAAACAGTTCCAGCAGTTTGGTGTATGCAGCTCGAACCTTGGAGACTTAGGCGTTACCGTTTGCGGTAGAACTGGGAGTTAACGAAACTCATTTCTTCAGAAAAGCTTCCTTTGAATTACGGGCCCACGGGGCAAAAAGGTTTGAAGTTTGTTTTCTGTCTTTTACGGAAGAACTGTTTTTTATGGATGTTTGCAACCAATATCGCACTAGAGACTATGACCTGAGAGTGAATGTGTCGCATGTCACCCAAAGGGTGCCATACTAAACATCCAAGCTGTCGAAAAGAAACTCTCCGACAACCCTTTCTCAGATAGCTTAAGGCTCGTAACGTGCGACATCAGTTAACCTTTATTACTGTATTTTAATTTGTTTTGAGATGAGAAGAGAACGAACAGGTTCAACTAAGAGGGGGACTATCAAGTCCTAATGTTGTCATGCCAAGGATTCATCCTATAGTTGAGGCTTGAAACAGGGAACTCCTAGAAGTTATCATGCATAGGTTTCAACCTAGAGTTCTAATCATCACTTCCTTATCAAAGGAAGTGATATTCCTAGGGGATCATGTCAATGAGATACAGAAACAGATAAAGCATCAGCTTAAACAGTAAACAGTAAACAACTGTAAAATGCATGTAATGCAAGTGAGGGAGGAAATGTGTGTGGGGCATCAGCCTCCACAAGCTCGTCTCGACCTCAAGCCAGATACGAATAACTGTAATCATACAGAAGAAATAACATAAAATTCCATCAAGCAAATCACAACCCACATAGGCAAGGGAGCAGGGCTCTACCGAATACCCGCAAGCAAAGCCATACAGTAAAGATACAAGCAGAGGGAGCAGCTCAACCTCTGGTGCAATCATTCCCCTAGCTTAAATCAATCTAAACATGAACTTATTCTAATGCATCAAGCAAAGCAAACAAGTCACATCAATACAGTTGTATAGCAAGCAAACAAACAGGAAAGAAAGCAAATCAACAGCTCCCCCACAGCTCCACAGCAAAGCCCTCCTCTGACAGCAGTTCAGTCCTCAGTCTTCAACTGATCTTCAAGGATATCATCTTCAATAGCAAGTGTCAACTTGCTTCTTCAAGATTTCAATGCATCAAACACAAGTATCAACTTGTTCTCCAACTTCAAGCTTCAGCTCTTCATTTGATCTCAACTGGATTTTCTTTACAAGTGTCAACTTGTTCTTCCTGGTCTTCAAGCTTCAACTCCAATGGCAGTCTTCAAACACAGAGAAGTAGCAACTTCTAGCATCTTCAATCTCATAACAAGGAACTCCATCCTCTAGCAAGGGGGAAAGATTCATCTAACAAGAGCAAGATGTGGATAGTGGAAAGCAGAGTGAAGACCAAAGGTCACCACTAAACACTCCACTATCAAAGAAAGGAACCCTCAAAGGTTCTACCAACTTGGGAAGAGCCACACATCCTACCAAAGGAGGGATGAGGCCTTCACAAGGGGACCTTACATCATAGGGAAGAATGGAAGTGATCAACACCTTCCATGTTTATGAAAGAAGAGGATCTATCTAGAAGCTCTACTCACAAACCCTAACCTTAACACCTAAACAAAACTACACCAAGAGAAGGGAAATCTTCACATCCAAGCTTCTTCAAGCATTCCTCAGCATCCCACACATGCCTTCATCATCATCCAAGAGCAAGAGAAGAAAAACCCTAATCTAAGGGAACTAAAGAAATCATTCTAGTTGAATTAGCAAGTTAGGATCACCTAAAACCTAGTATTAAAGTTAATTTTAACTAAAATACTAAAACCAATTGTAAATTCCTACAAAAATAACTATGGGAACCTAAGTCAATCATGAATCTACCATACAAAATCCAGAGGTTGAATCATCCAATAAACCGTAGAAATAAATCCTAAATCATAAGGTACTAAGCTTAAACCCTAAAACTAGAGCACCTAAAGTTCCAACTTAAAACCACTATCTAATTTCATCACAAAAATTTGAGAAAAATCTAAGGGGAACATACATGTCTAAACTAATTACACACAAAAAATCAGCTCAAAACTCATCATCAAATGATCACACAAAATTCAGCAAAACAAGGTATCAACCATAATGGATTTAATGTCAATTAAAATACAAAAAATGCACATAAAATCACAAATGCATGAATTCCTAATATTTTTATTTAATAAAATTCTAGACTCATTCATGAATCAGGGGAAAAAACTTGAATCAATTTGAGTTATTTTTCTATTTTTTATGAATTATTCTCAAAGCTATGCAAAATGATGAAAAAAAAATAAGAAATAAGAAGAAAATAATAAAAGGTGCGTGCTGAATAGCAAATCATTGCAGTTCATTTCCTGGGTTGGGCCCAGAAGGGGGTGTGAATAGAAGCTCAGTCCAAAGCCCACACGCCTATCTCAACTTCAATTATCAAACTGAAAAATGAAATGCATACACACCAAGGTTCGAACCCGTTCCCTCTTGGCATACACAATGAAGCAAACAAGGCGCTTATCAAAACGCAGCGTTGTATGGGTGAGGGTACGTGGCTCATCAGGAGCGCTTGGATTGAGTGACTGATTCCACCTTTCAGCATGAATGGAGGGTGAGGATTTCATCTTCCTCAATTTAAACCTGCAAACCACGCGCGAACCAGGCCGTCGCCGGTGGCTTTTCCGGCCACCCCTGCACAACCCTAACTTCGTCTATAGCCAACCATTCGCCACGATTCCTGAATGAATCTTGCTCAAAATTTCACCAGAAATTCAACCATGACCTTCATTCACTCTAAAAACGCCTGGATCTTGAGATATCAATCTCAACCGAAAATGAAATCCAACCTAAATTGTCCTTAAAGTTGCAATTGATCATCCTAAATCCATCTATATCAATAGGGGAACCTAACCACATGCTTCTAGTTCACTGAAAACACATAATTAGAGAGAAATTTCAAGAAGTTAAAACCTGTATTTGAGCTTGTAACAGACGCACTTCTTGCTCGATTCAACCTTCAAGATGATGCAGATTCACTCTAAATCACCTTCTGATGCTAATGCAACCTTCACTTTTCCTTGATTTTGCCTTGAACTCAGAAACCGATTCCAACTTGCAGTTGTGAAACTTCAACCTCACTCTCTGCTTCAGGGCTCAATCTTCACCAAAAAAATGGCTGAACACACTCTAATGTTTATATAGAACTCATTGGAAATGTCTAGAAAGTTCTGTAACCTTCCATAGGAGATTTTGCAATTTCAATTTCTCCTTCAAAGTCTCATGTGCATAGTCACGATTTTGGCTCTCTTTGGGCATGAAAATTCTTGCAATCATCATCTCATGAGATATTGGATTAGTTTGTTATGTTAATTTCCTTGTTTGCAAGCCAATGGTGTGAGTTTGATGTGTTGCTTCATCATGAAGAAACAACATGAAGTGGTATGAAAATGGACTCAAACCAAAATTCCAACATTGCCAAAGTTCCTAAAATGACTTTTCCATTCAAAATGACCTATTATTTTGCCTTGTTTGGACACAAAATGAATTATTTCAATTTTTGGTCATTAAATGCCTTTAATTCTTCCTTTTTCCAAAATTCCTTGAACCACATCCTTCCTTGAGCCATTTCAATGCCTCCTTAATGCAATGTCAAGGTTAAAACTCCATTTTGAGCAACTTTATAGTTGAAAAAAATTTCATTTGAGGTCTCCAAGTTGGTGAAAATGACCTATGATCATAAATGACCTATAATCACAAATGCCCAAAATACCCTTGACTTGTCAAAGCCGTAACTTGAGTTCTAAAAATCCTATCAAGGACTTCTAGTACTCTATGGAAATCTAAGAGGATAAGGAAAAACATTCATGTTGACCAAAAGTTCATAGGAATCATCCTTCTAGGGCAAACGTTTCATGCTAGTTGGGTAACTTTCAAGCTCCAAATTCACATGCCTCAGATGACTTGTAACTTGTCAAAGCCATAACTTGAGTTCTACAAATCCTATCAAGGACTTCTAGCACTCAAATTAAAGATAAGACCATGCTCTACAACACTCATGTTGGGGGAAAGATGAGATGACAATCACATCTTGAGCTAAATTGCCTTGAAGATAGGGGTCAAACTAAGGGATTTTACACTGTCAAGCCTTAGAAACCCTAGCTTGAAACTTCTTAAACTCTTCAATCATGATGAGTTAACCTTGGAATCATCCTTAGAACATCCTAATGCATCAATCCATGATCACATGGCTCTTGAATTAGGACTCAACCTCCTTCAAATCCTCAGTTGACCTAGGGTTGACCCAGTCAAACCCTAGCTGCACCAATCATGGCTGAGGCTTCTTAATCTTGCACAATGACCTGTCTAGGCCTCAAAGTGATCTTCAACACTTCTCATGAGCTCTCTCAAGACATCAAGTCTAACTTCATGGCTTCAGAATCATCTGATGACTTCCCACAACTCTCAAGTTAGGAGACACGCCCTCTTGGCTTCAATCACTCTCTCTGAGGATCTTTTAACTTCTCTGACAAGGATATCAACCCTTGAACCCCTGAATAAGCCTCCCAGCTAGCTTAAAAGTCTTGATTGGTAATCATACCTCTTGATCTCCTGCATACATGTCAATGAAATGCAAATGATAATGCTAATGTGAATGAAATGAAACACAAGCTAGGTGAAGAAATGTTGGGCAAATTTTAGGGTGCAACAGCTGCCCCTATTTAAACGGCTTGGACCTGACTGGGTGAGAAGCGAACGGCTCTCAAACAATCAAGGTAAAAGACGGTTGAATACCAACAAACCCAGAAATTTACCAGCTACACAAGTACACGGAACTCTGATGGGAATAAATCTCTTCGGAACCCGAAATAATAGCTGCACGACAACTAGCCGGAGAATACCGATCTGAACCTCCGTCAGGATGATTCTCTGATTTATCTGATATCATTGCATCCTCAAATCATCGAGGGATCACTGGTTACACCGTTACAGGCGATCTGCCACCGCACAGGTTAACGATACTTTGATTGGTAGGCACATCTTCAAAAACTGAGCATTAAAGTTGCACGGTAACTCTGCAGGGGAATTAGTCACACGGTAACCAGTGAAAGGTCTAATCTAAAATCTCCGTCAGGATGATCATCTGATTTTGCTGTAGATCTTCATCCTCAAGTCATCACGGGATCACCAGTTACACGGTAACTGGTAATGGATGGTTGATCATGCCGTCAGGCATTCTGCGTCATAGCAGAAAAATCCCTCGGGACCCATCAGGTCATTAGGAACTTTTAACAATCAAGTTAATCATGCCATCGGGCATTCAAAGACAATTTCGGGCATCAGCCAGACTTCGTCAGCAAAGTCTAAAAATAGAATCCTCGGTCAATCATGAACCAAATAGGGATATTTATTCTTCTACCGTCAGGCACCCCGCGTCAGCTGAGAGAACTGCATTGACATCGCGGTTGGACTTCATCAGTAAGTCTGGGGTTTTGGCACCACTGCCGGACTTCAATCATCAAGTCTTCAAGGAAATTTCAACTTCTCTTAAAAACATGCTGGGGTGACACATCTCCGCTGGGGGATTCTGGAGAACTATCAAGTAACTCTGCTTCGGGGATCCAGAAATCATTCTGGGCGAATCAACTCTGCTGAGGACTTCAAGAATCATCCTGGACAAATAACTCCGCCGGGGACTTCAAGAATCATCCTGAACCAATGACTCTGCTGGAGATTTCAGGAATCATCCTGAGCAAACACTCTGCCGGGGACTCTACGCATCAACTTGAGCAACCCTCTCTGGCGACTTCACTGGGGATTTTAAGAATCATCTTAAGCAAACACCTTCGCTGGAGAATTCAAGAATCATCTTGGGCAAGCGACTTTGCTGGGGGATACCTGCAAAACAAGAACGGTAACAACCTAGCTCATGTTTCATATGCATATGTTTGACAATGGAGCAATGCTCCACACGGTGGAAATGCTACGCGTTTAGGGTAAATGATATGCAATCATGCAAAATGCTATGACCCCATCAGCAAAATAAATGTTGAAGGGAGAGTCCTCCTGTCAAGGAGAAAGAACCACTCTGGTGGAGGAAGGACTCATCCTGCCAAGGAGAAGAAGTCACACCAGTCTCAATTGGACTCCGCCTGGGGAAATAATCTTCAGTCGACTGCTGCAGGGGAACAAAGTTCTACAAGAACCTGACCTGCTCAACTAGGTATACGAACCACAACTGCTAAGGAAGACGATGTCAATCGCAGAAATAAACTGCACGGCCTTCGCGGCTAAAACTCCTGGAGATCATGACTCCGACGGGGGAATACAGCATCAGCTATTCAACACTCTACTGGGGCGCACCAATCATGGCTTGAACGCTTTCCAAGGACTTGACTCTCTTGGGGGATTTGTCAATTCAGTTGGGGAAGGAGGAATCATCCTGATTACTAGGGAGAGTACAACTCTGTGGGGAATCTCAATTCCGCTGGAGACTTCGGTTTGAACCATCGAGTGCTGCATACTTGCGAATAGTCTTCTACGAGAAACTGCACACTAACTCAATGCTGGGGAATGAACGTACACTTCAGTGTATGACTCAGCTGGGAAAATGATGATCCTGCCCAGGATACATCTGGTTGGGGAGAGAATCTTCTCTGCTCGGGGAGACATATCAATGCTTACAGTCTCGCGTTCTGACTCCGCAGGGAGATGCTGCTGAACTTGCTGGAGAAGGAGGAATCATCCTGCTTGGGAAACATACGGCGTACTGCCTGGAATATGCTATACCTGCAACAACACAAACAAACAGACAAGATACCCTTCTCAAAGGGTCCTATCAAGGTTATCATCTTGTGACAATGTTCAAGTAATTCATTGTTTCAACAATCAGTGGCCTAGGCCAGCAGGTTTATGTATGCGCATTTTATCAAAAACATCGGCGTTCTTTTTCGCAAACAAAACAAATAAATGCTAAACAAACAAACAGAATTGCTGAATAGTATACATTTTATTGATGATGAACCCCTGGATGGGCAAAAATGTTTTACAACAGATGCAAGCTCCTGGAATGAGGAAGCTGCGCAAATATAAAAACATAAATATACGTCAGTATATACACAAATGTCGGCAATGAAGCGGAGACGAACACCATGAGTTGATCCCTCTATGACCCACTCGACTTTAATACTTCTCCGATGCTTCAGCTTCATAAGAGATTGATTCAGATAAACGGCCCCCAGGTTCTCCAAACCACTAAACAATGAAAGTCCATATGCGGAACGCATTCATTTGCTTTTTCAAATCCCTAACTTTTTCCTGAATCGCCCTTCAGGGTTTTCGATTCACCGGGATACCCTTTTTTGCCAAAGTCTCCCTTCCAGGTTTTCGACTTTGCGGGTGTACATTTTTCATTCATATCCCTAATTTTTTTCCCGAACCTTTTTTCCCTTTTTTATGGTTCGCCAGGATGCCCCATTTTTGCCTGGATATTCTTTTTCTTTCCAGCGGGTCATTCTTTAAGCAAAGTATTTTTTAACTGCGTCGGCGTTCACCGGGGATGCAAAATCTTCGCCATCCATCGTGGATAACAACAAGGCTCCTATCGAGAAGACCTTGCTGACGATGTACGGACCTTCGTAATTGGGAGTCCACTTGCCCCGGTGATCGGAGTGTGGAGGAAGAATCTTCTTCAGGACGAGATCACCCATCTGAAAGCTTCTAGGACACACCTTCTTATCATAAGCTTTCTTCATTCGGCTCTGGTACAGGCGACCATATGCAATCGATGCTAATCTTTTCTCGTCCATTAGGATGAGTTGGTTTAGTCTGTTCTTAATCCATTCTGCCTCATCGAGTTTCACACAAAACTCGTAAAGAAGGGATCTCCACTTCTAACGGTAGGATAGCTTCCATACCGTACACCAGTGAGAAAGGAGTTTCCCCGGTTGATGTACGTACCGTCGTATGATAACCGTGAAGAGCAAAAGGCAACATCTCATGCCAATCTTTATAAGTGACAACCATCTTTTGCACTATCTTTTTGATGTTCTTATTGGTCGCTTCAACAACACCATTCATCTTCGGACGATAGGGCGATGAGTTGTGATGTTCAATCTTGAAGTTCTGGCATAACTCCTTCATCATTTTGTTGTTCAGATTTGAACCATTATCAGTAATGATTCGCTCGGGAACTCCATATCTGCAAATGGTGTCCTTCTTTATGAATCTTGCTACCACTTGTTTGGTCATATTGGCGTACGAAGCTGCCTCCACCCACTTAGTGAAGTAGTAGATGGCTACCAAGATGAAACGGTGACTGTTGGATGCAGTGGGCTCGATCTTGCCAATCATATCAATGCCCCACATGTAGAAAGGCCACGGGGACGCCATTACATTCAACGGGCACGATGGCACATGTATCTTATCAGCATAAATCTGGCATTTATGGCATTTCTTTGCAAATTTGAAACAATTTGATTCCATTGTCAGCCAATAATACCCAGCACGTAACAGTTTCTGAGACATGTCATGTCCGCTGGCATGCGTACCAAAAGTACCCTCGTGGACTTCTTCCATAAGCAACGATGCTTCTTTTTATCCACACATCTCAACAACACTAAATCATGGTTCCTTCTGTATAGTACACCATCTGGGTTTAGGTAAAAGTTGCCAGACAACCTCCTCAGCATCTTCTTATCCTGGGTCGAAGCCCCTGGTGGATACTCTTGCTTCTTGAGGAAGTTCTGTATATCGTAAAACCAAGGCTTGCCATCAGCAGCCTCTTCAATGGCAAATATGAAAGCGGGTTTGTCCAAGCGAGAAATGATAATTCTGGGAGCCTCATTCCAGAAGTTCACTTTGTACATCGAAGATAGCGTTGCCAACGCATCAGCCATCTGATTCTCTGCTCTTGGCACATGGTGTAAGTCTATACGATCGAAGAATGGTAACAACCTCCTTGTATAATCTCTGTAAGGAATCAAATTTTGTTGGCGAGTTTCCCATTCTCCTTCGATCTGGTTAATGACTAGCGCTGAATCGCCATATACATCGAGATTCCTGATCCTCAGATCAATAGCTTCTTCCAAACCCATGATACATGCTTCGTACTCAGCTTCATTTTTGGTGACTGGGAATGTCAATCTGGCAGTAAACGGGATGTGGGTACCATGAGGAGTGGTAATAATTGTCTTAATTTCGCTACCATAAGAGTTGACAGCACCATCGAATATCATTTGCCATTGAGAACCTTTCTCTGAACCTTCACCGTGCAGTGGTTCTTCACAATCTTTCGATTTGTGAAACATGATATCCTCGTCAGGAAATTCAAACTTCATCGGTTGGTAATCTTCGATTGGCTGCTTAGTAAGGTATTCTGACAAAACACTTCCTTTGATGGCTTTTTTAGAAATATACTGTATATCGTACTCTGTCAGTACCATTTGCCATCTAGCAATTCTTCCTGAAAGCGCTTGCTTCTCAAAGACATACTTGATCGGATCCATCTTTGAAATCAGCATGGTTGTGTGATTGAGCATATACTGCCTTAAACGTTTGGCAGCCCAGGCAAGTGCACAACACGTCTTTTCGAGCATTAAGTAGCGGGACTCACAATTTGTGAACTTTTTACTCAAGTAATAAATCGCATGCTCCTTTCTTCCAGTCTCGTCGTGTTGACCGAGAACACAACCCATGGAATTCTCAAGAACCGTCAGGTACATGATTAAAGTCCTTCCGGCTACTAGGGGTATCAATATTGGAGGCTCCTGCAAATACTCTTTTATTTTATCAAAGGCTTTTTGACAATTTTCGTTCCAGACAACCGCCTGATCTTTCTTTAACAATTTAAACATTGGCTCACACGTGGCTCTGAGATGAGATATGAACCGAGCAATGTAGTTCAATCTCCCCAGGAAACAACAGACTTCTTTTTTGTTTTCGGCGCTGGCATGTCTTGTATTGCTTTTATCTTTGCAGGATCTACCTCAATTCCTTTTTCGTTGACAATAAACCCCAATAAATTTCTGCACCGAACTCCGAAAGTACGCTTATTTGGATTCAACCTCAGTCTAAACTTTCTAAGCCTCTCAAACAGCTTCAACAAGTTAACCAGGTGCTCCTCCTCCGTTTGGGATTTAGCAATCATATCGTCAACATAAACCTCAATCTCTTTATGCATCATGTCATGAAAGAGCATTGTCATAACACGCTGATATGTTGCTCCGGCATTTTTCAAGCCAAATGGCATCACCTTGTAACAAAACGTTCCCCACGGTGTAATGAATGTTGTTTTCTCCATGTCCTCCGGTGCCATTTTTATCTGATTATAACCCGAGAAACCATCCATGAAGGAAAACACCGAGAATTGAGCCGTATTGTCGACCAATACGTCAATGTGAGGGAGCGGGAAATCATCTTTAGGGCTCGCCTTGTTCAAATCCCGATAATAAACACACATACGCACCTTACCATCCTTCTTCGGTACAGGCACTATGTTGGCGACCCACAGAGGGTAGGTAGTCACAGCTAAGAATCCAGCATCCCACTGCTTTTGGACCTCTTCTTTGATTTTGACTGCCATATCTGGTCTCGTTCTTCTCAGTTTCTGCTTGACCGACGGACATTCCTCATGCAACGGTAAGCGATGAACCACTATGTCGGTATCCAGTCCAGTCATATCCTCATATGACCAAGCAAAGGTGTCACTATACTCTCGAAGCATCTCGATTATTCTTTGCTCGACGTCGCTCTGTAGCACAGCCCTTATCCGTACATTTCTAACCACTTCCTCAGAACCCAGATTAATGACCTTAATTTCCTCCTGATGAGGCAAAATGATTTTCTCTTCCTGTTTCAAAAGACTGGATAATTCCTCAAGCAGGTCTTCATCCTCATCAATCTCTTCTTCAGCTTGATAGATCGGTTGGTCGAAGTCGAAGCGAGTCATAGAAGGTTTTGGATCGATGTCATCTGCAATAGGAATCCTGCAATGAAAATGGTTAAGTGTTTCAAACAATTTGCAAACAAATATGAACCACATTGCCATTTTATTGGGAAAAGCAAAATAAGAAAAACAGAGATCACAAAATTTGAATGAGAAAACGCCCTTTGATTAATTGATAAACAGTGTTCAGACATAAACAAGTAAGGCCCTGAAATAAAATACCGCTATGCCCCAGGTAGGACATAGGGTAGTACAACGATTGGAGAAAGTAAATCATTACTCTTTGCCTGTCACTTGGATGGTATCCTTGATGGACTAGTTGTTGAGGCTCTGGCCTGGTTTGCTTGGCTGGATCCAAGAGTCTAGGTCAAAATCGTTGTCTTCGCCGTCTTCAGACACTGCGTTGACACTTTCGAAAATACTGTTCGAAACAGAGTCGCCACCAAACTTTATTCATTCCAAGGATGGAATAGGAAAATATCGATAAAACCTTTAAGGAGATAAGAACAATGGTCATCGCAACCAATATTCTAGGTTCGGGAGTCGATTACATAGAGAGAAGGTATTAGCACCCTCTACGTCCGTTGTACTCAACGGGAACCTCTTGATTCGATTCGCGAGAGAAAGTTAACTATGTTTGTGTATCTTCTAAAGGAATTGCTTGCTAAAGGGGAAATGGGTAGTTTTAAGATAGGGTGCTCGCCAAGGATTGGGGCCCTTGTGCCTACGTATCTTCACTTGTAAGAAGTGGAAAATCAGAGCATTCGTAGTTCGTGGGACTACGGGTAAAAGGGGGATTGTGCTCGCCAAGATCATCGCAATCTTGTGCCTACGTATTCTCATTGATAAATGAGAAATCAGAGCAGCCGTGGTTCGGCTTACGGTTTGCTAAAAGGTTGGTGTTTGGAGAGAACTTGGGTCGCATTCTAACTGCTAAACGTTGGCCTGTTTGCTCGCTAGGGGAGGCTGAAGCACAAGTTTGTTATGCGCGGAAGAAGGGACTAAACAATGTCCTCTGAAAAAGGTGTATGAGTTGTGGATTGCAGGAGGGCGAGAAAAAGATTGGTTAGATGTATTAAAAGTTTAGCTAGAGGTGACGACTACCTGAAGCTTAAGAAAGACTTCTCGGACCCAAGTAATCGGGAGAGTGAACCAAAGACTTGGAGCTCTCTTTTTTTCAACCTCAAATGCGAGAGGATAAAAAATTGAGTATGGTTTGAACAAGTTGAAAGGATGACGATTACTTGAGGCTGAAGAAAGACTTCTCGAACCCAAGTAATCGGGAAAGCGAACCAAAGACTTGGAACACTTTCTTTTTCATTGCAAAAGGAATTGTTTAAATGGTGTTTGAAAGATAGGATGTAATTAAAGTATTTTAACAGATGAGGATTAATCGAAGCTTAAGAAAGACTTCTCGGACCTCAAATAATCGGAAGAGTGAACCAAAGACTTAGAGCTCTCTCCTTTAATCATCTAATATTATGAAAGATGTTTAATAATATTAAAATGTACTAATCGGATGACGATTACTCAAAGCTCAAGAAAGACTTCTCGGACTTTAAATAATCGGGAGAGTGAACCAAAGACTTGGAACTCTCTCTTTTTCATCTGTGTGTTTAAGAAAATGTTTGAATAAACTTATCGTTTTTAGAAGGGTTTTTTAGAAGACAATCGCTCGGGCTTAAGAAAGACTCCTCAGACCCAAACAATTGGGAGAGAGACCCAAAGACTTGGGACTCTCTCTTTTTCATCTAATATTAAAAATTGTGTTTAAATAGTTATTAAGTATTTTAGTTTGATTTAAAGAAAAATTTGCTTGATATGAATTAAGGTTTGAAATTTGCGCGATTGAACTAATGGATGGGATGTCCTATGGGTATAGGGTGAGGTCGATGGCGAGGCTAAAACACTCGACTTACAAGGAGAGTTAAAGGTTAATTGTGCTTGTCATTGTACAAAGCCCAAGAGGAGGCTATAAGGTCGATGGCGATCGTAAAAAAGATCGGCTTACAATGGGGTTTGAAAAAGGGTTTGACTTCAAGTCAAGATATTAGTTTCTTTTTAAAAGGTTGAACAAGCATGTAAACAACATAAATATAATTGGGATTACGATAATGAAACATGTAAAAACATCACAAGAAAAAGATAGTAACCTAAATAAAAAAGGGGGATAGGCTAATCTAGACATGTTAACCTAATTAACATCCTAATTATCTAAGGTTAGTATGAGAAAAGAAATTGAATTAGCTATTAGATAATTTTAGACTTTAAAGAGAAAATAAATAATTAAGATAATTATTAAATTAAAATAGAAAATAAAATTAAAATTAAATATTTTGGTGTTGTTTTAAAATTTAAAAACTAATTTAAAATAATTAATCAAATTAAAATCAATTATTAATATTAGTTATTAAATAATTAATTATTATTAAATAAAAATATTTTAACTAAATTAATTAGATTAATTGAAAAAAAGACTCCAAATTTCTTTACAAAACAGAAAATTAAATAATGTTGTCTTTTTTAATTTTGTTTTCAGATATTATACTAAACAAGATTAGTAAGGACGCAGGGGATAAACACATGCGAATCATGGTGAAGGGATGGGCCGGTAATTGTCACCGGCAGGATACACCCACATACGCCAAGTGGCAACGGTCACGAGGGAAGAAAGAGAGAGGCACGTCTCAAATTGCAGAGACCCTGCTCTATCTCCCTCTTTCAAACCCTCAACTAACTGTTCTCAAACCCTCTCTCTCATAAAAGCGACACGCTGAAAACCAGCTCAAGGTTGGGGATGACGGTGGCAGCGGCGATCACCGCCTCCTTCTCCGGCGACAAAACCCTACACACAAAGAAACAAACCCCCTAAACAAACCCTAACCCAAAAGAAAACTCCCCTCTTAACCTGTTCTTCCCTATTCAAACACCCAAATCGGAAGAAGAAAAAAAAAGTAAATTCTAATCTCAGAAACAACAACAAAAAACAAATCAGGTCAAAACGATAGGATGCAACGACGTTTTCGGCAAACAACAATCAACGCTGGTTCGAAGAGCAACACAAGTTTCAGAAACTACCCTTGAAGAACCGCTGTCCAAGTATTCTCAGGTATTAACTTCAACCCCTCTTGCTTTAAACTCGTTCCCTTCGTTCTTCTTTGTATGTGGTTTGAACCTTCTGAGCGCTAAAGTTTTTTCTGGGTGAGAAAAATTTTTTTTAGGGTTTCTTCAATGTCCGCCCCTTTCTTGAGTGAATAGTAACTGATATATATATCCTTCACACATGTGAGCTAGGGCAAAACTTGGTAGAAACCATGTTAATTTTGTGTGAAAGAGAGTGGCTCCTTTCCTGTGATTTCTTGTTTGCTACTCACTTCTGGAAATATTTGTCTGGGTCTCAATTGGAAAATTTTACTCTAATTTTTTACCGTGTAAAAATAAACTTCTGGTGTGGTATTTTTTACTTTGACTAAAAAACACTTCTGACTTGTGCTAACCTTATTGTCTTATGTTAAAATCATGCAGGATATCATCTTTAAAATCACAGGTTGCGACGAAGCCATGCTACCGGTTTCTAGAATTTGAAGGTGTGGAAGCTAGTGGGCTTACGCATTCTTTTCGCAGCTCTTTGTCCTCTCTGCTGATCCTCATCTCCTAAATTAAGTTTCATATGAAGATTGTCCAGACTTGTTTCAGAAGCAACTTGGATATCAACTGCGTAACCCAGAACAGATGACCTCTGTAGTGCAACAGTCCAATAGTATAGAGTATGCAACAAGGTCCAGCAATATGCGGCTGATTCTTTGTAATATGTTAAGTATTCACAGCCATGGCTATATTAGATACGGGATGGTGATGCTAGAGGAGAAGCAAATAAAAACAATGGCCAACCTCTCCAAAATGGTTTTCAGGCAGCATCAGTATGCATGTTCAAAATGGAGGAATTAATTGGTCTCCATGCCAATTTTCAATCTGGCAACAGCCTGCAACCCTTTGACTTTAGTTTAGATTCTAGACCAAAGAACTTCAATCCAGATATTACCAAGTCTGCTGTCTTTTTCTTCATGTGATCAATTAGTAATTCGTCGTACACAATTATGTCAGATTCTGTTAACAATTTGCGCTCCCTCAAGTTTGAGAAAACCTTTCTGGCCTCTTCAATCGTTCCATACTTGCACATGCCAGATATGATTGCAGAACATACAACATTGCCTAAAGAGCAACCCTATTGCATCATCTCATTCAATACATTAATCACCTTTTCTGCATCATTTGACTTGCAAATGTGAAGAATGGTTAGACAATACTTAAATTCCATAGGTCCACTAGCAACATTGCCTAAGCAATCTCTAACAAGCATCATAGCTTCATCAATCTCTCCAATTTCACAAAGTCCTTTAGCAAGGCAACAATAAGCAGCCACGGAAGGAATGCAAGACATCTTAATGATCTTATTATGACATACACATGCCTCCTTGATTTGGCCTCTGCTGTAAAGACCTTGGTTGTGTCGTTTTATTTCCGTTTAGTTACGGTGGTGAGCTAGTTTCGAAACCTGCAGTGATAAGAAAGTACAGGGGTTTTGAGTGGACTGTTATTAACATGTTACGGTTGTTTTCTTGGTACAGAACTTGTGTGGCAGGTTAGAGACATGGCGTGAAGGATTTGGTGGTTATATTGTCGAAGAATAGCTTCTCATTGACATCTTCGAGTGGATAGAAATTGCACAGATTATCTCCATAGGCTTTGATTAGTGAAACAAAGAGACTCTCACGATGGATTTGCTCAACGTCCCTCTTGCCGAGATCTACGACTTCTGAAACTGAAGTATTGATTATGTTTCAACTTTCAACAGCAGCAGCATCAATGTGTGATGGATAACTTCTTTCTGTAGTTGAATTTGAAGTCTCATTGCAATGACATCTCCTGATGCGTCCTCATTTACAATGGCATTGTTCCTAATAAATTTAGCACATTGTGCGAACTACAGCGTGCTTAATGTCTCAAGCGAACAACAAATGGAGGGACTTATATTTTCAATTATGATAGTTTTTGAATTCCCTCCGAGAGAATCCTGAAGTAAAAATGTTAGCTTTGAGTCACGGTAAGGAACATGGTGTGACTTCCCATTAGATATACCAACCAGGTTCATAATCACAAGCCCCAAAGTTGAAAGAGACTTGTTGATATTAGTAGCTTCCTTAAGGCGTTCTCCCTCAGCACCAGAAACTTTTCTGCCTCTCAGAACCAGCCGAATCAACAAGATTGAGTCGAGCAAATCGAAAGTGAGTAACTCCTTGAGAATCCCATTGACTCTCAATGATGCAAGTAAATACACTATGAGAACGGCTGCTAGCACGATTCATATTAGTAGCAGCCACCTTTCTGTTTGCAGCACCCTGAACAAGTAATTGAATAACATCTCTAGCATTAGTAACTTCCATTTCCTTGAGATTTTCCACATAAACAACTTTCTTACTGTCTTCTCTTATCTGCAGATTGCTAGATGAAGGATCCAACAGATCAAGGATCTGTTCATTGTATATCTCCAAGAAAGAACATTTGCATGTGAATTTTAACTTCTCTTCTCTACGCACCTCTTTTTCCTTCTGAATTCTTGAAAACAAGTGCTCAAAAATTCTTGGTGTCATCCCCTTCCTTATGATGATTATGGAATAGTCCACCGCAGTAGCAAAACAAAGTTGAAGCTTCAAGGCGAAGAATCAGAGTTCTTGTTGATTTCTATGGAAATTTCATCAAATGTGGCTGCAACCTCCAATTTCGGCTCTACTGTAACAACGCCCTACCGGAGATTCAAATACCCGAAAGACACTTCTCATTGCTTTTGCGTTGTGAACTGACTGTGGCTTTGATTGAATGGTATGTTTTTTCTTTGTGTTCATACAATGTACCGAAATCTGTCATATTGTTTGCCTAATATCCAAACTTGGACTCTTAACATTTAGTGAGAACTCTACTGATATCCCCACTCATTATGCAGCCTTTCCTTCCATTGACAGTGTATTGGACCCATGCTGGTGCGGCTTGGCAATAAAGTTGGTATCTTCCTGTAACTCACATTCTTTATTTATTCTTGATCTTGAATTCCTAGCTTTAAGTTGGATTCATTTTGTTACTGCATAGGTTTCAACAAGAAGAGCTTAACAACATGACTTCAACACGATAATGGATAGAGCTGCTTCTGAAATTGTGTTGATTTGGCACAATCTTGCTGTCGGCGACGGTAGTTCTTGTGGGGCGAGCATGGATATAATGGACGGCATTTAAGGGTACATGGATGGATGCCAAACCTGTAGCCTGTGGTGCCAATATTACCCCTGAATGATTCCTTTCAACTTTGTTGTCTCTGATATGCTGGAAGCCTGAAGGATGGAGAATACACAGCAGGCACATGCAGATGATCATTGAGAGGTCAACAAGCTGTTCTTCGACTTGCGGCGTGAGACTCAGTCGTTTAACTTAGGTAGAGCACCTGAATGAGTTTTCTTTCTATAATTATCTCTCGTACCTTTACATACTGTCACCCGCAAGTGAAATTGGTGAACCTGCCATGTGCTAACCTTGGTAGCATTGTAATGGTTGTAGATTTAGACATGGACGGCTTCAGTAGCTCGCATTTAGTTCAAAAGAGAGACATCAATATGAAGTTTGGTCATCTATCTCATGTCCTAAGCTTGGCGGAAACTTCCAGGTCTACACTCCAAGTTTGTATGGTTGTTCACATTACTCACGTGACTAAATTGTAATTCATGCACAGGATGTAACATAATTGAATTTGTAACACATTGGCATTGCTTATGATGGAATTGTAACGTGAGTAGCACTGTGAATTACTGCATCTGTACCTCCAATCTTATTGATACGCAGCTTTTCAATTATCATTAATCCGATCCAGTTGCAACTTTGAATCTGAAATTGTGGGTTGTTTTTTCATTAATCAAATGAACTCTGTAGCATTCTTTATTTATTTTATTGCTTTTTTTCCTCAATTCCAAATAATTTACGGTGCATTGGTATATGGATTCCCCTTTGAAAATGTTTGCATTGGTTTAGAATATGCCCCCTTGAAATAAAAATGCTTACTATGTGTGAACCATGATTTAGGAAAATGTAATTGCAAGCAAAACCCCTTCATTATTCAACCATAGGGTCCCACCTCCTGACAAATAGTGATACCATCCAAGCATTAATCTTGACAATAACCTTTCACATCTCGGTTTGTGACATAATTTCATTGATTTGGCTCACTCTATCTTGGAAACTCTTGTGACAATCTGAACTAAAGCTTGACTTCTTACGAATATATGTTTGTTACATAATAAACTAAGCATGACCCAGACATCAATCTAAAACGGCTCAAAGTAAACTAACTCAAGATCTAAAATATTTTGAACTATCTTGGAGTTAAGTCGAATACTATGAGACTCACTTGAATCGGGATTATCTTACCAGCTCTTGGCTAATTGCTCATAAAAATGAAAACACCCCCTCCCATAGAAATTCAACAGACTTTGTAAAGCCTATGATCCCAATGAATACACTGATAACCTTTTTGAAATACCATGAAGCGACACGAATACTTGACATAAGAGGATGAGGGGTAGGACAAATTTGGGGTATGACAGATGCCCCTATCTAATTGCCTTGAACCCGAGAGAGTGAACTACTACATGATGTTCATTTTGAGGTGGAAGTCAATTAGATACAAGAAGACCCTAAAATTTGTCCGAGAGGCAAGTAAAATGCCATGAGATATTAGAACGAGATGGCAAGATACGAAAGATGAACAAAATAATCTGACATTCTCTGGGTGGTCGAAGCAGTCCCTTATCCATTAAGGTTCTTCGATGATACCAAAGCAGTATCTCGAACAAAACTTGAGATTCTTCGGGTGGTCGAAGCAGTACCTTACCCATTAAGGCTCCTCGATGATACCAAAGCAGTATCTTGAACAAAACTTGAGATTCTTCGGGTGGTCGAAGCAGCACCTTATCCAATAAGGTTCTTCGATGATACCAAAGCAGTATCTCGAACAAAACTTGAGATTCTTCGGGTGGTCGAAGCAGCACCTTATCCATTAAGGCTCTTCGATGATACCAAAGCAGTATCTCGAACAAAACTTGAGATTCTTCGGGTGGTCGAAGCAGTCCCTTATCCAATAAGGTTCTTCGATAATACCAAAGCAGTATCTCGAACAAAACTTGAGATTCTTCGGGTGGTCGAAGCAGCACCTTATCCAATAAGGTTCTTAGATGATACCAAAGCAGTATCTCGAACAAAACTTGAGATTCTTCGGGTGGTCGAAGCAGCACCTTATCCATTAAGGCTCTTCGATGATACCAAAGCAGTATCTCGAACAAAACTTGAGATTCTTCGGGTGGTCGAAGCAGCACCTTATCCATTAAGGCTCTTCGATGATACCAAAGCAGTATCTCGAACAAAACTTGAGATTCTTCGGGTGGTCGAAGCAGCACCTTATCCATTAAGGCTCTTCGATGATACCAAAGCAGTATTTCGAACAAAACTTGAGATTCTTCGGGTGGTCGAAGCAGCACCTTATCCATTAAGGCTCTTCGATGATACCAAAGCAGTATCTCAAGCGATAAATTTGCTGAGTGATGGTTGAGCTAAAATTCATATTAGAGGAACAACATTGTCCAACATCTGTAGGGGAAAGTCTTCAAGAAACTTTTTAAGATAACCTCTGCTTGGGGAGCCATAAGAGCAACGGTCGCCGGGGACTATCATTATCAACTGCATGGTTGAAAAATGACTTGCTGGAGATTAGAATTCCCCGAACTCGCGGAGTAACAACCCTTTTCAGATTCACCACCGCCAACTTCACCGGAGGACTGGCCAAGATGTTTACAAACTGATCCTGGATCCTGCTATGTTGTTATGCCATGTTAATGGTGGTGGCGATGATATGTGTTATGATACATAAACATGCAACCAAGATGCAACTGCTAGGGAGTGCAAGATGCGAATGCGAATGATATGCTAATGCTCGATATGACTATGATATGATGTGATATTGTATGTCGTGCTTATGATAATGCAAATGATCAGGTATACTGGGGATAAACTCTTGTCGGGGAATATCACCAGGGACGGGATTTGGTAGTTGTCAAACGGATTTGGCCTTTATTGTGAGGAGAATTCCATCGAGGGTGTACTTTTAGTGGTTGCCAATGAATACTGGACTTTTAAGGTGAATTGAAGGTGCCAATTGGAGTGGCTTTTTGTAGTTGCCAATAAAAGATTGGGCTTTCTGTGGGGATAGTGAGAGGATTGGACTATTCGATATTTCGGATTTAGATACTCCATGACGACTGGGGGAACTGATTGCCCCGGTTTAGTTCCTGAACTCGACGCTGGGGGTGCCACCTCATATAGACCCTATAGAAAGGCAAGACCTTTCATGATGACAAGCCTGGATAGCTGACGACTAATTCAAAGCTTCTACCTGTTGACATTTTTCTTGGAGACCATCTATTTTCCCCAATATCTTCGAACATCAAAGCAAGCTCCCTACCTTGTCAAAAGTTATATTTTATTTTTATTATTTTTTATTATCACATTTTTTAGCTGAAGTTTCGAACACAAATTATCAAAAATAAAAATTAATTTGCAAACAATCGGATAAAGTAAAAGAGTGAGCACAATTTAATTGAGAAATCTCTCTTTATATTGATTTGTCCCTTGAATGGGTGAGTATACAGAGATGTAATCCCTTAATGAGGTGATTACAGTGCAAAAAAAACATAATGGCAAAAATCAAAGTTCCTTTGAGTTTCGACACTGCTATAATCCTCATGGCTTTGGAAGTCTTCAACACCTCGCTTCGTAGAAAGATGGTCGGACCAATTATGTCTCTTGATTATGTACTAGGGTCGAGCGATCATTCATAATGGATACTTTGCCTTGGAATTTTGCCCCTAACTTTTGCCTGGATCGCCCTTTCGGGTTTTCAATCCACCGGGACGCCCTTTTTTGCCTGAGCCGCCCTTTCGGGTTTTCAACTCAGCGGGCCTATTCTTATTTTATCCCTAATTTTTACCTGAACCGCCCTTTCGGGTTTTCGGTTCATCGGGATAGCCAATTTTTCCTAGGTCGCCCTTTCGGGTTTTCGACTTAGCGGCTTTATTATTCCACTTTTTTAGGCAAAGTGTCGTTTGACCAAATCTGCGTTCACTGGATAAGGTAACTCCTCCCCATCCATGGTTGCGAGCTTTAGGGCACCCCCAGAGAATGCTTCTGTTACCACATATGGGCCTTCATAGTTTGGCGTCCACTTGCCCCTAGATTCATTATACATAGCCATGATCCTCTTGAGTACTAAGTCTCCTTGCGCGAATGTCCTGGGGTGCACTCTTTTGTCGAAGGCTCTCTTCATTCTTCTCTAGTAAAGTTGGCCGTGGCATATGGCTGTCAAGCGCTTTTCCTCAATGAGATTAAGTTCTTCAAACCTCATTTTTACCCATTCGGCTTCATCAGGTTGAGCTTCCATTAAAACCCTCAGAGAAGGGATTTCGACCTCTATTGGGAGAACTGCCTCCATGCCATAAACCAACGAGTAGGGAGTTGCCCCTGTTGAAGTTCGTACTGAAGTACGGTAGCCGTGTAGTGCAAAGGGTAACATCTCGTGCCAATCTTTGTATATTGTTAGTGCACGGGAAGCAGAGTTTGGCCGTAAACGGCAAGTGAAAATTTTTGGGAGATGTAATCACTGCCCCAATTCCATGTCCATAAGAGTTAGAAGCACCATCGAACATAAGAGTCCATCGCTCCCTTGGTTTTGGCCCTTCATCTGGCCCTGGCTCTTCGTAATCTATTGTCATCATGATATCCTCATCTGGAAAGTCAAACCTCAAAGGTTGGTACTCTTCCACCGGCTGATGGGCCAAATGATCTGCTAACACACTGCCCTTTATAGCTTTCTGAGTGGTGTATTGGATGTCGTATTCAGATAGAAGCATTTGCCACCGGGCTATCCTACCGGTGAGAGCAGGTTTCTCGAAGATGTATTTGATTGGATCCATCTTGGAGATTAAGTATGTGGTGTGCGTCAGCATATATTGTCTGAGTCGTCTAGCAGCCCATGCAAGTGCACAACAAGTCTTCTCAAGCAAAGAGTATCTAGTCTCACAGTCGTTAAACTTTTTGCTGAGATAGTATATAGCATGCTCTTTCTTGCACGTATCATCTTGTTGTCCTAATACGTAACCCATGGACTCTTCTAGCACAGTTAAGTACATAATGAGCGGCCTTCCAGGAACTGGTGGTATCAAGATCGGTGGTTCTTGCAAATATTCTTTGATTGCATCAAATGCCCCTTGGCACTCATCATTCCACACAACCGGCTGATCTTTCCTGAGTAATTTAAAAATTGGCTTGCAAGTGGCTGTGAGATGTGAAATAAATCTTGCAATATAATTCAACCTCCCTAGAAATCCATGGACCTCCTTTTCGGTCTTTGGTGCAGGCATGTCCTGAATCGCCCTTACTTTGTCATGATCCACCTCAATCCCTTTCTGGCTTACTATAAAGCCCAACAACTTTCCAGATCGCACCCCGAATGTACATTTGTTGGGATTAAGTCTCAACTTGAACTTCCTCAGTCTGGCGAACAACTTTTCTAGATTACCCAAATGCTCCTCTTCAGTCTGGGACTTAGCAATCATGTCATCAACGTACACTTCGATCTCTTTGTGAATCATATCGTGAAAGAGTGTTACCATTGCACGTTGGTATGTTGCCCCAGCGTTCTTTAACCCAAATGGCATTACCTTGTAACAGAATGTGCCCCATGGTGTAATGAACGTGGTTTTTTCCATGTCATCTGGATCCATCTTAATTTGATTGTAACCAGAAAATCCATCCATGAAGGAAAAAACAGAGAACTGTGCCGTATTATCTACCAACACATCAATGTGAGGCAATGGAAAATCGTCTTTAGGACTTGCTTTGTTTAAGTCGCGGTAATCCACACACATACGGACCTTTCCATCTTTTTTCGGTACGGGAACGATATTTGCAACCCATTGCGGGTATTTGGCCACTGCTAAGAAACCTGCATCGAATTGTTTTTGGACCTCATCACGGATTTTCAGAGCCATATCAGGGCGAGTTCTTCTCAACTTCTGCTTGACGGCATGACACCCTTCTTTGAGTGGCAACTTGTGTACAACAATGTTCGTATCTAGACAAGGCATGTCCTGATACGACCATGCGAATACATCAGCATATTCTCGGAGGAGCCCTACCAGCTTTACCTTGATAACATCTTGAAGAGACGCTCCAACCTTTATCTCCCTTTTATTTTCTTCTGAACCTAGGTTGATAACCTCGACATCCTCTTTATGCGGCATAATGACCTTCTCTTCTTGCTGCAGCAACCTAGCCAATTCGTTGGGGAGCTCATTCTCGTCTTCCTCATCCGCTCGGTATATTAGACAATCAAAATCATAAAGGCCTATAGCAGTGTCGATATCAAGGACCTTGGTAGTGTCTCTGCATGTTTATGATTTATGCAGCTTATTTAGGAAAGTGAGTGCGAGAAAGAAATGCCATTAATTATGAGGGGAAAAAAAGTAGGAAAGAAAATGAGCAAAAGAATTGAATGCAAATCAAAATTTATTCACGTTAAACATGTTTCGAAACATCAGGGGGCCCGATACAAAGCTCCACTACGCCTTGGGCAGAGCGTAGGGTTTTTTTTGAAAATCAATTAAAACTTTACTTTTGAAAAGGGAAAAAATGGGGTATTTCGATGGTCTTCCAATTCTTCAATTCTTCACCAGGTTCGGCCTGTCGGACCCAGCTTGCGGAGGCTTCTTTGTCATCCACCCCATCTTCAATTACCATGGCGGAGGTATGGTCGAAGATATGCCCAGCACTCTTGAAGACTTCTGCTATAGGAGGAATCTGCTTCTTGCCATATGCAATTGTCACAGTGTTGGATGAAGGATGGTACCCTAGCCCAAATTTGTCGAACTTTTCAGCCACTTCCACCATTTTGCCCCAACCTTGGGCGTTCCCTTTGTCTACAACTATCTTAGCTTCTTCATAAGAGGCCATTGCTGATCTTGAACTCTGACCCTCTGAAATTCGTTGCACTGCTAATGTATTCACCATTTCGAAAGACTGAAAAGGCGTTTCCACCATTTCCCCTTCAACTTCAATGTACCTGAAGGATGTTAAGTGGATAACCAAGATATCCTCCTCTCCTCCAATCTGAACTACTTTGTCATTACTGACAAATTTTAGCTTCTGGTGAAGGGTGGAGGTAACAGCTCCTGCATAATGAATCCAAGGTCTTCCTAATAGACAGCTGTACCCTGGATAAATATCCATTACTTGGAAAGTAATAGTGAAGACAGTTGGCCCGATCTTTATTGGCAGGTCCACATCGCCAATCACAGCACGCCTAGAACCATCAAAAGCTTTGACTACCAGAGCACTTGGCTTCATGCTAACTCCTTTTACTGGCATTCTCTCCAGGGTGACCTTGGGAAGCACATTCAAAGAAGAACCTGTATCCACTAAGACTCGGGATATCAATGTGTCTTGGCACTTGATAGAAATATGGAGAGCTTTATTGTGGTTTCTCTTCTCTGCAGTCAAGTCATCATCATTAAACCCAAGAAAGTTTCTGGTTGTTACGCTAGCTATCACATCATCGAACTGGGCTACGGTGATGTCTTTAGCAATATGCGCAACGCTCAACACCTTCATCAAAGATAACCTGTGGGCCTCTGAATTAAGTAACAACGAGAGCATGGAAATTCTGGCAGGAGTCTGGTTTAGTTGATCAATCACTTTGTAATCACTTTTTCTGATGATCTTCAAAAACTCCTCAGCTTCTTTTGGTGTTACTGCTGCTTTTGGTGATGACACCTCAACAGGTGGCTCAACACTTGGTAGTTCAATTGTAGATTTTTCTTTATTTCTAGCTGGCACTTCCACTGGTTTGGCGGCAAATAAACGACCGCTACGGGTCATCCCACTAGGCCCCACAACTGCATCGCATTTGGCAGCGTCATACTCAATCACTAGTCTCTCTGGCCTCTGTTTAAAAACTTTGGGCTCAGATTTATTGACAGAATATTCTATTACCACCGGAGCTGGTCGCGCTGCTCTTTGTCTATTGACGTCATCTTCATCATACTGCATAATCACGGGTGCTGGTCGGGCGGGCCTCTGTTGAAAGGCTTCCGAAGGATCATACTGTAAGACTACTGGCGCTGGTCGAAGTCGCCTTGTCGGATAAGCACTTGTTTCATCATACTGAATATCAATAGCAGACACGTTCGAATCTCTTTGTTCTATTTGTATTATCCCATGCTCTAAGAACCTTTGCAGATGTTTCTTTACCACTTTGTCGCTACTGCGAAAATCGGCGCCGACTGACAGAAGAGTCGCCATCGTGGATTATTTATCCCAACGGAGGGAAAGGAAACGCTCGAAGTAAACCTCGCAAAAAACGGGAAAAGGTATGGTCATCGCAACCAAAACCTGGGTTCGGGAGTCGGTTACGCAAGGGGAAGGTATTAGCACCCCTCACGTCCGTCGTACTCGACGGGATCCACGCTTGCTTGGGTTGTCTAAAGGATGCAAAAACAATCTATCTACGGCTGCTAAATCTAAACAGAAAGGAATTGACTCGATAGAGCGTCGCACTCTACGCCTACGTATTCTCAAGAGAGAAAGTCAGAGTCAACGTAGTTCGGGACTACAGGGAAATTGGCTCGCCAAGACCTCGCGTCTTGTGCCTACGTACTTCCACACTGCATGGAAGATCAGAGCTTTACGTAGTTCAGGATAACTACGGCTAGGCTGGGCGTTCTCACACAGCAGTGAGAAACTAATCTGGTTTTACAGGTACGGGAACCTATGGGAAAACTACGGTCTGGTCTCAAATGCACTCGGGCAAGAGAGAAAAAGGGTAACATCAGTCGTCAGCGGGAAAGTCTCGATCGCACAGCAGCGAGAGAACAAAAGGTTAATTGTTAGTGTGCTCGCTAGGATATCGCATCCTATGCCTACATATCCTCGTCTGATACGAGGAATCAGAGCAGCTGTAGTTCGGCTACTTCGGGACCACAGCTCAAATCTCGTTTTATTAACATTCTGAAAAGTGATTACAATGATTGAATACTGAAAATAAACTCCTAGGAAATACTATCCTATCCATCTATAATGGAAAAATCAAATGGAAAATAGTCCCCTAACAAGTGGACCTTTGAAAAACTATCTCTAAAAAATGTGTGAAAGAATTTCTATGAAAAAATGTACTCTAAAAATATTAAATCTAATATTTTTTCTCTTTTTTATACTTCTATTTTCTTTTTTTTTTCATGTCTTTCTTTTTTCTTTTCAATATTTTTCACATTCTTTCTCCTTTTCTTTTTCAATATTTTTCTCTCTATTTTTCTCTATTTTTCTCACTATTTTTCCACATTCTTTTTCAATATATTTTCTCTTCTTCTTTTTTAATATTTCTTTTTTCTCAACATTTCTTTTTTCACATATTTTTTCTTCAATATTTCTTTTTTATATTCCTTTTTTTATATTTCTTTCATTCTTTTTCCTATTCAAAGAAAATAAGAAAAAAACAAAAATACAAGGGAGGGGGGTATGTTTACAAGGGGGAGTTAATCAGAAGAAAAAATGATAACAAACTGGGCCCAGCCCAGTATACAGCAAAAACGGGGGGAGGGGTACTGGAAGAAAACTGGGGTGCAAGCAAAAACATTGGGCCCAGCCCATAGTCCCTCCAAAAATACAGAAACGGAGGGTGTAGCAAGAAAAAATGGGGGTGCGAACTGGGAAATGAATTAGGCCCAAGGCCCATGTCCACTGAGTCCAACTCCCTAGTCCCCTCCCTCACACTCGTTTCCCCTTTCTGAAACCCTAGCCCTTCTCCCTCACACTCACCGCCGCCGCCGACTACCTCCACCCAGTCTCCTCGTCTCCGATCGAAATCTCTCTCTCACCATCTTCAAATTACTCTTTTCTGTTCTCTCTCCGTTCAACCTTCAAACCTTGTTCTTCCTCTGAACCTCTCTTCACCTTCGATTCAAACACTATCTTTTCTCTTCACTCATCTCAAATCAAGCATTGTTCTTGAGGAAGAAGATCCGGTCTTGAGAAAGGACCAAGAACTTAAAACAACTTGCGGAAGATGAAGGATCTTGACGGATGTTGTGTGGGCGTGTTCTTGATCTGGAAACTCACTGAAGGATCTTGAATGTTTTCTAGACCTACGCTGAAGCTCCTGGTGAGATCTTGAGTGGAATCTGATGATGTGTTGACGATTTCTGGAACGATTCTGGAAAACGGCGATGAAGGAGCGAAGCAAGAAGATGAAGATTCATATAGTTCTTCTGGAAAGAATGAAGATGATAGATCTTCCGATGAACAATGTTGAAGGAATCTGGGGGATTTTCTGAAGGTTTGATGAGGAAGGAGATGGTTCTTTAATGTTCTTGCTGGTTTGATGGATCTTGAAGGAAGATCTACGAAGAACTTGAGAAACGATTTTCTGGAAAAGTCTTGGAGGATGATCATGATGATGAGTGTACCAATTGTTGATGATGATCGGAGATGGAAGAGAGGATGAAGGTCGACCGGAGAAGATGAGAGGAAAATGACGGATTCTGGAATTTTTTGGGTTTCCGGTGACGGGTATGGCAGCCGGAGTTGGTTGCTGAGTAGTTACGGTGGCCGGAGAGGTTGGGGGCGGTGGTTGCATGGCCGCCGGCCATGCAACCGATGAAGGCTCAGAGGGAGGCACGTGTCTTGGTGGGTGGAGGGAGCTATCGCATGTATGCCACTTGGCGTAGCGTGGCAGAGAGAAGAGAAGGTGGATGGGATGAGGTGTCTGCGTGTGAGTGTGATATGTGGCTAGATCTGGACTTAACACGTGGCTGCTGAATATATATTGCATTGGATAATTCTGGACCTTTCTGGAAATGGACCCTGCGAATTTGGGCCTCCAAAGCACTACTGGCCCAATACGAAAATACAATAAACCTCCCAAAAAATTGCATTGAAACTGATTAATGAAGGAAAATGAATTAAATCTTGATTAACTAATTAACTAACTAATTCTAACCAAATCTCAATTAAACCTAAAAGAAAGAATTAACCTAAAAACTCTATTAACTCTAATTAAATTCTAAACCAATAAAACTCTAATACTTCCACTAATCAAAAAGCTCTCATAAATCCACTAATCTACAAAAATTCTAATAATTCTCTATTAAAACTCTAATAAACCTATATTAAATTCTATAAAAGAAAATCTATTAAAAGAAAAACTCTATTTATTCTATTAAGAAAATAGTAAAAAAAAATCTATTTAAATTCTATAATATTCTAAAATTGATTAAAACTATTAAAACTATTTAAAGAAACTATTAATATCCTAAAATGATTAAAAAAATCTAATAAAACCCTAATAATGCCTAATAAAATCCAGAAAAATTCACAATAATTCCCGAAGGAACAAAATATAGCACTGAACGACAAATAACACTGCGAGAGCGCACAAAAATAGCCGGTAAAAATCAACGGACACCTAAATATCCCTAAAAACAACAGCGCGAGCTGAAAACACCGGGAATAGCTCGAGTTCCCAAAAAAACGATTCTACTCATCTAAACTGATTAAAAAAACACCTGAGACGCGAGACGAGGGCTGTGATCCCGATAAAATCAAAACAAATGAAAAATGCACTGTATGCGATATGCAGATGCGAATGCGGTCATGCGTCGAAACATAGGACCAGATACGGGACCCGGTTGGTCAAATTTTAGGGTGCAACAGCTGCCCCTATTCAAGCGGCTTGGACCTGAATGGTTGAAGAGCGCTCAGCCTTCAAACATTCAGGGTAGATGACGGTTGAATACCAATGAAACCCTGAAATTTGCCAACCGCGGGAATATACTGCAAAATTGCTTGAGGAATAAAATCCAGAACCGAACCCAGCCGTCACGGCAACAAACTGATCAATCATCTGATAAAGAACTCCTGATTTTAACGCCAGTTATCCGCGTGATACCCCATTTAACAAACCCGAGGGTTGCAACAAAACATTTGATCTTCTCACATCGTCTACTGATAGACAGGAAGAGAAATATACTCACATCGTCCGAAGATGGACGGGAAGACCCCCTTGATCCTGAAGGAAAAAACGATACTCACATCGTCTAACGATAGACGGGAAGACACCCATAATCCCGAAGGAAAAAAATTCAATACTTACATCGTCTAATGATAGACGGGAAGACACCCATAATCCCGAAGGAAAAAAATTCAATACTCACATCGTCTAATGATAGACGGGAAGACACCTATAATCCCGAAGGAAAAAAATTCAATACTCACATCGTCTAATGATAGACGGGAAGACACCCATAATCCCGAAGGAAAAAAATTCAATACTCACATCGTCTAAAGATAGACGGGAAGACACCCATAATCCCGAAGGAAAAAAATTCAATACTCACATCGTCTAATGATAGACGGGAAGACACCCATAATCCCGAAGGAAAAAAATTCAATACTCACATCGTCTAAAGATAGACGGGAAGACACCCATAATCCCGAAGGAAAAAAATTCAATACTCACATCGTCTAAAGATAGACGGGAAGACACCCAAAATCCTGAAGGAAAAAAATTCAATACTCACATCGTCTAAAGATAGACGGAAAGACACCCAAAATCCAATACTCACATCGTCTAAGGATAGACGGAAAGACACCCAAAATCCTGAAGGAAAAAAATCCAATACTCACATCGTCTAATGATAGACGGAAAGACACCCTGATCGAAGGAACACCATTAATACTCACATCGTCTAAAGATAGACGGAAAGACACCCATACGCACTTCAACAACATCCCTCAAATTTCAGAATCCTTCTGTCTACGGGAATTGATGGAAAGAACAATATCCTTAAAGGGGCCACATCGTCAGTGTGGACCGACGGGAAGAAAACCACCTTCAAATAGCTCTGTCGTCAATAAGAATCGACAATCAGGAAAACCCTCTTGAAACGTCATCTCATCCAATACACAGAAAGAAAACCACTATCCGAAAGATCGCTGTGAAACCCCTCAACATCGAAAGATATCCGGAGAAGACTCGCTGGGGAAACACACCATCCGTATGATCTGATGATAAGAAACCCGCTAAAAAATCACCTGAAACTTCACATCATCTACTGATAGACGGAAAGAAAACCAATTAGAACTCAAGATGTCTGATGATAGACGGAGAAACCCACTTCTTGGAGGAACACATCGTCAATATGAATTGACGGGAAGAGAAGTTTGTCGATACCAGATGACTGATTGATCAAAGCATAACTGTTGCATGATCTGAAATACGAATAAACTGTCGAACTGTCTGAACACTGCCGCTGGATGAATGCCCCTAAACTGATCACAGCGTAATTCACGCGCCATATGAGGCTGATAGAAAACCTGGCTTATGCTTCGTATGCATATGTATATGCTTGACTTTTTCTATGACGTAATGCTCCATTCAGGATGGAAATCCTACGCATTTTGAAAATGAAATGCAAGTATGATGCAAATATGATGCAATATGCTAATGCAGGCTCGGGCTGCTGGAGAAAGTCGGGTACAGAAAACCATTTCAGCAAAATAAATGCTGAAGACGAAGCCAACTCCGCTGGGGATAAACAGGATACCACATAATCACTCCAGCAAAATAAATGCTGGAAGAGTGAAGTCAACTCCGCTGGGGAATTTGGGAACTTAACCGAGCACCTCGTTGAAGTAACACCCTGCTGGGGAATATAATTCTGCTGGGGAATAGCTTACCCGTGCCAATGAAAAATTGGGCTTTGCTGGAGAAAAATAGCTGGAGTCTTCCTGCGTACTGATGAAGCTCGGAGTCGGAAACTGATGCGCCAACACGGATGGGCCTCACAGTGATCGCCAGCATTGATTCATACTTTTAGGCTATCTGTGATGGGTCAAGTACAACTGACGCTGGAAAACATTCTGTCTGAATACACAGTCTCCTGGTTGAAGAGTCAAGGGATAGTAACACGACTTCCCGCATTCGTATCGCCTTCGAAAATCGACTGAATCTGCTCGAATAGCTCTAAATGACCCTGATGATACGGAGAAGAACAAACCTTTCGCTTCTGATATGCCCCAGCCTGCGGGACTTCTGTGGGGATAGTCCTCAAAAGGGAATCTGAACATTTGTACCCCGATAGTCTGATATGAACTGCTCCAGCATTCTGAACTTCGGAGAGATACTTCACCTCAAATGCTTCTTGAATAAAGAACTTCTGCGCTCTTAAGATGGCCTGCCCCTGACTGCAATGACTTTGTCCCTGATTATCTGATTCAGAGCAGCCCCTGACTACAAGATATTCACCGAATCTCAACCTGATTGCCCCAGGATAACTGGCTTCCAAAGGCTGACCTGACTGGGGATCACGACAATAGTTTGCCCCTGCTCTCGGAGCATTCGGGCGCTCAGTATTCTATCCTGACCATACCTTTCATTGCAGGAAACTTTCCCGCTGTCAAGCGCTTACTCGCAAGTAAAACAAGTTGTTCTGCATAAAAGACATAGTAATGCAACACATATGACAGCTTTGATATCCAATCTGTTCACTGGGAAAAGGAAAAACAGTTTATGGCATAAAAGGCACAAAACATTTATCAAGAATATCAACATCAGTACCAACATGGTAAAAGGAACCCTTTTAGGAGTCAGAATCGACGCGACCTTTACCGAAGTATGCTTTCGAAACGACCTGCTTCAATTAGGACTTTTGAAGGTTGTAACGTGGTCAGGTTCACGGTTTTGAAGGAAAGGATAAAGGCTCAAAGTTCATTTTAACCCACCCATTCTCCTTGATGTTCTCCCATCCTACGTTCAGCTAATTCGACCTTAGCGCTCACCTCTCAGAGGTTAAAAGATAGGATGTGATAGTTCGAGAAATTATGTTTTTGGAGTGACATTCACTCAATCTTTGTCTTTGACACTTGAGGTCACACGACTCGTATCTCATTTGAGGATTTTTCTTTTGATCCTTTTCATCTTTTTTCTTATCCCTAACTTTTGCCTGGACTGACTCTTTGGAGTTTCTTTTGATTCTTTAAGTCCAGCGGGATACCCTCATTTTTGCCTAAGTCATTTATCTTGACGCTTTGACTTAGCGGGCTTTTGATTCTTTTTTCTCTTTTTTCTTTCGAACAAGTCGTGTGACGCTGGTTGTCTGACTCATTGGGGAATAATGTGACTGTTTCACTCCTAATGCTGAACCATTGTGGTTTCTTATGCACGGCCTCTAGAGGTGTGATTGATCCTCGAACGGACACTCCTTTTGCAATTTGGACGCTCGGTCAAATTAGCTAACACCTACCCTGCCCCAGGTTAAGATTGAGGGTTTTTCATCCACAGAAAGAAACTCCTACTACAAGGCTCAAAGGGGTTGACAAGGGATTATCTTCCTTATAACTCCGGTGTTTAGGGATTTGAAACAATGCCTGTACATCATCAACAGGTTTTATTTCAAAAGCATACAATCAGAAGCTGCGTGTCGTTCATTTTCGTCATCCTCCTCAGATCCTTCTTAACCAAGCATTGGACATTTGTAAAAACAATTAGTGAACACGAACGGATTCAATCAAAACATGCATATTTATTCCATTATCATCAATTGAATGAAAACAACAAGTTTTACAAGCAAGATTGCAATTTAAACAGGAATGAAACTACAAATGTAAAGAAATGACAAGATAAAACACAGAAAAATGCCAGCTTCCTAGAACCGGGCTTTCACATCTGTCCTGCTGCTGATCCAGCTATCTTCACAATCAGTTATTAGAGGCAACCTGATGCTGTCCTGATCTGCTTTCAGAGACCCAACCAAATTACAGGGTCCCTCCTCCTCATTCAGATGATTTTGGGTCCTTCCTGCCCGAAGTTGATTGTTGCACTGTCAAGTAGGTCATGTACTTTATGCTTGAAGGCCAGACAATCTTCAATGTTGTGCCCCTGTGCTCCTGAATGAAAATCACAGCGCTCCTTGATATCATACCCTGCTGGAGGTGTCCCTGTCAGCGGGGCTAACTTGCTCTTCTCAACCAACTGTAATCGTAGCAACACCTGAAGAAGTTCGGCATACGGCATTGGAGGCACACTAAATACCCTCAACGGTCTCTGATTTTGAGCTCTTCGCTGATCGGGATGCTGCTGCCTCTTCCACTGTTGAGATCGTTGCTGTCGTTGCTGGAATTGAGTTGACTGTTGAACAACCTTCGTAGCAAATACAACATCGGTTTCTTGACTTTCACCGCACTGATTAAAGCACTCCTTATGCTTAGCCATCTTCTTTCTCAGATCTGCCCCAGGAATAGGCAACAGTTGCGGGCATGGAGATTCTGACACCATGGAATCCAGGATACGTTTCTGACCTACTGCAGCTTTAGAAACATCTGTCATCTTAGCATCAACTGAGACAGGAGCAATACGTACAGCTACGCCGCTCGGCGTGAATTCAATATCTTTCGAGTCAATCAGGTCTTGAACATTGTGCTTAAAAGCATGACAACTCTCGATGTCATGTCCGAGTGCCCCAGAATGAAATTCACATTGCTTACTGGCATCGTACCCATAAGGAAGCGCTCCTGTGGGTGGTTCCAACGTTCTCTTTTCAACCATCTTGAACCTCAATAAAGTCTGAAAGAGCTCAGCATACATTGAAGGTGGCGCCTCAAATGCCCTCTTTGGCTTCCCCTCCTGAATCCTCCGTAGAGCCGGGTGCATCTTTTGTTACTGCTCAGGTTCCACAGGCCCAGGGGGCACGAGCCTCTTCACTGCGGCTTCAAATAGTTGATCATCCTCCTTCCTAAACACATTCTTGACTACTTCCACGATCAAGCTCATTTGGGTCTTCAGTTGACTATTTTCCTCTTTGAGGATCTTCTGCTCCAGACACATCTCTTGCATGTCTCTCATCATCTGCCCCAGCTGGCTTCGGACTTCGACCAATTCAACCTGATTCTGTTCTATATCTCTGAAGGAATTCCTGCAACAAACTGTAACTGGCTACCCTGCTTGATTCTGAAATCTGCTCAAGTCTGCTCCAACCCCTTGGTCGTCTTCTGACAATCAATAGTTGCTCAATCCACACTCTGAGTGCTCACCTTCAGGAAACAAAGGTTGGATCAGAACTCTGGCTAGCTGGAGAAATGCTATGCAATATGATGCGAAGATGCCTATGCAAATGCAATGCAATGCAACAAACACGGGATCACAATCCGAATACTGCTGCACTGCTGACGGAGTACGTTTGCTCTGAAGAGAAGACCAAAATAACGGGTAGGTTGGAAGTCAAGTTTCCTGCAAAAAAAACCCCCACTCACAGGTATGGACCTATATCTGACAAGGTACGGCATCCTATGCGGTCGTTAGCGTCACAGACTTTCAAGACTGACGATACGATTCCCAGAAGGAGTGGCATCATCAAGTCTTGAAGAGGCCTCACTTAGCTAACTTCCAAATGATCGGTTCCCGGAGTCGACAATCCAACTAACCAACAACCCCTTCGACCCAAAGGGTAGAAAAAGAAGTCAACCAGAAGAACCTCGTCCGAGTGTAGATTTCGCGGGACACTAGTACAAGCAAAGCCGGTACGCGCCCACTAATCTCTACTCTAAGTCTAAGGTGCACTCAAGCCCAGGTTCGGCTTCTCACTCAATCATAGAACACCCGTCACACCCCAACAGCAACAAATAATATCAATAAATAAACCCCAATACACAAGCAAACAAGCGCTAGGATTGACTCTCTTAGGGGACGTTGGATCCCACATGCATGGGGAACTATCGCAGTCCCCAGCAGAGTCGCCAGCTGTCGCTACTGCGAAAATCGGCGCCGGCTGACAGAAGAGTCGCCACCGTGCATTATTTATCCCAACGAAGGGAAAGGAAACGCTCGAAGTAAACCTCGCAAAAAACGGGAAAAGGTATGGTCATCGCAACCAAAACCTGGGTTCGGGAGTCGGTTATGCAAGGGGAAGGTATTAGCACCCCTCACGTCCGTCGTACTCGACAGGATCCACGCTTGCTTGGGTTGTCTAAAGGATGCAAAAACAATCTATCTACGGCTGCTAAATCTAAACAGAAAGGAATTGACTCGATAGAGTGTCGCACTCTACGCCTACGTATTCTCAAGAGAGAAAGTCAGAGTCAACGTAGTTCGGGACTACAGGGAAATTGGCTCGCCAAGACCTCGCGTCTTGTGCCTACGTACTTCCACACTGCATGGAAGATCAGAGCTTTACGTAGTTCAGGCTAACTACGGCTAGGCTGGGCGTTCTCACACAGCAGTGAGAAACTAATCTGGTTTTACAGGTACGGGAACCTATGGGAAAACTACGGTCTGGTCTCAAATGCACTCGGGCAAGAGAGAAAAAGGGTAACATCAGTCGTCAGCGGGAAAGTCTCGATCGCACAGCAGCGAGAGAACAAAAGGTTAATTGTTAGTGTGCTCGCTAGGATATCGCATCCTATGCCTACATATCCTCGTCTGGTACGAGGAATCAGAGCAGCTGTAGTTCGGCTACTTCGGGACCACAACTCAAATCTCGTTTTATTAACATTCTGAAAAGTGATTACAATGATTGAATACTGAAAATAAACTCCTAGGAAATACTATCCTATCCATCTATAATGGAAAAATCAAATGGAAAATAGTCCCCTAACAAGTGGACCTTTGAAAAACTATCTCTAAAAAATGTGTAAAAGAATTTCTATGAAAAAATGTACTCTAAAAATATTAAATCTAATATTTTTTCTCTTTTTTATACTTCTATTTTCTTTTTTTTTTCATGTCTTTCTTTTTTCTTTTCAATATTTTTCACATTCTTTCTCCTTTTCTTTTTCAATATTTTTCTCTCTATTTTTCTCTATTTTTCTCACTATTTTTCCACATTCTTTTTCAATATATTTTCTCTTCTTCTTTCTTAATATTTCTTTTTTCTCAACATTTCTTTTTTCACATGTTTTTTCTTCAATATTTCTTTTTTATATTCCTTTTTTTATATTTCTTTCATTCTTTTTCCTATTCAAAGAAAATAAGAAAAAAACAAAAATACAAGGGAGGGGGGTATGTTTACAAGGGGGAGTTAATCAGCAGAAAAAATGATAACAAACTGGGCCCAGCCCAGTATACAGCAAAAACGGGGGGAGGGGTACTGGAAGAAAACTGGGGTGCAAGCAAAAACATTGGGCCCAGCCCATAGTCCCTCCAAAAATACAGAAACGGAGGGTGTAGCAATAAAAAATGGGGGTGCGAACTGGGAAATGAATTAGGCCCAAGGCCCATGTCCACTGAGTCCAACTCCCTAGTCCCCTCCCTCACACTCGTTTCCCCTTTCTGAAACCCTAGCCCTTCTCCCTCACACTCACAGCCGCCGCCGACTACCTCCACCCAGTCTCCTCGTCTCCGATCGAAATCTCTCTCTCACCATCTTCAAATTACTCTTCTCTGTTCTCTCTCCGTTCAACCTTCAAACCTTGTTCTTCCTCTGAACCTCTCTTCACCTTCGATTCAAACACTATCTTTTCTCTTCACTCATCTCAAATCAAGCCTTGTTCTTGAGGAAGAAGATCCGATCTTGAGAAAGGACCAAGAACTTAAAACAACTTGCGGAAGATGAAGGATCTTGACGGATGTTGTGTGGGCGTGTTCTTGATCTGGAAACTCACTGAAGGATCTTGAATGTTTTATGGACCTACGCTGAAGCTCCTGGTGAGATCTTGAGTGGAATCTGATGATGTGTTGACGATTTCTGGAACGATTCTGGAAAACGACGATGAAGGAGCGAAGCAAGAAGATGAAGATTCATATAGTTCTTCTGGAAAGAATGAAGATGATAGATCTTCCGATGAACAATGTTGAAGGAATCTGGGGGATTTTCTGAAGGTTTGATGAGGACGGAGATGGTTCTTGAATGTTCTTGCTGGTTTGATGGATCTTGAAGGAAGATCTACGAAGAACTTGAGAAACGATTTTCTGGAAAAGTCTTGGAGGATGATCATGATGATGAGTGTACCAATTGTTGATGATGATCGGAGATGGAAGAGAGGATGAAGGTCGACCGAAGAAGATGAGAGGAAAATGACGGATTCTGGAATTTTTTGGGTTTCCGGTGACGGGTATGGCGGCCGGAGTTGGTTGCTGAGTAGTTACGGTGGCCAGAGAGGTTGGGGGCGGTGGTTGCATGGCCGCCGGCCATGCAACCGATGAAGGCTCAGAGGGAGGCACGTGTCTTGGTGGGTGGAGGGAGCTATCGCATGTATGCCACTTGGCGTAGCGTGGTAGAGAGAAGAGAAGGTGGATGGGATGAGGTGTCTGCGTGTGAGTGTGATATGTGGCTAGCTCTGGACTTAACACGTGGCTGCTGAATATATATTGCATTGGATAATTCTGGACCTTTCTGGAAATGGACCCTGCGAATTTGGGCCTCCAAAGCACTACTGGCCCAATACGAAAATACAATAAACCTCCCAAAAAACTGCATTGAAACTGATTAATGAAGGAAAATGAATTAAATCTTGATTAACTAATTAACTAACTAATTCTAACCAAATCTCAATTAAACCTAAAAGAAAGAATTAACCTAAAAACTCTATTAACTCTAATTAAATTCTAAACCAATAAAACTCTAATACTTCCACTAATCAAAAAGCTCTCATAAATCCACTAATCTACAAAAATTCTAATAATTCTCTATTAAAACTCTAATAAACCTATATTAATTTCTATAAAAGAAAATCTATTAAAAGAAAAACTCTATTTATTCTATTAAGAAAATAGTAAAAAAAAATCTATTTAAATTCTATAATATTCTAAAATTGATTAAAACTATTAAAACTATTTAAAGAAACTATTAATATCCTAAAATGATTAAAAAAATCTAATAAAACCCTAATAATGCCTAATAAAATCCAGAAAAATTCACAATAATTCCTGAAGGAACAAAATATAGCACTGAACGACAAATAACACTGCGAGAGCGCACAAAAATAGCCGGTAAAAATCAACGGACACCTAAATATCCCTAAAAACAACAGCGCGAGCTGAAAACACCGGGAATAGCTCGAGTTCCCAAAAAAATGATTCTACTCATCTAAACTGATTAAAAAAACACCTGAGACGCGAGACGAGGGCTGTGATCCCGATAAAATCAAAACAAATGAAAAATGCACTGTATGCGATATGCAGATGCGATTGCGGTCATGCGTCGAAACATAGGACCAGATACGGGACCCGGTTGGTCAAATTTTAGGGTGCAACACACTTCGTCAGTCAAATTCTCCCCTTCTTTTTGGGCAATCATCCCACTTTTCTTCAATTGTTCTCCGATAACGGCCATCGGAGTACGGATATCTTCAACATTCGTAATTAGCCTCAAACCACTATTTTCTTCCACAGCATTGACAGAAGGACCTCCATGTTTATGCAACGGATCCTTCGTAATGTTGGCACCTCTAGGTGTAAAAGTGAGATCTTTGGACTCTATCAAATCCTGCACCCTATTTTGAAACGCATAACAGTTGTCTATGGGGTGTCCAGGGGCTCCCTTATGAAACTCACAATGGGCATTCGCATCGTACCCGGGGGGTATGGAAAGGTTGCTGGTCGTAAATCTCGCAACGTTAAGTGTCCACTCTGATTTAGTTGAGCAAAGATCTGCCCATATGACATAGGCAGTGGGTCATGTTGTCTTCTTGGCTGTCTCGGCCTTTGTTGTCTTTGAGTCAGGGCATTCTGATATTGCGGTGGAGGAACTCTCTGATAATTTGGCTGCTGATTCTGCTGTTGAGCCGGTTGTTGATAAGGAGCATGGGCTACTGCAGCTACCTGTGGATATTGGATGTTCACTGGAGTTCTATCTCCTCGTCCTCTCATCACGGCATTAGTTTTGTCTTCCCTTTTCTTCACAAAAGGCTTCCTTCCTCCATTTATCGGGACCGCATCCTTGTTCTTCTTCAAAGTACTCTCGATTCTTTCACCTACTGACACCACTTCAGCAAAGTTAGGGAAACTGGACCCGAGCATACGGTCCAAGTATTGAGGTTGCAGAGTTCCCATAAACATGTCAGTTAACTCCTTAGTCAGCAATGATGGTTGAACACGGGCAGCCAGCTCCCTCCACCTTTGGGCATACTCCTTAAATGACTCATTGTTACGTTGAGTCATGTCTTGCAGCTGCGTGCGATTTGGTGCCAAATCAGTGTTATACTGATAATGTTGTGAAAACGCATCTGCTAGATCTCTCCACGTACTGATTTGTCCTTTTTCTAACTACGTATACCATTCCAATGATGCCCCACTGAGGATATCTTGGAAGTAATATATTAAGATCAAGTCGTTATCAATGTGAGCTGCCATCTTGCGACAGTACGTTCGCATATGGGTTTTGGGGCAACTGACCCCCTTGTACTTCTCAAAGTCTGGGACCTTGAATTTCTTCGGTATCACCAATCCTGGTACTAGGCACATGTCAACAGCATCCAACCCTGGAGTCTTCTTGATTTCCAATGACTTGATTTTCTCTTCAACAGTTCGTAGTCTATCTGCAGCAAAGTCATTAGTAGCCCCCACATTGTGTTGAGGAGGAGGTGGTGGAGGTTGGTAGAAAGCATCATATTGTTCATCCATGTCTGCTTCAGAAACCTGACGCGCGGATATGGAACGGTCAACAAGGTCTACGTGGGGAGTTTTAACAATCCCAGAAGTTCCTATATTGTCAGCCGCTTTCTTGGCATCAGCAAAAGTCTCAGCATTGTTTTCTTTTTGGGCTAGCGTCAGCATTGTCTCCAGCAACTGGTCCATCTTCATCTTGAGAGCGTCGATGTCACCTCTCATAGTGTTCTGAGTCTCTTCCATCTGCTCCAGCGTCATTTGGTAATTGTGTCGAGTTTCGTAACGGTGATGAATAGTCAGCTTAACTCAAATCTGATACGCAAAGGGTATAAATTTAGAATCGTGCGGCGTGAAAAAAAGACGTGTTCCATGATATGCAAGATGATATGCATTTGTTTTTCAGGGAATTTTCGAATTAATTTCTTAACATACACAAGAATATTGAGAACAATTTAAACCACATTCATTCATAGAAGGATAATATTCATGTGATACAAAAAAGGAAAATCATTCAAAATACAGCCCATAATGTTTGATTAAAAATAAACAAACTTCAAACTCTTGGCCTTTGGGCTTCACGTTCTCTTAACTCCTCTTTGAACCTGCTCAACATGTCCTTGCACGTGCACAAAAAGTCGCAGATACTGTGGGGAGTAGAATCATCCATCGCTTCCATGGCATCCCTATGCTTCCAAACCAGATCTTTGGTCAACCAGTTGCAGAACTCGATTAATCCGTTGAGTTTGTTGCGATACATGTCCCAGTCAGCTATCAGTATATGGATGGACCTCTCATATCCTCTGAAATCACTAGCCGTTTTCTCTCTTGCAGCAGACCACGCGGCTTTATCTGCTAAGACATCTTTTATTTGCTACTTCAAGTTAGCTGCATAGTCTTTGACGGAGTTTAACTCTATGCACACCTTGTCCCAATCAGCAGTTTTAGCCTGAGCAACCCTTAAAGCCCCCTCTTTGAGCCTGCGTTCCTCTATTTCAGCAGCTCTTGACTGGCGTAAAGCATTGTCTAGCTTATGGATCTCTAGTCCCATCTCCTCTCGGATTGTCTTGTTTCTTTTGGTAGCCGCAAGCCAACAGTTTTCATTTTGAACACATTTCTTCCTGGCACTGTCTAATTCTTCTTTCAGGCCCCTCACCCTGCTATCAGACTGATCAAGACATACCTTAACCTTTTTCTTTCGATGCTCTTCTTCGTCAGCTTTCTTCCCTACTGCCTCTAGCTGGGTGTTCTTGTGCTGGAGCTCCCACTTCATATCATTTTTCTCTCTGGTGACTTCTTGAAGTCTCACCTCAAGGTTCTCATTTTCTTTCAACAATTTGGCTATGGTGGCTTGGAGGTCTTCAGCTTCTTCTATTGGAATATGAGTAGGTTTAGGTTCAAGCACAGGCTCATATACCTTTTCTTTAAAAGGCATCTTAACCTCATTGGCCCTCTCCCTCACCCATACAAAGTAAGGCTCTTTAGTTATACCATTTCTTCTTCCCAATTCACCTTTTCCCTTCTTCTTAATGGTCTTCCAAGATCTTGTAATCTTTCTAAACAAATCAGGGTTCTCAGACCCTAAGTCATGCATCAAGAAGGCTTCAAGGTCATTTTCCTTAGGAGGTGCTACCATAGGGTACCCAAGCTGCCTAACTGATAACATCGGATTAGAGTTAATACAGCATCGAGTTCCTAACAGCGGGATATTAGGAAATTCACCATAACTAGTGATAACTTCCTCAAAGTCTTGTGAATACCAAGAGAGATCAGCAGACCTAAGCGACACCATCCTTTGAGCCCAACTATCATCAGCTCGATCGACAAATGGTCCCTTAGTAGGCATGTGCAAATGCAACCACTGGTACAAGAGAGAGGCGCAACAAACAATAGAGCCACCTTTCCTGTCACTCCTCCAACTCAAGTAATAGAAGACATCAGCCAGAAGGGTTGGCACATGATTTTTGGTTAAGAACACATGAATAGCTGTCACGTCTACGAAATCATCTATGTTACAGAATAAAATGATTCCATAAATAGCTAAAGCCACCACTGCATAGCAAGCATCCCAACTTTGGGCCTTAATAAGTGCATCCGCTTTGTTTATAAGGAACTTGAGAGGAAGTCCTTTAAATCCACCTTTAGCTTTCCAATTATCAGTGATGTCCCTCTTATGCATGTGAAGGGCATCAGCAATTACTTCGTCTTCTAAATCTTCCTTTACTCCTACGAATGGCAATTTATCCTTCATAGGAATACCCACTAGTCTCTCAAATTCTTCCAATGTTGGCGCCAGCTGAAAATCTTGAAACGTGAAGCACCTTAAAGGAGAATCGTAGAACTGGGCCAAGGTGATAAGTGCCTTAGAATCTACGTCTTGCATTAACAGGCGAATAATCCTGCCATAATCCTTCGTAAAGTTAATTCTGAACACAGTAGGGATACGAGAAACCAAACTGCGCAAGTCTTCCAATTTTGTTCTCTTGAAGTTGTAAGGAAGTGGGCACCTGACGTTGCTTCCCATAGTTCCTGTATGTTGACAATATAATTCTTAAATTCCCTGAAAATCAAAATGTAAATGTTATGGTATGAGTATGATGCAGATGCAAGGACGGAAGTAACCAAAACAAAATCTGAAGTTAAAAGTTCTCTGATTTCTGAAATCCCATGGGTAGGTTCTATACGGGTAAGTGCCTAGAGTCATAGGTCCTTCAAAAAATATTATTGCTAAGGTGAAGATTCATCCCACAATAATACCTATGAAAGAGTCTCTTCTAGGTGAGGTTTTCGTGTCGTCCCACGAGAAAGACTCCTCGTGAGTCTCTACTACACAACCATCGAATCCAAGGTTTCTTAAAGGGACCTCAGAGTCATAGATCGAGGTTGAAAATATCATTGTCAGAATAACGATACGTTCAAGGGATCTCATCTGATTGGGGCGTTCGCATCAACCCAAAAAGGAGTGACCCTCATGAGTTAATACTACCAACCACCATGGAAAAAAGGTAGACGGTCCTTAGAGTTGTAGATTCAACCTAGAAAATACTACTGCCATGGCAAAGACTTACCACAACAATAATATCCTTAGGGAATCAACTCTAAGCGGGGCTTTCGCTTCCTCCCAACGAGAAAGACTCCTCGAGGGATTCCACTACACAACCACCATTCTAATCCTATGTTTTTTCTCGGACTCGGGTGTAGAGCCATCTCACAAAATTCCCAAAATCAGAACCCCAATAGTATCACAAGGAATAATAATAGAATATATAAAAGCAAGCAGATAAATAGCAAATAAATAAGGCAAGAAAACAAATAAAAGAAAATTCACAAACAAGCGGATCTAACTCTTGCGAATCGAGTCAAGTTAGGCTTGACTCTCTCTAGCATAGGGCTAGATTTTATCCCCAGCAGAGTCGTCATCTGTCGTACCTCGAAAAAATACGATCCTCGTGATGGCCGCGGAAAATACTGTTTGAAACAGAGTCGCCACCAAACTTTATTCATTCCAAGGATGGAATAGGAAAATATCGATAAAACCTTTAAGGAGATAAGATCAATGGTCATCGCAACCAATATTCTAGGTTCGGGAGTTGATTACATAGAGGGAAGGTATTAGCACCCTCTACGTCCGTTGTACTCAACGGGAACCTCTTGATTCGATTCGTGAGAGAAAGTTAACTATGTTTGTGTATCTTCTAAAGGAATTGCTTGCTAAAGGGGAAATGGGTGGTTTTAAGATAGGGTGCTCGCCAAGGATTGGGGCCCTTGTGCCTACGTATCTTCACTTGTAAGAAGTGGAAAATCAGAGCATTCGTAGTTCGTGGGACTACGGGTAAAAAGGGGATTGTGCTCGCCAAGATCATCGCAATCTTGTGCCTACGTATTCTCATTGATAAATGAGAAATCAAAGCAGCCGTATTTCGGCTTACGGTTTGCTAAAAGGTTGGTGTTTGGAGAGAACTTGGGTCGCATTCTAACTGCTAAACATTGGCCTGTTTGCTCATTAGGGGAGGCTGAAGCACAAGTTTGTTATGCGCGGAAGAAGGGACTAAACAATGTCCTCTGAAAAAGGTGTATGAGTTGTGGATTGCAGGAGGGCGAGAAAAAGATTGGTTAGATGTATTAAAAGTTTAGCTAGAGGTGACGACTACCTGAAGCTTAAGAAAGACTTCTCGGACCCAAGTAATCGGGAGAGTGAACCAAAGACTTGGAGCTCTCTCTTTTTCAACCTCAAATGCGAGAGGATAAAAAATTGAGTATGGTTTGAACAAGTTGAAAGGATGACGATTACTTGAGCCTGAAGAAAGACTTCTCGAACCCAAGTAATCGGGAAAGCGAACCAAAGACTTGGAACACTTTCTTTTTCATTGCAAAAGGAATTGTTTAAATGGTGTTTGAAAGATAGGATGTAATTAAAGTATTTTAATAGATGAGGATTAATCGAAGCTTAAGAAAGACTTCTCGGACCTCAAATAATCGGAAGAGTGAACCAAAGACTTGGAGCTCTCTCCTTTTCTCATCTAATATTATGAAAGATGTTTAATAATATTAAAATGTACTAATCGGATGACGATTACTCAAAGCTCAAGAAAGACTTCTCGGACTTTAAATAATCGGGAGAGTGAACCAAAGACTTGGAACTCTCTCTTTTTCATCTGTGTGTTTAAGAAAATGTTTGAATAAACTTATCGTTTTTAGAAGGGTTTTTTAGAAGACAATCGCTCGGGCTTAAGAAAGACTCCTCAGACCCAAACAATTGGGAGAGAGACCCAAAGACTTGGGACTCTCTCTTTTTCATCTAATATTAAAAATTGTGTTTAAATAGTTATTAAGTATTTTAGTTTGATTTAAAGAAAAATTTGCTTGATATGAATTAAGGTTTGAAATTTGCGCGATTGAACTAATGGATGGGATGTCCTATGGGTATAGGGTAAGGTCGATGGCGAGGCTAAAACACTCGACTTACAAGGAGAGTTAAAGGTTAATTGCGCTTGTCGTTGTACAAAGCCCAAGAGGAGGCTATAAGGTCGGTGGCGATCGTAAAAACGATCGGCTTACAATGGGGTTTGACTTCAAGTCAAGATATTAGTTTCTTTTTAAAAGGTTGAACAAGCATGTAAACAACATAAATATAATTGGGATTACGATAATGAAACATGTAAAAACATCACAAGAAAAAGATAGTAACCTAAATAAAAAAGGGGGATAGGCTAATCTAGACATGTTAACCTAATTAACATCCTAATTATCTAAGGTTAGTATGAGAAAAGAAATTGAATTAGCTATTAGATAATTTTAGACTTTAAAGAGAAAATAAATAATTAAGATAATTATTAAATTAAAATAGAAAATAAAATTAAAATTAAATATTTTGGTGTTGTTTTAAAATTTAAAAACTAATTTAAAATAATTAATCAAATTAAAATCAATTATTAATATTAGTTATTAAATAATTAATTATTATTAAATAAAAATATTTTAACTAAATTAATTAGATTAATTGAAAAAAAGACTCCAAATTTCTTTACAAAACAGAAAATTAAATAATGTTGTCTTTTTTAATTTTGTTTTCAGATATTATACTAAACAAGATTAGTAAGGACGCAGGGGATAAACACATGCGAATCATGGTGAAGGGATGGGCCGGTAATTGTCACCGGCAGGATACACCCACATACGCCAAGTGGCAACGGTCACGAGGGAAGAAAGAGAGAGACACGTCTCAAATTGCAGAGACCCTGCTCTATCTCCCTCTTTCAAACCCTCAACTAACTGTTCTCAAACCCTCTCTCTCACAAAAGCGACACGCTGAAAACCAGCTCAAGGTTGGGGATGACGGTGGCAGCGGCGATCACCGCCTCCTTCTCCGGCGACAAAACCCTACACACAAAGAAACAAACCCCCTAAACAAACCCTAACCCAAAAGAAAACTCCCCTCTTAACCTGTTCTTCCCTATTCAAACACCCAAATCGAAAGAAGAAAAAAAAAAGTAAATTCTAATCTCAGAAACAACAACAAAAAACAAATCAGGTCAAAACGATAGGATGCAACGACGTTTTCGGCAAACAACAATCAATGTTGGTTCGAAGAGCAACACAAGTTTCAGAAACTACCTTTGAAGAACCGCTGTCCAAGTATTCTCAGGTATTAACTTCAACCCCTCTTGCTTTAAACTCGTTCCCTTCGTTCTTCTTTGTATGTGGTTTGAACCTTCTGAGCGCTAAAGTTTTTTGTGGGTGAGAAAAAAAATTTTTAGGGTTTCTTCAATGTCCGCCCCTTTCTTGAGTGAATAGTAACTGATATATATATCCTTCACACATGTGAGCTAGGGCAAAACTTGGTAGAAACCATGTGAATTTTGGGTGAAAGAGAGTGGCTCCTTTCCTGTGATTTCTTGTTTGCTACTCACTTCTGGAAATATTTGTCTGGGTCTCAATTGGAAAATTTTACTCTAATTTTTTACCGTGTAAAAATAAACTTCTGGTGTGGTATTTTTTACTTTGACTAAAAAACACTTCTGACTTGTGCTAACCTTGTTGTCTTATGTTAAAATCATCCAGGATATCATCTTTAAAATCACAGGTTGTGACGAAGCCATGCTACCGGTTTCTAGAATTTGAAGGTGTGGAAGCTAGTGGGCTTACGCATTCTTTTCGCAGCTCTTTGTCCTCTCTGCTGATCCTCATCTCCTAAATTAAGTTTCATATGAAGATTGTCCAGACTTGTTTCAGAAGCAACTTGGATATCAACTGCGTAACCCAGAACAGATGACCTCCGTAGTGCAACAGTCCAATAGTATAGAGTATGCAACAAGGTCCAGCAATATGCGGCTGATTCTTTGTAATATGTTAAGTATTCACAGCCATGGCTATATTAGATAGGGGATGGTGATGCTAGAGGAGAAGCAAATAAAAACAATGGCCAACCTCTCCAAAATGGTTTTCAGGCAGCATTAGTATGCATGTTCAAAATGAAGGAATTAATTGGTCTCCGTGCCAATTTTCAATTTGGCAACAGCCTGCAACCCTTTGACTTTAGTTTAGATTCTAGACCAAAGAACTTCAATCCAGATATTACCAAGTCTGCTGTCTTTTTCTTCATGTGATCAATTAGTAATTCGTCGTACACAATTATGTCAGATTCTGTTAACAATTTGCGCTCCCTCAAGTTTGAGAAAACCTTTCTGGCCTCTTCAATCGTTCCATACTTGCACATGCCAGATATGATTGCAGAACATACAACATTTCCTAAAGAGCAACCCTGTTGCATCATCTTATTCAATACATTAATCACCTTTTCTGCATCATTTGACTTGCAAATGTGAAGAATGGTTAGACAATACTTAAATTCCATAGGTCCACTAGCAACATTGCCTAAGCAATCACTAACAAGCATCATAGCTTCATCAATTTCTCCAATTTCACAAAGTCCTTTAGCAAGGCAACAATAAGCAGCCACGGAAGGAATGCAAGACATCTTAATGATCTTATTATGACATACACATGCCTCCTTGATTTCGCCTCTGCTGTAAAGACCTTGGTTGTGTCGTTTTATTTCCGTTTAGTTACGATGGTGAGCTAGTTTCGAAACCTGCAGTGATAAGAAAGTACAGGGGTTTTGAGTGGTCTGTTATTAACATGTTACGGTTGTTTTCTTGGTACAGAACTTGTGTGGCAGGTTAGAGACATGGCGTGAAGGATTTGGTGGTTATATTGTCGAAGAATAGCTTCTCATTGACATCTTCGAGTGGATAGAAATCGCACAGATTATCTCCATAGGCTTTGATTGGTGAAACAAAGAGACTCTCACGATGGATTTGCTCAACGTCCCTCTTGCCGAGATCTACAACTTCTGAAACTGAAGTATTGATTATGTTTCAACTTTCAACAGCAGCAGCATCAATGTGTGTGTGATAACTTCTTTCTGTAGTTGAATTTGAAGTCTCATTGCAATGACATCTCCTGATGCATCCTCATTTACAATGGCATTGTTCCTAATAAATTTAGCACGTTGTGCGAACTTCAGCGTGCTTAATGTCTCAAGCAAACAACAAATGGAGGGACTTATATTTGCAATTATGATAGTTTTTGAATTCCCTCCGAGAGAATCCTGAAGTAAAAATGTTAGCTTTGAGTCACGGTAAGGAACATGGTGTGACTTCCCATTAGATATACCAACCAGGTTCATAATCACAAGTCCCAAAGTTGAAAGAGACTTGTTGATATTAGTAGCTTCCTTAAGGCGTTCTCCCTCAGCACCAGAACTTTTCTGCCTCTCAGAACCAGCCGAATCAACAAGATTGAGTCGAGCAAATTGAAAGTGAGTAACTCCTTGAGAATCCCATTAACTCTCAATGATGCAAGTAAATACACTATGAGAACGGCTGCTAGCACGATTCATATTAGTAGCAGCCACCTTTCTGTTTGCAGCACCCTGAACAAGTAATTGAATAACATCTCTAGCATTAGTAACTTCCATTTCCTTGAGATTTTCCACATAAACAACTTTCTTACTGTCTTCTCTTATCTGCAGATTGCTAGATGAAGGATCCAACAGATCAAGGATCTGTTCATTGTATATCTCCAAGAAAGAACATTTGCATGTGAATTTTAACTTCTCTTCTCTACGCACCTCTTTTTCCTTCTGAATTCTTGAAAACAAGTGCTCAAAAATTCTTGGTGTCATCCCCTTCCTTATGATAATTATGGAATAGTCCACCGCAGTAGCAAAACAAAGTTGAAGCTTCAAGGCGAAGAATCAAAGTTCTTGTTGATTTCTATGGAAATTTCATAAAATGTGGCTGCAACCTCCAATTTCGGCTCTACTGTAACAACGCCCTACCGGAGATTCAAATACCCGAAAGACACTTCTCATTGCTTTTGCGTTGTGAACTGACTGTGGCTTTGATTGAATGGTATGTTTTTTCTTTGTGTTCATACAATGTACCGAAATCTGTCATATTGTTTGCCTAATATCCAAACTTGGACTCTTAACATTTAGTGAGAACTCTACTGATATCCCCACTCATTATGCAACCTTTCCTTCCATTGACAGTGTATTGGACCCATGCTGGTGCGGCTTGGCAATAAAGTTGGTATCTTCCTGTAACTCACATTCTTTATTTATTCTTGATCTTGAATTCCTAGCTTTAAGTTGGATTCATTTTGTTACTGCATAGGTTTCAACAAGAAGAGCTTAACAACATGACTTCAACACGATAATGGATAGAGCTGCTTCTGAAATTGTGTTGATTTGGCACAATCTTGCTGTCGGCGACGGCAGTTCTTGTGGGGCGAGCATGGATATAATGGACGGCATTTAAGGGTACATGGATGGATGCCAAACCTGTAGCCTGTGGTGCCAATATTACCCCTGAATGATTCCTTTCAACTTTGTTGTCTCTGATATGCTGGAAGCCTGAAGGATGGAGAACACACAGCAGGCACATGCAGATGATCATTGAGAGGTCAACAAGCTGTTCTTCGACTTGCAGCGTGAGACTCAGTCGTTTAACTTAGGTAGAGCACCTGAATGAGTTTTCTTTCTATAATTATCTCTCGTACCTTTACATACTGTCACCCGCAAGTGAAATTGGCGAACCTGCCATGTGCTAACCTTGGTAGCATTGTAATGGTTGTAGATTTAGACATGGACGGCTTCAGTAGCTCGCATTTAGTTCAAAAGAGAGACATCAATATGAAGTTTGGTCATCTATCTCATGTCCTAAGCTTGGCGGAAACTTGTAGGTCTACACTCCAAGTTTGTATGGTTGTTCACATTACTCACGTGACTAAATTGTAATTCATGCACAGGATGTAACATCATTGAATTTGTAACACATTGGCATTGCTTATGATGGAATTGTAACGTGAGTAGTACTGTGAATTACTGCACCTGTACCTCCAATCTTATTGATACGCAGCTTTTTAATTATCATTAATCCGATCCAGTTGCAACTTTGAATCTGAAATTGTGGGCTGTTTTTTCATTAATCAAATGAACTCTGTAGCATTCTTTATTTATTTTATTGCTTTTTTTTCCTCAATTCCAAATAATTTACGGTGCATTGGTATATGGATTCCCCTTTGAAAATGTTTGCATTGGTTTAGAATATGCCCCCTTGAAATAAAAATGCTTACTATGTGTGAACCATGATTTAGGAAAATGTAATTGCAAGCAAAACCCCTCCATTCTTCAACCATAGGGTCCCACCTCCTGACAAATAGTGATACCATCCAAGCATTAATCTTGACAATAACCTTTCACATCTCGGTTTGTGACATAATTTCATTGATTTGGCTCACTCTGTCTTGGAAACTCTTGTGACAATCTGAACTAAAGCTTGACTTCTTACGAATATATGTTTGTTACATAATAAACTAAGCATGACCCAGACATCAATCTAAAACGGCTCAAAGTAAACTAACTCAAGATCTAAAATATTTTGAACTATCTTAGAGTTAAGTCGAATACTATGAGACTCACTTGAATCGTGATTATCTTACCAGCTCTTGGATAATTGCTCATAAAAATGAAAACACCCCCTCCCATAGAAATTCAACAGACTTTGTAAAGCCTATGATCCTAATGAATACACTGATAACCTTTTTGAAATACCATGAAGCGACACGAATACTTGACATAAGAGGATGAGGGGTAGGACAAATTTGGGGTATGACAGATGCCCCTATCTAATTGCCTTGAACCCGAGAGAGTGAACTACTGCATGATGTTCATTTTGAGGTGGAAGTCAATTAGATACAAGAAGACCCTAAAATTTGTCCGACAGGCAAGTAAAATGCCATGAGATATTAGAACGAGATGGCAAGATACGAAAGATGAACAAAATAATCTGACATTCTCTGGGTGGTCGAAGCAGTCCCTTATCCATTAAGGTTCTTCGATGATACCAAAGCAGTATCTCGAACAAAACTTGAGATTCTTCGGGTGGTCGAAGCAGTACCTTACCCATTAAGGCTCCTCGATGATACCAAAGCAGTATCTTGAACAAAACTTGAGATTCTTCGGGTGGTCGAAGCAGCACCTTATCCAATAAGGTTCTTCGATGATACCAAAGCAGTATCTCGAACAAAACTTGAGATTCTTTGGGTGGTCGAAGCAGCACCTTATCCATTAAGGCTCTTCGATGATACCAAAGCAGTATCTCGAACAAAACTTGAGATTCTTTGGGTGGTCGAAGCAGTCCCTTATCCAATAAGGTTCTTCGATAATACCAAAGCAGTATCTCAAACAAAACTTGAGATTCTTCGGGTGGTCGAAGCAGCACCTTATCCAATAAGGTTCTTCGATGATACCAAAGCAGTATCTCGAACAAAACTTGAGATTCTTCGGGTGGTCGAAGCAGAACCTTATCCATTAAGGCTCTTCGATGATACCAAAGCAGTATCTCGAACAAAACTTGAGATTCTTCGGGTGGTCGAAGCAGCACCTTATCCATTAAGGCTCTTCGATGATACCAAAGCAGTATCTCGAACAAAACTTGAGATTCTTCGGGTGGTCGAAGCAGCACCTTATCCATTAAGGCTCTTCGATGATACCAAAGCAGTATTTCGAACAAAACTTGAGATTCTTCGGGTGGTCGAAGCAGCACCTTATCCATTAAGGCTCTTCGATGATACCAAAGCAGTATCTCGAGCGATAAATTTGCTGAGTGATGGTTGAGCTAAAATTCATATTAGAGGAACAACATTGTCCAAACTCTGTAGGGGAAAGTCTTCAAGAAACTTTTTAAGATAACCTCTGCTTGGGGAGCCATAAGAGCAACGGTCGCCGGGGACTATCATTATCAACTGCATGGTTGAAAAATGACTTGCTGGAGATTAGAATTCCCCGAACTCGCGGAGTAACAACCCTTTTCAGATTCACCACCGCCAACTTCACCGGAGGACTGGCCAAGATGTTTACAAACTGATCCTGGATCCTGCTATGTTGTTATGCCATGTTAATGGTGGTGGCGATGATATGTGTTATGATACATAAACATGCAACCAAGATGCAACTGCTAGGGAGTGCAAGATGCGAATGTGAATGATATGCTAATGCTCGATATGACTATGATATGATGTGATATTGTATGTCGTGCTTATGATAATGCAAATGATCAGGTATACTGGGGATAAACTCTTGTCGGGGAATATCACCAGGGACGGGATTTGGTAGTTGTCAAACGGATTTGGCCTTTATTGTGAGGAGAATTCCATCGAGGGTGGACTTTTAGTGGTTGCCAATGAATACTGGACTTTTAAGGTGAATTGAAGGTGCCAATTGGAGTGGCTTTTTGTAGTTGCCAATAAAAGATTGGGCTTTCTGTGGGGATAGTGAGAGGATTGGACTATTCGACATTTCGGATTTAGATACTCCATGACGACCGGGGGAACTGATTGCCCCGGTTTAGTTCCTGAACTCGACGCTGGGGGTGCCACCTCATATAGACCCTATAGAAAGGCAAGACCTTTCATGATGACAAGCCTGGATAGCTGACGACTAATTCAAAGCTTCTACCTGTTGACATTTTTCTTGGAGACCATCTATTTTCCCCAATATCTTCGAACATCAAAGCAAGCTCCCTACCTTGTCAAAAGTTATATTTTATTTTTATTATTTTTTATTATCACATTTTTTAGCTGAAGTTTCGAACACAAATTATCAAAAATAAAAATTAATTTGCAAACAATCGGATAAAGTAAAAGAGTGAGCACAATTTAATTGAGAAATCTCTCTTTATATTGATTTGTCCCTTGAATGGGTGAGTATACAGAGATGTAATCCCTTAATGAGGTGATTACAGTGCAAAAAAAACATAATGGCAAAAATCAAAGTTCCTTTGAGTTTCGACACTGCTATAATCCTCATGGCTTTGGAAGTCTTCAACACCTCGCTTCGTAGAAAGATGGTCGGACCAATTATGTCTCTTGATTATGTACTAGGGTCGAGCGATCATTCATAATGGATACTTTGCCTTGGAATTTTGCCCCTAACTTTTGCCTGGATCGCCCTTTCGGGTTTTCAATCCACCGGGACGCCCTTTTTTGCCTGAGCCGCCCTTTCGGGTTTTCAACTCAGCGGGCCTATTCTTATTTTATCCCTAATTTTTACCTGAACTGCCCTTTCGGGTTTTCAGTTCATCGGGATAGCCAATTTTTCCTAGGTCGCCCTTTCGGGTTTTCGACTTAGCGGCTTTATTATTCCACTTTTTTAGGCAAAGTGTCGTTTGACCAAATCTGCGTTCACTGGATAAGGTAACTCCTCCCCATCCATGGTTGCGAGCTTTAGGGCACCCCCAGAGAATGCTTCTGTTACCACATATGGGCCTTCATAGTTTGGCGTCCACTTGCCCCTAGATTCATTATATATAGCCATGATCCTCTTGAGTACTAAGTCTCCTTGCGCGAATGTCCTGGGGTGCACTCTTTTGTCGAAGGCTCTCTTCATTCTTCTCTAGTAAAGCTGGCCGTGGCATATGGCTGTCAAGCGTTTTTCCTCAATGAGATTAAGTTCTTCAAACCTCGTTTTTACCCATTCGGCTTCATCAGGTTGAGCTTCCATTAAAACCCTCAGAGAAGGGATTTCGACCTCTATTGGGAGAACTGCCTCCATGCCATAAACCAACGAGTAGGGAGTTGCCCCTGTTGAAGTTCGTACTGAAGTACGGTAGCCGTGTAGTGCAAAGGGTAACATCTCGTGCCAATCTTTGTATGTGACTACCATCTTCTGGATGATTTTCTTGATATTTTTATTGGCTGATTCTACGGCTCCATTCATTTTGGGTCTATATGGTGTCGAGTTATGGTGTTCTATTTTAAAACTGGCGCACAACTCGTCCATCATTTTGTTGTTGAGATTCGACCCGTTGTCAGTGATGATGCGATTGGGCACTCCATATCTGCATATGATGTTGTGTTTCAAGAAGCGGGCGACTACTTGCTTAGTAACATTGGTATACGAAGCAGCTTCAACCCACTTGGTGAAATAGTCTATAGCCACCAGTATGAAGTGATGTCCGTTTGAAGCTTTTGGTTCAATCATCCCAATCATGTCTATTCCCCACATGGAGAAGGGCCATGGTGAGGTTAAGACGTTCAATGGAGTGGTGGGTACATGAATCTTATCAGAGTATATTTGGCACTTGTGACAAGTTCGGGCATGATGGTAACAATCTGCTTCCATGGTAAGCCAATAATAGCCTGCCCTCAATATTTTATTTGCCATGGTATGTCCATTCGCATGAGTTCCAAAGCAGCCCTCATGAATGTCCTTTAGAATCTGTTCAGCTTCACGTTTCTCCACACATCTAAGCAAAACAGTGTCATGGTTGCGCTTGTACAATACATTTCCGTTGAGGAAGAAGTTGGATGCCAATCTTCGCAAAGTTCTTTTGTCGATACCCAGGGCTCCTTCAGGATATTCGTGCTTTTCAAGATATCGCTTTATATCATAGAACCACGGCTTTTCATCTGCGTCTTCATCAGCAGTCAGACAATGCGCGGGCTCTTCGAAGCGTCGCAAATCAATAGATGGTCTATGATTTGGCCATATCAACTTGTACATGGATGCCAGAGTTGCCAAAGCGTCAGCCATTTGATTCTCTTCTCGAGGTATGTGAGCAAAAGTGATATCATCGAATCGGGGAAGCAATTTGGCCACATAATCCCAGTATGGAATTAGATTTTCATGCTTGGTATCCCAATCGCCTCTTATCTGGTAAATTACTAGAGCAGAATCCCCAAACACATCGAGAGTTTTGATTCTCAAGTCAATGGCTTCTTCTAGCCCTAGTATACATGCCTCGTACTCTGCTATATTGTTAGTGCACGGGAAGCAGAGTTTGGCCGTAAACGGCAAGTGAAAATTTTTGGGAGATGTAATCACTGCCCCAATTCCATGTCCATAAGAGTTAGAAGCACCATCGAACATAAGAGTCCATAGCTCCCCTGGTTCTGGCCCTTCATCTGGCCCTGGCTCTTCGTAATCTATTGCCATCATGATATCCTCATCTGGAAAGTCAAATCTCAAAGGTTGGTACTCTTCCACCGGCTGATGGGCCAAATGATCTGATAACACACTGCCCTTTATAGCTTTCTGAGTGGTGTATTGGATGTCGTATTCAGATAGAAGCATTTGCCACCGGGCTATCCTACCGGTGAGAGCAGGTTTCTCGAAGATGTATTTGATTGGATCCATCTTGGAGATTAAGTATGTGGTGTGCGTCAGCATATATTGTCTGAGTCGTCTAGCAGCTTATGCAAGTGCACAACAAGTCTTCTCAAGCAAAGAGTATCTAGTCTCACAGTCGTTAAACTTTTTGCTGAGATAGTATATAGCATGCTCTTTCTTGCACGTATCATCTTGTTGTCCTAATACGCAACCCATGGACTTTTCTAGCACAGTTAAGTACATAATTGTTGCGGTGAGAATCGTGATATCAAGCTATTGATTAACTTGAATCTTTAATTCTTAAATTCACAACCGGACTTTAATTTATCTAAAGGAAAGGTCTAAAGAAAGAAAAACCCTTTTCGCGATGTAACAACAACGCTAAGAGATTCGGGGATCGGGGGTTGGTTATGCATAGGGTAGGTATTTCACATCCTAAACATCTGTAGTACTCTACAGGAACCTTTTGTTTGTTTGCATGCTAAGTTTGTTAAATGTTTGCTAAGGTTTGGGATTGGGTAAAGGGTGTAGATTGATGATAGATGAAGACCTAAGATTGTTTCTAAGTTTGCTCGTAAAGACATCGCGTCCTCTGCCTACGTATCCTAACTAGGATAGAATCAGAGCAATCGTAGTTCACCTCACTAGGGTTGAAGAACGCTTGATTGCGATCAAGGTTCAAAGGGCAACAAACATAATAATGTTTGTGTAGAGTTTCACAAAACTCTCTATGTCTATGTTGTAACACTCAAAGGGGGAAGTAAGTGATCATATCCATGATCCTTACATAGAGTTAACAACTCTATCCTAGGGTTCTAGTTGTAAACACTCCTAGTGAGGGGGAAGGTTGCTCGTCAAGATATCGCATCTTGTGCCTACGTATTCTCATTGTCCAATGAGAAATCAGAGCGGTCGTAGTTCGGGCTCGAACTACAGAATAAGGATCTATTGGTTCTTTCCAGACCAAAAGAGGGTGAAGGTTCTATCCAGACCTATGAGTTTAAATCCTATTGGTTCTATCCAGACCAAAAGGAGGGGAAGGTTCTATCCAGACCAAAAGGAGGGGAAGGTTCTATCCAGACCTATGAGGGTATCCTATTGGTTCTATCCAGACCAAAAGGGGGGGAGGTTCTATCCAGACCTATGATGTTTAAATCCTATTGGTTCTATCCAGACCAAAAGGGGGAGAAGGTTCTATCCAGACCTATGAGTGTGTTGAGCTATCTATGACCCAATGGTCAATAGAGAGACTTTCCTTTGGAAGGGAATATATGAGGCAACTTGGATGAGAACTAAAGAGTTCCATCACTTGGGGAAGAAATACTTAACAAAGCAATAAAAAAACATTTAAGCATGATGAATACAAGGAATATGGTTACAACCAAGAACAAGCAAGCATATTACAATATCAAGCAATGATTTCAATCAAGATAACTGGTTACAACCAAAGCAAACATCAGGATGTTACAATATCAACGATTTCAATCAAGGTAAATGGTTACGACCAAAGCAAGCATCAAGATATTATAATATCTAGAAGGGGAAAGTTCTTTCAAGACTTAATGAAAGGTGGAAACCAAAGCATATCTTAACGAAGAATGGGGTACATCTTAATAAAGATGGAAGGGGATCTTAACAAAGATGCATCTTAACAAAGATGAGGCTTCAATAGGGCTTACAAGATGACGTGTATACTTACAGGCATCATGCCTAAACAAACAATGTCACAACAAAGTAAGGGAGAAGTTCAATACTTCATGAGAGAAAACTTTCAAGTTTTAATGATGATTAAACACAAATGCTTACAACCAAGAGTTTTAGTCAAACTCAAGTACCCAAGGATGCTAACAAGCCAATGCATTTTTGAATGATAACACAAATCCAATGTCATAGTTGAGTACATTCACTTTCTAACAGACCCATGGTCCTAACAGCATCACCACATAGCAGGAAACCAATAAAAAAACAAATTGCTCACAAGTTTTGAGACAGCATAACAAGTTGAATTAGCATACTAATATGACAAAAACAAGTTAAACTATCTAGGCTAATACTCATGAGAACCTCCATCCTTCCTAACAGCATACATCATGAAAACTATCAAAGTGTACATAGCTCAAATTCTACCAAAAACACTCAAAAATGCCAATTCATGAAAGATGATGCTAAAGCCCATAAGAAACAGCTGCATACCTCTTGATGACCTTTTTGAATATGCTAGAATAGTTGAGAAAACCAGAGATCCTTTACTCCACTTCTTGCCTTTGAACTTTCTTCAACTTTAAGTAACAATCCACTTGTGATGCTATATGAAGAGATATGAGTTTCTAGTGGTTGCTAGGTGCTTTAACATTTGAGAGATGTTATTTATGAGGTGTATGGATGATCAAAACCTCAAGAAAAGGCTTAGAGCAACGTTTGGAGATTTTTGTAGCTTTGGTCAAAGTATGAAAGGAAGAAGTTTGACTTTTTGATTTTTGAGGTTTCTTGATGGTTTTATGGACCATACACCTTCTATATGTTATTTAGAATGTGTATGGATGGTTGTGAGAGTGTTGGAAAGGTTAGAAATGAAAATGGTGTGAAAGTTGCAAAATGACCAATTTTGGTGTTTTTGAACTTTTCTTCACTTACAAGTAAAGAGAGAATGAGAAGGAAAGCTATGATACTTTGATCTTGTGAATAGCTCTAGTGTGGTATAGAGTGTGGATAAACCTCTATTTATAGGCCATGAGGAGCTTGGGGGAAGATTTGATGTATTGGCTCTTTGGAGGGAAATTTGGAGAAAATCTTCCACAAAATCTTGGCACATCTTCATCCATCATGCTCTTGGCTCAATGCAAGCAAGAACTCAAGTGGGATGAGATGTTTGAGGTGATTGAAATGAGGCTAGAGTGTAGAGATGGCAGCTACTACATCATTGCATAAAGTTTCTCTTTCCTCTCTTTTATTTGAATAAAATAATGTCAAGTTGCCACCAACTTGTTTCTCTCACCATCTCAATCCTTTTTTCTGGTTTTCTCTTCATCCAAGCCTCTCTTTATCAGTTTGTGTCATGATCCAAGGGTTGAGAGTGGTTAGTGTTGCAAAAATCTGATTTTGAGAAGTTTGGCCAAAGTGATTTCAAGTGTGACAGGCCCAACTTCCATGTACCATAACTCTTAGCTCACAACTCCTCTTGAGGAGTTCTTGTACTTTTTAGAAAGCCCTCATGTAGCTCTACAACTTTCATGTTTTGGGAATTTCCAAATTCTTGATGGAACTAGGTTGAAAAACCTTTCAAAGTTATGAAAAGAGTGGTTTGTATGGCAAAAATTTAATGAAATTTCTCTAAGTGTTTTGTACTAGAAAAATGATTTTTCTATAACTCCAATTCCATGCATTTTTTGAATATGGACCACTGTGGGACTTTTGTGGGGTTTGTCAAGACCTTTCAAACAAGCTTAGAACCACCTCAATTGGATGTGTGGTTGAGGAGTTATGGTTTTGCCCCTTTCGAAACCCTAATTCCCGATTTTTGCAATTACTTCCTAACCCTTGATCCAATGGTCATGAAATTTTATGGGGAAGTATAATATGATATAAGGAAAAATTTTCATTCACACCTTGAAGTCAAATTCCTCATTGTTAGAGAGTTGACTTTTTGGTCAACTTTTTGATCGATCAGTGTCTACCGAGTCGCCCGTTGGTGATCCGGACATCCTGAGGACTTGAAACTCTTTGGATGGACTTTACTAAGCCATAGGAGCTTAATAGACCTTGATCCCATCATTGAAATACTCTTTGAATCAAAAGTCAAACTACAGTTGACTTTTTCCAGTCAAAACCCTAATTGGGTGTCTCAAATTGCACTGTTCTCGAACCCCGGGTGACCACCTCAAATTGGATTCATACTTAACCTAATGTTGTATTCTTGATCTTGTTCGAAGTTGAATCAATCCAAAACATTGATTGATCAAACCACTGAAGCCTCGATTTTTGACGGTACGGAACCCTGATTCATCTGCATCTTGACAAAGATAAACTTGAACTGGATTAAGGTTAGTTAATCAAATGAATATGATTCTACAATGATGATGAGGATCTAAGGGGTCAAAATTTGGGGTGCAACAATAATGAGCGGCCTTCCAGGAACTGGTGGTATCAAGATCGGTGGTTCTTGCAAATATTCTTTGATTGCATCAAATGCTCCTTGGCACTCATCATTCCACACAACCGGCTGATCTTTCCTGAGTAATTTAAAAATTGGCTTGCAAGTGGCTGTGAGATGTGAAATAAATCTTGCAATATAATTCAACCTCCCTAGAAATCCACGGACCTCCTTTTCGTTCTTTGGTGCAGGCATGTCCTGAATCGCCCTTACTTTGTCAGGATCCACCTCAATCCCTTTCTGGCTTACTATAAAGCCCAACAACTTTCCAGATCGCACCCCGAATGTACATTTGTTGGGATTAAGTCTCAACTTGAACTTCCTCAGTCTGGCGAACAACTTTTCCAGATTACCCAAATGCTCCTCTTCAGTCTGGGACTTAGCAATCATGTCATCAACGTACACTTCGATCTCTTTGTGAATCATATTGTGAAAGAGTGTTACCATTGCACGTTGGTATGTTGCCCCAGCGTTCTTTAACCCAAATGGCATTACCTTGTAACAGAATGTGCCCCATGGTGTAATGAACGTGGTTTTTTCCATGTCATCTGGATCCATCTTAATTTGATTGTAACCAGAGAATCCATCCATGAAGGAAAAAACAGAGAACTGTGTCGTATTATCTACCAACACATCAATGTGAGGCAATGGAAAATCGTCTTTAGGGCTTGCTCTGTTTAAGTCGCGGTAATCCACACACATACGGACCTTTCCATCTTTTTTTGGTACGAGAACGATATTTGCAACCCATTGCGGGAATTTGGCCACTGCTAAGAAACCTACATCGAATTGTTTTTGGACCTCATCACGGATTTTCAGAGCCATATCAGGGCGAGTTCTTCTCAACTTCTGCTTGACGGCATGACACCCTTCTTTGAGTGGCAACTTGTGTACAACAATGTTCGTATCTAGACCAGGCATGTCCTGATACGACCATGCGAATACATCAGCATATTCTCGGAGGAGCCCTACCAGCTTTACCTTGACAACATCTTGAAGAGACGCTCCAACCTTTATCTCCCTTTTATTTTCTTCTGAACCTAGGTTGATAACCTCGACATCCTCTTTATGCGGCATAATGACCTTCTCTTCTTGTTGCAGCAACCTAGCCAATTCGTTGGGGAGCTCATTCTCGTCTTCCTCATCCGCTCGGTATATTGGACAATCAAAATCATAAAGGCCTATAGCAGTGTCGATATCAAGGACCTCGGTAGTGTCTCTGCATGTTTATGATTTATGCAGCTTATTTAGGAAAGTGAGTGCGAGAAAGAAATGCCATTAATTATGAGGAAAAAAAAGTAGGAAAGAAAATGAGCAAAAGAATTGAATGCAAATCAAAATTTATTCACGTTAAACATGTTTCGAAACATCAGGGGGCCCGATACAAAGCTCCACTACGCCTTGGGCAGAGCGTAGGGTTTTTTTTGAAAATCAATTAAAACTTTACTTTTGAAGAGGGAAAAACTGGGGTATTTCGATGGTCTTCCAATTCTTCAATTCTTCACCAGGTTCGGCCTGTCGGACCCAGCTTGCGGAGGCTTCTTTGTCATCCACCCCATCTTCAATTACCATGGCGGATGTAACACCCTTCTAACCCCGCAGAATAAATATAATTAGATCAGAGTAATTATCATGCATTCCACAAAAAGGGTGTCACATAAATCTTCAAAACATCACACAACACCTGTCATGCTCAATAATATTAAAATAACTTCCTGCTTTTCATACACTTTCACATTAGCATGTAGCAGCGAATTTGCTTTAATCATGATAGACATAATAAAAGTCTTATGCTCATCTCATTTTTAATACTTAGGCTTAAAAGCCAATACTTCATATAATTCAAAATAACAATAACAGAATGAAGTAGAGTACATAGAGTATCTCTCAAAACATAAAATCGAAATATTCCCCGGTGTTACATAATCAGAGCATGACTCGACCCAAAATAAATAAAGACACAACTCAAGCTACTCCAACGGCTACCTCGCGCTAGAAGCAACTCTACTCCTCGGTACCTGAGCGATGTCGTATAAAACATCATTCCAACAGAAGGGTGAGAATTCACATAATTATTGAAATTATAAGATAATATATAATTTAAGGCATACAAACATAATCACTATTATTCTCACACTTGAAAAGTTTCATCAACACAATATTACTCAAGTAACCATACTATTCACAAGTATATACACATAACTCCATAATTCACCAATTTATCAGTTCCACATATCACACATAATCTCATAGCACCTAAATATTACATAATGAGACTCAATGCAAAACTCAATGCAAGACTCAATGCAACTCATGCCATGTGGTACCAACACTTGTTATTATTTTTCGGTTTTTACATTTAAACCGGGTCCGTTCCCTAGACCAATAACACACAAAAAGCCCATTCCCTAAGCTTTCAAACCCCGCTCTAGGTTTGGGACAAGTCACTAGCTCCCACGGAACTAACAAACATTGCCTCTTGACACAAATGATGCGTATGCAAATTCAACAATCATATGCAATTAAGATCATTCCCTAATCTTAATATTCATGCATATCTTCGATAATTCATCACACTTGAATTACTACACATTTGCGCATACACAAGTATCAACACAATTCAACCTCAATTCACAAAACACACATCACTAATTAAACATCGAATAATTAGTCCATCATTAATAATCAAAAACTGATATTCAATAAATAATTCAATATTCAATAAGTAATTCAATATTTCATAAATAAGTAAATATTTTAATAAATAATCTAATATTTAATAAATAATTGAATATTCAATAACTATATTGAATATTTTAATATAGTTCTTAATTTCATAAAATAATCACATTTTCGTTTAGTTACAAGATAATATGGGATACTGTTTCTAATTCTAAGATATCATCACTTTTCAATTGCTATGAAGTATCACCTGTTTTCAATTTAAATTAGTGTATGTGCTACTATAATACTACCATCCACTAAATCATGTTTTCGTTGGATTATAACATGTACATGTACTTCAATTTTATATACAATTTCATTTGACTCTAGGTGTATTATGCTCTACAGTAATTAGTTGCTAGAAATATCAATTATGTTTCTTCAATTGAGGCGCTACAGTCCTAAGTATTATTCATTATTATGTTTTGTGGCCACTAAAGTTGCTACTAGTGATATCAATGTATCACTCTCGCTCGGTTACAAGTGTGAGCATAATAATGACCAAAATACGGATTATTTTACTAAGCCACATTTTGTTTTGCTAAAAGACAATAGGCACTACAATGACTTTTTCATGTTTATAGGCTAAAGTGACTAAGGTGAATAAAGACAATAGGCACTACAATGACTTTTTCATATTTACATCATGAAACGCGGTGTACAGGTTCTTGCGCAATGGATGAATCACATTCACTTCCTTCTAAGCACATGATGTTACAGTAACAATTAAATTTCAATATCACTTTTCTTTAACTACAAGATTTCCTTGCCAGAACAATAGTCCTTATTACCTTTGTTTTGGCTCGGCAAGTAGGGTGCTATCACTTATGCATTGCCATTAAAATATTACACTTTTTGATTTCATTTGCAGTAACGTCATATATTCTTATTTCACATTATACTGCTACAGCAACACCAATATATATCAATTTCAAACACAATTACCACATGTCAAACATTATCATCAAAACCTAACAATCACAAAATTAGGGGTTTAATCCTAAACTTGTTTCTACCCATTATACACTATCCAAACAATCCTAATAATCATATAAAACTCACCCTTACCTTGATTTTCTTGGTGTTCTTGAGCTTTCTCTTGATTCTTCTTCTTCTTCCCCACTCTATTCTTCTTGCCTCCTTTTTCCTCTTTTTCTTACTAACATTCCTATTCTCTTCTATCTCCTTTCTCTTGTTTTATAAAATTCTCAAAATTCATTAACCTAATAATTTTTAATGGGCTTAGTAACTCATATCTATTCACACCCCCAAATAGGCCCAATCAATTAATCTAACAATTCTATATTATTCTACAAATTAGAATATATCATATAAGTTAAATAATAAAATTAAATCAATTATAAATCAAATAATTTATATAAATTCAATAAATCAACTAATTCAATTATATCAAATAAATCACATAATTTAGTTAATTCAATTAGGCCTAAAATCACATAATTAATCAATTAATTTAATTAATAAATAATTACTAAAAATTGGGGTGTTACAACCCTCCCCCACTTAAAAGATTTTTGCCCTCGAAAATTACCTCAAACGAATAACTCGGGGTAAGACTCACGCATCTGACTCTCAAGCTCCCAAGTCACGTTTCCACCAGCCGGTCCTCCCCAAGCGACCTTCACCAAAGTAATCTCTTTGCCTCGAAGTTGCTTCAACTTCCGATCCTCTATCCGTATAGGTGATGCCTCCACAGTCAGATTATCTCTCACCTGCACATCATCTACTTGGACTACATGAGACGGATCCGCAATGTATCTCCTCAACTGAGATACATGGAACACATCATGAAGATTAGCAAGCGATGGCGGTAAAGCCACACGATAGGCCACTTCTCCTATCCTCTGCAAAATCTGATAAGGACCAATGAAACGCGGCGTCAACTTACGCGACTTCAATGCCCTACCAACACCAGTCATCGGAGTGACTCGAAGAAACACATGATCTCCCTCTTGAAATTCAAGTGTCTTCCTCCTCTTGTCATGATAACTCTTCTGACGACTTTGAGAAATTCTCATCTTCTCTTGAATCATCTTAATCTTATCCGTAGTCTGCTGAACTATCTCGGGTCCAACTACCGAACTCTCTCCGGACTCATACCAACACAATGGCGTCCTACACCGCCTACCATACAATGCCTCAAATGGTGCCATTCCGATACTCGAATGAAAACTGTTGTTGTAAGTAAACTCAATCAAAGGTAAGTAGCTATCCCAAGCTCCTCCTTTCTCCAATACACAAGCCCTCAACAAATCCTCGAGTGATTGAATAGTCCTTTCGGTTTGACCGTCTGTCTGAGGATGATAAGCTGAGCTCAAACGCAACTTCGTACCCAAAGCACTTTGCAAACTCTCCCAAAATCTCGAAGTGAACCTCGGATCCCGATCCGACACAATACTGGATGGAATACCGTGCAAACTGACAATCCTCTCGATGTATAGCTTTGCCAATTTCTCTAACGGATAATCCATTCGCATAGGAATAAAGTGAGCAGATTTAGTCAATCTATCCACGATCTCCCAAATAGCTTCAAATTTACCCGGCGTCCTCGGTAATCCAGACACAAAATCCATAGAAATGCTATCCCATTTCCACTCAGGAATAAACAACGGTTGCATCAAACCCGACGGTTTCTGATGCTCAATCTTCGACTTCTGGCAAGTCAAACAAGAATACACAAATTCGGCAATGTCCTTCTTCATACGAGGCCACCAAAATATCTTCCTCAAATCTTGATACATCTTAGTAGCACCCGGATGAATACTCAATCCGCTACGATGTCCTTCCTCAAGAATACTCTTTTTCAATCCATCCAAATCCGGAACACAAACTCTATCCCGACACCTCATAATACCATTCTCGTCAATCCGAAAATCACCACCTTGGCCTTGGTTGGTCAAAGTCAAACGATCAACTAAACTCAAATCAGATTTTTGACCTTCTCGTATCTCGTCAAGAATGCCACTAGTAAGTTTCAACATGCCCAACTTAACACCATAAGATGTCTCTTCACAAACCAAACTCATATCTCGAAATTGTTCAATCATTTCCAACTCTTTTATCATCATCATCGACATATGCAAGGATTTCCTACTCAATGCATCGGCTACCACGTTTGCTTTACCCGGATGGTAATTCAAACCAAAATCATAATCCTTAAGAAGTTCCAACCATCTCCTCTGCCTTGCATTCAATTCTTTCTGATCAAAGAGATACTTCAAACTCTTATGATCACTAAATACCTCAAATCTCGAACCAAACAAATAATGCCTCCAAAGCTTCAACACAAATACAACAGCGGCCAACTCTAAGTCATGCGTCGGGTAATTCCTCTCATGCACTTTAAGTTGCCTTTAAGCATAAGCTACAACTTGATTATTCTGCATCAACACACCTCCCAAGCCCATCAAAGAAGCATCACAATACACAACAAATGGGTCTTCTGAATTCGGCAAAATCAAAACAGGAGATGTCGTCAATCTTCTCTTAAGTTCTTGAAAACTTTCTTCACACTTTGCATCCCAAACAAAAGCTTGGCCCTTCCTAGTCAACTGTGTCAACGACAAAGATAACTTGGCAAATCCTTCAATGAATTTCCGATAATAACCTGCCAACCCAAGAAAACTTCTAATCTCAAAAACTGATTTTGGAGCTTCCCATTGTGATACAGCTTCTACCTTCGATGGATCAACTGCAATACCTCTACTCGAAATCACATGGCCAAGGAAACTCACCTCCTTCAACCAAAACTCACACTTGGAAAGTTTAGCATACAACTGCTTCTCTTTCAACACAGACAACACAATTCTCAGATGCTCAGCATGATCCTCTTCACTCTTCGAGTATATCAAAATATCATCAATGAACATAACCACAAACTTGTCCAAATAAGGATGGAAGATCCTGTTCATGTACTCCATAAATACACCTGGTGCATTAGTCACACCAAATGGCATCACAGAATACTCATAATGTCCATACCTTGTTCTAAAAGCAGTCTTTTGAATATCTTCAGCCTTCACACGAATCTGATGATACCCAGATCTCAAATCTATCTTACTGAACACACTTGCACCAACCAACTGATCCATCAAATCATCAATCCTTGGAAGTGGATACTTATTCTTGATAGTCACCTTGTTCAATTGTCTATAATCCACACAAAGCCTCATAGTACCTTCTTTCTTCTTAACCAACAAAACTGGTGCACCCCATGGTGACACACTCGGACTAATAAACCTCTTCTCAAGTAGGTCCTCAAGTTGACTCTTTAACTCTTTCAATTCCGATGCGGACATACGATATGGAGCCATCGACATCGGACTAGTTCCAGGAACTAAGTCAATCGAAAACTCCATTTCTCGTTCCGGCGGTAAATCTCTTATCTCCTCAGGAAAAACTTCCGGAAAATCACGGACAATTGGTAAGGCATCAATTACTTCACTTTCGCCAATATTCAAAGTTGCCATCAACATGAATACCTTCGCACCATCTTGCACTGATTCCTTCACTTGCTTTGCAGTCATAAATAAGTCTCCTTCATCATCAGTTTCAGGAAAAATAACCGTTTTGTCAAAACAGTTAATATAGACACGATTGAATTCTAACCAATTCATCCCAAGAATAACATCAAGTTGATCTAAGTAAAGGCACACTAAATCAACTCCAAAGTCTTTACCAAAAATACTCAACGGGCAATTCAAACACACATATGGGGTAGTTACTGAACCCGTAGCAGGGGTATCAATAACCATACCCCCACTCATAACAGACAACTCGAGATTTAATCTCTTAACACAATTCAAAGAAATAAAAGAATGTGTAGCTCCAGTGTCAATTATAGCAACTAAAGGTATACCATTAATAAAGCATGTACCTCGAATCAACCGATCTTCACTAGTAGTCTCAAATCCTGATAGAGCAAATACTTTCCCTTTTGCTTGAGCCTTCTTTGGTTTGTCACACTTGGTACTAATGTGCCCTTGCTCACCACAATTGTAGCAAGTCACATTCGCACCGCTTCTGCACTCCAAAGCCTTGTGGCCTGGCTTGCCACACTTGAAACACTTTTGCTCGACACTTGTGCACTCAGGAGCACGATGTCCTTCAAAACCACATCTAAAACACTTCACTGGATTAGGAGCTCCTCCCCCACTCGGCTTCCTTCCATTACCAGCTTTCTGTTTCCCTTTATCAGCAGGAGTCACATACGGCTTCCCTCTGAATTGACCTTTTCCCCTCTTATCATTTAAACTCTTGTAGTGACTAGACCGAGCTCTACTATCTTTATCATAGATTCTACTTTTGTTCACCAACTCGGAAAATCGCCTAATCTCCTGATAACCAATAGCTTGTTTGATTTCAGGCCTCAAACCATTCACAAACTTAAGGCACTTGGATCTCTCAGCATTAGTAGTGTTGTAATGAGGACAAAACTTAATTAACTCCTCAAATCTTGCTGCATACTCGGCCACAGTTGAGTTACCCTGCTTCAGCTCAAGGAATTCAATTTCCTTCTTTCCACGCACATCTTCTGGAAAATACTTCTCCAAAAACGCCTCTCTGAAAACATCCCAAGTAACCTCAACCTCATCTTCTTCAAACCTTTGACGAGTGTTACCCCACCAGTCCTCAGCTTTCTCTTCAAGCATATGAGTGCCAAACTGCACCTTCTGCGCATCTGAACAATTCATGACTCGAAATATCTTCTCAATTGCCTTCAGCCATACTTGTGCTTTGTCAGGATCATGCGTTCCCTTGAAGATTGGTGGATTGTTCCTCTGAAACTTCCCCAAGGCACGAAACTCATCATCATTGTTGTTTCCAACATTCACATTAACTTGCGGATTCTGCCCAATTGCTCCAGCCAACATCGCCAAAGCTTCAACAATCGCTTCATCATTCCTACCTGCAACCATTGTTCTTGATTCCAACAACAAATCTTCGTTAGAACAAACAATATCGATAGTGCTACACACACATATCAAATACAAAAGGGATTAAACACACTAACAACTTGGTCAACTGACCGACTTTGCTCTGATACCACTAATGTAACACCCTTCTAACCCCGCAGAATAAATATAATTAGATCAGAGTAATTATCATGCATTCCACAAAAAGGGTGTCACATAAATCTTCAAAACATCACACAACACCTGTCATGCTCAATAATATTAAAATAACTTCCTGCTTTTCATACACTTTCACATTAGCATGTAGCAGCGAATTTGCTTTAATCATGATAGACATAATAAAAGTCTTATGCTCATCTCATTTTTAATACTTAGGCTTAAAAGCCAATACTTCATATAATTCAAAATAACAATAACAGAATGAAGTAGAGTACATAGAGTATCTCTCAAAACATAAAATCGAAATATTCCCCGGTGTTACATAATCAGAGCATGACTCGACCCAAAATAAATAAAGACACAACTCAAGCTACTCCAACGGCTACCTCGCGCTAGAAGCAACTCTACTCCTCGGTACCTGAGCGATGTCGTATAAAACATCATTCCAACAGAAGGGTGAGAATTCACATAATTATTGAAATTATAAGATAATATATAATTTAAGGCATACAAACATAATCACTATTATTCTCACACTTGAAAAGTTTCATCAACACAATATTACTCAAGTAACCATACTATTCACAAGTATATACACATAACTCCATAATTCACCAATTTATCAGTTCCACATATCACACATAATCTCATAGCACCTAAATATTACATAATGAGACTCAATGCAAAACTCAATGCAAGACTCAATGCAACTCATGCCATGTGGTACCAACACTTGTTATTATTTTTCGGTTTTTACATTTAAACCGGGTCCGTTCCCTAGACCAATAACACACAAAAAGCCCATTCCCTAAGCTTTCAAACCCCGCTCTAGGTTTGGGACAAGTCACTAGCTCCCACGGAACTAACAAACATTGCCTCTTGACACAAATGATGCGTATGCAAATTCAACAATCATATGCAATTAAGATCATTCCCTAATCTTAATATTCATGCATATCTTCGATAATTCATCACACTTGAATTACTACACATTTGCGCATACACAAGTATCAACACAATTCAACCTCAATTCACAAAACACACATCACTAATTAAACATCGAATAATTAGTCCATCATTAATAATCAAAAACTGATATTCAATAAATAATTCAATATTCAATAAGTAATTCAATATTTCATAAATAAGTAAATATTTTAATAAATAATCTAATATTTAATAAATAATTGAATATTCAATAACTATATTGAATATTTTAATATAGTTCTTAATTTCATAAAATAATCACATTTTCGTTTAGTTACAAGATAATATGGGATACTGTTTCTAATTCTAAGATATCATCACTTTTCAATTGCTATGAAGTATCACCTGTTTTCAATTTAAATTAGTGTATGTGCTACTATAATACTACCATCCACTAAATCATGTTTTCGTTGGATTATAACATGTACATGTACTTCAATTTTATATACAATTTCATTTGACTCTAGGTGTATTATGCTCTACAGTAATTAGTTGCTAGAAATATCAATTATGTTTCTTCAATTGAGGCGCTACAGTCCTAAGTATTATTCATTATTATGTTTTGTGGCCACTAAAGTTGCTACTAGTGATATCAGTGTATCACTCTCGCTCGGTTACAAGTGTGAGCATAATAATGACCAAAATACGGATTATTTTACTAAGCCACATTTTGTTTTGCTAAAAGACAATAGGCACTACAATGACTTTTTCATGTTTATAGGCTAAAGTGACTAAGGTGAATAAAGTCATCACATCTCATATTTACATCATGAAACGCAGTGTACAGGTTCTTGCGCAATGGATGAATCACATTCACTTCCTTCTAAGCACATGATGTTACAGTAACAATTAAATTTCAATATCACTTTTCATTAACTACAAGATTTCCTTGCCAGAACAATAGTCCTTATTACCTTTGTTTTGGCTCGGCAAGTAGGGTGCTATCACTTATGCATTGCCATTAAAATATTACACTTTTTGATTTCATTTGCAGTAACGTCATATATTCTTATTTCACATTATACTGCTACAGCAACACCAATATATATCAATTTCAAACACAATTACCACATGTCAAACATTATCATCAAAACCTAACAATCACAAAATTAGGGGTTTAATCCTAAACTTGTTTCTACCTATTATACACTATCCAAACAATCCTAATAATCATATAAAACTCACCCTTACCTTGATTTTCTTGGTGTTCTTGAGCTTTCTCTTGATTCTTCTTCTTCTTCCCCACTCTATTCTTCTTGCCTCCTTTTTCCTCTTTTTCTTACTAACATTCCTATTCTCTTCTATCTCCTTTCTCTTGTTTTATAAAATTCTCAAAATTCATTAACCTAATAATTTTTAATGGGCTTAGTAACTCATATCTATTCACACCCCCAAATAGGCCCAATCAATTAATCTAACAATTCTATATTATTCTACAAATTAGAATATATCATATAAGTTAAATAATAAAATTAAATCAATTATAAATCAAATAATTTATATAAATTCAATAAATCAACTAATTCAATTATATCAAATAAATCACATAATTTAGTTAATTCAATTAGGCCTAAAATCACATAATTAATCAATTAATTTAATTAATAAATAATTACTAAAAATTGGGGTGTTACAGCGGAGGTATGGTCGAAGATATGCCCAGCGCTCTTGAAGACTTCTGCTACAGGAGGAATCTGCTTCTTGCCATATGCAATTGTCACAGTGTTGGATGAAGGATGGTACCCTAGCCCAAATTTGTCGAATTTTTCAGCCACTTCCACCATTTTGCCCCAACCTTGGGCGTTCCCTTTGTCTACAACCATCTTAGCTTCTTCATAAGAGGCCATTGCTGATCTTGAACTCTGACCCTCTGAAATTCGCTGCACTGCTAATGTATTCACCATTTCGAAAGACGGAAAAGGCGTTTCCACCATTTCCCCTTCAACTTCAATGTACCTGAAGGATGTTAAGTGGCTAACCAAGATATCCTCCTCTCCTCCAATCTGAACTACTTTATCATTACTGACAAATTTTAGCTTCTGGTGAAGGGTGGAGGTAACAGCTCCTGCATAATGAATCCAAGGTCTTCCTAATAGACAGTTGTACCCTGGATAAATATCCATTACTTGGAAAGTAATAGTGAAGACAGTTGGCCCGATCTTTATTGGCAGGTCCACATCGCCAATCACAGCACGCCTAGAACCATCAAAAGCTTTGACTACCAGAGCACTTGGCTTCATGCTAACTCCTTTTACTGGCATTCTCTCCAGGGTGACCTTGGGAAGCACATTCAAAGAAGAACCTGTATCCACTAAGACTCGGGATATCAATGTGTCTTGGCACTTGATAGAAATATGGAGAGCTTTATTGTGGTTTCACTTCTCTGCAGTCAAGTCATCATCATTAAACCCAAGAAAGTTTCTGGTTGTTACGCTAGCTATCACATCATCGAACTAGGATACGGTGATGTCTTTAGCAATATGCGCAGCGCTCAACACCTTCATCAAAGATAACCTGTGGGCCTCTGAATTAAGTAACAACGAGAGCATGGAAATTCTGGCAGGAGTCTGGTTTAGTTGATCAATCACTTTGTAATCACTTTTTCTGATGATCTTCAAAAACTCCTCAGCTTCTTTTGGTGTTACTGCTGCTTTTGTGATGACACCTCAACAGGTGGCTCAACACTTGGTAGTTCAATTGTAGCTTTTTCTTTATTTCTAGCTGGCACTTCCACTGGTTTGGCGGCAAATAAACGACCGCTACGGGTCATCCCACTAGGCCCCACAACTGCATCGCATTTGGCAGCGTCATACTCAATCACTAGTCTCTCTGGCCTCTGTTTAAAAACTTTGGGCTCAGATTTATTGACAGAATATTCTATTACCACCGGAGCTGGTCGCGCTGCTCTTTGTCTATTGACGTCATCTTCATCATACTGCATAATCACGGGTGTTGTTCGGGCGGGCCTCTGTTGAAAGGCTTCCGAAGGATCATACTGTAAGACTACTGGCGCTGGTCGAAGTCGCCTTGTCGGATAAGCACTTGTTTCATCATACTGAATATCAATATCAGACACGTTCAAATCTCTTTGTTCTATTTTTATTATCACATGCTCTAAGAACCTTTGCAGATGTTTCTTTACCACTTCGTCAGTCAAATTCTCCCCTTCTTTTTGGGGAATCATCCCACTTTTCTTCAATTGTTCTCCGATAACGGCCATCGGAGTACGGACATCTTCAACATTCGTAATTAGCCTCAAACCACTATTTTCTTCCACAGCATTGACAGAAGGACCTCCATGTTTATGCAACGGATCCTTCGTAATGTTGGCACCTCTAGGTGTAAAAGTGAGATCTTTGGACTCTATCAAATCCTGCACCCTGTTTTGAAACGCATAGCAGTTGTCTATGGAGTGTCCAGGCGCTCCCTTATGAAACTCACAATGGGCATTCGCATCGTACCCGGGGGGGTATGGAAAGGTTGCTGGTCATAAATCTCGCAACGTTAAGTGTCCACTCTGATTTAGTTGAGCAAAGATCTGCCCATATGACATAGGCAGTGGGTCAAGTTGTCTTCTTGGTTGTCTCGGCCTTTGTTGTCTTTGAGCCGGGGCATTCTAATATTGCGGTGGAGGAACTCTCTGATAATTTGGCTGCTGATTCTGCTGTTGAGCCGGTTGTTGATAAGGAGCATGGGCTACTGCAGCTACTTGTGGATATTGGATGTTCACTGGAGCTCTATCTCCTCGTCCTCTCATCACGACATTAGTTTTGTCTTCCCTTTTCTTCACAAAAGGCTTCCTTCCTCCATTTATCGGGACCGCAGCCTTGTTCTTCTTCAAAGTACTCTCGATTCTTTCACCTACTGACACCACTTCAGCAAAGTTAGGGAAACTGGACCCGAGCATACGGTCCAAGTATTGAGGTTGCAGAGTTCCCATAAACATGTCAGTTAACTCCTTAGTCAGCAATGGTGGTTGAACACGGGCAGCCAGCTCCCTCCACCTTTGGGCATACTCCTTAAATGACTCATTGTTACGTTGAGTCATGTCTTGCAGCTGCGTGCGATTTGGTGCCAAATCAGTGTTATACTGATAATGTTGTGAAAACGCATCTGCTAGATCTCTCCACGTACTGATTTGTCCTTTTTCTAACTACATATACCATTCCAATGATGCCCCACTGAGGCTATCTTGGAAGTAATGTATTAAGATCAAGTCGTTATCAATGTGAGCTGCCATCTTGCGACAGTACGCTCGCAGATGGGTTTTGGGGCAACTGACCCCCTTGTACTTCTCAAAGTCTGGGACCTTGAATTTCTTCGGTATCACCAATCCTGGTACTAGGCACATGTCAACAGCATCCAACCCTGGAGTCTTCTTGATTTCCAATGACTTGATTTTCTCTTCAACAGTTCGTAGTCTATCTGCAGCAAAGTCATTAGTAGCCCCAAAATTGTGTTGAGGAGGAGGTGGTGGAGGTTGGTAGAAAGCATCATATTGTTCATCCATGTCTACTTCAAAACCCTGACGCGCGGATATGGAACGGTCAACAAGGTCTACGTGGGGAGTTTTAACAATCCCAGAAGTTCCTATATTGTCAGCCGCTTTCTTGGCATCAGCAAAAGTCTCAGCATTGTTTTCTTTTTGGGCTAGCGTCAGCATTGTCTCCAGCAACTGGTCCATCTTCATCTTGAGAGCGTCGATGTCACCTCTCATAGTGTTCTGAGTCTCTTCCATCTGCTCCAGCGTCATTTGGTAATTGCGTCGAGTTTCGTAACGGTGATGAATAGTCAGCTTAACTCAAATCTGATACGCAAAGGGTATAAATTTAGAATCGTGCGGCGTGAAAAAAAGACGTGTTCCATGATATGCAAGATGATATGCATTTGTTTTTCAGGGAATTTTCGAATTAATTGCTTAACATACACAAGAATATTGAGAACAATTTAAACCACATTCATTCATAGAAGGATAATATTCATGTGATACAAAAAAGGAAAATCATTCAAAATACAGCCCATAATGTTTGATTAAAAATAAACAAACTTCTAACTCTTGGCCTTTGGGCTTCACGTTCTCTTAACTCCTCTTTGAACCTGCTCAACATGTCCTTGCACGTGCACAAAAAGTCGCAGATACTGTGGGGAGTAGAATCATCCATCGCTTCCATGGCATCCCTATGCTTCCAAACCAGATCTTTGGTCAACCAGTTGCAGAACTCGATTAATCCGTTGAGTTTGTTGCGATACATGTCCCGGTCAGCTATCAGTATATGGATGGACCTCTCATATCCTCTGAAATCACTAGCCATTTTCTCTCTTGCAGCACTCCACACGGCTTTATCTGCTAAGACATCTTTTATTTGCTACTTCAAGTTAGATGCATAGTCTTTGACGGAGTTTAACTCTATGCACACCTTGTCCCAATCAGCAGTTTTAGCCTGAGCAACCCTTAAAGACCCCTCTTTGAGCCTGTGTTCCTCTATTTCAGCAGCTCTTGACTGGCGCAAAGCATTGTCTAGCTTATGGATCTCTAGTCCCATCTCCTCTCGGATTGTCTTGTTTCTTTTGGTAGCCGCAAGCCAACAGTTTTCATTTTGAACACATTTCTTCCTGGCACTGTCTAATTCTTCTTTCAGGCCCCTCACCCTGCTATCAAACTGATCAAGACATACCTTAACCTTTTTCTTTCGATGCTCTTGTTCGTCAGCTTTCTTCCCTACTGCCTCTAGCTGGGTGTTCTTGTGCTGGAGCTCCAACTTCATATCATTTTTCTCTCTGGTGACTTCTTGAAGTCTCACCTCAAGGTTCTCATTTTCTTTCAACAATTTGGCTATGGTAGCTTGGAGGTCTTCAGCTTCTTCTATTGGAATATGAGTAGGTTTAGGTTCAGGCACAGGCTCATATACCTTTTCTTTAAAAGGCATCTTAACCTCATTGGCCCTCTCCCTCACCCATACAAAGTAAGGCTCTTTAGTTATACCATTTCTTCTTCCCAATTCACCTCTTCCCTTCTTCTTAATGGTCTTGCAAGCTCTTGTAATCTTTCTAAACAAATCAGGGTTCTCAGACCCTAAGTCGTGCATCAAGAAGGCTTCAAGGTCATTTTCCTTAGGAGGTGCTACCATAGGGTACCCAAGCTGCCTAACTGATAACATCGGATTAGAGTTAATACAGCCTCGAGTTCCTATCAGCGAGATATTAGGAAATTCACCACAACTAGTGATAACTTCCTCAAAGTCTTGTGAATACCAAGAGAGATCAGCAGACCTAAGCGACACCATCCTTTGAGCCCAACTATCATCAGCTCGATCGACAAATGGTCCCTTAGTAGGCATGTGCAAATGCAACCACTGGTACAAGAGAGAGGCGCAACAAACAATAGAGCCACCTTTCCTGTCACTCCTCCAACTCAAGTAATAGAAGACATCAGCCAGAAGGGTTGGCACAGGATTTTTGGTTAAGAACACATGAATAGCTGTCACGTCTATGAAATCATCTATGTTAGGGAATAAAATGATTCCATAAATAGCTAAAGCCACCACTGCATAGCAAGCATCCCAACTTTGGGCCTTAATAAGTGCATTCGCTTTGTTTATAAGGAACTTGAGAGGAAGTCCTTTAAATCCACCTTTAGCTTTCCAATTATCAGTGATGTCCCTCTTATGCATGTGAAGGGCATCAGCAATTACTTCGTCTTCTAAATCTTCCTTTACTCCTACGAATGGCAATTTATCCTTCATAGGAATACCCACTAGTCTCTCAAATTCTTCTAATGTTGGCGCCAGCTGAAAATCTTGAAACGTGAAGCACCTTAAAGGAGAATCGTAGAACTGGGCCAAGGTGATAAGTGCCTTAGAATCTACATCTTGCATTAACAGGCGAATAATCCTGCCATAATCCTTCGTAAAGTTAATTCTGAACACAGCAGGGATACGAGAAACCAAACTGCGCAAGTCTTCCAATTTTGTTCTCTTGAAGTTGTAAGGAAGTGGGCACCTGACGTTGCTTCCCATAATTCCTGTATGTTGACAATATAATTCTTAAATTCCCTGAAAATCAAAATGTAAATGTTATGGTATGAGTATGATGCAGATGCAAGGACGGAAGTAACCAAAACAAAATCTGAAGTTAAAAGTTCTCTGATTTCTGAAATCCCATGGGTAGGTTCTATACGGGTAAGTGCCTAGAGTCATAGGTCCTTCAAAAAATATTATTGCTAAGGTGAAGATTCATCCCACAATAATACCTATGAAAGAGTCTCTTCTAGGTGAGGTTTTCGTGTCGTCCCACGAGAAAGACTCCTCGTGAGTCTCTACTACACAACCATCGAATCCAAGGTTTCTTAAAGGGACCTCAGAGTCATAGATCGAGGTTGAAAATATCATTGTCAGAATAACGATACGTTCAAGGGATCTCATCTGATTGGGGCGTTCGCATCAACCCAAAAAGGAGTGACCCTCATGAGTTAATACTACCAACCACCATGGAAAAAAGGTAGACGGTCCTTAGAGTTATAGATTCAACCTAGAAAATACTACTGCCATGGCAAAGACTTACCACAACAATAATATCCTTAGGGAATCAACTCTAAGCGGGGCTTTCGCTTCCTCCCAACGAGAAAGACTCCTCGAGGGATTCCACTACACAACCACCATTCTAATCCTATGTTTTTTCTCGGACTCGGGTGTAGAGCCATCTCACAAAATTCCCAAAATCAGAACCCCAATAGTATCACAAGGAATAATAATAGAATATATAAAAGCAAGCAGATAAATAGCAAATAAATAAGGCAAGAAAACAAATAAAAGAAAATTCACAAACAAGCGGATCTAACTCTTGCGAATCGAGTCAAGTTAGGCTTGACTCTCTCTAGCATAGGGCTAGATTTTATCCCCAGCAGAGTCGCCATCTGTCGTACCTCGAAAAAATACGATCCTCGCGATGGCCGCGGAAAATACTGTTCGAAACAGAGTCGCCACCAAACTTTATTCATTCCAAGGATGGAATAGGAAAATATCGATAAAACCTTTAAGGAGATAAGAACAGTGGTCATCGCAACCAATATTCTAGGTTCGGGAGTCGATTACATAGAGGGAAGGTATTAACACCCTCTACGTCTGGTGTACTCAACGGGAACCTCTTGATTCGATTCGCGAGAGAAAGTTAACTATGTTTGTGTATCTTCTAAAGGAATTGCTTGCTAAAGGGGAAATGGGTGGTTTTAAGATAGGGTGCTCGCCAAGGATTGGGGCCCTTGTGCCTACGTATCTTCACTTGTAAGAAGTGGAAAATTAGAGCATTCGTAGTTCGTGGGACTACGGGTAAAAAGGGGATTGTGCTCGCCAAGATCATCGCAATCTTGTGCCTACGTATTCTCATTGATAAATGAGAAATCAGAGCAGCCGTATTTCGGCTTACGGTTTGCTAAAAGGTTGGTGTTTGGAGAGAACTTGGGTCGCATTCTAACTGCTAAACGCTGGCCTGTTTGCTCGTTAGGGGAGGCTGAAGCACAAGTTTGTTATGCACGGAAGAAGGGACTACACAATGTCCTCTGAAAAAGGTGTATAAGTTGTGTATTGCAGGAGGGCGAGAAAAAGATTGGTTAGATGTATTAAAAGTTTAGCTAGAGGTGACGACTACCTGAAGCTTAAGAAAGACTTCTCGGACCCAAGTAATCGGGAGAGTGAACCAAAGACTTGGAGCTCTCTCTTTTTCAACCTCAAATGCGAGAGGATAAAAAATTGAGTATGGTTTGAACAAGTTGAACGGATGACGATTACTTGAGGCTGAAGAAAGACTTCTCGAACCCAAGTAATCGGGAAAGCGAACCAAAGACTTGGAACACTTTCTTTTTCATCGCAAAAAGAATTGTTTAAATGGTGTTTGAAAGATAGGATGTAATTAAAGTATTTTAACAGATGAGGATTAATCGAAGCTTAAGAAAGACTTCTCGGACCTCAAATAATCGGAAGAGTGAACCAAAGACTTGGAGCTCTCTCCTTTTCTCATCTAATATTATGAAAGATGTTTAATAATATTAAAATGTACTAATCGGATGACGATTACTCAAAGCTCAAGAAAGACTTCTCGGACTTTAAATAATCGGGAGAGTGAACCAAAGACTTGGAACTCTCTTTTTCATCTGTGTGTTTAAGAAAATGTTTGAATAAACTTATCGTTTTTAGAAGGGTTTTTTAGAAGACAATTGCTCGGGCTTAAGAAAGACTCCTCAGACCCAAACAATTGGGAGAGAGACCCAAAGACTTGGGACTCTCTCTTTTTCATCTAATATTAAAAATTGTGTTTAAATAGTTATTAAGTATTTTAGTTTGATTTAAAGAAAAATTTGCTTGATATGAATTAAGGTCTGAAATTTGCGCGATTGAACTAATGGATGGGATGTCCTATGGGTATAGGGTAAGGTCGATGGCGAGGCTAAAACACTCGACTTACAAGGAGAGTTAAAGGTTAATTGCGCTTGTCGTTGTACAAAGCCCAAGAGGAGGCTATAAGGTCGATGGCCATCGTAAAAACGATCGGCTTACAATGGGGTTTGAAAAAGGGCTTGACGTCAAGTCAAGATATTAGTTTCTTTTTAAAAGGTTGAACAAGCATGTAAACAACATAAATATAATTGGGATTACGATAATGAAACATGTAAAAACATCACAAGAAAAAGATAGTAACCTAAATAAAAAAGGGGGATAGGCTAATCTAGACATGTTAACCTAATTAACATCCTAATTATCTAAGGTTAGTATGAGAAAAGAAATTGAATTAGCTATTAGATAATTTTAGACTTTAAAGAGAAAATAAATAATTAAGATAATTATTAAATTAAAATAGAAAATAAAATTAAAATTAAATATTTTGGTGTTGTTTTAAAATTTAAAAACTAATTTAAAATAATTAATCAAATTAAAATCAATTATTAATATTAGTTATTAAATAATTAATTATTATTAAATAAAAATATTTTAACTAAATTAATTAGATTAATTGAAAAAAAAAGACTCCAAATTTCTTTACAAAACAGAAAATTAAATAATGTTGTCTTTTTTAATTTTGTTTTCAGATATTATACTAAACAAGATTAGTAAGGACGCAGGGGATAAAAAAATGCGAATCATGGTGAAGGGATGGGCCGGTAATTGTCACCGGCAGGATACACCCACATACGCCAAGTGGCAACGGTCACGAGGGAAGAAAGAGAGAGGCACGTCTCAAATTGCAGAGACCCTGCTCTATCTCCCTCTTTTAAACCCTCAACTAACTGTTCTCAAACCCTCTCTCTCACAAAAGCGACACGCTGAAAACCAGCTCAAGGTTGGGGATGACGGTGGCAGCGGCGATCACCGCCTCCTTCTCCGGCGACAAAACCCTACACACAAAGAAACAAACCCCCTAAACAAACCCTAACCCAAAAGAAAACTCCCCTCTTAACCTGTTCTTCCCTATTCAAACACCCAAATCGGAAGAAGAAAAAAAAAAGTAAATTCTAATCTCAGAAACAACAACAAAAAACAAATCAGGTCAAAACGATAGGATGCAACGACGTTTTCGGCAAACAACAATCAACGTTGGTTCGAAGAGCAACACAAGTTTCAGAAACTACCTTTGAAGAACCGCTGTCCAAGTATTCTCAGGTATTAACTTCAACCCCTCTTGCTTTAAACTCGTTCCCTTCGTTCTTCTTTGTATGTGGTTTGAACCTTCTGAGCGCTAAAGTTTTTTCTGGGTGAGAAAAAAAAATTTTAGGGTTTCTTCAATGTCCGCCCCTTTCTTGAGTGAATAGTAACTGATATATATATCCTTTACACATGTGAGCTAGGGCAAAACTTGGTAGAAACCATGTGAATTTTGGGTGAAAGAGAGTGGCTCCTTTCCTGTGATTTCTTGTTTGCTACTCACTTCTGGAAATATTTGTCTGGGTCTCAATTGGAAAATTTTACTCTAATTTTTTACCGTGTAAAAATAAACTTCTGGTGTGGTATTTTTTACTTTGACTAAAAAACACTTCTGACTTGTGCTAACCTTGTTGTCTTATGTTAAAATCATGCAGGATATCATATTTAAAATCACAGGTTGCGACGAAGCCATGCTACCGGTTTCTAGAATTTGAAGGTGTGGAAGCTAGTGGGCTTACGCATTCTTTTCGCAGCTCTTTGTCCTCTCTATTGATCCTCATCTCCTAAATTAAGTTTCATATGAAGATTGTCCAGACTTGTTTCAGAAGCAACTTGGATATCAACTACGTAACCCAGAACAGATGACCTCCGTAGTGCAACAGTCCAATAGTATAGAGTATGCAACAAGGTCCAGCAATATGCGGCTGATTCTTTGTAATATGTTAAGTATTCACAGCCATGGCTATATTAGATACGAGATGGTGATGCTAGAGGAGAAGCAAATAAAAACAATGGCCAACCTCTCCAAAATGGTTTTCAGGCAGCATCAATATGCATGTTCAAAATGGAGGAATTAATTGGTCTCCATGCCAATTTTCAATTTGGCAACAGCCTGCAACCCTTTGACTTTAGTTTAGATTCTAGACCAAAGAACTTCAATCCAGATATTACCAAGTCTGCTGTCTTTTTCTTCATGTGATCAATTAGTAATTCGTCGTACACAATTATGTCAAATTCTGTTAACAATTTGCGCTCCCTCAAGTTTGAGAAAACCTTTCTGGCCTCTTCAATCGTTCCATACTTGCACATGCCAGATATGATTGCAGAACATACAACATTGCCTAAAGAGCAACCCTGTTGCATCATCTCATTCAATACATTAATCACCTTTTCTGCATCATTTGACTTGCAAATGTGAAGAATGGTTAGACAATACTTAAATTCCATAGGTCCACTAGCAACATTGCCTAAGCAATCTCTAACAAGCATCATAGCTTCATCAATCTCTCCAATTTCACAAAGTCCTTTAGCAAGGCAACAATAATCAGCCACGGAAGGAATGCAAGACATCTTAATGATCTTATTATGACATACACATGCCTCCTTGATTTCGCCTCTGCTGTAAAGACCTTGGTTGTGTCGTTTTATTTCCGTTTAGTTACGGTGGTGAGCTAGTTTCGAAACCTGCAGTGATAAGAAAGTACAGGGGTTTTGAGTGGTCTGTTATTAACATGTTACAGTTGTTTTCTTGGTACAGAACTTGTGTGGCAGGTTAGAGACATGGCGTGAAGGATTTGGTGGTTATATTGTCGAAGAATAGCTTCTCATTGACATCTTCAAGTGGATAGAAATCGCACAAATTATCTCCATAGGCTTTGATTGGTGAAACAAAGAGACTCTCACGATGGATTTGCTCAACGTACCTCTTTCCGAGATCTACGACTTCTGAAACTGAAGTATTGATTATGTTTCAACTTTCAACAGCAGCAGCATCAATGCGTGATGGATAACTTCTTTCTGTAGTTGAATTTGAAGTCTCATTGCAATGACATCTCCTGATGCGTCCTCATTTACAATGGCATTGTTCCTAATAAATTTAGCATGTTGTGCGAACTTCAGCGTGCTTAATGTCTCAAGCGAACAACAAATGGAGGGACTTATATTTGCAATTATGATAGTTTTTGAATTCCCTCCGAGAGAATCCTGAAGTAAAAATGTTAGCTTTGAGTCACGGTAAGGAACATGGTGTGACTTCCCATTAGATATACCAACCAGGTTCATAATCACAAGCCCCAAAGTTGAAAGAGACTTGTTGATATTAGTAGCTTCCTTGGCGTTCTCCCTCAGCACCAGAACTTTTTTGCCTCTCAGAACCAGCCGAATCAACAAGATTGAGTCGAGCAAATCGAAAGTGAGTAACTCCTTGAGAATCCCATTGACTCTCAATGATGCAAGTAAATACACTATGAGAACGGCTGCTAGCACGATTCATATTAGTAGCAGCCACCTTTCTGTTTGCAGCACCCTGAACAAGTAATTGAATAACATCTCTAGCATTAGTAACTTCCATTTCCTTGAGATTTTCCATATAAACAACTTTCTTACTGTCTTCTCTTATCTGCAGATTGCTAGATGAAGGATCCAACAGATCAAGGATCTGTTCATTGTATATCTCCAAGAAAGAACATTTGCATGTGAATTTTAACTTCTCTTCTCTACGCACCTCTTTTTCCTTCTGAATTCTTGAAAACAAGTGCTCAAAAATTCTTGGTGTCATCCCCTTCCTTATGATGATTATGGAATAGTCCACCGCAGTAGCAAAACAAAGTTGAAGCTTCAAGGCGAAGAATCAGAGTTCTTGTTGATTTCTATGGAAATTTCATCAAATGTGGCTGCAACCTCCAATTTCGGCTCTACTGTAACAACGCCCTACCGGAGATTCAAATACCCGAAAGACACTTCTCATTGCTTTTGCGCTGTGAACTGACTGTGGCTTTGATTGAATGGTATGTTTTTTCTTTGTGTTCATACAATGTACCGAAATCTGTCATATTGTTTGCCTAATATCCAAACTTAGACTCTTAACATTTAGTGAGAACTCTATTGATATCCCCACTCATTATGCAGCCTTTCCTTCCATTGACAGTGTATTGGACCCATGCTGGTGCGGCTTGGCAATAAAGTTGGTATCTTCCTGTAACTCACATTCTTTATTTATTCTTGATCTTGAATTCCTAGCTTTAAGTTGGCTTCATTTTGTTACTGCATAGGTTTCAACAAGAAGAGCTTAACAACATGACTTCAACACGATAGTGGATAGAGCTACTTCTGAAATTGTGTTGATTTGGCACAATCTTGCTGTCGGCGACGGCAGTTCTTGTGGGGCGAGCATGGATATAATGGACGGCATTTAAGGGTACATGGATGGATGCCAAACCTGTAGCCTGTGGTGCCAATATTACCCCTGAATGATTCCTTTCAACTTTGTTGTCTCTGATATGCTGGAAGCCTGAAGGATGGAGAACACACAACAGGCACATGCAGATGATCATTGAGAGGTCAACAAGTTGTTCTTCGACTTGCAGCGTGAGACTCAGTCGTTTAACTTAGGTAGAGCACCTGAATGAGTTTTCTTTCTATAATTATCTCTCGTACCTTTACATACTGTCACTCGCAAGTGAAATTGGCGAACCTGCCATGTGCTAACCTTGGTAGCATTGTAATGGTTGTAGATTTAGACATGGACGGCTTCAGTAGCTCGCATTTAGTTCAAAAGAGAGACATCAATATGAAGTTTGGTCATCTATCTCATGTCCTAAGCTTGGCGGAAACTTGCAGGTCTACACTCCAAGTTTGTATGGTTGTTCACATTACTCACGTGACTAAATTGTAATTCATGCACAGGATGTAACATCATTGAATTTGTAACACATTGGCATTGCTTATGATGGAATTGTAACGTGAGTAGCATTGTGAATTACTGCACCTGTACCTCCAATCTTATTGATACGCAGCTTTTCAATTATCATTAATCCGATCCAGTTGCAACTTTGAATCTGAAATTGTGGGTTGTTTTTTCATTAATCAAATGAACTATGTAGCATTCTTTATTTATTTTATTGTTTTTTTTTCCTCAATTCCAAATAATTTACGGTGCATTGGTATATAGATTCCCCTTTGAAAATGTTTGCATTGGTTTAGAATATGCCCCCTTGAAATAAAAATGCTTACTATGTGTGAACCATGATTTAGGAAAATGTAATTGCAAGCAAAACCCCTCCATTCTTCAACCATAGGGTCCCACCTCCTGACAAATAGTGATACCATCCAAGCATTAATCTTGACAATAACCTTTCACATCTCGGTTTGTGACATAATTTCATTGATTTGGCTCACTCTGTCTTGGAAACGCTTGTGACAATCTGAACTAAAGCTTGACTTCTTACGAATATATGTTTGTTACATAATAAACTAAGCATGACCCAGACATCAATCTAAAACGGCTCAAAGTAAACTAACTCAAGATCTAAAATATTTTGAACTATCTTGGAGTTAAGTCGAATACTATGAGACTCACTTGAATCGTGATTATCTTACCAGCTCTTGGCTAATTGCTCATAAAAATGAAAACACCCCCTCCCATAGAAATTCAACAGACTTTGTAAAGCCTATGATCCCAATGAATACACTGATAACCTTTTTGAAATACCATGAAGCGACACAAATACTTGACATAAGAGGATGAGGGGTAGGACAAATTTGGGGTATGACACTCGCGACGCACTGTGAGAAGAAGAGGCTTCAGCCGCAGGAGAGTATCCTAACCCAAACTTATCCTGTTTGTTAGGTATGTCTAGAACCTGCCCCCAGCCTGGGGTAGATCCGGCTTGAACAACGGCCCGGGCTTCCTTGAAGGAAGAGAGAGTCATCTCTGGTTTCTCAATCATCACAGGAGCCACGTCCTTGACTTTAACAGCCTCGAACACCTGACATAGGGTTTCGTGGATTTCCCCATCCATCTCAACGTATTTGAAGGACGACAAATGGCTCACCATTATGTCTTCCTCGCCACATACAGTCACGATGCTGCCTCCGACAGTGTACTTGAGCTTCTGGTGCAACGTGGAGGTTACGGCGCCAGCAGAGTGGATCCATGGCCGACCTAAGAGACAGTTGTAGGTGGGCATGATGTCCATAATGTAGAAGACTGCGTCAAAAACTTCCGGCCCAACTTGGATTGGCAACGTTACCTCTCCAAAGACATGACGCTTGGTTCCATCAAACGCCTTCACAACCAGATCATTGGGTGTGCAAATCAATCCTCGAGTATCTAACTTCATCAACGCCTTCTTCGGAAGAACGTTGAGTGATGACCCTGTGTCCACCAACACGTGAGACATAATCGTTCCCCTACACTCTATCGAGATGTGCAGGGCACTGTTGTGGTTTCTTCCCTTCGGCGTCAGCTCCAGGTCAGTGAACCCTAACCCATTTCCTGCATTCACATGGTCTACTATCCCTTCCAACTGGTTGACCGAGATTTCCTGCGGTACATATGTGGCATTCAAAACCTTTAACAGCGCGTTGCGATGTGACTCCGAACACAGCAACAAATTCAGGATGGAAATTTTCGAGGGTGTTTGATGAAGATGGTCAATGATCTTGTAATCACTCTTCTTGATCAACCTCATGAACTCTTCAGCGTCCTTCACAAGTAGGTCCTTCTCTACCCCACGAGGGGTTTCCTCAATGGCTTTACTCTTTCCCTTATCAGTTTCATCAGCTTTATCTGCTTTGTCCGCCACAATCTCAGGTGGAGCAAATACTCTTCCGCTGCACGTGATTCCACCGATTACCACTAGGTTATCCACAGACCGCCCAGATGGTTCCAATTCTAACTTCTGTCTGTTGTAGTAGACGTCTGCCCCTTAATGCCACGGGACAACATTGGTGCTTTCAAAGGGTATCGACCCAGCCTTCGTGATGGTAATGGTGGGCGGTCTGGGTGCAGAAATGGTTATCGTTTGGCGAGGGATGGCGATGGTGGCAACCTCATCATCTTGCTTCAGCATTACCTCTCCAGACCCACATTCGGCCCTTCGGCTAAACTGCAGGATTCCTTCAGTCATCAGACTCTGAATCCCCTCTATCAACTGTTCACATCCATCAGGACGAGTCGCACAGCCCATACATAGACCTCCACAGCCTGGAAAGAAGCCTCTCTTCATCAACTTGGCTTTAACGAAGCTAAGCGGTGTCTTCAGATCCTTGACGTCAGTCAATAAATCCAAATTCTCGTCTTCAATAATGGCATTCACCCCAGCTCCCCTATGATTCAGCATAGGGTTCTTTGTGACATTCGGCACCTTATCTGAGAAGTTGATGATCTTAGCATCCACCATATCTTGCACCTTGTGCTTGAAGGCTTTGCAGTTTTCTATCGTGTGGCCGGGTGCCCCTGAGTGAAAATCACATGTTGCGTTCGCATCATAACCTGGCGGAAGTGCCCCTGTCAAGGGAGCCAAGGTTCTCTTCTGGACTAGTTGCAACTGAAGCAGAGTTTGTAACAGCTGAGCATAAGACATGGGCGGTGTCTCAAGGTGACGGCTCGACAGAGGTGCCCTGTTCTGATACTTTTTGTACCCTTGCTGGTTTGGCTGCTGCTGCTGTGGCTGGGGTTGTTGGACAGCAGGGATGGTTATGCTAGCCACCTGCTGGCGCGGGCCTTTACCTTTCCTGCGAGCGTTGGACACGGCGCTTGTTTCTCCTTCACGCCTTTTACTACCATATGGTTTCTTTCCTCCTCCAGCTGAGGATAGATCACCACCTTGGATTTTCCCCAGCTTGATCCCATTTTCAACGTGCTCGCCAGTGATGATGAGATCAGAGAAACTTCTAAACATGCCACTGACCAGTTTCTCGTAATAAGCCCCTGGGAGGATGGCTACGAACATCTCAACAAGCTCTTGCTCAACCATCGGCAGTTGAACTCTAGCTGCTAATTCACGCCACCGCTGGGCGTATTCTTTGAACCCTTCGTTGTTCCTCTGTGACAAGTTCTGCAGTTGAACTCGGTTCGGAGCCAAGTCATTGTTGTACTGATAATGGTGCACGAAGGCCTCAGCAAGTTCCTTCCACGTGCGCACACTGGTAGGTTCCAAACTCATGTACCATTCCAAAGATGGCCCGGACAAGCTATCCTGAAAGAAGTGCATCAGCAACTTCTCGTCTTCAGAATGAGCGGACATCTTTCGGTAGTATGACCTTAAGTGGACACGAGGGCAAGTGGTGCCCTTGTACTTCTCAAAGTCGGGTACCTTGAATTTAGGAGGCACCTTGAAATCAGAAATCAATCCCAATTTAAACATGTCAACACCCATAGTGTTCAGGTTCTCGAAACTCCTCATTTTGTCCTCGAGTGCCTTAAACCTCAGACGTGCTTCAGCAGTCAGCTCTCCTTCAGCACTCCTATGTGAGAACAAATCTTCTTGACGATCTTCCAGCCATGGCTGAGGCCCATACAGATTTCCAGCACCTGTGTTGCCGTTGCCCAGTCCAGCATTGCCATTAGCTTCAAAATTTCCATTACCGACGCCAGTCGTATTACCATTGAGCCCTACGTTAGTGATCACATTGCCGTTACCACTTCTGTTCCCCCCGGTCACGGGGATGCCACCCTGAGGAGTTTCAACAGGTGGAGGGGTTGGAACGTTCCCACCATGGAGTACACCGTTGCTGTCAACCCTTGAGATCAGAGGTTGGACCAATGTTCTGAGCTGGTCTTGGCCATTGGCAACCACTTGCATGAGCTCCATGAAGCGGCCCATCCTCTCTCGAAGTTCCTGAACGTCAGTCTGCACTTGTTCCATTGCTCTAGCTTGATTTGCTCTGGTCGGGTAGCGGTGGATTGGCCTTCGATCAATCCTGGAACAACCTGCATACACAAAGGGTTAGAAAAAAAACGACAACGTGCGCGCTATGCAAATGCTTCATGCAAATCCAAACGTGTGTTTGTGCCTTGGGGAGATCCCCCCCCCCCCCCGATCCTAGTGCCTGAGCGCCAGTGCTGATAATAAGAAGTCTGAGTCCAGTCATGGAAATAACATCTCATATATATAAAGAAAGCCCATCAAGGCAGTAAACAACATCACTGAGTACAAGCAGAATCAATAGCATGACCTCGACCAACAAGCCTAGTGATGGTCAGCATACAACAATGATCAAAACAAAAGGATTACAAATATAGTCAAGCACGGCCACGGGCGCAGAACTCTTCTAACAGATCCCTCGTTTCTGGATGATCAGGCCGAGTGAGCAACCCTTCGACGAGTAACTCCCTCTGCCTAATAGTGTATTGAAGACCTTCAACTGAGTCTTCCCATTCTCCTTCGCCGAAACAATCTTCTAACTTCCGCTTCTTGGATTCAAACGTCTGTTTGCGCTCCTTCAGGTTAGCAAGAGCCTTATTGAGCAGGCCTTCAGCAGCATATCTGCGAGCGGTTTCTTCATCAAACCTCTTCTCACTAGCCTTCACCTGGGCTTTCAATTTGGAGATCTGCTGCTTCAGTTTATCTTCCCGTTCCTTACCGTTGGCTAGGGTGGCCTTCCAATGCTGATTAAATTTGGATATTCTCTGGTACGCTTCATCCAAGTGCTGCTTCTTAGTGGCCAATACGTCGTTGACAGATTTGAAGTCCCGACCCAAACGCTCACGTTCAGCCAACTGCTTAGTCAAATCCGTACCTAACTTGTTTACCAGCTCTGTTTGCCTCTTGAAGGAATAGACGGCTTCGCTTCTCTCGCTTCTAAGCTGAGCCAATTCTTTCTCCAATTCTTCGTTGGCCTTCTTCAGCTCCTCTCGCTCAGCTAATACCTGATTGTACTGCTGAATAGGCACGGTGGTATGCTCTTCAATCACTGGAGGGCTTTTTAGCTTGGCAGGAGGAAACGGCATCCCTATGATATCTGCTCTGGCTCTGATCCAGGTCACATATGGAGCGTAGGCTTGGCTGTTACTTTTTCCCAGCAATGGTTTTCCCCGCTTACTGATACCATTCCAAGCGTGTTGAAGCTTAGATAACATATCCCCCTCTAGAAGACCAGTGAGGTACAGAAATTCCTGCACCTCTTCGTCTTTCAGCGGAGCTCTCAAAGCATAAGCAAACTGTCGGACCAACAGGGATGGATTATAGTTGATACAGCCCTTCCTGCCTATCAAAGGCACGTTCGGAAACCCGCTGCAGCTGAAGATAATCTTAGTACCCAACCTATCTCTATCAAACCAGGCAACGTCCTCCGCTGATAGACTCATCAAACGCTCAGAACGCTCAGAACACTCAGCTGTGGCTGCAGACGAAGCAAAGGGACCCTTCTTGGGTAGGTGACTATCAAGCCATCTATAGAATAGGGGCACACAGCACGAGACATTCTTGCCCCTTCTGTTCTCGTTTTTATAGTGGACGCAATGGTAGACATCTCCAATCAAGGTAGGGACTGGATTCCCTGCTGCAAAGATGTGAAAGGCGTCGAAGTCTACAAAGTCAGGCATATTAGGGAACAGAATGATGTCGTATATGCAAAGAGCAAGAATAGCGTTGAACACGATCCAACAACCGTCTTTGGCACACTGTTGGGCCTTTCCCACTAAGAACTACAAGGAGAAACCGGGAACCCTGTTCCAACTAGACAAGACCAACTCAGAGGCATCCAGATGAAGCGAAAGAGCTAGACTGGCCAGATTAGGCTCAGCATCCATATGAACAAAGGGCATCTGACTCTTGATAGGAACACCTAACAAATCAGCATACTCTGACACCAACAAAACTGATTCACTATCAAGAAAACCAGGTAGTCTGAAGGTTAAGGTTTCCTGCAACAAACCCGACCCTGCTCACAGGTATGGACCTAAACTGACACAAGTTCGGCATCCTATGCGGTCATCAGCGTCACAGACATTCAAGAGAGATGATACGATACCCAGAAGGTGTGGCATCACCATCTCCTGAAGCGGCCTCACTCAGCTGAATCCCAAATGATCGGTCCCCAGAGTCGACAATCCTCCAAACCAACAACCCCTCAGGCCCAAAGGGCCGGAAAAGAAGTCAACCGGGAGAACCTCGTCTGAGCATGGATTTCATGAGACACTAATGCCTGCAAAGCAAGCACACGCTCACTAATTTCCACAACTAATGATAGGTACACTCAAGCCTGGGTCTGGCTCCTCACTCATCAGAATGCCCCTCCCACAACAGCACAGATAATCATATCATACTGAAAATAAAGTGCAGGAAATAAAATGCGATAAATAAACACAACCCAACAAGTAAACATACAAGTTCTAGGATTGACTCTCGCGGGGGATATTGGATCCCCAAACTGACTCGCATAAGGGACGTTGGATCCTAAGAAACTATCAGGTATTCCCCAGCAGAGTCGCCAGCTGTCGCTACCGCGAAAATAAGGTGTCGGCAAAACAGAAGAGTCGCCACCTTTCGTTATTTATCCCTCAGAACGGGAAAGGGAACGATCGGAAAAACCTGACGAAAGGGTATAAGACAAGGTCATCGCAACCATTGTCTGGGTTCGGGAGTCGGTTACGCAAGGGGAAGGTATTAGCACCCCTCACGTCCATCGTACTCGATGGGATCCATGCTTGTTGTGTTTATCTGACGGGTTGGTTTTACTATCTACCTATCAAGGCTGGTCTAAAAAGGAAAAGAAAAATGACTCGGCAAAGCGTTGCGCTTTATGCCTACGTATTCTCATTAGAGAATGAGAAATCAGAGTCAACGTAGTTCGACTAACTACGGGTGATGGGGAAGGTGGCTCGCCAATACGTCAGTATTGTGCCTACGTACTCTCAACAGGTATGAGAGATCAGAGCTTACGTAGTTCGGGGTAATACGGATTACGGGAATTCAGATTCATCTGTTTTATCGAGTAGGGTTAACAAACAGTTCCAGCTGTTTGGTGTCTGCAGCTCGACCCTTGGAGACTTAGGCGTTACCGTTTGCGGTAGAACTTGGAGTTAACGACACTCTTTTCTTCAGAAAAGCTTCCTTTGAATTACGAGCCCACGGGGCAAAAAGGTTTGAAGTTTGTTTTCTGTCTTTTACAGAAGAACTGTTTTTTATGGATGTTTGCAACCAATATCGCACTAGAGACTATGACCTGAGAGTGAATGCGTCGCATGTCACCCAAAGGGTGCCATACTAAACATTCAAGCTGTCGAAAAGAAACTCTCCGACAACCCTTTCTCAAATAGCTTAAGGCTCGTAACGTGCGACATCAGTTAACCTTTATTACTGTATTTTAATTTGTTTTGAGATGAGAAGAGAATGAACAGGTTCAACTAAGAGGGGGACTATCAAGTCCTAATGTTGTCATTCCAAGGATTCATCCTATAGTTGAGGCTTGAAACAGGGAACTCCTAGAAGTTATCATGCATAGGTTTCAACCTAGGGTTCTAATCATCACTTCCTTATCAAAGGAAGTGAGATTCCTAGGGGATCATGTCAATGAGATACAAAAACAGATAAAGCATCAGCTTAAACAGTAAACAGTAAACAACTGTAAAATGCATGCAATGCAAGTGAGGGAGGAAATGTGTGTGGGGCATCAGCCTCCACAAGCTCGTCTCGACCTCAAGCCAGATATGAATAACTGTAATCATACAGAAGAAATAACATAAAATGCCATCAAGCAAATCACAACCCACATAGGCAAGGGAGCAGGGCTCTACCGAATACCCGCAAGCAAAGCCATACAGTAAAGATACAAGCAGAGGGAGTAGCTCAACCTATAGTGCAATCATTCCCCTAGATTAAATCAATCTAAACATGAACTTATTCTAATGCATCAAGCAAATCAAACAAGTCACATCAATACAGTTGCACAGCAAGCAAACAGACAGGAAAGAAAGCAAATCAACAGCTCCCCCACAGCTCCACAGCAAAGCCCTCCTCTGACAGCAGTTCAGTCCTCAGTCTTCAACTGCTCTTCAAGGCTATCATCTTCAATATCAAGTGTCAACTTTCTTCTTCAAGCTTTCAATGCATCAAACACAAGTATCAAATTGTTCTCCAACTTCAAGCTTCAGCTCTTCATTTGATCTCAACTGGATTTTCTTTACAAGTGTCAACTTGTTCTTCCTGGTCTTCAAGCTTCAGCTCCAATGGCAGTCTTCAAACACAGAGAAGTAGCAACTTCTAGCATCTTCAATCTCCTAACAAGGAACTCCATCCTCTAGCAAGGGGTGAAGATTCATCTAACAAGATCAAGATGTGGATAGTGGAAAGCAGAGTGAAGACCAAAGGTCACCACTAAACACTCCACTATCAAAGAAAGGAACCCTCAAAGGTTCTACCAACTTGGGAAGAGCCACACATCCTACCAAAGGAGGGATGAGGCCTTCACAAAGGGACCTTACATCATAGGGAAGAATGGAAGTGATCAACACCTTCCATGTTTATGAAAGAAGAGGATCTATCTAGAAGCTCTACTCACAAACCCTAATCTTAACACCTAAACAAAACTACACCAAAAGAAGGGAAATCTTCACATCCAAGTTTTTTCAAGCATTCCTCAGCAGCCCACACATGCCTTCATCATCATCCAAGAGCAAGAGAGGTAAAACCCTAATCTAAGGGAACTAAAGAAATCATTCTAGTTGAATTAGCAAGTTAGGATCACCTAAAACCTAGTATTAAAGTTAATTTTAACTAAAATACTAAAACCAATTGTAAATTCCTACAAAAATAAATATGGGAACCTAAGTCAATCATGAATCTACCATACAAAATCCAGAGGTTGAATCATCCAATAAACCCTAGAAATAAATCATAAATCATAAGGTACTAAGCTTAAACCCTAAAACTAGAGCACCTAAAGTTCCAACTTAAAACCACTATCTAATTTCATCACAAAAATGTGAGAAAAATCTAAGGGGAACATACATGTATAAACTAATTACACACAAAAAATCAGCTCAAAAATCATCATCAAATGATCACACAAAATTCAGCAAAACAAGGTATCAACCATAATGGATTTAATGTCAATTAAAATACAAAAAATGCACATAAAATCACAAATGCATGAATTCATAATATTTTTATTTAATAAAACTCTAGACTCATTCATGAATCATGGGGAAAAAACTTGAATCCATTTGATTTATTTTTCTATTTTTTATGAATTATTCTCAAAGCTATGCAAAATGATGAAAAAAATAAGAAATAAGAAGAAAATAATAAAAGGTGCGTGCTGAATAGCAAATCATTGTAGTTCATTTCCTGGGTTGGGCCCAGAAGGGGGTGTGAATAGAAGCTCAGTCAAAAGCCCACACGCCTATCTCAACTTCAATTATCAAACTGAAAAATGAAATGCATACACACCAAGGTTCGAACCCGTTCCCTCTTGGCATACACAATGAAGCAAACAAGGCGCTTATCAAAACGCAGCGTTGTATGGGTGAGGGTACGTGGCTCATCAGGAGCGCTTGGATTGAGTGACTGAGTCCACCTTTCATCATGAATGGAGGGTGAGGATTTCATCTTCCTCAATTTAAACCTGCAAACCACGCGCGAACCAGGCCGTCGCCGGTGGCTTTTCCGGCCACCCCTGCACAACCCTAACTTCGTCTATAGCCAACCATTCGCCACAATTCCTGAATGAATCTTGCTCAAAATTTCACCAGAAATTCAACCATGACCTTCATTCACTCTAAAAACGCCTGGATCTTGAGATATCAATCTCAACCGAAAATGAAATCCAACCTAAATTGTCCCTAAAGTTGCAATTGATCATCCTAAATCCATCTATATCAAAAGGGGAACCTAACCACATGCTTCTAGTTCACTGAAAACACATAATTAGAGAGAAATTTCAAGAAGTTAAAACTTGTATTTGATCTTGTAACAGATGCACTTCTTGCTCGATTCAACCTTCAAGATGATGCAGATTCACTCTAAATCACCTTCTAAAGCTAATGCAACCTTCACTTTTCCTTGATTTTGCCTTGAACTCAGAAACCGATTCCAACTTGCAGTTGTGAAACTTCAACCTCGCCCTCTGCTTCAGGGCTCAATCTTCACCAAAAAAAATGGATGAACACACTCTAATGTTTATATAGAACTCATTGGAAATGTCTAGAAAGTTCTGTAACCTTCCATAGGAGATTTTGCAATTTCAATTTCTCCTTCAAAGTCTCATGTGCACAGTCATGAATTTGGCTCTCTTTGGGCATGAAAATGCTTGCAATCATCATCTCATGAGATATTGGATTAGTTTGTTATGTTAATTTCCTTGTTTGCAAGCCAATGGTGTGAGTTTGATGTGTTGCTTCATCATGAAGAAACAACATGAAATGGTATGAAAATGGACTCAAACCAAAATTCCAATATTGCCAAAGTTCCTAAAATGACTTTTCCATTCAAAATGACCTATTATTTTGCCTTGTTTGGACACAAAATGAATTATTTCAATTTTTGGTCATTAAATGCCTTTAATTCTTCCTTTTTCCAAAATTCCTTGAACCACATCCTTCCTTGAGCCATTTCAATGCCTCCTTGATGCATGGTCAAGGTTAAAACCCCATTTTGAGCAACTTTCTAGTTGAACAAAATTTCATTTGAGGTCTCCAAGTTGGTGAAAATGACCTATGATCATAAATGACCTATAATCACAAATGCCCAAAATACCCTTGACTTGTCAAAGCCATAACTTGAGTTCTACAAATCCTATAAAGGACTTCTAGTACTCTATGGAAAGCTAAGAGGATAAGGAACAACATTAATTTTGACCAAAAGTTCATAGGAATCATCCTTCTAGGGCAAACGTTTCATGCTAGTTGGGTAACTTTCAAGCTCCAAATTCACATGCCTCAGATGACTTGTAACTTGTCAAAGCCATAACTTGAGTTCTACAAATCCTATCAAGGACTTCTAGCACTCAAATTAAATCTAATACCATGCTATACAACACTCATGTTAGGGGCAAGATGAGATGACAGTCACATCTTGAGCTAAATTGCCTTGAAGATAGGGGTCAAACTAGGGGATTTTACACTGTCAAGCCTTAGAAACCCTAGCTTGAAACTTCTTAAACTCTTCAATCATGATGAGTTAACCTTGGAATAATCCTTATAACATCTTAATGCATCAATCTATAATCACATAGCTCTTGAATTAGGTCTCAACCTCCTTCAAATCCTCAGTTGACCTAGGGTTGACCCAGTCAAACCCTAGTTGCACCAATCATGGCTGAGGCTTCTTAATCTTGCACAATGACCTGTCTAGGCCTCAAAGTGATCTTCAACACTTCCCATGAGCTCTCTCAAGACCTCAAGTATAACTTCATGGCTTCAGAATCATCTGATGACTTCCCACAACTCTCAAGTTAGGAGACACACCCTCTTGGCTTCAATCACTCTCTCTGAGGATCTTTTAACTTCTCTGACAAGGATATCAACCCTTGAACCCCTGAATAAGCCTTCCAGCTAGTTTCAAAGTCTTGATTGGTAATCATACCTCTTGATCTCCTGCATACATGTCAATGAAATGCAAATGATAATGCTAATGTGAATGAAATGAAACACAAGCTAGGTGAAGAAATTTTGGGAAAATTTTGGGGTGCAACACCAATTAGTTAGAAATAAAAGGTGGTATGAGGTTCTCGGGAAATGATATGCAGAATGCAAATGCAATGCACATGAAATGGATTGAATGCACTGGGATGGAATGTACTTAACCTGATTTTTTAGTACACGGGATCAAAGGTACGGATCAAGGATAAAAGTTAAGTGATCGTAACACAAGGTTCTCACCAGGTGTGATCTAAGGTTCAATTGGGATCCCAAAGTCATGGATTCATATGACTGTTCATCATACATGACATGAATATGTCGGAAGATGACTCCATCACATGAATCTCTTTTGGGTGAGGTCCTCGTATCGACCCACACGAGAAGAACTTCTCGGGGACCCATACTACGAGACACATCGACATTGGGTTCTAGACAAGGATTTCAGAGTCATGGACTTCCTTGACTGTTTGTTACGTATGTCAGTCATTGACAGGCAACAAACCATCAAGAAAGTCTCTTCTGAACAAGGTCTTCGTATCGATCCTCACGAGAAGAGCTTCTCAAGGACCCATACTACGCGACCATCAATCTTAGTTGGTCAATGGTTTAAGGTTCTAAAAGGTCCCTAGAGTAATGGATTCCCAAGAAAATATTGGTTCAACACGCCAAGAGCTTGACGGTTGCCATCATCCTCAAAGGAATCTACTCTAAGCGAGGTTCTCGTATTGACTATCACAAGATGAGCATCTCGGAAGCCCATACTACTCAACTTCTCCTATCTCAATTTTAACACTCTAGACTCGGGTATAGAGTCTTTCCCTCAAGTTTATAACCAAAGTTTCCAATCCATATCAAGAACCAATGAAACCAAACATGGTGAGATACAATTGAATAAATAAGGGAAAGTGATAAACAAACAAATAAAAGGAAGAACCAAAACACGCAAAAACAACCTAGGTTAGGCTTAACTTGCTTAGAAAAAAGTCCCCAGCAGAGTCGCCAGCTGTCGCTACGTGAAAAATGACACAGAGTCGCCACCGGATTTTATTCATCCCAAAGGGGGAAAGGGAAATAGCGATAAAACCTTTGGGAAAGGAGCGTGGTCATCGCAACCAAGTCTCAGGGTTCGGGAGTCGGTTATGCGAGGGGAAGGTGTTAGCACCCCCTCGCATCCATCGTACTCGATGGGAACCTCCTAGGTTGTTTGGCGTGAATGGGTGTTTTATTCTAAAAGTTTGCTTATTTAAAGAAAAGAGGGGTTGGGGTTTATTAGAGTGCTCGCCAAGGATTGGGGCCCTTGTGCCTACGTATATTCACTTTTATGAAGTGAAGAATCAGAGCATTCGTAGTTCACGGGACTACGGTGGAAAACGGGATGTTGGGCGGACGATGCTATCGTGCGCATTCTAGCAGTTAGGTGTATTGCGGCTCGCTCTTGGAGTCTTATGTGTTACCTGTTTGCGGTAGAACGGACGTAACATGTCCTTGGGTAAAGGGTATGGATGATTAAAGATGGGAAAGAAAGAAAATTGTGCTCGCTAGGATCATCGCAATCCTATGCCTACGTATTCTCAACATGAGTGAGAAATCAGAGTAGCCGTAGTTCGGCCACTTAAGAAGTAATTGTGTATTGGTTGATTTTATACCTTGAAAAGGGTTTTTGGATTGATGCCCTAGGGCGAAAATAATAGTTTGATGAGTTGATATTGTTTTTAGGTTTTTCTTAGGGAAGAATTTATTCTTGACTAGGATTATACAAAAGACTTTGGATAGAGATGAATGTCTCGAATAACCAAGTCGAGTGCCTTGTATTCAAAACATTCGGAACGAGTGTATGAGGATTCCATTCTCATTCCTTCTCCACCACTTTAAAGTTCATGGTGCATAATTCTAATCGTATATTTTTATTGTGTTTTGGATTTTTATGAGAAAAGAGAACCACTTGACGTTGGATCAAGGTTTATTGTTTGTAAAGATGTTTGAAGTGATGTGATCACGGTCGATGGCGGTGCACAAGGCAACCGACTTACATGGTCGAAAGTGGCTCGATAAAATCGAGAGTTTGTTTTTGAAAATGGTTTTTGGAATCAAAAGTCAACAAGGACAATAGCAATATTCACATACTAAAATCATACAAACATATGGCGCGAACACCCTTTGCAAAAAAAGCATAAGGTAAAAACAGCAAGAAAATAAACAAACTGAACAGTTTGCGCTGCGAACTGAGAAAAGTGAACATTCTGTTTTTTGCATGTTCGCGCCGCGAAGGGTGTTCGCGCCGCAAACTGAGAAAGTTTTCATTCTGGTTTTTGCATGTTCGCGCCGCGAACTGGGAAAATTTTCATTCTGGTTTGTGCATGTTCGCGCCGCGAACAAAGGTCGCGCCGCGACCTGAAGCGAAAAATGAAATATTTCTCTTTTTTTTGCTGTCTTTTGTGGTTTTCTCTCCTTTCTATTGGTTCTAAAAAAATGATTTATTGGTCCCCTTAGAACCTTACATGATATGCTCAGTACAACACATAAAATAGGAAGTAAAATTAATATAAAAGCAAAAAGTAAATAGAGAAAGGTTTGAAATGGATACCCAAGAGCTTTCTGTCTTTCTTGCAAGTCCTCCACTGATTTTTGTTTGAGGTACTCTCCACTCTTCACTCTATGTTGTGAAGGTTTTGTTTCTCAATGGTCCTCTTGTGCTTCTATGTCACTCTCTTTTTTCTGGTTTTCCTTCCTTTCTATTTTTCTGATTTTTTAAGTTTCTCTTGCTCTCTCTCTATCTTTTTCTGGTTTTTTGCAATGTGTGTGGATGTGTAATGTGTAGAGAGTGAGTGCTTTTTGTTTAAAGCTCCCTCCTTCTTATCTCTCCCCTCTAGGGTTTTCCCTTCTCCCCAAACATCAGATTTTTCATGGGGTAATGTCTCCTACCACCTTTTCTCATGTCACTCTCTTTCTTTCCATTTCCATGTATATGGCTATGCTGCATTTTTCTGCACTACTTTCCCATGCTGTCTTTTTCTACAGCCCTCTACATTGCCCTCAATCCTTTCACCTCTTTGTTGGCTTATGCTTGGACTACCCTCTTGGTTAATGTTAACCTTTGGACAGAATTTTGAAATTCTGATTTTTAGATGCATTGTCACATGCTATTCTCTTGGTCTTGTGACATAAAAATGATTTTGTAACATGATACATATTGCCACTTCTTGCATGGGGTTGTTTTGGATTGCACTCATATTGCCTATGGTTGAACACACTTGGTCTTGATCTTGAAACATACCAATATTAACTCTTAAGTATTTTCTTTGGATGTTTGTGGGCATAATGTAGCACATGAAAACTTGGTGTGGCATGAAGATTACCATATCATGGATTTGATTAGAGACTTGAATGAAGATTAGAAATAAATTAATTTCTAAACATTACTTAGAGTTGGAAATCTTGCAACAAATGACATTCTTGTAATGTCATAAAATTTCTCTTTGTAATATTCTTGTCTCTAATTAATGAATTGATGATGGATTTCCCTAGAACCATTAAACTTGAAATGGATGAAGCCTTGAATTATGGACTTGTGATCTTGCCTCATGCTTTGCAAATTTGAACTCCACTCGACCAAGAATTTGAAACAAAGTTGGTTAAAGCAAACTTGAATTTGGCCTTGCATTTCATGTTCATTAGGAATATTTATCTTGAATTTTCCAATATTTTTCAAGTAACTTCTTCTTGAAGTAATCTACATGAGTAGACTTTCCAACTTAGATCAAGCCTTATGTGATGAACCTTTTCTTCCATGTATTCCATGATAGGCGAGTTATCTCATTTAAAAATAGAAAATAACAAACCGATCCAATCCGTACCTTGTGAACCCACATGTTCGATATGCAATAGAATGATGTATGATATGGTGAATGTAGGGTATAAAGGCTAAAGGTGAAAATGAGGGTGTGACAGGTAATTTTTCCTGTAGAGTTTGCCTTCGGTCGGTGTTCTAGTGATTTTAACTTTTGGTTAGTAACCTTGTTCTTCAGCTTTTGGGTTGGAGGTTATCCCTTGCGGATTGGAAGTAATTCCGACTTTTGGTTGGTAGCTTGTGTTTGGTTTTGTCTCATCTAATGATTTCAACTTTTGGTTGGCAGCTTGTGTTCAGTTTTGTCTCATCTGATGATTTCAACTTTTGGTTGGTAGCTTACGTTCAACTTTGTTCGATATTGTGATGATCCCAACTTTTGGTTGATAGCTTGTGTTTATTACCTTTTGTTGCATTCTGACTTTTGGTTAGTATATTCCCCAATGGAGTCATCTTCAGGTTGTAAAGTCATTGAGTTTACTTCTTATACGGCTTGGGGGTATCTTTTGACCTTTATCCTAACTCTTGGTCGGTACTCATTTGCTGGTCATCCCATCTTTTAGATGGTATCCTTTGATTATTATCTTCTGGTAGATACTTGTTCCCCACAGAGTTGACTGATTAAGCTTCTCTTTTATTTTCCCAGTGGAGTTGTCTTTCCCTCAGGTTGTAAGTCTGTTGATTGTACGTCCTGCAGGTTCTTGATTTGAGTTTTGTCCCCAAAAGGTTACCTTTGGTCGGCATTCTCGTTTATTCCAACTTTTGGTTGGTATCCATTGGTTGTTTATCCCAACTTTTGGTTGGTACCTAGTGATTGTTTATCCCAACTTTTGGTTGGTATCCGGTGGTTTTTATCCCAACTCTTGGTTGGTACCCTTCGGTTTTTATCCCAACTCTTGGCTGGTATCCGTTATTTGTTATACCAACTTCTGGTTGGTATCCTTTGATCGTTATCCCAACTCTTGGTTGGTATCTGTTGATCATTATCCCAACTTTTGGTTGGTATCCTTTGATCGTTATCCCAACTCTTGGTTGGTATCAGTTATTTGTTATCCCAACTCTTGGTTGCTATCTTTTGGTTTAGTTAATATTGGATTGTTATCCTCAGCGTGTCGCATCCCAACTTTTGGTTGGTATTTGCTGTTTTGCATCCCTGCAGGTTGCAAATTTTCGGGTTCTTTTGGTATTCAATCTCATTGAACCTTGAGTGTTTGAAATTTGTTGCTAACATTCCTTCAGGTTCAAGTCGATTGAATAGGGGCAGCTGTAGCACCCCAAAATTTGCCCTTCTGTTTTAACCGTAACTAGCTTATGTTTCTTTGCATTTTGCATTTCTGCATATCATAGCATTTGTTCTTGATGCATGGGATCAAGGTGATTTCATGGCTCAGGGTTCCCTTTTGTTGCAAGAGTCTAAACAGCAAGCGTCAGAGGCTCCAATATTTATTTTTCCCAGCGATCGAGCGGTCGATTTTATTTTATTCAGCAGGTTATTTTTAAGCTCAGGAGACAATACACAGGGTATCTCAGGCATTCTCACAATCATAATATCCAAGGGCAAGTTTCAGAGGCTTAGTAGAGCCCAAAACAAGTGGCAACGGGTGATCATGCAGGATTCCCTCTATTTGGCGCCAAAAGTGGCATTTTTTGAACAGGGTAACCAGTTACCTAATATAGGGTAATCGGTTACTTCAAGCGCAGTTTGCCAAGAAATTCAAATTTTCAGCATGTGCAATTTCCATTTCCAATCATTCTTAACCATTGATTTCACTTGATCATAATTGGAAGGATCTAGAATTGTTTCAATTTTCACCATTTCCCTCCAAATTTCAAACACTCCATTCCTAATTTCCATTCCAAATGCTAATCCATATTCCAAACCACATTTTGATTCCAAACCTAGAGCTTATTTAAGTGAATTTTCTCCAAACCTCACAGAATAACCCTTCATTTTCAGATTTCACACTCATTCTTAAGAATTTGCTCTCAATTTTCTCTCCACTTTTTCACTCCCAAAACCTCCATTGAAGCTCTTTCACTTGAGTTATTTGATTCTTCATTAGAATCATTGAATTTTAGAGTTAAACCTCCATCATTCATTTCCATTATCTTCAATTCATCACTCAATTTTCGTTTGAATTGAGATCTGAATTTGGAAGATAGATTGGAAGTGCTTTTTGGATCATTTTTGCTTGATCTTGCTTGATCTTCATTTCTACCCTAAGGAAGCTCTTGGATCTTGAAGAATCTTTGGGTTTCTTGCTTGGATCTGCTAATTTCAAGTGAATCAACACTCACCAAAGCAAATCTCCGCTTTAAAGGTTGGCAATTCTAGATCTAATTTTGTTTTGAACTTATTTGGATAATCACAATGTAGATCCGTGGCTTTTATTGCTTTTTGATCCATTTTGTTGATTTTGATTTTGGTGATCTGTTATTTTCAATGCTTGATTGTGTTTACATGATGCTTGATCACTGTTTCTTGATGATAATTTCGTGCTTGATTGATATCATGTTCATATGGATGATTGGAGAAGTTTTTTGATGCTTAAAACTGATTTTTAAAGTTGTTTTTCTGATTCTGGTTCAGTGGTAATCGGTTACCTTATATAGGGTAACTGGTTACTCAGTGCAAATTTCACATTTTCAGATTATTTTTCAATAGAGTAACCGGTTACCCTATTTTGAGTAACCGGTTACCACTGAGGCAGAATGTGATTTTCCTGCATTTTCTTGCTTGTTTGGTGTTCTTTCCACATGTAAACTTCATGGATTGATATGATGCATTTATATGGATTATTTTTTTACGTATTTCATCATTCTTGATTGTTTGATCTCGACCCTTCGACACACAACTTTTGGTTTCTGTTTTGAATGTTCAACATGTTCATGTGATTTGCTTGACGAATGATCATATGCTTTGCTTGCTTGTGGCATGATTAATTGATGATAATTGATGATTGTGTTGCTGAATATTGTGATGCATGATTACACTTGTCTCCGATTCCGCTTTGTGGCGTGTTTGTTTGATTGTTCAATCGTTCATTTTAAATTAAAATGCATACTTGATCTTGTCACTTCTTGCTGATGCAATGTTGTTGATCATTTATGTTTAAGTGTTTAAGCATGTTAATACTTATATGATGTCAATCCATGACTATTGTTTGCATTTGTTTAATTGCATTCAAACATGCTTGCTGCCCTGTTTTCCGCAACTGTTCTTGCTTTGAACCTGCATGATGTCTTTGCTTTACTTGCTTGCTGCCTTGCTTTTCACACCTGTTTTGTGCTGAAACATGTGTTGTTATATGTTGTCTTGCTTGTGTGCTGGATTTTACTGATGTCTTATGCAGGAGGCGCTATTGTAGCTACTGTATTTACTTTGTTTCCTTGCTTTTTGCTTTGCCTTTGCATGTTCTCTTAGGACTCTTATTCTAATTTAGTTTCCAATTAAATTTGGAGTAAGATAGACATTAGGAGTTTAATCCATGCATGATAACAAGTAAGCTAGTCTCTTTTAACCTCAACCTTAGGTCCATCTTTTGCATGCTAACGTTAGGATAGAATCTCCTTTCGCATCCCGACTTTAGGACCACTTTGCATGACAACGTTAAGGCTGAGTTTCCCTTAGACCTTTCGTGCGTCTCTCTTCTCATCTCAAAACACATTTTAACTCATCTAATAAATACGATGAACGTTGTATGCTATGAGCCTTAAGCACATGGGAAATGATGAGTGAAGGGTCTCCTCTCGCTTGTCTAGAGTGTTTAGTGTACGTCCCGTCTAGGGGCGATATGCGACGCATTCGTTCCTATGTCATAGTCTTTAGTACAATGTGAATCTCAAACAAACTAATTCACTTTACTAAAACTCACAAACTAAAGACAAACCTTTTTATCCTTTGGGATTGTTGTTTCAAAATTCATTTTCAGAAAAGAGTACGTTACTTTCCGTTCTACCGCAAACAGGCATCAACCTTAACTGTTGGAATGGTAACTTAATATCACTCGTAAAAAAACGCTTAACCAACTTGTGGTTTCATTGTCCGAACTACGTTTGCTCTAATTTCTCATACTAGATGAGGATACGTAGGCACAAGGCAGCGATGTCTTGGCAAGCAACCTTCCCCTTTCACCCGTAGTTTTCCGAACTAAGTTGACTATGACTTTCCCATTGCATGAGAGAATACGTAGGTATAGGGAAGCGATGTCCTATCGAGTCTCTTTCTTTTTCTTTTGTTCTCCTTTCCGTTTAGCAGTAGCTTATAGATAAACACACCTTTTGATTACACAACAAGCGTGGATCCCGTTGAGTACAACGGACGTGAGAGATGCTAATACTTTCCCCTTGCGTAACCGACTCTCGAACCCAAGATTTGGTTGGGATGACCTTGTCTTTTCTCGTTCTTCATATTTTCTTCAGTTGTTTCCTTTCCCTCTCTTTGGGATAAATAACATTCAGTGGCGATTATTCTGTTTTTCCGCCTGATGTTTTTCACAGTTGCGACAACTTCCAAGGTGAATGTGATAAGTTTGGACAATTTCTCTTGAAGAAGGGTTTGGGGGTTTGGGGGGAGCCATGAGAACAAGAATTGAGAGCACCAAATGTTAGGTTACGCACAAGCTACACTATAGATCTAAGTTGCATAAGAAGAAAATACATAAGAGTAAACTTTTTCAGATTTTTCATATCATCAAACATCAAAGAGATTACAATATCTAGTTAGGATTTTCCACTACTAAAATGGGCTATAGGCAAATAAAAGGAAGCAGTACTAAATAAATACTAATTACACCCCTTAATTAATAACAAAATTCTCTCAATAAAGCTGAAGTCTTTTTTTTTCTATTTAGCCTTATAACCTTCTTATCATAATTCACCTAAGGCATTTAATTATATTTCTTATATAGTAACAATTATATTAGTTATAGGATTGAGAATAATTCTACCACACCTTAGAGACCTATAACTCTGTTAATAAAAAATTTGATAAAAATAGACATTATTAAATCATTGTAAATATCTCTGTCAAAAGTGCAATTCAAATATATTATTGCATCATTTTAATTATTTACTCACCTTCTTTAATAAGAAAAAATATTTTACATTATTTTTTGTTTATCGTGATTGTACTTACCAAAACTTTATAGATATTGTTTTTCTACCATTTGTCTTTTTCTAGGTGATATTAAATTATCTCATTGATGGTGTAATCACTTAATTCTGACATGGTTTAGAGTTTTCTATTAATAAGTGATCAGTCACAATTTCTATGTTGTTTCTCGCACTTATTCGACATCTAGTCCATGAATCGATAATGTTTATGTTAGTCATTTTACTGCTTTTGAGTGATATTTACTGTTTTCATGTTTTTCTCGAGTTTTATGTTTTTCTAGTAGTTTTGTTACATTTAGTGCATTTTACGTATTTGGTAGTGGTCTTGATGTTTTCAGGTCCATACGGAGAAAGGCGCAAGACTTGGGCGAAGAAATAGGAGATTCGGAAAAAGTCGGAGGAGTTTTTCAAGCATTATGTTGGCTTAACACGACCACCCATGTCACCTGACACGGGCCGTGTCAAGAGAGGATCATTGAGACCGTGTTGGATAAGATAGAAAGGGGATGACACCCGTGTCAGCAAGTCTGGCATAGAGGCTTTTTGAATCAGAGGAACAGGGAGCCAACACGGCTGCCCATGTCAACTGACACGGCCTTTGTTGGCTTGGGCGTGTCATTCTCCAATTTCTTGTGATTTCTGTCTATTTTGATCCCTGAGGGTATTTTCAAAATTTCCTGACTTCAGTATTGGACCTGTTAATATTTAAGATACATCTGGACAAAGAAAAAGACACTTTTTGACTATTGCACTTTTTAGACAAGAAAGGTTTTGACAAGAAGGATTGGGCACTCAAGAGCAAAGGGAGAACGAAAGATTTTCAAGGGCTAAAGCAATTGAAGATCAAAGTCATCCCCAAGCACCCTTGTAATGTTAAATCTAATTGTTTAATTTACTTTTGTTATTATAAAAGGCTAAACACCCCAATTCTAAGGGGTGTCCCTGAATTGCTATTATATTGATATTATTTCCTTCTTAATGACATAAGCACTTATTTTTATTTAATCAAGTTTTATAATCAATGATTTTATCACTTTTTCAATTGGAACAAATTAATTTAGTTTTTCGGTTAACCTTAGGTCGGAAAAACTATTGTTAATAAAATTTGATCGATAATGCCTCAGTAGATAATTCCTAGGACTAGGATTACCCTGTTGTGCACTTGAATACTGCTAAAACTATTTTCAATGCTTTATTTCAAATTAGTTTGCCTATGGACATAGTAAATTGATTATGATTTCAAAGTTTTTCTCACTAAGGCCTTAGGCGTAAACACTAAGAGCAGTCAAGAACTTGATAAAAATTGTGTTTATGTTATGAGATAGGGGTTGATATTCTTGAGAGGCAATTCATACACTGCCCCTAGTATGCCCTCATATCCTGTTAAACCTTATTCCTTCGTTTGCCTTATTTTAATATTGTCATTTATTATTCTCAAACCAAATCTAAAAAGCCCCCAACTGAGTTTTATTTAATTGAATACAAAGATACTGGGGATAACTCCCTTATTTTAACTATAATCGGCAGAATAGTACACTTGCTATTTATGCGATCAAGTTTTTGGCGTCGTTTCCGAGGACTTCCAAATATAAGCTAAACTTTTTTTTTCAATTGAAATTTTGTTACTTTGCGACTAAATCTTTTTTTTTGTTTATTTTTAGATTTATTTTTATTTTTATTAATATTTGTCTAATCTGTGTATGTGAGGAAAGCCCTCAACTGAGTTTCTTTTTGACGCAGAATCCGAAAGATCACAACGGGCAAGACGCCGTCAAGCAAGACTGGCAAAGTCAGACGAAGAAATTTCAGTTCATTCTGGGCATTCTGATATAGAGTCGAACACAGACGTAGAGACACAACCAAAAGGAGTGAGAATGGTTGGACTTCCACCAACAAAACAACTTCTAGGTGACTATGAAGGAGCAAATGCTCCAGCAGGTCGGTTGACCATTGTGAATCAACCAGTTAATGTAACAAACTTCCAACTGCACCCGACAATAATCTGTCAGCTCGAAAAGAAACCTTTTATCGAAAAAAATCAACGAAGATGCAAATAAGCATTTATAGAGGTTTCTTACGATGAGCACAACATTCAAAATTGAGGGGCATTCAGAAGCAGCTAAAAAGTTACGTATGTTTCCATTCACTCTTTCCGAAGATGCTGAAGAGTGGTTCTATTCTTTACCTGCAGGGAGTATTACTACTTGGGAGGAGATGGAGACAACGTTCTTGAATGAGTATATTCTAACTTCTGTTTATATTCGGAAAAAGGTATAATATTGTGAACTTTAAACAGAAGGAAGGAGAGTCACTTGGTGATGCATACAAAAGGTTTAAGAGGTTATTGGTTGCTTGTCCCACACATAATATGGATCAAACAGAACAAATGCAGATGTTTGTAAGTGGTCTCAGAATCAAGACAAAACAACTTATTTATACAGCTGCTGGTGGCTCTTCCAACTTTACAATAGCCACTGGTATCAAAAAGATCATTGAAGCCATTGCTGAAAATGAACACCTGGAATTGTATGATCAAAGTGTAAGCAAGCCTGAAGGAGTGATTAATTTGAAAATTGTTAATCAAGTGGTGAAGATGGAAGATCAAATCACTGTTGAAGTTGAGAGGAGACTAAAAGCTACGTATATAGGTACCCAAACTGTAGCACAGGTTCAATCGATACAAGCTGTTAGTTGTGAGATTTGTGGGGGGGGGGGGGGGGTCCTCATTTTGCTATGCATTATGTAGCCATGACTCAACAAATTGAGGAAATTAATTTCTTGAAGCAGAACAACCCTTATTCTAATACTTACAATCCGGGTTGGAAGAATCATCCAAACTTCTCCTAGAAAGACCAACAAGGAAATGCACAGAAACAAGGGCCTACTCAGTACCATAACCAATCTTAGCAACAATAATATCGACCTCAACAACAGCAGTATCAACCATATCAACAACATGCTCCAAAGAAAGCAGATGGGGAAATCGCCATTGAAAAGGTGGCCGCTCAGAGTATCCAGTTCCAAGAAGAGACTAGAAATAATCAAAGGAACACTAATGCTTCTATTAAGAATCTGGAGGTTCAATTGGGTCAGATAGCACAATAGGTACCAAATTCTCAAGCACAAGGTGACCTACCAAGTGCAACAATGAAAAATCCAAGAGATCGTAATCAGGTGAATGCTGTAACAACCAGAAGTGGGAATAAGGTTAAAGTGCCTGAAGAGAAATATGAGGAAGAGGACCAATTACTTGAGGTAGATCTGGAAATCTTAGAAACTAAAATCCCCACCAAGGAAGAACAGATTCAAAAGCCGATTGTGAAGGAAAAACCCGCTGAACCAAAACTCGTCATTAAGCTTCCTTTCCCAACAAGGAACAAGGAAAAATACCAGCATGAGAAAAAATTTGAGAAGTTTCTAGAGATGTTCAGAAAGTTAGAGATCAACATCTCATTTGCCGAGGAACTTGAGCAAATGCCTATATATGCTAAATTCATGAAGGACATCATCTCCAAAAATGCACCATCGACACTAAACTTGTTATTCTAAATGAAACTTATAGTTCTATTTTGCAGGGTATGAAGATTCCAGTGAAGAAGCCAGATACAGGGTCGGTTACCATTCCGTGCACAATTGGAGATAGATCATTTAAAAGGGCGCTTATTGATTTAGGGGCTAGTGTGAGTCTTATGCCATTGTCCATATACAGGAAGTTAGGAATATGAAGTGTTCAATATACTAGGATGACACTCCAATTTACAGATCATTCAGTTAAGAGGCCTTATGGGGTAGTTGAAGATGTTCTAGTAAAAATTGATAAGTTTGTGTTTCCTATTGATTTTGTGATTCTGGAGATGCCCGAAGATGAGGATATCCCTCTGATTTTGGGGAGGCCATTCTTAGAAACAGGAAGATGTATGATAGACATTGAGGGAGGCACTATGACCCTCAAAGTTTATGATCAAGAGCTAAAAATTGATAGAGGAATACCATGGAGCACAAAGAATATATAGGGACAAGCCACACTGTGGAGGTTATAAACAACATGGTAGTTAAAGCTATTCATAGTCAAATCCCTAAGTCACCTTTGGAAAGGGTTCTTAGCTTATCAGCCTAAGAGATAGAGAATAATGAGGATGAAAGAGAAAAAGAAGTTCTTACGATGTTGAATGCTCAACCACCTTGGTTGAAATCCAAACCACACCAGTGGGAGGATTCGAGAGTTTCACCAGAAACTGAAACTGAAAAGGAAAGCAAAACATGTATGAATTCTGAACTAAAGCAATTACCTGAAAATTTGAAATATGTGTTTTTGGATTCTGGGACCAAATGTCCTGCTATAATCAATTATGGGCTGAAAGAAAAAGAAGAGGAAAAATTGGTACAGGTACTTAAGAAATACAAGAGCGTTATGGGATAGATCATTGGGGATTTGAAAGGAATTAGCCCCACAGTATGCATGCATAAGATACTGATGGAGGACAATCACAAACCAGTGGTCTAACCCCAAAGAAGATTAAATCCAGCAATGAAGGAAGTTGTGAGGAAAAAGGTGGTTAAAATGTTGGATGCTGGGTTAATTTACCCTATTTCCGATAGTTCTTGGGTAAGTCTGGTGCATGTGGTACCAAAGAAGGGAGGAACAACGGTGATTCTGAATGAGAAGAACAAATTGATCCCCACTCAAACTGTAACAGGTTGGAGAGTGTGTATTGATTACAGGAGGCTCAACACCGCAACAAAAAAATATCATTTTCCTCTCCCTTTCATTGACCAGATGTTGGAAAGACTTGCAGGTCATGAGTACTACTACTTTTTGGATGGTTACTCGGAGTATAATCAAATTGATGTAGTCCCGAAAGATCAGGAGAAGACTGCGTTTACATGCCCTTACGGTATCTTTGGCTATAGAAGGATGCCATTTGGGCTATGTAACGCTCCCGTTATATTTCAAAGATGTATGACATCTATATTCGTCGACATGCTTGAAAAGCATATGGAGGTCTTTATGGATGATTTTTCTGTTTTTAGTTCTTCTTTTGATACTTGTCTAACTAACTTGTCTCTTGTTTTGAAAAGATGCCAGGAATCTAACCTCATTCTCAATTGGGAGAAGTGTCATTTTATGGTGCAGGAACGTATAGTGCTTGGACATAAGATCTTTCACAAGGGGATTGAAGTGGACAAAGTAAAAGTGGAAGTGATAGCTAACCTCCCACCCCCAGTAAATGAAAAGAGGATTAGAAGTTTCTTAGGACATGCAGGTTTCTATCGCAGGTTCATCAGAGATTTCTCAAAAGTTGCCAAACCCTTGATGGATTTGCTTGTCAAAGACAAACTCTTTAATTTTGATGATAAGTGTGTTTGTTCCATGATTCTATGATATGCTAAATTTTGGTAAAACATGATTCTGCACTGATGTTAATTAAGATGTCATAACATCTTCATCTACTGTTTTGACAGTACTGCTGTCATGTGTTTTAATCAAGATGTCGAGACAGATGTCGTGACATCTTTATCTGGTACAGCAGGAGCTGCTATTTTATATCTCTGACAGAGGTGTTTTGGTTTGATGAGATCCTGTTGGATATACCTTATCAGTATATGACGGTCAAGGAGATTTATTAGGAACAAAGTGCAGATTTAATTGGTGTTCATAAAAGGATCTTTGAGACTTTTTAAGAAACTATAATATATTTGTGTCTACTGTTATGAAGAAGATTCTGCAGAAGATTGGGAGTTTGTAGATGTTCTTGATTGGCTGCATTTTGTGGTAAAACATTGTTATGTGTATAGATGTCTTGACTGATGTCATGACATACTTGTGTAGTGTTCTGCAGGATATGTTTGGTTAGCTAATACAGAGTTTATTGGATGTCAAGCTGAATGTTGTGACATCGGTATCTGCCAGCATGGGCGTTGTTTTATTTTCTGTTATGTTTCCTTATTTATCTCAGGCTATATTTTAGGAAACCTTTTATTCAGTGCTGATCATGAAAGGAAATGCCTATGGTCTTTTTTTAGCACCTTGAATTGTTGAGATTGGATTAACTTGGTTAAACCTAATTTATGCTACTTAGGCCCAAGCCCAGTATGCATTACTATTTAAGGAGGCGCAAAAGCAAGGGAAAATGAGCATTCACAACAAGAAGATCTTGAGTGCAAATAAGGGTTTAGTGTTTTGAGAGTCTCTTGTGTGTGTGACTTTATAAGTCACCCTTTGTATCTTTGGATGCATTGTGGTAGACATGTTTAGGCTGTTATTTGTTCACTCAAAGCTTTTAAGCAAGAGTGTATTGTTCTTGATTGAAGTTGTTAAGAAAAATCAAGTATTGTGACTTTGAAGAGTGTCTTCTAAAGTCTTTCTTTTTGTATTGAATTGTTATCACTGTTGTGATTGTGGGGAGTGAAAGGTGTCTCTTGTCTAGTGGGTTCTAGGTAGAAATTGCATTGGGTAGAGATTAAGTGAAGAGTTGTAAACTAGGAGTTTAACTCTGAATTAATTCTGCTAATAGTGGATTTCCTTCCTGGCTTGGTAGCCCCCAGATGTAGATGATGTTGCACCGAACTAGGTTAACAATTTATTATGTTATTTATCTTTCGGCATTTACAATTCTGCACAATTAAAATGGTTAGATAAATAGTTCTGTCAGTCTGCAGATGTTACAACAGATGTCATGACACTGTTAATTTTTAAAGGAATTTAAAATGGTCATGTTCTGTCCTTGTTCTATTTTAGCAGAGATCAATGTTCTTAGCATCTCTTAGGACATCTGAGATCTGCATACCAGAATTTCAAAGTGTAAGGTGGCTTTTGAAACTCTCAAGAGTAAGTTAATTTATGCACCTATAGTGATAGCCCTTGATTGGTCACTACCCTTTGAAATAATGTGTGATGCTAGTGACATTGTTGTCGGAGCTGTTTTAGGACAAAGAAGGGACAAATTGTTGCATGTAATTTATTATGCTAGTCATGTCCTTAATCTGGCCCAAATGAATTATGCAACTATCGAAAAGGAGTTGTTGATTATAGTGTAATCTTTTGACAAATTCAGGTCATATCTGCTTGGTTCCAAAATTATTGTGTATACTGACCATGATGCGTTGAAGTATTTGTTTGCCAAGCAGGAATCAAAGCCTCTGCTTTTGAGGTGGATCCTCCTTCTTTAGGAAGTTAATCTTGAAATTAGAGATAAAAAGGTTTGTGAGAATACTGTAGCAGATCACTTGTCCTTCATGTCTCCAATATAGAAAAATAAAAAAGAGCATCCAATCAAAGACACATTTGCAGATGAGCAAATCCTGGTTATTACTGGTGTTCCATGGTTTTCTGACTATGCAAACTACTTGGTAAGTGGAGTGATACCTGGAGATTTTAACGCTAACCAAAAGAAAAAGTTTATATATGATTGCAGGTTGTATCTATGGGATGACCCATTCCTATACAAAAGGGGAGTAGATGGTTTAATCAGAAGATGTGTTTCGAAAAAGGAACAAAGAGACATACTGAAAGCTTATCATGATTCTGAGTACGGAGGACATTTTAGTGGAGACAGGACAGCTGCAAAGGTCCTCCAGTCAGGGTTGTATTGGCCTACCTTATTCAAGGACGCTCATCATATCGTCCGATAATGTGACAGGTGCCAAAGAACAGGTAACATTTCTCGAAGAAACCAAATGCCTCAGAATGCTATGTTAAAGGTAGAATTATTTGACGTATAGGGTATAGACTTCATAGGACCTTTCCCACCATCCTTTGGCAAAAACTATATTCTGATCGCTGTCGATTATGTGTCTAAGTGGGTGGAAGCTGTAGCATTACCCACAAATGATACTAAAGTGGTGGTACACTTCCTTAAGCACATCATCTTCTCTAGGTTTGGAGTACCAGGGGCTTTAATCAGTGATGAACGAACCCATTTCTTGATTAAGTTGATGGAAAACGTGTTGAGGAAGTATAATATGAAGCATAAGATTGCCACTCCGTATCATCCGCAAATAAGTGGGCAAGTTGAAGTTTCTAGCAGACAAATAAAACAAATCCTTGAAAAGACTGTTAGTGCTTCTAGGAAAGATTGGTTACTTAAGCTGGATAACGTATTATGGGCATACAAAACAGCGTTCAAAACACCTATAGGTATGTCCCCTTATCAATTTGTTTATGGTAAATCATGTCATTTGCTGCTCGAACTCAAGCATAAGGCCTTTTGGGCTTCTAAGTTCCTGAACTGTGATCTTTTGAAAGCTGGTGAATCTCGAACTCTTCAACTCCATGAGTTGGAAGATTTTAGGAACCAGGCATATGAGAATGCCAAGATTTATAAAGAGAAAAAAAAACTTGTTATGATCAGAAGATCCAGAAAAAGGAATTTTGGAAGGGAAAGTTAGTTTTGCTGTTTAATTCCAGGTTGAAGTTGTTTCCCAGAAAGCTACGGTCGAGATGGTCAGGACCGTTTATGGTGCATAAAGTGTTTCCGCATGGAGCAATTGAACTAAAAATCCAAGCTAACAGAGGCACCTTCAAGGCAACGGACAGAGGCTTAAGCTTTACTACAAAGGCCAAAAGGGTGGTTGGATCAAAGATGTTCGTCTTACCTGAAAAAATGAACAATCTTCTAGCCATACGATGTTAAACAAAGTGCTTTATGGGAGGCAACCCACGAGTTTATGTATAACGCTTTATTTTTCTTTTTGTTTTTGCAGGTTTGTTAGGTCTTTACAAAGCACTCGCAATAGAGAAAGTCTCCCTAAAGAGAGGGATGTTTGAGCATACAAATGAAATATTATGTGTACGTGAGAAAAACAATATGAAAACGGACGAAAAACGGAGAATATTGTGTGAAAACCGGGGTCTGATGTAATAGCCCAATTTTCAGTAATTGATTATTTGTACTAATTAATTGGTTTGTGTGATTTATCTGATTTAAGTGAATTATTGGATTTATTTAATTTATATGAGTTAATGGATTTAATTGATTTATTCTATTTGGTAGAATAATATGGATTTATTAGATATTCTCTAATTAATGATGAGATGAGATATTTTATGAGAAAATGAATTGGTAGATAATTTGAGAGGAATTATGATGGAAGGAAATATGATAGAAAGACATATAAAGGAAAAGTGAAGAGAAAAGAAAAGAATAGAAACATAAGAGAAAGAAAGAAGGAAAAGGAGAGAAAGAAAGAGGAAGAGGAGAAAAGAGGAGAAAAAGGGAAAAGCTTGGAAATCATCAAGAACGACTTCTAGCTTCCGATTAATCAAGGTAAGGGTGAGAAACATTATTATTTGATCAATGTGTATGATTATGTATGAGTTGTGTTGGATTTGTTGGTAGTTTTCTCTATTTTCCATTTCTAGGGCAAATGAGTTAAATCGATAGAAACCGAGTTTTAGCAGATGAAACTCGAAATAAATTACGTAGTTTAGTTGGGTAGTGTTTAGCCGAGAGTATTGAGTTTCGTTTGAGTGAACTTGATCGAGTTTATGAGTTTTACCATTTTTGGAGAAATTGGAGGTTAAGATTTTGGGTAAAATTCGGAAGTCGTAGAATTAGTGTTTTATGATCCTAAATTATCCTTATATGAGTGGTGATGATGAGTAAGTATTTAATCGGGTGAAAACTATTTAATCGGGCGACTTTTTAGGGCTTTTAAGCCCGAACCCGTAGCTATTTTTCTGAGTTTTTCAGGTGTTAATCGGTTAACCATATACGTTAACCGATTAACACAGTGTTGGGGGCCTAAAAGCTGAGTTTTTAGCCTAAAAACTGAGTTTTTGGAGTGGTTAATCGGTTAACCATATGCGTTAACCGATTAACACTGTAAGTGTGAGAAAATATTATTTTCAAAACTTCGAAAATTCATAACTTTTTCACCGTCTATCGGATTTTGACGTTCTTTATATCAAACTGAAGCTAATAATATGTTCTATAACTTGGTGAAAAGAAATATTATTTTTAGCCGATTTTTAGCTGATTTTACCAATTAATCGAGATTGATTACTTTAAATAAGTGAGACTTAATTAATTAGAGCGTTCGGTTGCGATCGACCTCTTCTTGTATGAGTAGCTTATATGTTGTTGTATGGTGTGTTGTGGGTAGCCATATCGTGTGAATCCTAGAATGTGGAATCGATTGTGATTTTGTGGCCGTTTGGCAATATATGCATTGTTTGAATTAAACGTGAATGCATGATGAGATCGACTGTGAATGTGTATACCTTGTATGAAATGGTATGTGATGAATGATGAATATATATTATGGAATATATATATATATATATATATATATATATATATATATATATATATATATATATATATATATATATATATATATATATATATATATATATATATATATATATATATATATATATATATATATATATATATATATATATATATTGTGAATGCATATTGTTTGTATGCGATTTTATGTAAAGAATACATGAGAACATATTGTGAATATGTGTGCATTGCTTGTGTTTGTGTGTTAAGAATGCATGAGGACATATTGTGAATATGTGTGCATTGCTTGTGTTTGTATGTTATGAATGCATGAGAACATATTGTGAATATGTGTGCATTGCTTGTGTTTGTATGTTAAGAATGCATGAGAACATATTGTGAATATGTGTGCATTGCTTGTGTTTGTGTGTTAAGAATGCATGAGAACATATTGTGAATATGTGTGCATTGCTTGTGTTTGTGTGTTAAGAATGCATGGGAACATATTGGTGAATATGTGTGCATTGCTTGATAAATATGATGATTTAAAGTATGAAAACTTTGATTGTGTGAATACGTTGTGTGTGCAATCATTGCTATAATTATTGAAGAGATGAATTATTTGAATGCATGAGATTAAGATGTCGGTCTTAAGTGCATTTGGTTGTTGATTGCATATGCATCATTTAGTCAAGAGGCAATGTTTGCTAGTTTCGTGGAGATTAGTGACTTGTCCCAAGCCTAGAAGAGTGGGTTTTAAAGCTTAGAGGACGGGCTTTTGTTGGTTATCGGTCTAGAAGAGTGGACCCGGTTTAATGTAAAAACCGAAAAATGATAACAAGTGTTGGTACCACATGGCATGAGTTGCATTGAGTCTCATGGAATGAATAGATGATTGTTGTATGAAGTTATGCATAGGTGTATGTACATGACTTGTGTAATTGTGAACTATGGATATGTTTGATGATTGTCCAACACAATAATTATTTTTTAGATGATGCTTGTTTAACTTTTTCAACACTTGTTTGATTTTTTCAACATATGTCATACAAGTGTCGGATACTAATGTGTGTTGGATACAAGTGTTTTATTTTTTTTTTATCAAAAACCATTTTGTAGAATTTAAATTTTAAAAAAAGTGAATGAGGCTCAATTAAGAGATCAATCCTCCTGCCCTTTCTCTAGAAGAAGAAATTGAAGCAGAATGATGTTGCTTATAGGTAAGAAATTGGAGAAAATTAGGTATAAAAAGTGGGGAATGGCTTCAGTAACATTACTGTAGCCATAACTTTGGAACTTTGGTTAAAAAATGAATGGAAAAAAGATTAATGTATTTTGTATTAATGTGAGAGATTAAATTGATAACTAAAGTTATCAAAGTTACACTCCATAAAAAGTTACATTTTCTTTCTTGTTTTGACAATGTCGATTTCTAGGCTAAGATGTGTTTTCATTCCCAATTTTTCTCATTTTCAATGTCGAAACCCTATTTTCCTTCCCTGTTTCCTCTCTTCTTACTCGATGCAATACGACCAAGACAATCTTGTTTCCGAATTCAACCAATTACTCCATCAGAATCCTACACCAACCATCTTCTCATTTGGCAACATTTTAGGTTCCCTTGTCAAGGCGAACCATTACTCCACTGTTGTTTCACTTCATCGACAATTGGAATTGAAGACAAGAATTGAATCAAACTTAGTGAATTTAAACATTTTGATGAATTGCTTTTGTCAATTGGGTTTAAACTCTCTTTCATTTTCTGTATTTGCCAACATTCTCAAAAAGGGTTACCAGCCAGATACCATAACTCTGACTACACTCATCAAGGGACACTGTCTTAAAGGCGAGGTCCATAAAGCATTGCAGCTTCATGATAAGATGGTAGCACAGGGGGTTTCACTTTAATCAAGTTTGTTATGGCACCTTGATCAATGGGTTATACAAAGTTGGAGAAACAGAAGCAGCCCTGCAGTTGCTCAGACAAGTAGATGGGAAATTGATTCAGCCTGACGCGGTAATGTACAACACTGTTATTGATAGTATGTGCAAATGTAAACTTGCTAATGATGCTTTTGATTTATATTCTGAAATGCTTGCTAAGAGAATCTATCCTGATGTTTTTACTTATAATGCATTAATCTATGGCATTTGCATTGTGGGTGAATTGAAAAATGTTGTTGGTTTGTTTTGCAAAATGATATTAAAAAATATCAACCCTGATGTGTATAGCTTTAATATATTGTTTTGCAAATTCCTAAAACAGCCTCGACAGTAATGTCACTAGCATCGGCTTATTCCGGCCCAAATGAATATCATTTTCCAAATTGTTGCATGTAATTTATTATGCTAGCCATGTCCTTAATCCGACCCAAATGAATTATGCAACTATCGGAAAAGAGTTGTTGGTTGTAGTGTAGTCTTATGACAAATTCAGGTCATATCTGCTTGGTTCCAAAATTATTGTGTATACTGACCATGCTATGTTGAAGTATTTGTTTGCCAAGCAGGAATCAAAGCCTCGGCTTTTGAGGTGGATCCTCCTTCTTTAGGAATTTGATCTTGGAATTAGAGATAAAAGGGTTGTGAGAATACTGTTGCAGATCACTTGTCCTGCATGTCTCCAATATAGGGAACTGAAAAAGAGCATCCAATTAGAGACACATTTGCAAGATGAGCAAATCCTGGCTATTACTGGTGTTCCATGGTTTTCCGACTATGCAAACTACTTGGCAGGTGGAGTGATACCTGGAGATTTTAACGCTAACCAAAAGAAAAAGTTCCTATATGATTGCAAGTTGTATCTATGGGATGACCCATTCCTATACAAAAGGTGAGTGGATGGTTTAATCAGAAGATATGTTCCGGAAAAGGAGCAAAGAGACTTACTGAAAGCCTATCATGATTCTGAGTACGTAAGACATTTTAGTGGAGACAGGACAGATGCAAAGGTCCTCCAGTCAGGATTGTATTGGCCTACCTTTTTCAAGGACACTCATCATATCGTCCGAGAATGTGACAGGGTCCAAAGAATAGGTAACATTTCCCGAAGAAACCAGATGCCTCAGAATGTTATGTTAGAGGTAGAACTATTTGACGTGTGGGGTATATACTTCATAGGACCTTTCCCACCATCCTTTGGCAAAAACTATATTCTGGTCGCTGTTGATTATGTGTCTAAGTGGGTGGAAGTTGTAGCATTACCCACAAATGATGCTAAAGTGGTTGTACACTTCCTTAAGCACATCACATTCTCTAGGTTTGGAGTACTGAGGGTTTAATTAGTGATGAAGGAACCCATTTCTAGAATAAGTTGATGGAAAACGTGTTGAGGAAGTATAATGTGAAGCATAAGATTGCCACTCCATATCATCCGCAGATAAGTGGGCAAGTTGAAGTTTCTAGCAGACAAATAAAACAAATCCTTGAAAAGATTATTAGTGCTTCTAGGTGTTGCACCCCAAAATTTGCCCAACTTTGCTTTACCTAGCTTATGTTTCATTTCATTCACATTAGCATTATCATTTGCATTTCATTGACACGTGTGCAGGAGATCAAAAGGTATGATTACCAATCAAGGGCTACACAAGACTGTGAGGCTAGATAAGAAGGTTATTCATATGTTCAAGGGTTGATATCCTTGTTATTAGAGAGGTTAAAAGATCCTCTGAGAGAGTGATTGAAGCCAAGTGTGTAGGTCTCCTAACTTGAGAGTTGTGGAAAGCCATCAGATGATTCTGATGCCATGAAGTTGGACTTGAGGTCTTGAGAGAGCTCATGAGAAGTGTTGAAGATCACTTTGAGGCCTAGACAGGTCATTATGCAAGATTAAGAAGACTCAGCCATGAGTGGTGCAATTAGGGTTTGACTGGGTCAACCCTAAGTCAACTGAGGGTTTGAAGAAGGTTGAGACCTAATTCAAGAGCCATGTGATCATGGATGGATACTTTGAGATGTTATAAGGATGATTCCAAGGTTAACTCATCATGATTGAAGAGTTTGAGAAGTTTTAGGCTAGGGTTTCTAAGACTTGACAGTGTAAAATCCCCTGGCTTGACCCCTGACTTCAAGACTATTTAACTCAAGATATGATTGTCATATCATCTTGACCCTAACATGATTGTTGTAGTTAATGATATTAGATTTAATTTGAGTACTAGAAGTCCTTGATAGGGTTTATAGAACTCAAGTTATGAGCTAGACAAGTTACAGGTCATCTGAGGCATGTGAATTTGGAGCTTGAAAGTTACCCAACTTGCATGACACGTTTTCCCTAGAAGGATGATTCATATGAACTTTTGGTCAACATGAATTTTGTTCCTTATTCTCTTAGCTTTCCATAGAGTACTAGAAGTCCATGATTGGATTTGTAGAACTCAAGTTATGGCTTTGACAAGTCAAGGGTATTTTGGGTATTTGGGCATTACAGGTCATTTTGAATTATAGGTCAATTTCACTATCTTGCAAGCTTCAAATGGAGTTTTTTTCAACATGAAAGTTGCTCAAAATGATGTTTTTAGCTTAGACAAGTATCAAGAGTCCATTGATATGGATTGAAACAAGCATTGGTTGAAGAAAATTCACAAAAAGACCATTTTAATGAATTAAAATGAAAAAAATTCAAAACAATTGGTAATGGAATGTTTTCAACCCAAATTTGTGCTCATTTTGATTAGAATTGATATTATAAATACTTTGGCATCATTACATTTTTGAATTGAGGTTCATAACATGGTCATTTGGAGGATTGCTTCATGATGAAGTAACATTTCAAATGCATCCCTTTGATTGAAATCAAGGAGGGAAAACTATCCAATTATACTCCAAAACTGTCAGGCAAGTGAATTGGAGTGAGTTGAAGGCAAAAGCAAGCCAAAATCGTGTAGACCATAATTGAGGAGCAAGTGTGTGAAGAAGCTTGGAACTTGATTTTCGGATTTGGAGATTTGGAGAGTTTCAGCAGAAATTGGATTGCAAGAAGTGTTCATCATCATTCACTGAAGTGATCTGCACTCTTTGGAAAGGAATTGAGGCCTGAAAGCTACCTTTCTCGAAGCTCAAACTCAGGTTCTTACCTCTCAAATTTCCTCTTAATTTACACGCATTTAGCACCTTAGATACATGTGGTTAAGTTGGAATTAAGACATAGATGGATTATGTGTAGTTTTTAGGATGAATCGTGAAAGTTTAGGTTATGGTGATCCAAGTTGTGATTCGTGTATCTCCTTGAATGATGGTTAAAAATGAAAACAAAGGCTAGATTAAGAACCTAGGGAGAGAGACGAGTTGATTGATGTAAAGAATTTGAGGTTTCATCAAGGTTGGGTATCTGGTGATGATCCCGTCGTGAGGTAGGGGATGACCGGCGCTAGGCTGGCCACCGTGTGAAAGTTGCAGAACCACCATGTTCATTTTCCCTCCGTTTAGAGTTTGAAATCTCAGGTTATATCATGTCCGTTGGATGGCGCTTGAGAGTTGAATTGGTATGCTGATCTGATGGTCATAGTGTGTCCACGTGTGGCTTTAACTCCCTTTTAATAAAACGCAGAGTTTCATGAGTTGAAACTCTGGGCTTTGAATGCAGCTGCTATCCACACTCCCCTAGTTAGGCCCACTTTGTTTTAACACATAGAAGCCCTACTTAATGCACCCCCCTGACATTTGTTAATTAGAATAATTTGCTGAATTGAGATTCAAACTGGGCCCAGTGCCCGCGCGCTTTTTGCACCCCACCTTATTGGGCCCAGGCGAGATTACACTTGGATTTCCTGCTGGTTGCACCTCCCACCATTATTTCTTTTATTTCTTTTTTCTTTATTTCTTTTATTTTAATGATTGTTAGATTTAATTCATAAAAAATAATGAATGTTGTTAATAAATCCTGAGAAAATTTGTGGATATAGATTGGGATGTCTAGAATATTTCCATGTTTTTTATTTTAATTTTCCATTTTTTCTGCAATTAATTTCATATTTTCTATTGTAATATGTTCTTAATGATGGAATAATTGTGTACTGAATTTGTTGATTTTCTTTCTCACTCATGACATGGATTTTGATCTTGAAATTTTGTGGGCTGATTCTATACATGCTGATGATGTTGTGTAATTTTTGTTATGATTTTTTAGATGATTTTAAATAGGGTTTCAGGGTAGTTGTTTAGGAGTGTTCATGGATGGATCCCTTTAGTGTACCCTTGAAGTTTTAGATTTAGTTTGAGCCTTTTGATTTAGGTTTAGCCCCTGATTTTTCTACCATAGCATGTTGATACATGTAAGATAGTGTAGTATTTTTCTTGGAATTTTTTAGGAATGACTTTCTATTAAGTTCCTATTTTACCAAGTGGCCTTAGTATAGGTGATCCTAACTAGGTTAAGTGTATAGATTAGGCTTGTAAATGACCTCTAGATGATTCTAGGTCCCATTTCCTCTCTTGATAGATTGGTATTTAGATGAAAACCTCTTTTAGAACCCTTGTATCTTTAGGATAGATGTCCTTAGAAGGTATCATTTGTGGTTTCTTTAGAAGCTTAAATAGGTGGATGATTATTCCTATAGGGGTAGTTTCCTCTTCAATTTTTCCTTGCTTAATTGGAATCTCCCTTGTGAGTAATGTTTTCTCCTGTGGAGGAATACATTGCATTATCATAAAGGGGTTGAGTCCATGAAAGCTCCCTCTCTCTCTAAAGGAAGTGGAGTTGGTTGAGTGTCTGTGGTAAGTTCCTGTGGAACTTACCTTGCTTCTCATCTCCATTCTCCTAAAATTTTCTTGCTCATTTCTTCTTAGGAATCTTCTTGGGGTAGCATAGTCCCTCCTGTGGGGGGAATGTTTCACATCTCTTGAAGGAGCCAAACCCCTAGGATTCCCCAAAATCTCTTAGTTGGTTGAGTGCCTAGGATAAGTTCCTGTGGACCTTACCCTAGCCTCCCAACACCCAATTTCTTTCCTTAGGATAGATGCTTGTATGACTACTTGTGAATTGAATCCATTATTTGTCATAAGTCCTTCTCCTCATTCATTGATTGAATTGCTTGTCGCATTAGGATAGTGCATGATTATAATAGTTTAAGCTAGGAGCATGACTGCTTAGAGGTTGAGTGGGTCCCTCTGCTTGTTTGCATTAAGGGTTGAGGTGATCATCCCCTTGCTTGTGTGTTGTTTTTTTTCTAATTGATGATTTTGCATAATAGAGGTTGAATGAGCTCCATCTGCTTGTCTGTTTTGTCTGTTTTTACTTTGCTTGCTAAGAGGTTGAGTGAGTCTTCCTCTGCTTGTATTGCTGCATTGCATGTGCATCTTTACTGTTTATCTATTTACTGTTTAAGCTGATGCTTTATCTGTTTCTGTATACCCTGGCATGATCCCCTAGGAATCTCACTTCCTTTGATAAGGACGTGATGAATAGAACTTTAGGTTGAAACCTATGCATGATAACTTCTAGGAGTTCCCTGTTTCAAACCTCAACCATAGGATGAATCCTTGGCATGACAACATTAGGACTTGACAGTCTCCCCATAGAGTTCGTTCTCTTCTCATCTCAAAATAACAGTAAAAAATGTAATAAAGGCAAGTTAGTATAAGCGCGTTACGAGCCTTAAGCTACTTGGGAAATGATAATTGAGCGGTCTCCTCTCAATCATCTAGGATGTTTAGTATAAGTCCTTTGGATGCTATACGACGCATTCGCTCCTAAGTCATAGTCTCTAGTGTTGTACAAACTACAGACAACCATAAAAAACAGTTCTTCCGTAAAAGACAGAAAACAAACTTCAAACCTTTTGCCCCCGTGGGCCCATAATTCAAAGGAAGCTTTTCTGAAGAAAAGAGTGTCGTTAACTACCAGTTCTACCGCAAACGGTAACGCCTAAGTCTCCAAGGGTCGAGCTGCGTACGCCAAACTGCTGGAACTGTCTGTTAACCCTACTCGAAAAACAGATGAATCTGAATTCCCGTAATTCGTATTTTCCCGAACTACGTAAGCTCTGATCTCTCATATCTGTTGAGAGTACGTAGGCACAATACTGACGTATTGGCGAGCCACCTTCCCCTTTTCCCGTAGTTAGGAGAACTACGTTGACTCTGATTTCTCATTCTCTGATGAGAATACGTAGGCATAAAGTGCGACGCTTTGCCGAGTCATTTTCATTTTCTTTTCAGACCAGCCTTGATAGGTAGATAGATAGTAAACCAACCCGTTAGATAAACACAACAAGCGTGGATCCCATCGAGTACGATGGACGTGAGAGGTGCTAATACCTTCCCCTTACGTAACCGACTCCCGAATCCAGACATTGGTTGCGATGACCTTGTCTTATACCTTTTCGTCAGGTTTTTCCGATCGTTCCCTTTCCCGTTCTAAGGGATAAATAACGAAAGGTGGCGACTCTTTTGTTTTGCCGACACCTTATTTTCGCGGTAGCGACACTAGGAAAGATTGGTTAGTTAAGCTGGATAACACATTGTGGGCATACAAAACAGCGTTCAAAACACCTATAGGTATGTCCCCTTATCAATTTGTTTATGGTAAATCATGTCATTTGCTGCTCGAACTCGAGCATAAGGCCTTTTGGGTTTCCAAGTTCCTGAACTGTGATCTTTTGAAAGCTGGTGAATCCCGAACTCTTCAACTCCACGAGTTGGAAGATTTTAGGAACCAAGCATATGAGAATGCCAAGATTTATAAAGAGAAAAAAAACTTGGCATGATCAGAAGATCCAGAAAAAGGAATTTTGGGAGGGAAAATTAGTTTTGCTCTTTAATTCCAGGTTGAAGCTGTTTCCCGGAAAGCTACGGTCGAGATGGTCAAGACCGTTTATGGTGCATAAAGTGTTTCCGCATGGAGCAATTGAACTAAAAAATCAAGCTAACGGAGACACCTTCAAGGTCAACGGACAGAGGCTTAAGCTTTACTACAAAGGCCAAAAGGATGGTCAGATCGAAGATGTTCGTCTTACCTGATAAGATGAACGATCGTCGAGTCATACGATGTTAAACGAAGCGTTTCGTGGGAGGCAACCCACGCGTTTATTTTTAAATATATATATATATATATATATATATATATATATATATATATATATATATATATATATATATATATATATATATATATATATATATATATATATATATATATATATATATATATATATATATATATAGGGTAATGTTAACTTGTGCCCTTGGGGCATATGTTAAGAACTAAATTAAGAAACACTGTCTTGGAAATTGTGTATAAACTTTAATTAAAGTATAAAATTAATTTTTAAATCGTTTTTTCCAATGCAAATTTACTATAAGTGGTTTTCTTAACATGTGTCCCAAAGACACAAGTTAACATTACCCTATATATATATATATATATATATATATATATATATATATATATATATATATATATATATATATATATATATATATATATATATATATATATATATATATATATATATATATATATATATATATATATATATATATATATATATATATATATATATATATATATATATATATATATATATATATATATATATATATATATATATATATATATATATATATATATATATATATATATATATATATATATATATATATATATATATATAAAAGTTAACATTACCATATATATATATATATATATATATATATATATATATATATATATATATATATATATATATATATATATATATATATATATATATATATATAATATATATATATATATATATATATATATATATATATATATATATATATATATATATATATATATGGTAATGTTAACTTTTATATATATATAAAAGTTAACATTACCATATATATATATATATATATATATATATATATATATATATATATATATATATATATATATATATATATATATATATATATATATATATATATATATATATATATATATATATATATATATATATATATATATATATATATATATATATATATATATATATATATATATATATATATATATATATATATATATATATATAGAGCAGAGATTGAGACACATTAATAGCAACACCGCGTTGCTCGTTATTATTAAGCTATATAATTTTATAATTGCATTACAGTTATATATTATTCAAGAACTGACATGGTTGTTTGTTTACTCGTTATTATTTAGCTATATAATTTTAAAATGTATTATAATACCTGAGAATTTAAATTATAGAATAGGTAACACCTTTGCTAATTATAGAGTTGTTGATAGTTGATGCCAATCCAAAATTTTTACCAGCTTATTGAATTGTTACAACACCATCACAAATTTGGGGGCAACAGAAGAAGCAAGTCATAAAGTAAACATATAAGGCTCTAGCTGATTTTCCCTCTTTCTTTCTTTAATTTTTGCCCTTCTTAATTGCCTCCAATTATGTTATGTGTTGCTAATACTCTGTAACAGTGTTAGTTATTAGTTTTTCATTAACTCTATTGTATAAATATACGTGTATCACCATTTTGTTCATTCAATAAAAATCATTATTTTCTCTCCATAGAAAAATTCTTGATCGTGGAGTTTTACTCATAGTCAATGAACACACTATATTTGACAATAACATTCAGCTAATTTTTTCTATGTCTCCAACCACCGAGCATCTGCAGTTCCTTTGTATTAATGCTGAAAGATTAGGATTTACAGTGCACAAGTTTCAACTCTATCTCTGAACGGTACTGTTGGAGCCTTCGCTCCACCGCATTCCCTACATCAAACGTCTCGGCAAGGCAGTTATCTCTCGTTCTACTTGATCGACCTTGTCCACTTATCATTAACTATCAATATGTAATAATCTATGAAACACACAATCTAACACAGATATTTCAACATTGATAATGAAAAAATATAAGACACTGACACCGCTACATATACGATAGTATATGAGTTTCATTTTTACATCTATTATTTAAAGAGTTAAAAGTATATTAATTAAAATTAACATCTTAAATTCTTCATTGATAACATTGTTTTAGTATATGTTTAACCTTTTTATTTATGAGAGATTTGTTCAAAAAATATTTAAGGTGTGTTGAAATAAAGAAAAAATATATATTTTTATTTATAAAACACTTGTATGTTAGGTTTGATGTGCTCTATGAGTATCATATAAATGTCATTGTCATACATTGGTTTAAAGACAGATAAATCAAAGAAAATAATTATTTTTTAGATGACGCTTGTTTAACTTTTTCAACACTTGTTTGATTTTTTCAACATATGTCATACAAGTATCGAAATACCAACGTGTGTTGGATACCGCGACGCATCTACTTTAAAAGTGTATGTGCTTTATAGATAATAATCTATTTTTTTATTTTTTAATCAATAATTGATATTATTTTGTACTTTATGTCAAAAACTATTTTGTAGAATTTAAATTTTAAAAAAAGTGAATGAGGTTTAATTAAGAGATCAATCCACCTGCTCTTTCTTTAGAAGAAGAAATTGAAGCAGAATGACGCTGCTTATAGATAAGAAATTGGAGAAAATTAGGTATAAAAAGTGGGAAATGGCTTCAGTAACATTACTGTAGCCATAACTTTGGAACTTTGGTTAAAAAAATAATGGAAAAAAGATTAATGTATTTTGTATTAATGTGAGAGAATAAATTGATAACTTAAAGATATCAAAGTTACACTCCATAAAAAGTGACATTTTCTTTCTTGTTTTGACAATGTCGATTTCTAGGTTAAGATGTGTTTTCGTTCCCAATTTTTCTCATTTTCAATGTCAAAACCCTATTTTCCTTCCCTGTTTCCTCTCTTCTTACTCGATGCAATACGACCAAGACAATCTTGTTTCCGAATTCAATCAATTACTCCATCAGAATCCTACACCAACCATCTTCCAATTTGGCAACATTTTAGGTTCCCTTGTCAAGGCGAACCATTACTCCACTGTTGTTTCACTTCATCGACAATTGGAATTGAAGACAGGAATTGAATCAAACTTAGTCACTTTGAACATTTTGATGAATTGCTTTTGTCAATTGGGTCTAAACTCTCTTTCATTTTCTGTATTTGCCAACATTCTCAAAAAGGGTTACCAGCCAAATACCATAACTCTGACTACACTCATCAAGGGACACTGTCTTAAAGGCGAGGTCCATAAAGCATTGCAGCTTCATGATAAGATGGTAGCACAGGGGTTTCACTTTAATCAAGTTTGTTATGGCACCTTGATCAATGGGTTATGCAAAGTTGGAGAAACAGCAGCAGCCCTGCAGTTGCTCAGACAAGTAGATGGGAAATTGATTCAGCCTAACGCGGTAATGTACAACACTATTATTGATAGTATGTGCAAAAGTAAACTTGTTAATGATGCTTTTGATTTATATTCTGAAATGCTTGCTAAGAGAATCTATCCTAATGTTCTTACTTATAATGCATTAATCTATGGCTTTTGCATTGTGGGTGAATTGAAAAATGCTGTTGGTTTGTTTTGCAAAATGATATTAAAAAATATCAACCCTGATGTGTATAGCTTTAATATATTGGTTGATGCATTTAGTAAGGAAGGAAAAATGAAACAAGCTAAAGCAGTGGTTGCTGCCATGATGAGAAAAGGCATAAAACCTGATGTTGTTGCATATAACTCTTTAATAGATGGATATTGCATGCGTAAACAAGTGAACAAGGCCAATGATATATTCAACGCTTTGTCCTTGAGGGGAGCGGCTGCTGATAGTTGGAGCTACAATATCATGATTAATGGGTTTTGTAAGATTAAAATGGTGGATGAAGCTATTAATCTCTTCAAAGAAATGCATTACAGAAAAATCATTCCCAATACGATAACTTACAATGCTCTTATTGATGGCGTTTGCAAATCAGGTAGAATCTCATATGCTTTGGAGCTTGTGGATGAGATGCATGATAGAGGTCAACCGCCTGATATATTCACTTACAATTCTATATTGGGTGCTCTATGTAAAAATCACCATATTGACAAGGCAATTGCATTGTTACGAAAATTTGAAGACCAGAGTATTCAACCAAATTTGCGTACATATAATATTCTTATTAGAGGGTTGTGCCAAAGTAGAAGACTAGAGGATGCACGAAAAGTTTTTAAAGATCTTTTGGTCAAAGGATATGATCTAAATGTCTATACATATACCATTATGATCCAAGGGTTTTGTGACGAGGGCTTGTTTGATGAAGCATTGGCCTTGCTGTCAAAAATGAAAAACAGTGGCTGCAATCCAAATGCTAAAACTTATGAAATAGTTATTCTTTCTCTGTTTGAAAAAGATGAAAATGATAAGGCAGAGAAACTTGTTCGTGAAATGATTGCGAGAGGTCTATTTAAAGATTAAAATTAGGTAAGATGATTTTTTATTTATACTTTTATTATCTTGAATTTATATTTCAGCATTATAACATAATTTCATTTATGCACTTGCTTCACATAATGGGAAAAAAGACTTTTGTCATTGTTGTTTCTTTTGTTATGTGTGTTTACCAAAACCTGTATAGTTCACGTGTTTGTCTTTCTTTAGTTGATATTTAATTACCTCATTGACAGTGCCATCACTCAATTGAATGTGGTTTAGTACTTTCTGTCCATAATGCTGCCAGAATTTACCATGGTGCGTAGTTTTAGATTGTGAAGATCAGTGGACCCAACAATGGATATCTGTTTCTTCGTCATTTGCAGGCGACTTCAACATTAACAATATGCAGTTTACTTACATTATTGCTTTTCATTTTTCTTATTTTTCTTAATCGACTCTAGTAAATATCTTCTATGGATTTGATTTAATGTTTGTTTCTCAAACTAACACCCAGCGGGCTAATACAAATGCACCAACCACCGAAGAGGTTCTGAAATCTGCCAAGCCGACACATGAATGTAATTGGAACAGATAAGCATGCTAGTGCTTCTGCTGCAAAGTAAGAGGTTCTGAAATATACCATCTTCTATTCCCTGCATTACCATAACAAAAGCAGTAACTTGTTATGGCTTAGCTCATGGGTGTAATATTTGAAATGATTATGTACTCTGCTTATAGTTATAGTATGACTTGTAATGAAATTATAGACTGAAAAGTTCTCCGAAATATCTGTTTTGCTGCATAATTCTAATCTGAACTTTTTAGACAGAATTTACTGTTCACAATTGAACTAAGAATAGGTATTGGTCGTAGGAAAATGGATTGATGAAAATTTTGCTTGTTGGCCCTATCTTAGGATACTAAGTTGAATGGGGACAAAACAAGTAACCTTATTTCTTTTTTCTTTACAATACTTGTATTACTGCATAATAATTTTAAATCTTATGAAGCTTAACTGTTCTAGAATTGTACACAACAGGAACGAGCTTGACATTGCACTTAAGAGAAGGGTAAGATGAGAATGACTTAGTGTGTGTTTGGTAATGAGTTTGAAGCCTCAGTTTTACATCCCAATGCACATTGATGTGAAATTTGTGAAGCTCCAATTTGTAGCTTCAACATATACGCATGTTTGTGTACTTTTAAACTCATTTCCAAATACTTAAGTTGTTTTGGTGGCGACATTAGTTCACTGTCCAATGAGTAACTAAGGCCTCATTACAGCTGCAAAATCTACTTAAATATGCATTATAGACAAGTATTGAGAACTGAAATGGTCTTCAAATTGTTTGGTCCCTAGGCTTAGAGTTTATAACTTGAATGCTTTGTAGGAAGCATGATTCTATTTTCTACATAATTGCTGGTGCTGCGCTTTTGGATGAGGCATCTTAAATTTTGGTATAAATTATTTATACAACATGTATAAACTTGAAAATAAAGTTATGTAAGATTTTAGTATGAGTTGAAGCCCCAAAATCTAGTTACTAGAATGGTATTAGAAAGGTAGGCTAGAATGCTATCTTTTAGGCCTTTTTATTGCAAGAATTAGTTATGTTCTCATACTAGTATGCATGATAAAAATCAATATGAAATTGTAACTAGGTGATGAAAGATTGAATAGCAAGTGAAGTGAAAAAGTCTAAATTCCATAGATACAAGTATTTTCTATGCAGTTTCATATGCAATTTTTGTCTATGATGTGCATGTCCAAGTCTTTTCTAGTCTCTTTTATAACAAGTCTCCTGTTTCACATGTTTCAAAAGTTTTTCATATAACTGATCATTTATGGATTAAATTGTGAAGAACTCTTGAGATGAAAGCACATTGAAAGTAAATCACAATTCACAGTTTAAAGATAAACAGAAAGCATACTGAAAGTAACAGATCATTCCAAATTTTTGATATTGCATGGATACAAGTTTGGCAGGAATGAATTGATCATATTAAAGAATTTTATAGGTACATATCAAGATAATAAATGTTAAAACCATTAAAATACCCTGCATAAAAGGATTGATGTATAATACATACTCCTGTTGTTGTAAGTATCAAGCATTTGGGAAACTCTTCCAAGTTATTTATACTGATGGACTCTTCTATCAGACTGAGACAGAGCATGAAGGATTTGGTCTGTATTCTAAATTAGTCATTATTCATGTTCATAAACTCTGAACCAATCTTAAATTAGGAAGAAGTTCCTCAAAAAATTCTGCACCAAATCACCCTGCCTCTATTTCATGCTAAAACCTCAGCCACAGTGCTGCTCATGTTCATATAATGAATCCAATTTTAATAATATGATGCCTGAATATTTATAACTAGGGACACAAAACATCAATTTAAATTTAAATACTACTTTATTATAGTAAAAAATCAACTTTCTTTTATAAACAGGATCGGAGAAAGTAGCTTGAAAGTATCAAATTTTCTGCAATTTTTAATTGACGTGCCTATTTTTTCTGAACGTTTCGTTATTTGTGAATCTTTAAAAGAATTGTTAGAGGGACTATAAAATTGACTATGCTAGATTTAGTGTTCCTCTTTTCCAACAGCTTTTAGTGGGTTATATACGGACTATATAATGTTTGACCACTTTTTATATGTAATTATATTTAATCACCTATTATTTGTAGTGTAGTGGTATGAGATTAACTACATTTGAAATAACACAATATAATTCCCCTAAGAAATTTATTTATATTTCTTCTATAATAACTAGTAAAATATTCGTACGTAGGCATGCGAGTTGGTATGATACACGATTTATTTTTAAAATTTAATAAAAAATTTTATTATTTTTAAAAGAGATAATAAACTAGTGTTTATAATTAATTTATAAATAAAAAATTGAATCAACAATATATATTTTTTTATATAAATATTATTTGTGTTTTGGAATTATTCACAATAATATTTGAATAAATAGTAAATTTATTCATGTTATTATTCTATATTTTGATCAATAATTAAATGTTTATGTTATAATTATTTTAATTTTGCGTTTTAAAAAAATGACAAATTATAATTTGGTCAATATTTGTTTTTTTATAGTTGATCAACATCATCTAAAATATTAAGAACAATAAAAATTTTAAATTGACAAATAAAAAATATATATTAACTAATTAAAATCCTCATAGTTAATTAAAACATATAAATTTTTGGACAATAACAATTTAAAGAAAATATTTAAAAATAATAATTATTTTAATAACCATCAAAATTAATTTTCATATTACATTAAATTATTGAACATTTATAATAAAAGAAAGTCAAATTTATTAACTAAAAGAATTTATTATTTTTAAAAAGATTATAAACCCGTGCCTAAAATTATATAAAAACATTTTAATTATTAATGTATTTTATCTCGTATATAAGTATTATTTTTGGTTTGACATTATTTATAAAATAATTTGAATCAATAATAAATGGTTTCCGTATATAAATTTTAATTAATTTTTTTGTGTGGTGATATTGTCAAATCTATTTTAAAAAAAAAATCAAACACATTAAAATCAATTATACACTGTTAAAATTATTTTTGATTTTAAAAATTAAAGATACAATTATCAAAATTTTAAAGTATAGATATTTTTTTATCATTTATTTATGCCAAATTTATTATAAAATGTTTTTTTAAATTCTAATTCTTTAATTTAGTTTTATTTTTTTAGTACTTCTATAAATTGAAATTATTATTTGTAATCATGATGATATATATAGTATAAATTGTATAATCTACGTGGACTAGCCAGAGAGATTCAACGATACTCGACATGACAAACTTGTTTGCGAATTTAAGAGATTTTTGTATGGCTTGAAGTAGTCTCCAAGGCAATGGTACAAGTGTTTTGATTCATACATGCTCCTGATTGGCCATAGAAGATGTGATTATGATTGTTGTGTTAATGTGAGAAACTTTGATGTTGGCTCTTTTATTTTCCTGTTACTTTATGTTGATGATATGCTAATTGTTGCCAACAATTTACATGATATAAAAGAGTTGAAGACTGATATGAAGGATCTGGGTGCTGCAAAGAATATTCTTGGGATGGAAATTCACAGGCACCGTGGAGCTAATAAATTATGGTTTTCTCAAAAAAGCTACATGAAAGGTGTTTTAAGCAGATTTGACATGAGAAAAGAAAAGCTCTCTTTAGAACAATGTCCGAAGACAGACTCAGAGATTAAAGATATGTCTAAAATTCCTTATTCTGGTGCAATTGGTTGTTTGATGTATGCTATAGTTTGCACTAGACCGGATTTGGCACAAGCAGTTAGTCAAGTGTGCAAGTTCATGTCCAATACAGGGAAGCATCATCGGAAAGCAGTCAAGTGGATCCTAAGGTACTTGAAGGGTACAACAAATCATGAGATCATGTTCAACAAAGAGCAGGGTGTTACATCATTTGCAGAATACATGGCAGTAGCTGAAGCTACCAAGGAAGCATTATGGCTTACTTGGTTAGTGAAAGAGTTGAGTGTTGAGCAAGGTGGAGTTCAGTTTCATTGTGATAGTCATGGTTCTATCTATTTGGAGAACAATCAGGTGTATCATGCTAGTACCAAGCATATTGATGTGACGTTCCACAAGATCAGGGAGTTGTTGGCGTCTGGACAAATATTACTTCAAAAGGTTCACACTTTAGAGAATGCACTGATATGTTGACCAAGTCAATAACCAGTGACAAGTTCAAACACTGTTTGGACTTAATACATATTTCTTAGTGTTAAGCAGGAGGTTTACTTCATCAGTTTCCAAGACGAATTGTTATACAATAAGTTTTCATAGGGGTTCGATATTCTCCAAGGTGGAAATTGTTGAATATGACTCATATTGTTGAGATAAATATGGGTTGTTGAGATAACTAAGGGTTTTTGAAAGTATAAATTATATTGTTGAGATGATTATGGGTTGTGGAGATAACTATAGGTTGTTGAGAGAATAAATCATATTTTTGAGATAATTATGGGTAGAGATAAATGTAGGTTGTTGAGGGACTGGGGATAAGGGCCATTGATACCTTTTCGATCTACTGGTATATGAAATCTGGTCCTTGCAGGGCCTTGCTGGTGAAGTATAAAGGTTTATGTCCGTCGGGGGTCTTCCGAATGAGAGTTGCGCTGACGGTCTTGGCTACAATGGTGAGGTAGAGGTAGAGAGTCTCCCTGTCGTCCGGTTGTAAGAGAACCAGTGGGTGTGATGGAGCTTGTTTGAGGTGGAGGAGGGCTTGTCTGCATTCCTCGGTCCATTCGATCGCTGCTTCTTTGTGAAGAAGTTTGAAGAAGGGGAGTGCGTGCTAGGCAGACTTTGCTACGAAGCGAGATAGCGAAATGAGCATCTCGTTCAGGGACTGAATTGACTTCTTCGAGTCCAGTTTTGGGAACTCGAAGAATACCCTGCATTTGTCTGGGTTCACTTTAATTCCTCGTTCGGTTAGATAGAAACCGAGGAACTTGCCCGCCTGAACGTCGAAGGTACACTTCTTCAGGTTGAATCTCATTTTACATCTCCTCGCCTGGTCGAAGACTCTCTTGAGGTGTAGCGTGTGATCGATTTACTATTGTAACTTCACGATCATGTCGTCAATGTAGACCTCGAGCATGTCCCCAATCTCACCTCAGAATACTTTGTTCATCATCTGCTGGTAAATAGCGCCAACATTTTCAGGTCGAAGGGCATTACGTTGTAGTAAAAGTTATCCGACTCGGTCATGAAGGCCATGTATTTCTTGTTCGTTTACGCCATGGGGATTTAGTTGTATCCCGAGTACACGTCCATGAATGACAACAATTTGAAACCTGCAAAGTTATCGACCAATATTGCCAATGTTAGGAAAATGATAAACGTCTTCAGAGCAAGCCCTGTTAGATCGGTATAGTCAGCACACATTCCCCATTTTCCATTAGATTTTTTAACGAGTACAACAATAGAGAGCCAGGTTATGTACTGGGCTTCGAAAATAAAATTTGCCTCTAGGAGGTCTTTTACAGCTAATTCAGCAACCTCCGCTTTTTCGGGAGACTGTCAGGATCCTTTGTCTTTCTTATGTTCTTTCAGATCATCCTTGGTGAAGTGACTGTTGAGATCGACAGAGTCGACACGAGGCATTGGCTTCGGCTTCTTGGAGGTGCTGGGTCGAGCTGGCTTTCTTGGAGCTCTAGATGGTGCATTGATAGTGTTCTGTCCCTTCGAGGCTGCTTCAAAACATCTCTTCACGACTTCAATGTCCCCGTTGAGTGTGGCAACAAGGCCTTTGGCCGTCTAGTACTTCATCTTTAGATGCATAGTGGATGGCATGATGATCAGCTCGGCCAGAGCCGGTCTCCCCAGAATGCACTGGTATAGCGAACATTGTGGGTGCGTCGAGTCTCGAACATTGTTAACAGGTTCTTTCTCTTCGTACTGGATGTAAGCCTGAGCCTTGAAGAGGAGGGCATCTAGTGATGCAGGTGTTTTGATGCCAACAATTTTGGAAAAGTCACTACGGGGGCGCAGTCTTCCCTCGAGTGGGTATTTCTTCATGTCGTCGCTCGTGGAGACCTGGGCAGCTTTTTGGTTGAACCTCTCGATGTAGGCTCAAAGAGACTCATCCTTCCCCTGTATGATCTCCTCGAGCATCGCCTCAGACTTTGGATGGCGACGAGAGGTAGTGAAGTGCCTCGAGATTTGTCTTCTCAGGTCCTTCTAATAAGTGATGGGCTCTTCGGCGAGGCTTTTGTACCATGTCATGACACCCTTCCTCAAGGTTGTGGGAAATAGCCTGTAGTTGATGGTGCCTCTGACGCCGCCGTAGTCGAGTAAGGCATCGATGTTCTCGAGGTGCTCGTCGGGATCTGTCGTTCCGTCATATGTTCCCAGATTCGGGGGTTTTTCCAGCCCGACGGAAAGAGGAGCGTCCATGATTGCTCGAGAAAGTGGACCGCGAGGTTCGTCTTTGTCGCTCCTGAGAGGTGAGCACAGTGGAGATTAGTTGTACTTCTCTCGCCTGAGACTGTCATCACGACTGATCCGCGGTCGCGCGCAGATCAAAACCGAGCAGTTTGAAAAACGTAGTAAAGCGACAGTAACTCGGATGTCGATTCACAAGGATTCTTATTTAAAGTAGCCAATTGAGACGAATTGGGGAGGGGGGGTTGTTTGATTAGAAATTCGATTAATAAAGAAAAAGGCAGAAATAATTGGTTTTGAAATAAGTGATTAAAAACAGGTAAATCCACCAGTTCGACTCCCAACTTATCATCGGTTATTACAATTTAATATTTTTAAAAGGGTTCAATCCCTATTCGATTGTAATATTGACGAACAAGCGTTGACAATACCGCACGACTTCTATTCCTAATTACCGAATTAAGCAGACGGGTAAATATTGCGCAAATTAACGAAAAAGCTAAGTTAATCCGCGATTGAGTTAAGGAATATTGATCGACCAAATTAAATCCAATTTATCTTATAATAACGAATTAAGCAAACGAAATTATAAGATAATTTGGAACGAGATTAAAAGAAATAATGCACAATTTAAATTGAATAAACCTCAAAGAATTACGGGTTCGAAACCGGCGGATTTTTCCTTAGGATTAGTTCGCCATGAAAACAATAAAACAAAAGGAAATTCAGAAAATAAACTGCTAAATATTTTGCATCACAGCAGCAACCTTAAATAGAAAATAACTGGGCTAGAAACCTAAACTAGGCCCGCAAGAAAAACTACATTATCACAAGTCAGAAACTTCAACGAATTATTTGATACTCAAGAAATCCTAATCAGCTCCTTTGTGCAACATGAAAGTTGTAGATATTTTTCTTAGCTTTCCAACGACTGGTAGAACGCCTCGATCCGATTCCTGTAGCTCCAGTTATGAATTTTTTACTAAAAACTGCTAATGCTGAAAAATAACAAACGAAAATTAAATAAAGCTTAAAATAAAATAAATTGTAAAAACATTATAAAATATGAAATTAAACAAACTAAACTGTAGAAATGCCTAAGTCTAAGCATAGAGGAAGGTGCATTAAAATGCACGGATCAACGACGCATCTGCGAATCCCTTGGTCAACTTTTTAGTTTTTGCGGGGGTGACCGACGGTTGTCTGGTCATCCTCTTGCCTTATTTTTCTTGGCAACTGGGGAGAGGCAGTCCTCGCGGGGAGGAGTACAATTACGCTTCAGGGGTTGTGATCTCTCCAATTGTGGTCGGCATCCTGGTCGTTATGGCGACGGGTTGCGAGACTCGTACCGTTGGTGTCTCTGCAGGGGAGAGCGTGGGCAGTAGTCTCTTTCCAACGTCTGATCCTTTCGTTCTGCTGATAAATCGACGCGTTGGTCTAGTTGAAGGGAGCGACCAGGGCTGCCATGGTCGGGTCAATGTTGACCGACACCAGGATTGGTTGGAACTTCTTCGACGTCTTTTCCGGAGCCTTTTGGACTTTCCTGGTCTCGATATACTAGACCTCATCGTCGACCGCCTCGTCGGATAAGGGGGAAGCGGGTTGTCTGTCTCTCTTTGTTGGATTGATGTCCTCTAGAATCGATATACCATTGTTGTTGCCGGCGTCATAGAGGGGAATGAAGGTGGTTTCGTGACTACTATTGTCATGTTGATCGGCCATGATTGGTAGGTTTTGAGAAATTTGCATTGATATTTGGTTTTAAGGAAAGAAAGATGAAGGAGCAAAGGTTCTCACAGATGGCGCCATTGATCTTACCGGTGATCAAAAGTGAATCGGTGGCCAGCAACACGTTGTGGTCTCCAACGTCAGGTGAGGAAAACTGAGGGGGGGGGGGGTGTACCTGCAAGGCACTCCGATGTTAACGTCAATTCAAAGTGAAAGAAGGCAAGTACATAAGTTAAGAAGTGAATTTAATACATGACCCTCCATTAGAAGAGGGTACTTATAGAACCCCTAACGTTGGACCAATGATCTCCATTATGGGTTGGGTAATCAGGTCCATAATGGATGATTGGCAGGATTCCTACGTGGAGGTTGTAACAGCCCAAATTTCATTAAATAATTAATTGTAGTAATTAATTTATTTAGTGGGATTTTATCAATGTTGGAAATTAATTTTTATTAATTGGGATTAATAGAGAATTAAGAAGGAATTGGAGAGGAAGGAAAATGAAGGAAATATATAAGAGAGAAAGAAAAGAAAAGAAAGATAGAAAACATTTGGAAAGAAAGAGGAAAGAAGAAGAAAGGAGAGAAAGAGAAGAGAAGAAGAGGAAAAGTGGAAATCATCAAGAACCAACATCAAAGCTCCGATTAATCGAGGTAAGGGTGAGAAATGTTTCTATTTGATCATTGTATGATGTTATGTATGTTGGGTTGGGGTTTTGGTAGAGTTTTCATCACTTTCCAATTAGGGCAAAAGTTGGAATAATCGGTAGATTGATGATTTAATCGGTTGGAACTTGGAAATAATGCCGTAGAATAGTCGGGTAACATGAGGGTATGATGTTTGTACTGATTTTGTTGTGTGAGAAGTTGGATGATGGTGGATTGTGGAGGAGGAACAGAATAGGGTTCTGTTCTGCGCAGGTTCGCTGGCTCTCGCCAGGCGAGCGAAGGCGAAGCTTCGCCAGGCGAAGCCTAGCGAATGTTGGCGAATAATTATATTTAAGTCCCAGTAGACTTCGCTGGTGGGCTCGCCAGGCGAAGTGGGATGGCGAAGGTTCGCCCAGCGAAGGTGCTGGCGAATGGTGGCGAATGAAGTCAGTAGCTACTGACTTGGGCTCGCTGGGAAGTCTCGCCAGGCGAAGCCTAGCGAGTGTTCGCTGAGAGAGTTCGCCAGGCGAAGGTTCGCTGCGAGGGTTCGCCAGGCGAATGGAGGCGAATGTGACAGCATTTTTCCTTTGCTGTGTTGTTCATGTGGAGATGGTTTGGTTGCCTCTCAGAGGTCAATACCTCTATGATATGATATAGATATGATCTATTGTGATGATGTGTGTTGTGGGTAGCCTACGGGCGTGAATCCTAGAATTGTGATTTGAATGTTAATTGCATCAAGTATAAATACATGTGAACATAATAGGTGATTATGTGTGTATTATTTAATGAACTGGTGAATGCTTGATGTGTATACAATTATGTGATGAGTATGCATGAGAACATTGTGAATATGTGTGCATCACTTGTAATTGTATGATTGGTATTGTGATGTGAATACCTTGATTGTTGTGATATATGTTGTATGTGCAATCATTGTGTAATTCTTGAAGAGATGAATTATGTAAATGCATGAGATTAAGATGTCGGTCTTAAGTGCATTTGTTGTGGTTGATTGTACATGCATCATTTAGTCAAGAGGCAATGTCTGTTAGTTTCGTGGAAACTAGTGGCTTGTCCCAAACCTAGAAGAGTGGGTTTGAAGGCTTAGAGGACGGGCCTTTGTGGTTATCGGTCTAGAAGAGTGGACCCGGTTTAATGTAAAAAACCGAAAAAGATAACGGGTTATCAGTCTAGAAGAGTGGACCCGGTTTAATGTAAAAACCGAAAAAAGATAACGAGAGTCGGTACCGCATTGCATGAGTTGCATTGAGTTATTGAGTCACATTGATATATGACATATGCATGAAGAGATGCTTATGTGTGAATGATGAGATTGTGGAAATTGTAAGTGTATGCATAATGTGGAAATGCTTTGTGAATATCCAGGTTTGTATATATATGTGTGGTAAATATATATGATTAAGAGAATGAAGTATGGTGAGAAATGTGAATATGTGTTATATGACTACCTATATATATATAATCTTATGCTTTGATTATTATGGTAATATTTCTCACCCTTCTGCTGTTTTATAATGCTCTATGAGGCATTGCAGATTAGGATGCTGGAGTCCTTTTGTGAAGTTAGTCTTCATTCTTTTGAGTCGGCTGCTCTGATATGTAACACCGGGTAGTTAGACTAGTATAGTCATTCTTTTGTGATACATTGCGATGTATCAGCTGATGTGGTTTTGTAATCTAACTGATATGATGCATTAATCTGGATGACTTATGTGCATTTGAATTAATATTTTGGGACTGATCAAATGATGTTATTTTCCGCTCAAGTTGAATGTTGAAATGTGAATTCTAAAACTACGAAATTGTTACATATTTTATGGAGAAAAATGTTAAAGAGTTTCGTTGGTGAAATTGTGGCATTCTTCTTTTATACCTTATTATAAAACCTTTTTACTCTGATAATTTGTATGTGCTTAATTGTTTTATATGCATTTATTTGGGGTGTAGAAGGGGGTGTTACAAGAGTGGTATCAGAGCAGGTCGGTCCGTCCGGCCAAGTTGTTAGAGTGTTTTTCCCTGTGTGTTATTGATAGGCGTGTGTTGCATTATCAATATTGGTTGTTCTTATGTGGTTCTGTTGCTGGAATTAGTAAGATGGTTGCAGGAAGGAACGACGAAGCGATTGCGGAGGCATTGACGAGATTGGCGGGGGCAATTGGGCAGAATCCTCCGGCCAATGTGAATGAGAGGAATCATGTTGATGATGGATTCCGTGCTTTGGGGAAATTCCAAAAGAATAACCCTCCGGTCTTCAAGGGAACTCATGAACCGGACAAGGCACAAATTTGGTTGAAAGCCTTGGAAAAGATTTTTCGAGTTATGAATTGCTCGGATGCACAGAAGGTGCAGTTTGGGACTCATATGCTCGAAGAAGAAGCTGAAGATTGGTGGGGTAATACTCGCCAAAGATTTGAGGAAGATGATATTGTGATTACTTGGGATTTGTTTAGAGAAACCTTTCTGGAGAAGTATTTTCCAGAGGATGTGCGGGGGAAGAAAGAGATCGAATTTCTTGAGTTGAAGCAAGGTAATTCGACGGTTGCTGAGTATGCGGCGAAATTTGAGGAGTTGATCAAATTTTGTCCTCACTATAATACTGGTAATGCTGAGAGGTCTAAGTGCCTCAAATTTGTAAACGGTTTGAGACCCGAGATTAGACAAGCTATTGGATATCAGGAAATCAGACGGTTTTCTGAGTTGGTTAACAAGAGCAGAATTTATGACGAAGACAGTAGGGCTAGGTCCAGCCACTACAAGAGTCTAAGTGACAAGAAAGGAAAGGGACAATTCAGAGGAAAACCTTACGTGACTCCTGCTGATAAGGGGAAACAAAAGGTTGGTTTTGGCAAGAGGCCAAGTGGGGGAGTTTCTACCCCGGTTAGGTGTTACAATTGTGGTGAAGCGGGGCATCGTGCTCCGGAGTGCAAAAGTGTTGATCTGAAGTGTTTTAAGTGTGGCAAGCCAGGCCACAAGGCTCTAGAGTGTAGAAGCGGTGCGGGTGTTACTTGCTATAACTGTGGTGAGCGAGGGCACATCAGTACCAAGTGCGATAAGCCGAAGAAGAATCAAGGGAGCGGGAAAGTGTTCGCTCTATCTGGATCTGAGACTGCTAGCGACGATCGATTGATCCGAGGTACGTGCTTCATTCATGGTACACCTTTGATCGCTATAATTGATACCGGAGCTACGCATTCTTTTATTTCTTTGGATTGTGTTAGAAGGTTAAATCTTGAGTTGTCTGTGATTGGTGGCGGTATGGTTATTGATACTCCTGCTATGGGTTCGGTAACTACACCGTATGTTTGCTTGAATTGCCCGTTGAGTATTTTCGGTAGAGATTTTGGGATTGATTTAGTGTGTCTTCATTTGGATCAACTGGATGTCATTCTTGGAATGAATTGGTTAAAATTCAATCGTGTGTATATTAACTGTTTTGACAAAACGGTTATTTTTCCCGACCCGGATGTTGAAAGGGAATTGTTTATGACGAGGAAACAAGTGAAAGAATCGGTGCAAGATGGGGCTAAGGTATTTATGCTTATGGCAACTTTGAGGACTGGTGAGAGTGAAGGGATTGATGGTTTGCCCATTGTTAGAGATTTTCCGGAAGTATTCCCTGATGAGATAAAGGATTTACCGCCGGAGCGAGAAGTGGAGTTTTTGATAGATTTGATTCCTGGAACTAGTCCGATATCGATGGCTCCATATCGTATGTCGGCCTCAGAGTTAAAAGAGTTGAAGAGTCAACTTGAGGATTTGCTTGAAAAGAGGTTTATTCGTCCGAGCGTGTCACCGTGGGGTGCACCGGTGTTATTGGTTAAGAAGAAAGAGGGTTCTATGAGGCTCTGTGTGGATTACAGACAGTTGAACAAGGTGACTATTAAGAATAAGTATCCACTTCCAAGGATTGATGATCTGATGGATCAGTTGGTTGGTGCAAGCGTGTTCAGCAAGATTGATTTGAGATCTGGGTATCATCAGATCCGTGTGAAAGCTGAGGATATTCAGAAGACGGCCTTCCGAACGAGGTATGGACACTATGAGTATTCCGTGATGCCATTTGGTGTGACTAATGCACCGGGTGTATTTATGGAGTACATGAATAGAATTTTCCATCCTTATTTGGATAAGTTTGTGGTGGTGTTTATCGACGACATCTTGGTTTATTCGAAGAGCGAAGGAGAGCATGCCGAGCATCTGAAGATTGTGTTATCTGTGCTAAGAGAGAAGCAGTTGTTCGCGAAGCTTTCTAAGTGTGAATTTTGGTTGAAGGAAGTTAGTTTCCTTGGTCATGTGATTTCTAGTAGTGGTGTTGCGGTTGATCCGTCGAAGGTTGAAGCGGTGTCGCAATGGGAGACTCCGAAGTCAGTTTTTGAGATCAGAAGTTTTCTTGGTTTAGCCGGTTATTATCGGAAGTTTATTGAAGGATTTGCTAAGTTATCGTTGCCGTTGACGCAGTTGACTAGGAAAGGTCAAGCCTTTGTTTGGGACGCCAAGTGTGAAGCGAGTTTTCAAGAACTTAAGCGAAGGTTGACGACAGCTCCTGTTTTGATTCTGCCAAATCCAGAAGAACCATTCGTTGTGTATTGTGATGCTTCTTTGATGGGTTTAGGAGGTGTGTTGATGCAGAATAACCAAGTTGTGGCTTATGCTTCGAGGCAACTCAAAGTGCATGAGAAGAATTATCCGACGCATGACTTAGAGTTGGCCGCCGTTGTGTTCGTGTTGAAGCTTTGGAGGCATTATTTGTTTGGTGCGAGGTTTGAAGTGTTTAGTGACCACAAGAGTTTGAGGTATCTTTTTTATCAAAAGGAATTGAATGCGAGACAAAGAAGATGGCTTGAACTTTTAAAGGATTATGATTTTGGCTTGAATTACCATCCGGGTAAAGCGAATGTTGTAGCGGATGCATTGAGTCGGAAATCATTGCATATGTCGGCGTTGATGGTGAAAGAGTTAGAATTGGTCGAGCAATTTCGAGATTTGAGTTTGGTATGTGAGAGAACTTCTTTTGGATTTAAGTTGGGTATGTTAAAGCTTACGAGTGGTATTTTGGACGAAATTCGAGAAGGACAGAAATCAGATTTGAGCTTAGTTGATCGGTTGACTTTAATCAACCAAGGCCAAGGTGGTGATTTTCGGATTGATGAGAATGGTATTATGAGATGTCGGGATCGAGTTTGTGTTCCGAACATGGTTGAGCTTAAGAAGAGCATCCTTGAGGAAGGACATCGTAGCGGATTGAGTATTCATCCGGGTGCTACTAAGATGTATCAGGATTTGAGGAAAATATTTTGGTGGCCTAGTATGAAGAAGGATATTGCGGAATTTGTGTATTCTTGTTTGACTTGCCAGAAGTCGAAGATTGAGCATCAGAAGCCATCGGGTTTGATGAAGCCGTTGTTTATTCCTGAGTGGAAATGGGATAGTATCTCCATGGATTTTGTATCGGGTTTGCCGAGGACGCCGAGTAATTTTGAGGCTGTTTGGGTTATCGTGGATAGGTTGACTAAATCTGCTCACTTTATTCCTATGCGTATGGATTACCCTTTGGAGAAGTTGGCTAAGTTGTATATTGAAAGGATTGTGTGCCTGCATGGTATTCCGCTGAGTATTGTTTCGGATAGAGATCCGCGGTTTACTTCGAGATTTTGGGAGAGCCTGCAGAGTGCTTTGGGTACTAAGTTGCGTTTGAGTTCAGCGTATCATCCTCAGACTGATGGTCAGACGGAGAGGATGATTCAGTCGCTTGAAGATCTTTTGAGAGCTTGTGTATTGGAAAAAGGAGGAGCTTGGGATAGCTACTTGCCTTTGATTGAGTTTACCTACAACAACAGTTTCCATTCGAGTATTGGTATGGCACCATTTGAGGCGTTGTATGGTAGGAGGTGTAGGACACCATTGTGTTGGTTCGAGTCCGGAGAGAGTTCTGTTGTTGGACCCGAGTTAGTTCAACAGACTACTGATAAGATCAAGATGATTCAAGAGAAGATGAGAATTACTCAGAGTCGTCAGAAGAGTTATTATGACAAGAGGAGGAAGGCACTTGAATTTCAAGAGGAAGATCATGTGTTTCTTCGAGTCACTCCGATGACAGGTGTTGGTAGGGCACTGAAGTCGCGCAAGTTGTCGCCGCGTTTCATTGGTCCTTATCAGATTTTGCAAAGGATAGGAGAAGTGGCCTATCGTGTGGCTTTACCACCGTCGCTTGCTAATCTTCATGACGTATTCCATGTATCTCAGTTGAGGAAATACATTGCGGATCCGTCTCATGTAGTCCAAATAGATGATGTGCAGGTGAAAGATAACCTGACTGTTGAGGCATCACCTATGCGGATTGAGGATCGGAAATTGAAGCAGCTTCGAGGTAAAGAGATTGCTTTAGTAAAGGTCGCTTGGGGAGGACCGGCTGGTGGAAATGTTACTTGGGAGCTTGAGAGTCGGATGAAGGAGTCTTATCCAGAACTGTTTGAATCAGGTAACATTTTCGAGGACGAAAATTCCTAAAGTGGGGGAGAGTTGTAACAGCCCAAATTTCATTAAATAATTAATTGTAGTAATTAATTTATTTAGTGGGATTTTATCAATGTTGGAAATTAATTTTTATTAATTGGGATTAATAGAGAATTAAGAAGGAATTGGAGAGGAAGGAAAATGAAGGAAATATATAAGAGAGAAAGAAAAGAAAAGAAAGATAGAAAACATTTGGAAAGAAAGAGGAAAGAAGAAGAAAGGAGAGAAAGAGAAGAGAAGAAGAGGAAAAGTGGAAATCATCAAGAACCAACATCAAAGCTCCGATTAATCGAGGTAAGGGTGAGAAATGTTTCTATTTGATCATTGTATGATGTTATGTATGTTGGGTTGGGGTTTTGGTAGAGTTTTCATCACTTTCCAATTAGGGCAAAAGTTGGAATAATCGGTAGATTGATGATTTAATCGGTTGGAACTTGGAAATAATGCCGTAGAATAGTCGGGTAACATGAGGGTATGATGTTTGTACTGATTTTGTTGTGTGAGAAGTTGGATGATGGTGGATTGTGGAGGAGGAACAGAATAGGGTTCTGTTCTGCGCAGGTTCGCTGGCTCTCGCCAGGCGAGCGAAGGCGAAGCTTCGCCAGGCGAAGCCTAGCGAATGTTGGCGAATAATTATATTTAAGTCCCAGTAGACTTCGCTGGTGGGCTCGCCAGGCGAAGTGGGATGGCGAAGGTTCGCCCAGCGAAGGTGCTGGCGAATGGTGGCGAATGAAGTCAGTAGCTACTGACTTGGGCTCGCTGGGAAGTCTCGCCAGGCGAAGCCTAGCGAGTGTTCGCTGAGAGAGTTCGCCAGGCGAAGGTTCGCTGCGAGGGTTCGCCAGGCGAATGGAGGCGAATGTGACAGCATTTTTCCTTTGCTGTGTTGTTCATGTGGAGATGGTTTGGTTGCCTCTCAGAGGTCAATACCTCTATGATATGATATAGATATGATCTATTGTGATGATGTGTGTTGTGGGTAGCCTACGGGCGTGAATCCTAGAATTGTGATTTGAATGTTAATTGCATCAAGTATAAATACATGTGAACATAATAGGTGATTATGTGTGTATTATTTAATGAACTGGTGAATGCTTGATGTGTATACAATTATGTGATGAGTATGCATGAGAACATTGTGAATATGTGTGCATCACTTGTAATTGTATGATTGGTATTGTGATGTGAATACCTTGATTGTTGTGATATATGTTGTATGTGCAATCATTGTGTAATTCTTGAAGAGATGAATTATGTAAATGCATGAGATTAAGATGTCGGTCTTAAGTGCATTTGTTGTGGTTGATTGTACATGCATCATTTAGTCAAGAGGCAATGTCTGTTAGTTTCGTGGAAACTAGTGGCTTGTCCCAAACCTAGAAGAGTGGGTTTGAAGGCTTAGAGGACGGGCCTTTGTGGTTATCGGTCTAGAAGAGTGGACCCGGTTTAATGTAAAAAACCGAAAAAGATAACGGGTTATCGGTCTAGAAGAGTGGACCCGGTTTAATGTAAAAACCGAAAAAAGATAACGAGAGTCGGTACCGCATTGCATGAGTTGCATTGAGTTATTGAGTCACATTGATATATGACATATGCATGAAGAGATGCTTATGTGTGAATGATGAGATTGTGGAAATTGTAAGTGTATGCATAATGTGGAAATGCTTTGTGAATATCCAGGTTTGTATATATATGTGTGGTAAATATATATGATTAAGAGAATGAAGTATGGTGAGAAATGTGAATATGTGTTATATGACTACCTATATATATATATATAATCTTATGCTTTGATTATTATGGTAATATTTCTCACCCTTCTGCTGTTTTATAATGCTCTATGAGGCATTGCAGATTAGGATGCTGGAGTCCTTTTGTGAAGTTAGTCTTCATTCTTTTGAGTCGGCTGCTCTGATATGTAACACCGGGTAGTTAGACTAGTATAGTCATTCTTTTGTGATACATTGCGATGTATCAGCTGATGTGGTTTTGTAATCTAACTGATATGATGCATTAATCTGGATGACTTATGTGCATTTGAATTAATATTTTGGGACTGATCAAATGATGTTATTTTCCGCTCAAGTTGAATGTTGAAATGTGAATTCTAAAACTACGAAATTGTTACATATTTTATGGAGCAAAATGTTAAAGAGTTTCGTTGGTGAAATTGTGGCATTCTTCTTTTATACCTTATTATAAAACCTTTTTACTCTGATAATTTGTATGTGCTTAATTGTTTTATATGCATTTATTTGGGGTGTAGAAGGGGGTGTTACAGAGGTAGGGATGAGCAACCAATACTCATCATCCAGGGTCAACTGCTCCACGTTCTCAGGGAAGTGGAAGACTTACTCGTTATGAAGGGCAGAACGTTTTTGCGGGATACGCAAGATCAATTGGCCCCGTGTCCTCGGGTGAGGAGCACATGGGGAATGTGCTCTCCATCGACTATAATGGATTTGGCCTTTGCGTTGGACCCTCTCCGATGCAGAGCTGGACTGGGTTGTGCCCGACGGTGGGGCAGTCCTAGGCCCAGTCCAGAATAAAAAAAATCACGACCACCCTAGGATCCATTTCTCTGATGGGAATTCACTGTTTGTACAACATCTGTGGTTTGCTCATTCAATTTTATTACTTAAAAAAAGTCAAAATTATACTGTTTAATTAAAATGCATAATTGAAAAAAAAACTACATAATAAAAAAGTTTTATTTTTAATTTAAATATAATAATAGTATAAAAAACATAATTTTAAACACTATTATCTATTTAAATAAATGACATAATTGAAAGAAACAATACTACTATTTATTATAAACTATTATACCAACAACACACAACCTAGTGGTTGGACGCCCATTTACTTTTCAAAGGTCCAAGATACAAACTCTATTAAGACCAATTTTTAGAAGTTGATATTTTATCATTTTACATCTAAACAATAAAGTATTAATAAAAATTAAAAAAGTAAAAAAAAATTTTTAAAAACAAACCACGTAAATTTTAAAAAGTTAAATAAAATACCACATGAACTTTAAAAAATTAAATAGAAAAATATCACGTCATTAAAGAGTAAAAAAAATAAATTTTAAATATTATAAAGGGAATAGAAAAAACATTAGTGCAAAGAAAAAAAAAACATTAAAGAGGCAAAGAAAGAAAAAACAAAATCTAAACATTACAATAGTAAACCCAAATTCACTCAGAAAATTCATTCACATTACATGAATAAAGTGTATTTAACCTTTTTTTTATTCATATAATCTTATTTATTGAATATCATTTAATTTAATTCAATTAATTACCATTGATAAATATGTTTTGGTGAATAGTATTGATTTTACTTTTAAAGTTTGAGGTAACAATATATAATTAACAACCACACAGTTAAATATAAAAAGTTATCAAAGAATTTAAGAGCAATTAGAAGAGGTGACAAATTTTAGTTTAATCAGAGATCTTGAGGTTTGAACTTAGCCTTAGATACACATTGGTGTTGCATTTTTTTGAGAAATTTTTTTGTCATCCATTAGTCCTACTCGATATGAAGGATTAGTCTTATCTTTGCGTGCAAAAGATATCAATTTAAAAAAAAAAAATAGAGGAATAGATAATTAATTATTTTTTATGATTATGTAGTATGTTGAAGGGATTTGTTAATCACACATTAAAAGATAAAAAGCATATTATAAAAATTTAAAAATACCTCTTTAAAATGCATCTTCACATATTCTCAATGTTTCATTGAAACACACTCATCCAACTAAGTTTCACCCTTATCTTTTTAAAATTTATTTTAGAGATATATTTTTGACACAATTTTAGAGCCAACTCAAAAAAATATGTGTTTTGAATGAGTTCGAAGATGAATCTCCGAATTTAGAAATATTTTTGATTTTTTACAAAAAAAAAAAAAAATACCATAAATATTTCATTAAAATAAACATGTTAATTTTTCATTCGGTGCATATATTATTGGAGCACCAAGATACAGGTTACAACTATTTCAAAACCAATCCAAGATAGTCCATAGGATTTAAATTAGTTTAATGAGTCATCTCCACACAATGAAGCCAAGGTGACATAATTCAAATAGCGATAAGACGTTTGGGAACCAACGTTTGGGGACCACTAATAATGATAATAAATATTCAACTGATTGTTTTGTCATGTATCACTATTATTTATACAAACATAGTACATCATTTATTTTAAGATAAAGGTAAAAATATCTCCAATTGAAGTTCAAAGAACCATGGCTTCCCCTAACGATGGATTCAAATACGATGTTTTTCTCAGCTTCAAAGGCAAAAATGATCTCAATGGTTTCCCCGAAAATCTCTGGAAAGCTCTACACAGTAGAGGAATGAAAACCTTTATCGATGACGAGGAGCTTCGAAAAGGGCAAGAAATGACAACATCACTTGTCAAAGCTATTCAAGACTCCAACATGGCTATCATCGTGCTTTCCAAGGATTATGCATCTTTTTCCTCTTGTTTACAAACACTTTCAATGATCCTTGATTCCATAAAGGATAAGGGCCGCTTGGTTTTGCCGGTTTTTCATCAATTGGATCCTTTTCATCAATTGGATCGTTCTCATCTGTGGGGCCGGTCGAAGAGTTTGGATCCTTCTCATGTGAGGCATTTAATAGACTTTTATGAAGAGGCAATGGCTGAACATGAGATGAGATACAATATGAACGTGGAGAAATGGAAGATTGCTCTCGAAGTAGTTGCTGGTTTGCCTGGCTTTCATTTCAACAATAGGTATATATATATATATTTTATTTATTTATTTATATTTCCATTTGTGCTATGATAAATAGGTATTGGTTGGAAGTATGAGTGGTGAAATCGACGAATAATTAGAAATAGAGAAAATCTTAAGTTTATAAGAGAAGTAACTGTATCCCTATTTTTTTAAGGTTTTGGATTAATGAGTCAAGGTCTCTTAACTTTGGGCCATTTATTTCTCTTGTCTGGCAGGTTTCATAATGATAAGGAATCTGATTTAATGGAGATAGTTCATTATCTAGATGAACTCGAGTACCCAAAGCATCGAAAAGGGCGAGAAATCACGGCTTTCCCTAACTGTAGATTCAAATACGGCGTTTTTCTCAGCTTCAGAGGCGAAGATACCCGCCAGGGTTTCGCAAGAAATCTCTGGGAAGCTCTAAAAAAGGAAAAAATCAACCCCTTCATGGACGAGGTGCTTGATAGAGGTAAAGAAATCGAACCATCACTTATCGAAGCTATTCACGACTCCAAGATGGCTATCATCGTGCTTTCCAAGGATTATGCATCTTCTCCCATTTGTTTACAAGAACTTTCAACGATCCTTGATTCCATGAAGGGTAAGGACCGGTTGGTTTGGCCGGTTTTTTATCAAGTGGAGCCTTCTGATGTGAAGAACTCCACAGGCTCTTATGGAGACGCAATGGCTAAACATGAGGCGAGATCCGAAACGAAGAAATGGAAACAAGATCTCCGCGCAGTTGCTTTGTTGACTGGCACTGTTATAAAAAAAGGGTATATATATATATATATATATATATATATATATATATATATATATATATATATATATATATATATATATATATATATATATATATATATATATATATATATTTTTTTTTTTTTTTTTTTATATTTTTTTTATTTTCATTTACATTTCAATTTCTGTTAAAATTAAAGGATAATAACATAATCCTCTTGTAGAGCATACAAGTCGGTCTACCATACATATTTAAAACTTATCATAACTAAATCTTGGTTAAATAAGACTCATAAAATGCTTGTCATCTACCCATAACCTTCTAAAACTTGAAACAACTCTCATGATAATATATGCCTGCTTGATTTTTATTTCATTTTTAATGAATATTGTCCTTAATTTATGCTTTAGAATTCGTATAATTTTATCATTACATAATTATAAATATAATGCATTATTGATTTATCGCCTTTCTTTTCATTTGATTTAAAATATTAAAAATATAAAGTTATTACCTATATTTTAATTTTATTGATTTTTTATTTTTGATATTTTTGCTTTGCAAATTCTACGTTTATTTTTAATATTGAATATAAAAAAATTCAATAATGTGCTCTTTATATAGAATTAATAAATCTGTTAACTAAATCTAATCTAACCATTGATATTGATGATTCTCATTTCAGTATAGATATCAGTTTTCACCATATACGCTCCATATATATAATATTTATGATGTCGGATGCACTAACACACCAATGATACACATGATTATATTTAATCACTTCTATTTTCTTAAATTATTATCATTGTCTAGGTACTTATATGTCTCTTTGGATGTGACATTGGTTCATAAGCATTGCTTTTCATTTGTCTAATTAATAGTATTACTATTTAATTGTGATAAATAGGTGTTAAAATGTAGGCATGATAAACTTCACTTCTCTTATATGGCAGGGAAGGTTATGAATGTGATATTATTAAGAAGATAGTTGAAGAAGTCTCAAGGAAGTTTATACCTCGTACTTTACATGTTCCGGATTATCTAATTGGGCTAGAGTACAAAAAGGAAAATTTAACATGTCATTTGCGTCTTCTGTCTGATGATGTAGTCCACATGGTAGGGATCTATGGGATTGGTGGAATAGGAAAAACCACTCTTGCTCTAGAAGTTTATAATTCTATTGTCCATCAATTTGATGGTTTCTGTTATCTTGAAAATGTCAGAGATAATTCAGACAAAAATGGCTTGATATATCTCCAAAAAATCGTTCTGTCTGAAATTGTCCATGAGAAGAACATTGAGATAACAAGTGTTAGACAAGGGATTTCAATATTAAATGATAGGCTACGCGACAAAAAGATTCTTTTGCTTCTAGATGATGTTGACAAGAAGGAGCAGTTAGATGCTATTGCTGGAAAATCCAATTGGTTTGGTCCTGGCAGTAGGGTCATCATCACGACTCGGGACATAAGGTTGCTAACATGCCATGGGGTTGAAACAAAATATGAGGTGAACGGGTTGAATGACGAAGATGCATTTGAATTGGTTAGATGGAAAGCTTTTATGAATGAAACACCTTTTTCAGGTTATGAAGATGTCTTAAAACGCGCTGTAACATATGCTTCTGGCCATCCACTTGCTTTGGAAGTCATAGGTTCTCACTTTTTTAAAAGGTCAGAAGAACAATGTTATGCTGCACTAGATTGCTATCAAACGATTCCTGATGAAAAGATCCAATCAATACTACAGCTGAGCTTTGATGCTTTGCGGAAAGAAGAGAAGTCTGTTTTTCTTGACATTGCTTGTTGCTTTAACGGATATAAATTGACAAGGGTAGAGCAAATACTTAATGCTCATCATGACAAAATCATGAAACATCACATTAGTGTGTTAGTGGAAAAATCTCTCATTAAAATTAGTGAGTCTGGTGAAGTGACATTACATGATTTGTTAAGGGATATGGGGAAAGAAATTGTTAGACTAGAGTCAACAGATTATCCTGGAAAACGCAGTAGGTTATGGGACTCTAAAGATATAATTAAAGTTTTACAAGGAAATACGGTGAGTAATAATGATATGGTCTGACTTTTCACTTTTATCTTTGATTTATTTTACTAATGTTTCTAATGCTAACGATACCTTTTTATCCCCATTTATAATATTTAAAGTTGTATAAATTGGTTTGTTGAACCTCTTACACATGTACATGTATTCTGGTTGGTTTCTGTTTTTTCATGTTAAAGGGAACAAAGAAAATTGAAATTATATGCCCAGACTCCCGGATTGAAGTAGACTGTGATGGAGAGGCTTTCAAGAAAATGGAAAGTCTTAGAACACTAATTATCCGGGATGGCCAATTTACTGAAAGTCCCAAACATCTTCCGAATAGCCTAAGAATACTCGAACTTTGTCTAGATCCTTCATGTGATTTACCATCTGAGTTTTATCCAAAGACACTTGCCATATTCAATATCCCCTCTAACTCTACATCGTTCGTGTGGGGGGACTTTTTCAAGAAGGCAAGTATGATGCATTTATTTTCCCATCGTATATTAGTAAACCCACTTTCATTTATAATTTCTTATTTGTTTGTTGGTTCTAATCTTTTTATTTCTGCAGAAATTCAAGGATATGAGGGTCTTAAAGTTTGACTTCCATAAGCTTTTAACTCGGATACCTGACATATCCGGTCTCGTATATTTAGAAGAACTTTCATTTCGAGATTGTGTGAATTTAGTCACAGTCGATGCCTCTGTTGGGTCGTTGGGTAAACTTAAAACCTTGAGAGTTAGGGGCTGCATTGAGCTCAGGAGTATTCCGCCTATCAACTTGGCTTCTTTAGAAGAACTGGATCTTTCCCGGTGTCATCGTCTTGAGAGTTTTCCAGCTATTTCTGATGGGTCGGGGAATAAGCTTAAAACCCTGTTTGTTAGTAGTTGTTATAGTCTCAGGAGTATTCCACCTCTTAAGTTGGATTCTTTAGAACATCTGGACCTTTCAGAATGTTACAATCTCGAGAGTTTTCTAAGTTTGGTGGATGGGTTGTCAGATAAACTTAAATTCTTGAGTATCAAACGTTGCGTCATGCTTAGGAGTGTCCCACCACTCAGGTTGACTTCCTTGGAAGAATTCAATCTTTCATATTGTCCAAGTCTAGAGACTTTTCCAAAAATATTGGGAGAGATGAGAAATATACCAAGACTCTTCTTATCTGAAACTTTCGTGAAAGATGTTCCATTTCCAGTTGAAAATCCAGTTGAACATATTCCAACATATCTTTGGTGTGAATGTAGAAATGCTAAATTACCAATTAAAGTTTATGCCATGTCAAAGCTGGCTCAACTTACCTTTGAGGCTGAAACAAAACTGAGCCCAATGCAATCTTCACATGTAGAATGCCTTTGTCTCAATAACTCCAAAGTTTCAGATAAATATTTGTCAAAAAGTCTCATGTTGTTTGATAACATGAAAGAATTACACCTAATTCGATGTCATTTCACAATTCTTCCTAAATCTATTGAAAATTGTAAGTCATTATGGAGACTTGTTTTGAGTGATTGTCAGGAACTTGAGGAAATTGAAGGGATTCCTCCTAACATAAAATCTTTAACCGTAAATAAGTGCCGCCATTTCACAATTCTTCCTAAATCTATTGAAAAATGTCATTCATTATGGAGGCTTGTCTTGGATGGTTGTGAGGAACTTGAGGAAATTGAATGGATTCCTCCGAACTTAAAAACTTTATCTGCAATGAACTGCAAATCGTTGACTTCGTCATGCAAAAGCACTTTACTAAATCAGGTTATGATTTATCTTGTCGTTTTTGTAATGTACTGTATTTGATAGGATAGTTGATATTCTTCTTGATATAGCTAAATTTTCATTACTTATGACTAACAGGAATTACACGAGGCTGGGAACACTTTGTTCCGTTTGCCACGAGTTCAGATTCCAGAGTGGTTTGAACACAAATACTCGGGAGCATTATCAATTTCTTTCTGGTTTCGTAACAAGTTTCCTGCCATTGTTCTAGGTGTTGTTTCCCCAGTGCATATGAGTTCTCGTCATATAACAGTGTTGATCAATGGCAACAAAAATTTATATTCGAATGGTGAGACTATATATGCGATTCTGTACGCGTATCATTTACATCTTTTTCATATGCAAATGGAAAATTTCAATGACAACATGGACAAAGCACTTTTAGAAAATGAGTGGAACCATGCAGAGGTTGACTTTAAAATACCATTCATGAATGCTGGAATCCATGTACTGAAAGAGAAAAGTAACATGAATGATTTTTCGATTCACCAACCCAGAGAATGATGCTAAGATTGAGCTCATTCTTTAAAATCACAAGTCTATGTTGTTGGTTTAAGGAATTGCTTTTGAGGTGGATAAAAGGGAATGGAGTGAACTCTACCAATCACTAGACTCATGTACAGTTTGTTCATTCGCCATGTTGTAGTAAGTATGTCATTCATTTTACCCGCAGTGGAAGATATTAACATTTTGCTGATGGTATCCGTATCTATAATTCTATACAAGTCCTGTTGATAATTTCAATTTTATTGCTTTCCATGCAAGCATTATATTTTTGGTTGATTGAGAAACTTTAATATAAATAATTAATAAGTAATGAAAAATACATGCAACCTTAAAGGGTTCGAAGGGATTTGGACCTTCTCCAAAGAAAAAGACTAAAACAGTTAAGAATCTCAAAAAGAAGAAAGAAGAGGATAATAGAGAAGAAGAAGAAGAAGAGAGAGATGGAGTGATTCCTGAAATAGTAACCAACTGAATGATAGGTAGAATGGGATTTTCTGTGGGGATTCCATTGAGTATTGGCCTTTTGTTTTTTTTTCCATTTTTTTACTATCTTGAAGTTGGTTTGAAAATTGATGTACCAACTTGGGTTCCTTTCATTGTGTCTTTCATCTTTTTTGGGACTGCTCTTTTGGGTGTGAGTTATGGGATTGTGTCTGCAAGTTGGGATCCTTTGAGGGAAGGGTCGCTTTTGGGATGGACTGAAGTGTTGGTGCAAAGGTAGAATAAATGATGAAAAGGAGAAATATTCTTATTAAGAATAACGGCTACAAAACATGATTAACGTTACAATGATTGTCACCCTATTTATAAGCTAAAACTAGGGTTACTAGAATAAGATAAAATACTAAAATACCCTCTAACAAACTTAGGGGCTAAGAAAATAGTACAATTAAATAAATATGAATTACTATTAATATTCTAATATCATCCCTTAATTCATATTCCATCAAAACTTGTAACACCAATTCCATCCCTTAGTCTAAGAAATTGATCAGTCTTGATAGCTTTCGTCAGAACATCTGCCAACTACTTCTGAGTGCTGCAGTGTACAACTTCTAACACTCCACTCTGAACTTGATGTCTCAGAAAATGATACTTGGTCTCAATATGCTTGCTTCTCCCATGCAACACTGGGTTTCTGACAAGATTGATTGCAGACTTATTGTCAATCATCAACTTCAGAGGTTTGTCTACTTTAATCTTCAGATCCTGCAACAGATTCAGAATCCACACAGCTTGGCATGCAGTAACAGCACCTGCAATGTATTCAGCTTCACAGGTTGACAACGCCACAACAGGTTGCTTCTTGGAACACCAAGAAATGGAACCTCCCAGAAATTTGAACAAGTACCCAGATGTACTTCTTCTGTCAACTCTGTCTCCACACCAATCAGAGTCTGAATAACTCAGAAGTTCTGACTCATTATTTCCTCCAGAGGGAAATAACACTCCATACTTCAGAGTTCCTTTGATATACCTCAGAATCCTGACAGCAGCTTGGTAATGGGACCACTTAGGTTTACTCATGAACCTACTAACCATCCCAACTGAGTAGCAAATATCAGGTCTGGTATTGCACAGATACCTCAGAGAACCAACCAACTGTTTGAAGGTTGTAGCGTCCACATCCTTTCCTTCAGAGTCTGAATCCAGTTTCTGATTTGTATCAGAAGGTGTGACAGCCATCTTACAATTCTTCAGATCAAATCTCTTCAGAAGTTCTAATTCATACTTGAGCTGATGCAAAATGATACCTTTCTCAGAGTATCTGAACTCCATCCCTAGAAAGTATGTCATTTTGCCTAGATCAGTCATTTCAAATTCATTCATCAGAACTTTCTTGAACTTGGCATCTCCTGTTCAGAACTTCCAGTCAGCAGTATATCATCAACATATAAACATACCAGAGTCATATTTCCTTCAGAAGTATGCTGAACATAGACACCGTACTCCATCTCACATTTCTGAAAGCCTTGCTTCTTGAAAAATGAATCAATCTTCTGATTCCAAGCTCTGGGCGCTTGTTTCAATCCATATAGAGCTTTGTATAATCTGTACACCATCCCTTCCTGATTCTTTTTCACAAATCCAGGAGGTTGTGACACGTAAACTTTTTCTTCTAATGGACCGTTCAGAAATGCAGATTTTACATCTAAATGCATCAGAGGCCAATTCCTGTTAGCAGCTATTGCAATCACCATTCTGATTGTTTCATGTCTTGCTACAGGTGCAAACACTTCAGAGTAATCCAACCCAGGTTTTTATAGAAATCCTCTGGCTACCAACCTTGCTTTATGTTTGCCAATTGAGCCATCTGACTTTAACTTCTGCTTGAAAACCCATCTGACGCTGATGGCTTTCTTGTCTTTTGGAAGTTCTGTCAGCTTCCAAGTCTTGTTTCTCTCTATAGCATCAAGTTCTTCTTTCATGGCCTTCAGCCAGAGCTTCTGCTTAAGAGCCTCCTCTGTACTTATAGGTTCAGAGTCTACTAACATGGCACACTGAATAACTTCTCCTTCAGAGTCTACTTCAGTGTCTTGCAGCATGTCAAATTCTGCAAATCTTTTGGGAACGCTTCTGATTCTTTGTGGTCTCTGAACTTGTTCAGAGTCTTGAGCTTCAGAGTTTCCAGCTTCAGATGGTTGACTTCCTCTAGAGCTTTGACCATTTTCAAGATCTGGCATATTTTCAGAGTCTTGGCCATCTTCAGAGTCTGAATTTCCACCAGAATCTGGATTACCATCAGAGTCTGGATCATCAGAGTCACCTTCATCTTCTGAGTCTTCTCCAGAGTCAGAATCACTATCAGAGTCAGAATCAACGTCAGAGTTTACTTCAACTTCAGAAATTCTTAACGCTGACCTTTCTTCAGAAGTTCTAACATCAGAATCAGATTGAGACTTATCCCAATTCCAAACTTCTGATGGAGTATGATACATGTATCTCAGGGGGAGAGGAAAGATTGGCTACATCACTGACGACAAAAAACAACCAGACAAGGCAGGTGCAGATTATGATACATGGGATGCTGAAAACTCCATGGTCATGACATGGTTAGTCAACTCCATGGATGAAGAGAGATAGGTGCAAATTATCTCTGTTATGATACTGCAAAAGAACTTTGGGAAGGTGTCTCCCAAATGTACTATGATTTGGAAAATCAATCCCAAATCTACGAATTAACTCTCAAATTGGGAGAAATTCGGCAAGGTGAAGATTCAGTCACCAAATACTTCAATTGTCTCAAACGTATTTGGCAAGATTTGGACCTTTTCAATGAGTATGAGTGGAAATCACCTACCGATAGCAAACATTACAAGAAGATGGTGGATGTTAGTCGTGTTTTCAAGTTCCTTGCAGGTCTAAATGTTGATTTTGATGAGGTTCGTGGCCGAATTCTAGGCAGAAATCCTATCTCTCCAATTGGTGAAGTCTTTTCAAAAGTACGTCGCAAAGAGAGTTGTCGGCAAGTGATGCTTGGCAAAAATACAGCAACTGTCCCTCCACCAGTTGAAGGATCTGCCTTGGCAATTCCCCATGTCAATCGTAAACCACTTCATAATCAACGAGGTGGAGACAAGACTCATTTATTTTGCAATTACCGTGGGCGCAATCGCCACACTGGGGAAACTTGCTACAAACTACATGGGCGACCAAATCATGGCAAGGCTGGTAAGTTTGGTGATCGTCCTATGCCTATGGCCAATGAGGCTGATTCGTCTCCATGTATGAAGGAGCAAATGGATAACCTTCTTAAGTTTCTAAAGTTCAATTCATCTCTTAATATTCCTACTGGAACTGTGGCACAAACAGGTAAGGATTCTTGGGCACTATCTGCTCACAACCACTCTAACCCTTGGATAATAGATTCAGGGGCATTTGAACACATAACTAATTACTCTCATCTATTCAGTACCTATTTTCCTAGTTCAGGTTTTGAAAAAGTTAGGATAGCTGATGGTAGTTATTCAAGTACTGCAGGCAAAGGCAACATAAAAATTTCAGAGCAAATCACTTTGCAATCTGTTTTACATGTTCCTAAATTCGCTTGTAATCTTCTATCTGTTCATAAATTGTCTAAGGACACTAATTGTTCTGTTCTTTTTTGTCCCTCTACTTGTGTTTTTCAGGACCAGAACTCGGGGAAGACAATTGGAATTGCTAGAGAGATGAATGGATTGTACTACCTTGATGGAATTCAGTTTGGCAATAAAGCATGTTTTGGTTCAAACAGTACAAACTCATCTCCTGTTTCAGATCAAATTATGTTATGGCATAAAAGATTAGGTCACCCTAGTTTTTCATATCTTAAGCATTTGTTTCCTATTTTTTTCCAAAGAAATAAATTCCTCACAATTTCATTGTGAAGCTTGTCACTTAGATAAAGATCATCGTGTGTCTTTTAAATCAAAAGCCTATTCTGCTTCCAAACCTTTTCAAACCTTTTTATTTAATTCACAGTGATGTTTGGGGTCCTTCAAAAATCAAAACTATGTCTGGAAAAAAATGGTTTGTAACATTTATTGATGATCATACACGATTGTGTTGGGTTTATCTCATGGCAAAAAAATCAGAAGTTGAACAAAGATTTCAAGATTTTGTTAACATGATTAACAATCAATTTCAAACTAAGATTGACATTCTAAGGTTTGACAATGGCACTGAATATTTCAACAAATATTTAAGTACATTCCTTGTAACTAAGGGGATAATTCATCAATCCACTTGTCGCGATACTCCGCAACAAAATGGTATTGCTAAAAGAAAAAATAGACATTTCTTCGAAGTTACTATAGCTATTATGTTTTCTATGAATGTACCTAAGTATCTTTGGGGAAATGCTTTTGTTCTGGCCTGGGCCCGACCTCGGTCCAGCCCAATACCTCGCCCGACCCAATAAGCGAATTGGTCATGTCGGGCACGCGCGCCCCGCAGAACGGGCGGAACGCACCACCGGACACTGGCGACGCATCCAACAGCCTCTCGCCGTCCCCTCTTATAAGCCGAACAGGACGCACCCCAGCGCATCGAAACGAGGCCTTGGTTCCTCCCCTCCGCGGGGAGAACAACGCCCTCCGGGGAACCTCCCGAGCTCCCCTTCGCGGGGAGAACAACGCCCTCCGGGGAACCTCGCGAGCTCCCCTCCGCGGAGAGAACAACGTGCCCGGTGCACGTTCTCCACGTGCTCCCCTCCGCGGGGACACGTCATCAACCAACTGCCCCCCTCCGAAAGAGCAGGTCAAACCCACTTTCCGGAAATCAAGGAGCAGTTGGACTAGGGCGAAGACCGCTGTCGCTTGCGCGAAAATAAGGTGCCGGCATGACAGAAGAGTCGCCACCTTTCGTTATTTATCCCTCAGAGCGGGAAAGGAAACGATCGGAAAAACCTGACGAATAAGGGTAAGACAAGGTCATCGCAACCTTTGTCTGGGTTCGGGAGTCGGTTACGCAAGGGGAAGGTATTAGCACCCCTCACGTCCGTCGTACTCGACGGGATCCTCGCTTGTTTGTTTACTTGGACGGGTTGGTTATAATCTATCTACCTATCAAGGCTGGCTGAAAAAGAAAAGAAAAATGACTCGGCAAAGCGCCGCACTTTATGCCTACGTATTCCCTTCTGGAACGAGAAATCAGAGTCAACGTAGTTCGGCTAACTACGGGGGTTTATGGGGAAGGTTGCTCGCTAGGACGTCGCATCCTATGCCTACGTACTTTCATCTGGTATGAAAGATCAGAGCAAACGTAGTTCGGGAAACTACGGGGAAAAAATGGCTCAACTAGGAGGGAGACTATCAAGTCCTACTGTTATCATGCCATGGATTCATCCTATGGTTGAGGTTTGAACAGGGAACTCCTAGATGTTGTCATGCATAGGTTTCAACCTAAAAGTCTATCATCAAATCCTTATCAAAGGAAATGAGAGTCCTAAGGGATCATGTCAATGATACACCAAAACAGACAAAAGCATCAGCTTTTAACAGTAAAATGCATGCAATGCAAGTGAGGGAGGAAATGTGTGTGGGGCTTCAGCCTCCACAAGCTCGTCTCAACCTCAAGCCAGTCATGAAATAACAGTAATCATACTGAAAATAAACAACATGCTATCAAGCAATGAACAAATAAGGGAAATGAAGTGCCATCAGGCAAACAAACACACTTGAGAAAGAATCATCTATTCTCTAATCCTAACACAGAATCTAATCAAATCTAAGCAAAGCCCTAAAGCAAAACCTAACCAAAAGAAAACAATCCCAGTCTTCAAGCTTCAGAACAAGCTTACCAAAGAAAGGGAGCTAAGTAAGCAGACTCATAGTGTCTTCCTCAGGAGAGCACTAGGAGGTGTATACTCAGGAGTCATACCCTATGTGGCTCAACCACTGTGATCAGTTTACATTTCTCCTCAGGAGAAACTAAACTCACAAGCAGGCTCCAACATCACTGGATATTTAGGAAATCCTATCTGAACTAGTGGAACTAAATGAACAGACTCATAGGACCTTCCTCAGGAAAGTACTAGGAGGCTTCCACTTAGGAGTTGTATCCTATGTGGCTCAACAACTGTGATCAGTTTACATTCCTCCTCAGGAGAAATTAAACTCACAAGTTGACTCCAACATCATTGGATACTTGAGAAATCCTAGATAAACTAAGGGAACTAAGTGAATAGACCCATAGGACCTTCCTCAGGAAAGTACTAGGAGGCTTCCACTTAGGAGTTGTATCCCATGTGGCTCAACAACAGGTGATCAGTTTACATTCCTCCTCAGGAGAAATTAAACTCACAAGTTGGCTCCAACATCATTGGATACTTAAGAAAGAGGTGAGAAGAAAGAATGAAAGTTATTCATAGTGCCTTCCTCAGGAAAGTACCATGAACTTCCTCCAAACTTCAGGATCTCAAACCTCACAGACAGGGAACAAGCCAAGCTCTGGGTCTCTGAATCTTGATCTACAATCTCCTCTTCATGATGCTCTCCAACAAGGTCTTCAAGGCAACACAAGCCCCTCAACAAATTCCTCACAATGAACCCCAAAGATGAACAGATAACCACAGGGGAGACAAAATCAATAGGCAACCTCAGAAAATACCTAAAAATACTAAACTAATGGGGAAAAATCTAACAAATATTCACAAGGGTCCTCAACACCTACTCATAACATTTACATAGGCCTCTACCTAAAAATCAAGACAAAACTCACTCAAAGAAAGGGATTCATCACCTAAACACAATCTAAACCCTAATTAGGATACCCTACATCTACCCTAATTAAACTAATCAAAATTTAATTCTAAAATTCTAGAAAAAATCCTATGGGAAACTATGATTCATCATCTAATTGCACAAAAAAGAATGGATAAAAAACCCTAAGGGAAGGCCCTAAAATAATTCCTACAAAATCATGATACAAAATTAAACATTATAAAAGCTATTTTAAAAGAAAAATCTATTAAAATACCAAACTAAAAAATAAAATCCCATTTTTATTTTTATAATTTTCTACACATTTTCATCTAATCATAGAAAAAAGAAGAATTAAAAAAGAGTTAATTTCCATTTTTTAATGAATTAATCAAAACAGAAAAAATATTAAAAGAAAATAAAAGAATTAAAATCAATTAAAGGAAGGGGGGGGGGGGGGGTGTGAACAGCAACTCTCGCTAGTTCAAACAATTGGGCCAGATAAGAAGGGGGGTGCGAATAGCGCGTTGAGCCCAGGCGCGGTTTAATGAAACGACCGCGTTTCATTTAATTTGAAATTTCCCTCTCTTTCTCAGGCGCATCCACGACCGTTGGATCATCATAACAAGTCAAGCTTTGGGACCAAATCAAAGGCTCTCCTTCATCGTCCCAAAATCAAACTAGGGTTTTCAGAACCCTCCTCCCATGCACCAAGATTCAAGCTCCTCTATCTCTCTGCTCAGGCCATGGTTCGACACGATTCAAAAATGAAAAATGCTCTACTCAATGAGAGGAATAAAATGGTACGAGTAGTTTTCTTTGATTCACTCTCAACACTTCCAACAGAAGACTTCAACATCTTGGCACAACCATGTTCATCTGATATCAACTGGTATCGACCTTCACCAAACTTCAGTCTAATGATTTACAGAGCTTCTACAAGTGAACCTAAACGTGCTAAACCAATTCTTGATGATTTAAACTCCAAATTCAAACACTTCTTGAGAATCAAAGATTCTTGGTCCTGCTATGGAACCTCATGGAACAGGCTGTAACTCTCAGTATTTAGTCATCTACCCTAATACATTCATTCTAAACCTAAAACATGATACATCTATGCATAATTAAGGTGGAAGAGAGAAGAAGAGGAACCTGTCAAGTGATGATGGTATGTGATGCTAGGGCACGATTCCAAGCTTGCAATTCACTCACAATGATCCTCCAATGGAGATATGCTTTCTGTTTGCAAGGATCTTGAAGAAGAAAGCTTGTAGCAATGACTTTGAAACTGAAATGCAATGATGGAGCACCTTGAAACCCTAGCTCGAATCTCTCTCTTCTCTACTCAATTCACCAAGTTTCACCAACCTTGAACACTTTCTGATGCACTCTCTAAATAGTAATTGATGGAAGCTTGTGGAATCATCTAGAAGGATCTAGAAAAGTCATGAACTTCTCCTTAAATGAGAAGTTGGAAATATCATTTCCCTTGCCTTATCCCTTGTAATCTCATGCCAAATTGTCTTAATATGAGATATTGAATGTTAATGAATGAAAGCAGCCCTTGCATTTCACTTATGTAGGGTTTTGCAAAGTTGCCTTCTTATGCAAGTAATAAATTTCCAAAGGAAGTCCATTTTTGGGGCCTCAAATGAAAAATCTATTTAAACCAAAGTTCTTAAAATGGTTTTTCCAATCAAAATGATATATTGGATGACCTATTTTGGATTTGTGGATCTTCCAAATCACTTTTCAATTTCAACTTTTCAAAGTTATAAGCCATTTTTAGTTCATTTTTGACCAATCATGGAATTTCATGCTATGAGCTTTTCCAACCATTTGTGACCTTCTTTATAGACTTAAAATCACATTTTGAGCAAGTTTCATGTTTTGAGTTTTTCCATTTGGGGCTTGGAAATAGGAGTTTTAGGCATTGGCTAAAATGACCTATAACTGACAAATGACCAAAATACCCCTGTCTTGTTCAAACCATAAGTTGAGTTCCACAAATCCAATCAAGGACTTCTACCACTCAAATTAAAGCTAAGAAGATCCTCTTCAACATTCATGTTGACCAAGAAATCATAGGAGTCCTCCTACTAGGGCAAAAGTTGTCTGCAAGTTGGGTGACTTTCAAGGACCCAGATTCACATACTTCTGCTGACCTGTAATTTGTCAAAACCATAACTTGAGCTCTGCAACTCCTATCAAGGACTTCCACCACTCAAATTAAAGCTAAGAACAAGCTCTACAACATTCATGTTGTGGGGAAGATGAGATATCAATCACAACTTGAGCTAAAACTGCCTGGAAGATAGGGGTCAAATTAGGGTTTTTTCACTGACAATCCTTGGAAACCCTGACTTGAAACTTCTCAAACTCTTCAATCATGATGAGTTGGTCTAGGAATCATCTTTACAACATCTCTATGCATCATTCCATGATCTCATGGCCCTTGGACTAGGTCTCAACCTTTCCCAAATCTTCAGTTAATCTAGGGTTGACCCAGTCAAAACCCTAATTCTACCATTCATGGTTGAATCTTCTAAATTCTTGCATAATGACTTCTCTGGGCTTCATGATGGCTATCAAGACATCTCATAGGCTTTCTCAAATCTTTAAGTTCATTCTCAAAGTCTCAGAATCATCTGAGGAGCACCCACAACTCTCAAGCTATGAAGCACACAACCCTGGTTTCAATCCACTCTTCTGAGGATCTCTTGAACTTTCTGATGAATGTATCAACTTCCAAACACTCAATGAATAAATAATTGTTGGTCAAATTTTGGGGTGCAACAGCTGCCCCTATTCAAACGGCTTGAACCTGACTGGGTGAGAAGCGAACGGCTCTCAACCAATCAAGGTGCGAGACGATTGAATACCGGTAAACCCGAAAATTTGCCAACTGCACAAGCACACGATACTATGCGGGGAACAAATCTTTAAATACTGCAACACTAGCTGCTCGGCCACTAGCTGGAGAGATACTGACCTGACATCACCGTCCGACGATCAAAATACCCAACATCACCGCTGGAGAACTAAATCTGACATCACCGCCGGAAACAAACATCGCTCTGAGAGACATTCAACGTCGCCGCCGTTCAAACATCATCTCTGCTGGGGATTTAAAGAGCCTGACCTCGCCGTCAAACAAACATTCAACCTCGCCGTCGAACAAAATACAACACTGAACAAATCTGACCTGGGGTTCACCCCTGGTAAAATGGAACAAAAGGTATACTTGCGTATTTGGAACCACTCTGCTGGGGATGAGAGACTCAACCAAGCACACTCTGATCTGGGGTTCACCCTCAGAACCATAACGAACATCGGAATACTGCTGCACACTGCCCACCGTAGAACTTCAACATCAAAGATATATGAAACCCTGGCCCCTGGCCACTTCCAACTTCAGCCAGAAAAGATCTTCAAGTGTTTCTGAAGATAATCATCCTTGGCCTTCAAGGATACATGGATCTGCCTTCAGGCAACTCCGCCTCTGCTATAGAGCATCCGTGACTTCAGATATACTTCGGCCTTTAGTTCGAAAAATGAACCCTAGGTCATTCATGACCTTGGGGATAATCTTGCCCTCCAGGCACCTTCGCTTCAGCTTGGGAAATCTATGACTTCAGTCAGAGAAATGGTATCCTGAGCCATTCATGACTCTACGGGGATTCAAACACTTTGCCTTCAGGCAAAACTCCGCTTCAGCTGGAGAAACATCTTCGACTTCAGTCAGAAGACGTATCATTCACTTGATCGCGCTCAATCATCACCTCAGGATAACTGACTTGGTCTTCAGACTCACACGAATCATTCTGTTATATCTACAAACTCTGGAACCTTATCTTCAGCCACACGCTGATTCATCAACAAGGACATCTGAACTCACAGGAACCTTCTGATATCGCCTTCAGGCGCTTACGAAATCCATCTTCAGATTAGACCTCGTTGTTGGAGCAGACATATCATGCTGCTCAGGGCTTCAAGAATCATCTTGACCAAACAGATCCATCGGGCATCTTCAAGAATCGTCCTGAACTAATAACCTTTCTGGAGCAAACATTCTGTTGGGAATTCCAGGAATCTTCCTGGGCAACTCTTGCTGGAGGCGCTATTGGGGAGCTCAAGTATCATACTAGGCGAACAAACCGGGAAGCTGTACTGAGGTCTTAAGAATCGTCTTAAGCAAATGGCCCTGCTGAGGGACTTGAGAATCATCTCGAACTGAAGACTTCGCTGGGGATCTCAAAAATCGTCTTGAGCGAGCGACCGTGGGGATTACACCGGGGTCTTTAAGAATCATCTCAAAAGCGACCTTGCTGGGGAGAATATCAGGAATCATCCTGAGCAACTGGTCTTTTGGTGGAACACCTGGAAGACAAGAATGATAATGACCTAGATCATGCTTATGGTGCATATGCTTCTGCGCCATGCCCCACACAGTGGGAATGATATGCGTTTATGCTAAATGCCATGCAATCATGCACAATGCTATGCAATCATGCACAATGATATACTATGTTAAATGCTATGCAGTCATGCACAATGATGCGATCCCATCAGCAAAATAAATGCCGAAGGGGGGGGAAATCCTCCTGTCAAGGAGAAAGAACCGCTCAGATAGAGGAATCATCCTGCTGAGGAGAATGTGAACACGCCAACATCAATCAGGCTCTGTCTGGGGAATTGATCTTCCGCGGACTGCTGCAGGGGATGAAGCTCTACGAGAACTTGGATCTGCTGATATCAATCGCGAGAATGAATTGCGCGGCCGTCTCGGCTACTCTTCTGGGGATGACCACTCCGTGGGGAACCAACTTCAGCTGCTCAACACTCCACTGGGGAAAAACCAATCATGATCTGATCAACTTCCAAGGATTCGGATCTCTTGGACATCTGCAAACTCGGCTGAGGAAGGAGAAATCATTCTGCTTCGACGGAGAGAGTGCGATGCTGGGGAAACACAACATTATCTGCCCTACGCTCTGCTGGGGAAAATCAATCATGGTCCGATCAATGTCCAAGGATTCTGCTTTTCTGCGGACTCAGCCGGGGAGAGAAATCATTCTACTTCAACAGGAGAGTATGACTCTGATGGGGAATTCGATTCCACTGGGGAAGAAAGAATCATCTGCCTTCGGGGGAGAGTACAACTCTGCAGGGGAATACAACATCAGCTGTTCCAACACTCTACTGGGGAGGAGGGAATCATCGAACTTCAGGAGAGAGCCTGACTCTGGTGAGGAATCTCAATTTCACTGGAGACTTCTGTCTGGCACCATCAGTTACTGCATACTTCGGTATACGACTAGCTTCTTGCGAATCCTGCACTTGTGACCCGGTGCGGGGGAGGACACCTGCTTCGGTGACTTTTACTGGGGAAAACACGAGCTTCAGCACCCGAACATTCCTCTGAAATCTGCACTTGTGACCCGGTGCTGGGGAGAGATGACATCAGTCTTTGGTGCTTGATTCAGCTGATGGGGTGACACTCCTTCAGGATGCGTCTGCTTGGGGAAGAGAGTCATCTCTGCCCGGGGAGACATATCAATGCTCACTATCCTGCGTTCAGATTCTGCGGAGGAGAGACTACTGAACTCTGCTGGGGAAGGAGAACTCATCCTGCTTCGGGGATACGCACGGCACATCTTCTGGCAAGGGTTACACCTGCAACAACACAAACAAACAGACAAGATACCCTCCTCAAAGGGGCCTATTCAGGTTATTATCTTGTGACAATGTTCAGTTAGTTAATTGTTTCAACAATCAATGGGCTTAGGCCCGTAAGTTTATGTATGCGCATTTTATCAAAAAACACATCGGCGTTCTCATTCGCAAAACAAAACAGATAAATGCTAAACAGACAAGTAGAATTGCTGAATAACGTGCATTTTATTGATGATGAACCCCTGAATGGGCAAAAATGTTTTACAACAGAGGCAAGCTCCTGGAATGAGGAAGCCGCGCAAAAAGAAAACATAAATATACATCAGTATATACAAATGTCGGCAATCGAGGCGTAGACGAACACCATGAGTTGATCCCTCTAAGACCCACTCGACTTCGATACTTCTCCGATGCTTCAGCTTTGGAAGAGATTGATTCAGATAAACGGCCCTCAGGTCTTCCGAACCACTAAACAATGAAAGTCCATACGCGGAACGCAGTCATTTGCTTATTTAAATCCCTAACTTTTGCGTGAACCGCCCTTCACGGGTTTTCAGTTCACCGGGATACCCTTTTTTGCCGAAGCCGCCCAGTGTAGGTTTTCGACTTCGCGGGTGTACATTTTTCAATATATCCCTAATTTTTGCCCGAACCCTTTTATTCTGTTTTTGGTTCGCCGGGATGCCCCTTTTTTGCCTGGACTCTTTCTTTTTTGTCCAGCGGGTCGCTTTCAAGCAAAGTATTTTTTAACTGCGTCCGCGTTCACCGGGGATGCAAAATCTTCACCATCCATCGTGGATAACAACAAAGCTCCTCCTGAGAAGACCTTGCTGACGACATACGGCCCTTCGTAATTCGGAGTCCACTTGCCCCGGTGATCGGAGTGTGGCGGAAGAATCTTCTTCAGGACGAGATCACCCGTCTGAAAGCTTCGAGGACGCACCTTCTTATCATAAGCTTTCTTCATTCGGCTTTGGTACAGGCGACCAAATGCAATCGATGCTAACCTCTTCTCGTCCATCAGGCTGAGCTGGTTCAGGCGATTCGTCACCCATTCTGCCTCATCAAGTTTCACATCAACCAAAACTCGCAAAGAGGGAATCTCCACTTCTAGCGGTAGGACAGCCTCCATACCGTACACCAAGGAGAAAGGAGTTGCCCCGGTCGACGTACGCACCGTAGTACGATAACCGTGCAAGGCAAACGGCAGCATCTCGTGCCAATCTTTATACGTCACAACCATCTTCTGAACAATCTTCTTGATGTTCTTGTTGGCCGCTTCAACAGCGCCATTCATCTTCGGCCGGTAAGGAGATGAGTTGTGGTGTTCAATCTTGAAGCTCTGGCACAGCTCCTTCATCATCTTATTATTCAAATTCGAACCATTATCAGTAATGATCCGCTCGGGAATTCCATAGCGACAGATGATGTCCCTCTTAATGAATTTAGCCACCACCTGCTTGGTCACATTAGCGTACGAGGCTGCCTCCACCCACTTGGTGAAGTAGTCGATAGCTACCAGAATGAAACGATGACCATTGGATGCAGTGGGCTCGATCTTGCCTATCATGTCGATGCCCCACATGGAGAACGGCCAAGGGGAGGACATGACATTCAATGGGCACGGCGGCACATGAACTTTATCAGCATAAATCTGGCATTTATGACATTTCTTCGCGAATCTGAAGCAATCCGACTCCATAGTCAACCAGTAATATCCTGCTCTCAGGATCTTTCTCGTCATGGCATGCCCGCCGGCGTGCGTACCAAATGTGCCCTCATGGACTTCCTCCATGAGCATACTTGCCTCTTTCTCATCTACACATCTGAGTAGCACGAGATCGTGGTTTCTCTTATACAGCACTCCATCAGGATTGAGGTAAAAGTTTCCAGATAGCCTCCTCAGAGTCTTCTTATCCTGGGTTGACGCACCCATAGGATACTCCTTAGTCATAAGGAAGGTCTGGATGTCGTGGAACCATGGCTTGCCGTCAGTGGCATCCTCGATTGCGAACACATATGCTGGTCTGTCAAGACGCGAAAGAACAATACTTGGAGCTTCATTCCAAAGATTGACCTTATACATCGAAGCCAGGGTGGCTAAAGCATCAGCCATTTGATTTTCAGCCCGGGGTACATGATGAAGTTCTACTCGGTCAAAGAATGGAAGCAGCCTCCTGGCATAATTCATGTACGACACTAGATTTGGTTGACGAGTTTCCCACTCCCCTTTGATCTGATTGATTACAAGCGCTGAGTCACCATATACGTCTAGGTTTTTGATTCTCAAATCAACTGCCTCTTCTAGACCCATTATACACGCTTCATACTCGGCTTCGTTGTTGGTAACTGGAAACGTCAGTCTCGCAGTAAACGGGATGTGGGATCCGTGAGGAGTCGTGATGATAGCCCCGATACCACTTCCGTAGGAATTAACCGCTCCGTCGAATATCAACTTCCACTGAGACTTCCTATCTGGCCCCTCATCGGGCAATGGCTCCTCGCAATCCTTCGCTTTGAGAAACATAATGTCCTCGTCAGGGAACTCGAACTTCATCGGCTGATAGTCTTCGATTGGCTGTTCGGCAAGGTAGTCAGACAATACGCTTCCCTTAATGGCTTTCTGAGAGACGTACTGAATATCATATTCTGTTAACACCATCTGCCATCTGGCAATCCTGCCCGAAAGAGCCTGCTTTTCGAAGACATACTTGATCGGATCCATCTTCGAAATCAGCATAGTGGTGTGATTGAGCATATACTGTCGTAGACGTTTGGCGGCCCAAGCTAATGCACAACACGTCTTCTCCAGCATCGAGTATCGAGATTCACACTCAGTGAACTTTTTACTCAAATAATAAATGGCATGCTCCTTTCTGCCCGTCTCGTCGTGCTGACCGAGAACACACCCCATACTATTCTCCAGAACTGTCAAGTACATGATTAATGGCCGTCCAGCCACTGGGGGTATCAAGATTGGAGGTTCTTGAAGATACTGCTTTATCTTATCGAATGCCTTCTGGCAATCCTCATTCCAAGTAATCGCCTGATTTTTCTTTAACAACTTGAACATCGGTTCACAAGTGGCCGTGAGCTGAGAGATAAACCTTGCAATGTAGTTTATTCGGCCCAAGAAACCACGGACTTCTTTTTCGGTTTTCGGCGCTGGCATTTCTTGGATAGCTTTTATCTTTGCAGGATCAACTTCAATACCTCGTTCACTAACGATAAACCCCAGTAACTTTCCGGACCGCACTCCGAAAGTGCACTTGTTAGGATTCAGCCTCAGCTTGAACTTCCTAAGCCTTTCAAACAGCTTCAGCAAATTGACCAGATGCCCCTCCTCCGTTTGGGACTTCGCAATCATGTCATCAACATAGACCTCGATCTCATGATGAATCATATCATGAAACAAAGTTACCATTGCTCGCTGGTAAGTGGCCCCTGCGTTCTTCAGACCGAAGGGCATTACCTTGTAGCAAAACGTGCCCCAGGGGGTAATAAACGTCGTTTTCTCCATGTCCTCCGGCGCCATCTTAATCTGATTGTAACCGGAGAAGCCATCCATGAACGAAAACACGGAAAACTGGGCTGTATTGTCGACCAACACATCGATATGAGGCAACGGGAAATCATCCTTAGGGCTCGCCCTATTCAAATCCCGATAATCGACGCACATGCGTACCTTACCGTCCTTCTTCGGTACAGGCACTATGTTGGCGACCCACGGAGGGTAGGTGGTAACGGCTAGAAATCCTGCGTCCAACTGCTTCTGGACTTCTTCTTTGATTTTTACAGCCATGTCTGGTCTCGTCCTCCTGAGCTTCTGCTTGACTGGAGGGCAATCTTCTCGCAACGGCAAGCGATGAACCACGATATCTGTGTCAAGTCCGGGCATATCCTCATATGACCAAGCAAAGACGTCACTATACTCTCGAAGCATCTCGACCAGTCTATGCTTGACATCATTCTGCAGCGCAGCCCCAACTCTGACATTCCTGATAAGCTCCTCAGAACCCAGATTTATGATCTCAATATCCTCTTCATGAGGCAGAATAACCTTCTCTTCTTGTCTCAACAAGCGGGCCAACTCTTCCGGAAGGTCTTCGTCTTCATCAATCTCATCCTCGGCTTGATAGATCGGGCAATCAAAGTCGTAGTGAGCCGTAGAGGGTCCAGAGTCGATGTCGTCTGTTACGTGGATCCTGCAATAACAAGGGTTAAGTTTAAAGCAAGAATATGCAGGTTAGCACGAACCTCGTTACCATTTTGCTGTTTTTCGAAACAAACATAAAGCATGAATAACAGAGAACACAATATTTGATTACGAAGAAAACGCCTTTTATTTATTAACAAAATGCATACACATAATCCAACAAGGCCCTGACAGTAAAACCACTATGCCCCGGGCAGGACATAGGGTTGTACAAAGATTGTAAAAAGCAAATCATTACTCTTCACTTGTCAGCTCGATAATCTCCTTGATGGTCCAATTGTGGAGGCGCTCGCCTGGCTTGCTCGGTTGAATCCAGGCATCAAGATCACAATCACTGTCCCCGCTGTCCTCCGACGTAGCGTTGATACTCTCGAAGATTACTCCTCCCTTGGTGAATAAGATCGGCCCTTTCCCACGAGATGAGCTACCAGAAGAAGATGAAGCTTCAGCTTCAGGAGAATATCCCAATCCAAACTTATCCTGTTTGAATGGTATATCCAAGACATGCCCCCAGCCTGGGGTGGAACCAGCTTCGACAACAGCCCTAGCTTCCTTAAACGAGGAGAGGTTCAACTCTTGCTTCTCTGCAACAACGGGAGCTACTTCCTTCACCCTGACGGTTTCAAACGCTTGGCAAAGAGTCTCATGGATCTCACCATCCATTTCGACATATTTAAAGGACGACAGGTGGCTTACCATGATGTCCTCTTCTCCACAGACTGTCACTATGCTGCCCCCAACAGCATATTTAAGCTTCTGATGCAGCGTGGACGTTACGGCACCAGCAGAGTGGATCCACGGCCGACCTAAGAGGCAACTATAGGCGGGCATGATATCCATAATATAGAAAACCGCATTAAACGTCTCTGGACCAACTTGAATTGGCAGGGTCAATTCTCCGAAGACGTGGCGCTTGGTTCCGTCAAAGGCCTTCACGACCAGATCACTGGGCGTGCACAGCAGTCCACGGGTATCCAACTTCATCAGTGCCTTCTTTGGAAGCACGTTTAGCGAGGAGCCCGTATCCACTAGGACATGTGACATAATCGTGCCTCTGCACTCTATCGAGACGTGCAAGGCATTGTTGTGATCTCTTCCCTTGGGAGTCAGCTCCAGATCTGTAAAACCCAGCCCATTACCAGCATTGACATGGGCTACTACTTCCTCGAGTTGATTAACTGATATTTCCTGCGGCACGTATGCAGCATTCAATACTTTCAGCAACGCGTTGCGGTGTGCCTCAGAACACAGCAACAGGTTAAGAATCGAGATCTTCGACGGAGTTTGGTGAAGATGATCTACAATCTTGTAGTCACTCTTCCTGATCAGTCGCATGAACTCTTCTGCATCTTTAACCAACAAGTTTTTCTCTGCCCCTGCAGGAACCTCTTCAACAGCTTTACCCTTACCTTTATCCATAGCGTCAGCTCGGACCACTTTCTCTGCTGCAACCTCCGCCGGTGCGAATACTCTACCACTCCTGGTGATACCACTGACTTCAGTAAGATTCTGCGCAGTCGATCCGGATGACTCAAGCTCTATCTTCTGACCGTTACAATACACTTCGGCGCCGTAATGCCATGGGACGGCATTAGTGCTCTCGAATGGGATAGGTCCGGCCCTGGTGATGGTGATAGTAGGCGGTCGGGGCGCAGAAATAGTGATAGGGTGGCGAGGAATGGTAATAGTAGCAACTTCGTCCGCCTGCTTCAGCACGACTTCCCCTGACGCATTCTCAATGCTCCGACTGAATTGCAAAATACCCTCGGTCATCAGACTTTGGATACCTTCGATCAACTGCTCACACCCATCAGGAAGTGTAGCACATGGTATACAAAACTCTCCACACCCGGGAAAGAAGCCTTTCTTTAGCAACTTGGCCTTAACGAAACTCAATGGCGTCTTCAAATCTCTGACATCAGTCAGCAAGTCTGAATTCTCTTCAGTGATAACAGCATTCACTCCGCCCCCCTATGATGAGGCATGGGATTCTTGGTGACGTTGGGCACGTTGTCAGAAAAGTTGATAACCTTGGCGTCGACCAAGTCCTGGACTTTGTGCTTAAAAGCTTTGCAATTCTCAACTGTATGGCCAGGTGCCCCCGAATGAAATTCACAAGTAGCGTTAGCATCATACCCCGGTGGTGGTGCCCCTGTCAAGGGAGCCAACGTCCGCTTTTGGACTAACTGGAGCTGAAGCAACGTTTGCAGAAGCTGTGCATATGACATAGGAGGAGTTTCCAAATGACGGTTTGCGAGGGGACCCCGATTCTGATATCTCTTATATCCCGGATTATTCTGTTGCTGGGGCTGCTGCTGCGGCTGAGGGGGTGCAGCTGGGATGTTTATGCTAGCGATCTGAGACTGAGGGCCCTTGCCCTTTCTCCTAGCATTAGTGACAGCACTGGCATCTCCTTCTCGACGCTTGCCAGTATAGGGTTTCTTGCTAGCTCCTCCAGATGAGGATGATTCGCCCTGAATCTTTCCGATCTTTATACCATTTTCAACATGTTCGCCCAAAGTGATGAGGGCTGAGAATGTTCCGGACATGCCACTGACCAGCTTCTCATAATAGACTCCGGGAAGGGTAGCCACGAACATTTGTACCAACTCACGCTCAACCATCGGCGGTTGAACCCGAGCAGCCAATTCACGCCACCGCTGGGCGTACTCTTTGAAGCTTTCATTGCTCCGCTGCGAGAGATTCTGAAGCTGAACTCGGTTGGGAGCCAAGTCGCTATTATATTGATAGTGGAGAACAAACGCTTCTGCAAGATCTTTCCAGGTGCGCACAGCAGCGGGCTCCAAACCCATATACCATTCGAGCGATGGGCCAGAAAGACTATCCTGAAAGAAGTGCATCAGCAGCTTCTCATCGTCAGAATAAGCGGACATCTTTCTGTAATAAGATCGGAGGTGAACACGGGGACAAGTAGTGCCCCTATACTTCTCAAAGATAGGCACCTTAAACTTGTGAGGTACTTTAAAGTCAGCAATCAACCCAAGTTTGGACATGTCAACGCCCAATGTGTTCTGATTTTCTATATCTCTCATTTTATCTTCCAGCGCCTTGAACCTGAGTCGAGCCTCAGCAGTCAACTCAGCCTCTACACCTCTCTGAGAGAAAATGTCATCCTGATGGTCCTCCAGCCACGGTTGAGGCACCACCATATTTCCTGCACCAACATTGCCGTTGACCGGCCCCACGTTAGCATTGGCTCCCAAACCACCATTGACGGCGCCCGCCGCGTTAAGTCCAAGATTAGTCATAAGATTGCCGTTAGCACTACCGTTGCCCCCGGCAGCAGGAACAACGTTCTGTGGAGTATCCCCTTGAGGAGGAGTGGGTACGGCCCCGCCATGAAGTATTCCATTACTGTCAACCCTGGAGATGAGAGGTTGAACCAAAGTACGAAGCTGGTCTTGCCCATTCGCAACTACTTGCATCAGCTCCATAAAACGATCCATCCGTTCACGAAGCTCCTGAACATATGACTGTACCTGGTCCATGATTCTCGTTTGATTGGCGCGAGTTGAGTAGCGGTGGATGAATCTTTGATCAATCCTGGAGATCGAAAGCAGCTCGGAACCTGAGTACCTGAAAAACCTGTCAAGATCAAAGGTTAGGAAAAGCAACAGAATGTATGTCATGCAAGAATGCTTTATGCAGATGCATGCGCGTGTCTGTGTGCTTGAGAGATTTTCCCCCGATCCTGGCACCTGCTGACAATAATAAGGAGAGGAATCTGGGCCCAGTCATGGAAACAGCAACCTCACATAGCAATAGTCAGATTCGACACGTCAAGGACCGAGAACTCATACGCATCAGTCTTTCTGAGAACGGCTGCAGTAACACAATAAGAGACGAGAGATCCTGGATCGGGGAAACGGTATCTGTCACAGACACACGCTAATGGAATGAGAATGATTATGCAAACTAATGCAAAATGCAGGCATGCAACAATATATCCAGGTGGCTGCTGTGGAGATTCGATGTCAACAGTCACTGATAAGAAGGAAACCCCGGTGTAAAACCACTGCTCTGATTTGCTGTGAATAACCATCTGGTAGGATCGAGATCAAAATTCTGCCTTGACAAGAACGAAGGCCTGATAATAAAGACCCCGGATGCAAGATCAAGGAATATCTGTTGATGAAGTCTTCGGACCCCAAATCACAAATCTGCCCTCTCAAGAACAAATACACAGCTGCTGATGAGATCTTCAAACCCCACTCAAAATCTGCCCTATCAAGAACAAATAACAACCGCTGACGAGATCTTCAGACCCCACTCAAAAATCTGCTCCATCCAGAACAAACCTCTGATAACAATACTCCGATCGGAACCTGCTCTATCAGGAACAGACAAACACCCGATGATAAAATCCTTTGATCAAACCCTTGCTCTATCAAGAACGTCCCTGCAACTGAGAACCCAACATAACTGATTCACTGTCAAGAAAACCAGGTGGTCTGGAGGTCAAAGTTTCCTGCAATATCCCAACCCCACTCACAGGTATGATGGACCTAATCCACGGACAAAGGTACGGCATCCTATGCGGTCGTCAGCGTCACAGACTTTCACGAGTGACAATACGATTCCCAGAAGGAGTGGCATCGTCAAGTCATGAAGAGGCCTCTCTTAGCTGACTTCCAAATGATCGGTCCCCAGAGTCGACAATCCTCACGTCTGGACTCCCCTCAGATCCTCAGGACCGGAAAGGAGCACCTCTGCAAGAATCTCGTCTGAGCGCAGATTTTCGTAGGGAACTGTGCCTGCTCAGCAGACAGGTTCGTCTACTACTTCTCCGCAACTATATCTAGGTGTGTACTCAAGCCCAGGTCCGGCTTTTCACTCACAGTAACATCCCTCTCCCACAGCAGCACAGATAATCATATCAAACTGGAAATAAAATGCGGGAAGTAAAAAGCGGGAAGTAAAAATGCGATAAATAAACGCAACCCAACAAGCAAACACACAAACGATAGGATTGACTCGCGTAGGGGATGGGAAACGGTCCCAGCATAAGGGATGGGAAAAGTCCCTAGATGCCACAAAGTCCCCAGCAGAGTCGCCAGCTGCTGGGGACAGGCCCAGACAGCTAGGAAGAAAACCCAAGGCGAGACTCGCATAGGGAACCATCGCAGTCCCCAGCAGAGTCGCCAGCTGTCGCTTGCGCGAAAATAAGGTGCCGGCATGACAGAAGAGTCGCCACCTTTCGTTATTTATCCCTCAGAGCGGGAAAGGAAACGATCGGAAAAACCTGACGAATAAGGGTAAGACAAGGTCATCGCAACCTTTGTCTGGGTTCGGGAGTCGGTTACGCAAGGGGAAGGTATTAGCACCCCTCACGTCCGTCGTACTCGACGGGATCCTCGCTTGTTTGTTTACTTGGACGGGTTGGTTATAATCTATCTACCTATCAAGGCTGGCTGAAAAAGAAAAGAAAAATGACTCGGCAAAGCGCCGCACTTTATGCCTACGTATTCCCTTCTGGAACGAGAAATCAGAGTCAACGTAGTTCGGCTAACTACGGGGGTTTATGGGGAAGGTTGCTCGCTAGGACGTCGCATCCTATGCCTACGTACTTTCATCTGGTATGAAAGATCAGAGCAAACGTAGTTCGGGAAACTACGGGGAAAAAATGGCTCAACTAGGAGGGAGACTATCAAGTCCTACTGTTATCATGCCATGGATTCATCCTATGGTTGAGGTTTGAACAGGGAACTCCTAGATGTTGTCATGCATAGGTTTCAACCTAAAAGTCTATCATCAAATCCTTATCAAAGGAAATGAGAGTCCTAAGGGATCATGTCAATGATACACCAAAACAGACAAAAGCATCAGCTTTTAACAGTAAAATGCATGCAATGCAAGTGAGGGAGGAAATGTGTGTGGGGCTTCAGCCTCCACAAGCTCGTCTCAACCTCAAGCCAGTCATGAAATAACAGTAATCATACTGAAAATAAACAACATGCTATCAAGCAATGAACAAATAAGGGAAATGAAGTGCCATCAGGCAAACAAACACACTTGAGAAAGAATCATCTATTCTCTAATCCTAACACAGAATCTAATCAAATCTAAGCAAAGCCCTAAAGCAAAACCTAACCAAAAGAAAACAATCCCAGTCTTCAAGCTTCAGAACAAGCTTACCAAAGAAAGGGAGCTAAGTAAGCAGACTCATAGTGTCTTCCTCAGGAGAGCACTAGGAGGTGTATACTCAGGAGTCATACCCTATGTGGCTCAACCACTGTGATCAGTTTACATTTCTCCTCAGGAGAAACTAAACTCACAAGCAGGCTCCAACATCACTGGATATTTAGGAAATCCTATCTGAACTAGTGGAACTAAATGAACAGACTCATAGGACCTTCCTCAGGAAAGTACTAGGAGGCTTCCACTTAGGAGTTGTATCCTATGTGGCTCAACAACTGTGATCAGTTTACATTCCTCCTCAGGAGAAATTAAACTCACAAGTTGACTCCAACATCATTGGATACTTGAGAAATCCTAGATAAACTAAGGGAACTAAGTGAATAGACCCATAGGACCTTCCTCAGGAAAGTACTAGGAGGCTTCCACTTAGGAGTTGTATCCCATGTGGCTCAACAACAGGTGATCAGTTTACATTCCTCCTCAGGAGAAATTAAACTCACAAGTTGGCTCCAACATCATTGGATACTTAAGAAAGAGGTGAGAAGAAAGAATGAAAGTTATTCATAGTGCCTTCCTCAGGAAAGTACCATGAACTTCCTCCAAACTTCAGGATCTCAAACCTCACAGACAGGGAACAAGCCAAGCTCTGGGTCTCTGAATCTTGATCTACAATCTCCTCTTCATGATGCTCTCCAACAAGGTCTTCAAGGCAACACAAGCCCCTCAACAAATTCCTCACAATGAACCCCAAAGATGAACAGATAACCACAGGGGAGACAAAATCAATAGGCAACCTCAGAAAATACCTAAAAATACTAAACTAATGGGGAAAAATCTAACAAATATTCACAAGGGTCCTCAACACCTACTCATAACATTTACATAGGCCTCTACCTAAAAATCAAGACAAAACTCACTCAAAGAAAGGGATTCATCACCTAAACACAATCTAAACCCTAATTAGGATACCCTACATCTACCCTAATTAAACTAATCAAAATTTAATTCTAAAATTCTAGAAAAAATCCTATGGGAAACTATGATTCATCATCTAATTGCACAAAAAAGAATGGATAAAAAACCCTAAGGGAAGGCCCTAAAATAATTCCTACAAAATCATGATACAAAATTAAACATTATAAAAGCTATTTTAAAAGAAAAATCTATTAAAATACCAAACTAAAAAATAAAATCCCATTTTTATTTTTATAATTTTCTACACATTTCCATCTAATCATAGAAAAAAGAAGAATTAAAAAAGAGTTAATTTCCATTTTTTAATGAATTAATCAAAACAGAAAAAATATTAAAAGAAAATAAAAGAATTAAAATCAATTAAAGGAAGGGGGGGGGGGGTGTGAACAGCAACTCTCGCTAGTTCAAACAATTGGGCCAGATAAGAAGGGGGGTGCGAATAGCGCGTTGAGCCCAGGCGCGGTTTAATGAAACGACCGCGTTTCATTTAATTTGAAATTTCCCTCTCTTTCTCAGGCGCATCCACGGCCGTTGGATCATCATAACAAGTCAAGCTTTGGGACCAAATCAAAGGCTCTCCTTCATCGTCCCAAAATCAAACTAGGGTTTTCAGAACCCTCCTCCCATGCACCAAGATTCAAGCTCCTCTATCTCTCTGCTCAGGCCATGGTTCGACACGATTCAAAAATGAAAAATGCTCTACTCAATGAGAGGAATAAAATGGTACGAGTAGTTTTCTTTGATTCGCTCTCAACACTTCCAACAGAAGACTTCAACATCTTGGCACAACCATGTTCATCTGATATCAACTGGTATCGACCTTCACCAAACTTCAGTCTAATGATTTACAGAGCTTCTACAAGTGAACCTAAACGTGCTAAACCAATTCTCGATGATTTAAACTCCAAATTCAAACACTTCTTGAGAATCAAAGATTCTTGGTCCTGCTATGGAACCTCATGGAACAGGCTGTAACTCTCAGTATTTAGTCATCTACCCTAATACATTCATTCTAAACCTAAAACATGATACATCTATGCATAATTAAGGTGGAAGAGAGAAGAAGAGGAACCTGTCAAGTGATGATGGTATGTGATGCTAGGGCACGATTCCAAGCTTGCAATTCACTCACAATGATCCTCCAATGGAGATATGCTTTCTGTTTGCAAGGATCTTGAAGAAGAAAGCTTGTAGCAATGACTTTGAAACTGAAATGCAATGATGGAGCACCTTGAAACCCTAGCTCGAATCTCTCTCTTCTCTACTCAATTCACCAAGTTTCACCAACCTTGAACACTTTCTGATGCACTCTCTAAATAGTAATTGATGGAAGCTTGTGGAATCATCTAGAAGGATCTAGAAAAGTCATGAACTTCTCCTTAAATGAGAAGTTGGAAATATCATTTCCCTTGCCTTATCCCTTGTAATCTCATGCCAAATTGTCTTAATATGAGATATTGAATGTTAATGAATGAAAGCAGCCCTTGCATTTCACTTATGTAGGGTTTTGCAAAGTTGCCTTCTTATGCAAGTAATAAATTTCCAAAGGAAGTCCATTTTTGGGGCCTCAAATGAAAAATCTATTTAAACCAAAGTTCTTAAAATGGTTTTTCCAATCAAAATGATATATTGGATGACCTATTTTGGATTTGTGGATCTTCCAAATCACTTTTCAATTTCAACTTTTCAAAGTTATAAGCCATTTTTAGTTCATTTTTGACCAATCATGGAATTTCATGCTATGAGCTTTTCCAACCATTTGTGACCTTCTTTCTAGACTTAAAATCACATTTTTAGCAAGTTTCATGTTTTGAGTTTTTCCATTTGGGGCTTGGAAATAGGAGTTTTAGGCATTGGCTAAAATGACCTATAACTGACAAATGACCAAAATACCCCTGTCTTGTTCAAACCATAAGTTGAGTTCCACAAATCCAATCAAGGACTTCTACCACTCAAATTAAAGCTAAGAAGATCCTCTTCAACATTCATGTTGACCAAGAAATCATAGGAGTCCTCCTACTAGGGCAAAAGTTGTCTGCAAGTTGGGTGACTTTCAAGGACCCAGATTCACATACTTCTGCTGACCTGTAATTTGTCAAAACCATAACTTGAGCTCTGCAACTCCTATCAAGGACTTCCACCACTCAAATTAAAGCTAAGAACAAGCTCTACAACATTCATGTTGTGGGGAAGATGAGATATCAATCACAACTTGAGCTAAAACTGCCTGGAAGATAGGGGTCAAATTAGGGTTTTTTCACTGACAATCCTTGGAAACCCTGACTTGAAACTTCTCAAACTCTTCAATCATGATGAGTTGGTCTAGGAATCATCTTTACAACATCTCTATGCATCATTCCATGATCTCATGGCCCTTGGACTAGGTCTCAACCTTTCCCAAATCTTCAGTTAATCTAGGGTTGACCCAGTCAAAACCCTAATTCTACCATTCATGGTTGAATCTTCTAAATTCTTGCATAATGACTTCTCTGGGCTTCATGATGGCTATCAAGACATCTCATAGGCTTTCTCAAATCTTTAAGTTCATTCTCAAAGTCTCAGAATCATCTGAGGAGCACCCACAACTCTCAAGCTATGAAGCACACAACCCTGGTTTCAATCCACTCTTCTGAGGATCTCTTGAACTTTCTGATGAATGTATCAACTTCCAAACACTCAATGAATAAATAATTGTTGGTCAAATTTTGGGGTGCAACAACCACGTCCTGGTCTTCACTACGCCACATAATCCCTAACAGTCATTAGGGTTGGGCCTGGTCATCCAGCTCACCTCAAATGACCGTTGGCCCAGCGCTGGGGTCTCTCTATAAATACCCTCTTCCTCAAGAGGGTCAGGTAACACATTTTCTTACCCCTCTTTCTGTACTTCGCCTTCGCTCTGCCCAACTTCTCACTTTGGCATCGGAGTGTTTTGCAGGTACACCCCCCTCCTTTTCCTCATCACCGGTGAGCAAGCAGCAGTCCAACAGAGTGTGGCCAGCCCGTGATCCCCTTCTGATTAGGTCAGATCAGTGGCGCAGTCTGTGGGAACGGAAACTTCCCCGTTACTCCGAGCAGAAAACCAAAGTTTCACCAATACTCCACGATCATGGCTAGCCCACACCGCGACGGCACTCCGCACGACCTCGCGCTCAACGTCGCCACCAACGGAAACAAGCAGATGGAAATGACGCGTCCGGCGGAAACCGATGAGAGGGACGGCCAAACTGCCTCGCCTTCATCCGTAGAGCGGCCCCTCCAGGCTGACCACCGGCCCCCAGGTCCGCCAGCATTCCAACCCGTTCCCATTCCGGCGGGAGCAGACCCGACGGTGGCCACCCTCTTCGCGGCCATCAACCAGACGAACCAGCTGCTGGCCCAGCAAAACGCGAGAATTGGAACGCTGGAACGCGTCGACCCTCCGAGGTACCCCCCCGCGGGAAGACCAGAACGGAGGTTCGAGGAGTCCCTCACCTCGACCCAGAAATCGCCGGCCACGGCTGGAGAGGCACCGCACACAGGTAGCGCGAGAACGCACCAGGTCCCCAGCAAGACAAGTTCGCGAGCGGAACCAAAGCACCGCGGCGATCCCGACCGGGGATCCCCGAGGCGAAAACTTAGGCAGGAGGTCGAGAACCCGAAACCAGGGCCCCGTTTTGAACGGCTCGTCCCCCCATCGATCCCCGGCACCCAGCGACGAGGACGATTACCGCACCCCACTGTCCCGCGAGATCATGGCTGCCCCCATACCCCAAGGGATGGAGAAGCCCCCGACGCTGTCGACGTACAACGGCACATCCGACCCGGACAACCACCTGGAGGACATCGAGGCCATGCTCGATTACCGAAACGTCCGGGGAGCCATCAAGTGCAGACTCTTCCCGACGACTCTGAGGAAGGGCGCTATGACCTGGTATAAAAGTCTGGAACCCGAATCAGTTACATCATGAAGGGTCTTGAAGGACCTGTTCTCCAAACACTTTACGGCGTCCCGACGCCACCCGAAGACGGAAGCAGTCCTCAGGGCGATCATCCAGGGCCCCGACGAACCTCTCCGAAAGTACATCGAGAGATTCACTCGGGAAGCAGTGCAGGTGACGACGTCAGACGAGATGAAACGCTACTTAATGGAGCAAGGTCTGCGCCACGACTCCAAGTTCTACGAAGCCGTAGGCATACACCGACCAACGTCCCTCCAAGATTTCCTCGACAGAGCCGCGCATTACATCCGATTCGAAGAAACACAAGCGGCCAACTCCGCTCGAGACACCAGAGACAGGGAGGCCCCCCGCGGGCACCGAGACGACGGAGCCTCGAGCCATCGACGAGGAGGAGACCGCCGTCGAGAAGATCGCCCCTGCGAGCCCCGCGAACAACGCGAACCGCGCGGCCCGGCCGGCAGATTCACAGAGTACACGGCCTTAGTCGCTTCACGCGAGCGCATACTGGCCGAATGCGCTAAAACCGAATTCGTGCAGGGAGGTGTCCGTTTTCCGCGACCAACACCCCCCAAACCCAACGTGGACAAATCGAAATACTGCCGATTCCACAGGAGCCACGGGCACGTGACAGAAGACTGCATCCATTTGAAAGACGCGATCGAAATTTTGATCAAAGACGGTCACCTGAAGAGATACACCCGAGGAGGTGAACCACCTAGGCAAGAGGCTCCAGAAGCCAAGAAAATCGAGGAACTTCCCTCTCCAGAGGACAACAGCAGGCTCCAGGTCGCGCTGTGTGTCAGCCGCCCCGAGGATTGGTTCGCGGGCAGAGAATTCGGTCTCCCCGAAGGACCCGACCTACTCGACGAGCCAATCCGATCAACCAGCTGGTGGGAGTACTTCCCCAGAGCCATGGTCATCTCTGATGGAGCCACGAGGAGCCTGTCCATAGGATCCGTGAAAAGAAAATTCGACGAACTCATCGCGAACAACTCCGGCAAAATGAGCACGCTCGAGAAATTCCGAGGCCGCTCCAACCCGATCACATTTTACCTCGAGGAACTCCCCGGGGGATCCCCCAACTCCAACATACCCCTGCTCATATGTGCAAGGATGGCAAACTTCGACGTCAGGCGCCTCCTCGTCGACGGCGGAAGCTCGGTTGACATCATGTACTCCCACCTGTTCACAACTCTCCAGCTCGATGAATCCAACCTTTCCCCCTACGTAGGCTCCGACCTTCAGGGGTTCAACGGGACGACGACGAGACCTTAGGGATACATGGAATTGAAAGTCACCTTCGGAGAAGAGGAAACAGCTAGGGAAATCAGCATCCGCTTCTTAGTCATCGAATGCCCATCCCTCTATAACTGCATCCTGGGCAGGACGACGATAGCAGAACTCACCACGGTACCCTCCACCGTCCACCTGAAGATGAAATACTACACAAGATGGGGGGCGTGGTGACCCTTAACGGAGACATCGAGGCCTCCCGAAGATGTTTTGAGGCCTCACTGAAAGGCCTAGACTCCATCGCTCCAGCGACCAAGAAGAAAACTTCAAACACAACGCCAAAGGGCGAACCAACGGAGCTAGTCGGATCTGTTGAACTCGACAGTCGCTTCACCGACGAGCTCGACCACGAAGCGAGGACCAGCGAAGTCAACGGGCAGCCCTCACACCCAGCGCGCCCCATCCCGGACGGAGAATTCGAACTCATCCCCCTCGGGGAAGACACGAGCAGAACCGTGAGGATAGGCGCCGGACTCCCAGACCTCGCGAAACGACAGCTCCAAGCCTGCCTCCGCGAGAACGCCGACCTCTTCGCATGGAGCGCCACAGAAATGCCCGGACTCGACCCCGAGGTCGCCTGCCACCAGCTGTCCATCAACCCGACCGCAAAGGCCGTTGTGCAACGCCGGCGTCGCCAATCCCCCGAAAAATCGGCACTTGCCGAAAAAGCTGTAAAAGACCTCCTCGAGGCAAACTTTATTTCGGAAGCCCGGTATTCAACCTGGCTGTCCAATGTTGTACTCGTTAAAAAGAATAATGAAAAATGGCGCATGTGTGTTGACTATACTGATCTCAATCGGGCATGTCCTAAGGACGCCTACCCCCTCCCCAACATCGACAAGCTCGTCGATAACTCCGCGGGCTTCAAGCTCTTGTCCTTCATGGACGCGTACTCGGGATACAATCAGATCCCGATGGCCGAACACGATAAACAGGCCACGGCCTTCATGACGGCGTCGGGCAATTACTATTATAACGTGATGCCCTTCGGCCTCAAAAACGCCGGGGCCACATACTAGCGGATGATGAACCGTGTCTTCCACGACGAAATCGGAGACATGCTCGAAGTATACATGGACGACATGATCGTCAAATCTAGCGCGGAGGACAACCACACGACACACCTTCGGAAAGTCTTCGAGACCGCAAGGTCGTGCCGCATGCGCTTCAACCCAGAGAAGTGCACCTTCGGCGTCTGCGCCGGTAAATTCCTCGGCTACTACTTGACCGAACGGGGGATCGAAGCCAATCCGGACAAGTGCCACTCCTTCTCCAATATCGCCACGCCCACCACGAAGAAGGCCATCCAATCCCTCAACGGCGTGCTCGCCTCCCTGTCACGGTTCATTGCCGAGTCGGCCCAGCACGCCCTCCCGTTCTTCAAACTGCTCCGGAATGGACGGACGAATGCGAGAAAGCCCTTTGCCACCTCAAACGCGTCTTATCCGAACCACTAGTGCTAACGCATCCCGTGACGGGCGAAACCCTATACTTATATCTGGCCGTGGCCAACGAAGCCGTCAGCGCCGTCCTCGTCAGCGAATCCGGGGAGGGCCAAAAGCCCATCTACTTTACTAGCAAAGCTCTCCACGGCCCAGAAATCCGATACCAGCTGATCGAGAAGGTCGCCCTAGCCCTCATAACAGTAGCACGCCGACTCCGGCATTATTTTCTCGCACACGCCATCGTGCTCCGCACCGATCAGCCCATCCGCCAGCTCCTCGGCCGCCCCGACATGGCCGAACGCATGCTGAAATGGTCGCTAGAACTCTCTGAGTTCGACATCACCTACGAGGGCCGGCACGCCATCAAGGCTCAAGCCTTGGCCGATTTCGTCGCCGAGATGACCACACCGCCCGACCCCACCGCCAGGAGCCACATCTGGACCATTTTTGTGGATGGCTCCTCCAACTCCACGGGGAGCGGCGCCGGCATCGTCCTCGACAACGACGATGGTACGGTTATAGAAGTCTCTCTCACACTGGCCTTCCCGACGACCAACAACCAGGCCGAGTACGAAGCGTTTCTGGCCGGCCTTCGCCTGGCATCCGACCTGGGAGCCAGGGACATCCGAATCTACACAGATTCCCAGCTAGTCGCTTCGCAAGTCCGAGGCGAATATCAAGCAAAGAACGACAACCTCGCCGAATACCTCGCGCTCATCACCGAAAAACTGCGAGGTTTCGACACAGCAGAGATTCAGCATGTCCCTCGCGAGCAGAACACCCGCGCCGACATCCTCTCTAAACTGGCAAGCACCAAAAAGCGAAGCGGCCACAAGTCGGTCATTCAAGAGATCTTGTCAGAACCAAGTACCAGCGCGACCACCACCCCCCTCGACATCAACGTCGTCGGGGATACTGACTGCTGGATGACCCCGCTCCACACCTATCTCAGCACCGGCCACCTTCCGGCCAACCCTGGAGAGGCTAGCGCAACCAGACGACGCGCCTACTCGTACGTTCTCCTCGAAGGACGACTGTACCGCCGAGGCTTCGCAATCCCACTCCTCAAAAAATGCATAGATAAGTCCCAAAGCGCAGCCGTTCTAAAGGAAATCCACGAAGGCATCAACGCGCAGCACCTCGGCGGAAGATCCCTAGCACGAAAGGCCCTACGAGCAGGCTATTACTGGCCATCAATGCAATCCGACGCGAAGGAACACGTCAAACGATGTGACAAATGTCAACGACACGGGGACATGCACCTCGCCCCCCCAGCCGACCTCACGCCCCTCTCATCCCCATGGCCATTCGCCTGGTGGGGGCTGGACATCCTCGGGCCCTTCCCCTTAGGGTCCTACCAGAACAAGTACCTCATCGTGGGAGTTAACTACTTCACCAAATGGATCGAGGCCGAAGCTCTGGCCAAAATCACCGCCCACAACATACTCCGATTCTACAAACGCAACATCCTCGCCAGATTCGGGGTCCCACTCGCCATCGTCACCGACAACGGCACACAATTCACGGACAAAAACTTCCGCGACTTCGTCACCAAACTCGGAACCAAACACCACTTCGCCTCGGTCGAACACCCTCAGACAAACGGCCAGGCGGAATCGGCGAACAGAGTCATACTCAGGGGACTCAGACGACGACTCGACGACGCCAAACAAGCATGGGTCGAAGAGCTCCACAGCGTCCTCTGGGCATACCGCACCACTCCCCACTCAACCACGGGGGAAACCCCATTTCGCCTCACGTATGGAACCGAGGCCGTGATACCCGTCGAAATACGCGAACCATCCCAACGAACGGAAGCTCCCCTGGGCACCGACGACAACGACGACGCCCTCCGAGAAGAGCTCGACCTCGTCGAAGAAATCCGGTCAGGGGCAGCCCTCCGTGAAGCCCGGCTGAAGCAACAAGTCACACTTCGCCACAACAACAAAGTCCTAAAACACGACTTTCAAACAGGCGACTTAGTTCTATGCAGAAACCAAAAAGACTCCCACGAGGGCAAACTGGCTGCGAATTGGGAAGGCCCTTACCGACTCCGGGACAAAACGGAGCACGGGGCCTATTACCTCGAAAACCTGCACGGTGAACAACTAGCTCGACCTTGGAACGCCGCGAAGCTTAAGCGGTACTACAGTTAGAACACTGCCCGCGACGACCCATCGTCCCAACCACTGGGGGGCGACATGGTACCACCGCACACCCCCGCGTCCACTAGCGACCAAAGAAAAGCAAGCCCTGCCTCTTGTGTGCGCGGGCAGACGACCTTGCTCGGCAAGGAACACCTCGACCGAGATCCCCCGCCGCCGTACCAAAATCGGCAGAACACCCAGCTCGCGATGGGACGTCCACGCCACGGGGAGAACTACCCCCGAAACGGCCCGGCTACGTCGCCGGCCAAACCGGCCGGTTCCCTTCATCACCGGTAACAAGTTTGTCGAGCTAACACCCGAACAGACCCAGAGCATATTGAGGCATGCACGTCAAAAGCATTCAAGTAAACAAATAAATACGAAAAACGAGCATAAACATCATGCAAATACCGAGCGCACACTTAGAAAATTCACAAAAAATATATTAAGCAAAAAGCGGGCACCAGCCCAGTAGTTAATGTTACACAAACAGAGCACGCAGGCCCAAAGAAAGATAAGTTGCAAATATCGGCACACAGGCCATGAAAACAACGAGCACGCAGACCCGACAACTTATGCTACCTCATCCTCCTGATCAGCAACCACGGGGACCTCCTCGGGAACGACAAGATAGGGATCGACCACCTTCCCATCGACGATCTCGTGATACGGCCCGATCCCATCCACGACCAGCGCGACGCTGGGGTTGGCAACCTGGATCTGCTCGACAGCGTTCTTGAACCCGACCTCAACAGCCTCCAAACAATCACCTTCCAGCACCCGGATACGGGCAACCAGATCAGCACGGGTGATTAACCGTTGATCCCCCTCTGTCTCGTCCTCGGCCGGACGAAGTGTGTAACACCCCACTTCCCAAAATCAATTAAATTAATAAACATTATAAATAAACAAAATCAGAGTTCCAATTCTCCCAAGTGGGATATCACATAAAACAACGTTTCCTTATAAAAAGGTTTTTCTCCAAATACAGCGGAATGTTAAATAATAAAATTCAATAAAAATTTGATACGTTCACAGGGAAATAAAATATAAGTTCAACATAAAACAAATAAAAACGCCCAAGTCTCGTGCTACGTATCAGAGCATCCTAGACTCGACAATCCCACCAATATCCAAGCTAGCTAAGCACCTGGATTATCTGTACTTCCGAAGAAGCACAGACCACAACAACAACAAAGGGGTGAGAAATCATGATCAAAAATACAATGGTAATGTAATACATGTAAATAAGGTAGTACAACACACCAACACACCAAGATTCACCCCTAACAACACCATATGACGAACCTACTGTTCAATTTACAATATAACATATTATAATGCAAAATGCAACTCAACACCATGCATGCGGTACCGACTCGTTGGTTCATTCAATCGAACCTGGATAGATCACTTACGCTCCTCCTGAGACATGATCTATCCCCCACCATTCTCCACAAAGGAGTACGGATGAATCACTTACGCTCCTCCTGAGACATGATTCATCCCACCAAAACACCATGATATGCACACACCAATGCATAACTAATATATTTAGGCACTCAACGTGCACACGATCCTCCTGATCACATCATCATACATCAATGCATATATGTACAGATATAACATACACCAACACCATATAAATCAACCAGATAGTAAACAAGTTCATATTCTATCACCAAGATACAAACACATCCCACTACTCGGGGATACACGATCCTACTGATCACTACATACATATATATCAACTAATCGTCCACTAGTCATTATTACGGGAAACATGTACTATCACCAAGTACACAAGTTAGTTCCCACACTCATCATTCTTACAGTGCATCAAGGCTAAAGGGATCACACAAGCCCAAGCTCAAGGCCAAAACATCACAAAAATCACATTCTGGTTCTGCTACGTTCGCTGACATTCGCCAGGCGAACCCTCGTAGCGAACCTTCGCTGGCATTCGCCAGGCGAAGCTGCTGGCGAAGCCCTCATTTCACTATCGTGCACTCGCCAGGCGAACCTTCATTCGCCAGGCGAACCTTCGCTGGCCACACTCGCCAGGCGAAGTTCCTACCCTTTAGGTCTGGGACTTAATTCTGAATTATTTGCTGCCACTCGCCTCAGCTCGCCAGGCGAACTCTCGCCTCCCTTCGCCAGGCGAAGCTTCGCCAACACTCGCCAGGCGAAGCCCAGCGAATGCTGCGATTTCACCAATTTCTCACAGTTCTGCAGATTGCTATCTAGACCAAATAACTCTAATCTCCTATCCCAATTCACACCTTAACGTCAGTACCAACATTACACGTAATTCAGCCTAAATGATTCCTAATCCCAATCCCAAAATCATCACCTAGACACTTTATTGATACATCAAAATCCCTACAGAATTTCCCTAAAAATCGTAAAATCACTTATATGCCAAATTGGCCAAAAACAACAATTCATCAACGTTTAATATCCAACCATCAACAATCAACAACAATCACCACATATAATACAGAAAATCATATATCGATCAATCTCCTACGGGGTTAAGGACTCCCCACTACCCTATACATGTATAAACCATTTCCCAATCAAGTTTCTCCCCCCTTACCTTGTTAATCGGTTGATCGATGAAAGAACCCTCCAAGGTTTGGCCAATTCTGATTTTCCCCCGTTCCTTCGTTCTTCGCTCCCTTTTCCGTTCTTCTCACTTCTCTCCTTTCTATCGTTCTTTTTCCACTTTCTCTAACTTCCCACAATGTATCGTAAAACTACTAACCCCTCACATTCTCTATTTTAATTCTCTAATCCCAATAATAATAATAACTTCATAATAATAATAATAACTTAATAAAATAATAATAATAATAATAATAATAATAATAATAATAATATTATTATCTCACCATAATAATAATAATATTAATAACAATAGTAACTATAATAAATATAATAATAATAATAATATTCCCACCAATATTAATATTATACACTATATTATTATATTCACCAAAACACCACCAATAATCCTCCCACATTAGGGACACCCACCAAACATCACCAAATACACCCCCACCAAAGGACACACCAACATATAATATTTAAAATAATGATAAAATGACTAAATAATTAAAATGGGTGTTACAAAGTGCACTATCCAAAACTTCCATACGGACTTTCAGCGCCTGCACCTCGGCCGTTGCCTCCCCCAACTTCTCCTCCAGCGAGGTCACCTTCCCCTCAGCGCCCTTTGCTCGTTTGCGCTGCTCAGCAACATCCTTCTGACTCTTCTCCAATTCCTCAGTAAGCTTGGCCAACCGCGACTGCATAAAGGTAAGGTCCCCCTGCAATTTGGACAACTCGGCAGCGGAACAACCCTCCTCGTTCAGCACAAGAGCCATCGTGAACGTCCGCATCATTGCAGCCAAATCCTCCGCCAGGACACGTCGACGAGACTCTCGATCGGCCTGACGGACAACCTTCACCTCCCCAGCGGAGACGGTAGGAGAACGAGCACCATGAAAATAGCCCGGATGCTGATGGCAAGGCGGGACGACGTAACCTTCATCGCCCGAGCCGACCGTCAGATCTACCAAACCACGGGGCTCCTCGGATCTCGGCCTTTTCGCTGCTCCCGGAGACGAGGGAGACTGACTCTCTTGAGGCGAGAAAGACGAACTCTGCCCTCCCGGCGTCGCAACCTCTTGTCCGACCAACTGACTCACCCGCGTCCTCGGGACCGCGGCATTTCTGGTAGCGCGCAACTGCTTCACCCGCTCCTCGACAGAAGACATGTTCGCTGCAAAAACAAAGAAAGAGTTAGCAACGGCCATAACACCCGAACACGGGGAGAAAAGAAACATCCCTACCTAGATAATCCAAAGCGGCCGCCCCGGTGGCGCAACCGAGCAGGGTCTTAGTATTAATCATCCGCTTTTTGGTCCACACGTTCCCCTGCGCGTCGAGGATGTACCGACCATCAGGCGTCACCAGCTTCGACGGAGGAAGGGCCCGCACAAAGGCGACTATTTTCAAATAAGCGGCCATATCTTTCTCGTCGAGGGTCCCCGCCCATACGATATACCTATCCGTACCTCGGTTGAAATGCTCCGCGGTCCACAGCAGATGTATCTTGGGAAGCCACGCGAGGAACCGCTGGCCGTCTACCATTCGCTCCCCCTCGGCGAAGAGAGTATCCGAGCCCTGCTGTGTGATCGGTTTAACGAGGAAGAACCGACTTTTGAAATCCTTGACGGAATCAATATACGCCTTGAAGAGCTTGGTCGACTGTTTAAATGAGACCCATCCGTGGCGGCCATTCACCGACTGGCGCTGTAAGTGGAAGATACGGAAAAACAACGGTACCGTGGGCTCCACCTCGAGGTAGAAGCACACCACCTTGAAGGCACGGATGAAAGCCAAGGCGTTGGGGTGCAGTTGGGACGGGGCCAAGCGCAACCAATCAAAGAGCCCTAGATGAAAGGCGGAGAACGGTAACCTGAGCCGAGCCTCTTTGAAGTAGAACTCGTGCATGGGAAACATCCGCCGCCCATATCGCGAGCAGATGCGATGATGCCCCTTCGGCCGATACACCTGCCAATGTTGCGGCTCCCCGATGGGCGTATCCTCGACAGTGGCATACATGTCGGACGCGTCGGCCACGAAACAAGACGGGGTAGACAGCGGCTCTTCAGCCGCCCATTCTTCGGCCGGGGCGATGCGCTCGTCGTCAAATTCCGGGACCTCGGGTGCATTGTCTTCGACCATCGTCCCCGGTACCAAAGCCGACATCTACACCTGAAAAGCAGAGGACAACGGTGAATTCGATAGCCAACATCAAATCCACCTTTCCACCGCAGGTCAAGTGAAAGGGCGACAAAGGCCAGAGAACGGCGAGCAAACACGCGCTCCCCGTCGATCCTCCTCGGGGCGTCCAAAGCCAACCCACCATCCCTCCGCGGGACGGTCACCGGAAAAAGCGCGCATCCCTGGGGCATTCATCGGACAAAGCATTCGTCCCCGGGGCATTCATCGGAGAAAGACCCCGTCCTCGGGACATTCATCGGAACAACCGATTCTCCCCGGGACATTCATCAGTAAATCGCCAGATACGACGGATCTTGCGTCCCTCCTCGGGGCATTCATCATGCCCCGACCACGCATTCTAATCAAGCGGCGGAAATAAAAGGGAAGAGAAAGAAGAACTCATTTGTAACGGCGGCAAACGGGAGGAAGAACCAAACGGCGCGGCGGCGATCGACGGCAACGGCGGACGAGCAAGGATCTCAGAGCTTCGCAGGTAAAACAGCAGAGTGAAAAGTAGAAAAATGAGCGGGGACCCCCGTATTTATAACCCGGTGCGGGATTCGAAGCGACGCTAGGCTCATTAATGACATAGGGTAGCCTCCCCTACGACCGCTTAACGCACGACACGTGGCGGCAACCTGACAGTCGCGCTCCTTCACCTGCTTTCACCCCGCTTCGCCGACGACAGGGGATCCCCCGCGCGAGCTCCTGTTCCACCGCGCACGAATCCCGATGACCTTCCGTTTCACTACCTCTCTCCCCGACAAAGCGACCTTAAGTCCTCGCTCTTTCCCCAGAGCTTCGACTTGGGGGGCTCCTGTTCTGGCTTGGGCCCGACCTCGGTCCAGCCCAATACCTCGCCCGGCCCAATAAGCGAATTGGTCATGCCGGGCACGCGCGCCCCGCAGGACGGGCGGAACGCACCACCGGACACTGGTGACGCATCCAACAGTCTCTCGCCGTCCCCTTTTATCAGCCGAACAGGACGCACCCCAGCGCATCGAAACGAGGCCTTGGTTCCTCCCCTCCGCGGGGAGAACAACGCCCTCCGGGGAACCTCCCGAGCTCCCCTTCGCGGGGAGAACAACGCCCTCCGGGGAACCTCGCGAGCTCCCCTCCGCGGGGAGAACAACGTGCCCGGTGCACGTTCTCCACGTGCTCCCCTCCGCGGGGACACGTCATCAACCAATTGCCCACCTCCGAAAGAGCAGGTCAAACCCACTTTCCGGAAATCAAGGAGCAGTTGGACTAGGGCGAAGACCACGTCCTGGTCTTCACTACGCCACGTAAGCCCTAGCAGTCATTAGGGTTGGGCCTGGTCATCCAGCCCACCTCAAATGACCGTTGGCCCAGCGCTGGGGTCTCTCTATAAATACCCTCTTCCTTAAGAGGGTCAGGTAACACATTTTCTTACCCCTCTTTCTGTACTTCGCCTTCGCTCTGCCCAACTTCTCACTTTGGCATCGGAGTGTTTTGCAGGTACACCCCCCTCCTTTTCCTCATCACCGGTGAGCAAGCAGCAGTCCAACAGAGTGTGGCCAGCCCGTGATCCCCTTCTGATCAGGTCAGATCAGTTTTATTAACTGCTTGTCGCCTCATCAATCGAATGCCATCTCGGGTGTTACAATATGAAAGTCCTGTACAAGTGTTACAAAACAATTTTCCTACATCTCGTATTATTACGGATCTTCCCTTTAAAATTTTTGGTTGTCTCTGTTATGTTTACATCCCCAATATTTTTCGTTCTAAGTTGGATCCTAAAGCCGAAAAATGTGTTTTTCTTGGCTATGCTTCCAATAAAAAGGGATACAAATGTTTTAACCCAGTTACAATTAAATTTTTTGAAAGCATGGATGTTCACTTTGTTGAAAATCAACCTTTTGTTAAAAATTCTCTTCAGGGGGAGAGTCAATGTAATAATAAAGAAGATAATTTTTGGGAAACTTTGCCTGCTCTAGATGATATTGTGACTACAAATCACCCAAATGCTAAAATAATAGAATCTGAAACAGGGGGAGAAACACGGATTAAGGATGATAATCCTGAACTTAAAGTGTATGTTCGAAAAAAATTCCACAAAGGTGGTGCAAACCCTATTGTCTCTCCAGTAGAAATCCAATCTGATTTACCAAGTGAAGGTCCTACATATAATCTGTCTTCTAGTTCTTCATCTGGTAATCCTTCTTACTCATCCAATGATTTATTTGATTTGTCTTTTCCTGATATTAATCTTCCAATTTCTGTGAGAAAAAAATATTCCTGACCTCGATGTCCCAATTGCTGAGAGGAAAGGTTCTCGTATGTGCACTAAACATCCTATGTCTAATTACTTGTCATATGACAAACTATCACACACCCACAAGGCATATGTGTCTAGGATTTCTAATTTGTTTGTGCCCAGAACTATTCAAGAAGCATTAAGTGATCCGAATTGGAAATTAGCAGTGAAAGAAGAGATGGATGCTCTAAACAAAAATAACACTTGGAGTATCACTGATCTACCACAAGATAAAAAGGCAGTAGGGTGTAAGTGGGTCTTTACAGTGAAATGCAAGGCTGATGGAAGTGTGGAAAGATGCAAAGCGAGATTAGTAGCAAAAGGATTTACTCAAACTCATGGTATTGATTACCAAGAGACTTTTGCCCCGGTTGCTAAGATCAATTCTATAAGAATTCTTCTTTCTCTTGCAGTAAATTTCAACTGGACACTATATCAATATGATGTTAAAAATGCCTTCTTGAATGGTGAATTACATGAAGAAGTATATATGAGTTTACCTCTTGGATTTGAAAAAAATCTTGGAAGAAACAAAGTATGCAGATTGAGAAAATCTTTATATGGATTGAAACAATCGCCAAGGGCCTGGTTTGAGAGATTTGGAAGTGTTGTTAAGAGACACGACTTCACCGAAAGTCAAGCAGATCACACTATGTTCTTTAAACACTCATCTGAATGTAAGATTGCTATCTTAATAGTGTATGTTGATGATATTATTATTACAGGAGATGACGTCAAAGCAATTTGTGATCTGAAGAGAAGACTTGAGGCTGAGTTCGATATCAAGGATCTTGGAAAGTTAAAATACTTTCTTGGGATGGAGTTCACAAGATCTAAAGAAGGGATTTTTCTCAACCAGCGCAAGTACATACTCGATTTACTTGCAGAAACAAGGATGACAGGGTGTAAAGCAGTAGAAACACCAATGGATCCCAATGCGAAACTAAAGTCAGTTGCTGAAGATGAAATAATAGATAAAGAACGTTATCAACGATTGGCTGGAAGACTAATTTATTTGTCACATACAAGGCCAGATATAGCCTTTGCAGTGAGTGTAATAAGCCAATTTATGCATGCACCAGGTGCAGTCCACTTTGAAGCTATTTTCAGAATATTAAGATATTTGAAAGGTACTCCGGAAAAGGGGCTGATATTCAGAAATAGAGGACATATACAGGTTGAAGCCTATACAGATGCTGATTGGGCAGATAATATAAATGATAGAAGGTCTATCTCAGGATATTGTACTTTTGTAGGTGGAAATCTAATTACATGGAGGAGCAAAAAACAAAACGTTGTAGCCAGGAGCAGTGCAGAAGCTGAATTCCGATCTGTGGCCCATGGTTTTTGTGAAGTATTATGGATCAAAAAGTTCATGGAAGAATTGAAGTTTTTTAGCCCAACTCCAATTAAAGTTTACTGCGATAATAAGGCTGCTATTTCTATTGCCCATAATCCTGTCCTACATGACAGGACGAAGCATGTTGAAGTGGACAAGCATTTCAGCGGTGAGATTTGTATGTCCTACATACCCACCAAAAGTTAAGTAGCAGATGTTCTCACAAAGAGTCTTCCAAAGAGACTGTTTGATAACATGGTGTGCAAGCTTGCTATGAACGATATATTCATGCCAGCTTGAGGGAGAGTGTTGAATATTAGCAAAAAATCAAAACAGATTCTGTCATACAGCTCATTATGGCTGGATTTAAATTGTGATTAAATAGAAATTAACTATATTATTATATTCTTGCCTTATTTAGAATTAGCATTTATAGAGAGAATAATTACCCCTATTTCCTAGTGTAATTTATATTCTATAAATACCTCATATGTACTATATAACCGAATATACAAAATAGAAAAAGCATATTTCTATAGAATTTATTGTCTTGCTCGAGAATGAAAAGTGACTAATCTGATGCAATACAGATTGGTGATAACTTAACCTGATGCAAGTATTCTTACTTTTTTGTATTTTGATTTTGTACATCCATTTTCACCTAATTGATTTCACATTTGGTGGTGGATGAACAAAGATCTATGCATTATTCAACATACAAATATCTCTTTGTTGTTGATATAAAAGAGGAAATTTCATTTCATACTAGTTTTATAGCCTAAGAAAACATACTTTCTTCCTCTAGAAATAAGTTTTGTTCTATATGCTTTGCAAATTTAATGCAAAAGTGTAGTGAATGGAATATTGTAGTAGCAATGCAGTTGAGATAAACAGCTAATGACACTAAGCTTTGGCAAATAAAGTACTGACTCTTAATATTTTTCTCTCCTTTCATTCATTCTACAACCACATACATCTTTGAAGAATCTAAAGAGTACATTCCCCTAATTTCAAGTTTATTGAATAACAAACTAATGAGCCATCATAACTATCTTGATGACTCATAGCAGAGACAAAATAGAAGCTTCTAATAGTGGAATTATTTCCTACCCCTCTTCTTGCAAGAAGGCACCATAAATTCTGAGGTATTTGGTCCTCAAAGCATTCCACTTGGCCTGCACTTGTGGAATGAATTCTTCTTCTTTTGATTCATCAAAATCTTCCTCTTCATGGTTCATGACATACTTGTGTCCATTAAAATTGACTTTGTCTTCAAGGTCAAAGAATAGGCCAGTAGCACATATTATTAGATTTGTTTAAAAATATACATTTTGATATTTTTTATGGTGGAGTATGATTGTTGATGAAGACATTCAAGAAACAACATAAACAAAATAAAATTATTAGTGTCTTAAATTATGGGTCAGGTATTTGTGTCTTTTATAATAAATAAGTAAATGTCTCTAAAGGAAGTATATTTCAGAATTTATTCCATAAATATATTTTGAAATTATTATTTTAGTAAAATGAAGATGCTTTACTTACAAAAAAAATACATTTTTTTATTTTAAAAGTATTATTGGTTTTTTATTGAAATGCGTGAACACCACTAAAAATACAATGAATCCCCAAGTAGAATTACTTGACCTGTTTATAATAGCAAATCCAAAATTCATGTTGGTGGGGGCTAAAATTATATATATATATATATATATATATATATATATATATATATATATATATATATATATATATATATATATATATATATATATATATATATATATATATATATATATATATATATATATATATATATATATATATATATATATATATATATATATATATATATATATATATATATATATATATATATATATATATATATATATATATATATATATATATATATATTTCCACTTAAGAAAAATATTACAATGTTTTCATGATAAATAACTATTATAATACTTAAACTCAAATTTCATAAAAATCTATATAAAATATAATTGTCTCATAGAATTGCATATTTAAAAAATGTTTAAGAATGTTTTTATTGTCAAGATTATTAAATATGTCATTCTCTATAGACTACATATCTAATTAAATAATTATTCAATCACTTATCTCCAATGAGGTAACACATGCATCCCATTTTCAACAAAAGTAACGACAAAAAGTATTATTTTTGTTAAAAAAAAAACTAATTTAGTATGTGATATATATTTTTTAAATAAAATACTCAAACAAAAAAGTCAATTAGACAAATTTATAATAGTTTAAGAAAAATAGAAGAAATAAAAGTAAAAAAATTATATTTTCAAATAGTAGTTGCCACGAATACATTATTAAATAAACACTAATTGATATTAGAGATAATGTGAAAAAAATTTAAACTTTAACTACTGAAGGAAAATGAAAAATAAAAGCAACATGAAAAGAAAAAAAAATGGTTTATGTTGCTCTCATGAAAAATTATGATGATCATAAGTCTTAAAGTGATAAAAAGAGTAAACTTTTATATATATATATATATATATATATATATATATATATATATATATATATATATATATATATATATATATATATATATATATATATATATATATATATATATATATATATATATATATATATATATATATATATAAAGAAATTTTATACTGATAATTATTGTGAGACGAGAGAATATAAAAGCAATGCTTAATATTTAATTTTTCAATTAAAAATATATGTACTCAGTACACCTAGTTATTTTTTTTCAAATATTTTTTTAGTAAAATCTGTTCCTCGTCTCTTGATCCTCTCCATATGTTACTGTTCATCTTTTTTATTAAAATCGAACTGCATAGGCTCATCTACGTACGAATGTAAATTATCATAATCTACACTATCTATAATTTCAGTCCAATCACAATCTTACCTATTTCCAAATTTATATTTTGAAATATCCATTACATTTTTCAACTACAGTAGATAAAAAGTTTAAAGTGAAGAAATTCATTTAAAAAGCAGTCTAAAAAAATAATACTTATTACAATTTGAAATAATCTTAGAAACTTAAAGTGAAGTGTTCCAATTAAAACAAATAAACAATTGGATAAGGATGATGTGTGCATCTATGAAGTGGGTATAAAACTGAAATTTTAACGCTGGTTGCTTGTGAGAGAAGAGAAGAAGGAAATATAGAAAAATAATTTAAAAAATTATAAACACTAACAAGTAACAGTTGCTGAGGATCAACTAAAGAGGGAAGAGGAACAGTTTTCGTTAGAAAAATAATTAAGTTTAGTGTGAGGACATATATTTTTAACTGAAAAATAATTAAGCATTGACTTTAATCCAACGGTTGATATTATACCACGACACAATAATCTAAAAAGATAAATTGAAATAGCCTTAGTTTAAAAATTTAAACATTAATTTGTAATGAATAAATTAGTTTATAAGATTATCTTGTAAAATAATTCTACACCATTATTTAATAGGAAATCACGATTAAACAGTGTCATTCCACTAACTTAAAAATATCAATGTGATTTAATAAAACTCATGATGATCATTAATTAATAGTGTAAAATTATTTAAAGGTAGTGCATTAACGGTAATTTTACACTATTATCTAAAAGAAATTCATCATTCAATTATGTCATACTACTAAATTAAAAATATCTGTGTGATTTAACAGAAAATTTTATTGTCATTGATTGAAATTGTAAAATTATTTTATATTGATAATATATCTCCTAATTATTTTTCTTCTTTAAGAGATTAATGGTAGTGCAATGAAAGATGTAAAATATTTTTAAACTAATGAAACTAATCAAGTTTTATGGGCTAGAAACTACATAATAATAGTATTAAAAAGTTATTACTATTTTTTTTTTTTTGGGAATACTCATCCAACTCCATAAGGTATCTCTAACACCTTTAAAAATTCGATACATCTTTTTTGTATTCAGAGATGTATCTTCAGACACACCTAAAATTTCATCAGTCCTTATATTTCTAATAGCCACCCCATTTTAAACAAAATTTGGTTCAAAGATATATCACTGTATATCATTTGGGCTGTATCTGAAGATGCATCTCCGTAACACTTATTTTACTTATTTATGGTGTTATTATTCACTTGGCCGATTTATTTAACAACTCATTGACGATTCTAGAGATGCATCTCTGGAAATGTTAAGCGAGAAATTGAATAAAACACCACCTTGCATGTTCTTGCCCCTCGCGATCAAAGGGAGCTTCACCTTCAAATCTCTTTAAAAAAATTCATCCATTCTCAATCAACTTTTCAACACCAAAACATAATTTGTGTATTTTATCACATCAAATGGAACAAAAGAAGCTGCAATTTAATGTAAATTTCATTCATTTCATTCCTCATTCTTTGCATTAATGTGTTTTTTGAGCTGAAAATATGAACTTTGAGTCCGGAGATGTATCTTCGGACTCAGTTCATTATGTCGGAGATCCATCTTTGGATGTGCCTGATATTATTGGTAATAGATATGATGCACCCGAATATATTTCCCAAAGCTACTGTGAAGATGAATGTTAAATTCGACAAAGTGAATGATGATGTTAAATTAGATAAAGTGAATGATGATGTTAAATTGGGTGCTAGGCCGGTTGTTGTCAAGGTAGATGTTTGTGGACAATTTACAAATAAACCAGAGTTTATTGTTCGTGGACATATGCTACAATGGGTCCACATAGAGTTTATTGTAATCGGAAGGTCTGACGATTTTGATAAAACACAAGCATTTGTAACAATGAGATGCAGAAGAAGTGGTACGTACTAACCACCAATTAGGAAGCTGAAGTGAGATGACACCGGATCGAGAAAATGTGAGTGTCCGTTTAAATTACGTAGATACCGTAAGGTGAATCATACATGGAAATTTAATGTGATTTCTTTTATACATAATCATGCCTTGAGTGACAACCTAGCTGATCATCCCATTGTATGTCGCCTTATTCCAAAGGAGAATGAACTTGTTTTGGACATGACATTAAACATGGTGGTGCCAAAAACATACTTGTAACTTTAAAACGGAAAAGACCTCAAAATATTTCGAATATCAAACAAGTATACAATGTGCGTGCTTGAAACAACAAGGCGGTAAGTGGTCCAAGATTTGAAATAAAAACAACTATTGAAGCTTTTGGAGGATGAAAACTATGTTTCTAGGTATAGAGTTTGTGAGGATAAAGTCACAATTTGAGATATATTTTGAACTCAACCCGATTCCCTTAAGTTATTCAATACATTCCCATTATGCTCATAATTGATTCAACATACAAAACAAGCAAGTATAGACTTCCACTCCTGGAGATCGTTGGTGTTACTTCTACGAAGATGACTTTTTCAATTGGTTTTGAATTTTTTGGAATCCAAAAAAAGAGGACAATGATACACGGGCATTAGAAATATGCAATACTATGTTTAAGAACCAAGAAAACATGCCAAATGTAATTGTCACCGATCGCGACACTGCACTGATGAAATAGGTTGCAACAATGTTTCCTACATCGTATGCAATACTTTGTAAGTATCACATAACCAAAAATGTGATAGGTAGAAACCAAATAAATTAAAAGTGAAGATGAAAAAATGTTTAAATCTGGCGTGGTGTTTGAAAAGATAATGGATGCTTGGAATGGTATAATAAATTCTTCCACGGAAGAATTATATACCTAATCTGTAATACATTTTAGGAGTGTGTGTGTGAGATATCCAGTTTTCCTGAAATATGTTGAGAGTATTATTTTGAACCAAGTGAAGGAGAAGATTTTTGTGCCTGGACCGATCAGGTTAGAAACTTTAGCAATATAATCTGTACATGTTACACAGAAGAATTGGTTGGGACACAATAAAGGAGACTTTTGTCAAGATTGGGACACCATGAACCAAATGCTCCAAAACCAACATAATGAGATACAAACATCTTTTGGTCAGAGAATTACTGTGTTAGAACAATGATTCAAAGACAACACCCTTTATTTACGGTTGGTTGACAACATATCTCAGGAAAGATTTAATTTAATTTTTTCATAAAGCCAAGTGAGCAGATAAAACAAGTTCAGATAGATAAAAGTGTGATTGTACACTTAGGAAGACGTACAATCTTCTAATTTCTTGTTTAATTTCAAAGAAGATGAAGCTCGACAAACCGATACATATGGATGAAGTTTACACTCAATGGAATGTTTGAGAATGATGGTGCGACGAAGGATGATAAATCAAGCATAACTATAATAAACGAATGAGAAGTAATCCAAGAGAGATTTTTGAAAGCTGATGACATCATGAAATTTTCCATCAAAGAGCAGCTGAGGAAGATTTCCTATCTAGAAACAACGGATTTGAGAACAACATCGGAACTGGTTAAAATAAAGAATGCCTCTAAATAGGTCAAACTGTCACATAGTGACAACTCTACGAGATAGTCTCCTCATGCTTTGAACATGTTGACTCACATTTTCTGAATCCTCTAACTTCAAAATTTAAAAAAAGTGTTTTCAAGGGGGCACACATTAGCAAACCATATCCTCCACCACCATTACCATAAATCATCCACATTGAAGATATGATATTTTTATGCACAAATACATTAAGCAGATTGTAGATGATAAAGGTGACATCAATTTTGGTTTTTGAGCTGTTTTGGGTTTTCTCGTTAAAGGAGACGTGGACCACCAATTTGTCCTCCATTAGCTTATACAGGAGATGATAACACATAGGGTATGATACACAACGCTATATAGAATAAAAGAAAATTATGATGTAGTTCTCAATGCTCTTGTTCCTTATGTTTGTGGTTCAACACCGTTTGCAAAATGGACGTGCATCCCCAAAATGGGACATCTTATAGCAAGTTCTTATGATAGGGCATGTCTTGATTTGATATGATATGGTTTCTTATAAACATTTTTTCCACTTAGGAGTAGGCCATCTCAAAATCCATCTGAACACATCATTTGTATTGTGTGCCTTTCAAAAATACAACATTTTGTTCAAGTTTATTTAAAATCGGGATGTTCTGTACCAAGTAAATCACCGGAGTGGACAACACATTTTAACAAAGATGGTAAAACATGGCTGGATCACTTTCTAGAAAGGATGGAATAGTTCACCAAAGTTGAGCAACATTGAAAAGAATCAAATAAGGAAAGGTTAAAGAAGAAACCACCAATAGATTTAGGTAATGATACATGTTTTAATACATTTCTAGTTTTTATATAACAATTTAATTTGTTTTTTGTATGTAAAGTTGTCAATGATGTAATCTTGATAAAATTTGAGACTTCCATAATGTCTATTCTACTTTAAGGTTATATAATTTAAGGGTAACTTTTGGACAATGTTTCTGTTTCTAAATATTACACTGCACATTACACTAGTTTTGTTTGAAAAGTATTATGGGCGAGTCCTGTAACACTCCAAATTCATTGGAATATTTATTTAATTTATTTAAATATGAATATTCGTATTTTTGGTGATTTTCGGTGGTTGGTGTGGATATTGAGAATTATGGAGTTTTGAGTTATTTATTTAAATAATAGTATATAATATGAATATATTTGGTAATATTTTTAATTTAAATAAATATAAGTTAATTTAAGGGAAAAGTCAACATTCGAGGAGGAGTTAGTGAGGGTGAAATTGGAAAGCCCATTTTAAAGGCCCAAAGTTAGGTTTAACAAAAAGGAAATTTGAGAGAATTATGACTCATTCTTGTTAGACTGTTAAAAGGAAAGAAATAGAGGCCAGAGCTCTGAGGAAGAGGATTGAGGCAAAAGGTTCGCGAGCTTTCCAAGAATCAAGGAGAAAGGCTTAGAGTCGGTAATTAAGGTATGATGAGTATTACCTTCATTGTTTTCAATATATGATTCAATGTACTTAAAGCCGATTTAAGGATATACGAGGTTTTTGAGTTTGAGGAAATTAGGCCTTCATGGCCAAATCTCTTTTTGAGGTTGTTTAAGTATGAGGAGTATTACCTTCATTGTTTTCAATATATGATTTAATGTATTTAAAGCCGATTTAAGGATTTAAGAGGTTTTTGAGTTTGAGGAAATTAGGCCTTCATGGCCAAATCTGTTTTTGAGGTTGTTTAAGTATGAGGAGTATTACCTTCATTGTTTTCAATATGTGATTCAATGTATTTAAAAGCCGATTTAAGGATTTAGGAGGTTTTTGAGTTTGAGGAAAATTAGGCCTTCGTGGCCAAATCTGTTATTGAGGTTGTTTAAGTATGAGAGTATTACCTTCATTGTTTTCAATACGTGATTCAATGTATTTAAAGCCGATTTAAGGGTTTAGAGATTTTGAGTATTGAATTTTTGTTGCCTTTTTGGTGAGTTTAATGAGTTTGAGAGATTTGAACTGATGGTCTGATAGGTTTATGGCTGATTTGAGAGTAAGGGAAATTAGCCTTTGTGCCCAAAATCTGTTGTTGAGATTTTAACCGTATAGGGTAATTGATTATGAGAACTCTAATGAATGTGGGAAAATTGTTAGGATTTTATGGGAATTGGAGGTGTAAATAGGATTTGGGATTGGCCTAATAAGTCGTAGAATTTATGCCTTTATCACCATAATACCTTAGGAATGATTTGGGGATGTTTTTAGGCGCTAGGGAAGGAATTTGTATAAACTTTTGGCCTGATTTTGCTACTATTGCATAGCAGCGATTTGCTGTAATCGCGAGTTCACAAAGCGAGAAATTCTTCACAAAGCGAACATTCGCCCCAGACTCGCACGACGAACTGTCTAGCGAACGTAGCAGAGTTTTATGAATTGTGTTCTTGTGCAGTGCTGTCTTGATGCTTTGATGCTGTGATTTTCTAGATGAATTACCTTGAGTATGACTGTGATTCATATGTGATTAATACATGATTGTATGATGGTTTCTATGAGTAATGATGATGAGTTATGATGTTGATTCCATGAGTTTTTGATGATTATATGATGACATAATTATTATGATGATTTTGATGAATGATGATGCACCTAATGAGTTTATTATGAGGATGATATTGATGTGTGCATCATGCATTCATATGCATTCCGGGCTTCGATCTAGCGTTTGATTCTTGTGGCTTCAGTCCCATTGTGCGGATGTGAATTATTTTGTTGTGCTTCAGTTCTTGTGTAGAATCGATCCTATTGATGGAGATCTATGGAGGGTTGATTGCCCAGTGTCCATCAAACTTTAATGAATTGGTACCACATGCATGAGTCTTGTTGCATTTGCATTTATGTGACAATTTGGTGTAATTTATGATATTATGGCTTTTTGATATCCCCTTGATGATTATGATGATGTTGAATACGAAAATGACGCTATTTTATATACTGATTCCTATATTGATTATTATGAATCATTTTACTCACCCTGCCTGTTTGAATGTTACCTCCACGCGGGTAACGTGCAGATGACCAGGTTTATTCGTGGATGCCGTCGAGGACTTTTTGGAGTTTTTGGATTTTGGTTGATTTATAGGGTCTTGCTCTGATAGTGTAACATCAGGTTGGGGTCCTGAGTCAAACTACATTTTATTGAGTTTTTGTTATGTTAATTTCCTTGCGGTGAAAATAAAACTTTGGATTTTGACTTTTGAGTTTCGTTGCCAATTGAGCACTTTTGAGTAAATTTAAGAAAACCCGTTGCTTACGGAGCATTGACCTTGATTTGAATTTATTGAGAAATGTACACCCTTTGAGGTGATTTTACAGTGTTTAAAATTTTACTCTGATAAATTTGATTATTTTTCCATGATATTCGTAGGGTAGAAAAGGGTGTTACATTAGTGGTATCAGAGTCTGGTTGGTTCGTCCGACCAAGTTGCCTAATGCTATTTGTTTCCTAGTATGCAACATGTGTGTGAAAACACTGTCGGCACACGTTTGTTTTCTAACATTTGTCTGCAGAAGTGGGAATGAAACAAGTGGGGGAGAAGCTTGTGCTTCTCCAGGATGCTTCAAGTGTGGAGTGGTGGCTCAGTGTGTTGATGAACGCTTTTATAGTTTGGTAAAGATGGTTTATACCCCATCATGATTTTCGGCTGTCTATTGACAAATTGAGGAACTAATCACCCTTAATCTTTTGTTGATAGTAGACAGAGTCATGTTGGATGGAATATACGTATCTTGCAAGCTTAGATGGTGTGTGCAGTGAATTATTTTGAGTTAAGCTAAGTGCTTACAGATTGTTTTGGTGAGTCGGTGCAGGATGGTGTTGAGATGTTTAATTTGATGGAAACTTTGAGTGTTAATGAAAATGGGGAAGTTGGTAGTTTGCCAATTATTTGTGATTGTCCATAATTTTTTCCTAATGAGATAAGTGATTTACCATCGAAACGTGAAGTGGAGTTTACGATCGACTTAGTTCCTAGGACTAGTCCGATATTAATGGCTTCATATCAGATGTCCACATCGGAATCAAAGAAGTTGAAGAGTCAACTTGAAGATCTGCTTAAGAAGAGATTCATTTGTCCGAGTGTGTCACCGTGGGGTGTACCAATTTTGTTGGTTAAGAAGAAACAAGGTTCTATGAGGCTTTGTATGGATTATAGACAATTGAACAAGGTGACTATCAAGAATAAGTATCCACTTCCAAGAATTGATGATTTGGTGGATCAGTTGGTTGTTGCAAGTGTGTTTAGTAAGATTGGTTTAAGGCCTGGTTATCATCAGATTCGCGTTAAGCCTGATGATATTCCGAAGGCAGCTTAGGTATGAACACTATGAATATACTGTAATGCCGTTTGGTGTATCTAATGCACCTGGTGTATTCATGGGGCATATGAATAGGACTGCTCCAGTATTGATCTTGCCAAATCTGAGTGATTCATTTGTGGTATATTGTGATGCATTGAAAATGGGTCTTGGTGGTGTACTGATGCAGAATGGTCAGGTTGTTGCTTATGCTTCCAGACAATTGAATTTTCATGAAAGGAATTATCCTATGTATGACTTAGAGTTGGCCGCTGTGGTGTTCGTGTTGAAAGTTTGGAGATGTTATCTTTTTGGGTCCAGGTTCGAAGTGTTCAGTGATCACAAGAGCCTGAAGTATTTGTTTGGTCAGAAAGAGTTGAATATGAGGCAGAGGAGATGGCTTGAACTTCTGAAGGATTATGATTTTGAATTGAGTTACCACCCTGGTAAGGCTAATGTTGTAGCTGATGCATTAAGTAGGAAGTCTTTGCATATGTCGACGCTTATGGTTCGAGAGTTAGGACTGATTGAACAATTTAGAGATATGAGTCTAGTATGTGAAGAGACTCCTAACAGTGTGAAGTTGGGTATGCTAAAGTTGACTAGTAGTATTCTCCAAGAAATCAGAGAAGGTCAAAAATCTGATTTGAGTTTGGTGGATCGTCTCATGTTAATCAACCAAGGTAACGGGGGTGATTTTCGGGTCGATGAGAATGGTGTGATGAGGTTCAGAGATAGGGTGTGTATTCCAGAAATTAAGAGAGCATTCTTGAGGAGGGTCGCAGAAGTGGGTTAAGTATTCATCCGGGTGCCACAAAAATGTATCAAGATTTGAAGAAATTGTTTTGGTGGCCTGGGATGAAGAAAGAAATTGAAGAGTTTGTGTATGCTTGTTTAACTTGTCAGAATTCAAAGATTGAACATCAAAGACCGCTGGGTATGATGCAATTGTTGAATATTTCAGAGTGGAAATGAGATAGCATTTCTATGGAATTTGTGACAGGTCTACCGAGGACTTTGAAGAGATATGATTCAATTTGGGTGATTGTTGATAGATTGACCAAATCGACTTATTTTATACCGATGAGGATCAATTATTCGTTGTAGAAGCTGGGCAAATTGTATATTGATGAGATTGTGAAATTGCATAGTATTCCTTCAAGTATTGTGTCTGATAGAGATCCGAGATTCACATCGAGGTTCTGGAAGAGTTTGTAGACAACTTTGGATACTAAGCTGAGGTTGAGTTCTGCCTATCATCCGCAGACGGATGGACAGACAGAGAGAACTATCCAGTCTTTAGAGGATTTGTTAAGAGCTTGTGTATTGGATCAAGGCGGATCATGGGATAGTCATTTTCCATTGATTGATTTTACCTACAACAACAGTTACCATTCTAGTATCAGAATGGCACCGTACGAAGCATTGTATGGTAGGAGATGTAGGACTCCTTTGTGTTGGTATGAGTCAGGCGAGAGTGTTATGCTCGGACCTGAGATTGTGGAAGAGACAACTGAAAAGATCAAGATGATCTGAGGAAAGACGAAAGCGTCGCAGAGTCGTCAGAAAAGTTATCGTGACAAGAGGATGAAAGCAATTGAGTTCTAGGAGGGAGATCACGTGTTTTTGAGAGTTACGCCGATAACTGGTGTTGGCCGAGCTTTGAAGTCTCGAAAGCTCACACCGCATTTTGTTGGCCCGTATCAGATTTCGCAGAGGGTGGGAGAAGTAGCATATCAAATTGCTTTACCGCCATCGCTTGCGAATTTGCATGATGTGTTTCATGTGTCTCAGTTGAGGAAGTACATTCCAGATCCGTCACATGTGATTCAAATGGATGATGTACAAGTGAGAGATAACTTGACTGTTGAGGCATTGCCAGTACGAATTGATGAACGAGAAGTGAAGCAACTGCGAGGTAAAGAGATTTCCTTGGTAAAGGTAGTTTGGGAGGACCAGCTAGAGGGAGCATGACTTGGGAGCGTGAGGATCAGATTAGGGAGTCGTATCTGACTCTGTTTCCTAGAGGTAATTTTTTAGGGCGAAAATTCTTTTAAGTGGGGGAGAGTTGTAACACCCCAAATTTATTGAAATATTTATTTAATTTATTTAAATATCAATATTTGTATTTTTGGTGGTTGGTGTGAATATTGAGAATTATGGAGTTTTGAGTTATTTATTTAAATAATAGTATATACTATGAATATATTTGGTATTATTGTTAATTTAAATAAATATAAGTTAATTTAAGTGCAAAACCGACATTTGAGGAGGAGTTAGTGAGGGTGAAATTGGAAAGCCCATTTTAAAGGCCCAAAGTTAGGTTTAACAAAAAGGAAATTTGAGGGAATTAGAATTCATTCTTGTTAGATCGTGAAAAGGGAAGAAATAGAGGTCAGAGCTCTGAGGAAGAGGCTTGAGGCAAAAGCTTCGCGAGGTTTCCAAGAATTAAGGAGAAAGGCTTAGAGTCGGCAATTAAGGTATGGGAGTATCACCTTCATTGTTTTCAATATATGATTCAATGTATTTAAAGTCGATTTAAGGATTTAGGAGGTTTTTGAGTTTGAGGAAATTAGGCCTTGATGGCCAAATCTGTTTTTGAGGTTGTTTAAGTATGGGGAGTCTTACCTTCATTGTTTTCAATATATTATTCAATGTATTTAAAGTCGATTTAAGGATTTAGGAGGTTTTTAAGTTTGAGGAAATTAGCCTTTCGTGGCCAAATCTGTTTTTGAGGTTGTTTAAGTATGGGGAGTATTACCTTCATTCTTTCCAATATATGATTCAATGTATTTAAAGCCGATTTAAGGATTTAGGAGGTTTTTGAGTTTGAGGAAATTAGGCCTTCGTGGCCAAATCTATTTTTGAGGTTGTTTAAGTATGAGGAGTATTACCTTCATTGTTTTCAATATATGATTCAATATATTTAAAGTTGATTTAAGGATTTAGGAGGTTTTTGAGTTTGAGGAAAATTAGGCCTTCGTGGCCAAATCTATTTTTGAGGTTGTTTAAGTATGAGGAGTATTACCTTCATTATTTTCAATATGTGATTCAATGTATTTAAAGCCGATTTAAGGGTTTAGGGATTTTGAGTATTGAATTGTTGTTGCCTTTCTGGTGAGTTTAATGAGTTTGAGGGATTTGAACTGATGGTCTGATGGGTTTGATGCTGATTTGGGAGTAAGGGAAATTAGGCCTTCGTGGCCAAAATTTGTTGTTGAGGTTTTAAATGTATAGGGTAATTGATTATGAGAACTCTAATTAATGTGGGAAAACTGTAAGGATTTTATAGGAATTGGAGGTGTAAATAGGATACGGGATTGGCCTAATAAGTCGTAGATTGTGTGCCTTTATCGTCGTAATACTTTAGGAATGATTTGGGGATTTTTTTGGGCGTTGAGGAAGGAATTCATATAGACTTTTGGCCTGATTTTTCTATTGTTGCATAGAAGCGATTTACTGTAGCTGTGAGTTCGCAAAGAGAACATTCGCCCCAGACTTGCACGGCGAACTGTCCAGCGAACGTAGCAGAGTTTTATGAATTGTGTTCTTGTGCAATGCTGTCTTGATGCTTTGATGCTATGATTTTCTGGATGAATTGCCTTGAGTATGACTGTGATTCATATGTGATTAATACATGATTGTATGATGGTTTCTATGAGTAATAATGATGAGTTATGATGTTGATTCCATGAGTTTTTGATGATTATATAATGACATGATTATTATGATGATTTTGATGAATGATGATGCACCTAATGAGTTTATTATGAGGATGATATTAATGTGTGCATCATGCATTCATATGCATTCCAGGCTTCGGTCTAGTGTTTGATTCTTGTGGCTTCAGTTCCATTGTGCGGATGTGAAGTATTTTGTTGTGCTCCGGTTCTTGTGCAGAATCGATCCTATTGATGAATTGGTACCACATGCACAAGTCTTGTTGCATTTGCATTTATGTGACAATTTGGTGTAATTTATGATATTATGGCTTTTTGATGTTTCCTTGATGATTATGATGATTTGAATACGAAAATGACGTTGTTTTATATATATTCCTATATTGATTATTATGAATCGTTTTACTCACCCTGCCTGTTTGAATGTTACCTCCACGTGGGTAACGTACAGATGGCCAGGTTTAGCCGTGGATGCCGTCGAGGACTTTTTGGAGTTTTTGGCTTTTGGTTGACTTAGAGGATCTTGCTCTGATAGTGTAACATCGGGTTGGGGTCCTGAGTCAAACTATATTTTATTGAGTTTTTATTATGTTAATTTCCTTGCGGTGAAAAGAAAACTTTAGATTTTGATTTTCGAGTTTCGCTGCCAATTGAACACTTTTGAGTAAATTTGAGAAAGCCCGTTGCTTACGGAGCATTGACCTTGATTTGAATTTATTTAGAAATGTACACCCTTTGAGGTGATTTTATAGTGTTTAAAATTTTACTCTGATAAATTTGATTATTTTGCCATGATATTCATGGGGTAGAAAAGGGTGTTACAAGTCCGAATATACGTCTCCGGATACACCTATTTTAATTGTAAAAAAACAAAACAGGGGATTTTACGGACGTGCATCTTCGTAAACACCCTTATTTTGTAAAAACAAAGATAGGGTGTGTCTGGATATGCATATCTAAAATATGTACTGATGAAAAGATACAATTTATGAGGTCCAAATTGATCTAAAACTTGTATAAATAGGAGCTTCTTATTCCATCTTCTTTACAAACACTAGAATAGATATTGTACAAATTCTTTACAATGGTTATCAAACCCGATCCGAATGGATTGGTACTATTCAAATTCTACATTCTCTCTCTATTACTTCTTTTCTCTACGTACCTAATTGTCCATTTAATTTAATTTCAGTCTGTCGTTTAATTCGTTCTCTTGATTTTATTGTCACCTTCACCAATAGTAATGTTACCCTGCAGGATCATAGTTCAAGAAAGACAATTATCGTCGAATGTGAGTCTCAATGCCTTTATTACCTCTCAGTATCATCTCAGACATGCTTAACCAAAGATTCTCCACTCACTATCCATGATTAGTTAGGTCATCCCATTTTCCCCAAACTACAGAAGTTGGTGCCAAGTTTATTAAAGGTATTTGAATTGCATTATGATTCATGTCAGTTAGAAAAACACACTTGTAGTCAATTTCCCAACCGAGTCAATAAACGAGCTTCGTCCCTTTTGCTTTAGTTTACTCTGATCTTCGGGGTCCTTTACGTACTATCTCTAATATCGAGTCTAGGTATTTTGTCACCTTTATTGATGATTTTTCACTTTGCACATGATTAATTTTAATGAAAAATAGATCTGAATTATTTTCTATTTTTGAATAATTTTATAAAGAAAAAAAGCTTAGTTTGGTGTGTCTATTCGTACCTTAAGAAGTGATAATGCTCGTGAATAATTATCCCAACAATTTCAAACTTGTATGTCCAACAACGATATACTCCACTAAACATCTTGCCTTCATAATCCTCAACAAAATAGGGTATCTGGATGCAAAAGCAGACATCTCGTAGAAACCACTCGAACTCTACTTCTCCATGGTAACGTTCCACTCTAGTTCTGCGAGGATGCAGTGATAATAACATATTACCTTATAAACCGCATGCCCTCATTTGTTCTTAATGAAAAACTACCTTACTCAATTCTTTTTCCCCATTCCCCCTTTCACCCAATTCCTTCTCGTGTCTTTAGGTCTACATGTTTTGTTCACAATCTATCTCCTGGACTTGATAAACTATTTGCTCGATCACTAAAGTGTATCTTTCTTGGTTACCATCGATCCTAAAAAGGGTATCATTTCTATTCACCTATCCTACAATGATACCTCATATAGGCCGATGTTACCTTCTTCGAGTCTGTTCCATATTTTGAGTCTGGCCACGTAACTCCGGAACCCTTTCAGGAAAGTACTCCCACACCTCTTCCAAAATTTATTAATGTCTCGTCTACCATTGTTCCCTGTAACACCACAAAATTTGATTAATTTATTTAATCGGATTATTTATGTTTTTATTTAATTAGTTATTATGTGGTATGCTTTTGATTAATTATGTATGTGGAATTGTATGTGTATTTAGGGCATTGGTGGAGTTGTAGAAGGACTAGAAAGTTTAAAATAATTAAAATAATTAGGATAAATAGCTATTTTGATTAATTAATTAAAATAAATTAGAACAATAGGTTTTTGGGTGGAAAATTAGAAATTAGAGAATATAAGGGAAGTGGTGAAAGTTATTATATAAGTCGGGCCTTAATATATTACTTAAATATTAAATTAGGTTTATGAGATAAAAAGGGATTAGAAACCTGGAAGTGTCAGTACGTGAAAACAAAATTTTGAGAGAAGAGAAGGCTAGGGCTTGAAGAGGGAAGAACACTAGTCCAATTCTGAATTTGTTTGCAAGGAACCTAAGGTAAAGGGGATAAATGGCTTTTTCTATATGCATATAGCATAAAAGGGTAGAGAAGAGAGGTCCATACTCTCCTTAGGAATTGTGTGAATTGAGTTTTTGTCGATTTATGTGATTATGAGAATTGATAAATTAGTGTGTGATTATTCAATTTCGTGACTAAATTGTATATGTGCAATATTTTATTTATGTATACATGATGTTTATGCCATTGTTGGGATGGTTGAAGGTTTGGAATATAAACATGAATGGATGAATTTGATTTAATAAATTATGAAATTTGGTCATTTGGCATATTGTAATGGTATTATTTGACGTGATATTAATTTCTAGGCATGTGGGATTGATTGAAGATCGAAATTTGGAGTTATAAGGGACTCCCATGGAAAAACGGGAATTTTTGCCTCCTGGTGCAGGGTTATGGGTGTCACCCTAATGACGGGTTACCCGTCATGCACGTTAAAGACATTGATAGGCGTCAACACTCTGACGGGAAGACCATCATGGTATCCAAGATTGGTTTCTAAGCCGGTCGTCAACATGATGACGTTATGGAGGTTTTGGGCAAGTGGAGCGCGTCACCAGGGTGACAGGTTACCCTTGTTAGCTAGCAAATTTTGACTAGGGGAAAAGAAGTGAATCAAAGGGAGAAACTTTGCATCATAAACAAGAAGCGTCGAAATAGGCCGATGCCACTGAAAAGGTTCGAAGGGAAAGACAAGAAAAAGGACATATGGGCCCAACCGAAGCAAGTTCGATGGAAACCATACAGATCGAAGTCGAAGCAAGTTAGCACGGGCAAATTTTAAAAGCAGTTGATGAGAACGTGGGGAAGTTACAAATAAAGTGGGTGTGCATGGATGGACATGTGGCAACCTTTGAATAGTCAATAGCAAAGAATTAGTTTTTTTATGCCTATTTAATGTAGAATTTAGTTTTATTTCAAGGGGTCGTATTTTGTAATATTGCAAAAAAAAAACACTCAAAGTACTAACGTCTAAGAGAAATAAGTTATTTCTAAATAAATGTATGCATGCTTTCAGCTTATATTCAAGCAATTTACGTTATAAGTCTTTTTCAATTCATATTCCTTTCCAGTTTTTTGTCTTGTTTTCTCATTTATTTACCTTAGTTGCACGAACATAGTTTCATTCAACTCCTTGTCTACCATTTCAAATCCAAAAATTTAAATAACCATTCCATACTTAACACTAAGTTTAGGATTTTGTAGCCAATCCTGCAAGTAACCTTTAATAAGAGGCTAGAGATTGTTCGCTAGAAATCTGTGCGAACAAATTAGCACACCTGGTAGGACCCGTTGTGTTAAGTAGATGCAATTGCATAGTGGTAAGAAAATGGTAGATCCATGAAATACCAATCCAAACGAGGAGCGATCCTTAAGAGGAAATACAGTTGTGCCACAAGCAACTAATATTGGTTCTAAGACTATGGTTGTGGATTCGACTGCCCAGAGTGGACCAATACGGTCACCGTGTCGGCATGAAACTCCAAGACCGAAGGTGGTTGGAACTTCAGGGCCATATATGCCCAATTTCATAATGACCATATATGGTAGGGATTGAAGCTTTGAAATGCCAACCGAATTGATGGCAAGTATACATAGTAGCGGTTTAATATTTGGCGAAAATTCATCCTCAGCGTTATCACCTTACCATGGATTAGGACCTATGGGAAACCAATTCGGTTGAACCACAAGGCTAGGATTTTGATCTCAGGCAATCCCAACTTTCACCTTAAGTTCTGTTGCAGTTATGAGGCAGCAGATGGATGAAAGTAATCACGAAATGGTCCATATGCTAACTCAGCAAATAGGTACCATACTTAGGCCATCAATTCAAGATTTGACTCAGAGTTACCAGCAACTAACAACTTAGATTACTCGAATAGAGGATTTCTTAGGTGCTCCTAGAGCACAATTTGATAGACGACCCTACCTCAACCAGAGGTACCAGTCCGACACGAAGAGAGGTTTGACGAGACAATCGACCAAGAACCCTAGACGGTCGAACCAATGCCTAGGATGGCCCAACATCCTCTCGTATTGTTAGTTAATAAAAACTAAGATCCCGACCACATGGTCAGGAAAGTTTCACAGGATGCAATGGTTGGAGAACAAAGCCTAGAAACCATGGTCGAGCGAATCATGGTTCAAAATTGTGTGAACCCTGGCCTTCAAAGGCCAACATATTCATGCCTACTACCATATTTTGTTGTGTAAACATAATTGCTTAGGGGATGGAAGGTTATGAAGTTTACCATGTTTGCTGTGGACATCGAAGAGTCCACTATAAAACACGTTGCCAAGTATCAAACCGAAGCTGGTGACATAGCGAATAATGAGGATTTAAAAATGAAATACTTCCCAAGTTCCCTCGCAAAAAATATGTTCACTTGGTTTACAATGCTACCTCCACAATCCGTCCATACATGGACACAGTTGGAGAGATTGTTCCATGAATAATTCTACATGGGACAATCAAAGATAAGTTTGAAAGAGTTGGCCAGCGTCAAACAAAAGGTCGTTGAGTAAGTTGATCAATATCTCAATAGGTTTAGACTTTTGAAAGAAAGATGCTTTACTCAAGTCCCTAAACACGAGTTACTCGAGATAGCTGCAGGCAGGTTAGATTATTCTATCAAGAAAAAGTTAGACACTCAATATCTTAGAGATATGGCAAAACCGACTGATAGAGTTTGACAAATCGAACGAATGAAAGCTGAAAAAGCCATAATTGGTAAATACCATAAGAAAGAGAAAGCGTCTTATGTAGCAACAAACGTATACCCTTCTAATGACGAAGAGCTCGTTGACAAAAGCGACATCAACGTGGCTGAGATCAAGCCAGGACCTCCCTTATGCTTGTAAATTGTTGAAACCATCAAACGGGAAAAATCTCGTCGAAACTGAAAAAAACAGATAAATTCGTTCCAAAAACTTATACTTTCAATATATATATATATATATATATATATATATATATATATATATATATATATATATATATATATATATATATATATATATATATATATATATATATATATATATATATATATATATATATATATATATGTGTGTGTGTGTGTGTGTGTGTGTGTGTGTGTGTGTGTGTGTGTGTGTGTGTGTGTGTGTGTGTGTGTGTGTGTGTGTGTGTGTGTGTGTGTGTGTGTGTGTGACAAAATATTTGATTTATTAGTTAATGACAGTCAAATTATTGTGCCTCAAGGCCTAAAAAATCCCCCATTAGAGCAAAAGAAAAAAAGGGATTCTGTATGTGTCGCTACTGCGAAAATCGGCGCCGGCTGAACAGAAGAGTCGCCACCGTGCGTTATTTATCCCAACGGAGGGAAAGGAAACGCTCAAAGTAAACCTACCGCAAAGACGGGAAAGGAAAGGTCATCGCAACCAAATCCTGGGTTCGGGAGTCGGTTACGCAAGGGGAAGGTATTAGCACCCCTCACGTCCGTCGTACTCGACGGGATCCACGCTTGTTTTCTGGTACGGATTGTTATTCTATCTATTCTACAGGTCTGGGGTTAAAAGAAAATAAAATGACTCGGTAAAGTATCGCACTTTATGCCTACGTATTCCCGTCTGGAACGAGAAATCAGAGTCAACGTAGTTCGCCTACCTACGGGAAAGGAGGGGAAGGTTGCTCGCTAGGATATCGCATCCTATGCCTACGTACTTTCATACAGCATGAAAGATCAGAGCAAACGTAGTTCGGGCCACGCATGACACAAGTCTGTCTTGGTTGTTTTTAATCTCCTTCTAAAAAAGGGTTTTTCTGATTACTGGTCCAAGCGGACAAAAATGACGTTTTGATGAGTTCACATTCTTTTACGGAAGAAGTGTCTTTTATTGTGTTTGAAATATTTATTGTGTTTTTCTGTTTGTTTTGAGAAAGAAGAGACAGAACTCTAACCTACGGTTGAAAAGGGAATCAAACTAACCTAATGTTATCATGCATGGGTTAAGACCTAATGTCTATCATATTCCTCTCTTGCACAGAGAGAAACAGAGATCCTAAGGGAATAGACGGAAACAGAGACAATAGCATATATACAATAAAGCAGTAAAATGCATGGATGCAGCAATACAAGCGAGGCAAGGGAGTCCCACTCAACCTCGAACCTAGAAAACAACAGGCAAAAGCGAACAAGATTCGCTTTCAACCTAACAGATTAAATGGCAAACAATACAGTCAGAGAAATTCAAACAATACATCAAAAATTACAGCTAAAATAAACAGCAAACATCAGTCTTCACCAACATCTGTCTTCAAGTCATCTTCAAACATCTACAGGCTTCAAGCAAGCATTAGTCTTCATCTTCACAGCCTTCAAGCAAGGTCTTTGTCTTCAATCTTTCAGGGCTTTTCTTCAAGTCTCACTCTCCAAGCTGAGGAACAGTTAAGAGGAGGAACTGGAATGTTAAACAGTTAGTTGACCACCAAAGGTGGCAAACAAACTGTTAACAATAGGTAGAATGTTTCTCTGAAGAGTTCTATCTCTTAGACACTGTCACCAAGCCTTCCAAAGGAAGGGGGTGAGTGTCCTAGAGAGACTCTGCATCATAGAGAGGGATGGAGGCAAACAAAACCTCCCATGTTTGTGAATCAAGTTGCTATTATAGAGCTCTACCTAACTCCTAGATCCTATAACCTTCAACAACTGCCAGCAAGGTACACTCTTCATCAACTCTGGAAATGATCTTCACTCCTTTTGCCTTCAATGGCTTCATCAGTAAAGTCTTCAACTCAAACCCAAACCCCAAGCAGGCCCAATACCCCACACAGTCAAATAATAACCCTAGAGAGGGCACACCACACAATCAATCAAATACAGGAAATATACTAGTAGTAATAAAATAATAGGGGAAGTCTAATATTTTCTGAGGGATCTATTATTTACCCTCAATACCCCTATAGTCCCCTCATTCAATTTGTCCTAAAGAAAACCCAAAAGAAATTTGTTTTGTTAAACCTACATTATATTCACAACCCTAAATGATTAGCCTAATGTTTTCTAACTAAAACTACCTAAAATAAATCCTAAAAATTGGTATAAAAAAGAAGGGGGCGCCTAATATATGTATCTAGTTATACTAAAAAAATTGGCCTAAAAAGATTATGAGAACCACCTAAAAGAAATTCTACAAAAACTATATACAAACTAAAAGCATTTAAAAAGGCATTAAAAGAAAAAATGTGCAAAAAATATTAAAAGAAAATAAAATGGAAATTTTATTACATGATATTTTTCTACACAGAAATATGAAAATGGTAAAAAAACAACCGATCAAAAATATGGAATTTCCAATTTGTTATGAATTTTCAAACAATTAAGGAAAATAAATGAAATTAAAATGAAGTAAAATGGGCCAGGGGTGAAGTTAGTAAGAGAACGCATTGGAAAATGGCTGATGGGCCCAGACTGGGGGTGCGCGTAGCAAGGCGCGCCTGGGCCCAGTTTAATCAGAAAAACTCAAAAAAACAGAAGAAAAAGAAAAAGCCACGCGGTGAAAAAAGTAAAGAATCACAATTCATTTGGATTGGGCCTTGGATTGGGGGGTGCCAATAGCATTATTCAACTTAAGCCCATGACCAATTTTAAGTGAAACGACTGAGTTTTGGGATTAACTCAGAATTCTTCACAAGCGATGTTCAACAGGGACCGTTGGATCTTAATCCTAGTCAAAAGTCTCACACAGATCTAACGGCGGCTAACCCATCTTCTCCATTCAAATGCACGATGGAGCCAAAACTCCATGGATGAACACTCAAGCATCCCTCATCTGCAGCCACTCAGGTTCCTCCATTTCTCGACCAAAATCGAAAACTAAAATCCCAGACTTACTCCATTTTCACCCTGGTTCGGATCATCATCTCAAAATCCACTGATACGAACCCTAACTCTAAACCCGATGGTAACCCCCAAAATATGATCAAGAACCAACGTTAACAATCCATGAAATTAATGGTACGGACTTGTTCATCACCTATCACTGATCTAATCTTGCTAAAGAACCAACATTATCTCTCACTATACTTCAAGTTATCGCCCTTAACAGAATTTAGGTCACCATAAAAATCATCACCAAATGGACTCAAAGCTTCCAGAAAGTTTCATCTAATGATCTCCTAACATTCTAACCTATCAATTTTGATCAATTGCGCATGAATTAAGGAGTAGAGATCAAGATGCATACCTGAGAAAATGTGTGAACCAGATGGTGAAAAGCTCCAATTCAGGGCTTGTCTTGCTCCAGATTCGTTCAAGATGTGGAATTCTTGGTTCTGTATGCACTGAATCTTGCTCCAACAACCTGTATCCTTGAAACAGAAAATCTGTTGCAGATGAAACTTGGAAACTGCAAGAACACGATCTAGCCAGTAATCTACACCAATTCTGATGGTTACACACTCAGTGAGGATTATAGAGTTGATTTGGATTGAAAATTTGAAGGAATGATGGAGAATTATGAGAATTCGAAGCAATTTGCAAGAGAGAAGTGAGAAAGTGATTCTGAGATTTTCTACCAAATGAAGCACCAAAATTGCTTTGGATCAGTTAGAATGCTTATATAGATGAAGATAGAATGTTCTGGAACTTGCTAGAATGATCCAAGGAGAAACTTGATATCTCATGGCATGAGATTTTGAAAATGGTGAGTTGAAAAACCAGCTGGTGAATGACTTGTCACAACTCCAAAATGAGGCTTGAATTTCTCTTCAAATGAGAAATAAGAAGTGTTTGAATGGTCCTTTGCATTGTGCCTTGACCATAGCTTGGTTTGGCAAGTGTTACTTCATACATAAGCAACCAATGATAACTCTCAAACTTTGAACTAAACTCAAAAATCCACTATTGCCAATGGTCTCAAAACATTATTTCCAATCAAAATGACCTATAATTTCACCCCATTTGGACATGTATTGCAAAATCTCATTTTTGGGTCACTTTTATTCATTAAATTCACCTTTAATTGACCAAATTTGCAATCTTGAGCTATGAGCAATTGCCAACTTCCATGACCACTTTTATAGACTCAAAATGTCATTTGGAACAACTTTGATGTTGTGAAGTTTTTCATTTGAAGCTTCCTTGTATGAGTTTTAGGCATATGCTTGAAATGACCTGTAATTCTCAAATGATCAAAATACCCTTTGCTTGCCAAGGTCATAAGTAGAGTTCCACAAATCAGATGAAGGCATACCATACCTTTCTAGAAAGCTAAGATCATGAGGAACAACTTTCATGTTGACCAGAAATCCATTTGAAAGCTCCTTGAGGGGTAAAAGTTGCTTAGAAGACAAGTAACTTTCACAGACAAAATTTCAGATGCCTCAGATGACCTGTAACTTGCAAGGACCATAACTTGAGTTATATAAATCTACTTGATGCCTTACACCACTCAAATTAAAGGTATTGAGATCCTCTACAAGTTTCCTGTTGGCCAAGGATCCATTTGAGGCTTGAATTTTGACTTAACTTGCTTGGAAGTTTGACCTAAACCAGAGGATTTTACACAGAAACCCTAATTTAGAAACCTCTCTCCTTCTTGATTTCTCTTGATTTCTACTTGGCACAACACCACATACATATCTACATGTCAAATGATTAACCCCACATCTTTCAAATAGACCTTGATGCCTTTCAATCAAGCATTTGACCTAGGGTTGACCTAGGGTTGACCCAGATGAAACCCTAGTTGATTGTCTTCAACTGCAACTCTTGTAATCACATCAATGACCTGTCTCACTTTCAAAATGACTCTCTATATCTTCCATGATGTCTATATACCCTCCATGCTCAATTCACAGCTCACAGCTTCTTTGATGATCTTCAAATACACTCAAGATAGGAGACAGATCCACTGCTTGATCCACTGACTTCTTAGATTTCAATTTATTTCTGATGACTTGGATAGGCTTGAATTTGAATAAGAACCTCTTGATAGGCTCATAGAGATAAGAATAGTACTTGGTCCCTTGTTGAATGACTTGCTATGCTATGCTATGCAAATGATTAGACTATGCACATGACTTTTTATGCAAATGACAATGCAATTGAAACATAAACCAAATGAAATAAGTTGAGCAAATTTTAGGGTGCAACAGTTGCCCCTATTCAAGCGACTTGGACCCGACTGGGTGAAACGCCCAGGGCCTTCAGACATTCGAGGTACAAGACAGTTGAATACTAAGAACCCGGAAATTTGCCAACTGCAGAAATAAACTGCACCACTGTTTGGGGAACGACATCCACCAACTGAATCTGGTTGTTGCGGCAACAACTGATCCGACGTCTGATAATTCTGATTTCAACTTCAACCACCCATGTAACGCCACAGGTACTGAACACTTTTCGCAAAACACCTTTGTCCACAACTGGACTAACCTTATCAACACAAAAAGAGAGACAAATTCGTCAACACGAATAGAGATTCTGTTGTCACAGGAGTAACCTTGTCCACCTCTGGACCCAAATTTCGCCAACTCACGAATAAACACAAATCTGTCCACGTCAGGACTCACATCACGGAAAAATCCCGGCGCTTCGCTGGGAAACATTTTTGTCTAATCACAGGAAACTCCATCCGTCTATCATACGGGCAAACCATCTGTCTAAACACAGGAAACTTCATCCGCCTATCCATACGGGAACATCATCTGCCTAAACACAGGAAGCTTCATCCGCCTATTCATACGGGAACATCATCTGCCTAAACATAGGAAACTTCATCCGCTTATGCTACGGGAACATCATCTGCCTGAACACAGGAAACTTCATCCGCCTATGCTACGGGAACATCATCTGCCTGAACACAGGAAACTTCATCCGCCTATTCATACGGGAACATCATCTGCCTGAACACAGGAAACTTCATCCGCCTATTCATACGGGAACATCATCTGCCTGAACACAGGAAACTTCATCCGCCTATTCATACGGGAAAATCATCTGCCTAAACACAGGAAACTCCATCCGCCTATCCATACGGGAACATCATCTGCCTACACACAAGAAACTCCATCCGCCTATCCATACGGGAACATCATCTGCCTAAACACAGGAAACTTCATCCGCCTATTCATACGGGAACATCGTCTGCCTACACACAGGAAACTTCATCCGCCTATCCATACGGGAACATCATCTGCCTAAACACAGGAAACTTCATCCGCCTATTCATACGGGAACATCATCTGCCTAAACGCAGGAAACTTCATCCGTCTATCATACGGGCAAACCATCTGTCTAAACACAGGAAACTTCATCCGCCTATCCATACGGGAACATCATCTGCCTAAACACAGGAAGCTTCATCCGCCTATTCATACGGGAACATCATCTGCCTAAACACAGGAAACTTCATCCGCCTATGCTACGGGAACATCATCTGCCTGAACACAGGAAACTTCATCCGCCTATGCTACGGGAACATCATCTGCCTGAACACAGGAAACTTCATCCGCCTATTCATACGGTAACATCATCTGCCTAAACGCAGGAAACTTCATCCGCCTATCCATACGGGAAAATCATCTGGTACAACTTTTCTGCCTATTTTTGCAGCAGCTAGCTCCATCAATCACATGGGTAACACAATATGAGTCTAGTCTTCCAATTTTCAGTGCTGACATGGCAGCAAATCTGAGAAGTACTCTACTGGGGATTTTCTGAATCCACACTGCCAGACACCTATTTTAACATAGGTGGCAACTTCCAAAAATCGATTCACGAAATCTTTTGATGCTGTCACAATAACAACCTCGAAGAAATACTGCGCTGGAGGGGTAATAGAACTTAATCAAGAAATTCTGTGGGGAATAACGCCACAACTGACGTTATCGTTACATGTCTCACGCCGAGATCTTGAATGTTTGGTAATTAATTTGAGCAAGAGCTCTCTCCACCTGCATGGGAAACAATACTTGAAAACAAACGGTTAACCAACCTGGTTTATGTTTCAAAATGCATATGTTTGATAATGGCATAATGCTCAATTCGACATGGAAATGTTATGCGTTTTTATTTTGCAAATATGACACTATATGCCAATGCAGATGCAAGCTCGAACTGCTGGGATACAGAAAACCGCTTCAGCCAAATAAATGCTGAAGACAATGTCGACTCCGCTGGGGATAACTGGGCGTTACAGAATTACTCCAGCAAAATAAATGCTGGACGAGTGAAGCCCGCTTCGCTGAGGAATAACTGAATGTGCCAATCATGATTGGACTTCTGCTAGAGAATGAACGGGTATCACACGGTATTCCGGCAATAATAGATGCCAGGACACACAGCCAACTCTGCCGGGGAGAGCTTTCTTAACCTACGATTTCCATTGGGAGGAAAGAAAACACTTGCTGAAAAGAGAGAACTTCACTGAGGACGAAACGACTCTCTTGGGGAAAATTAGCTGACTCCGTTGGGGGAAAGTAAATGACCCTAATGGGAAGGGTAAACTGTATGAGTACATCTCACAAGTTGGAAATATTAATCTTCTGAGGCTAAACCACTCCGCTCGGGATGGGGAATCCTTTTGGGGACACCACACTGTCTGAATACAGCCTACAATCTTGGAATCGCCAAACTCTGCTGAGGGTAAACGACCCTGCTGGAGAATGTCCTTTGGATAAGCTGCGACTAGCTGGAGAATTTGATCCTTCTTTAGTAAGGAACATTGTCATCTCAGAAGCGCGACCTGCATGAGGATTCACTTCACGTAACGATCAAGCCTTTTCGTTATGAGCTTCTGGTTAGGACTCTTCGATCTCTGTACCCTGACGGTTAGATCTGAACTGTTTCTGTACGTAAAACCCCAAAAGAATGTCCCAAAAACATCTTTTGTTTTTAGGGTGTTCTGCCCCGGTCTTGTGATAATCTTTTGCCCCTGATTGACTGATTCGTGGAGCAGTGCCCATAGCCGCGAGAGATTTGCCAAATCTCGACCTAATTGCCCCAGATGAACTGATTCTCGAATGTACGACTTTACTGGGGGTAAACGAACGTGCCAAGTATGGTTGGACTTCTGTACATCCGTGGTGGGTCATACACGCCTGATGCTGGACAATATCCTGTCTGAATTCACGGCTTCTAGTAGAAGGGTCACGATTTCCCGCCATTCGTCTCAAACTTGAATATTGGCTGAATCCGCTCCAGTAGCTCTGAGTAACTCTGTAGAAGAACAGTTCTTTCGCCTCTGTTATGCCCCGGCCTGCAAGAACCTCTGTGGGATAGTCTGAACATCTGTACCCTGATGGTTTGATATGAACTGCCCCAGCATTCTGAACTTCAGCGAGATGCTTCGAATCGAACATCTCTCGAATAAAGACATGCCCCTGTCTGCAATGACTTTGCCTTAATCTGGTTCTCGAAAAACCCACTCTGAATCGAAAGCACCTTGCTACAATACGACCTTGCGGTGGCTTACCCCGGCGGTTGCACGACAAAAGGATTCCCTCAATTCAACAGCTATCAACATAGTGACTTGCCCCTGGACGAGCGTTGAGCGACTTAACCTGCCCTGATCAAACATAGCATTCTGGATAACTGCCCCTGATTGGCTCTCGAGAAGATTCGCTTCTGATCAATTGCTTATCAAGTAAACTGGCCCATAATCAACTGATGCTTCGGGACTTTTCCTCAGACTAATTGATTCCGAACTCACTGGAAGTCAATGCCCCAGATTTACAGGGTTTCACAACATACACCATTCTGATCCAGACTGTTGAATTATTCAATCCTGTTCGATTATTCCCTGTTGGAATTTCTTTCCTGTTAACTACTAACCTGCAAGTAAAATTGTTCAGTCCCGAATGGTAATTTTAATGCAGTGTTCATGAAAATTTTGAAAAAAATGTGCTGTCACTCATTTACATACCATGATTGTGAGTGACGAATGAACCAAAGTTCAAACGTAGTGCTTACGTGGTCATTGAAAAATGCTACAAGGATATGATTAGCAAATCAAGAAGGAGTCGGGTTACTCAACCTTATCGTAATGCACTTTCAGAATAAACCCTACCTCAATTAGGTCTTTTAAGGGTTGTATCGTGGTCGGGTTCACGGTTCGTGAAACAAAGGATATTTGGCTCAAATTATGTTTTGTACCCACCCCTTCTACGTGATGATCTCCGATCCTAAAGTTCAGTTAACCTGGCTCGAGCGCTCGCCTCTCCGAGAGGTATGTTGAATGGTAAGGACCATAGTTAAGGAAAACTCACAAGGTTTTCGGAGTGACAGTTACCCCTTTTTCGTTTTCGGTGTCTGTATCCACACGACTTTGTCCTTGTTCGGGGATTTTTATTTTTATATCCTTTTTTTTTTGTTCTTTTGATTCCCTAATTTTGCCTGGACTGACTCCTTTTGAGTTCTTTTCGATTTTTCTTTTGAAGTCCAGCGGGATGCCCTAATTTTTGCCTAAGTATTAGCTTTCCAGCTTTTTTCTTTTTCTTTTTACTTTGCGGGCTCTCTTATTCTTTTTTTTCTTTTTCTTGGAACACAGTCGTGTGACACTGATTGTCTTGATTGCTCCGAAAGGATTGCAACTGTCTTACTCCTGAATGGTGAGGTTTAACCATTGTGGTTGGCGAGGCGCGACCTCTTGAGAGGCGTAAACTGTGATTGGTCCTCGAAAGGCAACACTCCTCTGTAAGACTTGAACACTCGGTCAAGCTAACTAACAACTACCCTGCCCCGGGTTAAGATGTGAGGGTTTAAAAAGTCCGAAAAACTTCTACTTCCTGGCTCGAAATGGTTAACAAGGGACTAACTCCTTATATCTCCAGTGTTTTAGGGGATTTGAAACATTGCCTTGTACGTCATCGGCAAGGTTTTATCTGAAAGCATACGATCACCAGTTATGAGTATTCAGTTTCGTCATCCTCCCTCCAATCTTTGCTAATCACAGTGATAAAGTGGAGTAAATAAAATGCAATTGTCAATGCAATGCAATAAATGAGCGACAACGACATGATTAATTCAGAAAAATGCATAGTCACTTTATTAATATCACCATTCGAAACAAACAATGTTTAACAGCAAGTAGTAATTAACAGAAAAGAAACTACAAATGCAAATGATAAAAAGTCCGAGGACTGCCAATGCTGAGGGTGCCCTCCTGTCTGGACCACTGGCTTCTTGAAAAGGACCCTCTGAATCTACGAGCTTAGACAGCTGAGAGGTTGGCATGAACAAACAAAACTCCTTCTGGAAAGGAAATGTACTCTTGGTCGATCAATTGTTGTACTTTTGCCTGAAAAGCTTTGCAATCTTCCGTCGAATGTCTGGGGGAGCCACCATGGTAACCACACTGAGCATGGGGATTGTACCCTGTAGGGTAAGGCTCTGGCACGGGCTTAAGCGCTTTAGGTTCCACCAAAGAACTCTGGATCAAAGATGGTAGCAGCTGGCTATACGGCATAGGCACTGGGTGAGAAGGAGCTTTCCTTCGTTCTAAATTGTTGCGAGGTCGATTCTGATTCTGACACTGATTCTGATAACCTCGGCCGCGAGTTCGCTGATTAGCATGAGGAGCGACATAAAGTTCCCGATGGGATGTGTTGCACCCCAAAATTTGCCCAACCTTTTCTAACCTAGGTTTATGTTTCAATTGCATAATCATTTGCATTGTCATCATGTACATAGGGTATTCATCTGCATTGCATAGCATGAGCAAGCTATCTTAACAGGGGATCAAAGTGCTATTCCTATCTCAAGAGGTATATTCAAGGGTTTCATTCATATTCAAGTCTACTCAGGTCATCAGAGAAGAATTGGTGTTTGGAAGTGCTGCCAGGTTGATCAGTGAATTCTCTCCTATCTTGAGACTAGTGGGGGATCATCAGAAGAAGTATGAGCTATGAGCCCAGAGCATGAGGTGTATGGATGTTATGAAGAGCCTATGTGACCATTTTGAAGAAGAATCAAGCCATTGGAATGGTTGCCAGAGCCTCAGTTGAAATCAGTCAACTAGGGTCAACACTAGGTCAACTCTAAGTCAAAGGAGTGTTTTGAAGGGCATCAAAGAGCATTTGAAGATTGTGGGATTCATTATTTGCTATGTGGATATGGATATGGTATTGTGCTAAAGAAAAATCAAGAGGAGTCAAGGAGAACTGGAGTTACTAAATTAGGGTTTCAGTGTAAAATCCCCTGATTTAGGTCAAACTTCAAAGCAGTGTAACTCAAGATGCAAGCTTCATATGAATTCTTGGTCCACATGAAACTTATAGAGTATCTTCATAGCTTTAATTTGAGTGGTGGAAGTCATCAAGATGATTTATAGAACTCAAGTTATGGCTCTTGCAAGTTACAGGTCATCTGAGGGCACTGAAATTTGTCTGTGAAAGTTGTCTGTCTTCCAAGCAACTTTTGACCTTCAAGGATATTTCAAATGGATTCTTGGCCAACATAAGAGTTGTTCCTTATTGTCTTTGCTTTCTATAATGGTATGGTATGCCTTCATATGATTTGTGTAACTCTACTTATGGTCTTGGTAAGCAAAGGGTATTTTGGTCATCTGAGAATTATAGGTCATTTTAAGCCTATGCCCAAAACTCATGCAAGGAAGCTTCAAATGAAAAACTTCACAACATCAAAGTTGCTCAAAATGCTATTTTAAGTCAAGAAAAGAATTCATGAAAGTTTGGAAATGCATAAAATGAGACTTGACCAAAGTTGGTGAAAAATGACCTAAAAAAGGCATATAAGTTGAAAAAGTTGAAATGAAAAATTGGTTTGAGAGATTTACAAATCCAAAATGGGTCATCCAATATACCAAATTGATTCCAAACATCATTTTAGAGACATTGGTTCAGCCACTTTTTTGAGTTAGGGGTTAAAATTTGGACTTGCTTTGTATTTTTGTTACTTGCATATTAAGGCACCCTTGTAAAACTCAACATAAGTGAAATTTCAAGGCAAGGGGATTGGTTTTGTCACACAATCCATTTCAATAACTCATGAGAGGAGATTTTGACACAAGTTTGGAAGGGTGTGTGCATGAGATATGAGATGATTCAAAGTGTCCTTAAGTGAGAATTACATGAACTTTCCACCACATTCCATACTTTCCTAGATCATTCTAAAACCTTCTAGATCTGTCCATTATCATATATATATTGAATTGAAGCCATTGGTGCAAGAGGTTGGTGAAAAGAAAGAGAGAAAAGAGAGAATTCCATTGTTGCTTCCATTGTAAGAAAGTGTGGAATCCTCCAATATACACCAATTCTGATCAGTTTTTTCTTCATCCATCATCCATTGAAGATTGTGAGTGGGAACAAGCAAGCTCTGAGGCATGTCCATGGAAGATTAAGGTTCTAGGGTTTGAAATTGCAAGATTCATAGCAGGATCCAACCTCACAATTCAAGCACTCATCACCACTATTGTTGCAAACAGAAAGTTTCTCATCAATTAGAGATCATCCTCGAAGGGTTTCAAGCATTGGATCCACCTGCAACTACCTCTACCATAGCTGCTAAGCAGGTTGGTGATCTCTTTCTTATCTCTATGATTAGGTGTTGCTAGGTTAGATCATTGGCGTAGGATTGTTAGGGTTAGGAAAATGAACATGTACCCTCTCTGTTTTGGCCATTAGAGGTAGTTTGATTCATGGTGATGAATCTTTCTTTATCAATAACTCCTGAATTATGGCAAGATAATGTTAGATCTTTGGCTCAGAATACTCACCATAACCTATAGATCATTCTGGGGTAATTTGAGCGAGAACTATCATCATGCACATCAGGTGCAAATCAGTGGTACCATGATCTTCCAGCTATCGAGCTCGGTTATGCAATGAGATTCAGCAAAATCTAGGGTTAGGATCTTGTAGAGGGTGAAGAGTAGAGCAGTTTTGGTTTTAAGGTCGTGGCGTTTGGTTGAGGGAGGAGAGAGAACGAGGGACTTGAAGGTTCGTGCATGGCTATGAATTCTGCAAACCCTAGGTCTGATTTGGAGAAGACGACACACTAGCCGTTGGATTGTTTCCATTATTTGACCATTTCATCTAATCGCGTGGCTATCATTTGAAGAGAGAAACGGAGGGAAATCTCCGAGTGAAACGATGCGTTTCACTTAAGCATCAGCATGGGCCTTGGATCCAAATTAATATCCCCACCCCCATCAGCGAGCCCAATTGATTTTACGCATGGTTTTGTTGCTTTCTGCACCGTGAATTTAACTATTTTCTTTCATTTTTTTTGACTGATTTTCTGATGCTTCGTGGGCCTTGCCATAATGATATTCGCGCCCCCCATTTTATGGCCCAACTGAGATTTGAACTAGGCGTGTATGCTATTCAGACCCCCTCCCCCTTTTATTTCATATTTTGTGTTTTTTATTTTCTTTTATATTTTTCTCATCTTTAAAAAAAATCATAAAAAATAGGAAATTTGATATTTTTAATTCCTTCTTTTTGTGGTAGGTCAATAATTCTGTCTAGAAAAATATGAAAAAATAAAAATGGCATTTTATTTTGTTTTAATATTTTTCATGCATTTTTCTTGTAAATAGCATTTTATTAAGTTTAGTTTAATACCCAAATTTGATGATTTTAGTTTGAATAGATGCTTTAGTATTTTTAATCCATTCTTTTTAGGGTGTTTAGTTTAGGACTTCAACTTGTATATAAGATTTAATTCACAATTTTTAGGAATTAATTTTAGGTGATTTGATTAGATGTGAATAACATGAACAAAATTAGGGTTTAGGTGACAACATAGATGAATAAGTTCATTTCCCTTAGGAGTTAGAGATTGAATTTTTGGGGTATGGGACTATAGGGATTAGGGGCAGTTATTAGATCCCTTAGAAAATGTTAGGATTCCCCTACTGCTATTGGTATATTGCTTATATTTGCTTGACTGGTGTGGTGTGCCCTCTCTGGGGATTATTTTGTCTGTGTGGGGTATTGGGTTTGTTTGGGACTTGGGGTTTGAGCTGAAGCCTGAGATGATGAAGCCCATTTGAAGATCAGAGACTGAAGACCAACTTCCAGAGTTGATGAGGAGATTCTGTGCGGGCAGCTGTTGAAGTTTGTAGGATCTAGGAGTTAGGCAGAGCCCTAGAGTAGTCAACTTGATTCTCAAACATGGAAGGTCTTGACTGCCTCCATTCTTCTCTGTGATGCAGAGTCTCTCTAAGACACTCACCCCCTTCCTTTGGAAGGCTTGGTACTACTGTCTAAGGGATAGAACTCTTGAGAGAAAATATCCTATGTGTTGTTAGCAGTCTGTTTGCCACCCTTGGTGGTCAACTAATTGCTTAACACCCAATTCACTCTTGTGATTGATCCCTCATCCTGGAGGTTTGAGACTTGAAGAAAAGCCATTGTAGACTGAAGATTGATGACAAAGACCTTGCTTGAAGGCTGTAGAGATGGAGATTGATGCTTGCTGAAGCTTATAACTGATTGATGAGAACTTGAAGATAGGTGTTGATGCAGAGCTGCTGGGGCTGTTTATTTTAATTGTTATTCATTTCTGATGTATTGATTGGTTTTCTGGACTGTATTGTTTGCTGTTAACCTGTTGGGTTGAAAGTGAAGTCTGTTCACTTTTGCCTATTGTTTTCCAGGTTCGAGGTTGAGTGGGACTCCCTTGCCTCGCTTGTATTGCTGCATTCATGCATTTTACTGCTTTACTGTATATATCTGTTATTGTTTCTGTTTCCGTCTCTTCCCTTAGGATCTCTGTTTCTCTCTATGCAAGAGAGGAGCATGATAGACGCTAGGTCTTAACCCATGCATGATAATATTAGGTTAGTTTGATTCCCTTCGCAACCGTAGGTTAGAGTTCTGTCTCTTTCTTTCTCAAAACAAACAGAAAAAACACAATAATATTTCAAACACAATAAAAGCCACTTCTTCCGTAAAAGAATGTGAACTCATCAAAATGTCATTTTTGTCCGCTTGGACTGTTAATCATAAAAACCCTTTTCAAAAGGAATAAAAACAATCAAGACAAGCTTGTGTCGTACGTGGCCCGAACTACGTTTGCTCTGATCTTTCATGCTGTATGAAAGTACGTAGGCATAGGACGCGATATCCTAGCGAGCAACCTTCCCCTCCTTTCCAGTAGGTAGGCGAACTACGTTGACTCTGATTTCTCGTTCCAGACGGGAATACGTAGGCATAAAGTGCGATACTTTGCCGAGTCATTTTATTTTTCTTTTTAACCCTTGACCTGTAGAGTAGATAGAAATAACAATCCATATCCGAAAACAAGCGTGGATCCCGTCGAGTACGACGGACGTGAGGGGTGCTAATACCTTCCCCTTGCGTAACCGACTCCCGAATCCAGGTTTTGGTTGCGACGACCATACCTTTCCCGTGTTGTGCGAGGTTTACTCTGAGCGTTTCCTTTCCCTCCCGTGGGATAAATAACGCACGGTGGCGACTCTTTTGTCTAGCCGACACCGATTTTCGCGGTAGCGACAGCTGGCGACTCTGCTGGGGATATCCTGCGTCCCATGGCTGCTAAGGACTGCGATAGTTCTTATGCATTTGGGATCCAACGTCCCTTAAGAGAGTCAATCCTAACGCTTGTTTTCCCGTCGAGGATTTTGTATGGATTTATATTTCTGACCTTTATTTTCAACATTATATATATTGATTATTATTGCTGTATTGTGGGAGGTGACGGGTGTTCTTTGATTGAGAGATAAGCCGGACCTGGGATTGAGTGCACCTAGACTTAGAGTAGAGATTAGTGGGCGCGCACGTGCTTTGCATGTCCTAGTGTCCCGCGAAATCTACACTCATACGAGGTTCTTCTGGTTGGCCTCCTGTCCTGCCCTTTGGGTGGCTCGGGTTGTTGGTTAGTTGGATTGTCGACTCTGGGGACCGATCATTTGGAAGTTGGCTAAGTGAGGCCTCTTCAGGATTTGATGATGCCACTCCTTCTGGGAATCGTATCATCAACCCTGAAAGTCTGTGACACCGACGACCGCATAGGATGTCGTACCTTTGTCAGTTACTAGGACATCCACCTGTGACAGGGTTTGGGGTCATGCAGGTAACTAGACCTTCAGATACCGGTTATTTCATGATCAGAGATCTTAGGTATTTATGGAGAGTTCTGAGGTCTGTCAGAGACCAGTTGGAGAGTTCTGAGGTCTGTCAGAGACCAGTTGGAGATATGTTCTGAGGTCTGTCAGAGACCGGTTGGAGATATGATTTGAGGTCTGTCAGAGACCATTCAAAGTTATGATTATGGGTCTATCAGAGACCAGTATTGGAGCTTTGTTTTAGGTCTATCTGAGACCATGGTCTGAGGGCTTCTAGAGAGTCTATCTGAGACTTCTTGATATGGTTCAGGCTATTCAGCTACGACATTTGGTCCCTGTTGCATGTTACGTGCATTGCATCGTTTGCATACTCATTATCATTGCATCCCATTGACGTGTGTCTGTGCTGCAGGTACATTTGCATATTCCCCGGTTTTAGTGTCTGGACTCCTGAGTTTTGATCATGGCCGGTTTGAGGATGACAGTTGCTTATAAGCTACCTATCCCTGATATTGCTCCCCTCCTGGGTCTGATTTCTCTTGCTGATGAGGATGTCCGTAGAAGCTTCAGGCAGAGTTACGGACGGTTGTTGAGTTTAGTTCGCAAATCCACTGATGATGAATTGAATGGGCTGTACACCTTAATGCAATTCTATGGCCCGACTTTGAGATGTGTCACGTTTGCAGATTTTATCTTGGGGCCTACCATGGAGGAGTATGTAGAGTTTACTGAGCTGCCAGTTCAGAATGCAATTCCTTTTATTCACTCAGCCGCCGAGCCCAAGTTGGAGGATTTAGCCAAGGCCCTGCATATGAATGCTTCGGAGTTGTTGATGACTTCGTGGCGAGGGGTTTCGGGTTTTTCTCTTCAGTTTCTGGTTGGTAAGGCTCAAGAGTACGCCAAGAATGGGTGTTGGGTGGTCTTTAACGCTATTTTGGCCCTATGCATTTATGGGATAGTACTGTTTCCCAACTTCCCAAACTTCGTGGACATGGATGCATTTCATCTATTTGCTGCTGGTAACCCAGTACCAACGCTGATCGGGGACTTTTACCATTCGATGCACTACAGGAATGAGAACAGGAGAGGCAAGAACGTCTCTTGTTGCGTGCCTTTGCTGTATATGTGGTTCAAGAGCCATCTTCCCTCGAGGGGACCTTTCGTGGATAGTGCAACCACGTCTGACTGGCCAGAACGTATGATGGGGCTAACTTCTGAAGAGATTGAGTGGTTTGATCGAGACCTGCTGGGGTCTGAGCTTATCTTCAGTTGTTCTGGGTACCCTAATGTTCCGTTGATAGGAAGAAAAGGGTGTATCAACTACAATCCATCTTTGTTCGTCTGTCAGTTCGGATATGCGCTGAAGAAACCACCAAAGGAGGAAGAAGTACAGGAATCTCTGTACTTCACCGGCGATTTGAAGGGAGAGTTATTAGCCAAGCTGCAGCATGCCTGGACGCGTATTAACCGAAGAGGGAAGCCGTTGCTAGGAAAAAATGACTGTCAGGCTTATGCACCATACAGAGTTTGGATCCAGGAGAGAGCAAGCCAGTTGCGGATGCCATTTCCAGATGCACCGGTCCTTGTTCCTGTTCCGGTAGAAGAGCCAACTACTGTTTCTAGGGAGGCCTACGAGCAAGTCGTGAAAGAGAAATAAGCCTTGATGAAGATCAATGAAGGGTTAGAGCAAGAGCTAGCCCAAATACGCAGTGAGAAAAACAAGGCCGTGCATGCTTTCCAACAGCAGATCGAACTAGTAAACAGACTAGGGGCTGAGTTAACTGAGGAGAAGAAGAAGCGCGAACGTATGGGGCAAGAGTTCAGAAGCTCCCATGACATGCTGGAATCCAAAAAGAAAGCGCTCGACGCAGCACACCGAGAAATTTCTTCTTGCAATAAGACTTGGAATGCTACGCTCACCAACAATAAGAAGAGGGAAGATAAGTTGAAGCAGCAAATTTCCGACCTCGAAGAGCAGTTGAAGTCCAGCATCAAGAAGTGTGAAGAAGAAGTGATGACCCGGTATAGTCTCCAGAATGCACTAAACAAGGCCATCAAAGGCAGAGATGAAGCTGTGTCTCAGAAGCGTAAACTAGAGGATCGCTTCGGAGAAGGGGCATGGGAGGAAACTGCTGGAGACGTGCGACGTGTTCTTAAGAAAAGAAACCAACTTGTTGAAGGGCTGCTTACCCGACCAAGTCATCCGGAGACCAAGAAGTTGCTAGAAGAGTACCGGGCTTATGGGAGTACTTGATCATTTCTTGTATTAACTTGTATGCTTTATTTGCATAATGCTGACCATCACCAGGATTGTTGGTTGAGGTCATGCCTTTCTTTGTACTCAGTGACATTGTATTCTTGGCTTATTGGTTTTCTCTGCAATATATAAGGCTTTCTATGATTCAACTCCGATCTTTGTATTGCTAGCACTGTCACCGCACTGGCACCTTCGCACTAGAATCAGGGAATGCTATTCCCTAATGCACAGACACACATTGCATTGCATTCATATTCATACTGCATTACAGGTGATCATTGGATAGTACCTTATTCCCTGTCATTTGTCAGGTATTTTCAGGATTGCAGATCAGCGCCCGCACAGATATTCCACTCGCACCAACTGTCGAAGAATCATGGATCAAATGCAGAACGAGATGCAAGATGTACGCGAGAAGCTAGCTCTCTTTATGCAGACCATGGAAGCTATTGCAAAAGGTCAGGAGAATTTGCAAGCCATGGTGCAGCCTCTGTTGGTCAGAAATGCCGGTCACGGTAATGAGGATCATCAGTCTGTGCGAGTCGATACTGTTCATGGGGATGGCACTCCCACGCCAGTGGCTCCACCTGTAGTTAATATACCGGCTGCTAATGTCAACAACGCTACCGCTGCTGGGAACGGTAACGTCGGGGTTGGAAACGAGACTGCTGTCCATAACGTTGGGCTTGGTGATATCAACTTGGGTGATAATATGGGAGGCAACAGCTTCGGTAATGCTGGATTCGGGTTCAATGATCAGGGATTCGATAATGCTGGGAAATATGGTTTCAATGCTCAAGGCTTTGGGCAGGACGGTTTTGGTGTGACCAATCAGGGTTACGGAGGTTTCGGAAATGGAAACGGCGCTGGGTTAATGGCTTTTGGACCTGCTGGAATTGCTCCGGGATACGGCAACAGAGGGCGAGGCCCGGTGATGAATCAGATTAGAGCTGGCCGCAATAACGGATATGATGGGTATGGAGCTGGGAATGGTAACTGGCAGGAAGATCAGCAGGAGGACGCTTTCTCCGGTGGAGGTTTCGAGGGACCGATGGATGACTCCCAGAAGATCAGAATGCTAGAAGAGCAGATGAGGGGGTCCTGAACCAAAGTGCTGTGGGTTTAGACATGTCAACAATGGGTCTGGTACCTGGCTTGAGGGTGCTAATCAAATTCAAAGCTCCTACGTTTGATAAGTATAAAGGGGACACTTGCCCGAAAGTGCACGTGCGGGCTTACTACAGAAAGATGTCTGCGTACTCAACTGATGAGAGAATGCTAATGCATTTCTTTCAAGATAGTTTGTCGGGCCCTTCCCTAGAGTGGTACATGGGGTTGGAGCCAACTAATATAAAGACATGGAAGCAGCTGGCAGAGGCATTTGTAGCTCACTACAAGTATAACAGCGACTTGGCACCCAATCGGGTCCAATTGACAGGGCTGTCTCAGAAGAAGGGTGAGAGCTTTAAAGAGTATGCGCAAAGGTGGCGCGATATGGCTGCCAGGGTCCGTCCTCCTTTAGAAGACAAGGAAATGAATGACATGTTTATCGGAACGTTCACAGGCATGTTTTATGACAAGTTGTTTCACACATCTTTGGCCAGTTTCTCAGACTTAATTCTGATGGGAGAAAAGATTGAGAACAACATTAAGCAAGGCCGATTCCAGGCTGAGGAGTCAACTGCATCTAGCAGTAATAGGAAGGCTTTTGGTGGGCGCCGTCAGGGCGAGGCAAGCGCAGTGTTTGGAGGCCGAGGCCGAGGCAGAGGTCGGAACCAATATAATCAGCCGCAGCAGGTGGCGAGTGTTACTATTCCATTCCAGCAACAACCATTTCAACAATAACAACTGTTTCAGCAGCAGCCAATGCAACAACAACAGCAGCAGCAACAGCAGTCACAGCAGGGGGCACAGCCTGCTCAGCGAAGATTCCAGGGGGGTAAACCAAGGAGAGTATTTGAAAAGCCTCCCTCAACGTATGCTGATTTGTTACAGACATTGTTGGGTTTGAACCTGGTAGAGAAGAGAACTTTGGCACCGATAACGGGAACTCCTCCGTATGGATATGATGCAAGCAGGCACTATGAGTTCCACTCTGGGGCTCCGGGCCACGATGTAGAGGGTTTCCATGCTTTTAAGCATGTGGTGCAGGATCTTTTGGACAATAAGGCTATCAATTTCGGAACGGCAGGTCCGAATATAGTGCAGAAGCCCATGCCTAATCATGGGGCAAACGCCATCCTGACTGAGGAAGGTTTGAATTTGATTACGAGAGTGGATGATTTAAAGACGCCGCTGAGCGAGATAAAAAGCAGATTATTACAAGCGGGTGTGTAACACGGTGGGAGAACTGACTTTAAACAATGTTGCGAATAGCAAGAGTCGCCACCGACTTTTATTTTATCCATAAGGAAAGGTTATAAAAGAACAGGAAAGACCTTAGAGAATATTTTGGGTCCGGGGGGTAGGTTATGAAAAGGGAAGGTGTTAGCACCCTTTTCATCCATGGTTATCCATGGGCTCTTAGGTACTTAAGCTCACTTTTGAATTGTTTTGAAAGTGTAGTGTGTGAATAGCAAAAAATTTCAGAATAGTTTAATAATAATCCGTGTATGGATGTGAAAAAAAACTTGTTTGAAAATTTTGTTGGAAATTTGTTTAAGTGTGAAAAAGTTTTGAAGTGAGCAAGCACCTAGGAGTAACCTACCCTAATGTTTAAAGGTCTTTCTTATTCTTCATTCTTTCCTTTAGTAAGACTATCCCTACTATAATGGAGTAGGTAGTCCTTACTTTGGATGTTAAGGGGTATGTGAGGGACAATTTGACTTTGAAGGCCATTGTGGGATGTAATAAGCACATATAAGGGGCCATCATCATTTTTCGAAAGGGACTTGATTCGTAAAGGCAACCATAAGGGACTTTGATGATTTTTTTATTTGAGGGACTTGCTTTATACACCCCACTTAACCATTATTCGTAGGCAACTTGAGGGATATCCTTAGGAAGTGAGACGGCGATTAAAATCGACTTACGTGTGTGACGTGTTTATTTTAATTATCTTTATTTAAAAGTGATCTAAATTTATTTTAATATTACATACATGTTGTTACACTCCCTAATTACTAACCATAATAATAATTAAATAATTAAACAACTTTACATCCAAGAAACAATTACAAAATAATAAGCAAAATAATTAAATAGCAAAGATAAATAAAATATAAATAAGCAATAATAAATAATAAAGGGGGTTAATTCTAAGTTTACTCGGCAAGACATCGCATCTTGTGCCTACGTATCCTTACGGGAGTGGAATCAGAGTAATCGTAGTTCCCCTCAATAGGGAGGTTAGAAACTTCTTGACTGTGGTCAAGGTCTCAAGGGGAATAAACGCATCTTAAGGACACGCTTACGTGGAGTGTAGAAACTCCAAATCTCTACGTTGAAATGTTAAGTTGTAATTAGGGTTAAATTAGGGATTCCACGGCGGGAAACCCTAAAATGAGCGCGGCGGCTCTTTGACCTAATGCTAAGGGTAAAATTGTAATTTTGCCTGCGGCGAGGCATTTGTGAAAATTAGGGTTTGTAGTTTGTAGTTTTGAGGATTTGAAATTGAATGAGTGAAGTTTTACGGACTATTGGCGCGGCGGCCAAACAGTTAGACCTAACCTTCGGATGTGTGCAATGTGACAGAAATAATAGTAAACGCGTGAGATAATTGAATCATGCAAACAGAGAGATAATGTCATAATTTAAACCATGCAAGCAGAAATTTAAAGGCAGAATTTAAAGAGTGATTGTTAAGTTCGCGAGGTTACATGAGAGGAGCAGATACAATATGATAATGAAATTTGAATTGAACAATAATAAAATAAAATAAATAACGGTTCTAGTTATTATTTTAAAAAAAAGATTTTAGTTATTATTTTAAATTTATCTAAAAAAAAGTTTTTCTTAAAAATAATAGGTTTTCATATTAATTTGGAAAAGATGTTAATGTTATTTATTTTAAAAAACAGATCTTTATATTATAACAAATTTTAATAAATTAATGATAACAATAATAATAATAATGGTAATAATAATGATAATAATGATAATAATAATAAATAATGATAATAATAATAATAATAATAATAATAATAATAATAATAATAATAATAATAATAATAATAATAATAATAATAATAATAATAATAATAATAAAGCAATAATGAATTTTAAATGTGTCAAATAACCCAACAATGTTGCTAACGCAGAAATGCGCTCATCGCAACCAGATCTAAATCGGACGAAACAAAATTTATCGCAAAGAAAAAGAAATTAAGCAAAAAATAGTATTATTGCTCACACAAAAATGCGATCATCGCAACCAGATCGAACTAACACAAATGTCACGCGTCATGCACACAAATGTGCAAACATCGTATCGACATAATTCGATCAAAAATCTTATATATATAAACTCTAACAATTTAAAAATTATATATATATAAACGTAACAGTAATAGATAAAGAAAAAGAAATAACGGTAATAGATGAAGAAAAAGAAATAACGGTAAAAGATGAAGAAAAAGAAACAACAATAATAGATGAAGGAAAAGAAATAACGGTAAACGATGAAGAAAAAGAAACAATAGTAATGGATGAAGAAGAAAACTAAATAACGGCAAACGGCACTCACTCCTCTTAGGTTTTTTTCCTTCTCTCCCTTTTTTCCAACAAGGCAACACATGTATATATAGGGAACAAATTAGGGTTAACACCAAATTGTCAATAATGTCCCTAAAGCCCATTTTAAAGCCCAAACTAAATAATTAGTTAAGAAAAAATAAAATTTAAATAATTTAAAATAATTAAAATAAACTTAAAATAAAAACTAATAATCCTATTGATTCCTAAAATATTATAAAAAGAACAAAATTTTTTTCAATATTTTTTATTTTATGATTTTTTGGATATTTTTATGAATAATTTAGAAAAAAGTGAAAAAAATAATATTTTAAAAAATGATTTAATTAAAATACGAAAATAATAATTAAATAATAATAAAAAACTATTTTTGTTATTTTTTTAATGAAAGATAGAAAAGTTTAGAGTAAAAATAATAAAAAACAAAAAAAAAGTGACAAAGGTGAGATTCGAACTCTCAACCTCTCACACTCATAACTCCTTACACATGTCCTCCTGCCAATTGTGCCATTTTTACTTTTTAGAAAAAAAATGCATGCCATATGATATTTACCTGCAAAAAGTCAAACGACTACACAAATTTGTTAGTAATTGATTAAATGCAATGAAATGCGACGACAAATCTTAGGGCAAAATTTGGGGTATTACAGTTATTATGATAATATTTCTCACCCAACCTCTCTTTGATGTTGGCAAAAAAAAAAAAAATCATGAAGTTTGACTTTGGTTTGACCACAGTTGACCTCAGTTTGACCTTTTAACTGCATTGACTGCTTTTGACTTATCTGATCATCTGACTGAGCAAACTTTTGAGAAAAGTCTTGAAACTTGACATGGGGGTTCTTATACACATATAAGATGTTATGAAGCTCACTTGAAGTCTTGGAAGTCCATTTAGCCTGATTAAAGTCAAAACCCTAGTTTTGGATGCACTGCTTAGGAGGTGCATTGTCTGAGGGAATTGTCAACTCTTCTGACCAATTATGAGTTTTGTGAACCTTGTGAACCTTCTTGGAACACAAAGTCTTGTATTGTGAGGGCAAATTTTGGGGTGCAACAACTGCCCCTGTTCAATTTTCTGAAACCTGAGGGGTTAGATTGGTATATTTGCCAGTCGTAACCTGGAAGGTTGAAGGGGATTGAACACAAAAGCCCAAAAATTTGCACTCACCAGTGCATGGAGTGATATTGATGGTTGGTTGAACATGATTGAGTGGGATTAAAGATGCCACTAGGGGAAAGTTCTTCAGTAGTATAATGAGAACTGTCAGGAGTCTGGAGTAATACTGATGTAACAGCATGTCTTCATGAGGATAGAGCAATCAATAATGATAACCCTAAAGCAGTCTTGAAGTGATAAATCTGACCTCAGGAGGATAGAGCAATCAATAGCTCTAAAGCAGTCTTGAAGTAATAATGGCTTCAGGAGGATAGAGCAATCAATAGCTCTAAAGCAGTCTTGAAGTAATAGAATGGCTTCAGTAGGATAGAGCAATCAACAGCTCTAAAGCAGTCTTGTGATATGTCTTCAGGAGGATAGAGCAATCAATAGCTCTAAAGCAGTCTTGAAGTAATGATTTCAGGAGGATAGAGCAATGGATAGCTCTAAAGCAGTCTTGAAATAATAATGTAATTTCAGGAGGATAGAGCAATGGATAACTCTAAAGCAGTCTTGAAATAATTAGATGGCTTCAGGAGGATAGAGCAATGAATAGCTCTAAAGCAGTCTTGAAGTAGTAATATGACCTCATGAGGATAGAGCAATGAATAGCTCTAAAGCAGTCTTGAAGTAATAGGATGATTTCAGGAGGATAGAGCAATCAGTAGCTCTAAAGCAGTCTTGAAGTCATGAGAGGCTATCAGGAGGATAAAATAACCCTGAGGTTACAATAAAGCAGTCCCAAAGTAATAAGAAGCTCATCAGGAGGATAAAGTAACCCTGAGGTTACAATAAAGCAGTCCCAAAGATCATAAGATTGTTTGTTGGATAATTAACCTGAAAACAAGGTAGCATTCTGTATAACAACATTAGTTTATGCTTTATGTATGCATGTATGACATGATGCACTTAGGTAATGTACTATAGACATATATGTTATGGTATGATGTAAATGATGTATGTATGCTATGACACTGCTGGAAGTGTCTGGATATCCTTGTATAACAACTGCTGGCCAAGGAAAATAAATCCCGATTCGTTGTTGAAGAATATATAACCCTCCGTCTGCTGGGGATAACAAGGTATAGATAACCTCCCGTTGTTGGGGATAACAAGGTATAGATAACCTCCCGTTGTTGGGGATAGTAGGGTATAGATAACCTTCGTTTTCGTTTGATAGTAGGATAAGTATAACATCCCGTCTTCGTTCATCGTGCCCTTATTGGAAAGTAATTTCCCGTATATCCGTATGAGGATAAAAGAGATGGATATAAATTCCAGGGGAGATTAGACTTTGTGAAAATGGATTAGTCCTACTGATGGTTTGTAACTGTCTTGTAAAGATGAACCGACGAAGCTTCGTTGAAATCCTTCCCTCGTTCGTCCTTAGTAAATACTATTACTGCATTTTCATGCATTTCTGGTAAACATCAATCATATTAAAAGCATACATGCGTTTCTGGTAAACATCAATCATATTCAAAGGCATACATACATTCAAACACAACCAATGGACGTTTCGCTTATGTAAATAGGGTAAAAGTGAATCTGGATTCAAAAGATGGAATTTATTTATATCAAAAGTGACCCATACACGGGTAAGTTTGTACAAGGAGACATAAACCCTAGTAAGAGAATTTTGTCATGAAGCTTTACAAAAAGAATCAGCTATGTGGGAAATAATCCTATTGAGTTTCAATTCTACTATTGCCACTCAAGTATCTCATCTTCTTGCTGTTGAGACGGAAACGATTGGATTGAGCTTTATCTGTTTGAGCTTGAGTAAGTAGTACAACTGGTTGCAGTTTCATGAGTGATCCAAACGAGACATAGTCATACGCTTTAATCCCTAACTTTTGCCTGGATTGCCCTTTCAGGTTTTCAATCCACCGGGATACCCTTTTTTGCCCAAGCCGCCTTTTCAGGTTTTCGACTTGCCGGGTGTACATCTTTTTATATATATATATCCCTAATTTTTGCCCAAACCCTTTTGGTTTGCCGGGATGCCCTTATTTTTGCCTAGGCCTGTCAACCTAGCGGGTCTCTTTTTATGCGTAGTATTTTTTAACTATGTCTGCGTTTACAGGTTGTGGGAAGTCTTCACCATCCATTGTAGTCAGTATCATGGCACCTCCTGAGAACACTGTCTTGACTACAAATGGTCCCTCATATGTTGGAGTCCACTTGCCCCTAGGATCACCCTGTGGTAATATGATACGCTTGATTACCAAGTCACCAGCCTGATATACCTTTGGCTTAACCTTCTTGTTAAAAGCTTTGATCATCCGTTTCTGGTACATCTGGCCATGACAAACTGCTGCTAACCTTTTCTCATCAATCAAATTTATCTGGTCAAGTCGAGTCTGAATCCACTCATCTTCATCCAAGCCTGCATCCTTCATAATTCTCAAGGAACTGAATCTTCATATCAATAGCAACTTGCATACCCATGATACATGCCTCATACTCAGCCATGTTATTGGTACAATAGAAACAAAGTCTGGCAGTAATCGGGGTATGACAACCTTCAGGGGAACTAATCACAACACCAACACCATTACCATGTGCATTGGAGGCACCATCAAAAACCATAGTCCATCGGGATCCTTGTTCAGGTCCGTCATATTGTCCAGGTTCTTTGGTAACAGACATAATGTCTTCATCAGGGAACTCAAAATTCATTGACTGGTAATCATCTACTGCTTGATGAGCCAAATGATCAGCAACAACACTCCCCTTAATGGCCTTCTGAGTGGTATACTGTATATCATATTCCGTCAAGATCATTTGCCATCTTGCAATTCTTCCGGAGAGAGCAGGTTTCTCAAATATGTACTTGATTGGATCCATCTTCGAAATCAACAAGGTAGTATGGGTCAACATATACTGTCTTAGTCGGCGAGCAGCCCATACCAAAGCGCAGCAAGTTTTCTCGAGCAGTGAGTATCTTGTTTCACAGTCGGTAAACTTTTTGCTAAGGTAGTATATTGCCTGCTCTTTTCGACCAGACTCGTCATGTTGCCCCAATACACACCCCATTGAGTTGTCTAATACTGTTAAATACATAATCAAGGGTCTTCCATCAACTGGTGGCATTAAAATTGGAGGTTCTAGCAAATATCTCTTGATTTCATCAAAGGCAGTCTGGCACTCATCATTCCATTCCATCACCTGATCTTTCTTCAACAACTTGAAGATTGGCTCACAGATGGTAGTTAATTGGGAAATAAATCTTGCAATGTAGTTCAATCGTCCCAAGAAACCTCTAACCTCCTTCTCAGTACGGGGAGCTGGCATCTCTCGTATAGCTTTCACTTTTGCAGGATCCACTTCAATACCTTTTCCACTGACAATGAAACCCAGGAGCTTTCCAGATCTAACTCCAAAAGTACACTTGTTTGGATTTAATCTCAACCTGTATTTCTTCAACCTCTCAAACAACTTGTGCAGATGATCAAGATGTTGTTCTTCATTCTGAGACCTGGCTATCATATCATCCACATATACCTCTATCTCATGATGAATCATATCATGAAACAAAGCCACCATAGCACGCTGATATGTTGCCCCTGCATTCTTCAAACCAAATGGCATTACCTTATAGAAAAAGGTGCCCCACTGTGTCACAAATGTAGTCTTCTCCATATCTTCAGGTGCCATCTTGATTTGATTGTAACCAGAGAAACCATCCATAAAAGAGAATACCTTATGCTGAGCAGTGTTGTCTACCAGAATATCAATATGAGGAAGTGGAAAGTCATCTTTAGGGCTAGCCTTGTTCAGATCTCTGTAGTCTACACACATACGTACCTTACCATCTTTCTTAGGAACTGGTACCACATTTGCAACCCACTGAGGATAAGAAGTTACGGCCAAGAACCCTGCATTGAACTGTTTCATTACCTCTGCTTTGATCTTTTCTGACATTTCAGGACGCATACGACGAACCTTCTGCTTCTTTGGACGACAATCTTCTTTCACTGGCAAACGGTGAACCACAATGTCTGTATCCAACCCTGGCATATCTTCATAAGACCAAGCAAAGATCTCCACATAGTCACGTAGCATCTGAATCAACCTGCTCTTGACACTGTCCTCTAAATCAGCCCCTATCTGGACCTCTTTTCTGTTTTCTTCAGTTCCCAGATTCACAACTTCGACTGGCTCTTCATGTGGCTGTATAGCTTTCTCTTCTTGTTGTAACAACCTAGCAAGCCCTACAGGTATTTCACAATCGTCCTCGTTTCCGTCTTCAGTTTGATAGATCGGATTCTCGAAATTGTAATTGGCAATAGTAGAACTGTTATCAACTGGATCCAGAGTGGATGAGGATCTGCATTTTAGTGACGTGGGTGTGTGTAAGAACACATAGCTGATAAAGCAAAAATAAAAGAAAAAGAAAGACAAGGAACACAATATTTACGAAAACGAAACGTCCACTGATTTTATTGAATGAAGTATGCAAATGAAATGACAACCCGTAACAAGCACACCATTGTGCCCCGGGTAAGGCACATGGCTTGAAAGTTTTAATTGTTCCAGAAATTACAAATTTAAAAACATAACACAGTAATAGTATTTACTCCTGACTAAAGGAGATAGGGATAACATCTTCAGCTTTCCAATTATTGAGTCCAGCACCCACAGTAGGAAAAATCCATGCCTCCAAGTTGTAGTCTTCATCTTGATCTCCCACAGCATTGATAACCCCTTGATTGGTGATACGAACAGCACGAGCACGACGAACAGCCTTCTGGGACTCTTCTTCCACCACAGCTTTTGCATCATTGAGGGAGGCCATTGCCATTGTTGGAGGGTTTCTGATGACCACAGGAACCTTCTTCACAGCAGGAGGAGTCACACAATCCTTAACAGCCCAGGGAACCACTTCAAATGACTGACATGGAGTTTCAATGTATTCACCTTCTACTTCCAGATACTTGAAAGTGTTTACATGGCTGACAAAGTATTCTTCCTCTCCAAAGACAGTAACAACTTTTCCATTCACCGGATATCTCAACTTTTGATGTAATGTGGAGGTCACAGCACCTGCCCCATGGATCCAGGGACGACCAAGCAGACATGAGTACGAAGGACGAATATCCATCACATAGAATGTAGCGGTAAACACCTGAGAGCCAACCTTGATTGGAAGATCAATTTCCCCATGCACTACTCTTCTAGAACCATCAAAAGCCTTTACCACAATATTACTGGGCTTCAATACCGTATCTTCAGGACTCAGCTTGTTCAGGACTTCCTTAGGCAACACATTCAGAGAGGAACCATTGTCTATCAGCACATGAGACAGGGTAGTGCCCCTGCATTCAATTGAAATATGCAAGGCCCTGTTATGATCCCTCTTGGTAGGGGTCAAGTCAGCATCAGAAAATCCTAACCCGTTGTCATAGGTCAGGTGAGCAACACAATTCTCAAACTGGTCCACAGAAATTGCACTGGGTACATGAGCCATCTTTAGAAACTTGATCAATGACTTGGCATGAGCCTCAGAACATAATAACAGGGAGAGCATAGAAATCTTTGAGGGAGTATGCCCCAGCTGATCAACAATATCATAATCACTCTTGCGAATGATTTTCAATACTTCTTCCATCTGCTTAGAGAGGTCATCAGCAGCTGGCACATCAGTAGATACAGGCCCAATAACAGGACCCTTGCCCCGAGCATCAGTGGTGGAAGTAACAGCAGGAGTAACTGCACTCTTAGAAGCAACTGGAGGAGAGAAGACTCTTCCACTACGAGTGATCTTGCTAGATCCAGCAATATTATCAATGTCAACAGGCATATCAGGTAAAGGCTCCTGCTTGACACCATGGATGTAAACATCAGACCCATAGTGCCAAGGCACAGCTTTGTCAGATGTATAAGGAATAGGACCAGGAGTGGTAATGATCAGAGGAGCTACTCTGGCTTCAGCAACAACTTTCACAGGACCTTCAGCAATAATCTTGATTGGGCCCTGATGAGTGATTTTAATGGGACCCTTTGAAGTGATTCTTAGTGGTACTTTGTCAACCATGTCAACCTCTTCAATCTTCTTACCCTGAGTCAGATGATCCACCATACTTTCTACAGATGCTGGTCTTCTTTCAAACACTATAGTATATTTATCCATGAGACGTTGAATCCCATCTCTCAAAATGAAGCAACTATCCGGCTTATAGGTACAATATAGACAATCTTCATGACAACCTGGAAAGATCCCAGCTTGTACTAACCTCTTTTTGATAACAGACAATGGTGTGCTCAACTCCATAACTGAATAGACATGCAGACCTTCATCAATATCTTCATCAATGGCGTTGACAGTCTTCTCGTGATTTGGCATTGGAGCTGTAATCACATTTGGAGTACCTGGTGGATCAAACTAAATTTCTCCAGCATCAATCATATCCTGAATTTTGTTCTTCAAGACCCAGCAGTTATTAGTATCATGTCCTGGACAGTTTGAATGATATGCACATCGTGCATTGGGATTGTACTTGGGAGAGGTAACATTGGGATTCTGAGGAGCCTCCCTCAGGGTAATAAGTTCAGCCTTCAATATGTGTTGCAATGCCTAAGCCATTGACATGTTGATCTTCGTGAACTGTCTTCTAGCCCTCTGTTGGTTGCCTTGAGGCTGCTCTGTTGTTGCAGGAGTTGGATTTGAAATATGAACTGCACTAACAGACTGATGCCTTCTGTTACGATCAGGCTGACCATACACAACATTAGATTCTTTCTTCCCAGTGGGAGGCTTCTTTGCAGCACCTGATGAAGAAGTGCCCACTTGGATCTTACCACTCTTGATACCATTCTCTACTCGCTCTCCTGTCATGATCAACTCAGTGAAGCCAGATGATGAGCTTCCAATGAGATGACTGTAAAACGGACCATTCAGCGTACACATGAACATATCAACCAACTCCCTATCAGTCAAAGGGGGTTGAACTCTTCCAGCTAAGTCTCTCCACTTCTGAGCATACTCCTTAAAGCTTTCTTTGGCACCCATAGACATGCTTTGAAGCTGCATGCGAGTGGGGGCTAAGTCAGCATTGTATTGATACTGCTTGTAGAAAGCTTCAACAAGGTCATTCCAATCTCTGATGTTGACACTCTCCAACTGATAATACCACTCTAGCTGAGCTCCAGATAAACTCTCTTGAAAGAAATGGATCCACAACTTTTTATCAGCAGTGTGGGGTTGCATTCTTCTGACATAAGACCTCAGATGCAATTTGGGACAAGAGACCCCATCATAGACAACAAATGTAGGAACTTTGAACCCAATGGGTATGACCACCCCAGATATCAAGCTCAAATCCTCAAAATCCAGCCCAGATGATTTCTGTAATTCCGTAGCATCCATTCTATCCACCAGCATCTTGAATTTGTCTTCGTTAGGCTCATGGTAGTAGTTAGCCTCAGAATCAGAGTCCCCCATAGTGTTGTGGAGACTGCCTCTCTCCTGCTCAGATTCTTCAGATTCATAGTCTTCAACATGTTCCTTGGTCTTGACAGGACCTTTGAACCTTCTTCCCATGTTGAGCAACCCAGCAGACCTTCTAGCCTTCTTAGTCTTCTTGGCCAGTAGTGTCTTCAATTCATCCTGCCCCTTGGATAGGTTCGGGATCAGCTCTTGGAACTGTGCATTCTGTGCCTGGAGATCCTTAACTGATTGTTCAAGAGCCATTGCTGAAATAAACAGCGAGAAGATGAGAAACCTGTGCACAATTATAAACCTGTGATGCAATGATATGGGAATGCATATGCAATGTTTTCAAGGACCGCAGGATTTAAATTCGCTTAAACAAACAAGAAAGTAACTTTTTATTAGTAATAACTTGTTTTGCCTTTTAGGCTTTACAAAAAATGAAAACGAAATAAGTACAAAAGATGGGGTTTTAAGTCTCCCATGGACGTTTCCTCTTTGTGTTGAGGTATGAGTTGAGGTTTCGTTCCTCATGAAGTAGCTTTGTTAGCTCTAGGATCCTTGCTTGGCTTGCTTTGTAATGAGCCTCGAAAGTATCCCTTTGCTCTTTCAGTTGGATCCATGATCTCTGCAAGTCTTCCATATCAGTAGGCATGTCTGGGTGAAGGATGGTATAAGCTGTGTCTCCTTCAGCAACAGGTTCCATGGTAACTGGTAGGACGGCAGGATATGGCATCATGAGTGTCTGAGCACGAGATCGTACCCATCTGAGATAAGCCTCCATAGGAATAGTGTACTTAGGCTCCAGTGTCTTGCTGTCAATCCTGTTTACCTTTCCCCAAGCTCGGATGAATCTCTGACGGTAACCCTGAAGATCGTTGTCGTAATCAAACACAATGCCCTGAATCAACATGTCATGCGGACCATCGCTCCGGGCGTAACCAAACTGTCGTAAAGCTAGAGATGGGTTGTAGGTGATGCCTCCTCTTATGCCTAGAAGTGGCACATTAGGAAACTCCCCACAACGGTCAATGATGGTGACATTCTCCATAGATCTGGAGCACCAATGGATGTCTGAGTGAGAAAGTGACATGATCCTCTTGGACCATCTGAACCCTTGCTCATTCTTCATTACTGAGCGAGGAAGGTGAGAAATAAACCACCTAGAAAGTAAAGGTATGCAGCACATCAAAGTTCCTCTTGCCCTTGTAGTACGGGTGTGAAGAGAATGTAGGATGTCTCCAAGTAAGGTAGGTACTGGATTGTGACTCAGGAATATGTTGATGACATGAACGTCTATGAACTGATCAGGATTGGGGAACAACACTAAGCCATAAATCAATAAGGCTAAGATCTCCTCAACAGCATCGTAGCTCATAGCCTTCAAGAACATTTGAGCTTTATCCACTAATACCTTGGCAAGAATACCTTTAACTCCACTTCTCGTCTCTAGAACAATGTCAGACTTCTTCAGATGTAGAGCTGCAGCAATAACTTCTGGTTTAAGCTCCTTCTCTAAGCCTGTGAATGGCTTCTGGTCAAGAACAGGTATACCCAGAAGTTTAGAGAACTCCTCCATGGTTGGAACCAGCTGATAATCAGGAAATGTAAAGCAATGGTGCTTAGGGTCAAAGAACTGAAACAGCACACTCATCATGTCTTCACTGAACCCTGAAGTAACTAGATCCAATAAGTGACCATGTCTCTTGTCGAACTGGGAATGATCAGGCACTAGGGAAACCAACTCCTTGAGCTTAGCAGGTATCCCTACAAAGTTGATCCTGATGGTGTTTCTACGAGCAAAAGCCATGACCTGCAACAAAGAACAAAGATAAATCCTTTGGTCCTTGAAATGGTTAGGGAAAATGATATGCTTATGATGCATGATGATGTCATGATGTCATGCTCAATCACAAACATGTGGCACACACAAACAAGTCACACCATAGCCCTAGGTTTAGAGGCTTGCATGAGGTTCAAAGGCAAGTACCCTCCCCTGAAGTTAGATGGTTCATCCTGTCCTACAAAAGTAACCAGGTTCTAAGGGATCTCAATATCATTGATCCTTCACAAGGGTGGTTGTTCAGAAGGCAACTTACTTGCCAACCAAAACCCTCCAAGTTTAAGATCTCAATGAGCGTAGTATCGAGTGTCAACCAACTTCAGTCTGCACCAAAGCCGGTTACCTCACTACTTTCTAAAGGCCAAGATGAGTTAACTAGGGTTCTAAAAGTCAGTTAGTGCATTGACAACATATGGCAGCCTCAATATTATCCTCAACTTGACTTAAGGAATATAAGCACCAACCAAGAAGTCGCACTAACTATGGCCACCAGATCAACCGTATCGATATACGTCGTACAGTTTCCTTGGTCTATTGCCATTTACCTAAGGTACACTAGATCCGGGTTAGGACCTTTCACACATAAGAGCACCCCAACAATATAATAATAAAGCAAACAAGGCAAACAATTTAAAGTGATCTTAATTCCTAAGGGTACCCCTCTTAAATAGATCCCCAGCAGAGTCGCCAGTTCTGTAACACGGTGGGAGAACTGACTTTAAACAATGTTGCGAATAGCAAGAGTCGCCACCGACTTTTATTTTATCCATAAGGAAAGGTTATAAAAGAACAGGAAAGACCTTAGAGAATATTTTGGGTCCGGGGGGTAGGTTATGAAAAGGGAAGGTGTTAGCACCCTTTTCATCCATGGTTATCCATGGGCTCTTAGGTACTTAAGCTCACTTTTGAATTGTTTTGAAAGTGTAGTGTGTGAATAGCAAAAAATTTCAGAATAGTTTAATAATAATCCGTGTATGGATGTGAAAAAAAACTTGTTTGAAAATTTTGTTGGAAATTTGTTTAAGTGTGAAAAAGTTTTGAAGTGAGCAAGCACCTAGGAGTAACCTACCCTAATGTTTAAAGGTCTTTCTTATTCTTCATTCTTTCCTTTAGTAAGACTATCCCTACTATAATGGAGTAGGTAGTCCTTACTTTGGATGTTAAGGGGTATGTGAGGGACAATTTGACTTTGAAGGCCATTGTGGGATGTAATAAGCACATATAAGGGACCATCATCATTTTTCGAAAGGGACTTGATTCGTAAAGGCAACCATAAGGGACTTTGATGATTTTTTTATTTGAGGGACTTGCTTTATACACCCCACTTAACCATTATTCGTAGGCAACTTGAGGGATATCCTTAGGAAGTGAGACGGCGATTAAAATCGACTTACGTGTGTGACGTGTTTATTTTAATTATCTTTATTTAAAAGTGATCTAAATTTATTTTAATATTACATACATGTTGTTACACTCCCTAATTACTAACCATAATAATAATTAAATAATTAAACAACTTTACATCCAAGAAACAATTACAAAATAATAAGCAAAATAATTAAATAGCAAAGATAAATAAAATATAAATAAGCAATAATAAATAATAAAGGGGGTTAATTCTAAGTTTACTCGGCAAGACATCGCATCTTGTGCCTACGTATCCTTACGGGAGTGGAATCAGAGTAATCGTAGTTCCCCTCAATAGGGAGGTTAGAAACTTCTTGACTGTGGTCAAGGTCTCAAGGGGAATAAACGCATCTTAAGGACACGCTTACGTGGAGTGTAGAAACTCCAAATCTCTACGTTGAAATGTTAAGTTGTAATTAGGGTTAAATTAGGGATTCCACGGCGGGAAACCCTAAAATGAGCGCGGCGGCTCTTTGACCTAATGCTAAGGGTAAAATTGTAATTTTGCCTGCGGCGAGGCATTTGTGAAAATTAGGGTTTGTAGTTTGTAGTTTTGAGGATTTGAAATTGAATGAGTGAAGTTTTACGGACTATTGGCGCGGCGGCCAAACAGTTAGACCTAACCTTCGGATGTGTGCAATGTGACAGAAATAATAGTAAACGCGTGAGATAATTGAATCATGCAAACAGAGAGATAATGTCATAATTTAAACCATGCAAGCAGAAATTTAAAGGCAGAATTTAAAGAGCGATTGTTAAGTTCGCGAGGTTACATGAGAGGAGCAGATACAATATGATAATGAAATTTGAATTGAACAATAATAAAATAAAATAAATAACGGTTCTAGTTATTATTTTAAAAAAAAGATTTTAGTTATTATTTTAAATTTATCTAAAAAAAAGTTTTTCTTAAAAATAATAGGTTTTCATATTAATTTGGAAAAGATGTTAATGTTATTTATTTTAAAAAACAGATCTTTATATTATAACAAATTTTAATAAATTAATGATAACAATAATAATAATAATGGTAATAATAATGATAATAATGATAATAATAATAAATAATGATAATAATAATAATAATAATAATAATAATAATAATAATAATAATAATAATAATAATAATAATAATAATAAAGCAATAATGAATTTTAAATGTGCCAAATAACCCAACAATGTTGCTAACGCAGAAATGCGCTCATCGCAACCAGATCTAAATCGGACGAAACAAAATTTATCGCAAAGAAAAAGAAATTAAGCAAAAAATAGTATTATTGCTCACACAAAAATGCGATCATCGCAACCAGATCGAACTAACACAAATGTCACGCGTCATGCACACAAATGTGCAAACATCGTATCGACATAATTCGATCAAAAATCTTATATATATAAACTCTAAAAATTTAAAAATTATATATATATAAACGTAACAGTAATAGATAAAGAAAAAGAAATAACGGTAATAGATGAAGAAAAAGAAATAACGGTAAAAGATGAAGAAAAAGAAACAACAGTAATAGATGAAGGAAAAGAAATAACGGTAAACGATGAAGAAAAAGAAACAATAGTAATGGATGAAGAAGAAAACTAAATAACGGCAAACGGCACTCACTCCTCTTAGGTTTTTTTCCTTCTCTCCCTTTTTTCCAACAAGGCAACACATGTATATATAGGGAACAAATTAGGGTTAACACCAAATTGTCAATAATGTCCCTAAAGCCCATTTTAAAGCCCAAACTAAATAATTAGTTAAGAAAAAATAAAATTTAAATAATTTAAAATAATTAAAATAAACTTAAAATAAAAACTAATAATCCTATTGATTCCTAAAATATTATAAAAAGAACAAAATTTTTTTCAATATTTTTTATTTTATGATTTTTTGGATATTTTTATGAATAATTTAGAAAAAAGTGAAAAAAATAATATTTTAAAAAATGATTTAATTAAAATACGAAAATAATAATTAAATAATAATAAAAAACTATTTTTGTTATTTTTTTAATGAAAGATAGAAAAGTTTAGAGTAAAAATAATAAAAAACAAAAAAAAAGTGACAAAGGTGAGATTCGAACTCTCAACCTCTCACACTCATAACTCCTTACACATGTCCTCCTGCCAATTGTGCCATTTTTACTTTTTAGAAAAAAAATGCATGCCATATGATATTTACCTGCAAAAAGTCAAACGACTACACAAATTTGTTAGTAATTGATTAAATGCAATGAAATGCGACGACAAATCTTAGGGCAAAATTTGGGGTATTACAGTTATTATGATAATATTTCTCACCCAACCTCTCTTTGATGTTGGCAAAAAAAAAAAATCATGAAGTTTGACTTTGGTTTGACCACAGTTGACCTCAGTTTGACCTTTTAACTGCATTGACTGCTTTTGACTTATCTGATCATCTGACTGAGCAAACTTTTGAGAAAAGTCTTGAAACTTGACATGGGGGTTCTTATACACATATAAGATGTTATGAAGCTCACTTGAAGTCTTGGAAGTCCATTTAGCCTGATTAAAGTCAAAACCCTAGTTTTGGATGCACTGCTTAGGAGGTGCATTGTCTGAGGGAATTGTCAACTCTTCTGACCAATTATGAGTTTTGTGAACCTTGTGAACCTTCTTGGAACACAAAGTCTTGTATTGTGAGGGCAAATTTTGGGGTGCAACAGGGTGTCTATCCGGGTTGTGACGAGTACTGCTTAGAATGCTGGACCCTAGCTGGGGGGTGTGACGATTTGAAGAAAGGCATTCAGGCTTTAATTGATGACGGCACATTACAGTTTGACCGAGCAGCAATTGAAGAACCTGCAGGGGCAGTAGCAGATAATCAGAGTGATGTGGCCACTGTAACGATTCCTCGAAAGACAATCACTATAATAGCACCGGCTCAGCGACCGCCGATCACCATAACTAAGGTCGAACCAATCCCGTACGAGAGCACAAAAGCAGTCCCATGGTCATATGGGTTGGAAGTGTATTGTGACGGAATAAAGATTGATGTTAATAAGCAGCCAGCCGAGACTGTAGAGAATGTGGTCGGTTCAGGAGGTATGACAAGGAGTGGTAGGATCTTCATATCGCCTGAGGTGGAGGCCGAAAGACTGGCAAAGGGGAAAGGAAAAATGGTTGAGAATGTTCCAGTGCAGGCAAGCGAAAAAGCATCGGCATCGAAAGATGTGGAAGAGTTCATGCGCTTGATTCGAAAAAGTGATTATAAGATTGTGGAGCATCTGCAACAGACGCCGTCCAAGATATCTATCCTGTCGTTGCTATTATGTTCTGAAGCTCACAGAAATGCTTTGTTGAAAGTCCTGGATACTTCCTTCGTACCCCAAGACGTCTCCGTGAATCAGCTGGAAGGAGTGTTGGCACATGTAAATGCAGGCCACAGCTTGGGCTTTACCGACTTCGATTTGACCCCGAAGGGGAGAGATCATAATATGGCGCTGCACGTATCTGTCGAGTGTAGAGGATCAGTAATGTCGCATGTATTGGTCGATACCGGATCATCCTTAAATGTGCTGCCCAAGAAAGCGATGATGAAGCTGGATGTCAGAGGAATCTTGTGCACGCCCAGTGACTTGGTAGTTAGGGCATTCGATGGCACGCGAAGAACAGTCTTTGGATCGATAACATTGCCTCTACAGGTGGGGCCGAAGGTGTTTGCAACTGAATTTTATATCATGGACATCCAGCCCGCATATAGCTGCCTGCTCGGACGACCCTGGATTCATGGGGCTGGGGCAGTCACGTCTACCCTGCATCAGAAGTTGAAATATATGGTGGGAGACAGCGTAGTCACCATATGCGGCGAAGAAGACATCCTGGTCAGCCATCTGTCATCATTTAAATATGTGGAGGTCGATGGAGAGATCCACGAAACACCTTGCCAGGCATTTGAAGGGTTGCGTATCAAGAACAAAGGTCCCGGGCCGAGCAAAGTGTCGGAGATAGCCGTCTCGTCGTATAAAGAGGCCCAAGCTCTGGTAGAGGCAGGAGAAGCAAAGGGCTGGGGCAAAGTGCTGGATATTCCTGTGAAGATGGACCGGTTCGGGCTAGGATACCAACCGTCGTCGTTAACACCTGCTGTGGGAGCACCCCGTTTCAGAGGGCCAATAACCATCTCTGCCAGTGGAGTATGTCATGAAACCATCAACGCTGCTTCAGAGTCTGATGAAGGAGACAGCGACTGTGATATGGATGCCTGGATTCAGCCAAGCACGCCAGGACAGGGATTGTGCAACTGGTCTATTCAGGAGCTTGTTCCTGTGACTCTTAAACAGTAATGCTTTGTTTTATTAATTGTTGAACAATCTGATGTCTTGCCCGGGGCATCATGATTTGCTTAGGGCTGTGCTGTTATGAACATTGCGTGTTTATCATTAAATAAAAGGCGTTTTTCATGTGCAAATATTGCGATCCTTATTTTTCTTGTTTTGTATTTTTCAATAAAATGGCAACGTGGTTATTCGCTGTATACGCATTTTGAAGCATTTAACCATTCCTTTTGCAGGATAACATTTTCAGATGACATCCTTGAACCACCTATGACTCGTCCCGACTTTGAGCACCCGGTATTTCAGGCCGAGGAAGAGATTGTCGAAGATAGTGACGTTCCTGAAGAACTGTCCTGGTTGGTGAAGCAAGAGGAAAGAGTCATTCTGCCTCACGAAGAGGTCATCGAAATTATCAACTTGGGGTCGGAAGGGGTTGAAAAGAATATTCGTATCGGAGCCGCGCTGCAGAGCGATATCAAGCGAAGACTGGTTGAAATGCTCCGAGAGTATAACGATGTGTTCGCTTGGTCGTATGAAGATATGCCAGGGATCGATACAGATATGGTTGTGCACTGTCTGCCATTGAAAGAAGAATGCCCACCGGTCAAACAAAAGCTTCGCAGAACTAGACCAAATATGGCAGTAAAGATCAAAGAAGAGGTTCAAAAACAGTGGGATGCTGGTTTCCTGGCTGTGACAAAATATCCCTCATGGGTCGCTAACATCGTACCAGTGCCAAAGAAAGATGGCAAGGTTCGGATGTGTGTGGATTATAGGGACTTGAATAAGGCGAGCCCAAAGGACGATTTTCCACTCCCTCATATTGATGTGCTAGTTGATAATACTGCTCAATACTCCGTATTCTCCTTCATGGATGGCTTTTCAGGCTATAATCAGATTAAAATGGCGCCAGAGGACATGGAGAAGACTACTTTCATAACGCCGTGGGGAACATTTTGTTACAAAGTGATGCCCTTTGGTTTGAAGAATGCTGGGGCAACGTATCAGCGTGCGATGACGACTCTTTTCCATGATATGATGCATAAAGAGATCGAAGTTTATGTTGACGATATGATTGCCAAATCCCAGATGGAGGAAGAGCATCTGGTGAATCTGCTGAAGTTATTTAAAAGGCTTAGGAAGTTCAGGCTGAGACTGAACCCTAATAAATGCACCTTCGGGGTGAGATCGGGTAAACTGCTGGGGTTTATCGTAAGCGAAAGAGGAATAGAGGTCGATCCTGCTAAAATAAAAGCGATCCAAGAAATGCCGACGCCTAAAACAGAGAAAGAGGTGCGCGGGTTTTTAGGGAGGTTGAACTACATCGCCCGGTTCATATCTCACCTAACTGCTACGTGTGAACCATTATTCAAGCTGTTGAAGAAAGATCAAGCTGTAGCGTGGAACGAAAATTGTCAAAAGGCGTTCGATAAAATAAAGCAGTATTTGCAGGAGCCTCCTATTTTGATACCCCCAGTGGCAGGGAGACCCTTGATCATGTATTTGACAGTTCTTGAGGGAAGCATGGGTTGTGTTCTCGGTCAACACGACGAGACAGGAAGAAAAGAGCATGCGATCTACTACTTGAGTAAGAAATTTACAGATTGTGAATCTCGATACTCAATGCTTGAGAAAACTTGTTGCGCGCTAGCCTGGGCCGCCAAGCGTTTGAGGCAATACATGCTGAATCATACAACCATGCTCATCTCGAAGATGGATCCTATCAAATATGTATTCGAAAAGCAGGCGTTATCAGGGAGAATTGCCCGTTGGGAGATGGTCTTGACTGAATATGACATCCAATACGTCTCGCAAAAGGCTATAAAGGGGAGTGTGCTGTCTGAGTACCTGGCAGAGCAGCCTATTGAAGATTACCAATTGATGAGGTTTGATTTTCCTGACGAGGATATCATGTACCTAAAGATGAAAGATTGTGAAGAGCCGTTGCCATACGAAGGACCAGAGTTGGGTTTCAAGTGGAAGATGATTTTTGACGGAGCTGTGAACGCTTACGGTAGCGGAATAGGGGCAATCATCACTACTCCACACGGGTCGCACATCCCGTTTACTGCTCGATTGACCTTTGTAGTTACCAATAATGAAGCCGAATACGAAGCTTGTATAATGGGGCTTGAAGAAGCCATTGATTTGCGAATCAAGAATCTGGACGTATACGGAGACTCAGCTCTGGTGGTGAATCAGATCAAAGGGGAATGGGAGACACGTCAGCCCAATTTAATACATTACATGAATTATGCAAGGAGATTGTTTCCTTTCTTCGACAAGGTTGAATTGCATCATGTACCGCGAGCAGAGAATCAAATGGCTGACGCCCTAGCCACTTTGTCTTCCATGTACAAAGTCAACTTCTGGAATGAGGCTCCCAGAATCATTATCTCTCGGCTTGACAGGCCTGCCTTTGTATTTGCTATTGATGAAGCATCCAACGACAAACCGTGGTATTTTGATATCCTTAATTTCCTGAAGAATAAAGAGTATCCGGCTGGGGCATCCAGTCAAGATCAGAAGACTCTCAGGAGATTAGCGGGTAATTTCTATTTGAACCCAGACGGTGTCTTATATAGAAGAAACCACGATTTGGTGTTGTTGCGTTGTGTGGATGAAAAAGAGGCAAAGTTGCTCATGGAGGAGATACATGAAGGTACATTTGGTACGCATGCTGGTGGGCATGCTATGACGAGGAAGCTGCTACGGGCAAGTTATTTTTGGCTGACCATGGAAACTGATTGTTTCAAGTTTGCGAGGAAGTGCCACAAGTGCCAAATCTATGCTGATAAGATCCATGTGCCTCCGAGTCCTCTGAATGTGGTGTCATCGCCATGGCCATTCTCGATGTGGGGAATCAATATGATTGGAAAGATCGAGCCGACAGCGTCCAATGGGCACCGGTTCATTCTAGTAGCAATCGATTATTTCACCAAGTGGGTGGAAGCGGCGTCTTATGCAAATGTAACTAAGCAGGTGGTGGCCAGGTTCATCAAGAGAGATATCATTTGCCGATATGGGATCCCCGAGCGGATAATCACGGACAACGGTTCAAACCTGAATAACAAAATGATGAAGGAGCTCTGTCAGAATTTCAAGATCGAACATCACAACTCCTCTCCTTACCGACCCAAGATGAATGGCGTTGTCGAAGCGGCCAACAAGAACATCAAGAAGATCGTTCAGAAGATGGTAGTGACTTACAGGGATTGGCACGAGATTCTACCCTTCGCTTTGCACGGTTATCGTACGACGGTACGCACATCAACCGGGGCAACCCCGTTCTCGTTAGTATACGGAATGGAAGCTGTGCTACCATTGGAAGTTGAGATCCCTTCTCTGAGGGTATTGCGAGATGTTCAACTAGATGAGGCAGAATGGGTGAAGGACAGGTTGAACCAACTGAGTTTGATGGATGAGAAGAGGCTAGCTTCTCTAGCATATGGTCTATTGTACCAGAGCCGAATGAAGAAAGCGTATGATAAGAAGATACATCCTCGGAGCTTTCAGACGGACGACCTTGTGTTGAAAAGGATTCTCCCGCCGCAGGCAGATCACAGGGGCAAGTGGACCCCTAACTATGAAGGGCCCTACGTTGTCAGAAAAGTCTTTTCAGGAGGAGCGTTGTTGTTGTCCACCATGGACGGTGAAGACTTCACGTCACCTGTAAATTCGGACGCAGTTAAAAAATACTTTGCTTAAAATTGACCCGCTGGACAAAAAAAAGAGAGTCCAGGCAAAAATGGGGCATCCTGGCGAACCAAAAATAGAATGAAAGGTTCGGGCAAAAGTTAGGGATAAGTTGAACAAAAATGTACACCCGCGAAGTTGAAAACCTACACTGGGCGGCTTCGGCAAAAAAGGGTATCCCGGTGGACTGAAAACCCGTAAAGGGCGGTTCACGCAAAAGTTAGGGATTTGAAAAGCAAATGACTGCGGTCCGGATTTGATATTGCAGTGAGCATCAGTGCGGGAGAATACGCTCGAGGGGTCAATTATCGGATACAATCTCTTCGGAAGTGTGGATACCGGGAAAGCCTTAGAGTCGGACGAGTCATAGGAGGATCAGTTCGTGATGTTCGTCTGCATCCCGTTGCCGACATGTGTACAAATTTAATTTGTCAATATATTTATGCTTCCTGTGCATACTTGTATATTTGCTTTTGCGTAGCTTCCTCTTTTCAGGAGTTACATCCCGTGTACAAAAAAACTCCGCCCATTCAGGGGCCCATCAATAAAATATGCTATTCAGTACTTGATGTTATCTCTTTACTGTTTTGTGCATGATAAACGTCTAAGCTTACTGAAACTAGCATGTGTATAACGGCACTGGCCCTTGCCAACAATTGCTAAAACATTGAATTAACTGAAAATGATGTTACTAACCTGAATAGATTTGGTTGCATAGGCTTGTCTTGTCGTGTTTGTGTTGCTGCAGGTTTCATAGCCGTACGAGGAAGATGATCAAAAGATTGCAGTAACGAAAGACTCGACCCCCGCGCAGGTCATGCATGTTCTTCCTGAAGAAGGATCGAATTCCCCAGCTAGCCGTAGCTTATCCACAGGGCATGCTCCAGCAAAGTCGTTTATCCTTAGCAGAGCGACGATTCCTAGTTCGAAGGCTGTATTCAGACAGTGCATTTCAAACAGAGTTGGTTTAGCCTCAGAAGATTAATAGTTGTGAGCTGTGTTCAGACAAGTTTACCTTTCCCCGCAGGGTCATTTACTCTCCCCCAGTGGAGTCAGTTGATGTTCCCCAAGAGAATCATCCCATCCCCAGCGGAATTCTCTTCTCAGCGAGTATTTTCATTCCTCCCAGTGGAACTCGAAGATTAAGACTCTCCCCGGCAGAGTTGGTTGTGTGTCCTGGCATTTATTTTTCCGGAATACCGTGTGACATCCGGTTACCATCCAGCAGAAGTTCAATCATACTAGACGCATCTGATAGTCTCTGGCAGAGTTATACCCCCCAGCAGGGCGTTACTTCAATGAGGTGATTGGTATTGAGTTCCCGATTTCCCAGCTGAGTCGACTTCACTCTTCCAGCATTCATTTTGCGGGAATAATTCTGTAGCATCTGGCTATCCCCAGCGGAGTCAGCATTGTCTTCAGCATTTATTTTGCTGGAGCAGCTCCTGTATCCCAGCAGTTCGAGTCTGCATTTGCATCGACATATAGTGTCATACTTGCATCCACCAAATAAACACATAGCATTTCCATGTCGAATGGAGCATTGCATCGTTGTCAAACATACACATTTTTGAAACATAAACTAGGTTGGCTAACCGTTTGCTTCAAGTATTGTTCTCTTGCAGGTAGAGAGAGCTCGTGCTTAGATGAATTACCAAACATTCGAGGTCTCGACGTTAGACATTCAATGAAGTGTCAGCTTTGGCAGTATTCCCCACAGAGTTATCATGATGAAGTTTTCTTTGGGAATTTCTCGTGTTTTTCCTGCCAGAATGAGTAGGCAGAATTTCTCCTCATTCCCAAGCAGAGTTGTTTGTCATCAAAAGGGTTTCATGAATGTCAGAGGCTGCCGCCGGTTATCAGAACAGGCGTCAAGTAGTTTGGATTCCAAATATCCCCAGTAGAGTCCGCCTCAAGGTTGCTGTTTGTGGACCAATGGAAGGATGAGTCCTGACGAGGACAATTTTATTGACAGGTTTTCTTCGTGCTAGAAAAGTGGGGGGTCCTAACGTGGACAGATTGATTTCCTCAGTTGACGATATGTGCTAGTCCTAACGTGGACAGGTTCGATTTTTTCAGAATTGTTGGAATGTGGAGTCCTGACGTGGACATTTCTTCCAGGTGGCGATATGTGTTAGTCCTGACGTGGACTGATTCGAGTTCTCGGTATTGATTGAGTGTGAAGTCCTGACGTGGACGAAATTGGTTACTCTTCGTGTTGGTGTCCTGACGTGGACAATTTATTTCCAGCAGATATCTTTATTTGTAATGGTGAGATGGGCGTCCTGACGTGGACAAAGTTTATAGTTCTTCGTGATGACAAGATACGAGAGTCCTGACATGGACAAATGTATCCTTCTTCGCGTTGTTGGCGAAGCGTGGGTGTCCTGACGTGGACGAATTTTATTTCCCCAGCAAGTCGAAGATACACAAGTCCCGACGTGGGCAAGTTTTTATCCTCAGCGAGTCGAGAGGTGAGTCCTGACGAAAAGCGTTCCTTACGTGGAAAGATCGGAGTCCTTACGTGGACAGATAAAGGAGTGTTCCTTACGTGGAACGATGGAGTCCTTACGTGGACAAAGCAAGGTGAAAATGGGAGTACTTACGTGGACAGATCGAATAAAATTGTATTCCTTACATGGAAAGCTTGGAGTCCTTACGTGGACAGATCAAGAATTTTATTCCTTACGGGGAAGAAGATTGGTTTCCTTACGCGGAAAGAAGACGAATTCCTTACGTGGAAAGATGGGAGTCCTTACGTGGACAAATCAGAAAGAGTGGTTTCCTTACGTGGAAAGATTGTGGTTTCCTTACGTGGAAAGATGTGATTCCTTACGTGGAAAGATTGAGTCCTTACGTGGACATATCAAGTTGGAGTCCTGACGTGGACAGATCGAGGTTGTGTTTCCTTACGTGGAAAGATTGGAGTCCTGACGTGGACAAACTAAGATAAGATTGTGTTTCCTTACGTGGAAAGAAAAGAGATTGTGATTCCTTACGTGGAAAGATGGCATACCTTACGTGGAAAATTGTATTCCTTACATGGAAAGATTGGAGTCCTTACGGGGACAGATTGAGAAGGTATTCCTTACGTGGAAAGAAATTGTGTTCCTTATGTGGACAGAGATGCATTCCTTACGTGGAAAAGTTGAGTCCTTACATGGACAAATCAAGACAATAGATGGTTTCCTTACGTGGAAAAGCGATATATTCCTTACGTGGAAAGGTGGATCCCGACGTGGACATGTATTCCTAATGTGGAAGGGTGAGTCCTAACGTGGACGAAGTATTCATAACCCAGAGAGTTTAGTCCTGACGTGGACAGATCCAGACGAAGTCTTAGTCCTAACGTGGACGGTGTTATTCCTTACGTGGACAGTGTTATTCCTAACGTGGAAGAGTTAGTCCTGACGTGGACGATTTATTTCTGACGAGAGGCAGACGAGCCAGCCCCAGTGAAGTTGTCGAGATTTTTCCTAACGTGGATGAGTTTAGTTGAGAGTTCTTTGTGTTGACGACACAGGTGTCCTAACGTGGACAAAGTTTTATTCTTGCAATGATAGAAGCTTTTCAGGCTGTTGAAAATAATCCCCAAGCAGTGGTGTAATTTATTTCGGCGGTGGGCAAATTTCCGGGTTCTTTCATATTCAACCGTCTCGTACCTCGAATGTCCGAAGGCTGCGCGCTCTTCATCCAGTCAGGTCCAAGTCGCTTGAATAGGGGCAGCTGTTGCACCCCAAAATTTGCCCAACCTTTTCTAACCTAGGTTTATGTTTCAATTGCATAATCATTTGCATTGTCATCATGTACATAGGGTATTCATCTGCATTGCATAGCATGAGCAAGCTATCTTAACAGGGGATCAAAGTTCTATTCCTATCTCAAGAGGTATATTCAAGGGTTTCATTCATATTCAAGTCTACTCAGGTCATCAGAGAAGAATTGGTGTTTGGAAGTGCTGCCAGGTTGATCAGTGAATTCTCTCCTATCTTGAGACTAGTGGGGGATCATCAGAAGAAGTATGAGCTATGAGCCCAGAGCATGAGGTGTATGGATGTTATGAAGAGCCTATGTGACCATTTTGAATAAGAATCAAGCCATTGGAATGGTTGCCAGAGCCTCAGTTGAAATCAGTCAAATAGGGTCAACACTAGGTCAACTCTAAGTCAAAGGAGTGTTTTGAAGGGCATCAAGGAGCATTTGAATATTGTGGGATTCATTATTTGCTATGTGGATATGGATATGGTATTGTGCTAAAGAAAAATCAAGAGGAGTCAAGGAGAACTGGAGTTACTAAATTAGGGTTTCAGTGTAAAATCCCCTGATTTAGGTCAAACTTCAAAGCAGTGTAACTCAAGATGCAAGCTTCATATGAATTCTTGGTCCACATGAAACTTATAGAGTATCTTCATAGCTTTAATTTGAGTGGTGGAAGTCATCAATATTATTTATAGAACTCAAGTTATGGCTCTTGCAAGTTACAGGTCATCTGAGGGCACTGAAATTTGTCTGTGAAAGTTGTCTGTCTTCCAAGCAACTTTTGACCTTCAAGGATATTTCAAATGGATTCTTGGCCAACATAAGAGTTGTTCCTTATTGTCTTAGATTTCTATAATGGTATGGTATGCCTTCATATGATTTGTGTAACTCTACTTATGGTCTTGGCAAGCAAAGGGTATTTTGGTCATCTGAGAATTATAGGTCATTTCAAGCCTATGCCCAAAACTCATGCAAGGAAGATTCAAATGAAAAACTTCACAACATCAAAGTTTCTCAAAATGCCATTTTAAGTCTAGAAAAGAAGTCATGAAAGTTTGGAAATGCATAAAATGAGACTTGACCAAAGTTGGTGAAAAATGACCTAAAAAAGGCATATAAGTTGAAAAAGTTGAAATGAAAAATTGGTTTGAGAGATTTACAAATCCAAAATGGGTCATCCAATATACCAAATTGATTCCAAACATCATTTTAGAGACATTGGTTCAGCCACTTTTTTGATTTAGGGGTTAAAATTTGGACTTGCTTTGTATTTTTGTTACTTGCATATTAAGGCACCCTTGTAAAACTCAACATAAGTGAAATTTCAAGGCAAGGGGATTGGTTTTGTCACACAATCCATTTCAATAACTCATGAGAGGAGATTTTGACACAAGTTTGGAAGGGTGTGTGCATGAGATATGAGATGATTCAAAGTGTCCTTAAGTGAGAATTACATGAACTTTCCACCACATTCCATACTTTCCTAGATCATTCTAAAACCTTCTAGATCTGTCCATTATCATATATATATTGAATTGAAGCCATTGGTGCAAGAGGTTGGTGAAAAGAAGGAGAGAAAAGAGAGAATTCCATTGTTGCTTCCATTGTAAGAAAGTGTGGAATCCTCCAATATACACCAATTCTGATCAGTTTTTTCTTCATCCATCATCCATTGAAGATTGTGAGTGGGAACAAGCAAGCTCTGAGGCATGTCCATGGAAGATTAAGGTTCTAGGGTTTGAAATTGCAAGATTCATAGCAGGATCCAACCTCACAATTCAAGCACTCATCACCACTATTGTTGCAAACAGAAAGTTTCTCATCAATTAGAGATCATCCTCGAAGGGTTTCAAGCATTGGATCCACCTGCAACTACCTCTACCATAGCTGCTAAGCAGGTTGGTGATCTCTTTCTTATCTCTATGATTAGGTGTTTCTAGGTTAGATCATTGGCGTAGGATTGTTAGGGTTAGGAAAATGAACATGTACCCTCTCTGTTTTGGCCATTAGAGGTAGTTTGATTCATGGTGATGAATCTTTCTTTATCAATAACTCCTGAATTATGGTAAGATAATGTTAGATCTTTGGCTCATAATACTCACCATAACCTATAGATCATTCTGGGGTAATTTGAGCGAGAACTATCATCATGCACATCAGGTGCAAATCAGTGGTACCATGATCTTCCAGCTATCGAGCTCGGTTATGCAATGAGATTCAGCAAAATCTAGGGTTAGGATCTTGTAGAGGGTGAAGAGTAGAGCAGTTTTGGTTTTAAGGTCGTGGCGTTTGGTTGAGGGAGGAGAGAGAACGAGGGACTTGAAGGTTCGTGCATGGCTATGAATTATGCAAACCCTAGGTCTGATTTGGAGAAGACGACACACTAGCCGTTGGATTGTTTCCATTATTTGACCATTTCATCTAATCGTGTGGCTATCATTTGAAGAGAGAAACAGAGGGAATTCTCCGAGTGAAACAATGCGTTTCACTTAAGCATCAGCATGGGCCTTGGATCCAAATTAATATCCCCATCCCCATCAGCGAGCCCAATTGATTTTACGCATGGTTTTGTTGCTTTCTGCACCGTTAATTTAACTATTTTCTTTCATTTTTTTGACTGATTTTCTGATGCTTCGTGGGCCTTGCCATAATGATATTCGCGCCCCCCATTTTATGGCCCAGCTGAGATTTGAACTAGGCGTGTATGCTATTCAGACCCCCTCCCCCTTTTATTTCATATTTTGTGTTTTTTATTTTCTTTTATATTTTTCTCATCTTTAAAAAAAATCATAAAAAATAGGAAATTTGATATTTTTAATTCCTTCTTTTTGTGGTAGGTCAATAATTCTGTCTAGAAAAATATGAAAAAATAAAAACGGCATTTTATTTTGTTTAATATTTTTCATGCATTTTTCATGTAAATAGCATTTTATTAAGTTTAGTTTAATACCTAAATTTGATGATTTTAGTTTGAATAGATGCTTTAGTATTTTTAATCCATTCTTTTTAGGGTGTTTAGTTTAGGACTTCAACTTGTATATAAGATTTAATTCACAATTTTTAGGAATTAATTTTAGGTGATTTGATTAGATGTGAATAACATGAACAAAATTAGGGTTTAGGTGACAACATAGATGAATAAGTTCATTTCCCTTAGGAGTTAGAGATTGAATTTTTGGGGTATGGGACTATAGGGATTAGGGGCAATTATTAGATCCCTTAGAAAATGTTAGGATTCCCCTACTGCTATTGGTATATTGCTTATATTTGCTTGACTGGTGTGGTGTGCCCTCTCTGGGGATTATTTTGTCTGTGTGGGGTATTGGGTTTGTTTGGGACTTGGGGTTTGAGCTGAAGCCTGAGATGATGAAGCCCATTTGAAGATCAGAGACTGAAGACCAACTTCCAGAGTTGATGAGGAGATTCTGTGCAGGCAGCTGTTGAAGTTTGTAGGATCTAGGAGTTAGGCAGAGCCCTAGAGTAGTCAACTTGATTCTCAAACATGGAAGGTCTTGACGGCCTCCATTCTTCTCTGTGATGCAGAGTCTCTCTAAGACACTCACCCCCTTCCTTTGGAAGGCTTGGTACTACTGTCTAAGGGATAGAACTCTTGAGAGAAAATATCCTATGTGTTGTTAGCAGTCTGTTTGCCACCCTTGGTGGTCAACTAATTGCTTAACACCCAATTCACTCTTGTGATTGATCCCTCATCCTGGAGGTTTGAGACTTGAAGAAAAGCCATTGTAGACTGAAGATTGATGACAAAGACCTTGCTTGAAGGCTGTAGAGATGGAGATTGATGCTTGCTGAAGCTTATAGCTGATTGATGAGAACTTGAAGATAGGTGTTGATGCAGAGCTGCTGGGGCTGTTTATTTTAGTTGTTATTCATTTCTGATGTATTGATTGGTTTTCTGGACTGTATTGTTTGCTGTTAACCTGTTGGGTTGAAAGTGAAGTCTGTTCACTTTTGCCTATTGTTTTCTAGGTTCGAGGTTGAGTGGGACTCCCTTGCCTCGCTTGTATTGCTGCATTCATGCATTTTACTGCTTTACTGTATATATCTGTTATTGTTTCTGTTTCCGTCTCTTCCCTTAGGATCTCTGTTTCTCTCTGTGCAAGAGAGGAGCATGATAGACGCTAGGTCTTAACCCATGCATGATAACATTAGGTTAGTTTGATTCCCTTCGCAACCGTAGGTTAGAGTTCTGTCTCTTTCTTTCTCAAAACAAACAGAAAAAACACAATAATATTTCAAACACAATAAAAGCCACTTCTTCCGTAAAGGAATGTGAACTCATCAAAACGTCATTTTTGTCCGCTTGGACTGTTAATCATAAAAACCCTTTTTCAGAAGGAATAAAAACAATCAAGACAAGCTTGTGTCGTACGTGGCCCGAACTACGTTTGCTCTGATCTTTCATGCTGTATGAAAGTACGTAGGCATAGGACGCAATATCCTAGCGAGCAACCTTCCCCTCCTTTCCAGTAGGTAGGCGAACTACGTTGACTCTGATTTCTCGTTCCAGACGAGAATACGTAGGCATAAAGTGCGATACTTTGCCGAGTCATTTTATTTTTCTTTTTAACCCTTGACCTGTAGAGTAGATAGAAATAACAATCCATATCCGAAAACAAGCGTGGATCCCGTCGAGTACGACGGACGTGAGGGGTGCTAATACCTTCCCCTTGCGTAACCGACTCCCGAATCCAGGTTTTGGTTGCGACGACCATACCTTTCCCGTGTTGTGCGAGGTTTACTCTGAGCGTTTCCTTTCCCTCCCGTGGGATAAATAATGCACGGTGGCGACTCTTCTGTCCAGCCGGCGCCGATTTTCGCGGTAGCGACAGGATGCCCTAGGCACAATTGTCTGTCCAGAATAACAAGACACAGAAGATACTGACCGCTGAGAAGACGGAGACCCAACGGATTTTACCGATTCGACTTGAGGATACCCCACATTATTCATGATTGCATTGACCACAATTCCTTCTTCAGTTTGAAAGCTATAGAAAGATTCTGTTTCGCTAGCCTGACCGCTTGAAACATTCTGGATTCTTCCACCATACTCGATGCGCTCTCCTGCCTTTACCAATTCAGAGAAATTTGGTGCAACTCCAAGCATTCTTTCAAAGTACGAACTCTGCAAGGAGTTTACGAACATGCCTTTCAACTTTCGGTCTTGAAGCGGTGGTTGCACTCTAGCAGCAAATTCTCTCCATCTCTGAACATACTTCCTGAAAGGTTCATTGTTCCCTTGAGACAATTCTTGCAGCTGCATGCGACTAGGAGCTTCATCAAGATTGTAGTCATACTGCTTCAGGAAAGCATCGGCTAAATCCGCCCATGATCGGATCTGATCACTCTCTAACTGCATATACCAACTCAGAGATGCCCCAGTCAGACTATCTTGAAAGCAGTGAATCATCAGCTTGTCGTTATGCACGAATGAAGTCATTCTCCGGCAGAACATAACCAAATGTAGCTTCAGACAGCTATCCCCTTTGTACTTCTCGAAATTGGGCGCTTTGAACTTTGGAGGCAATACAAGACCTGGCACCAAACACATGCTCGCAGCATTCAGATCAAGAGTGCTCTTATTCACCAAGGCAGCAATCTGGTCTTCCAACGTCTGAAGTCTTCCCATATACTCAGCAGTCAGTGGGTCCTGAATATTAACCTGCGGAACAACTCTTGGAGGTGGCAAAATCCTTGGGGAATCTGGCGTAGAGAAAGTGGAATTGTGATACTCGAAGTCATTGAGAGAATATAAACCTCTGACAGGGGTTTGCACAGGCTGAGCAACATTGTTCATCTGAGCTCTTTGACCATTGCTATCTCCTTTATTCATAGCTGTGATGGCTTCCCTGATCTGACTCACCTGGTGCTTCAACAATTCGAACTCCTCCCGAGTAACAACCAAGTTCTGCTCTCCTGAAGCCATGATCTATCCCAATGCTAACTCAAGCCCAATGCGAATGTCGGGAAATCAACTGATGAAGCGGACAAAAACGGGTAAGATCCCTATTCCGGATGAGGATGAATATGCAAAATGAAATGCGAATGCAAACTGAAATGCAACAATGCAAAATGAACACACAAGGGACCAAGTGCCCCTGGCTGAGAAGAATCCTCCATACTGGTCTTAGCCAGACCCATAACACTGCTCGAACCTGGTGTAAGCAAATCAAAACGGTACTCAAACCTGGTCTCCAACAGACCTCATAATGCTGTCCTCAAATACCACTGAATCTCAATCAAGAAAACCGGTAATCTGGAAGTCAAGTTACCTGCATAACCCCAAACCCTCTCACAGGTAGGTGTCCTAGTAACTGACAATGGTATGGCATCCTATGCGGTCGTCGGCGTCACAGACTTTCAGGGTTGATGATACGATTCCCAGAAGGAGTGGCATCATCAAATCCTGAAGAGGCCTCACTTAGCCAACTTCTAAATGATCGGTTCCCAGAGTCAACAATCCAACTAACCAGCAACCCGAGCCACCCAAAGGGCAGGACAGAAGGCCAACCAGAAGAACCTCGTCTGAGTGTGGATTTCGCGGGACACTAGGACATGCAAAGCACGTGCGCGCCCGCTACTTTCCACTCTAATTCTAGGTGCACTCAAGCCCAGGTCCGGCTTATCTCTCAATCATAGAACACCCGTCACACCCCAATACAGCAATAATAACAATAATATAATGCTGAAAGTAAATGACAGAAAAAAAATAAATCCATACAAAATCCTCGACGGGAAAACAAGCGTTAGGATTGACTCGCTTAAGGGACGTTGGATCCCAAATGCATAAGGAACTATCGCAGTCCTTAGCAGCCAGGGGACGTTGGATCCCCAGCAGAGTCGCCAGCTGTCGCTACTGCGAAAATCGGCGCCGGCTGAACAGAAGAGTCGCCACCGTGCGTTATTTATCCCAACGAAGGGAAAGGAAACGCTCGGAGTAAACCTACCGCAAAGACGGGAAAGGAAAGGTCATCGCAACCAAATCCTGGGTTCGGGAGTCGGTTACGCAAGGGGAAGGTATTAGCACCCCTCACGTCCTTCGTACTCGACAGGATCCACACTTGTTTTCTGGTACAGATTGTTATTCTATCTATTCTACAGGTCTGGGGTTAAAAGAAAATAAAATGACTCGGCAAAGTATCGCACTTTATGCCTACGTATTCCCGTCTGGAACAAGAAATCAGAGTCAATGTAGTTCGCCTACCTACGGGAAAGGAGGGGAAGGTTGCTCGCTAGGATATCGTATCCTATGCCTACGTACTTTCATACAGCATGAAAGATCAGAGCAAACGTAGTTCGGGCCACGTCTGACACAAGTCTGTCTTGGTTGTTTTTAATCTCCTTCTAAAAAAGGGTTTTTCTGATTACTGGTCCAAGCGGACAAAAATGACGTTTTGATGAGTTCACATTCTTTTACGGAAGAAGTGTCTTTTATTGTGTTTGAAATATTTATTGTGTTTTTCTGTTTGTTTTGAGAAAGAAGAGACAGAACTCTAACCTACGATTGAAAAGGGAAACAAACTAACCTAATGTTATCATGCATGGGTTAAGACCTAATGTCTATCATGTTCCTCTCTTGCACAGAGAGAAACAGAGATCCTAAGGGAATAGACGGAAACAGAGACAATAGCATATATACAATAAAGTAGTAAAATGCATGGATGCAGCAATACAAGCGAGGCAAGGGAGTCCCACTCAACCTCGAACCTAGAAAACAACAGGCAAAAGCGAACAAGATTCGCTTTCAACCTAACAGATTAAATGGCAAACAATACAGTCAGAGAAATTCAAACAATACATCAAAAATTACAGCTAAAATAAACAGCAAACAGCAGTCTTCACCAACATCTGTCTTCAAGTCATCTTCAAACATCTACAGGCTTCAAGCAAGCATCAGTCTTCATCTTCACAACCTTCAATCAAGGTCTTTGTCTTCAATCTTTCAGGGCTTTTCTTCAAGTCTCACTCTCCAAGCTGAGGAACAGTTAAGAGGAGGAACTGGAATGTTAAACAGTTAGTTGACCACCAAAGGTGGCAAACAAACTGTTAACAATAGGTAGAATGTTTCTCTCAAGAGTTCTATCTCTTAGACACTGTCACCAAGCCTTCCAAAGGAAGGGGGTGAGTGCCCTAGAGAGACTCTGCATCATAGAGAGGGATGGAGGCAAACAAAACCTCCCATGTTTGTGAATCAAGTTGCTATTCTAGAGCTCTACCTAACTCCTAGATCCTATAACCTTCAACAGCTGCCAGCAAGGTACACTCTTCATCAACTCTGGAAATGATCTTCACTCCTTTTGCCTTCAATGGCTTCATCAGCAAAGTCTTCAACTCAAACCCAAACCCCAAGCAGGCCCAATACCCCACACAGTCAAATAATAACCCTAGAGAGGGCACACCACACAATCAATCAAATACAGGAAATATACTAGTAGTAATAAAATAATAGGGGAAGTCTAATATTTTCTAAGGGATCTATTATTTACCCTCAATACCCCTATAGTCCCCTCATTCAATTTGTCCTAAAGAAAACCCAAAAGAAATTTGTTTTGTTAAACCTACATTATATTCACAACCCTAAATGATTAGCCTAATGTTTTCTAACTAAAACTACCTAAAATAAATCCTAAAAATTGGTATAAAAAACAAGGGGGCGCCTAATATATGTATCTAGTTATACTAAAAAAATTGGCCTAAAAAGATTATGAGAACCACCTAAAAGAAATTCTACAAAAACTATATACAAACTAAAAGAATTTAAAAAGGCATTAAAAGAAAAAATGTGCAAAAAATATTAAAAGAAAATAAAATGGAAATTTTATTACATGATATTTTTCTACACAGAAATATGAAAATGGTAAAAAAACAACCGATCAAAAATATGGAATTTCCAATTTGTTATGAATTTTCAAACAATTAAGGAAAATAAATGAAATTAAAATGAAGTAAAATGGGCCAGGGGTGCAGTTAGTAAGAGAACGCATTGGAAAATGGCTGATGGGCCCAGACTGGGGGTGCGCGTAGCAAGGCGCGCCTGGGCCCAGTTTAATCAGAAAAACTCAAAAAAACAGAAGAAAAAGAAAAAGCCACGCGGTGAAAAAAGTAAAGAATCACAATTCATTTGGATTGGGCCTTGGATTGGGGGGTGCCAATAGCATTATTCAACTTAAGCCCATGATCAATTTTAAGTGAAACGATTGAGTTTTGGGATTAACTCAGAATTCTTCACAAGCGATGTTCAACAGGGACCGTTGGATCTTAATCCTAGTCAAAAGTCTCACACAGATCTAACGGCGGCTAACCCATCTTCTCCATTCAAATGCACGATGGAGCCAAAACTCCATGGATGAACACTCAAGCATCCCTCATCTGCAGCCACTCGGGTTCCTCCATTTCTCGACCAAAATCGAAAACTAAAATCCCAGACTTACTCCATTTTTCACCCTGGTTCGGATCATCATCTCAAAATCCACTGATACGAACCCTAGCTCTAAACCCGATGGTAACCCCCAAAATATGATCAAGAACCAACGTTAACAATACATGAAATTAATGGTACGAACTTGTTCATCACCTATCACTGATCTAATCTTGCTAAAGAACCAACATTATCTCTCACTATACTTCAAGTTATCGCCCTTAACAGAATTTAGGTCACCATAAAAATCATCACCAAATGGACTCAAAGCTTCCAGAAAGTTTCATCTAATGATCTCCTAACATTCTAACCTATCAATTTCGATCAATTGCGCATGAATTAAGGAGTAGAGATCAAGATGCATACCTGAGAAAATGTGTGAACCAGATGGTGAAAAGCTCCAATTCAGGGTGTAACAGCCCAAATTTCATTAAATAATTAATTGTAGTAATTAATTGATTTAGTGGGATTTTATTTAATATTGGAATTAATTTTTATTAATTGGAATTAATAGAGAATTGAAAGGAAATTGGAAGGAAGGAAAATAAAAGGAATATATAAGTGAGAAAGAAAAGAAAAGAAAGATAGAAAACATTTGGAAAGAAAGAGGAAAGAAGAAGAAAGAAGAGAAAGAGAAGAGAAGAAGAGGAAAAGTGGAAATCATCAAGAACCAACATCAAAGCTCCGATTAATCGAGGTAAGGGTGAGAAATGTTTCTATTTGATCATTGCATGATGTTATGTATGTTGGGTTGGGGTTTTGGTAGAGTTTTCATCACTTTCCAATTAGGGCAAATGTTGGATAAATCGGTAGATTGATGATTTAATCGGTTGAAACTGAGTAATAATACCGTAGAATAGTCGGGTAACATGTATTGATGCTGTTTATACTGATTTGGAGGTGTAAGAGAGGGTTGATGATGGATTGGTGAAGGAGGAACTGAGTGAGAATCTGTTCTGCGCAGGTTCGCTGGCTCTCGCCAGGCGAGCGAAGGCGAAGCTTCGCCAGGCGAAGCCTAGCGAATGCTGGCGAGTAATTATGATTAAGTCCCAGTGGACTTCGCTGGCGAGTTCGCCAAGCGAAGGTGGATAGCGAAGGTTCGCCCAGCGAAGGTGCTGGCAAATGGTGGCGAATGAAGTCAGTAGCTACTGACTTGGGCTCGCTGGGAAGTCTCGCCAGGCGAAGCCTAGCGAGTGTTCGCCAGGCGAAGGCCAGGCGAAGGTTCGCTGCGAGGGTTCTCCAGGCGAATGAAGGCAAATGTGACAGCATTTTTCTTTTGCTGTGTTGCTCATGTGGTGATTGTTTGATTGATTCACATAGGTTAATACCTCTATGATATGATATAGATATGATCTATTGTGATGATGTGTACTGTGGGTAGCCTCCGGGCGTGAATCCTAGTTGATGTGCGATGCGTATTAATTATGATAATAGAAATACATGTGAATACAATGATGAATGTATGTGTATTGTCCAATGAACTTGCGAATGCTTAATGGGTATACAATTATGTAATGAGTATGCATGAGAACATTTTGAATATGTGTGCATAACTTATAATTGTATGATTGGTATTGCGATGTGAATACCTTGATTGTTGTGATAATTAGAGATACATGGGAATACAATGAGGAATGTATGTGTATCGTCTAATGAATTGTGAGTGCATATATGTATGCGATTGTTGTGTGAATGCATGGGAACATATGTGATATGTGTGCATTGTTGTTGAATATGATGATGTGTGAAATGAATACATTGATAAATGTTTGATATATGTTGTATGTGCAATCATGATGAAATTCTCGAAGGGGTGAATTATTCGAATGCATGGGATTAAGACGCGGGAACGGTCTTAAGTGCATTTATTGTGATTGGTTGATTGTACATGCATCATTCAATCAAGAGGCAATGTCTGTTAGTTTCGTGGAAACTAGTGGCTTGTCCCAAACCTAGAAGGGTGGGTTTGAAGCCTAGGGGACGGGCTTGGTTGTTATCGGTCTAGAAGGGTGGACCCGGTTTAAAGTGAAAACCGAAAAAAGATAACGAGTTATCGGCCTATAAGGGTGGACCCGGTTTAGAGTGAAAACCGAAAAAAGATAACGAGAGTCGGTACCGCATAGCATTGAGTTGCATTGGATATGTTGAGTCACATTGCATAATATTGTTGTTGTATAAATGTGCTTGTGAATGATTGTGAAATTAAGCATGAAGGGATGTGCTTATGAATGTTCATAATGTTGATATATGTGAACGCGATATGATTATGATTATGAGAATGAAGTGTGGTGAGAAATTTGAATAAGTGTTATATGATTACCTATATATGTGATCTTATGGTTTGATTATTATGGTTATATTTCTCACCCTTCTGCTGTTTTATAATGCTCTATGAGGCATTGCAGATTAGGATGCTGGAGTCCTTTTGTGAAGTTAGTCTTCATTCTTTTGAGTCGGCTGCTCTGATATGTAACACCGGGTAGTTAGACTAGTATAGTCATTCTTTTGTGATACATTGCGATGTATCAGCTGATGTGGTTTTGTAATCTAACTGATATGATGTATTAATCTGGATGACTTATGTGCATTTGAATTAATATTTTGGAACTGATTAAATGATGTTATCTTCCGCTTAAATTAAATGTTGAAATGTGATTTCCAAAACTACGAAAATGTTACATATTTTATGGAGCAAAATGTTAAAGAGTTTTGATGGTGAATTTGTGACATTCTTCTTTTATACCTTATTATAAAACCTTTTTACTCTGATAATTTGTATGTGCTTAATTGTTTTATATGCATTTATTTGGGGTATAGAAGGGGGTGTTACAATAGTGGTATCAGAGCAGGTCGGTCCGTCCGGCCAAGTTGTTAGAGTGTTTTTCCCTGTGTGTTATTGATATGCGTGTGATGCATTATCAATATTGGTTGTTCTTATGTAGTTCTGTTGTTGGAATTAGTAAGATGGTTGCAGGGAGGAACGACGAAGCGATTGCGGAGGCATTGACGAGATTGGCGGGGGCAATTGGGCAGAATCCTCCGGCCAATGTGAATGTGAGGAATCATGCTGATGATGGATTCCGTGCTTTGGGGAAATTCCAAAAGAATAACCCTCCGGTCTTCAAGGGAACTCATGAAACGGACAAGGCACAAATTTGGTTGAAAGCTGTGGAAAAGATTTTTCGAGTTATGAATTGCTCGGATGCACAGAAGGTGCAGTTTGGGACTCATATGCTCGAAGAAGAAGCTGAAGATTGGTGGGGTAATACTCGCCAAAGATTTGAGGAAGATGATATTGTGATTACGTGGGATTTGTTTAGAGAAACCTTTTTGGAGAAGTATTTTCCAGAGGATGTGCGGGGGAAGAAAGAGATCAAATTTCTTGAGTTGAAGCAAGGTAATTCGACGGTTGCTGAGTATGCGGCGAAATTTGAGGAGTTGATCAAATTTTGTCCTCACTATAATACTGGTAATGCTGAGAGGTCTAAGTGCCTCAAGTTTGTGAACGGTTTGAGACCCGAGATTAGGCAAGCTATTGGATATCAGGAAATCAGGCGGTTTTCTGAGTTGGTTAACAAGAGCAGAATTTATGACGAAGACAGTAGGGCTAGGTCTAGCCACTACAAGAGCCTAAGTGATAAGAAAGGAAAAGGCCAATTCAGAGGGAAACCTTACGTAACTCCTGCTGATAAGGGGAAACAAAGGGTTGGTTTCGGTAAGAAACCAAGTGGGGGAGTTTCTACTCCGGTGAGATGTTATAGGTGCGGTGAAGAGGGACATCGTGCTCCGGAGTGTAAAAGTGTTGAAAAAAAGTGTTTTAAGTGTGGCAAGCCAGGCCACAAGGCTCTAGAGTGTAGAAGCGGTGCGGGTGTTACTTGCTATAACTGTGGTGAGCAAGGGCACATCAGTACCAAATGCAATAAGCCGAAGAAGAATCAAGGGAGTGGGAAAGTGTTCGCTCTATCTGGATCTGAGACTGCTAGCGACGATCGATTGATCCGTGGTACGTGCTTCATTAATGGTACACCTTTGATCGCTATAATTGATACCGGAGCTACGCATTCTTTTATTTCTTTGGATTGTTTTAGAAGGTTGAGTCTTGAGTTGTCTGTGATTGGTGGCGGTATGGTTATTGATACTCCTGCTATGGGTTCGGTAACTACACCGTATGTTTGCTTGAATTGCCCGTTGAGTATTTTCGGTAGAGATTTTGGGATAGATTTAGTGTGTCTTCATTTAGATCAACTTGATGTCATTCTTGGAATGAATTGGTTAAAATTCAATCGTGTGTATATTAACTGTTTTGACAAAACGGTTATTTTTCCCGATTCGGATGTTGAAAGGGAATTGTTTATGACGAGGAAACAAGTGAAGGAATCGGTACAAGATGGGGCTAAGGTATTTATGCTTATGGCAACTTTGAGGACTAGTGAAAGTGAAGAGATTGATGCTTTGCCCATTGTTAGGGATTTTCTGGAAGTATTCCCTGAAGAGATAAAGGATTTACCGCCAGAGCGAGAAGTGGAGTTTTCGATAGATTTGATTCCTGGAACTAGTCCGATATCGATGGCTCCATATCGTATGTCGGCTTCGGAGTTAAAAGTGTTGAAGAGTCAACTTGAGGATTTGCTTGAAAAGAAGTTTATTCGTCCGAGCGTGTCACCGTGGGGTGCACCGGTGTTGTTGGTTAAGAAGAAAGAGGGTTCTATGAGGCTCTGTGTGGATTACAGACAGTTGAACAAAGCGACTATTAAGAATAAGTATCCACTTCCAAGGATTGATGATCTGATGGATCAGTTGGTTGGTGCAAGTGTGTTCAGCAAGATTGATTTGAGATCTGGGTATCATCAGATTCGTGTGAAAGCTGAGGATATTCAGAAGACGGCCTTTCGGACGAGGTATGGACACTATGAGTATTCTGTGATGCCATTTGGTGTGACTAATGCACCAGGTGTATTTATGGAGTACATGAATAGGATTTTCCATCCTTATTTGGATAAGTTTGTGGTGGTGTTTATTGACGACATCTTGGTTTATTCGAAGAACGAAGGAGAGCATGCCGAGCATCTGAAGATTGTGTTATCTGTGCTGAGAGGGAAGCAGTTGTTCGCGAAGCTTTCTAAGTGTGAATTTTGGTTGAAGGAAGTTAGTTTCCTTGGTCATGTGATTTCTAGTAGTGGTATTGCGGTCGATCCGTCGAAGGTTGAAGCGGTGTCGCAATGGGAGACTCCGAAGTCAATTTTTGAGATAAGAAGTTTTCTTGGTTTAGCCGGTTATTATCGGAAGTTTATTGAAGGATTTGCTAAGTTATCGTTTCCGTTGACGCAGTTGACTAGGAAAGGTCAAGCCTTTGTTTGGGACGCCAAGTGTGAAGCGAGTTTTCAAGAACTTAAGCGAAGGTTGACGACAACTCCTGTTTTGATTCTGCCAAATCCGGAAGAACCCTTCGTTGTGTATTGTGATGCTTCTTTGATGGGTTTAGGAGGTGTGTTGATGCAGAATAACCAAGTTGTAGCTTATGCTTCGAGGCAACTCAAAGTGCATGAGAAGAATTATCCGACGCATGACTTAGAGTTGGCCGCCGTTGTGTTCGTGTTGAAACTTTGGAGGCATTATCTGTTTGGCGCAAGATTTGAAGTGTTTAGAGACCACAAGAGTTTGAGACATATTTTTGATCAAAAGGAATTGAATGCGAGACAAAGAAGATGGCTTGAACTTTTTAAGGATTTTGATTTTGGCTTGAACTACCATCCGGGTAAAGCGAATGTAGTAGCAGACGCATTGAGTCGGAAATCATTGCATATGTCGGCGTTGATGGTGAAAGAGTTAGAATTGGTCGAGCAATTTCGAGATTTGAGTTTGGTATGTGAGAGAACTTCTTTTGGATTTCAGTTGGGTATGTTAAAGCTTACAAGTGGTATTTTGGATGAAATTCGAGAAGGACAGAAATCGGATTTGAGCTTAGCTGATCGGTTGACTTTAATCAACCAAGGCCAAGGTGGTGATTTTCGGATTGATGAGAATGGTATTATGAGATGTCGGGATCGAGTTTGTGTTCCGAACATGGTTGAGCTTAAGAAGAGCATCCTTGAGGAAGGGCATCGTAGCGGATTGAGTATTCATCCGGGTGCTACTAAGATGTATCAGGATTTGAGGAAAGTATTTTGGTGGCCTAGTATGAAGAAGGATATTGCAGAATTTGTGTATTTTTGTTTGACTTGCCAGAAGTCGAAGATTGAGCATCAGAAGCCATCAGGTTTGATGAAGCCGTTGTTTATTCCTGAGTGGAAATGGGATAGTATCTCCATGGATTTTGTATCGGGTTTGCCGAGGACGCCGAGTAATTTTGAGGCTATTTGGGTTATCGTGGACAGGTTGACTAAATCTGCTCACTTTATTCCTATGCGTATGGATTACCCTTTGGAGAAGTTGGCTAAGTTGTATATTGAGAGGATTGTGTGTCTGCATGGTATTCCGTTAAGTATTGTTTCGGATAGAGATCCGCGGTTTACTTCGAGATTTTGGGAGAGCTTGCAGAGTGCTTTGGGTACTAAGTTGCGTTTGAGTTCAGCGTATCATCATCAGACTGATGGTCAGACGGAGAGGACGATTCAGTCGCTTGAAGATCTTTTGAGAGCTTGTGTATTGAAAAAAGGAGGAGCTTGGGATAGCTACTTGCCTTTGATTGAGTTTACCTACAACAACAGTTTCCATTCGAGTATTGGTATGGCACCATTTGAGGCGTTGTATGGTAGGCGGTGTAGGACACCATTGTGTTGGTTCGAGTCCGGAGAGAGTTCTGTTGTTGGACCCGAGTTAGTTCAACAGACTACTGATAAGATCAAGATGATTCAAGAGAAGATGAGAGTTGCTCAGAGTTGTCAGAAGAGTTATTATGACAAGAGGAGGAAGGCACTTGAATTTCAAGAGGGAGATCATGTGTTTCTTCGAGTCACTCTGATGACAGGTGTTGGTAGGGCACTGAAGTCGCGCAAGTTGTCGCCGCATTTCATTGGTCCTTATCAGATTTTGCAAAGGATAGGAGAAGTGGCCTATCGTGTGGCTTTACCACCGTCGCTTGCTAATCTTCACGATGTATTCCATGTATCTCAGTTGAGGAAATACATTGCGGATCCGTCTCATGTAGTCCAAATAGATGATGTGCAGGTGAGAGATAACCTGACTGTTGAGACATCACCTATGCGGATTGAGGATCGGAAATTGAAGCAGCTTCGAGGTAAAGAGATTGCCTTAGTGAAGGTCGCTTGGGGAGGACCGGCTGGTGGAAATGTTACTTGGGAGCTTGAGAGTCAGATGAAAGAGTCGTATCCAGAACTGTTTGAATCAGGTAACATTTTCGAGGACGAAAATTCCTAAAGTGGGGGAGAGTTGTAACAGCCCAAATTTCATTAAATAATTAATTGTAGTAATTAATTGATTTAGTGGGATTTTATTTAATATTGGAATTAATTTTTATTAATTGGAATTAATAGAGAATTGAAAGGAAATTGGAAGGAAGGAAAATAAAAGGAATATATAAGTGAGAAAGAAAAGAAAAGAAAGATAGAAAACTTTGGAAAGAAAGAGGAAAGAAGAAGAAAGGAGAGAAAGAGAAGAGAAGAAGAGGAAAAGTGAAAATCATCAAGAACCAACATCAAAGCTCCGATTAATCGAGGTAAGGGTGAGAAATGTTTCTATTTGATCATTGCATGATGTTATGTATGTTGGATTGGGGTTTTGGTAGAGTTTTCATCACTTTCCAATTAGGGCAAATGTTGGATAAATCGATAGATTGATGATTTAATCGGTTGAAACTGAGTAATAATACCGTAGAATAGTCGGGTAACATGTATTGATGCTGTTTATACTGATTTGGAGGTGTAAGAGAGGGTTGATGATGGATTGGTGAAGGAGGAACCGAGTGAGAATCTGTTCTGCGCAGGTTCGCTGGCTCTCGCCAGGCGAGCGAAGGCGAAGCTTCGCCAGGCGAAGCCTAGCGAATGCTGGCGAGTAATTATGATTAAGTCCCAGTGGACTTCACTGGCGAGTTCGCCAAGCGAAGGTGGATAGCGAAGGTTCGCCCAGCGAAGGTGCTGGCGAATGAAGTCAGTAGCTACTGACTTAGGCTCGCTGGGAAGTCTCGCCAGGCGAAGCCTGGCGAGTGTTCGCTGAGAGAGTTCGCCAGGCGAAGGCCAGGCGAAGGTTCGCTGCGAGGGTTCGCCAGGCGAATGAAGGCGAATGTGACAACATTTTTCTTTTGCTGTGTAGCTCATGTGGTGATTGTTTGATTGATTCACATAGGTTAATACCTCTATGATATGATATAGATATGATCTATTGTGATGATGTGTACTGTGGGTAGCCTCCGGGCGTGAATCCTAGTTGATGTGCGATGCGTATTAATTATGATAATAGAAATACATGTGAATACAATGATGAATGTATGTGTATTGTCCAATGAACTTGCGAATGCTTAATGGGTATACAATTATGTAATAAGTATGCATGAGAACATTTTGAATATGTGTGCATAACTTATAATTGTATGATTGGTATTGCGATGTGAATACCTTGATTGTTGTGATAATTAGAGATACATGGGAATACAATGAGGAATGTATGTGTATCGTCTAATGAATTGTGAGTGCATATATGTATGCGATTGTTGTGTGAATGCATGGGAACATATGTGATATGTGTGCATTGTTGTTGAATATGATGATGTGTGAAATGAATACATTGATAAATGTTTGATATATGTTGTATGTGCAATCATGATTAAATTCTCGAAGGGGTGAATTATTCGAATGCATGGGATTAAGACGCGGGAACGGTCTTAAGTGCATTTATTGTGATTGGTTGATTGTACATGCATCATTCAGTCAAGAGGCAATGTCTGTTAGTTTCGTGGAAACTAGTGGCTTGTCCCAAATAGAAGGGTGGGTTTGAAGCCTAGGTGACGGGCTTGGTTGTTATCGGTCTAGAAGGGTGGACCCGGTTTAAAGTGAAAACCGAAAAAAGATAACGAGTTATCGGTCTAGAAGGGTGGACCCGGTTTAGAGTGAAAATCGAAAAAAGATAACGAGAGTCGGTACCGCATAGCATTGAGTTGCATTGGATATGTTGAGTCACATTGCATAATATTGTTGTTGTATAAATGTGCTTGTGAATGATTGTGAAATTAAGCATGAAGGGATGTGCTTATGAATGTTCATAATGTTGATATATGTGAACGCGATATGATTATGATTATGAGAATGAAGTGTGGTGAGAAATGTGAATAAGTGTTATATGATTACCTATATATGTGATCTTATGCTTTGATTATTATGGTTATATTTCTCACCCTTCTGTTGTTTTATAATGCTCTATGAGGCATTGCAGATTAGGATGCTGGAGTCCTTTTGTGAAGTTAGTCTTCATTCTTTTGAGTCGGTTGCTCTGATATGTAACACCGGGTAGTTAGACTAGTATAGTCATTCTTTTGTGATACATTGCGATGTATCAGCTGATGTGGTTTTGTAATCTAACTGATATGATGTATTAATCTGGATGACTTATGTGCATTTGAATTAATATTTTGGAACTGATTAAATGATGTTATCTTCCGCTTAAATTAAATGTTGAAATGTGATTTCCAAAACTACGAAAATGTTACATATTTTATGGAGCAAAATGTTAAAGAGTTTTGATGGTGAATTTGTGACATTCTTCTTTTATACCTTATTATAAAACCTTTTTACTTTGATAATTTGTATGTGCTTAATTGTTTTATATGCATTTATTTGGGGTATAGAAGGGGGTGTTACACAGGGCTTGTCTTGCTCCAGATTCGTTCAAGATGTGGAACTCTTGGTTCTATATGCACTGAATCTTGCTCCAACAGCCTGTATCCTTGAAACAGAAAATCTGTTGCAGATGAAACTTGGAAACTGCAAGAACACAATCTAGCCAGTAATCTACACCAATTCTGATGGTTACACACTCAGTGAGGATTATAGAGTTGATTTGGATTGAAAATTTGAAGGAATGATGGAGAATTATGAGAATTCGAAGCAATTTGCAAGAGAGAAGTGAGAAAGTGATTCTGAGATTTTCTACCAAATGAATCACCAAAATTGCTTTGGATCAGTTAGAATGCTTATATAGATGAAGATAGAATGTTCTGGAACTTGCTAGAATGATCCAAGGAGAAACTTGATATCTCATGGCATGAGATTTTGAAAATGGTGAGTTGAAAAACCAGCTGGTGAATGCCTTGTCACAGCTCCAAAATGAGGCTTGAATTTCTCTTCAAATGAGAAATAAGAAGTGTTTGAATGGTCCTTTGCATTGTGCCTTGACCATAGCTTGGTTTGGCAAGTGTTACTTCATACATAAGCAACCAATGATAACTCTCAAACTTTGAACTAAACTCAAAAATCCACTATTGCCAATGGTCTCAAAACATTATTTCCAATCAAAATGACCTATAATTTCACCCCATTGGGACATGTATTGCAAAATCTCATTTTTGGGTCACTTTTATTCATTAAATTCACCTTTAATTGACCAAATTTGCAATCTTGAGCTATGAGCAATTTCCAACTTCCATGACCACTTTTCTAGACTCAACATGTCATTTGGAACAACTTTTATGTTGTGAAGTTTTTCATTTGAAGCTTCCTTGTATGAGTTTTAGGCATATGCTTGAAATGACCTATAATTCTCAAATGACCAAAATACCCTTTGCTTGCCAAGGTCATAAGTAGAGTTCCACAAATCAGATGAAGGCATACCATACCTTTCTAGAAAGCTAAGATCATGAGGAAAAACTTTCATGTTTACCATAAATCCATTTGAAAGCTCCTTGAGGGGTAAACGTTGCTTGGAAGACAAGTAACTTTCACAGACAAAATTTCAGATGCCTCAGATGACCTGTAACTTGCAAGGACCATAACTTGAGTTCTATAAATCTCCTTGATTCCTTCCACCACTAAAATTAAAGGTATTGAGATCCTATACAAGTTTCATGTTGGCCAAGGATCCATTTGAGGCTTGCATTTTGACTTAACTTGCTTGGAAGTTTGACCTAAACCAGGGGATTTTACACAGAAACCCTAATTTAGAAACCTCTCTCCTTCTTGATTTCTCTTGATTTCTCCTTGTCACAACACCACATCCATATCTACATGTCAAATGATGAACCCCAAATCTTTCAAATAGACCTTGATGCCTTTCAATCAAGCATTTAACCTAGGGTTGACCCAGATGAAACCCTAGTTGACTGTCTTCAACTGCAACTCTTGTAATCACATCAATGACCTGTCTCACTTTCAAAATGACTCTCTAGATCTTCCATGATGTCTATATACCCTCCATGCTCAATTCACAGCTCACAGCTTCTTTGATGATCTTCAAATACACTCAAGATAGGAGACAGATCCACTGCTTGATCCACTGACTTCTTAGATTTCAATTTCTTTCTGATGACTTGGATAGGCTTGAATTTGAATAAGAACCTCTTGATAGGCTCATAGAGATAAGAATAGTACTTGGTCCCTTGTTGAATGACTTGCTATGCTATGCTATGCAAATGATTAGACTATGCACATGACTTTTTATGCAAATGACAATGCAATTGAAACATAAACTAAATGAAATAAGTTGAGCAAAATTTAGGGTGCAACAGTATGTTTCATGATTTTCTTGGTCATAAAACATCTCAATGTGTTCTTTTTAGGGATTTGGTGCAAAAGGCTTTGAAAGAAGGCAGATTCCAATTTGGCGAAAAGCCAAAGATGCAAGTGGATACAGATCCTTTGAAAGTTGAGGAGGCCTTGTATGCTGAACCTTTTGAGTGCATGATGGTTGAAACAACTGATGGTCTCGACGAAGCCTTGCATGCTGAACCCTCTGAATGCATGATGGTCGAAACTACTGGTGGTTTCGACATGAACACTGAAGATGAGTTGGGGGCAGTCTATCTTCAAGCTGGAAAAGATTTGACTGATTTCCAAGAAAAATGTCGAGTGAGAGGGTCGAAGGTTGTGCTATGTCCAAGATGCAGTGTCATCTTTGATGAAAAATCATCGAAAAAGTATGAACCAAATAAGAAGAAGGCGCTTGAAGGAGAAAAACCTTTCATTCCAAGATTTGTGTTTGACAAAAGGGGAGCCCCTCGATGAAATGAAGAGTTCAGAAGGAAATTCCAGCAACCTCGACCAAAGATCTTTCGTCCTCTGTCGGACACCCCGCAAGAAAAATGGGTGGAACCAGTGAATCAAAAAGGGGGCAAGAGGCCAAAATGGAGAGTACTTGATCTGGAGACAGAAGCGAGGAACCCAAAGAAAAGAATTGGACCTAAATGCTATGTGGTTTCTCTTAATTACAAAGGGAAATACCCCATGAAAAGAATGCAATGGAGGCATCATGAGAGGAATAAGAAAGCTGAGAGAGAGGCTTCAGCATCACAACTGAAACCTGTTGAAACTCCTGGGCCGAAAATGCACTATCCAAAATGAAGGCTGGCCGAGAAGGAAAAAATTATGGCGAATCAGACGCTGGCTATGAATGTTGATCCTTCAGGAGAAAAGGAGATAATATCTGCCTAGAACATGGAGTACACTCCTCTGATTAAGGAGGAAGAACCTGAATACACTCCTCAGTTGGATGAGGAAGAACCTGAATACACTCCCCAGTCGGATGAAGAAGAGCTTAAGCATACTCCTTCACCAGAAGATGAGATGGTCGACGATAATTATGGTGAAGACTTTGTCATCAACTGCGGTATTGTGTCAGTGTTATCTACTGAATATGACAGAGTGTCGAAAGTTTTTGAAGCTGACGAAGACTTTGTGCAAGACAAAACTGTTGAAGACAAACCATTGTGTTACTATGTTATGAACAGTGGTGTAGTGGAAGAGCAAAAAGGCTATGTTTGAGAAGCCTAGTCTAAGAATGATGTATCATCTGAAACCATTATTCATAAGGGCAAAGGTAAATGGGATGCCAGTAAACAATGTGTTTGTCGATAGAGGGCAGATGTCAATTTAATTCCTCATACCTTGTTCAAAATGATGGGAAAGTGTGATGCCGATCTTCGACAACACAATATGGTTTTAACCAACTATGAAGCAAAAACCAGTAACATACTAGGAGTAATCCAAGTCAAACTGGATGTTGGTACAACTACCCGATCAATGTTGTTCATGGTGATAAACTCTAAAGCAAACTTTAATTTGCTGTTAGAATGTGAATGGATCCACTGAGTAGGTGCAGTGCCATCAACCTTACACCAAAGTTAATTATCTGGAGAAAAGATGGCATTGTAAAGAATATCAAAGCTGATTAGAGTTACTATAGAATCAAAGAAGTGAAGGGCGTGAAGAAGTCCTTCAACCAACATTTATAAAATGTTGCATCTTATGATGGCGAATCATAAGTTTACACCTCTATCAAAAATACAAATCATTTCCTGAGTCTAGATCCTGGATATGAGTTTATCTGGGATACCAAAGAGGCAATAGAGCCGAAAGAAGTGATTCCACCTACGGGGTGGCCTGAGGTCGATGAAGATGACCATTGACTCAAAAAGTATGGCTCAAATTTTGGCCTATCTGGCTAAAAACTTTTCTGGCACAAGAAGCCGAGAAAATACAAAATTTGGTTGTCGAGGCCAAACTCAAAAAACATGAAGATGGCCAACAAGGCCAAACAACAGATTCAGAAATCCGGAGGCTAGATCGTATCTACGACAATGAGCCTTTGGGGTTTGAGAAAGACCCATTGAATGAATGGCAGAGAATGCAAGCATAAGATCCACTCGAAGAAATAGATTTGGGAGTTGGAGTCACAAAAATAGATTTGGGAGTTGGGTCGACAATGAAGGTGAAGCTTATCGAATTATTGAAAGAGTACAAATATTGATTTTCCTAGGATTATAGCAAGATGTCTGGTTTGAGTCGAAGCATGGTGGAAAATCGCTTACCTATTTAACCAGGGAAAAGGCTAGTGAAGCAACATCCTTGAAGGTTTGCTCCATGTAAGTTCTATGTTTTTTAGATTGGCTGCATTTTGGTAAAACAACATGCTATTAGTAAGATGTTGAACCAGATGTTCTGCCATGACAGTCAGAATTCATATTCTACATGATGTTGTGACATGTTCCAGGACATGTTTGTCGCTATTGCGAAAATTGTGTGCCGGCAAAATAGAAGAGTCGCCACCTCTCGTTATTTATCCCTCAGAGCAGAAAAGGAAACAATCGGAAAAAACCTGACGGAAGGGTATAAGACAAGGTCTTCGCAACCATTGTCTGGGTTCGGGAGTCGGTTACGCAAGGGGAAGGTATTAGCACCCCTCACGTCCATTGTACTCGATGGGATCCATGCTTGCTGGTTTGTCTACGGGTGAAAAACAATTTATCTACGGCTTCTAGGGTTAAACGGAAAGAAATTGACTCGATAGAGCATCGCACTCTATGCCTACGTATTCCCTCGTGCAATGGGAAAGTCAGAGTCAACGTAGTTCGGGAAACTATGGGGGAATTTACTCGTCGAGATATCGCATCTCGTGCCTACGTACTTCCACACGGCGTGAAAGATCAGAGCTTCCGTAGTTCGGGCTAACTACGTCTAGACAGGGTGTTCTCGATCACACAGGGGTGAGAGAAAGAATTGACGATACTAGCGTATGCATTCTAGCAGTTAGGTGTATGCTGCTCGCTCGACGGAGACTTAGGCGTTACCTATTTGCGGTAGAACGGACGTAGTATGTCGGGTTTTGAAGGTATGGGAACCTACGGGTTCTAGAACTACGATCTGGTCTCGATTGTGCTCGGGCAAGAGAAAGGGAAACATCAGTCGTCAGCGGGAAAGTCTCGATCGCATGGCAGCGAGAGAACAGAGAAGTTAGTTGTTAGTGTGCTCGCTAGGATATCGCATCCTATGCCTACATATTCTCGTATGGTACGAGAAATCAGAGTAGCTGTAGTTCAGCTAACTACAGCAAACTGGGAAAAGGGAAAAAGGGAGCTCGCTAGGATATCGCATCCTATGCCTACGTACTCTCGTCTGGTACGAGAGATCAGAGCAAACGTAGTTCGACGGGAAAACGAGTCTCGATTGCACAGGGGCAAGAGAAGGGGTCTCAATCGCCTGAACGCGAGAGAAAAGGGTTTCGATCGCACGGGGGCGAGAACAAAGAGGAAGCAGGCTTACGCCTAAACGGGAAGGAACTCGGGACACACACGCAAGAACCTAAGGCGTAGGAGCGAATGCGTCGCATGTCACCCAAAGGGTACCATACTAGACATCCTAGACGATTGAGAAGAAACTCCTCAACTGTCATTTCCTACGTATCTAACGATACAACTCACAACACTCGACGGTTGCACGAAGACTTGAATAAGATGATGATGAACGAAGCGGCTCCGTTGGCTCCTGACATGTGCGCAAGCTCCATTCCAATCTTGTCCTCTCTGGGTCCTTGATGAGGACGCTCAAATCAGGAACAATGTAACGCTTAGACCGTCATGGTTCGACTTATACAAGAAATCGAACTCTCAGCGTATTGATGTCCGTAGCTGTTGCACCCCAAAATTTGACCAACCAATTATCGCATTTGGCTTATGTTTTAACTCATTTTGCATTTTTGCATTCGCATACCGTATACATTACATTTTTGCTGTCAGAGTGGTTTTATCGGGATTGCAGCCTCTCCTGGCGTTCCAGGCATTTCAGGCCAGTTCGAATACGAGGATTTATTTTGAGAATTTGTGCCCGTCCTGGTGTTTTCAGCTCTCGCTGTTGTTTTTGAGGACATTTCGGTGTCCGGTTTTTACCGCTTATTTTGCTATGTTCGCGCATCCTTTTTTAATCGATTTAATTGACCTTCCTTGCATTTTTAGATTTTTCTCTTAATTTCTAGACTTTTAAAGAGATTTTAATTGTTTGTCTAGATTTGAGATTGATTTTAAAAGGTTTTAACTCGAATCCCTGCCGGAAACTGCATCCATGTTCATCATCTTTCCAGTGTTTTCACGATATTCATCGTGTTCCTATGAGCGTTCATGTGATCTTCATCATTTTTCCGGTAGAAACTCATAGTGTTCATCATTTCATCAAATATATTCTTCGTGTTCATCATCCTATCTCCAGAAACCTCACCAGAAATTCATCCTTCAAGAAACTTCACCGGAAGTTCATCTAGCAAGATTCATCAGTCCTTCAACCAGCTTCACGTGTTTCTTCCAGATTTGTTCATCGTTCCTCAAGAACTTCATGAACGCCACAGATCTTCAAGCAATGTTCATCAACAATGAAGATCTCCGCCACAGATCTTCAAGCAATGTTCATCAACAATGAAGATCTCCGCCACAGATTTGTTCTCCGTCGCTTTTCCAGAAGATCCAGAAACAATAATCTTCAAGGGAATACGTAGGCATAGAGTGCGATGCTTTGCCGGTGAGCTCTGATCTTTCACGCCGTGTGGAAGTACGTAGGCACGAGATGCGATATCTCGGCGAGCAAATTCCCTGTAGTTTCCCGAACTACGTTGACTCTGACTTTCCCATTGCACGAGGGAATACGTAGGCATAGAGTGCGATGCTTTGTCGAGTCAATTTATTTCCGTTTAACCCTAGAAGCCGTAGATAAATTGTTTTTCACCCGTAGACAAACCAGCAAACGTGGATCCCATCGAGTACGATGGACGTGAGGGGTGCTAATACCTTCCCCTTGCGTAACCGACTCCCGAACCCAGACAATGGTTGCGAAGACCTTGTCTTATACCCTTCCGTCAGGTTTTTTCCGATCGTTTCTTTTCCAGCTCTGAGGGATAAATAATGAGAGGTGGCGACTCTTCTGTTTTGCCGGCACCCGATTTTCGCAGTAGCGACAATGTTATACCAGAAAGTTAGGACATGACTACTTTGGTAATTTTAGTGTGATTTTTGAGTGTGTTCTGATGCACACGTGGACGACTTTCATGGGAGTATATTGTGAGAATTTCTGTTATGACAGATTCTGTTTGTTTTCATAAAAAGGTTCGTTGAGCCTTTTTACGAAAGTTTGTATTTTACTCCTATTATTGTGCAGGTTGATTTGCAGCGAGTTAAAACTGATTGCTGCTATTTGTGCACCTCAAGAGCCCAAGTCCATTAGGTTTGAAGGCTAATTAAAGTGAAGACAAACCCTATTGATATAGAAAGCATAACATGTAGAATTTTGGGAATAAGGATTAGCTGTTGTTTTGGTTGGTCTTTAGAGTTTAATGCTTGTTAATTGTATGTCACTCATGTATCATCTGATGCATTGAGATTGACTGATTATTCATTGTTCATTAGCCATTCTAAAGATTTTAAACAGGAGTGTATTGTTCTTGATTGAAGCTTTTAAGAAAGATCAAGTATTGTCTTGGAAGTGTTCTACTTCTATTATTTGTTGTTGTTGAATTGCCACTGAGATTATAACTAATTAGGAAGTGAGAGGGGGATCTCTTATCTAGAGGGTGTCTAGGTAGAAGTTGTACAAGATAGGGATCAAGTGAGAAGTTGTAAACGGGCGAGTTTAACTATGAACTAATATTATCATAGTGAATTTCCTTCTTGACTTGGTAGCCCTCAGCTGTAGGTGAGTTGCACCAAATTGGATTAACAATTATGATGTTATTTTTACTTTTCTGTCATTTAATTTTCTGCATCTTTTACCTGTGTGATCAAGTTGTTATTGATCCTGGTGTTGTGACATCTATAACGTCCGTTTTATTTTAATTATTTTTCGTAATTAAAATTATGTGATATGGTGTATAGGTATGCAATTATGTGTGTTTTGTTGTATTTGGGGACATCCTTGGTGTGGGGTAGTGACCTTAAGACTAGAGTCTGAAGAAATGGTTGGGTGTGTGCGACCAATAGTGTAGAACTCGGTGGTGTGGTTAGTAACTAATTAATAATATTAGTTAGTAATTATTGTTTGGATAATATTAGTTAAATATTATTTAAAGTAAATAATTAGTATTATTTGTTATTATTTATTTGAAAGAGAATAATAATAATAATAATAATAATAATAATAATAATAATAATCTATTCTATAACATATATAAAGGGAAAACTTGGATTTTGCGTAGCCTATTTTTATTCAATTATACCCTTTTGTTTTTAATTTTAAAATTCAACTTCTCTTTTACTAACTTCTTTTTTATGAACTGTTGTATGATAGTTTGTACAACTATTTCATTCAAATTTTTTATATAAAATTTAAATTTAAATAAATAAATACACAAAAAAAAATATTTATATTTTTAAACGTCTGAACCTTAAAAAAATAGACAGACGGACACAAGAGTACCCGTCTGAATGCTAGAATGATAAGAATAAAGAAATATATATTCATTTGATCTTAATTAGTTAAGTAGTGCGGTTTGAAACATGATTTCGGTGTAGTTTTTTGTAGATGTTCTTGATTGGCTGCATTTTATGGTAAAACATTGTTATGTGCGTAGATGTTTTGACTGATGTCATGACATACTTGTGTAGTGTTCTGCAAGATATGTTTGGTTAGCTAATACAAAGTTTATTGGATGTCAAGCTGAATGTTATGACATTCAGGTATCTGCCAGCATGGGGCGCTGTTTGTTTTCTGTTATGTTTCCCTAGTTATCTCAAGCTATATTTTAGGAAACGCCTATGGCCTATCTTTAAGCACCTTGAAGTGTGGAGATTGGATTAACTTGGTTAAACCTAATTTATGCTACCTAGGCCCATGGGCTACATATAAAGAAGAGTGACAATCCTTACTAAAGACTGAGAGATTTTGGGGTGAAGAATTCTGTCTAGGTGTTTAAATCTTCACGTGTGTTTTTGCCTTAGGTTTTCTTGTGAGCCAAGCAATTATCACCTAGATAATTGTATTGGACTAGTATGGTTTTTGAGTAGGGCTTTGGTTGTGCCACTCTAAGCTTTTAAGCAAGAGTGCTATGTCTCTTGATTGAAGCTTTTAAGCAAGATCAAGATTTGTTTGAAGTGTGTCTTCCTTTTGAATCTGTTATGTATTTGATTGATATCACTGCTGTGATTAAGGGGGAGTGAGTAGGAACTCAGGTCTAGAGTTAGATTGAAATTGCATTGGGTAGGTTTTAAGTGAGGAGTGTAAATTGGTTGTTTAGCTCTGAATTAACACTGCTTATAGTGGATTTGCTCCCTGGCTTGGTAACCCCCAGAGTAGGTGTGATTTGCACCGAACTAGGTAAACAATTTCATGTGTTCTTTACTGCTTTCATTACTTGTTTACTGCTAAGTTTAATAATCTGTACAGAAGTGGATGTCATAACATCCGACATAACATCGACTGTCTGTTACTAGAATTTCAATTGGCATCAGAGCAGGCACCCTGCTTGTTATTTTCTGGGTGAGATCTAGGGATGATAAATTCTGGTACTATGGACAAGGATGTATGATTTGCGAATAGACCACCCATTCTGGATGGATCTAACTATGACTATTGGAAACCTCGGATGATAGCATTCTTGAAATCTCTGGATAGCAAGGCCTGGAGAACAGCTAACTCAGGATGGGAACATCCAGTGAAGACAAAAAAGACAGATCAACTATGCTAATACCTGAAGAAGAGTGGAGTAAAAAGCAAGAAGCTTTGGCTCTTGGAAATTCTAAGGCCTTGGACGCTCTATTCAATGGGATAGATAAGAATATCTTCAAACTTGTGCATCACTGTGAACTGGCCAAAGAGGTTTAGGATACTCTCAAAACAACTCATGAAGGTACCTCCAAGGTCAAGATGTCTAGACTACAGATGCTGACTACTAAGTTTGAGAATCTAAGGATAAAAGAGGATGAGACCATTCATGATTTCTACATGAATATTCTTGAGATTGCCAATACCCCAGGAGCCTTAGGAGGGAAAATGTATGAAGAAAAACTTGTAAGAAAGATTCTCAAATCATTGCCCAAGAGATTTGCCATGAAGGTTACTGTTATAGAAGAGGCTTAAGATATCAGCAACATGAAGGTTGATGAACTCATTGGTTCCCTCCAAACCTTTGAGATGGGAATGTGTGAAAATGTTGAAAAGAAGAACAAAAGCATAGCTTTTGTATCAAATACTGAAGAGGACTCAAATGAAGGCAATGGTGGAAGTGAGGAAAATCTATCAGAAGCTATAACTATGCTTGAAAGACAATTCAACAGATTGATAAGAAGAATAGATTAGAAGACCAGACCTAATGTCAAGAACATCCCCTCTGACACCAGCAGAAGAGTTGAATCTGAAGAAAAGTGCAACCAAGGAAAAGGAATTCAGTGCCATGGATGTGAAGGTTATGGTCACATTAGAGCTGAATGTCCCACTTACCTCAAGAAGCAAAAGAAAGGTTTTTCTGTTACCTGGTCTGATGGAGATTCTGAGAGTGGATCAAAAGAAGAATCTGCAAAACATTTCACTGCACTAACTAGTGTATGTGTATCTGATGATGACTCTAGTGAAGATGAGCTGACTTTTGATGAACTTGCAGCCTCATATAAAAAGCTGTGTATCAGAAGTGCAGAAGTGTGCCAACAAGGGGAGAAGCAAAAGAAACTCATTAGGGAGATGGAGGCTGAGAGGAAAGAGCATCTTGCAACCATAGACTCACTCAATAGTGAGGTCAGTTTTTTGAATTCCAAACTTGATTAGATGTCAAAGTCTATCAGGATGTTAAACAATGGAACTAACACTCTAGAGGAAATTCTACAAGTTGGTCAGAAAGCAAGAGACATGTCTGAAATAGGTTTTGTTGGTGAATAGGGACCAACCTTGGGGTTCAAAAGGTCAAAACCTGAAAAACATATGTCAAACCAGATGTTAAGACCGATGTCTCAACATCATGGGAACAGAAATATGAACCAGACAAAGAGAAAGTTCCAAAGGTGGAGGTGTCACTATTATGGAAGATTTGGACGCATAAAGCCTTTTTGCTTCAGGTTGTATGGATTTCCCAGCCATACTCATCAAGTCAAACCCAAACAGAATACTCTTATCAAGAAACAACAATGGGTTGCTAAGGATGTTGCTCTAATAGCTCATACCTCTCTAAGGGTATCATCCAAAGAAGACTGGTATTTTGATAGTGGCTGCTCATATGAATGGAATAAAGAACTTATTGGTGGACATCAAACCTCATTCCACTAGTTATGTGATCTTTGGTAATGGAGCTAAAGGGGAAAACCAGACTGTCCTGGAGTTCCAGACCTAGATAATATTTTGTTGGTGAAAGGACTGACTGCAAACCTTATTAGTATCAGTCAGCTATGTGATCAAGGATTCAATGTCAGATTCACTAAAGAAGATTGTGTTGTCACAAATGGAGAAAATGAGGAAGTCATGAGGGGATCTAGATCTAAAGACAATTGTTACTTATGGGAGCCTAAAGTCTCAAATAACTCCACTGTTTATTCTATGGCCAAAGAAGAAAAAGAGGTTAAACTGTGGCATCAAAAACTTGGACATCTTCATCTAACAGGGATGAAAAAGATCATATCCAAGGAAGTAGTGAGGGGAATTCCAAAGCTAACAATCAATGAAGAAAAAGTCTGTGGTAAATGTCAGGTTGGCAAGAAAACCGAGATGTCACATCCAAGGATTAGACATCTTACAACTTCCAAAATTCTGGAACTGTTGCACATGGACTTGATGGGACCAATGCAGGTAGAAAGTCTTGGTAGGAAGAAGTATGCTTATGTGGTTGTTGATGAATACTCCAGATACACCTGGATAAGTTTCATCAGAGAAAAATCAGATGTGTTTGATGTTTTCAAAAATCTGTGTACAAGACTTCAAAGAGAAAAGGAAAGTGGTGTTGTCATAATCAGAAGTGATAATGGAAAGAAGTTTGAAAATTCCAAGTTTGCTGAATTCTGCTCATCTGAAGGAATCATCCATGAATTCTCTTCTCCTATTACTCCTCAGCAAAATGGAGTAGTGGAAAGGAAAAACAGAACTATTCAAGAGTCTGCTAGAGCTATGATTCATGCAAAGAAACTACCTATGTACTTTTGGGCAGAGGCAATGAACACAACCTGCTATGTTCACAACAGAGTTACCTTGAGAAAGGGAAACCTCCTCCAATCTTTATGAAATATGGAAAGAAAGGAAACCTACTGTGAAGTATTTCCATGTTTTTGGAAGCAAATGCTACATTCTGACAGATCGTGAACAAAGAAGAAAAATGGATCCCAAAAGTGATGAAGGCATATTCCTGGGATACTCTACAAATAGCAGAGCATATAGAGTATTCAACTCTAGAACAAAAGTCTTGATGGAATCCATCAATGTTATTATTGATGACCAGCATGAAGAAACCAATGTCACAGAGGATGTTGGAACAATCTTTGAAACTCATACTGACGTTGTTGTCAAAACTGAAGATCCTTAAGTTATACCTCTAGATTCTGAGTCAGAAGCTCTCAACAAAGGACCTTCTATCAGAATCCAGAAAGATCATCCCAAAGATCTTATCATAGGAGATCCCAACAGTGGTGTAATTACCAGATCTAGAGAGATCATCTCAAGTTCATTTTTTGTATCCAAGATTGAACCAAAAAATGTGAAGGAAGCTTTAACTGATGAATATTGGATCAATGCCATGCAAGATGAATTGGAACAATTCAAAAGGAATGAAGTATGGGAATTGGTTCCAAGACCTGAAGGAACAAACATCATTGGTACCAAGTGGATCTACAAGAACAAATCTGATGAAAAAGGAGTAATAACTAGAAATAAGGCTAGACTGGTGACACAAGGGTATACTCAAGTTGAAGGGATTGATTTTGATGAAACTTTTAGGAGTTGCTTGCATTCTGAAGTTCAAGTTATTCCGGATGGATGTGAAAAGTGCTTTTCTAAATGGTTACTTGAATGAGGAAGTATATGTGGAACAACCTAAAGGATTTGATGATCCTAACCTGCCAAATCATGTATACCAATTAAGGAAAGCCCTTTATGGATTGAAGCAAGCTCCTAGAGCTTGGTATGAGAGACTGACTGAGTTTCTCACTATTAATAGATACAGGAAAAGAGGGATAGACAAGACCCTCTTTGTGAAGGATGAAGGTGGAAAAGTCATGATTGCTCAAGTCTATATGGATGACATAGTTTTTGGTGGGATGTCAGATAGGATGGTTAAACATTTTGTCAATCAAATGCAATCTGAGTTTGAAATGAGCCTTGTTGGAGAATTAACATACTTTCTTGGGCTGCAAGTCAAGCAAATGGAAGATTCCATTTTTCTCTCCCAAAGTAAATATGCCAAGAACATATTCAAAAAATTTGGCATGGATAATGCTCGTCACAAAAGAACACCTGCACCCACACATTTGAAATATGAAGGTGGTACTAGTGTTGATCAAAGCCTGTATAGAAGCATGATTGGAAGCTTGCTATATCTAATAGCTAGTAGATCTGATATTGCCTTTGCAGTTGGTGTGTGTGCAAGATATCAAGCAGATCCCAAAGTGAGTCACATAAATCAAGTCAAGAGGATTCTCAAATATGTGAATGGAACTTGTGATTATGGTATGCTTTATTCTCATGGGTGTGACCCTATCCTATCTGGGTATTGTGATGCTGATTGGGCTGGGAGTGCTGATGACAGAAAAAGCACATCTGGTGGATGTTTCTTCATAGGGAACAACCTCATATCATGGTTCAGCAAGAAGCAAAACTGTGTCTCCTTATCCACTGCTGAAGCTGAATACATAGCAGCTAGTAGCAGTTATTCCCAACTGTCTGGATGAAGCAAATGTTAATTGAATACAATGTCACTCAGGATGTCATGACATTATACTGTGACAATCTTAGTGCCATTAATATTTCCGAGAACCCAATTCAGCATAGTAGATTCAAGCATATTGATATCAGACATCACTTCATAAGAGAGCCTGTGGAAGACAAAGTGATTACCCTGGAGCATGTGGCCACTGAACTACAACTTGCTGACATTCTTACAAAAGCTCTAGATGCTACTCAATTTGAGAATTTAAGAAGCAAGTTGGGAATTTGCATTTATGAGGACTTATAGCAATTAATTCACGAGGGAGTTTTGAGTGTAAAAGAAGTTTTATTGGACAAAACACGTTCCAACCTACGACTTTAATGCATTTCACGCCATTGACCACTAAAGCTCTTTATCCCACACAAACTTTTTATCTCACTGCACCAACAATTCCCCCATTCCCCTCTACTCTTCAGAATACCTCTCAGTCCTTTAATTTTTCCTCTTTCAACAAACTGGCTTCCAAATGAGATGCTTCCCAAACTAATGTCCATACCGACCCTTTCGACGATGCTCCTGATGCTACATCTCTCAAGCTGACAAATCTAAACAACACTCTACAGGTAAACCGTCTGATAGCTCTGATGACAACATTACTAGAATGTTGAACAAGGAAGGCTCTGCATATGTTGACAGATCCATCAGGGAACTTGTCACTAAGATTCTCCAGAAAGGTCGTATTGTGCATGGTATTTCCATCCCTATTGCTCGCATTGATCCATCCCCCAGTTCTGATAACGTTAATGAACAAAATAGTGAGGTTGTGTCAGGGGAAGAATCTGAAGAATCTGAAGATGTTTCAACTGATGCTGAGGATGTTGGCTCAAGTTCTTCTGAGGATGAAAATTAAGGTGTCTGCCTAGGCAGAATGGATTGTGTGTTTTGTTCTTCATGAGTTTTTTTTGGGGTTATAATATTGGGGTTTCCATACCCTTAACTTATTTGTATCTGACTGATCTGATCAATACTATTTCATTGGTTTTTTGATCTTAATTTTATGGCTAAAAAGGGGGAGAAGATTGGCTATATACTAGCATACAACTTAGTGTATGTCCCTAACAAGTGGAAGTGAGAAGATGATAGTAGCTGTGCTGAGCATGTGTGAAGATGGTAGCTGCTGCTACTGCTCTTTTGTTGGTAACAGGATGCTGCCCTTGTTAGTTGTGTGCTTGGTTTATTGAATCTGTTAAGGGGGAGTTTGTGTTTACTCTCCTTGTTTTGGAGTTTTTCTGATATTGTAGTACAACAGGTTTTGTGTGATGGTAGTGTATTAGCTATTCTGCATGATTGGTCGTGTGTTATGCTCTTTTCTACTGCATGTGTTCTATGATATGGTGAGAAGTTGTTTTAGCCAAAAATTTTCCAAAGGGGGAGTTTGTAGATGTTCTTGATTGGCTGCATTTTATGATAAAACATTGTTATGTGTGTAGATGTTTTGACTGATGTCATGACATACTTGTGTAGTATTCTGCAGGATATGTTTGGTTAGCTAATACAGAGTTTATTGGATGTCAAGCTGAATGTTATGACATTCAGGTATCTGCCAGCATGGGCGCTGTTTGTTTTCTGTTATGTTTCCCTAGTTATCTCAGGCTATATTTTAGGAAACGCCTATGGCCTATCTTTAAGCACCTTGAACTGTGGAGATTGGATTAACTTGGTTAAACTTAATTTATGCTACCTAGGCCCATGGGCTGCATATAAAGAAGAGTGACAATCCTTACTAAGGACTGAGAGATTTTGGGGTGAAGAATTCTGTCTGGGTGTTTAAATCTTCACGTGTGTTTTTGCCTTAGGTTTTCTTGTGAGCCAAGCAATTATCACCTAGATGATTGTATTGGACTAGTGTGGTTTTTGAGTAGGGTTTTGGTTGTGTCACTCTAAGCTTTTAAGCAAGAGTGCTATGTCTCTTGATTGAAGCTTTTAAGCAAGATCAAGATTTGTTTGAAGTGTGTCTTCCTTTTGAATCTGTTCTGTATTTGATTGATATCACTGCTGTGATTGAGGGGGAGTGAGTAGGAACTTAGGTCTAGAGTTAGATTGAAATTGCATTGGGTAGGTTTTAAGTGAAAAGTGTAAACTGGTTGTTTAGCTCTGAATTAACAGTACTTATAGTGGATTTCCTCCCTGACTTGGTAGCCCCTAGAGTAGGTGTGATTTGCACCGAACTGGGTAAACAATTTCATGTTTTCTTTACTGCTTTCATTACTTGTTTACTGCTAAGTTTAATAATCTGTACAAAAGCAGATGTCATAACATCCGACATAACATCGACTGTCTGTTACTAGAATTTCAATTTTGTTCTTTCAAATATTAACTTCCCTTTCTAACAAATGGTGGTTATTTGATGGCTTATTAACTTCTATACTATTATCTGTTATTATTACTTTATAAATAATAAATAATAAAATGAAAATTAAATAAAAATAAAAATATGATTTATATTTTACGCGCGTGGGTATTAAAAAAAACGGACAGACAGACACTCACGTATCCGTTTGGACGCTAATCTATAACAATATATAAAGGCAAAACACACTTTTGGTGTAGTCATTTTTATTTTCAGTTTTGTCCCTAATAAATTGATTCTATTGATTTTTTTACTAGTTAGTTATTATTCCTCATCTTTCATAATTTCTATGCGGTTTCTAAACCAATAAATCTCCTCTCCCCATTTTATATTCTACTCATTAGATATAGAAAGAATACAAAAAAGATTGAGAGAGAGAAATTTTTTTGAAGAAGCAAATGGAAGATATGGAAGAAAGAAGACAAAAATGAAAATGAAAGAGAAAGATAATAATGGTAACTGCTATTTTTTCTATAGTATTCTTCTAATTTAACTTTAATTTTTTTGTTATTTTATTTTGGCAACCCTTATTAATTTTTTGTTTTTAATTAGTTTGAAGAAAGTGAAGTGGAAAAAAGTTGTTAACATAAACATAGAGATTTTTTTTTTATGTAGAAGAAGTTATTTTTCCAGTTTTCATACTATCTTTTTTTAATTTTAATGTTCTCACTAACTTTTAAAGTTTAATCATTTTGATTGATTCCTTTACTTATTTTTAATTTTATTCATTTTGTTCTATTGTTTGATTAATATGATGAATATTATTGACAATTATTCAGTATTATCGGTAATGCATAAGAAAGAAAAGAGTCAAATTTCTTTATGTGCTTATTAATTTTAATGTGTAACTGAGTCTTAATGATAAATTCATCTTTTTGGTGTAATTTCTTTGAGTATCAATCATACTCATAAGTTTTTGTTTAAATAAAGTATGTTACCTACAACATAAAAAGATTGAGTTAATACTCTTTTTTCTTTCTTACATTTTTCTTTTCTCATGATCTTTCTATTTAATTAAATTTCCTAGTAGTTTTTTTTATAAATTTGGTGGTTACCATCATTTTAAAAATATTAAACAGTTACCACGATCTCTAAACTTTATTAATGTTATTGTCCCTAGGTTAGGTTTTCTATTCTGTTTAATAGAATTAATTAAATTATTTGATATCCATGAATTCAAATTGAGTATTGGTATATTTAATACAAATTATTTTAAATTTTAAATTTATTTTAAAATAAATTAAAATAAAAAGTAATGTCACATGAAATCATATTATTTAATTATTTGAGAGTACCGTTGTTCGATTAAATTCAATGTATCATATTGTTCACCATAAAATTATGTAATTGATTTTCTGTTGTGTTTAATAGATCATTCTTCCATTCTATTTTACGGTTTTTCAATGCATTTATATTTATGTCTGCTCATAAATCAATCAAAGTAGTTATAGAAAGATCAAGAAAATAGAAAAATGTAAGAAAAGTAAAAAATGTATATTTTATATGTTTGTATTTTTTAAATATATTTTTAACTATAAAAATTCAAATATTAACAAAATAAGTAGTTTGACGGCACAAGAGAGAAAAGTTAAAGAGATATTTTATGCACCTAAAGAAATATTAAAATAAAAAAAATAAGGAAAATAAATATTTAATATTAAATATTTCATATTGCATTTTAATTTAACTTGATAAATAAATTATGAAAAAACGATATTTTAGACTGTCTTCCGTGTGCATACTAAAAAAATATACAAGCAAATATGAAAGTGAATGTCACATAATTTATTATACAAATAATTTAAATAAAAATACAAATAAAACAATATCCATTTATTTTTTGGTATTTATATGATGAAACATTTTGTTTTTATTCAGATACATATTTAATTTTGTTTACAATATGTAATATTCGCACATTAAATTTTGTAAGGAATTAAGAAGACATTAATTTACATACCTAAAAATTAATTCCTTCTTAATTAAGTTAAATTAATTAACCATGGTTATATCCCTCTGTTCAAAGACTACAAATCCACTTGCCAAATCATCATCAAGTGCGGTTTTATAAGCATCAAAGAATCACAAATGTGCTAAATGATAACCAAAATGTAGTAACCATGCTCACTTAATTCTTTACACTAAACCAAATGGGTCCATATGCTAGGAATTATTTTTACAGAGAGATTCCAGAGCATTATTGTTGGCTAAAAGGGATCAAGAAATGGCAGCGAAGATGGACAAAACAAAAGGTGAGAAATTTTACTTATGTGTTTTATTGTCTCATTTAAGAGGCCTAACAAGTTGGGAATGCCTTCTTACACATAATGGTTCATGTTTTTTCACATTCAAAAAAGCAGCTGAGGATTGTGGGTTATTAGAGAGTGATAATAGTATTCGTGAATGTTTGCTTGAAGCATCAAATATGCATATGACATATGCTTTACGAAGGTTGTTTATGACTATATTAATTTTTTGTGAACCAACTGATGTTAGAGGCCTATTTAATAAGTTTTATCCCCACATGATGGATGATTATCAAATGAAAAATATTATTGTGGGGGATAACTTTGAAAATATGTTATTGAGGGAATTGAGAGATCTTTTGCTACTACATGAAATACTAATAAAAAACTACGATCTTCCAATGTTTACAACGGAAACAAATAAAGTTGGGGGAGTGCCAACAATTATTTAAGAAAAGTTATCGGTCCAAATTCTAAACGAAGACGTTCAATCTGTTGTGAAGTTAAATAATGACCGATGAGTGCTTACAATACAATTATGAACGCCATCCACCAAAAACAAGGTCAAATTGTTGTTGTTGATAGTCCTGGAGGGACAGATAAAATTTTCCTTTTATCGAACTATAATGGAAAATTTGAGACGTAATAATGAAATTATCTTAGCAACAACTTCCTCGGGCATAGTTACTACATTATTACCTGGTGGTAGAACTGCACACTCTCGATTTGGGATCCCCATTGATATAGAGCCCCATTCTATTTGCAAAATAGAAAAGAATTCCGACCTTGCAAAACTCATTAGAATAACCAATGCAATCATTTGCGATGAAGCACCCATGATAAATAGATTTTATGTAGAAGCATTGAATCGATCACTACAAGACATCATAAATAACAATGCTCCATTTGGTGGAAATAATGATCATGGGCGGAGATTTTCGTCAGGTGCTACCTGTTATTGAAAAAGGAAATAGAGGACAAATGATTTCAGCATGTATTTTTAGGTCTCAATTATGGGCCACCACAAAGGTCCTACATTTGTGCCAAAACATGCGATCAATTCATGACTAGGACTTTGTGCAATTTCTGATGAGGATTGGAGATGGTAACAAACCTACTAAAGAGGATGACATGGTCAGGATGCCTGCTGAAATTGCAATACCATGGGAAGGAGAAAGCTCCATACAAAAGCTTATACAACATACATTCCCCCAATTAGAAAATCATGGATGGGATGCTTCATATATGGTGGAGAGAGCGATACTTACTCTAAAAAATTGTGATGTGCATATGTTGAATGACATGATTATTAATAAATTCCCTGGAGATGAACATATTTTGTTATCTTTTGATGAGGTTGAGTGATCAGTGCATCTTTATGCATATTTTCCTATATTTTTACTTAGGCATTTCTTTACTTTATTTTGATTATTCTTATGTTTTATTATGTTTTTATATTTTAATTTATTTTTGGTTTAATTTGATTTTTGCACTTTATTTTTTAGCTTTAGCAGTCTTCACGGAAACGATCATAACTGGAGTTCCGGGAATCCGTTTGAGGCGTTCTAGAAATCACTGGAAAGCTAAGAGCGAGAGCTACGACTTTTGTGTTGGAGTCGAAGTCAGATTCGGAGTATATTTCCCCAGAATATTCGTTGAAGTTACAACATTAGGAATTTGTTTTAGTTTTGGGTCATGTTTTCGGCCTGTGTTATGTTTTCGACCCAGTTGGGTTATGAACAGGATCCCTAGTTTTTCTTTTTAGGAGGAACCTCGTTTTTACTGTTCATTATCACTAATCATGAGAAAAATTGACGCTTGTAAAACTCATGGAGAACTAACGTCTTCGGGTTGATCTACTGAAACCGTATCTCCGTTAACTTTGAGGTTAATGCAATTTTCAAGTAATTTTGATTTCCTTTTCAATTCTATCTATAATTCTGAATGCTTTATTCATTTGTCATTGTTTGCTTAATTCAATTGCATATTTTATAGAATGAGATTAGATTAATTCGATTGATATATGTTCTGTTAATCGTAATAGCGTTTGCTTAATTCGTGTTTGCGTTTTTTGTTTGCTTAATTCAGATTTAGGAACATAAATCATATATTAGTTGCAATCACGCTTGTTAATTGTTACTGTAATCGAATGGGAATGGAATCCGTTTAGAGCTTGAGAATTGTATGATCAATGATAAGTGGGAGAACGAACAACAGATTAACTTATTTCATAATCACTTATAGTTTTAATCACTTTTATCTTTTAATCACTTATTTTTTTAAAATCAAAACCCCCCATATTTCGTTACTGTAATTGGTTATTCCTACAAGAATCCTTGAGAACGATATTCTGAGTTACTGTCGCTGTACTGCATTAATTTGATCCGCTGTCGTGCGCAGATTAAAAACGAGTTATTTTTTTAAAAATGTAGTATAACGACAGTAACTCAGAATATCTCTCTCAAGGATTCTTGTAGGAATAACCAATTACAGTAACAAAATATGGGGGGTTTTGATTTTAGAAAAAATAAGTGATTAAAAGATAAAAGTGATTAAAAATATAAGTGATTAAGAAATAAGTTAATCTGCTGTTCGTTCTCCCACTTATCATTGATCATAAAATTCTCAAGCCCTAAACGGATTTCATTCCCATTCGATTACAATAACAATTAACAAGCGTGATTACAACTAATATAAGATTTATGTTCCTAAATCTGAATTAAGCAAACAGAAAACGCAAACACGAATTAAGCAAACGCGGTTACGATTAACAAAACATATATCAATCGAATTAATCTAATCCTATTCTATAAAATATGCAATTGAATTAAGAAAACAATGAAAAATGAATAAAGCATTCAGAATTATAGATAGAATTGAAAAGAAAATCAAAATTACTTGAAAATTGTATTAACCTCAAAGTTAACGGAGATACGGTTACAACGGATCAACCCGAAGACGTTAGTTCTCTATGAGTTTTTCAAGCGTCAATTTTCTCGTGAATAGTGATAATGAATAGTAAAAATGAGGTTTCTCCTCAAAAGGAAAACAAGGGATCCGGTTCATAACCCAACTGGGTCGAAAACATAACCCAGACCCAAAACATGACCAAAAACTAAAACAAATTCATAATGCTGTAACTTCAACGAATATTCTAGGAAAATATGCTCCGTATCTGACTTCGACTCCAATACGAAAGTCGTAGCTCTCTCTCTTAGCTTTCCGAAAATTATTGGAATGCCTCAAACGGATTTCTAAAACTCCAGTTATGATCGTTTCCGTGCAGACTACTAAAGCTGAAAAATAAAGTGCGAAAATCAAATTAAACCAAAAATAAAATAAAATATAAAAACATAATAAAACATAAGAATAATCAAAATAAAGTAAAGAAATGCCTAAGTAAAAATATAGGAAAATGTGCATAAAGATGCACTGATCAAATTCCCCCAAACTTAAACTTTTGCACTCCGAGCAAAATTAAATTAAAACAAAACAAAGAAAGCACAAACACATCAACAATTACTCATTCCGGGCTAAAAGTCTTCTTCGGTTAAGTTTGCATCGATAGGTACTAATCTTACACACTAAGGATATCGTAGGAACACTAATCCACAATTGTGCAGTCATAAACCTCCTTAATATACAAATCAACTCGAATCATATTATTATGCTGAAGCCTAACTTACTCTTCCTTCATTTTGCTCTTTTTCATTCAGGCGCAATCGCATTAAGCCTGTTATCTCCACACACTTATAGCAAGGGAACCGATTAGTGACTCTGATCCTTTTTGCTTGAGGTTCTGGTACTTATGTGGCATAACCCTTTCCTTACTCCGTTGTAGTTGTGGGGGATCGGACCGTAATCCGCCCTACCAAGTTCAGCACCAGAAACCGCTGAACCAACTAACAATGAGTTTTATTATCAACTTTTTTTTGAAGGCTCTACATCCGTTGGGTTAAGTGACCGGGTGAGGGTCACCAAACTTAGAAGGTGTATTCTTTTTTTTTTTTCAAATAAAAACTGGATCACTCACTTATTTTCATCGACTTCCCTGCCTAAAGTGCGTGTGAGGTGGTGCTGACTGCTGAAATAAACTACTCAAGAGCTGTCAGAGAATGAAAATTTAAGGCTAAATCATAATAAGAATTCAAATCAATTTCCATATGCAGGAGACTTACGGTGTTAAGACGATACCGATCTTGTGAATTTTTCCCAAGTCTCCGCAAATTAATCTCAAATTAGACTATAACCTCAAACTTTCAAGAAGATGCATTTTTTTATTTATTTTTTATTTGACTGAAAACAAACAAAACACTAACAAAAACAAGGAAAACAAACGATTTCCTTCCCCCACACTTAAAACGTGCATTGTCCTCAATTAAAGGACATAACTATTAAATAAGAGTGAGAGAAAGGAAAGAACACACCCGGGTAGTCAAGGTAGATAGGTGATCATATAAGCAGCCTTTCCCAAAGAGAGATCTTCTACAGACTCCTCTCCCAAAGTGGGGATGTCATAAAGTAACTTTGGATAGCATCCATTGACCTTGAAATATTTATTAGTGCCTTCGACTTTTATTCCAGGATCAAAGAAGAATCTTCGATAAGTAAAAGTGTCGAATGGGCATGTGAAAGTGGTCTCCGTTTCCACAACATCAAGAAATAAAGGAATAAGGGGCTGCCTCACTGCTTTTCTTCCATCTTCAATTGAGACCCCACGCATACTCATGGATGGGCTAAAATTACGAGTGTCATCCAAGGTCCATCTAATTCCCTTCTTATGTTCATGCAATAACTTTTCTTCCTGCTCAAATTGAAGCTTTGATGAATAATATAAATCCTCAGGAAGTGGTTCAGAAGGTGGTTGTTCAGAAGAATATTTGGTTGGGGAAGCCGTGATATCAAGAGTTTCGAATGTATAAACGACATCATTAAAAGAATCACCCTGCAAGGTAGCATTAATCTCAGTACAAACAGAGCAAACGTTAGTGTCAGTACATAAATTGCAAGAGTAAGTATCATCATAATCTAATAAAGATGAAAAATCAGATAACAACTCAGGATAAATATCATCAACTAAATCAGACAATAACTCTTTTGGATTCACTACTGTTTGGGAGGGTAGTTGGTTTGATACTTGAGCTTGCTGCATGGCATTTACTATAGTGGTAAGTTGTCCAATCTGTGTCTGCAAAGTCTGAAGAGTGGAATCTGTTTGTTGCTGAAACTGGAGATCATTCATAGCCATTTGCTTGACAAGGTCCTCTAATGAAGGTTCAGAAGGTGTAGAGCACACAATTTGGAATTCATTCATATGCTTATTTGGATCCTCACCTGTAAGTCCATTAAACCTTGACAACAAGTCTATTAAACCAGATTTTAATTCAAAAGGAACAACAACATCATCATATTCAATACACAAGCCATTATACTGGTGACGATCGATAAGTTCACCTTCCCAGTTGACTTTCAAATCATGGATATTCCAGAAGATGAAGAGACTTCGATCATACTTGGCCAACCGTTCTTGCTTACTAGTCGGTGTAGTATTGATGTGGAAATAAGTACGCTCACTTTGAAATCTTTTGATGAGAAAATCACTTTAAAAGCTCTAGAGGTTAGGAAGAAAGGTAAGGAGAAAGATGTTAAACCTTCAGTTGGGAATATCAGCTCAAATAAGAAGGGAGGACGATCAAAACCACTTCAAGTTGCTCTTATCTCTAAACATAACCATTATTCTATGGAAAAGAAGTCAAGCAATAAAGTGTGGAGGCTAAAGTACCCCCATAACAACGGGGAGTCGACCGTCGAGCCATGCGACGTTAAATGAAGCGCTGTGTGGGAGGCAACCCACAGATTTTAAGTATTGATTCTTCTCTTTTTGTTGTTATTGTTTTTGCAGGAATACACGAGAGTTTGCAAGGGAAAACGTAGAAGCAGCAAAGAGGTGTTGCATTACCTGTCGACCCCTCTGTGAGGATCTCTGTGAGTACACCTCGTCTTCTCTTGTTCTTGAACATTGAGACAATATTTATTTCAAGTTTGGGGGAGGTTTTACCGTTTTGAAGTGTAGATTTAAATACCTTTATATTTTAAAGTTCGGTAAAAATTACGTCGAATTCGCCCCTACAAAGACAGTAAATTTTTTTTCTTGTGATTGGTATGTTTGTAAGATAGTCAAGAAAGTATTTAGAGTTCAAGGGAAGAGGAGTTTGAACTAAGGAACTTGGGAAAATTTGGAAATTGAGGTATAATTTGAACACCCTAGGTTCCCCGGAGTAAGGAAACGAGTCCAACGTGTAGATTTGTGCCAAAGTACTTGGATTTGAGAAGTATTCCCCGATTAGTTCATTGTGATAGTCCGGCATGATTGAAAGAATTGTACATATTGATTTTGAGAATGACTTGTGGCACAAAAAAAAAAGAGTTGAATAATGACGGTAAAGACAACTTGTCCTTCTAAGTTGGGTAACCCTCACCCGGTTATTTAGCCTAACAACGGTTGAATCTCTATAGTCATCCCAAAGTGGACTAATAAACGCCTGTGAGCGAGAAAAAAAAGAATAAAAGTGCCACAAAAAAAGTCTCGAGCAGAATTGTACATGCCTTAATCTGATTATCCGAATGAAAGGGATAGAAAATCGAAGAAAAGACTTAAGCCTAAAGCATAGTTGGAGAGGTGGCTGAAAGGGGGATTTAGGTCCGTGATTTTACTGCGGTGTGTGTTTAAGTAATGCCTTCGTTAAAGGATGAGTATCGAGAGAGCTAGTTTGAGCCGATCAGAACTAAGACTCACGTATGAGTATCGACACGCCTTGCATCCTGAGCCCTTCACTTGATGTGTTGTTTGATTTGAAAGTATTTATCCAAGCTTTTTGCTTGAGGTCAAGCATTGGTTTAAGTTTGGGGGAGTTTGATTGGTGGTTTTTACACGTCATTTTACCGTTTGTTTTAGTTAATCAATTGTTATGTCTTAACGCATTTTATTTGTTTTTATTACTTTTTACGCGTCGATTTGGTATTTTCACTGTTTCTAGGTTTAGGTAAATAATAGATGAGAAGTAGAGCGAAAACCGGGGAAAATGGCAAGAATTCGGAAGAGTTTTGTTGTGGACCAGGAGCCTGACACGGGTGCCCGTGTCCTGTGATACTGCCCGTGTCAGGGCCCCTGAAGAAAAAGATAGCCAACCCAAGAACCAGCAGCCTGACACGGGTGCCCGTGTCCTGTGACACTGCCCGTGTCAGGGCTACTGAAAGTAAAATCTTTAGCAGTCTGCACGGAAACGATCATAACTGGAGTTCCGGGAATCCGTTTGAGGCGTTCTAATAATCACCGGAAAGATAAGAGAGAGAGAGAGAGCTATGACTTTCGTGTTGGAGTCGAAGTCATATTCGGAGCAAATTTTTCCAGATTTTCGTATGAACCTGCAGCATTAATTTTATTAAGTTTTGGTGTGCTATCTCGGAGGGCAGTTTAGGCATCTCGCATTGTAATTTGAATTTTGGAATATTAGAATGACCGTGAATTGAGAATGAGACTTTTTTTGGGATAGAAAATAATTTCAAGAGAAAGATTGGAGCGATCAAGGATTTGGGAAACTGAAGGTCCTCATAAGCGGAAGCGATTAAAGATCAAGGCAACCAATTATCTTGTAATGTTTAGTCTTATTGTTGATTTTATCTTTATTATTATGAATAGCTAAACCCCCAAATGCTAGGGGGGTGTCCCTGAATTGACTCTGTAATAACCTTGTTTCCTTTGAATAATGAATTTCACTGCTTTCTAATCATCGTTGTTATTGTATAATTTTCTTATGACTTTTCTTATTTGACAAATAAGGATCTGATTTACGGTTAACCATAGGTTTGGAAAAACGATTGTTAACGCGTTTATACGATAATACTATAGTAGATATTGCCTAAGAATGGGGATACCATATAGTAACCGTAATATTTTAGATAAAAATAATTGCTTGGTATTATTCCTATACCGCCAAGGAATTGGGGCATAGGGAGAATACCAAAGCGTTTTCTGCTGAGGAATCAGAGTCAACTAATCTTTAAAACCGGTAACGATTGAATTGAGCAGTGATTTATGAGAACTAAGGATTAAGGTTATTACAAGGCTTTTAATACACCCTACCCTAGCATGCTTCTCATAACTGTTTAAAACCTTTATTTTACTGCTGTTGCCTTCTGGCCTTTATAATTCTAAAGAAACAAACCAAAACCCCTATGATTTTTTGTTTAATTTAATTATTATAGAACCTGTGTTCATACGCAGTCCGCTAGATCGATATTTGGGGAATTTACCCTTATTACTACATTGGTAAAAATAGTACACTTGCTATTTTACCGGTCAAGTTTTTGGCGCCAATTTGATACGTTGTCGCGCGCGGATAAAAAACAAGTTATTTTTGTAAAAACGTAGTATAACGACAGTAACTCGGAATATCGTTCTCAACGATTTTTGTAGGAATTACCAATTACAGTAACGAAATATGGGGGTTTTGATTTTAGAAAAAATAAGTGATTAAAAGATAAAAGTGATTAAAAATATAAGTGATTATGGAATAAGTTAATCTGCTGTTCGTTCTCCCACTTATCATTGATCATACAATTCTCAAGCCCTAAACGGATTCCATTCCCATTCGATTACAGTAACAATTAACAAGCGTGATTGCAACGAATATATGATTTATGTTCCTAAATCTGAATTAATCAAACAGAAAATGCAAACACGAACTAAGCAAACGCGGTTACGATTAACATAACATATATCAATAGAATTAATCTAATCCCATTCTATAAAATATGCAATTGAATTAAGCAAACAATGAAAAATGAATAAAGTATTCAGAATTATAGATAGAATTGAAAAGGAAAACAAAATTACTTGAAAATTGTATTAACCTCAAAGTTAACGGAGATACGGTTACAACAGATCAACCCGAAGACGTTAGTTCTCCATGAGTTTTACAAGCGTCAATTTTTCTCGTGAATAGTGATAACAATAATGAATAGTAAAACGAGGTTTCTCCTAAAAGGAAAAACAAGGGATCCGGTTTATAACCCAACTGGGTCGAAAACATAACCCAGATCCAAAACATGATCCAAAACTAAAACAAATTCCTAATGTTGTAACTTCAACGAATATTCTGGGAAAATTTGCTCCAAATCTGACTTCTTCTCCAACATGAAAGTCGTAGCTCTCTCTCTTAGCTTTCTGGCGATTATTAGAACGCCTCAAACGGATTCCCGTAACTCCAATTATGATCGTTTCCGTGCAGACTGCTAAAGCTGAAAAATAAAGTCTGAAAATCAAATTAAACCAAAAATAAAATAAAATATAAAAACATAATAAAACATAAGAATAATCAAAATAAAGTAAAGAAATGCCTAAGTAAAAATATAGGAGAATATGCATAAAGATGCACTGATCATTGAGGGTGATACTTATAATCTATATCAACAGGAATACTTTCACACAGTTGCTCCTGGTGCTTTACTGCTATATATTTTTAAGATAAAAATAGGGGCTCCACTGATGTTGTTGTGAAACATAGACCCTAAATTTGGGTTGTTGTAGCACCCCAAAATTTTCCCATCTTTTTTCCTTATATCTTGGCTTATGTTTCATACCATCTTGTATTAACACCTATACATAACATTGATCTTAGACAGGGGATCAAGGTATCTTATTCAACACACAAGAAGGGAGCTTCATCTTCAAAACTCCAAACAATGATACATCTTCAATTTTGTTGCAATTTTAATGCACATGATCTTCATTATCATTAAAGCATGCCTCATAACCTTTGGAAGTGAGAATTCAAGCATAGGTCAACTCCTCCTATCTTGAGGGCAGCTAGACTAAGGTTTTGGTGCAAGAGGCATATGTACTTAGTTCCTTGGTTGAAACTTGATTCTAAAGATCAATACACATCTTAAGGGTTCTTTAGAGAGAGTACACTACGCCATAATTGACTTTTAGCAATGCATACAAAGACAACGCTTTTTAAAAAAGCGCTGCTAAAGAGTTATTAAAAAAAAGAAAAAAATAGCACATCTTAGACAATGCTTATTGAAAAGCGCTGCTAAAGGGTGGCCCTAAGAAAGCGCTTTTGCAAAGCGCTGCTAAAGGGTGGCCCTAAGAAAGCGCTTTTTTAAAGCGCCGCTGTAGGTGTAACATACGAGAGCGCTTTCTCTATAAGCGCTGCTATATGGGGTATAATAGAAAGCGCTTTAAAAAAGCTCTGCTACATGTCATTCCTAAGGCACACCTTAGAGAGCTCTTTTTAAAAGCGCTGCTAAATGCCATTAAAAAGCGCTGCTATAGGCATTATTAGAATTAACTCAAAATACCCACCAGAATTTTTAAAACAAATAGAACGACGTCTGTGTGTATTTCTTTCATTCTTTCTCCTCTGGCGACCTAAACCACGAACTTCCCCTCCTCCGTTAACCTAAAACACGACCACCGCCCTCCTCCTTCTGACAGCCACCGACTGTCGCCCTCCTCCGTCATTCTGTCTGCAGAACTACAAGGTAATCTCATTATTTTGTTTTGTAATGGTTGTCTTTGTCATTCCTCTGGTGCAACTGATATGAATATGAGAAAAAAATTGTTCTCTTCATTATTTTGTTTTTTAATGGTTGTCTTTGTCATTCCTCTGCTGCAACTGATATGAATATGAGAAAAAAATTGTTCTCTTTTTCTCTCACTTAAATGTATTCTAAGTGATTGATAAAATACCTCTTAGAGATTTTTTTGTTCAATATTATGATAAAGTGTTTGATATTTTGTTCAATACTATTACTCTCCATTTTCAGTTCTGCATTCAGTTTTGTATTATGTTATTAATTAGTTTTGATATTATGCTAAAATGTCATTTTTAAAATTGGTGTTGTAGTGTTGATATTATGGAACAATGAACATATCTCTTTGCTTCTGGTATGTGTTTTACATGAAAGGAAAGCAACTTAGAGAAGCAAACAGTTACCTGTGCAAACTCTAATTACATCATATACATGCATCACTGCACAATTAAAGTTCCATTAAAAATACAATTCTAAATTTTTTCATTATGAGAGCTTGGACATTTTAGATAAGATAGATGAAATATGCATCTAGATACAGGTATAAATGAAAGCTTCTGATAAGTAACCTCTGCTTGAAATTGCAGTTATCCTTGAATATGCATATGTTTTTTTTTTATAAAATAGACAGATGCTAAATTATAGGTGAAAAAATTGTCGCCAATAACTTTGTCATAAATCTAGTAAGAATTCAACCAAAACTTAAATAATATATATGTTTAGAAGACATTCCTTCAAATCACATTAAGAAAATAATATTTCAATGTCAGATTACATCCTGAGCTTCTTTTTAAGAGAGTAGCCAACATGAATATAAATATAAGTAAACTCTATACCTATCAAAATGGTTAGATCATATGGGTAGTCCGTTTTATGGTATTTTATTTTGTTCCTCATTTTATAGTTTCTTAGTTGTTCCACCTTTTTCTTTTAATATTATAAGGCTTTATTAAAAGAAATTATCAACTATATAAGAAGTTGTTACATTATTGCAAGTTTTATCAACAATTGATGTTCCAAGAATTATTTAATATTGATGATGTTATTAATTTTGTCTGTTATAGGGGTTACCTGTGAAGAGCAAGGTTGTGATTGTTTCCAAGCATCCTACTGTGTAGCTTTCTTAGAAGTTAGTGATTTCTTTACAGGTATTCTTTGTTTTTGTTTAACTTTCTTAGTTTAGTTTAGACTACTCAATTAGTATGGATAAAAAATGGATGTCTTCTAATCGATTGTCAAAAGAGTACGAGAATGGGATCGAAATTCGTTAAGTTTGCTGTTGAACATGCCAAAGACCCCAGTAGGATCACATGTCCTTGCTTAGGTTGTTGTTATGGGCTTCGAATTGATGCCGTTCAGTTGGAATTTCATTTAATGAGACATGGAATTGATCGAAGTTATACATGCTGGACATTACATGGTGAGATAAGTAACGAGAACGTCGAACCCGGGAATAATGTGACCTATGCTTTAAAGGACAATGGCAGAGATACATATGATTGTGATCGAGTCGAAGAGATTGCAGAAGCACTTGAAGAAGATCTTCAAGATTTTCCCAAGATGTTTAAGAGGTTGGTAAGCGATGCAGAGAAACCGTTGTATAAAGGTTGCACTACTTTCACAAGATTGTCTGCGGTATTAAAGTTGTACAACTTAAAGGCGGGTAATGGATGGTCGGATAAAAGTTTCACAGAGTTGTTAGCCCTACTTCAAGAGATGCTTCCGGAGGACAATGTTCTTCCCAATCGAACCTATGAAGCTAAAAAAACGTTATGCTCTATTGGCATGAGCTATGATAAGATACATGCTTGTCCAAATGATTGCATTTTGTTTCGAAATGAATATGCATCATTAAACGAGTGTCCTAAATGTGGTGTATTCGGTATAAGAAAAAGTTGTCACCAACAAAAGTATTATGGTATTTTCATATAATTCCGAGATTCAGACACATGTTTCGTAGTGAAACAGATGCAAAACACCTGACTTGGCATGTAGATGATAGAATTATATATGGGAAGTATCGACATCCGACAGATTTACCACAATGGATTAAAATTGATAATGAGTATCCTGATTTTGGAGAAGAAGCTAGAAACCTTCGCTTGGAATTATCGACTGATAGAATGAATCCGCATGGTCTGCAAAGTATCTCACATTCCACTTGGCTTGTAATTATTATGATTTATAACCTACCTCCATGGCTATGTATGAAGCGTAAGTACATGATGTTATCTATGTTAATTTCTGGCCCTAAGCAACCAGGGAATGACATAGACGTATACCTGACACCTTTAATCGAAGACCTAATGAGTTTGTGGGAGAATGGTGTGGAGGTTTATGATGGATATAGGAAAGAAAGTTTTAATTTGAGGGCGATGTTGTTTGGCACAATTAATGATTTCCCAGCATACGGAAATCTATCGGGTTATAACATTAAAGGTCAATGTGTGTGTCCTATCTGTGAAGAAAACACAGATTGGACGCGGTTGGAATTTGGTCAGAAGAATTTCTTTCTTGGTCATCGTAGATTCTTAAATTCTAATCATTACTACCGTGGGTGGAGAAAAGCATTCAATGGAAATTCAGAACAACGTAGAGTTCCACCTACATTGACCGGCGAACAAATTTTTGAAAAGGTGAAAGATGTGAGTACTCAAGTTGGCAAGCCTTTTGCTCATATGCTTGTCACGCGTGGGTGGAAGAAGAGGTCATTTTTTTTTGAGTTGTCGTATTGGAAGTCGTTGTATGTAAGACATTTTCTTGATATTATGCATATTGAAAAAAATGTATTTGAAAGTGTTATTGGTACGTTACTCGATATACAAGGAAAGTCTAAGGATGACCTTAAAGCAAGAAAGGACTTAGTAGCAATGGGAATAAGAAATGAATTAGGACCCTTGAAGAAAGGAAATCGTACATATCTACCACCTGCTGCTTATACTTTATCTAGAAAGGAGAAAAAGATATTGTGTAAGTTTTTGAGTGAAGTTAAAGTTCCAGAAGGATACTCTTCAGATATTAGAAGACTTGTTTCTATGAGAGACCTCAAGTTAAAGAGTTTAAAGACACATGATGGCCATGGGTATGACTTTATTCTAAATTCATTTATTATAATTATTCGATTTTTTCCATTCTATATAACATTTCCGTCTAAACTGTTGTCTTATTTTATAGTGGACACTGGTTGTTGGTCGCGATTAATCCAATGAAAGAAATAGTGTATTATCTGGATTCATTGGATGGCGATCAAACAAAATATCCCGATATGAAGAATATGATTGATACGTAAGTGATGAGATATACTATTCTGAATAATTATATATCTTTATTTATTATGTGACATTGTTCATACGTAAGTGATGAGATATGCGTTTATATTATGTTAGAGCTATACAAATATTCAGAGCACAAAGACAAGCAACAGTGCTAAAAAGCAAGGCTAACAACATTAGCTGGATCAGAGCGCATGTATATTTCCCCATTTTTTACTGTTATAGTGGTCCTACTTGATAAAACTATTTAAACTATATATCCTGATAAATGTTCGTTTGTTTTTTCCATTTACAGTGTCCTCGTCAGCGCAATGGGATTGGTTGCGGATATTTTGTATTGCGCTTTATGAAGGAAGTTATTCATTCTGGTCAAATAGAGATTCCAATCATGGTATGGATCAATTCATAAATTATATGATTCATTTTGATAATTAACCAATGTTTCATCTGAGTAATTAGTTTTAAAATTAAATCGTGCATGTTTTGTTATATTATGTAGTACTTTGATGAATTCAAGTGCGGTACTTACTCGAAAGCAGGATTGGAAGAAATAAGGAGGAATGGTGTCAATTTATTCTTGAGTTGAGAATTGTATAAGGTATATGTATCATCCAATATTGATGCGGGATAATAATATTTCTGGAAGTCATATCTATTTGTAAAGTTAACGAATTTGTAATTATATGTAAATTGACTGTATTTGTGATGTTGTAATTCAGAGGATCGGATTGTGTTGTAATATATTTAAGCAGGTTTATGTGTATTAAAATGATTATGGGCAAAGTGATGAATTACATTGTATACTTAAAGGCCAAAGTGTTGAATTGTATATATAAGGCCAAAGTGTTGAAATAAAGGCCTGAATTATACGCAGGTTTATAGAAAAATATATAAAAAATGTGATTATTTAAAAAAAAATAATTTAAAATCGTGAAGATTAGACAGCGCTTTTACAAAAAAGCGCTGCTAAAGGGGACACAGAGAGCGCTAAAAAAGCGCTGCTATAGGTGGGGAAAGGGGGGGGGGGTCTAAGAAAGCGCTTTATAAAAGTGCTTCTAAAAGGGGGGGGGGTCTAAGAAAGCGCTTTAAAAAAACGTTGCTAAAAGGGGGGGGGGGGGGTCTAAGAAAGCGCTTTCTAAAACGCTGCTAAAGGGGGGAGGGGAGGGGGAATAGGCAGCGCTTTTACAAGCGCTGCTAAAGGGGTAAAAAAGCGCTGCTAAATGTGCTGCTAAAGGGAGCCTTTAGCAGCGCTTTTTCCATAAAAAAAAGCGCTGCCTTTACCTTTAGCAGCGCCGCTTTAGGCAGCGCTTTTAAGCGCTGCTAAAGGCCAAAAAAGCGTTGCTAAAGGTCTTTTTTGGCATAGTGGTACATGACTACACAAAGCATTTGAAAGAGTTTCAATTAGTGCATAAGATGCTAGGGTTTCATCTAGTCAACAAAAAGTCAACTGTGGATATGAAGAGTTTCAAAACTTAACTTTTGATCATTTAAGACATGAGAGGCCATTTTAAATCATCTCAAGTATTATGTTGAAGCTTGGTCAAGAAGAATCAAAGAGATCAAGAAGTTTCTAAATTAGGGTTTTAGAGGATTCTAAGTGTAAAATCCCCTCTTTTGGTACTTAACTTCAATGACAAGTTTCATCATGATGCAAATCCTATCTCATTTTCCATAAAACGTGAGACTTATTCCTTGTTATCCAAGATTTATTTTGAGTACAAGAACTCCCTCATTGGATCTATACATCTCAAGTTATGATGCCTTCAATTTAGTTTTACAAAGTGGAAAAGACTTAAAGGCGCCCAAGGGTAACTTACTTCTAAGGCAATTTTCACATGGATCCATGCCTTTACTCAACTTTATTCAAACACAAGAGTTATTCCTCACTTTCTAAGCTTTCAAAAAAGTGCAACTCAAGTTATGATCCATGTGTAGAACTCATCATTTCCATGTGTAGAACTCAAGTTATGATCCTCTCAAGTCAAGATCATTTTGGATGACCTAGTTTTAGGTCATTCACTTCAAAGTCAAAATTCATGAACTTCAAGACCTCAAGTCAAGATTTGTGAAACATGAAAGTTGTGTCTTATGGTCTTAACTTCATCATGATCTCAAATTCCATGACCTTTGATGATTTGCAAGACAATTGAAGGCATAATGACCATGAAAACATGAATATTTGACCTAACTTGACTTTCTTGCATTTCAAGCCACCAGTTTGAATTGTCTTAATTCTTTTTGTACCATTTCAACATAACCACATGACTACACCAAATCTTACCCAAAATGAGAAAACATTCTTTCACATTTTCAAGCATTTTAAAACATTTTACACCATGTATGGCAAGTCACCAAATCATCACACATGATCACTCTTACTCATAACAACCAACATATTCCATTTCTCCACCCTCCCTTATGCTGATAGAGTGCCCAAAAGGAGTGGAAAGAGGGCTGAACCAGTGTGTACCTTGGGGAATTTTTGGCAAGTTTGTGAAAGCAACCTATCCACACATCATGATCTGGAAAAAACATTCTAAAACACTCCTATATAAGGAGTAAACAAACCCTAGCGTGGAAGGAGGATCATTTGGTTGCAGAGCAAGCTCAAAACACTAAAAATTCTCAAACTTTTCTCTCTCTTCGAGTTGCCAATTTCTGTGAAGATTTCTTCCATTTCTTGTTGGATTCATACTCAGTGGAGCATAAGGAGTTGTTTAGAATCTTTACATTGAAGCTCAAGCACCATTTGAAGGACCAGCAAAGTTGCTCCATTAGGTAACTTTTCACAATCTGAATCTCTCATTTTAGGCATAATATAGGTTTATGTTGGTTGCGTCTGAAGCCCTACCTTGTGTAGGCAATATTTGAATGCTTGATGTGCTTGTTTGTTCAAGTTTCAGTTTGAATATCAAATTTTTGTGCTGAGTTTTCACCATGTTAGAGGAAGATTTTTTGAAAAACTAATGTCGTAATCGTGTTCTCCATGAAATTTCCTTCAAAAACAAGTCCTGGATTTTGATTTTTATTGAGGTTTTCAGTCATCACCGGAGAAGACGATCGGAGATAGGGCTCCGGTGTCTGAGGTGTTTGCTGAGGTGTGTTGCTGATGAGGCTTTGACCTGCTGGTGTGGCGCGTTGAAAAGCGAGGTGTCATGCCACCTTCTTTAATGATACACCGCGTTTCACTAATCTGAGGGTTTGGAATTGGTTCTGGATGGGCTTAGCACATTTGATATTGACACCCCTTCTTTTTGGGCCCATATGCGCGCTATACTGGAAATCAGTTCATGTTGTTTTTGCTAGTTCACCCCCTTTTGCTCTTTTTCTTCTTTTTATTTTATTTTTGTTCTATTTTCTCTTTGATTTTATTTTTAATAGTTAAAACCATTTTAAAAATACACAATAATTTGTTTCTAAATCTTCAATATGTTGGGGTATTTTCCATAATTTTTATTTTATTTTTCATTTAATTTTATTATTTTTAGTTGATTTATTTTGTGAAGAGGTTTTTCATGTTTACCCTTGAACTTTGGTTTGATGTTTGATGCCTTTTGATTACCATCTTAGACCATTTTTTCTCTCATACTTAGGAACTTGATTGATGATTGTTTGGATGTGGTTTTGATGCTTTGATGATCATTCCTTGGTTGTTTCCCATTTGGTTTTGTTTAGTCCTCGATCTATGCTCAATTCACGACAAGCTTGAATTTGTGATTGTCTTTTGATGGTACATTCATACAATTCTTATTGAGGTTTCTTCCATGTCTATTCTTGTTTGTTTTAACATGATTTTGAACATTGGTTTCATTTTTGTATGATCACTTAAGTGCTTCAAATTGACTTTTCAATGTGATTATGTTTGAACTTGAATATGCCAAATGCTTGATCTAGTTTTAGGGCTTGTCTCCTGAATGGGTTTTCTTTGTGATTTATGATTCTTATATGATTTAAATGACTTGATTGAGGTTCTTATTTTCATGTATAATGGTTCATTTCATGACCACTTCATCTCATATGCTTTACATGATCATGTGTTCCTTTTGTGGATAACTTGTGGGGTTTTTGCTTGATTTATGTGCTTCAATTTGAGTTTGATTCTTCTTGATTTTGTTTGTTGACTTGAATTTGAACATGATGAATATCATATGAACTTGTTTATGATCTTGATGAGTTGATACTTAATAATTTGTGCCTTTGTTGGAATGTCTCCTTTCTTTGAGAATGACTTTGGTGTGTGAGCTTGCTTTTGAAATATGCTTTGAATTCAACTTTGATGTTTCTTTTGTATGTTCATGAGTGAGTATGTGACTTGCTAACCATGTTTATGTTGATTCCCACACTTGATATCATGCCCGAATCTCATGTCTTTTCCTTTAAGACCATGTCTTGCATGCTTGTTTTGTATGATAACTGAGTTGTTTGTGAATGTGGTGCATGACTTGAATCTTTGTGCTTCTCCTTTGACCATTGACATGTATTGGATATGGTATGATGTTTCCACTGCCCCACCTTGTTTCTCATATCATTTGACTTCATTTCACTTTGTTTTGTGATTGGTTTTGTTTCTTTTAAGATGTTTAAGTCATTTGAATGCGTGGGTGCATTTTTGTTTTGCCATTGTGTTTGATTTCCAATATTTTGATTTGGTTTGATATGTGATTATTTCTTTGATGTTTTGACATGATGTTGGGTTTCACCTTATATGTTTGAGTTGTGTGTTTGATTGGTTCCTCTTGCTTTGAACCACCCTGTTTGTTCACCTTGGTTGAAGCTCCTTTCATTCTTCTTTCTTCTCTTTCATCTCTTGTGACTTGTTTAAGTCTTGCTTTTTTTTAAATTTGTGATTGATTAGTAACGTGTTTACTTGTGCTTGCTCACATGATCCCTTAGGATTCCTAGTCCCTCTTAATTTCTGATTAATATGGGAGTAGGAGAGACCTTAAACTTTCAATCCTTTGCATGATAACAAGTAGGTTAGTCCCTCTTTGACCTCAACTCTAGGTCCATCATATGTATGATAACATTAGGTAGACTTCCTTTTCATCCTAACCTTAGGACCATTTTGTATGATAACATTAGGGTTTTCAGTTTCCCTCTTTAGTGTTTTCTTGTGTCTTTTCTTCTCACCTCAAACTTCTTTAAGACACTTAATAAAGAATGACAAACGTTGTATGCTACAAGTCTTAAGTACATGGGAAATGATGAGTAGGGGGTTTCTCCTCACTTGTCTAGAGTGTTTAGTGTATGCCCTTGGGCAGTCTTTAGTGCAACGTGAGTCTCAAACTAACTCAATCCACTTCACTAAAACTAACAAACCAAATTCAAACCTTTTTATCCTTCGAGATTGTTCTTCAAATCATTTTCAGAAAAGAGTATGTTATTTTTCCGTTCTACCGCAAACAAGCATCGACCCTAACTGCTGGAATGAGAACTAAGCGTTACTCGTAAAAAACACTTAACCAACCAGTGGTCTAGTCGCCTGAACTACGTTTGCTCTGATTTCTCATACCAGATGATGATACGTAGGCATAAGACAATGATGTCTTGGTGAGCATCCTTCCTCCTACACCCCTAGTTTTACGAACTACGTTGACTCTGACTTTCCCATTGCACGAGGGAATACGTAGGCATAGGATGGTGATATCCTATATAGTCTTTTCTTTCCTTTCCAACCTAGTTTAGCAGTAGCTTTTAGATAACTTTCACCCATAGATTAGACAACAAGCGTGGACCCTGTTGAATACAACGGATGTGATGGGTGCTCATACCTTCTCCTTGCGTAACCGACTCCCGAACCCAAGATTTGGTTGCGATGACCTTATCTTTCCCGTTCTTTTAGGTTTTCTTTGACCATTTCCTTTCCCTCTCTTTGGGATAAATAACGTTCAGTGGCGACTCTTCTGTTTGTTTTCGCCGGCTCTCTTTTTCGCAGTTGTGTCAGTTGTGTAATGAGACAAGGTTGTTATGTCGTGGTTGTTTTTTATGAATTTGCTTGATGTTGAAATACTTACAGGCCACAATGCTGGAAAAAGAGCTTTCTTGCCAAGAATTAAGCTCAAAACCACTGAAGGTGCGTGACTTCCTTTTGTGCTTATTAGCAAATAGTTTCCTGTCAAACTAAGCTTTACAGTCACTATAAATAAATCACAAGGACAAACAATTCCAAATGTCGGAATTTATCTTTCACGACATGTTTTCAGTCATGGATAATTGTATGTTTCTTTATCAAGATGTGTTTCGTGGTCTGCAACAAGAGTACTAATTAAAGATAGAAGAGTAGATGCGGAAGAAGGGGAGTTTATAAAAAATATAGTTTTCAAAGAAATTTTGTTATCACAAACTCAAGTGTTTATCTATTATGTTTAATCACTCAACTATACTTTTGCAATCTCACACTAGGCGTGTATTTATTAGATTACACTATATCGTTCACTACTAAAATTTACTTTATTTGTTTTGCAGTGAAACGAGAGATGTAACACCCCAAATTCATGGAAATATTTATTTAATTTATTTAAATATGAATATTTGCATTTTCGGTGATTTTCAGTGATTGGTGTGAAATATTGAGAATTATGGATTTTAAGTTATTCATTTAAATAATAGTATATAATATGAATATATTGGTATTATTATTAATTTAAATAAATATAAGTTAACTAAGGGCAAATTGGACAATTAAGGAGGAGTTAGTGAGGGTAATATTGGAAAAAGCCCAATTTATAGACCCAAAGTTAGGTTTAACAAAAAGGGATTTTGAAGGAATTAGGATTCATTCTTGTTAGACCGTGAAAAGAGAAGAAATAGAGGCCAGAGCTCTGAGGAAGATGATTGAGGCAAAAGCTTCGTAAGGTTTTATGAGAATCAAGGAGAAGGCTTAGAGTCGGCAATTAAGGTATGGGGAGTATTGCCTTCATTATTTTCAAAGTGTGATTTCAATGTGTTTAAAGCCGATTTAAGGGTTTAAGTTTGAGGCTGATTTTGAGATAAAGGGAATTAGGCATTCGTGGCTAAATCCTATTATTTAGGTTTTAAGGTCGATTTGAGTTTGAGGGGAAGTAGGCCTTCATGGCCAAAATCTGTTGTTGAGGTTTCAACCCTATAGGGTAATTAGTTTGTGAGAAACTCTAATGACTGATGTGTAGTTGTAAGGATTTATGGTAATTAGAGCATGAGTATGATACAAAATTGGCCTAATAATTCGTAGATTTTGTGCCTTTATCGCCGTAATACCTTAGGGATGATTTAGGGATGTTTTTGGGATATTGCGGAAGTGAATTGTTGGACATTTGGGTTGATTTTAGGTACTGGTGCATAACAGTGTTTTGCTGTAATCGCGTGTTCGCACAACGAACGAAAATCGCCCCAAACTCGTACAACGAAGAATTCTTTGCACAACGAATAAACTCGAACCCATACTCGCACAACGAACTTGCTAGCGAATGTAGCAGAGTTTCATGAATTATGATTTTGTGCAGTGATGCCTTGATGTTTTGATGCTGTGATTTCTTTGACGAATTAACATGAGTATGACTATGATTTCTATGTGATTAGTACATGCTTATATGATGATTCCTATGATGTAATGATGATGAGTTATGATGATAGTTCCATGCGTTTTGATGATTCTATGATGACATGATATATGATGATGATTTTGATGATAATGATTTTGATGAATGATGATGCACCTATGATGTTATTATGAGGATGATTTTTGACGTGTGCATCATGAATTCATGTGCATCCGGACTTCGGTTCAGGACCTTGATTTCTTTGGCTTCAGTCCTATTGTGCGAATGTGAGGTATTTTGATGTGCTCCGATTCTCGAGTAGAATCGATCCTATTGATGGGGATCTACGGAGGGTTGATGGCCTAGTGTCCATCGAGCTATGATGATTGGTACCACATGCATGAGTCATGTTGCATTTGCATTTACAAGATGATCTTGAGTAATTTATGATGTTGTGGCCTTTGATGCCCATTGATGAATATGATGATGTTGAATATGAAAATGACGCCATTTTATATATTGATTATCTAGATTGATTATTATGAATAATTTTACTCACCCTGTCTGTTTGAATGTTGCCTCCACGTGGGTAACGTGCAGATGACCAGGTTTAGCCGTGGATGCCGTCGAGGATCTTGTTGGAGTTTTGTGTTGTTGGCCATTTTGGTTAACTTAGAGGGTCTTGCTCTGATAGTGTAACATCGAGTTGGGGTCTTTGAGTTAAACAATGTTTTATTTGATTTTTTTATTTTGATTATGTTTCCGTACAAGGAAAACTTTGGATTATGCTTTTTTGAGTTCCGCTGCAATTTTTGATAATTTTTGGGAAAAACCTATTGTTTACGGAGCCTTGACCTATATTTGATTTATTGGGAAATGTACGCCCTTTGAGGTGATTTTTTTTAAGTTTAATATTTTACTCTGATAAATGTGAATATTTTTCCATTAAAACTGTGGGGTAGAAAATAGTGTTACATTCGTGGTATTAGAGCAGGTTGGTCCGTCCGTCCAAGTTTTTATGTTGTTAGTCCCCTGTCAGTCAATAGTGTGAGAACACTATTAGATGAGTTGTTTCTTCTAATCTTGTTGGTGGTTGCAGATGGCTGGAAGAAATGATCGTGCTATAACTGATGCGCTGGAATCACTTGCCCAAGTGATGGCCCAGAATGGTGGACCTCCAGATGAGTTTTATGCTTTGGGGAAGTTCCAGAGGAACAATCTGCCGACTTTTGTGGGCACTCATGATTCTGATGGTGCGCAGAAGTGGATGGAAGTGATTGAGAAGATTTTCTGAGTTATGGCATGCACTGATGCTCAACAAGTGCAGTTTGGTACGCATATGCTAGCAGAGGAAGCTGAGGACTGGTGGGATAAAACCCGTTAGAGATTAGAGGTGTTGGCATTGCAATAACTTGGGTTGTGTTTAAGGAAGAATTTTTGAGGAAGTATTTTCCTGAAGATGTTAGGGGAAAGAAAGAGGTGGAATTCCTTGTGCTGAAACAAGGGAATATGACTGTGGCTAAGTATGCAGAGAAGTTTGAGTCTTTAGTAAAGTTTTGTACGCATTACAATCATGCTGACGCAGAGATGTCAAAGTGTCTCAAGTTCGAGAAGGGATTGAGACCAGAGATTAAGCAAGGAATTGGGTACCAGCAGATTCGTCGGTTTGCGGAACTGGTGGACAAGAGAAGAATTTATGATGAGGATAGTCGAGCTCGATCTACTCACTACAAGCAGCTGAGTGAGAAGAAAGAGAAAGGCCAGTATAAAGGGAAACCGTATGTGACTTCTGGTGATAAACGGAAGCAGAAGGCTTCAGATGGGAAAAAGTCAAGTGGAGGAGTGGCTACTGCTCTAGGAAAGTGTTATAAGTGTGATGAGCAAGGTCACCGTGTTGAGGTTTGTAGGACGCTGAGATGTCATCATTATGGCAAGAGAGGTCATAAAGCTACTGACTGTAAAGATGAAGCTTCGAATTACTTCAACTGTGGAGAGAAGGGTCATATCAGTATCCAGTGCCAACAATCGAAGAAGACTGCTACTGCTGCTTAGACGAATGACAGAGTGTTTGCTTTAAGCGATGCGGAAGAACCCAAGACGGATAACTTGATCAGAGGTACTTGCTTTATTAATGATGTTGAATTGATTGCTATGATTGATATTGGTTCTACTCATTCATTTATTTCTCTTGAATGTGCTAACAGGTTGAATTTGAAATTATCTTCTATGGTTGGGAGTATGGTTATCGATACCCCGACTAATGGTTCTGTGACAACTGCGTTAGTCTGTTTGAGCTGCCCTTTGACCATTTATGATAAGAATTTTGCGATAGATTTGGTATGTCTAACTTTGCATCAAATCGATATTATTCTCGGAATGAACTGATTGGAGTACAACTATGTTCATATCGATTGCTACAACAAGACTGTGAGGTTCCCAGAGTTTGGTGATTATGGAGAGCTGATGTTTGTATCTGCTAAGCAAGTAGAAGAACTCTTAGAAGATGAGGCTCAAATGTTTGCATCACTTCAATTCGACTATGAATCAGTGAGCGTGGAGCTACCAGTTGTTCGGGAATTTCCAAAAGTGTTTCCAGACGACGTGAGTGACTTACCTCCTGAGCATGAGGTAGAGTTTACTGCTGGTGTGATATCGAGGACTAGTCCTATGTCGATGGCTCCTTATCGGATGTCTGCATCTGAGTTAGGGGAATTGAAGAAACAGTTGGAAGAGGTGCTTGAGAAGAATTTTATTCGATCGAGTGTTTCTCCGTGGGGTGCAATTGTGTTGTTGGTGAAGAAGAAAGATGGTAGCATGAGATTGTGAGTGGATTATCGGCAGTTGAATAAAGTAACAATCAAGAATAAGTAACCACTTCCGAGGATTGATGATTTGATGGATCAGTTGGTGGGTGCTTGTGTGTTTAGCAAGGTTAATTTGAGGTCTGGTTATCATCAGATTCGTGTCAAGCTTGATGATATTCCGAAGACAGCTTTCAGGACGAGGTATGAACACTATGAATATACTGTGATGCCGTTTGGTGTATCTAATGCGCATGGTGTATTCATGGAGTATATGAATAGGATTTTTCATCCTTATTTAGATCAGTTTGTGGTAGTGTTCATCAACGATATCTTGATATATTCTTAGTCCAAGGAAGAGCAAGCGCAACATCTGAGAGTGGTATTGCAGGTTTTGAAGGACAAGAAACTTTATGCTAAGTCGTCCAAGTGTGAGTTTTGGTTGAAGGAAACGGGTTTCCTTGGCCATATGATTTCTAGTGAAGGAATTGTTGTTGATCTATCGAAATTTGATGTTGTATTGGAGTGGAAGACTCCAAAGTATGCTAATGAGATTTGAAGTTTCCTTGGCTTGGCTGATTATTATCGTAGGTTTATAGAAGGCTTTTCAAGGTTGGCACTACCATTGACTCAGTTGACTCGAAAGGGTCAAGCTTATGTGTGGGATGTTGCTTGTGAGAAGAGTTTTGTAGAACTCAAGAAGAAGTTGACGAATGCTCTAGTTTTGATTTTGCCAAACCCGAGTGAGTCTTTTGTAGTGTATTGTGATGCATCGAAGATAGGCCTTAGTGGCGTACTGATATAGAATCGTCAGGTCGTTGCTTATGCTTCCATAAAACTTAAGGTTCATGAGAGAAATTATCCTACGCATGACTTAGAGTTGGCCACTGTGGTGTTTGTGTTGAAATTCTAGAGACATTATCTTTTTGGGTCTAGGTTCAAAGTGTTCAGTGATCACAAGAGTCTAAAGTATTTGTTTGATCAGAAAGAGTTGAACGTGAGGCAGAGAAGATGGCTTGAACTTTTGAAGGACTATGATTATGAATTGAGTTACCACCCTGGTAAGGCTAATGTTATGGCTGATGCGTTAAGTAGGAAGTCCTTACATATGTCGATGCTTATGGTTCAAGAGTTAGGACTAATTGAGCAATTCAGAGATATGAGTTTGCTTTGTGAAGAGACTCCTAATAGTGTGAAGTTGGGTATACTGAAGTTGACTAGTGGTATTCTCCAACAAATCAGAGAAGGTCAAAGATCTGATTTGAGTTTGGTGGATCATCTCACATTAATCAATCAAGGCAACGAGTGTGATTTTTGGATCGATGAGAATGGTGTGATGAGGTTTAGAGATAGAGTGTGTGTTCCCGATGTGCTAGAAATCAAGAAGAGCATTCTTGAGGAAGGTCACAGAAGCGGGTTAAGTATTCATCCTGGTGCTACAAAGATGTATCAAGATTTGAAGAAATTGTTTTGGTGGCCAGGTATGAAGAAGGAAATTGCAAAGTTTGTTTATGCTTGTTTGACTTGTCAGAAGTCGAAGATTGAACATTAGAGACTGTCGGGTCTGATGCAATTGTTGAATATTCCAGAATGGAAATCGGATAGCATTTCTATGAATTTTGTAACATGTTTACCGAAGAATTTGAAGAGATATGATTTGATTTGGTTAATTGTTGATAGATTGACCAAATCGGCTCATTTTATACTGATGAGGATCAATTATTCGTTGCAGAATCTTTCCAAATTATCTATTGATCAAATTGTGAAATTGTATGGTATTCCTTCAAGTATTGTGTCTGATAGAGATCCGAGATTTACATCGAGGTTCTGGGAGAGTTTGCAGACATCTTTGGGTACTAAGTTAAGGTTGAGTTCTGCCTATCATCCACAGACGGATGGATAGACAGAGAGAACTTTCCAGTCTTTAGAGGATTTACTGAGAGCTTGTGTGTTGGATCAAGGTGGATCGTGGGATTGTCATTTTCCGTTGATTGAGTTTACCTACAATAACAGTTACGATTCTAGTATCGGAATGTCACTGTATGAGGCTTTGTATGGTAGAAGGTGTATGACTCCTTTGTGTTGGTATGAGTCAGACGAGTGTTGTACTCGGACCTAAGATTGTGCAAGAGACGACTGAAAAGATCAAGATGATCCAAGAAAAGATAAAAGTGTCGCAGAGTCGTCAGAAAAGTTACCATGATAAGAGGAAGAAAGCACTTGAATTCCAAGAGGGAGATCACGTGTTTTTGAGAATTACGCCGATAACTAGTGTTGGCCGAGCTTTGAAGTCTCGAAAGCTCACATCGCATTTTGTTGCTCCGTATCAGATTTCTTTAAAGTTAAGGCGTTGCCAGTTCAGATTGATGAACGAGAAGTGAAGCAACTGCGAGGTAAAGAGATTGCCTTGGTAAAGGTATTGTGGGGAGGACTGGCTAGAGAAAGTTGGACTTGGGAACGTGAAGATCAGATGAGGGAGTCGTATCCGACTCTGTTTCCTTGAGGTAATTTTCGAGGGCGGAAATTCTTTTAAGTGTGGGAGAGATGTAACACCCCAAATTCTTGGAAATATTTATTTAATTTATTTAAATATGAATATTTGCATTTTCGGTGATTTTCGGTGGTTGGTGTGAAATATTGAGAATTATGGATTTTAAGTTATTTATTTAAATAATAGTATATAATATGAATATATTGGTATTATTATTAATTTAAATAAATATAAGTTAACTAAGGGAAAATTGGACAATTAAGGAGGAGTTAGTGAGGGTAATATTGGAAAATGCCCAATTTATAGGCTCATAGTTAGGTTTAACAAAAAGGAATTTTTGAAGGAATTAGGATTCATTCTTGTTAGACCGTGAAAAAAGAAGAAATAGAGGCCAGAGCTCTAAGGAAGAGGATTAAGGCAAAAACTTCGCAAGGTTTTCTGAGAATCAAGGAGACGGCTTAGAGTCGGCAATTAAGGTATGAGGAGTATTGCCTTCATTGTTTTTAATGTGTGATTTCAATGTGTTTAAAGCTGATTTAAGGGTTTAAAGGGTTTGAGGTTGATTTTGAGATAAAGGGAATTAGGCCTTCGTGGCCAAATCCTATTATTGAGGTTTTAAGGTCGATTTGAGTTTGAGGGAAAGTAGGCATTCGTGGCCAAAATTTGTTGTTGAGGTTTCAACCCTGTAGGGTAATTAGATTGTGAGAAACTCTAATGAATGTGGTGTAGTTGTAAGGATTTATGGTAATTAGAGCGTGAGTATGATACGGGATTGGCCTAATAAGTCGTAGATTTTGTGCCTTTATCGTCGTAAGACCTTAGGGATGATTTAGAGATGTTTTTGGGTTATTGCGGAAGTGAATCATTGGACTTTTGGGTTGATTTTAGGTTTTGGCCCGTAACAACGTTTTGCTGTAATCGTGTGTTCGCACAGCAAAGAATCCTTCACACAACAAACAAACTCGCTCCAGACTTGCACAACGAACTTGTTAGTGAATGTAGCAGAGTTTCACAAATTCTGATTTTGTGCAAGGATGCCTTGATGTTTTGATGCTGTGATTTCTTTGACGAATTAACATGAGTATGACTGTGATTTCTATGTGATTAGTACATGATTATATGATGATTCCTATGATTTAATGATGATGAGTTATGATGATAGTTCCATGAGTTTTGATGATTCTATGATGACATGATATATGATGATGATTGTGATGATAATGATTTTGATGAATGATGATGCACCTATGATGTTATTATGAGGATGATTTTTGACGTGTGCATCATGCATTCATGTGCATCCAGACTTCGGTTCAGGACCTTGATTTCTTTGGCTTCAATCTTATTGTACGGATGTGAGGTATTTTGATGTGCTCCGATTCTCGAGTAGAATCGATCTTATTGATGGGGATCTATGGAGGGTTGATGGCCTAGTGTCCATTGAGTTGTGATGATTGGTACCACATGCATGAGTCTTGTTACATTTGCATTTATGAGATGATCTTGAGTAATTTATGATGTTGTGGCCTTTGATGCCCATTGATGAATATGATGATGTTGAATATGAATATGACGTCATTTTATATATTGATTTCCTACATTGATTATTATGAATCATTTTACTCACCCTGTCTGTTTAAATGTTGCCTCTACGTGGGTAACGTGCGGATGACCAGGTTTAGCCGTGGATGCCGTCGAAGATCTTGTTTGAGTTTTGTGTTGTTGGTCATTTTGGTTAACTTAGAGGGTCTTGCTCTGATAGTGTAACATCGAGTTGGGCTCTTTGAGTTAAACCATGTTTTATTTGAATTTTGTTATTTTGATTATGTTTTCGTACAAGGAAAACTTTGGATTATGCTTTTTTGAATTCCGCTGCAATTTTTGATAATTTTTGGGAAAAACCCATTGTTTACGGAGTCTTGACCTATATTTGATTTATTGAGAAATGTACGCCCTTTGAGGTGATTTTTTTTAGTTTAATATTTTACTCTGTTAAATGTGAATATTTTGCCATTAAAAATGTGGGGGTAAAAAAGGGTGTTACAAGAGATATTTCTAATTTTGATTCCATGGTTGAACTTCCTATTAAGCAATAATGTAACTTAATATCTGTGTTAATGTTAATGTTTATTTGCTTAATAAACAGTGAGAAAGATTTTTGTTCTTATTCTATCTAAATCTTCTTATGGTTTTGAGTAATCTATAGCAATATATAAATACAAAATTTAATTTTTGTGTAACCTAATTTCTTTTTCCATAATACTGTAATCCCAACCACCAAATTATTCCACTCACATTATTTATTTTCTTGAAAAATCTGGTTAAATAAAGTCACGTCACAATGCAATTTTCTCAATTCAAACAAAATTTAGTGCGCGAATATTACATATTGTAAACAAAACTTAATATGTATATGAATAAAAGCAAAATGTTTCATCATATAAATAGTTTATATTAAAATCAAACTTATAAAAAAATACGTGGTTAATATTTTCACGCGTTAGCGCAATAATAAAAAGCGGACAAGCGGGCGCTAGTAATAATAATAATAATAATAATAGTAATAATAATAATAATAATAATAATAATAATAATAATAATAATAATAATAATAATAATAATAATAATAATAATAATAATAATAATAATAATAATAATAATAATAATAATAATTTAAGGGGGATTTTCGAAGAGAGTTTGTCAGTACGTGTTTTGGAGGAAAAGAGCGAGAGGAGAGCTAGGGCAAAGGGGAAGAGAAGAGCCATTTTTTAGGTAGAAGAATCCTTGTACTTTAAGGTAAGGGTGGGTTTCTAATTATCTAAGGGATTACATGATGAATGGTGGGTAGATCATAACATGTAGGGTTTATGTTTTCTTCTCTTTTCATGTTCTTGATGAATGAATAATTGTGTAAATTATGAAATTATGATTGAATTGCATGTTATGTTTTGATGTTGTTGTTGTTGTAATTGTTGTTAGAATGATGCATAGATGCAATCGTTGTTGTTGAAATCATATGACTGATTATCCGTATGATGTTGTAGAAGTTGTGGTCGTATGTGATCACGAGTCAGATTCAGAACAAGGTTATGAGTAATTTGGATAAAAAAGATTTGAGTTTTGAGACTTTAGAAAAGTGATTTTTTGTGTTAAGATGTGTTCCAAACGATTTATAAGAAAAATTGAGTTTTGGGAGGGTTCAAAAGTGATTTTCGTGTAAAAAGTTGCAGAAAACCTGCTTCTTTAGAAGGTGTAATCGGTTACACTAAATTTCGTAACCGGTTACCATGAAAACTTGAAAAATTGGATTTTTTTGGGGGTGTAATCAGTTACCAGTTTGTGGTAATCGATTACACTAGGACTGATTTTTTCGAAAAACTTTGAAAATTCATAACTTGAGTTTCGGGTGTCCGATTGACGCACCATTTGAAGCTTTGGAAAGCTGGTATAATGTACTTTAACTTCAATTTATTTTTAGTACCAGGGTTCAAATTATTTCTTGTGTGGTCATGTATTTGATGCATAGTGTGTTTATGTTGTTTTGTGAAACGCGTGCAAATACATTGTTATTGCTTGCTAGATTGTTGTATAGTTGTTGCATGCATTCGTGGTGTTGGATGGTGTTCCATGAGCCTTAATCCTAGGGTGACGGGTTGAGTGCGAGTAGCTAATTCTATTATGATGGAATTAGTGAAGCGTTATCTATGGTAATGGTAACGAGTTTTAGGTGAGCCTCAATCCCATTGTGTGGATTGGGTGCGAGTAGCTAATTCCTATAGGGAGAGATTAGTGAAGTATTACGTGGTAACGATTTTGGACAAAGGTTCATTTGGTGATCTTCGATCCTAGGTGGGGATCAAAGCGGTGAACTTGAGAGTTCACGTTTCGGTACCACATGCATTGAGTTAATTTGTTGAGTCTCATTGCATTGCATTTGTGCGGTGTCATTGTGTTGGTGGTGTGTAATATGTTTTTGGAATGTATGTTGTGCTTGTAATAATTTGTTTCTAACTTATAATTATGCATTCCTTTATATAATTGTGATATCTTACCCCTTCTGTTTGAATGTTGCCTCCACGCGGGTAACATGCTGATAATCCACAGTAGGAGCTCAGATGTGAGTGGAAGATGAAGTCTTCCATTTATTCTTTTAGTTTGGCGTCTTCTCTGATATGTAACACTGGGGCTATGGAATGTTATGCTTGAGATTTTGGATATCTCTTAACTTTGATTATTTTAATTAATTGAAAACCATGCTTATGATTTGAATAACTATTTGTTAATGTTTCCGTTGTTTTAAGAAAAGTTGATATGTTGTATGTCATGTACTTGAGAAGGTTTTTTTGGATGGTGGCATCCTAAATATGATTTTGTGAAATAAACTCTTTTTTTTATGTTATGTGGAGGTATATTTAGGGTGTTACAAAGTGGTATCAGTGCAGGTCGGTCCGTCTGACAAGGTTGTTTAATTATGTTGTTCCCTAGTATGCGACATGTGTGTGAAAACAGTGTCAATGCTTATTTTGTTTTTCATTTGTAGGTTGGAAATGAAACAAGTGGGGGAAGAGCATTTTCTTCTCGTGGATATTCCATCTATTGAGTGATGGATATCGTGTTACTACATGCCAGGGTGTAGTGTTGGATAGTTTAACTATTTTGAGAATGGTGTGATCCTTGAGGGAATACGATCAGGTGTCGTTGATGTTGGATTCTTTGAGTTATAGAGGGGTGTGACGGCTAGTGTTATGCCAATGGTGTATGATACATGATGTTTTTCTTGAAAGATATTCATGACTTACCTTCATACTGTAAAGTCGAGTTCGATGAAGGTAGAGTTTTTCCATCCTATGCAAGTAGAAGGATCCTTAGAAGGTGAGGCTTGTGTGAAAAGGCTAGACCTGGTTGTTTCCTCTATGAAGGGAGAGATGGTTATCAAACTCATTCTAAGGGATTGGTGACTGAGATTAGAAGCTTTTTGGGCTTAGCTGGTTATTACCGTAGGTTTATTGAAGGATTTTTTAAGTTAGCACTTCCGTTGACTCAGTTGACTTGCAAAGGTAACACTTTTGTATGGGATATTCATTGTGAGAAGAGTTTCATTGAGCCGAATAAGAGATTGAATATGGCCTCAATTTTGATTCAACCTAATTTGGATGAACCATTTGTGGTGTACTGCAATGCGTGTTTGATGGGTTTAGGTGGTGTGTGAATGCAAGATGGTAAATTTGTAGCTTATGCTTTGCGACAATTGAGAGTTCATAAAAGAAATCATCTTACTCATGATTTGGAGTTGACTACAGTGGTGTTTATGATGAAGATTTAGAGGTGTTATACCCCAAAACGTACCCTTAGATTCTTTGCGTCTTTTGCACATCATGTAGGTCCATCATTCATGCATAACTAACCATTTTACCTAGTTTTTTTGTTTGTTTCATAGATTTAAAGGAAGTTTTAAAGCCATGAAGCCCTGTGTGTATTCCCCATTAGGATTCTATCCCGTTACATGTGGATAAAAGAAGGATGTTCCCTTATCCTTATGGCCCCATGGTCAATACCAGGTCATTTGTTTCTCAAAAAAATTCTCATAGGTTTCTAAGAAGGATTAGGTTTTCTTGCTTATTTGATATGAGACACGGTTATTTAAGGGCACGATGTCTTGCATGGTGTCAACAAGGTTGTGTACTTTGCCTCCAAGAATGGGTATCAAAGAATTTGTGTCGTATAGATCAAGACTTCATCATATTAAAATATGTGTTTTCTCGGAGTTGCAATTAATTAAAAAGCCAAGTGCAATACTGTCCCTATTGAGGAATTTAAATTACTCCGATCTTTTGATTATAAAAGAGAGAATTGGAAAACCATTTTTTGACGATTTTGGAAGGTTACAAGTTTGAGTATCAAATCAAAGTCTGATTTAGATAACACTGAATTTCAATATGAAGAGTCATATTCTAATTAAAGTTGATTCCCTTGTCAAACCATATGATTAAGATTTCAAATTTCAGAAATTCAAATTATGTAGTTGCTTTTTGTTCCCTTACAATTTGAGGTTGTCATGCGTTTAAATCAGAGAACCCAAGTTACCACAGAATGTTAGATCTTAAAATCTGAAATACAAGTACCAACTTCATACTTCCCTTAAAGTTCATGTTGAAGTAAACAAGTTTACAAGCTACAAGTTTGCATTGTTAAGCTCAAAATTCGAGACTTCAATACAAATCACGAGTCATTCAAGAATGCAATCGAAACGGAAAGGACTTGTGATATGAAGATTCAGAACACACGACAGAATAATCTAAAGAATTCAGCATCCATTTGGTTTTATAGAGTAAAATCCAATTGTTTGCATGATATACAAAATCAAATTGAAATACATGTTACAACGTTACAACTTTTTTCTTATTATCATCATTAAAGGATTCACAACCAAAGCCAATACGGGTCCATGAACAAGGCTTGATCACCATTTGGACCCACCTATCGCAACCCTAGGCAGTATGGTCACTTCACATGGGATTTCTGTACTGACTGCGAAGAACGCTACCCGGCCACATCAAAATCACATAAGGTTACAACACCAAATCCATCAACTTGAAAAGAGAAAAAAACTCATTAGTTCCTTCATAAAGTGACAAGTCTTGAACATACGGGTCTACAATAAAATCACAACATGTTTCAAAGACAAAATCACTGTCATAAAATCATTCTAAATCAGAACCAAATCAAACACAATCTCAAGGTAGCCATTTTGTTTAAAGAAAGGGTTGAAGAATTTGAAAACAGGTTTCAGACATCAATGGTTCGAAAATAGAAAGAGATTCAAGACATTATGATCAAGAACTCATCAAACATGTTTATTTCCTTTCCAAAAAAAGAAGTGATATAAAGTTCATCCCTAAAACATGGCAAACATAATCCAAACAGAATAAAAAAAACGGAAGTCCTGCTCTCAACAGCAAGACGAATCAAACATGTTTGTTTAAAAATGGAAATTTATTAAACATTCCAAACCAATTAAAAACGGTGTCTCCTTCCGAACCATATCTGGCATCATTAACCATATTCAATTTAATATTTTCTGAAACATTATAAGAGGAGAACAAATTCAGACAGAAAGGGACCCAAAAAAAATATTCACAGAAGAACCACACAGAAAAACAAAAACCCTAGATCTCCCCGCATTGTGTTTACAATGCAAATTAGGTTTTTCTTTCTTTAACCTTTCCTTCGGGTAAATCAAAGACCGGTTGTGAATTTAAGATTCGTGATTCAAATTAATCAATAATTTGATATCCTATTCTCACTGGAACAGAAAATGGCGACTTCACTGGGGATTGCCTAACTTTCGAGGGTTACCCCTAACTTGTTTATTTGTGCTTGATATTTTGTATATATTATCTGTTTATATATTTATATGACTGTACCTGCTTGGGTTATATGTTGTTGTGAGATAAGTCCTACACTCGGACTTGAGTGCAATTATGATAGGAAGGTGATATATTCGACGAGGCTTATAGGGAGTGATTCCCGACCGAGCTGACTCGAGAATCACCGCTCAGTTGAGGCCTTATTAGGAATGGTATTGTTGAACAAATATTCGTGAAAACACTTACTATTTTCGACTTAGGAGCCTGCGATACTGGGGATATTTAGTTACCCTTAACATAACTTTGACCTTATTAGGACGTAGTGCGATGACTATGAGGGAGTAGTCCCAAAATAGTTGATACGCGATACTACACTCAAAAGTGGTTCTCTTGAGAATATTGTTAACCACCGAGTTATTCGGGAAATTAATAATATCTGAAAGATGGACTGATGACTTTGGGCACCTTTTAGGACCCATGTTCTACAAGTACAATTAACTCTTACTACATACCTTTCGGGATGGGTAGATCATGGCTCCATGCTTATGACCCTCTAACCTAGGACTTTGATTGCTTTTATATGTTTGAGCATACGTTCAAGCATCATGACATTCCTGGTTTCAAGGAATTCAACTGCTAGTCCTTTGCAAATTCAAAAAATAATTTTCCAAAATTTAAAACTTCAGTTTTCCTAAAAAATATATTTGCAATTGGCCGTTGAAATCCTTGAAACCACTGCATTGCATTGCACTCATGTCTTTGCATGTGCATCTTCCTTTCCGGTTTTCTTATTTCGGTTCTCTCGCCTTCCATTTTTGTCATCCTGAGTCCTCTGCACCAGTACAACACAAGAGCTCGAGATCGTAAAAAGATCGTGGAACAAGATCAAGAGCTTGATCGGGTCAGCGATGAATTAGAAGACCTTCGAGGAAATGTAGGGCAGATTATGGAGATGCTACAGGTTATACGTGCAAGGATGGATACTCAACCCACTGTTGTTTTTGAGATTTCCAATACTGTTGTGGATCCTCAACCATCTGTTACTACTGCAAGTGTACCACCATACGGTCTTCCACTTGGTTTTGTGCCAACTCCTGTTGCGGTTCCTATTGTTCAGCAAGTTCAACAAGCTGTTCCTTTGGTTTCTGAAGCTCCTCAAGTGATCCCTACTTTTGCGCCAGCTACTGTTCATACTCATATGCAACCTTACTTCAATGAATCGGTATATGATATCCCTGATATGAAAGAAGATGAAGATGAGTGTCATGAGAAATAATGGAAGGAGATCAAATCTTTGGTGCTGCTTCCAGAGAAGTATGTCTTGCATTCGGTCTGGTTATCCCTCTAAAGTTCAAAACTCCTAGCTTTGATCGTTATCAAGGAGCTACATTTCCGAAAATTCGTCTGATTATGTATTACCGAAAAATGGCTGCTTATGTTGAAAATGACAAATTGATGATACATTGTTATTAAGGCAGTTTGAAAGGTGCTTCATCAAAATGGTACTTAACTCTGGACCAGTCTCGTATTAAGAGTTTCCAAGATCTATCTGATGCTTTCATTAAACATTACAATTACAATATAGATCTGGCTCCTGATCGAAGACAATTACTGAGCATGTCCTAGAAGAGTTTTGAATCATTCAAAGAGTATGCTCAGAGATGGAGAGAAATTGCTTCGCAAGTAGAACCTCCTTTGACGGAAAAGAGCTAGCTGATTGGTTCGTCGACACTATTCGTCCTGAATTCTATGAAAGAATGGTTGGAAGTGTGACTGCAAATTTCTCTGATATAGTTGTTGTTGGTGTGAAAGTAGAATTGGGTCTGAAAAGTGGTAAGATGGCAAGTGCTGCTGGTAGTTCAAGCTCCAATAAAGACCATGCCAAGAAGCCTTCATTTACCTCTCACAAGAAGAGAAAGGGTGAAACTAATGCGGTAACTACAAGTAGAAGAAGAAATCAACCTTGGCAACATCAATAAAATTATGTTCAATAACAAGGTTATCCTGTCCAGTTCGCTCAACAACCATATGTATCTGTTGTTACACCTGTCTTCAATCAACAAGTTCTTGCATATCAGCCTGTGCAACCGGCTCCTGTCTATCAGCCTCCGGTCTATCAACAACCTCCTGGTTATCAGCCTGCACGAGTTCCAACTAATTATTAACGAGCGTCCAATGCTCCTGCCTATCTACAACCGAAGAATCAGGCACCTCTCCAAAATGCTCCTAACAGGAGACAGTACAAGCCATGTCCTCCTATTGTGATGACTTATACTGAGTTGTATCCTTTACTAGTGCAACAAGGTCTGATAACTACAAGAGCTTTTGGTCCACCTCCTAATCCGCTGCCAGCTAATTACAACTCTACTGCTCATTGTTTATTTCATGAGGGTGCGCCTGACCATGATCTAGAAAGTTGTTATGCTCTCAAGCACCTTGTAAGAGAGTTAATGCAAAATAAGATTCTATCCTTTGATGATCCTTAGCCAAATGTTAAAAGCAATCCTTTGCCTACTCATGGGGCTGTTAATGCTATTGATGAGGTATCTGACGAGAGCCAAATTCTTGATGTTTCTGAGATTAAGACTCCTCTTCGATTCCTTTATTCAAAGTTGTTTGAAGTCGGTTTGGTGACTGCCTGCCATGATGTTTGTACAGTCTGTGATGTCAGTATCAAAGGATGTATGCTGGTTCAGAAGGATATTCAGAATTTGATCAATGATGGTTTCCTACAAGTGGTTAGCAAAGTGAAGAAGGATGAAGTTGTTGTGATTGAACCCGTCTTCAACTTGCCAGAACCGAGCGCTAAAATGCCAGTTTTCAATTTTCCAAAGTCAGGTTCTGCAGTACATATTTTCAACACCTCAAAGCCAGTTACTTCTGCAGTCAATCAACCAAAGCCAGTGATCATTCAGAAGCTAATTCCATTTCATTTCAGAGATTCTAAAGTTGTACTGTGGAAATATGATGTGACCATGGTTGATAAAGAATCTGGGAAAGTTATTCCGAGGGCAAAGTTGAAAAGTGTTGATGAAGATGTGACCAACATAGCTGGGGCAAGTAGGATGACATGCAGTGGCCATATTTATACTTCCGTTTCAATGAGGCTCCGCCTAATGAAACTGCTACCACAATGGCTTCCAAAGAAAAAGGGAAAGAAGTGGTTGCAAACAATGAAGATGCTGAGTTCTTGAGGATCATCAGAAAAAGTGATTATAAATTCATCGATCAGCTTCACCAGACTCCTTCTAAGATCTCAATTCTATCTTTGTTGATGAATTCACCTGCTCATCGAACTACATTACAGAAGTTGTTGGATCAAGGTCATGTTGCCCAAGATATTACTACTGGTTAGTTTGATAGTGTGATTGCCAATATTACTTCCTGCAATACTCTTAGCTTCAACAATGAGGAGCTACCAAGAAAAGGTCAGAATCACAACTGTGCCTTACATGTGTCCATGAAATGTCAAGAGTATAATTTATCAAGGGTGCTTGTGGATATCGGTTCCTCTATAAATGTTTTACCTAAGAGGGTTATTACCAAATTGGCTTATAAAGAGACTGAAATGAAGCCTACTTCACTGATAGTCAAAGCTTTTGATGGTTCTCGTAGGACTGTGATCGGAGAAGTGGAACTACCGATCTTGATTGGAGCATATGTATTCAACATCACATTCCAAGTATTGGACATCAATCCTAATTACAACTGTTTGCTTGGGAGACTTCTTTTCAAGCACTTGAAATTGCCAATGCTGTCCTGTTGGAAGTCAAAGAAATAGTAGGTAAGTGTAATCCATCTTTTGCATCTTTCAAGAGCACCCGATCAAAAATCGAAGGAGGCATACCTGAAGGTTGGGGAGAAGTGATAAATATTAAAACCAAAACAAATTGCCATGGGTTGGGTTACAAATCGACTCATGATAAAGCTTCTACATTTGTCAAAGGTCGTCCGAAGACTGTCCAAGAAGTGTTTGTCAGCGGTTTCCAAATCAATGCTATCAACAATAATGATGAAGATGAAAACTTGAGCAACTTGGTATTCATGTGTGATGCAGCTCTGGACAACTGGGAAATAATAGAGATCCCCGTGATTGTTCCCGTGTCAAAGTAATTTATGCTTTTTATTTGCTGTTTCCGAAAATTTCATAACTATGCCCAAGGCTACTGGATTATTTTGTAGGGCCACCTTTTTGCTTTCAAATGGTTATCAATAAATGCATTTTGTTAAATTCTTGTTTGTTTCATTTTCTGTTTTTCGCTTTCACCATTTAAAGAAATTGGCAATCTTTTTCAAAAACTAAAAAAAAGCATTCTTTCTCTTGCATTTTCCTTGAGCATTTAATAAAATAAGCCTTCCAACATGTAGAACAATCCAAAACCATGTTGAATCCAATGACTCTACTTTCACTCCTAACTTTGATTCGCCCATTTATCAAGCTGAAGATGAGGGTGAAGAAGATTTCGAAGTTCCCACTGAATTGACAAAATTGGTTGAGTACGAGTACACTGAGCTTCAACCGCATAAAGAGCAGGTAGATTTGATTAATCTTGGCAGTGAAGAAGAAAAGAAAGAGGTCAATATTGGTACAACATTCGGGTTTGATGTCAAGCAGAGATTGGTCAAGCTTCTAGAGGAATATGTGGATGTGTTTGCATGGTCGTATAAAGATATGCCCAGTTTGGACACTGATATTGTTGTTCACAAGTTGCCACTTAAACCAGAGTGTCGCCTATCAAGAAGAAACTTCGAAGAACCAGAATTTACATGGCTTTGAAGATTTGAGATGAGGTTAAGAAACAACTTGATGCAGGTTTTCTAATAGTTGCAATGTATCCTGAATGGGTAGCCAACATTGTGCCAGTTCCCAAAAAGGATGGTAAAGTCAGAAGGTTTATAGACTACAGGGATTTGAACAAGGCAAGCCCAAAAGATGATTTCCCTCTACCGCATACTGAATCACTTGTGGATAATATAGCCAATTTTGCAATTTTCTCTTTTATGGATGGTTTCTCCTATTATAATCATATCAAGATGGACCCTACCGGCAGAGAAAAGACTACATTCATTACTCCTTGGGGAACCTATTGCTACAAAGTTATGCCCTTCGGTTTGAATAACGCAGGGGAAACATATCAAAGAGCCATGGTCAGTCTCTTTCATGACATGATGCATAAATAGATCGAAGTGTGTGTTGATGATATGATTGCCAAATCCCAAAATGAGGAGAACCATTTGGATCATTTGCTGAGACTATTTGAACGACTCAGGAAATACCAGTTGAAATTGAATCTTGCTAAGTGTACCTTTGGTGTTAGATCTGGAAAATTTCTTGGGTTTATTGTCATCCAACGAGGAATCAAAGTAGATCCTGACAAAGTCCGAGCCATTCAAGACATGCCAGCTCCGCAAACTGAAACACAATTCAGATGTTTTCTAGGGCGCCTGAACTATATATCTAGATTCATTTCCAACATGACTGCTACCTATGAGCCGATATTCAAGTTACTCTGCATGGGTCAGATAATTGACTGGAATTTTGATTGTCAGCAAGAATTTGAGAAGGTCAAGGGTTATTTGCAAGAGCCTCCTATCTTGATTCCTCCTGTTCCTAGAAGACCACTCTTCATGTATCTAACTGTTCTTGAGAAGTCTATGGGTTGCATATTGGGTCAACACGATGAGACTGGACGAAAAGAACATGCCATATACTATTTGAGCAAGAAGTTTACTGATTGTGAAAGTCGATATTCACTTTTGGAAAAGACTTGTTGTTGTCGCATCGCTGCGAAAAAAGGTGTCGGAAATGACAAAAGAGTCGCCACCGTTCGTTATATATCCCAAAAGAGGGAAAGGAAACGATCAGAGAAAACCTGACGAAAATGGGAGAAGACAGGTCATCGCAACCATATCTCGGGTTCGGGAGTCAGTTACGCAAGGGAAAGGTATTAGAACCCCTCACGTCTGTCGTACTCGACGGGATCCATGCTTTGTTGTCTATCTAAAAGGGTGTTTACTATCTAAGCTACGGTTCAGGGATAAAAGAAAAGAAAAGAGACTCGATAGAACGTAGTTCCCTCGTGCAATGGGAAAGTCAGAGTGAACGTAGTTCGGCTAACTACGGGTGAAAGTGGGGAAGGTTGCTCGCCAAGACATCTCCGTCTTATGCCTACGTATTCTCATCTAATATGAGAAATCAGAGCAAACGTATTTCGGGCTAATATGAACACCGGCTGGTTCAAAATGTTTTAGGCCCGAGTAGGGTTAAAACTTAGTTCTAGCAGTTAGGTGTATGCAGCTCGACCATTGGAGACTTAGGCGTTACCCGTTTGTGGTAGAACCAAGAGTTAACAAAACTCTCCTTATGAAAAAGGTTTTCCAAATTAAGATCCTGAAGGATAAAAAGTTTGAAGTTTGTTTTTGTGTTTTTTAGAGAAGAAGTGCATTGATTATTATTTGTAATTCATGTTGCACTAAAGACTATGACCTAGGAGCGAATGTGTCACATATCGTCCAAAAGACATATGATAAACACTATAGATAATTGAGAGGAGGCCCCTCAATCACCATTTCCCAAGTACTTAGGCTCGTAACGTACAACAATCCTTAACATTTATTAAGTATTTTAAGAGAATTTGAAGATGAGAAGAGAAAGACACTCTAAAGGGAGACTAAGACTCAACCTAGTGTTCTCATACAAAATGCGCCTATGATTGAGATGAAGGGGAATGCTAACTAATGTTGTCATATATGGGTTCAATCCTAAGGTCTATCATAATCTCAAGAGATTAGAGATCCTAAGGGAGCATGGCAAAGAAGAAAGAAGCATGAAATAAGAAAGATGCAAGGATGCATATGCAATGCAACATACAAGCAAAGGGAGGAAAAAGTGTGGGGTAAACACCTCCACAAGCACATCTCAACCTTTATTAATGCAATAAGAAATGCAAAAGCAAAGAAGAAAGCAATCCAAAAGAAAGCACACAATTGCGCACAAGAGTGGGATGAAAATGGGAGAATAAATCCTACAACCATTCACACATCAACCACAATGCCCAAAGGCAAACCAAATGAAAAGAAAAGAGGACATAATTTAATGGAAGAATGGGAGGCAATATGAGAACCAAAGGAACTCATAAGGGCACTCAACCAAAGGCAAGCCCAAAATCATGTAAGAAAAAAAGCAAAAGAAGCCCTCAAGGAAGCACCATTCATGACATGGTTCAAGTACCTCCAAAGGAGGGACTAAGCTTTCCCAAATGGGATCCCAAAGTCATTGGACAGAGGTGGGGATGAGAGGCGAATGTGCATAAATCAAAGATCAATCACATCAAAAGATAATGCAAACATAATCATGGAAGAAGACCTAAGTCATTCAATACATTCAACATTTGAAGCTCAAATGGAAAGCCAAAAAAGAATGCAAACTTCAACAAGTAATGAACAACTTTATGACCTAAAAATGAACATCCAACAAGCTCAATATGTAAAAAATATGAATCAACAAGAGTTAGGAGTTCAATGGATCCACAAAGGTCATTTCCAAATCAAACTAGGTCAAGTACTTGTGTGAACCTCCCTTAGAAGTAACCTAACTTGCAAGTCACCTCAAAAATAGGAAAAAGGCTCAAAAATAACCAAATAAAATCTCTAATGATCACAAATGAGTTGGCAACCAGAGGCCAAAAGCACAAGGGCAATGTTCCATCAAAGCACCACTAAAAGAAATAAATCCCCAAGGTGTACCACTTTGAAATGGAAGAATCGAGGGTCAACAAAAATGCCATAAAACTCAAACCAAAATGACTTGACCAGGGGTAAAATTGTCCTATAAATTTTTTCAACTCATCATGGATGTGAGTAAAAATTTTCAATCATTGGAGAGAAATATTGATCAAGAAACAAATCAAGAACAAACATGATTAAGAAAATGATCAAAATAAAACACTTCCAAATGATTATTCCTTTTTTAATTGAAAAATATTCCAAAAATAAAATAAAAATTTCCTAAAATTAGTTAACATCTTGAAATGTCCTAAAAGTATTTTTGTAGAATTTTATTTCATTTAGAAGCATTTTAAATGAATTAAAATCAAACAGATTGAAAAATAAAAAATAAAATAAAAGAAAATAACATGCGGTGAAATAGGAAGGGATCTCAGTTCAAAATCTTGGGCCTCAAATGAAGAGAGGTGCAGATAGCACTCAAAGCCCATCAGATCCAGCTCCATGAAGCGCAGCGTTTCACTAAAGTGACTTGGCAGTTAAGATGCCACGCACGCAGTCAGCTCTCATCTGAGCCGTCCACCAAGTGCAGTAAACAATTCAACGTATCTAGATGGCATGACACGTAAGCAGCGAATGAAATAACCAGACGCCAGAGCACTATGCTCCGGTCGTCTTCTCCGGCACACCTGGCCAGAGCCAAGGTCCAAAAACTTCACCAAATCTTGCGAAATCATATACCAAATTGATCCTTACACAACGTAGATCATGATTCTACACTTAATTTTCATTTATCACTCAAGAATAAGGAGAATCGAAGCATTAAAGATTCAAGCATCATAACTGAATTGCATCAAACAACAACCTAACCTATCCAGAATATGCCTACATACATAGGACTTCAATATGCAACAAAAATGGCGATGAATGGATGCATAACGAGTGAGAAATTTTGAAAAGTAAATTACCTAACAGAGCCTCTCCATTGGGGCTTCAATTATGCTTAAGCTTACGCAAAAAGATGCAGAAACGTTCAATAATCTTCAAGGAAGAGAATGTTGATCTTGATTTGGCTTGAATTGGCTTGAATTCCAAAATCACGATTTCACTTTGTTCTTGAATTTTTCAACTGCTCCCAAGCTTCTCTTGCACGAAAATGGCTGAATAAAGCTTCATTCTTCATCAGAAGCTTTTATATTATGGATCCATGAGAGTTTGGAGGCCCAATTTGGCCTGTTAAGGTGAATTGAAGAAATCCAAAGTTGGAAGTTCAAGCTTCATGTCCACGTGCAAAAATGGCTCTAATTGCCTTGTTTTTGATTCAAATCGCTTGCTAAGACTTTGGTTTGATCATGTGGCTGGAAATTATCCCTTGAATTGATCCAATGGTTGATATTGGATGTGAAGCTTCACTATGAAGTTACTTGAATTTTATCATGGTTTAGCTTGTACCACTCCAATCCAAATTGTGAATTTTACTTAGTATGATAATGGGGCTCAAAATATGCACAAATATGACATGAAAAGGGGTTAAAAACAATTCAATTCAAATCATGACTTTAAAGTCCTTTTTCTTTGATTTTCCTTCACCAATCTCCAAACCCTAGGATAATTCAGTCCAATTTAATGTTCCATGATGGAATTGAGCTCATTTGAAGTAAGTTTCATGTTGGAGAAATTTTCATTTGAAGTGCACAAGATCATGAAATGGACCTATAATGAAAATGACCTATAATCTCACTTTCCCAAAATACCCCTGCCTTGCAAGCTTCATAATTTGAGTTTTACACATGAGATAAAGGACTTATAGGACTTTTTGAAAAGCTAAGATCATGAGGAACAACTTTCATGTTCATCAAAAGTTGAGGTGAAACATGATTCTAGGTCAAAAGTGGCTTGGAATATGGTTGACTTTTGTTGACTGAAAATACATTCATCTGAGGACCTATAACTTGTCAGCATCATAACTTGAGTTCTAGAAACCCAATGGATGAGTTCTAGTACTCAAAATAAAGCTACGAAAACGCTATACAAGTCTCATGTTTTCATCAAAGTGAGATGAAAATTGTATCTTGAGATATGTGGTCTTGAAGTTGGGCACTAAACAGGGGATTTTACACTGACAAGCTTAAAAACCCTAATTTAGCAACTTTTCACACTCTTGATTCTTCCTGAATTGATCTTGAAATAACATCTCATATGCTTTAACATAACTATCCATGACTCCAATGACTTGGAATTGAGTCTTAATCTCCTTCAAATTCACAGTTGATCTTGCACTAGACAGATGAAACCCTAGGTGTACAATCCTCTGACTACGACCTCTTGCACATGATGTAAAAACTTGGATAAGCGCCACAATGGATCTCAAAGCACTCCATGAGCTTCCACAACATTCCCCATCCATGAACATGGACTCACAATCCTCTGATAATCTTCAATTGGCCTCCAAGACAGGAGATAAACCACAACTATCCATCCACTCCCTCAAAGAGCTTTGACCTTCTCCTGCTGATGATAAGTGCTTGATAACTTGAGTAAACACTCTTTCTTAGGCTTAGACCCATTGGTAACCTTCTCTTGAATGCAAACCTCTCTTGATCCCCTGCAAATGAACAATGATATGCAAATGCAGATGCTAGAAGATGCAATGAAACACAAACTAAGTAAAGAAAAGGTTTGGCAAATTTTGGGGTACAACAGCTGCCCCTATTCAAGTGACTTGGACCTGAATGAGTGAAAAGCGAACGAATTTCAAGCAATCAAGGTAAAAGACAGTTGAATACCAACGAACCTAGAAATTTTCCAACCGCAGAAAAAGAATTGCAAACTCTGATTTGGGATGAAAATCTCCGGAGATAACTGAATAATGGTTGCAACTTCGACACGCAGTCGGAAGAAACATCTGACATCGCCGCCAGACAATGACACTAAGTCAGAAAAAAAATCTATTATCACACAGTGGATAATGTACCTCTGACTTCACCGTCATCCCTCTGCATCAATTTAGAAAAAATCTAACCTCGCTGTCAGGTAATAACATCAATTCTGGAAGAAGATATATCTGACTTCGCCGTCAGGCCTCTGACCTCGTCGTTAGGTATCGACACCAAGTTGACAAAATACATCTGACATCATCGTCAGGTATCAAGTCGAAAGAAGCATCTGACATCACCGTCAGGCGTCGACATCAAGTCGGTAAAAGCATCTGACATCACCGTCAGAACCATTGAACCCAATAAGCAATAAACCAATCGACTCAACACACAGTTGAGAAGAAACATCTGACATCGTCGCCAGACATTCGTAAGATAAAAACAAGTATAGGATCCTGAGATAAGGACTCCTGACATCGCCGCCAGGCTTTCGCTAAATAAAAGTGAGTAACAAATATGAAAATCGGATCAACACAGAGCATCTGAGATTGCCGTTAGGCATCTATTGAGTTGATGAAGACATCTGACATCGCCGCCAAAAATTCACGAAACTGATACACATCTGCAGGGGATAAATATGTGACATCACCATTAAGTATCCACGCAGTTGAAAAACATCTGACATCACTGCCAGAAATCCACGGAGTTGATACACATCTGACATCACCGACAGGTATCTACACACATCTGACAATGCCGCCAGTAATCCACGGAGTTGATACACATCTGACATCGCCGCCAGAAATCCACAATGTTAATACACATTTGACATCGCCGCCAGGTATCTGTGGGGATAAAACATCTGACCTCGCTGTCAGAACTCTGCAGGGCATAAAAAATCTGACCTCGCCGTCAGGTATCCATGCTTGATAAAATACAAACATCAAATCTGAAGATAGGCACTTTTGACATCGCCGCCAGACGTTTGCTAAATAAAAGCGAGGACCGAACCCGAAGGTAAAGACATATGACATCGCCGCCAGACCTTCGCTAAATAAAAGTGAGAATCAAACCCAAAGGTAAGGACTTCTGACATCGCCGCCAGACATTCGCTAAATAAAAGCGAGAATCAAACCCAAAGGTAAAAACTTCTGACATCGTCGCCAGACCTTCACTAAATAAAAGCGAGAATCAAACCCAAAGGTAAGAACTTCTGACATCACCGCCAGACCTTCGCTAAATAAAAGCGAGAATTAAACCCAAAGGTGAGAACTTCTAACATCGCCGCCAGACCTTCGCTAAATAAAAGCGAGAATCAAACCCAAAGGTAAGGACTTCTGACATTGCCGCCAGACCTTCGCTAAATAAAAGCGAGAACCAAACCCAAAGGTAAGGACTTCTGACATCGCCGCCAGACCTTCGCTAAATAAAAGCGAGGACCAAACCCAAAGGTAAGGACTTCTGACATCGCCGCCAGACCTTTGCTAAATAAAAGCGAGAATCAAACCCAAAGGTGAGAACTTCTAACATCGCCGCCAGACCTTCGCTAAATAAAAGCGAGAATCAAACCCAAAGGTAAGGACTTCTAACATCGCCGCCAGACCTTCGCTAAATAAAAGCGAGAATCAAACCCAAAGGTAAGAACTTCTAACATCGTCGCCAGACCTTCACTAAATAAAAGCGAGAATCAAACCCAAAGGTAAGGACTTCTAACATCGCCGCCATACCTTTGCTAAATAAAAGCGAGAATCAAGCCCAAAGGTCGGATCAACCGAAGCTGAGAAGATCCTGAAAATACTCCGCTGGGGAAAGAGACATTTAGCCAACCAACTCTGGCGGGAAACACCTGATGGGATAAACACATCCACCAAAAACCTTACCGGATGTCTGAATACCCATACGAGCTAGAGAATACGATCCAAACAACGTAGTCTGAACACCATACGGGCGAAGTAAATCAACCATCTGTTGGAAATGCACCTGAACAGAGAGGTAACCACCTGGCTTATGTTTCACATGCGTATGTTTGAAAATGGCGTAATGCTCCATACAAAATGGAAATACTACGCGTTTGGAGGATGCTATACAACGAATGCAGATGCAAAAATACCGAATCAGCAAAATAAATGCTGAGGAGAGAAAGCCACCACGCTGAGGAAAGCAACGCACACCAATAACGATTGGACTTAAGCTAGGGAAACAAACCCTGAAGGGCTTCCTAAAAAAGAAATTCCCGAGTGTCGCGTCCGCGAAAATAAGGTGCCTGCAAAACAGAAGAGTCGCCACCTTTCGTTATTTATCCCTCAGAACGGGAAAGGAAACGATCGGAAAAACCTGACGAAAAGGTATAAGACAAGGTCCTCGCAACCGTTGTCTGGGTTCGGGAGTTGGTTACGCAAGGGGAAGGTATTATCACCCCTCACGTCCATCGTACTCGATGGGATCCACGCTTGTTGTGTTTATCTGACGGGTTTGTTTACTATCTACCTATCAAGGCCGATCTGAAAAGAAAAGAAAATGGCTCGGCAAAGCGTCGCACTTTATGCCTACGTATTCTCATCAGAGAATGAGAAATCAGAGTCAATGTAGTTCGGCTAACTACGGGTTATGGGAAAGGTGGGTCGCCAATACATCAGTATTGTGCCTACGTACTCTCAACAGGTATGAGAGATCAGAGCTTACATAGTTCGGGATAATACGGATTACGGGGATTCAGATTCATCTATTTTTTCGAGTAGGGTTAACAAACAGTTCCAACAGTTTGGCGTACGCAGCTCGACCCTTGGAGACTTAGGCGTTACCGTTTGCGGTAGAACTGGGAGTTAACGAAACTCATTTCTTCAGAAAAGCTTCCTTTGAATTATGGGCCCACGGGGCAAAAAGGTTTGAAGTTTGTTTTCTGTCTTTTACGGAAGAACTGTTTTTTATGTTTTTCTGTAGTTCGTACAACACTAGAGACTACGACCTGGGAACGAATGTGTTGCATATCATCCAAAGGACATATACTAAACATTCTAGACGATTGAGAGGAGGCCGCTCAATTATCATTACCCAAGTAGCTTAAGGCTCGTAACGCGCTCGTACTAACTTACCTTTATTACGTTTTTTTACCGTTTGTTTGAGATGAGAAGATAGAGGGACAGCTACGGGGAGACTATCAAGTCCTAACTGTTGTCATGCCAAGGATTCATCCTATGGTTGAGGTTTGAAACAGGGAACTCCTAGAAGTTATCATGCATAGGTTTCAACCTAAAGTTCTAATCATCACTTCCTTATCAAAGGAAGTGAGATTCCTAGGGGATCATGTCAATGGTAAACAAAAACAGATAAAGCATCCGCTTAAACGGTAAACAGTAAACGACTGTAAAATGCATGCAATGCAAGTGAGGGAGGAAATGTGTGTGGGGCATCAGCCTCCACAAGCTCGTCTCAACCTCAAGCCAGATATGAATAACTGCAATCATACAGAAAGAAAATGCCATCAAGCAAATCACAAACCACATAGGCAAGGGAGCAGGGCTCTACCGAATACCAGCAAGCAAAGCCACACAGTAAAAATACAAGCAGAGGGAGCAACTCAACCTCTAGTGCAATCATGCTCCTAGCTTAAATCAGTCTATACATGAACTTATTCTAATGCATCAAGCAAATCAAACAAGTCACATCAATACAGTTGCACAGAAAGCAAACAGACAGGAAAGAAAGCAAATCAACAGCTTCTACAGCTTCACAGCAAAGCAATCCTCTGACAACAGTTCAGTCCTCAGTCTGTAACTGTTCTTCAATAGCAAGTATCAACTTGCTTCTTCAAGCTTTCAAGGCATCAAACACAAGTATCAACTTGTTCTCCATCTTCTTCAAGCTTCAGCTCTTTCTTCATCCTCAGTTTGATCTTCTTCACAAGTGTCAACTGGTTCTTCTTGATCTTCAGGCTTCAGCTCCACAGGCAGTCTTCAAACACAGAGAAGTGCAACCTCTAGCATCTTCAATCTTCTAACAAGGGACTCCATCCTCTAGCAAGGGAGAAAGATTCATCTAACAAGAGCAAGGTGTGGATAGTGGTGAGCAAAGTGAAGACCAAAGGTCACCTCTAAGCACTCCACCATCAAGGAAAGGCACCCTCAAATGTTCTACCAATTTGTGAGGGGCCACTCATCCTACCAAAGGAGGTATGATGCCTTCACAATGGGACCTTACATCATAGGGAGGAATGGAAGTGATCAACATCTTCCATGTTTCATGAAGGAAGAAAATCTATTCTAAGAGATCTCCCTAAAAACCTAATCCTTAACCCTAAACAAACTACACCAAAGGGAGAGAAAACTTCAAGTCCAAGCTCCATCATGCATTCCACAGCAGCCCACACATGCCTTCATCATCATCCAAGAGCAAGAGAAGCAAAACCCTAATCTAAGGGAACTAAAGAAATCATTCTAGTTGAGTTAGCAAGTTAGGATCACCTAAAACTTAGTACTAAAGTTAATCCTAACTAAAATACTAAAACCAATTGTAAAATCCTACAAAAATAGCTATGGGAACCTAAGTCAATCATGACTCTATCATGTTAATTCCAGAGATCAAATCATCCAATAAGTCCTAGAATTTTCCCAGACGGTGGCCTGAGTTGCAGCGCCACCGTCTTCTCCAGTGAAGTGGTGTACACAGGTCATCAAAAATACTGAAACAAATCATCATCCAACTTAATTTTTCCTCCTGAACATGAATCCATCATCCAAATTCACTAATTCCTTCTCTAACTCAAAACACGATAGGATTTTCAGAAATACACCAAATCTTGATCATCACAATTCTCAAAGATAATGATCCTAAGGTAATCTACACTTCTCACTAATCAATCTCCACTATCCAATCATGAGTATATCACCAAGAATCTTGAGAAATCAGGCTCAACAGAAAGTGGTCCATAACCTAGAGTGTCTCTATCCATCAAATTTTTGTACCAAAATCCATCTATGTCATGCTAAGAACCTAACCACATGCAAGTTTCTAGCTATCTCTCCATAAATTAAGCACAAATTTGATTTGTACAAACCTGGTTTCAGATGAAGAACAGGTGCAATCCTTGCTCGATTCTTCCACCAAAATGATCCAGATTCACTCCAAATCTTCCTCTGAATCTAATGCACACCTCAATTTGCTCTGATTCTTCCTCAATCCAAGAACACGATCTTGAGTTGCAGCTCTGCAAAATCCAATGCTCTCTCTGCTATCAGCTTCAAATGCTTCCAAAAAAATGGCTGAACACACTCCAAATCTTATATAGAACTCATTAGAATCATCTAGAAAGTTCTGTAACCACCCAAATGAGATTTTGCAATTTCAATTTCTCTCCAAAATGTCATCCACACCAGTCACGATTTTGGATCTGTTTGGGCATGAAAATGCTTGGAAAATTCATCTCATGAGATATTGAATTGGATGGTTATGCTCACTTCCTTGTTTGCAATCCAATGGTTCATGTTGGTTATGTTGCTTCATCATGAAGAAATGAAATGAAATGGCATGAATTTGACCTCAAACCAAAATTCTAATATTGCCAAAGTTTCTAAAATGATTTTTCCATTCAAAATAACCTATTATTTTGCCTTGTTTAGACACAAAATGATTTATTTCAATTTTTGGCCATTAAATGCCTTTAATTCTTCCTTTTCAAAATTTTCTCAAACCACATCCTTCCTTAAGCCATTTCAATGTCTCCTTGATGCATGGTCAAGGTTAAAACCCCATTTTGAGCAACTTTCAAGTTGAACAAAATTTCATTTGAGGTGTCTAAGTTGGTGAAAATGACCTATAATCATAAATGACCCGTAATCACAACTTCCCAAAATACCCTTGACTTGTCAAAGCCATAACTTGAGTTCTACAAATCCTATAAAAGACTTCTAGTACTCTATGGAAAGCTAAGAGGATAAGGAACAACATTCATGTTGACCAAAATTTTCATGCAAGTTGGGTAACTTTCAAGCTCCAAATTCACATACCTCAGATGACTTGTAACTTGTCAAAGCCATAACTTGAGTTCTACAAATCCTATCATGGACTTATAGTACTCAAATTAAAGCTAAGATCATGCTCTACAACAATCATGTTAGGGTCAAGATGAGATGACAATCACATATTGAGCTAAATTGCCTTGAAGATAAGGGTCAAATTAGGGGATTTTACATTGTCAAGCCTTAGAAACCCTAGCTTGAAACTTCTCAAACTCTTCAATCATGATGAGTTAACCTTGGAATCATCCTTATAACATCGCAATGTATCAATCCATGATCACATGGATCTTGAATTAGGTCTCAACCTTCTTCAAATCATCAGTTGACTTAGGGTTGACTCAGTCAAACCCTAGCTGCACCACTCATGGCTGAGGCTTCTTAATCTTGCACCATGACCTATCTAGGCCTAAAAATAATCTTCAACACATTCTCATGAGCTCTCTCAAGACCTCAAGTCCATCTTCATGGCCTCAGAATCATCTGATGGCTTCCCACAACTCTCAAGTTAGGAGACACACTCTCTTGGCTTCAATCACTCTCTCTGAGGATCTTTTAACTTTTCTGACAAGGATATCAACCCTTAAACACTGGAATAACTTTCTCTAGCGAGCTTCATAGTTTTGTATAGCTCTTAATTGGTAATCATACCTCTTGATCTCCTGCACACATGTCAATGAAATGCAAATGATAATTCTAATGTGAATGAAATGAAACACAAGCTAGGTGAAGAAATGTTGGGCAAATTTTGGGGTGCAACACCGAGTGACTATATTCCTGCTGGAGAGATAGAACAACCTATTATACGGTAACTCTACTCTGCTGGGGATTAGATCAAATCCTGCTGAGAAAGATTCCCTGAACGGCCTTCCGGGATGCAACTTTGCGAGGAACAAATGACTCGGCCGAGGAAAGACAACCAGACGCTGGAAACAAATCTATCTTTCCAGGGATACTCCTCTACTGGGGAGTTAGGCGCTGAGGGAAACAAACAATCGTCTTATGCTTGGGGATCAAATCACCACTTCTACTGGCTTCGTTGAGGATAAAGAATCAACCCTCTTCTGCTAGGAAGTAGCATTACTCTGCTAAGGAAAAGTCAAACCTTGCCGACTAGCTGGGGGAGAAAGCAATAGGGGAACAACCTCGACCTATGCTCGGGTTAAGTCAGCGATATGAAATTTGAAGGGATACAACATCATCTGATTAAGCTCTGTGGAGAGAAAAATCTGTCTCGACTCGCTGGGCATTACTTACTCTGAAGGAATGAGCCAATCTTTCACTGTTGGGAAGTGAGTGCATACAGACATTCGGCTAGAGATAAGTGTACACACTCAACTGCTCATTCAACTTGTATATCTGATCATGGCTGGGGATATGGAGGTGCAAAGCCTCCACTTGCTGGGGACTAATGAGTCTCTATTACAAGTCAGGGGACAACTTCCATGACTTCCTGATATTCATCTTGGACTTGAAGGATACTTTTCCCCCAGCATGCGGGCTCCTCTAGAAATCCTCCTCGAAAGGGAATTTAAAATCTCTGTACCCTGATGGTTTGATCTGCACTACTTCAGCACTTTGAACCTCGAAGAAGTGCTGGCTTCTAGATAAGGATAGCTTATGTGCTCTTGGGGTGGCTTGCCTCAGTCTTGTAATGACTTTGCCCCTGACTGGATGATTTATGGAGAAGCTATCTGACCTTCGAGAGATTTACCAAATCTCGACCTGATTGCCTCAGATTAACTGAACTTTAGATGGCTGACTCCCTTTATATGATCATTTGATATGGCTTGCCCCGGTTCTGATATGGCTTGCCCCGGTTCAACGGAGTACTCAGGCGTTCTGCATTCTATCCTGATCAAACTCTCCACTGTAGAAACTTTCCTGATGTCAAGTGCTTACTCGCAAGTAAAATAAATTGTTTTGCACAACCGATATATTAGTGCAATGCATATGATGTTTTGGAATCCAAGCCTGTTCACTGGAAAAAACAAATTGTGACATATAGTGAACGAATCACTTATCAGAATGTCAACCTTAGTAACAACAAGCTGAGCAGAATCCTTTTAGGAGTCAGTTTCGACGCGATCCTTACCGAAGTATGCTTTTGAAACAAACCTGCTTCAATTAGGTCTTTTGAAGGTTGTAACGCGGTCAGGTTCACGGTTTGAAAGAAAGGATAAAGGCTCAAAGTTGATTTTAACCCACCCCTTCTCCGTGATGTTCTCCAATCCTATATTCATCTAATTTGACACTAGTGCTCACCTTTCAAAGGTTGAATGACGGGAGTGATGGTTCAGGAAACCACAAGTTTTCAGAGCGACAGTCACTCGCTTTTCGTCTTTGGTGCCAGAATCACACGACTTATTTTTTTCTTCATTATTTTTTGATTTCCCTATTTTTGCCTAGACTGACTCTTTTGAGCTTCTTTTGATTTCAAAGTCCAGCGGGAAGCCCTAATTTTTTGCCTAAGCCACTTGTTCTCAATTTATTGACTTAGCGGGCTTTTTCTTTTGATTCTTTTTCTCTTTTTTCTTCTGATCCTCTGTTTTTGAACCAATCATGTGACACCGGCTTATCTGACTTGTTGAAGGGATTATGACTGTTTCACCCCTTGATCGGCGAGGGATAACCGCTGTGGTTTTTTAGGCACGACCTATACAGGTGTGATTAATCCTCGAACGGGAACACTTCTATTGAAATTTGGACGCTCGGTCAAATTAACTGACACCTACCCTGCCCTGGGTTAAAATTGAGGGATTTTCGTTTTTCAGAAAGAAACTCCTACTACTAGGCTCAAAGGGGTTGACAAGGGATTATCTTCTTTATATCTCCGGTGTTTAGGAATTTGAAACAATGCCTGTACATCATCAATAGGTTTTATTCAAAAGCATACAATCAGAAGTTTTCGTCTCTCGATTTCGTCTTCCTCCCTGGATTCCGCCTAAACAAGCGTTTGATATTAATAAGAATCATAGAGTGAACACAAATGGATTTAATCAAAACCTGCATATTCATTTCATTGTCAATATCAATTGAAAACAACAAGTTTTACAGATGAAACTTGCACTTAAACAGGAAAGAAACTACAAATGCAAAGAAAATGACAAGATAAAACAAAGGTTGCCAGCTTCGGGGAACTGACTTTCAGATCTTGGCTTGCTGCTGAGTCAGCCATCTTCAGAATTGCTCGTCGAGGTCAGTCTGATACTCTTCTGAACATCTACCCTTGATAAATTCCTCTGCAACATTAACTACTGGACCCACTGGGTTGGAGGAAGGATTGCTGACCTGGATACTCGGAGGTATGATTGAGAAGAGATGAATTGTTGTGAAGCCATTTCTGACTTCGACGCTGATTGTGACGCAGCCGAGAAGCAGAAGGTTGTTGGCGCTGGTTAAGGCATCCCTTATGTTCAGGCTCTTTCATTCTTACACTTATCCCAGGAATCGGCAACAATTGTAGGCGCGGAGATTCTGCAGTCACAAATTGCAAGGCACGCTCTTGAACCGATACAACTTCAGGGGAAATAAGAGGAACATCCACCTCTTTTGCGATGAATGGACCAAGACCACCTGGTACACTTACGGCGCCCGGTGCGAATTCAACTACCTTTGCATCAATTAAGTCATGAACCTGGTGCTTAAAAGCTTTGCAGGTCTCGATGTTGTGCCCTGGTGCCCCAGAATGGAAATCAAAATGAGCGCTTACATCATAGCCCGGTGGTAGCTCACCAGTAAGCGGAGACAGAGTCCGCAGTTCAACCAATTGAAGTTGAAGCAAGAGTTGCAACAACTACGCATAGGTCATAGGGATCTGATTGAAGATTCTCTCGAGCTGCTTCCTCCTTTACCCATACCTCCTAGTCTTAAGATTACCTTGGGAAGCAGGAGGTAGCTGCTGACGTGGAAAATTTGGGACCCCAGGTTGTGCAGCATATCTTTGAGGCACATCACGCCTTAGGAGAGATTTCACAGGCAGGGGTGGAATAAATAATTCTGCAGTGGCTTCAAGCGCCTGATCACCCTCTTTTCTCAGCACATTCCTTATCACTTCTGTGATCAGGCCCATCTGAGCCTTCAGTTGCTGAAACTCCTCCTTAAGCGTCTTCTGCTCCAGACATAAGGGTTGCATACCTTCCATGAATTTTCCCATCTGGCTTCGAACCTCCCCCAACTCTGCCTGAATCTGTTCCATGACCTTGCGTTGATTCCCTCCGGTACTGTAACGGTGAACTGTCTGATTGCCTATCCTGAAATAAGCTAACAACCCAACATGAATAAGATCAATGGTTCTGCTGTACCTGCTATGCAAAAAATGCTATGAAACATGCAAATATGTATATATGCAACATGGAAATTTCCCCATGATTCTAGTTTCGAGAATAACAGCACGACAATGGAGAATCCATAGACAAGCATAGAGCCAAACTCCTCATACATACAAGAAAAGGCCATTAGGCAATATACAAGCATACAACTGAGTACAAAGAAGGTGACCTCAGCCAACAGGTCTGGTGATGGTCACTACAAATATAAGCAACAAGCTACAAAGGAAATGAAAGACATCAAGTACGGCAATGAGCACGAAACTCCTCCAATAGCTCCTGTGTCTCAGGATGGTGTGGTCTGACGAGTAACCCTTGAATGAGCACCTCTCTTTGTCTAATAGTGGTCTGTAAATCCTCAGCATAGTCTTCCTAGGCTCCCTCACTGAAGACTTCCTCTAGCTTGCACCTCTTCGAATCAGCCCTCAGCTTGTAATCCTCCAAGGTTACCAAAGCTTCGTTCAGCCTGCAATCATTGTCCCGCCTGAGTGAAGCTTCATGTGCAATCCTCTCATCTTTAGACTTAAGCTGAGTCTTCAGCTTGTCAATATGCTGTTTCAAACCCATCCTCACGTGCCTTGTTGTCTAACTCCTTTTTCTTAGAGGCAAGAACACTACTGACAGCTTTTAGATCCAAGCCCAAACATTCTTGAGAATTAGTCTGCTTGGTCAAATCTGTACCCAATTTGTTCACAAGCTCAGTCTGCCTCTTGAAAGAGTGCACAACTTCAATCCTCACTCCGAAGCTGAATGATCTCTTTCTCTAACTCTTCATTAGCCTTCTGAAGCTCCCCTTTCTCATACAACAACTGGTTGTACTTCTGAATATCCACAGTGGTAGGTTCCTCAATCATGAGAGGATACAAAGGCTCTACAGATGGGAAATGCATCAGAAACCTCTTTGCTCTATCTTGGATCCAAGTCAGATAAGGGCCGTAGGCTCTACTGTTGCTTTTCCCTAGAACAACCTTCCCTTTCCTGTGAACGCTACTCCAAGCTCTCTCCACTCTAGCCAAAGTATCACCCTCTAGCAATCCAGTGAGATACAGAGGTTCCTGTATCTCCTCTCCCATAGGAGGTCCTCTCAGTGCGTATCCAAACTGCCTGACTAACAAGGATGGGTTATGATTGATGCATCCTTTCCTTCCGACCACCGGGACGTTAGGAAAATCTCCGCAACAATAAATGATCTCAGTACCCAGCATATCTCTGTCAAACCAGATAATGTTCTCAGCAGACAACCCCATCAACCTATTAGACCATTTTGAAGTACCAGCGATAGCAACAAATGGACCTGTCTTGCGAAGATGACTAGCAAACCACCTGTACAACAAAGGAACACATCAAGATACGTTCTTCCCTCTCCGGTTCTCATTCTTGTAGTTAACAGAATGATAAATGTCGCCCAGAAGCGTAGGTACCGGATTCCCTGAAGCAAATATGTGAAATGCATCCAAGTCCATAAAATCTGGCAGATTAGTGTTGCGTGAGAATCGTGATACCAAGCTATTGATTAACTTGAATCCTTAATTCTTAAATTACAACCGAACTTTAATTTATCCAAAGGAAAGGTCTAAAGAAAGAAAAAACCTTTTCGCGATGTAACAACAACGCTAAGAGATTCGGGGATCGGGGGTTGGTTATGCATAGGGTAGGTATTTCACATCCTAAACGTCTGTAGTACTCTACAGGAACCTTTTGTTTGTTTGCATGCTAAGTTTGTTAAATGTTTGCTATGGATTGGGATTGGGTAAAAGGTGTAGGTTAAGACCTAAAGATAGTTTCTAAGTTTGCTCGCAAAGACGTTGCGTCCTCTGCCTACGTATCCTAACTAGGATAGAATCAGAGCAATCGTAGTTCACCTCACTAGGGTTGAAGAACACTTGATTATGATCAAGGTTCAAAGGGGAACAAACATAACAATGTTTGTATAGAGTTTAAGAAAACTCTCTAGATCTATGTGAAACACTCAAAGGGGGAGTAAGTAATCATTGCTATGATTCTTACATAGAGTTTACAAACTCTATCCTAGGGTTCTAATTGATGAAGCACTCCTAATATAGGTAGGTTTTCTAGACTTACGACAAAGTATAATAGTTTGAATGTTCTAACTTAACTAAGCTAGGGTTAGGATGACTTCACAAAGTCAAGAGGGGTAAATGAGCTATCCAATGACACAAGGGTCAAGGGAGAGACTTTTCCTTTGGAAGGAGAGAGGGGAAGACAACTTGGATGGGGACTAGAAAGTTCCATCACTTGGGGAATTAATACTTAACAAAGCAATAAACAAATGAGCAAGATGAAATGAGATTAAGACAAGTAAGCATGCATATTACAATAAGCATATACTTCAAATGATATCAAGGGTTACAACCAATAGTCAATCATCTTAACAAATATTTGGGGCATATCTTAACAAAGATTTGAAGCATGATAAAAGTAACAATCATATGAACAAATCACAATTTGAAAGTAGGCATGTCATAAATTCAAAGCATAGTAAATGTGACAACAATGTACATAAATGACAATCAAACACAATTAAATCAGTTTAAACCTCATAATTTAGGAGGAATTTATGAGAAAAGATTATGGTGAGATCAAAAGGGGTACCCTAACATGTTAACTAACAAGGGGGATAAACATCTTACAAGAAGTTCAATCATGCTCAAAGGAAATTATCAACAAGTAAGATAACGATCTTAGTAAATGAACACATTTCCTCATAGCCAAAGGGCATCACAATTTAAAAAAACATGTAATATTCCCATATCATATAAAAATAGACATTATAACGAACATATTGCAAAAAGAATGGATCAAAAAGGGTGAAAAATGAGGAAGTTATGAATATTTAAAGATTTGATGAATTATGACAATAAAGCAAACAATTAGAACAAGCAAATATAAAATAAAAGGAAAGGGGCCACACTGGGAATTGAACCCAGGCCCCTTTAGTTTGCAAACTCATGGCACCAACCACTAGGCCAATAACGCGCGTGTGACAAGGAAATGAATAGCAAGAAGAAAAAAGAATGAAGCTTGTTATTTAAATAAAATGCCAAAAAGGTGTCCCGACCAAGGATCGAACCAGGGACCAAGGACAAGATGAGTGACTTAAGGCACATGCTTCTACCACTGGGGTGGCTATACATCCGTTGATGTAGCCACCCCCATAAGTATATAGGGCGCGCTTGGCAAGATTTCTGGGCAAGCATGAAAGAGCAAGAACAAGGCAAATTAACATAAATGCGTTTTGATGTCAACTTGTTCAAATCTTAACCATTTTTTACGATATTTTAGTCAAAACTGATTAACTTTTGATGAGGATTAAGATGGTAACAACCAAATTTTGAGATGATGCTCATACAGTAAAAATCGAAAGTTTATGCATCTTGTCATTTTGAGATGCAAATTGATGGGCATAGTATGTAGCTGATGCAATTTGAGGTTAGGCCAGGCACAAGCAATTTACAAAAGTGATTCTGAATAAGTTCTAACCAGGATTTTGTTCAAAACAGCCCTGGATCAAAAAAGGGCAAGTGAGTTGCAATGATGGTCATGAGTTGGACACATGCTACTTCAAAGTAAACAAAAGAGAGTGAATCCAAGACCAACATAGGTCTGCTCAGATTTAAAAAAAAAAAGAGGTCACTCAAGGATTAAATTCAATGAAAAAAAACAGTTTCCTTGATAAATCAAAGGAGTGGACACCAAATTGCACATTGGTGAAGTTGTGTTTTAAAGTTTAGTATTTCAAAACTGTTAAAACCAACACAGTGGCTGCAACCTATCTAAATGGCAAACACACATGCAAGTTGTGAAGGAGTGAAAACTGGGATTGCTAAAACCTAGGTGCTGACAGTATTTCAACATATCAGTCAACTCACTATGAGCCTTGATAACAACATAACATATATGGATCCCTTACAACCAAGCTAAACCGTACTGGAGGCACGAGGTACTGAGCTGATCCTAGATGAATCCTAGATGACTAAATGCAAACCTGATGAGGATCCTGAATGGCAGATTTCTCAAAGGAATTGTGGATAGCAAAGAGAGCATCAAGACAGAATCTATACTAAGTCACTAAATAACTGACCACAATCCTGGCCTGAGTTCAAATGGTGATGGTTTCTTCTTCTGTAAACTCAGTAAACAAAGACCTTTACTTAATCCTATTACTCCACACCTCCTAGCCTGCCTCAAACATAACAGTCATGTAGCCAACTTGAGGCCTTCACAAGTCCTCCCTCATGCAATCAAACTGACTGCACCTGAACCAGTCCACAAATCAAAATAGCAATCCTGACCATCCACTCACCACAACCTAAACCAACTTCTTAATTAATGACAAAATACCCCTGGCAGCAATTGAATATGAGTTGACAGATTCCTTTCAGAAACAGTTATGGATAAAAGGTGGCAATCTTATCCTAACTAACATACATAACCTACAGTAAGGAGCTCCATGCTCAGCATAACAATGTACCAAATTCCAAAGGTGTGACACTTGTTTTAAAAACAGGCTCCACAAACATGTCTTAATGACAACTGCTCAACACTTTAAGCAAAGCACAAAAGTTCTTCCAAGAATAATAACCTAGCCTCACCTAGACTGTCAAGAAAAAAAAGTCCTCAAGGCTTTAGCAACTCTGAGGCTAGAACAAATTGAACATGTGTAGGGTTCTGTTGATAAAAGTCCATGACAGTGGCAAAAGGATCAAAAAGTGAGTGAAACCCCCAATTGAGCAAACTTAACTTTAAAAGCAAATAAGCCAAAATCTTAAAACCTAATCCACACTCAAGACTGCTCAAAGCACACATGGGATCATAAGTCAAGAAAGAATCAAACAAAATTAACACATTAAGTCAAGCACATATCCGAGATTTGTTTTAAAACAGGCCTTAGTCATGAGAAACAGATTTGGCAATCAATCTAAAAAACAGTTTTTTTGACAGAAAAAAAGCAAGTTCAATCTTAGAATGGGATGTGGATGAAAAGGTGGCCTTCAAGTTGCCAAATTAGTGAATTGGCTAAAAATAGATTTTGGATTTAAAACAAAAAAGGTCATGGTAACAACCACTTGTTAAGCACTGACCAAGTATGATATGGTTAGAAAACTTGTTAAATCACAGACCAATCCTTATCAACAATCAGATATACCAACACAAAAGGCATTGTGAATAATAACAAATGAGATACTGCTAGAAATCAGATACACCAACAAATTTTTAACAGCCAAGGTTATAAACAACATACTTTCTATCAAACAATGAACCAAACAGTAAAAGTACTGGTGAGGCATAGGAAACATGTTTTGGACATGACACAGATCAAGCTTTTGTTAAGAGAAAATAGAGTAGGATAACAGATCACATACCTTACATTGTAAGCACTAACAGTCCAGCTTTGGTAACTTAAGCATTGTGCATTAATGAATTCAACTTCAAAAATAAACATGAACAACAAGGTATACCATGTACAGAATAAGAACAGATCCAGTTCAAGTTAGGCAACAATATAACACAAATCACAACACAGCAAGGCTACTACAAACTGGCCATGAAATCTCTGATAAAACAGCAGTTAACAAGCTACAAGAGATGACAGTCAAAAACTTTGGTATTTCAACATGAGCTGCACATCTCATACACATCATAAATATGGAAAAGAGTGAGTTGCAACTCAGAAAACATGCATCTTGTAAGCAACCAAGAATGTGGTATGCTCATGGTGATTTTGGTGTAGAAATGCAATTATGAGTGTAATTTGTGAAATGCAGTGTGACATCAAACTAGAGTTCCAAGTAGTTTTAGGTCAAACCAAACATGTGCACATACTGTAGGTGTGTTATGGAAATGATTCAAATAGGGATGGATGCTAGAAATAAGATAATATGAACAATGGCATTTTGATGACAATTAAAACATGATATGATGCAGTTGGTGTGTCAAGTCAGAATGAATGCAAAAATTGGGCCAGGTAACCTCATACACATCATACATACATAATATCAAGGGTGTCTAAACACCAAGAAGGGTCCAAAACAGATTGAGGTGGGAAATGGCATCCCAACTGCTACTTAGCAACATGACCAAGCATGAACAATTCCAAAATCAGCATAAAGCATATTTGAATAGAAATAGACATACACACATGCTACAGATGAGATAACAAATGAGTTTTAACTCATAGACCAACCAAAATAACAATGCAAAATGGAATCAATATATTGATGCAAACATGTTTGCTCATGCTGTAGAAGCAGAGCAATTTTGGCAAGGGTGATGTTCTAGGCAAATCAAAGCATACACACACATTAGAGGCATGATAAGGGACAAGCTTTAAGGCAACAACCAAACACACTTTCACAAATGCTAAAACTCAACATATGGATCATAACAAAAATAGTGACATTGCAAATTTGATGACAATCAAAGCAAAAATCATGATAATGAAATGAGTTGAATTAGAGATGACTTACCTCTTGTAGACAAACTTGTAAGCAAGCTAAAATGTCAAAGAAAACCAGAGAATGCTTCCACACCACCAAGCCTTGGACTTGCCTTCTTCTTGAAGCAATGTGCCAATCTTAAGACAGTTTGAGAAACAAGTGTTACCCCCGATTCTTAGGGATTTGAATAGTTGAGGTAGGATATTTGCAAGGTGTTTGAGTGTTTAGGAACTCAAGAAAATGGCTGGAACAAGTTTTGGCCAGTTTTATGCAATATGGTCAAAGTAGCTTAGCATGAGAGTTGACTTTTGTAAAAATGAGATTTTTGAGAGGTTTGAGTGTATGTACACCTTCTACACAATGTTTAGAGATTGTGTAGATGGTTTTGAGGGACTTGTAGATGCTTGAACTGATCTTGAGCTGAATTTTGCTCAAGACAGCTTTTGGGTGAAAAATGGAGATTTTGGAATTTTGGAATTCTTAAGGAAATGAGAAGGGATTGAGAGCTATTGTTTCTATGGTTTTTTTTGAGATTGCTCTGGTGTGTTTGAGTTCATAGAGGAGGCCTCTATTTATAGGAGATGTGAGGGTGAGGGCAACCTTTTTCATTTCCATTTTTGGAGGGAGATTTGGAAGAAAATCCTTCCAAATCTAGTGCAGCCATCTTCACATCAGTTACAAGGCTCAATGCAAGCAAGGAACAAATGATATGAAGGACTTGATATGACTTGAAATGAAGCTAGTGAGGTAGGGGCCTGCAGCTACCACATTTTTGGAGAAAAGTTTCTCTTTCCTCCCTTTTAATGATTATTTTAATACCAACTTGCTACAACTTGCCATGCTTATCAAACTAACTCATTTTCTGGTTTTCTCCTCATCCACACCTCAAATTATCAGTTTTAATTACAATCCAAGGGTTTAGGATAGTCCAAGTTGTGAAAAACTGATTTTTGGGAAATGTTGGGGTGTGGTTTTAAGTGTTGACAGGCCCAACTTCCATGGTGCATAACTTCCTGCTCAAACATGCTACTGAGGAGTTCTACCACAATTTGGAAAGCCCTTAAGTAGCTCTACAACTTTCATGTTTTGGAAATTTCCAAATTCTTGATGGAACTAGGTTGAAAAACCCTTCAAAGTTCTGAAAAAAATCACTTACAAGTGTTAAATAACTTAGAATTTTTCTAAGTTATTTACCCTCCAAAAATGAATTTTGCTATAACTCCAATTCTATGCATTTTTTGATCATGGACCACTCTGAGCCTTTTGTAGGATTTGTCAAGAGCTTTCTAACGAGCTTTGAACCACTTCAATTGGATGTGTGGTTGAGGAGTTATGGTCTTGCCCCTTTCGAAACCCTAATTCTCGATTTTTGTAATTACTTCTCAACCCTTGATCCAATGGTCATGAAATTTCATGGGGAGGTGTAATATGATATAAGGAACATTTTTCATTCACACCTTGAAGTCAAATTCCTTATTGTTGGAGAGTTGACTTTTTGGTCAATCTTTCGATCGATCGGTGTCTACCGAGTCGCCCGTTGGTGATCCGGACATCCTGAGGACTTGAAACTCTTTGGATGGACTTTAATAAGCCATAGGAGCTTAATGGACCTTGATCACACCATTGAAATACTCTTTGAATTAAAAGTCAAGCTACAGTTGACTTTTTCTAATCGAAAACCCTAATCGGGTATCTCAAATTGCACTGTTCTCAATCCCCGGGTGACCACCTCAAATTTCACTCATTCTTGGTCCAATGCATCATCCTTGATCTTGTTTGAAGTTGGATCAATCCAAAACATTAATTGATCAAACCTTCGAAGTTTCAATTTTGACGGTACGGAGTCCTGATTCATCTGCATCTTAACAAAGATAAACTGAAAATGGGTTAAGGTTAGTTAATCAAGCAAATATGATCCTACAATGATGATGAGGATCTAAGGGGTCAAAATTTGGGGTGCAACAGATGCCCCTATTTAAATATCTTTACTAGATGATAATGAGAGATGACAATCCTCATAGAATCGTAGTGAATGGTATTTGAATATAGCAAACCAGAAATTTTGTCCCTTAGATCCGATGGTATGCAAAAGGACAAATGCAAATATGCCATGAATCTAAATGATGTTATATGATGCTTGAGTGCAAGACAAACGCATACGCACGAGTAAATATAAAAGAACGGCAAAATGACGAGTAACCACTCACGAGGACCCAACACACTGGGACAGATTCTAAACGAAGTAAGCAAGGTAGTTCATACATGACTAAGGACGCTTGTTCAAGGAAATCTTTCACACTGGGGATGCAAATTCCACTAGGGAAGACACATCTTCATTGGGGAAAGGAGATACGAACCTCACTAGGGACAACCATATGAAAAATTTCCTATAACAAAGAGTTCAAACGGGATCTTCAGGAAAAGGTTAGAAACCAGACCGAGTGTGCCGGGGAAGTTAGTATCCACTAATTCTCCGAGACTTGACTAGGAAAGCAAAAGCTTCAACTAGGGAGACTGGTGACGACCATAATGGCTTCTAACAATGCTAGTTTCCACTAGACTTACTGGGGATATGGTGACGACCAAATCAATAACGGTTTCCAAGAAGTGCTAAACAGTACCAGACTTCCTAGGGATATGGTAACGACCAAATCAAAGTTCCAATTATAATTGGGAGTTCCAACAATGTTGTTAAAACAACAGGACTTTAGCTGGGGGAATAGGTAACGATCAACTTTCGGAACTAATAACGATTAGTTTTCGAGCAACGCCAGTAACCACTGGACTTAGAGGAGACTAGTGATGACCAAATCAGGATATACCAATAGTAATTGGTTATGGTTAATGCTAGTAACCACTAGACTTAACTGGGAATTTTGGTGACGACCTAGTCTAGGGAGACCAATGACCATTGGATTTTCAAAGAGTTTGGTTACGACCAGATGATAATAATCTGCTTTAAGCGATGCCAATAATTATTGGACTTTTTAGGGCCAATTGGTGACGACCGAACTAGGTATACCAATAACAATTGGTTCTGGATAATGCTAGTAACCACTAGATTTTCCAAACAAGGCTAGTGACCACTAGACTTATAGAGATTGGTAATAACCGAATCAAAGGGTACTAATAACATTTGGGTCTGAGGGTAAGACTAGTAACGACTAGGTTTAGAAAGACTGGTAATAACTGAATCAAACGGGTACCAATAACAATTGGATTCGAAGGTGAGACTGATAATCATTGGACTTTTTAGGGAATTTTGGTGACGACCAACTCCAATGTCAATGACCATTGTTTTTTAGAAGGCAATACTAGTAACCACTAGATTTTTAGCCAGATTGGTGAAAACTGAATCAAAGGGACTCCAATAAAAATTGGTTTTCTTTATAGCAGAATCAGTAACAACTGGGTTTGGAAAATAGTTGGTAACGACTAAATCAAGATACCGATCATGATTAGTTCTAAATGTGTGCTAGTGACCACTAGTTTTTCAAAGTTTGTTGGTGACCACCTTAAATCGAAGATGAAAATTGGTAACAATCCCCTGTTTGTGTAAATTGGATATTGCAAGTCACCACTAGATTTCCCGCGAAGATAAGGAACCCTAGGATGTCGACTTTGAAGCAAACTTTTTAATAACAAGTCAAAGATAAAGGTAATGACTGAAGGATCTCAAAGGCAGGAATGCAAACAAATGCGTATGCTGGCATGATGTTGTATGTAAGACGTAGACCGACCCGTAGGAACAAAGGAAAACAAAATAAAGAGAGAACTCGTCACGCTGAGTTTTCAAAATGCCTTAAGTCAGGAGACGCTTCCTTCTTTGGTGTAGATAACGATCTTTTCTCAATAATATCTTCGTAATTCTACAGAGAAGAAGTCTTAGCTTAAGAGCTAGAATTGCTGTCGGACACCCCTAGCTTGGTCAAAGGTAACAACAACTTCCACAACTTCGAGAACTGTGTAATATCATCATATTACCTCTATAATATTTCAAACATTTTGTCAAATCATGTTTTCCTTTTTTACAAAACAAGACTTTAAGCTTTTCAAAACACTTTGCTTTCATGAAAATTCTTATTAACAAATAAGTGAAATTGCATAACAAAAATAGCGGATCATAACAATGATTTGGCCAAAAATCTGATTTTATTGATAGACAAGAGCTTTACAAAAGGCAAAGCCTTGGGAATTTTATAAGTTTGAAAAAAAATTGGCAACAGAAAAGGTTACAGAATCCCATAATAATTTGGTCCTTCCGACTGCCAGTTCACTTGCTTTGCTGCTTCTGATGAGAACAACAGGCGTTGACCTTTCTTCTAATATTCTGCACAGGACTCTGCCCCAGCGTCTGCCAGCTTTCAAACATTGGGCTTTCATCTTGATGAAGCACTGAAATCCCCTTTCTAGGTATTTCATTTCAGGCGTAGTATTTTCTCACTGCGTCTGAGTTGATGGGATACTTGAGTTGTTAGCCATCCATAGTTTCGAGAATCAGAGATCCTCCGGAGAAAACAATCTTTACAACGAAAGGGCCGTCATAGTTGGGCATCCACTTGCCACGCATATCTTTTTGAGTTGGCATGATTTTGCTAAGCACAAGCTCTCCTTCCATATACTCTTTGGGACGGACCTTCTTGTTGAACGCTCTGGTCATCCTTTGTTGATAGATTTGACTGTGACACATGGCCTTCATTCTTTTCTCGTCAATGAGGTTCAACAAATCGAATCTTTCTTTTATCCACTCGTCTTCATCCAGCTTTGCTTCCGCCAAGATCTTCAAGGAAGGTATTTTGACTTCAATGGGTAGCACATCGTCCATCCCATATTCTAAGGAAAAGGGAGTTGCCCCTGTCGAAGTGCGCACCGATGTTCGGTATCCGTGCAAAGCAAATGGTAGCATTTCGTGCCAATCTTTGTAAGTTACGACCATTTTTTGTATTATCTTTTTGATGTTTTTGTTTGCAGCTTCAACTGCACCATTCATCTTAGGTCTGTAAGGGGACGAGTTGTGATGTTTGATCTTAAAATCGTCACAAAGTTCCTTCATTGTTTTGTTGTTCAGATTCGACCCGTTGTCAGTGATGATCTGGTTAGGGATACCATATCGGCAGACGATCTCCTTTTTGATGAAGCGTGCAACCACTTGCTTTGTCACGTTTGCATACGACGTTTCTCTCACCCATTTGGTGAAATAATCGATTGCAACAAGAATGAAGCGATGGTCGTTGGAAGCTTTCGGCTCTATGGCCCCAATCATATCTATGCCCCACATTGCAAAAGGCCAAGGTGATGTCATCACATTGAGAGGATGTGAAGGGACATGCACTTTATCGGCATAAACTTGACATTTATGACACTTTCGAGCGAAGAGTATGCAGTCCGTCTCCAAAGTTAACCAGAAGTAACCTGCTCTTAAGATTTTCTTAGCCCTGGCGTGGCCATTCGCATGGGTGCCGAAGGTTCCTTCATGTACTTCGGTCATTATGAGATTCGCCTCGTTTTCATCGACGCATCGGAGTAAGACCATGTCATGATTTCTCTTGTACAAGATACCATTGCTGATGAAGAATTTAGATGACAACCTTCGTATTGCTCTTTTGTCAATTGTAGACGCGTTAGCGGGATACTCTTGATTTTGGAGGAAATTCTTGATATCATGAAACCATGGCTTCTCGTCAGATTCTTCGTATATTGCCATGACGTATGCGGGTACTGTCCTTCTTTCGATGCGGATCAGAGGTGCCTCGTTGACAAACTGGACCTTCCTCATTGATGCCATCATGGCTAGCGCATCGACAATGTGATTTTCTGCCCTTGGTACGTGCTTGAAGGTAATTTCATCAAAATATTCAGCCATCTCTAAGATGTGGGTCTTATAAGGGATAAATTTTTCATCCCTGGTTTCCCATTCTCCTTTGAGTTGGTATATCACCAAAGCAGAATCACCAATTACTTCCAAGATTTTGATGCGGAGATCAATGGCAGCTTCCAACCCTAGGATGCAGGCTTCATACTCTGCTATGTTGTTTGTACATGAGAAACAAAGTCGGGATGTGACCGCAGTGTACCCTCCAGTTGGATTTTTTAGAACAGCTCTGATGCCATGTCCATTTTTGTTTGACGCTCCATCGAACATCATCTCCCAGCGGGATCCCGACATGGGACCTTCTTCCGGACCAGGCTCTGGTTTCGTGTGCTGAATATACATCACATCTTCATCAAGAAAATCAAACTTGAGTGGTTGATAATCCTCTATAGGATGCTCTGTGAGGTGTTCCGACAAGACACTTCCTTTGATAGAATTTTGAGCAACATATTGGATATCGTACTCTGATAAGAGCATATGCCATCAGGCTAATCTTCCTGTTTGAGCTGGCTTTTCAAAGATGTACTTGATGGGGTCCATCTTAGAAATCAGCATTGTAGTGTGACAAATCATGTATTGCCTCAGACGCTTGGCGGCCCATGCTAACGCACAACAAGCTTTTTCCAGGGGAGAGTAACGAATCTCGCAATCAGTGAACTTCTTGCTTAGATAATAGATTGCATGTTCTTTCTTCCCTGACTCATCAGTCTGGCCCAAGACACAGCCCATTGAATCTTCTAATACTGTCATATACATGAATAAAGGCCTTCTAGGTACCGGAGGTTCTTGCAAGTACTGCTTGATTTTCTCGAATGCGGCCTGATAGTTTTCATTCCATACCACTGTTTGATCTTTTCGTAACAACTTGAAGATCAGTGTGCAGGTAGGGGTCAGATTGGAGATGAACCTGGAGATGTAATTCAAATGTCCGAGGAAGCCTCTGACTTGTTTCTCAGTTTTGGGAGCAGGCATCTTCTGGATTGCTTTAACCTTGTCAGGGTCTACTTCAATTCCTCGCTGACTAACGATGAAACCAAGTAACTTGCCTGAGCGAACTCCGAAGGTGCATTTTGCTGGATTTAATCTCAATTGATACTTTCGGAGTCTCTCAAATAGCTTCAGTAGATGATCCAAGTGGTCTTCTTCACTTTGGGATTTTGCAATCATATCGTCCACGTATACTTCGATTTCTTTGTGCATCATATCGTGAAAGAGTGTGACCATAGCTCTCTGATACGTCGCCCCTGTGTTCTTCAAACCAAAAGGCATTACCTTATAACAATAGGTGCCCCATGGTGTGATGAAGGTTTTTTTCTCCATGTCATCTGGATCCATTTTTATCTGGTTATAACCAGAAAATCCGTCCATGAACAAGAAAACCGCAAAGCTTGTTGTTTTATCCACCTAAGTATCAATGTGCGGTAGAGGGAAGTCATCCATCGGACTTGCTTTGTTTAGATCCCTGTAGTCAACGCACATCCTGACCTTGCCATCCTTCTTCGGGACTGGTACAATGTTTGCCACCCATTATGGATACTTGGATACTGCTAAAAAGCCGACATCAATTTGCTTTTTGACCTCATCTAGGATTTTAAGCGCCATGTATGGTCTCGACCTGCGAAGCTTTTGTTTGACCGGGGGAAATCCTGGCTTCAGGGGGAGCTTGTGCATGACAATGTCGGTATCCAACCCTGGCATATCTTGGTAGGACCAAGCAAATACGTCAACAAAATCTCTGAGGATTGTTATCAGCTTGTTTTTGATTTCTGGCCTTAATGATGCCCCGATCTTTACTTCTCTTTTGTCTTCCTCTGACCCCAAGTTGATGACTTCAGTCTGCTCTTTGTGGGGTTGGAGATAAACGTCTTCATAATTCAGACATTCTCTTCAACTCTTCTGGGACATCTAACTCTTCATCATTCTCTTCATCAGCTTGAAAGACAAATGAAACGCTAGTAGAAGGAGCCGAAGGATCATAGGATTCTGTGGTGGATGGAGGTATTCTGCATGTTTTATTTTGGAACAATTAGACACACACACACACATACATGCAGATGAAAGGTTGTTTTTTTTTTATTATTTTTTTTTCAAAAAAAAAATTGCCATTTTTCTTTTAACACAAAGAGTGAAAATGATGCGCAAAACAAATAGCAAGAGTTTTAACAAAAACACTTTTTCATTAATGATTTTTCAAATTTTGCAAAGTGGCCCAATACAAAATAATTCGCAGGCCTTGGGCAAGACCAGGAATTTTTAAAGAAAAACACAAAGCTAACAAGCAGAGTGAATTACTCTAAAGGTAAAAGATGGGAACTTCCACAGCCTCCCAATTGCGCAACGCTGCTCCCCCTCTAGTTATTAGATGATCCAGATTACCATCTTCATCTTCAGCAATAATGGCATTGACTTGCACGCCGCCACTGGTGAATATCTCTTTTAAAGACTTCTTCTTCATGGTGCTTTCTTCTGGCTCGCCTTCTGGAGTTGGTTTGTAACCCAACCCTTATTGATCATTCTTGCCTCAAGCATTGACTTTGATGACTTCTCCCCATCCCAATGGGACTCCAGCTTTCAGTGTTGCCTTAATACTTTGAGCAGAGGTAAATGATGGCCCTCGGGTTATGTCTGATTCATCAACTAGAACAGCGTGAGCTATTTCTAGTGCTTGGAAGGCCGTCTCGAGGGAATCTTCATCAGCCTCAATATACCGAAATGATGACAAGTTGCTCACCATTAAGTCTTCTTCTCCATGGACGATGACCAGGTGGTCATTCACAACAAACTTCATTTTTTGGTGGAGAGTGGAAGTGACAGCGCCAGCTGTGTGAATCCATGGTCTTCCCAATAGACAATTGTAGACCGGATTTATGTCCATCACCTGGAAGGTGTCTTCGAAGATTTGTGGTCCAATTAGGATAGGAAGATCAACTTCTCCTATCACGGTTCTCCTGGATCCATCAAATGCCTTGACTATAAGAGAAGTTGGTCTCATGGTAGCACCTTGATATGCTAGCTTGGCCAAAGTCCTTTTAGGCATTACGTTGAGTGTTGATCCCATGTCGACAAGAACTCGGGACATTGTATCTTCTTCATATTTGACTGACACATGTAAAGCACGATTGTGCTTATGCTTCTCATCTGTCAGGTCGTTATCATCAAAACTCAAAGTGTTGCAGGCAGTGATATTTGCTACAACAGAGTCAAACTGCCCCACTGTAATATCTTTAGTGACGTGGGCCTGTGTCAGGATTTTGAGCAATGCCTGGCAGTGTGCTGGAGAGCTTAAAAGCAAAGCCATGACCGAGATCTTGGAGGGTGTTTGGTTTAATTGGTCCACCACCCTATAATCACTTCGTCGAATGATTCTCAAGAATTCTTCTTCATCGTTCTTGAGACTTTCTTTTCCTCTAACTAAAGGTTCTTTGGCGGTGGCTGCCTCTGGAACATGCTTCTGAGGAACAGGAGTTTTTTGAATGGAAATTGCTGGTGGAGGAGCCTCATTATATGTTCGAGGTTGATAGACGCGACCACTCCGGGTCATTTTGCTTCCACTGGCAATGTTGGCCACACTTACTAGTTTCTTTTCTTTGAAAATCCCCTCACACCATGAATAGTCTTGTTTTGGTGTCACGGCTCTTGGGTGAGGCTTGGATACTCCCCTCGGCTCAAACCTAGTCTGTCCTCTCCCGAATTTCGGGGGTGCATCATCGTGAAATACTGGCCGAACGTTCTTGTAATTTTTGTTACTGTTATCATCTCTGAATACGGCTCCTTTGTTGGGCTCTCCTGGTATGTTAAACACAGGTTCGATGACGGCCACATCTGTGGAGGCAAATCACCACATATCACACAAGTCTGTAAGACATTGGTAAACGCAGGTTTCGATGATGACAAATTCCCAAGATAGACTAGAAAGTATGAATTCCAGATCCACTAAACTAGATACAATGTATCACCCACCATATCCTTCTTTCGCTTATCTTAAAAATTTCTAAAATGAATATACTTTGTGTTGACAAAATGCAATCATGACTAACGGCATAAAAAACTTCAAACTAATGAATTTTTGCAGGCTTGCAGGACATGGGTCGACCATAGGGTCGGCGTAGTCATAAAAAAAAGGGTCCAAATCAGTCAGCGCACAAAGCATGCGTCGACCATAGGGTCAGCGCATGAAGGAATAACATTCCAACGGGTCAGCGCGTAAGGGCATGGGTCGACCATAGGGTCGGCGCACAAAGGAAATGAATTTCAACGGGTCAGCGCACGCCGACTGTATGGTCGACGCACACTGATGAAATTTCCAGAAATCCAAAACAGCACAGGCCATGCGTCGAAGCACAGACCTGTTATGGTCGACCGTTCGCGCGGAAAATCTGTTTTCAAATACTTCCCTCTCATATTTGAAATACTGTTATGTCCTGAATTATGTTGGCACTATATATACTTGCTTAAACACTTGTGTCTACTAACATTTGATATTCTTTTGATTCATATGTTCAAAAATAAGAAAGAGTGAAATAGGTGTCCAAGATTCATCATCTTCATCTTCAACATCTCACAACATTTCAATTACACACAATTATTTTTGAAATGCATTTGTGAGAGATTCAAGGTGATAAGGTTCGAGGCTTATATTGGAGAATCAAGCTCGGGTTGAAGATTGCGACAGGTTCTTTCTTGAATAAAACCATTGGGGTTTTGCCCTCCAAGATTGGTTCGAATTTTGGAGGTTTTTGGACGAGATTCTTCATCAACGATCAGTCGAGCAAAGGTGATTGTGAAGAGGTGGTCTTCACAAGTCTAGTAGCGGATTCGGTGATTTTGAAGGGAAGATCTCGGGTTCGATTTGGTGCTGTTGAGATCAGCCGGAGCCAAAGGTTTGAACAACAACGTGTTCTTCAATAAGGTGGCTAGAGTCGGAGGTCCATCAACATAAATCGAAGAACTTGATTCAGCTTGAATTAAGGGGCAAGGAGTGAAGGCAACTTTCAACACATTGAGATTTTTGTTGTATATTTGCTGCTCAATCCTTGTATAAACTGTTCATTCAAATAGGTGATATCTATACAATATATCTCAATTCTAGTTTTAGAATTGAGGGCAAACATACCCCGAAGCGAGGACGACGGGGGAACTGCCTCACCAAATTACTCGTCTTCTTTATTTTCAGCATTTACGTTACAGCTCAAATAAGTAATTTTTGTGTAAGCTCTATTGTCAAAATTGTGATATCAATTGAGTAAGAGATTAAAACTTTGTTTTTAACTCTAAAGTACAACAATACATTGTACTAGGCTGGTTGAAATCACTTACTCAACATAAACATCACTTAGAGTGTTTTTGCACACCAAGTGTTTGACATATTGCTTGAACCAAAATTATCTTACTTGTGTATCTAGTTTTGGTTTGATTTTGAATCATCGGAACTAGGAATCCTTACAACTGAAGTAAATAGTTGATAAGCGTAGTTTGTTTTGTGATTCTATTTTTCTGAATTGTCATTAATCCATAGGCTTACGTATATCCGATTTTCCAATAACCGTTCATTTTAGACTATATTTTTCCTCGGCCGCTTCCGCACTTAAAATATTTTTAAAACCAATTTTAAATTGGTAGCGCCGACTCAAATTTTAATTGGGGATCTATTCAACCCCCCCTTCTAGATCCGTGCCATAGTCTAACAAGTGGTATCTAGAGCTTCGGTTATTCGGTGCTTCAAATACAACGAGATAGAAAATGGCAAACGAACCTAAAGGGGCGTACAATAGGGCTCATGTTTTCAACGGTGAAAATTAGTTATTGGAAAGACTGTATGCGTGTGCATATAAACTCCATAGACAGAAAAATATGGAACGTTATCCTTAATGGTCCAATAGAAATTACTATGACCAATGCGGATAACATAGTTGTGCGAAAGCCTGAAGCACAATGGACCGATGACGATGAGAAAAAATACAATTATGAATGGAAAGCTAAAAACATCTTAATCTCCTCATTAGGTGTAGATGAATACTATCGTATATCCCATTGTCCTACCGCTAAGGCCATGTGGGATTCACTACAAATAGCCCATGAGGGGACAAAAGATGTTAAGTTGGCTAGAATCAATACATTAACTCAAGAGTTCGATCTCTTTTTCATGGAGCAAGGGGAAACCATTGCTGACATGCAAAAGAGATTTACTCATCTCATCAATCGTTTATATTCATTAGGTAGGCCTGTTTCCAATGATATTGCTACTAATAAGATCTTAAGATGTCTAAGCAGGGAATGGCAGCCTAAAGTGACCGCCATCAAAGAAGCACATGATCTTACCTTATTAGATTTAACAACATTGTTTGGAAAATTACAAGAGCATGAACAGGTACTCTTGAGCTTAGACCAACGCGAAAAGATGGAAAAGAAAGACAAAACAAAGGTGAGTGAAAAGAAATCGATAGCTCTCAAGACTTCCTCCTCGAAGTCTCAAGCAAAAGAGCAAAATGATTATTCCTCGAGTGACGAAGAAGAAGAGGACACAAGCGAAGATATGGGGTTGTTTGTTAAACGGTATAACCGTTACGTGAGAAAGAACGACATCCAACATTCCGAGAAGAACTTTGTAAACTTCCGGAAACAATCGAGACACTCCAAGGATGATGACTCGAAAGGTAAAAAGACTAGAGGGACGTGCTACAAGTGTGGAAAGCCCGGTCACTACAAACCGGACTGTCCACTGAATAAAAAGGGAAAGGACAAGGAATCATCAAAATCACACAAGAAATCATCAAAGCCTAGGAGAGCGTACATAGCATGGGAAAGTGACAACGACTCTTCCTCCTCTGATGAAAGTTCTAGTGATGAAGAAGAGTCCGTGAATCTATGCCTCTCCGCCAATCAGAAAAATAAGAAAAAACAGGTACGTCACTCTAAATATGATAAGTCCTCAAATATGTCGCATTCAGAATTACAAACCGCATTTCATGCCTTACATAATGAAGCAGTTGGAGCCTTTAAGAAACTTGTTTCTAATAAGAAAATCTTTACGTATTTAGAGCATAAAGTTAAAGAGTCCGAAAAGAAATTAGAGGACCTTATGGCTTCCATTGTGAAAGGAAATGAATCGGATTGTAAAGACAATATAAATCCTTTAAACTTCGGGTGTGGCACTTGTCATATTTGGCAAGGTGAGGTTAGAAACCTCAAGGCCAAATTAAACAAGGCACTTGAGCCTAAAGTTACATTTGCTATTGATAAAAAGGATTTTAGAAAAAGTATGATTAACCCATACCAAAAATATGCATATGTAATTAGGGATCAAGCAAGTGAAAGTGTCTCTAAAGTTGATTTTGCTTGCTTATATTGTTGCAAGAAAGGCCACTCCATTGGTAAATGCCGGTTTAGGAGATTTCTTGTTCCTAAAGGCATCTACCAATGGTTGCCCAAACGCAACCATTTTGTCGCTAACCTATTAGGACCCAATATGCCATTAGGTACCTCCTTGTGCTAATTATGTTTTGACAGGTGAAATGTGTCGAGACCACCAAGAGAAGATGGGTTCTCGATAGTGGGTGCTCAAGACACATGTCTGGAGACATATTCTTATTCATAGACTTTGTGGCTAAGAAGAAAGGGTATGTAACTTATGGTGATAACAACCGCGGAGCAATACTAGGTAAAGGTAGTGTAGGTAATCCCGCCTCTACTATGATTTCCGACGTATTGCTTGTCGAAAACCTTAAACATAACCTGCTTAGCATTAGCCAATTGTGCGACAAAGGATACAATGTATCCTTTTCAAAAGATTGTTGCAAAATTGTGCATGAAAATGATAAGAAGAATATGTTTAATGGTTTTAGAGTAAACAATGTATATATGCTTGACTTAAATGAAATATCATTAACAAGCGACAAATGCATCATAACTATGAGTGAAGACTCATGGCTATGGCATAGGCGTTTAGCGCATGTTAATTTTGACTTACTCAATAAGGTAGTCTCAAAAGACCTATTCTTAGGACTTCCCAAAATAAAGTTCACCAAGGATCACCTTTGTGATGCTTGTCAAAAAGGGAAGCAAACGAGGATCTCATTTAAATCCAAAAAGATAATTTCAACAACGAGACCTCTTGAACTTCTACACATGGACTTGTTTGGGCCGTCTAGGATCAAAAGTCTAGGAGGAAACTATTACGGGTTCGTAATAGTGGACGACTTTTCTAGGTTTTGTTGGACCATCTTCTTAGTAAGTAAAAGTGATACATTCGCCGCTTTTGAAAAGTTTGCTAAGCTTTCCCAAAATAAGTTAAATACAAACATGGTGTCCATTAGGAGCGACCATGGAGGTGAGTTTGAAAATCACTTATTTGAAGAATATTGCGGTAACTATGGTATTGATCATAACTTCTCCGCTCCACGCACTCCTCAAGAAAACGGGGTTGTGGAGCGCAAAAACCGTATTTTAGAAGAATTGGAAAGAAAAATGATTAACAAAAGTGGTTTACCTAAATATTTTTGGGCCGACGCCATTAGTACGGCGTGCTATGTTTTGAATAGGGTACTTATTCGCCCCATTCTAAACAAAACACCGTACGAACTTTTAAAAGGGCGAAAGCCTAATGTTTCTCACTTGCACGTGTTTGGATGTAAATGCTTTGTATTAAACAATGGAAAGGAAAACTTGGGCAAATTTGATTCCAAAGCCGATGAAGGTATCTTTCTCGGATACTCTCACTCGAGTAAAGCATATATAATATATAATAAACGATTACTTGCTGTAGACGAGTCTGTGCATGTTACCTTTGATGAGTCCTACCCGAGAAATGTCGGAAAGGATAGTATTGTTCATGGTGCAGGTACATCCACTGAAGACATACTCAAAAGTGGCGAGACGGGGATTGATCAACCTGACAAAGCCAAAATTGAGGAGGATAATGATGCACAACGTGATGCAACAGAGGAAGTTCATCCGCCTTCAAATGATGATCTTCCTCAAGAATGGAAGTCATCTAAAGACCATCCAATTGAAAACATTATTGGAGACATCACAAAGGGTGTAACAACTCGAGCTAAGCTAAGTAATTTCTGTTATTACTTCGCTTTCGTGTCACAAATGGAACCTAAAAACCCTAAGGAAGCCCTACTCGATGAACATTGGTATTTGTCAATGCAGGAGGAACTGAATCAGTTTACTAGAAATGAGGTTTGGGATCTTGTCCCTCCTCCACGAGGTCATCGAGTAATCGGCACCCGATGGGTGTTTAGAAATAAACTGGACGAGAACGGAGTAATAACTCGCAACAAAGCGCGTTTAGTCGCGCAAGGCTATAACTAAGAGGAAGGCATCGACTGTGAGGAAACTTATGCGCCGGTTTCCCGACTCGAGGCTATACGCCTTCTACTTGCTTTCGCTTGTGCGAAAGATTTTAAGTTATTTCAAATGGATGTCAAAAGTGCGTTCCTTAACGGGTTTATAAATGAAGAAGTCTATGTTGCTCAACCACCTGGTTTTGAGTCTCATGAGTATCCTGATCATGTCTATAAACTGAAAAGAGCTTTGTACGGTCTCAAACAAGCTCCTAGAGCTTGGTATGAGAGACTAAGCAAATTCTTACTTGATCAAGGCTACTCAAGAGGAAAGGTTGATACTACTCTCTTCATTAAACATCAAGAAAAACACTTAATTCTTGTACAAATTTATGTTGACGATATCATATTTGGATCCACTAACATGAATCTCGTAAGAGAGTTTGCTAAGCTTATGCAGGGTGAATTCGAGATGAGTATGATGGGTGAACTCACATATTTTCTCGGGTTACAAATCAAGCAACTGAAGGAAGGAACATTCGTGAGCCAAACAAAATATTGTTTGGATCTTCTCAAGAGATTTGACATGGCAAACGCAAAAGCCATAGACACCCCTATGCCAACATGTGCAAATATGAGTAAAGATGAAAGTGGCAAAGATGTTGAGGTAAAAAGGTACAGAGGTATGATTGGCTCGCTTCTCTATCTCACTGTTTCGCGTCCCGACATTATGTTTAGCGTGTGTATGTGCACCAGATACCAATCATGTCCTAAGGAATCCCACCTAAAATCTGTCAAACGCATACTTCGATACCTATCTGGTACTCCGAAGTATGGATTGTGGTATTCTAAGGGTAATGATTGTTCATTGGTAGGCTTCTCCGATTCTGATTTTGTCGGTTGCAAATCGGATAGGAAAAGCACTAGTGGTACATGTCACTTATTTTCAAACTCCTTGGTTAGTTGGCACAGCCAGAAACAAGTGTTTGTTGCTCTGTCAACCGCCAAAGCGGAATACGTATCCGCCGGTAGTTGTTGTACGCAAGTCTTATGGCTTAAACAACAACTATTGGACTTCAATTTGAAACTAGAACGTATTCCAATATTTTATGACAACACCAGTGCTATAAATCTTACCAAGAATCCGATGTTACACTCGCATACCAAACACATAGAAATTCGACACCATTTTCTTAGAGACCATATAGAGAAGGGTGACATTGTCTTTGAACACGTTGATACTAAAAACCAACTAGCGGACATTTTCACAAAGCCGCTAGCCAATGAGCCCTTCTTTCATATCCGTCGAGAACTTGGTATTCTCGATATTTCTGATCGAGTTTAACAATTACTACGTTCAAATTTAGTATATTTACAACTATGTTTTTGTACCACTAACAATCGTTTTGAGTTTGTTGCAAGTGCAAATCTGTGGTTAACAAGAGTGGTCAGTATAGAGGTGATATTGCTCCTTTCTCCTTCTGTTTCTTCTCTCTCTCTCTCTTAGCATTCATGACTTGAAAATAACTATATCGTTCTATAATCATGGTACTTATATATGTATATGACTGTTGCTGGTTGATACTATGTGTGTTGAATGCATGTCATATTGTGAAAAGATGAATAGGCAAGATAAATAGGCAAGTGTGACATTCTGCATAACATAAAATTGAAAATTTTGAGTTTTTTGAAGGTTTGAGTCGACCTAAACAGGACAATGGTCGACGCATGCTGTAAACTTTCAAAATCATCAAAAACTGTACAGTATGCGTCGACGCATGCAGGGCTATGGTCGACGGCTCGCTTGAAAACCCAGAAATTTCTTGGAATGTAATACAAAGTACAGTGAGGATTTGGTCAGAGTATTTTACACAAATATGCGAGGTAACTTTCAAGATCAGCACTTTCACACCTCTATAGGAAATAGACTGGTTAATATCAATTCTGAAGTATGGAACAAATATTTTGATATGACTGTTGATGCTGATGCACCACCTCTTCATGAGGTAACTGACACTCGTACGGTGCCGGGTTATGAATTTAAGAGGGCTCTGAATGGAATGCTTAAACTACCCTATCCAGAGGCAATTGTCAACAGCGATGCTTTTCCTCGATCGGTCACAGCCGGGAAACTCAATACAGGGGAGCGCATCTTTCAGTGGATCGTCGCTCGTATACTACGACCGAAAAAGGGTGGCCTGTCGCGTGTCGAACAAGCTGAGGTACATCTTATCTATATACTGCAAAACAGGATCAAAATAAATTGGCCTTACTATATTGCTAGCAGGATGTTTGCTCTGAGAGACTCAAGTAGAGGCACTGCTTTAGCCTATGGATCGTTCATCTCGGAAATTCTTGTTGCTGCGAATGTTGTGTATCCAACATTTCCATGTGTATCAGTTCCCTCGGATAAAGAATTTAGCACCAAAACCCTTGCAATGATGGGGTATTTTTGGTGTGCTGAACGACGTTCATACAGATTTGTCCGCCGGGCCAATATTCCTCCGGTGCCTCGTAACGATTCTGATGAAGAAGACAGTGAAGAGCAGAGTGAAGAAGAAAGCGAAGAACAAGGTGAAGAAGAAAGTGACGAGGAAGGTGAAGAAGACGATGCCGAAGACAACACAGATGCAGAGATACAAGAACCTATCTATGGGACTCAAGATTATCATCAATCTCCAGTCCAAGATACGGCTACAAATACCGATTGGGTCCAGTACTCATATCCATCAGAAGAACAAGAAGGCGATTCTACAAATCAAGGATGGGGCGATTGGTAATATACAGGCTGGACTACCTTGGGTAGATTCTATGACCCATATCACGGCTACCCTCAAGACTATCAACCCTCTCAGCACTCATTACCTCCTCCGCCTTCGGATAACTCTGACGTCATTACTATGATGCAGTTAATGCAGTTAGAACAACAAAACTTCATGAGGCGTCAAGACACTCAGATGGAGCATATTAGAGCTGAGCTCCATGCCCAAAATGAAAGGTTCAATTCATTTTCTACTCGGATGGACGCCCGTATTGACTCTCTGGTTGAATCACATGAGCGACAAGATTGGGAAATCACCAACTCTCTTAGTCATCTCAACATGTCCGTCAAAGCCTTTTTGGACTTCTCGGATCCTTACCACAATCCAGATGCTGCATACCGAGGGGGAGGACGAGGATGGGGTCGTGGTTATTAGATTCATAGTTGCATATTTCATATTTTCTTATCTGTTCTCGTCTGTGTACTGTTCATTTTTTTCTGTATTATGTGTGCCTGAACTTTCATTACATGTTTTCGCCATTATCTATTAATTCACGATGTTTTTGTTCATTATCATGCTTGTGTGTGAAGTTTGGTAATTAACTATCACCTATTGTATGTTCTCTATTAATTGATGCATTCCTCTTCTCTTTTTGATGGTGTCAAAGGGGGAGAAGACAATGTAGCAAGCAAACACCAAAGCCAAGTCAGGATATTAACAGTTCAGGATATTAACAACATTTGATGCCTGTTTGTTCTACAGCCTTATAGTGAAAAAGAAAGAGGGAGCTTGTATATACTTGTGCGTATACATTGCATATTTGGTGTTTTAGTTGTATACAGGTTGTCATCATCAAAAAGGGGGAGATTGTGGAGACAAATCGCCACATATCACACAAGTCTGTAAGACATTGGTAAATGCAGGTTTCGATGGTGACAAATTCCCAGGATAGACTGGAAAGTATGAATTCCAGATCCACTAAACCAGATGCAACGTATCACCCACCATATCCTTCTTTCGCTTATCTTAAAAATTTCTGAAATGAATATACTTTGTGTTGACAAAATGCAATCATGACTAAAGGCATGAAAACCTTCAAACTAATGAATTTTTGCAGGCTTGCAGGACATGGGTCGACCATAGGGTCGGCGTAGTCATAAAAAAAAGGGTCCAAATCAGTCAGCGCACAAAGCATGCGTTGACCATAGGGTCAGCGCATGAAGGAATAACATTCCAGCGGGTCAGCGCGTAAGGGCATGTGTCGACCATAGGGTCGACGCACAAAGGAAATGAATTTCAACGGGTCAGCGCACGCCGACTGTATGGTCGACGGACACTGATGAAATTTCCAGAAATCCAAAACAGCACAGGCCATGCGTCGACGAACAGACCTGTTATGGTCGACCGTTCGCGCGGAAAATCTGTTTTCAAATACTTCCCTCTCATATTTGAAATATTGTTATATCCTGAATTATGTTGGCACTATATATACTTGCTTAAAAACTTGTGTCTACTAACATTTGATATTCTTTTGATTCATGTGTTCGAAAACAAGAAAGAGTGAAATAGGTGTCCAAGATTCATCATCTTCATCTTCAACATCTAACAACATTCCAATTACACACAATCATTTTTGAAATGCATTTGTGAGAGATTCAAGGTGATAAGGTTCGAGGCTTAGATTGGATAATCAAGCTCGGGTTGAAGATTGCGACAGGTTCTTTCTTGAATAAAACCATTGGGGTTTTGCCCTCCAAGATTGGTTCGAATTTTGGGGGTTTTTGGACGAGATTCTTCATCAACGATCAATCTAGCGAAGGTGATTGTGAAGAGGTGGTCTTCACAAGTCTAGTAGCGGATTCAGTGATTTTGAAGGGAAGATCTCGGGTTCGATTTGGTGCTGTTGAGATCAGCCGGAGCCAAAGGTTTGAACAACAACGTGTTCTTCAATAAGGTGGCTGGAGTCGGAGGTCCATCAACACAAATCGAAGAACTTGATTCAGCTTGAATCAAGGGGCAAGGAGTGAAGGCAACTTTCAACACATTGAGATTTTTGTTGTATATTTGCTGCTCAATCCTTGTATAAACTGTTCATTCAAACAGGTGATATCTATACAATATATCTCAATTCTAGTTTTAGAATTGAGGGCAGATGTACCCCGAAGCGAGGACGACGGGGGAACTGCCTCACCAAATTACTTGTCTTCTCTATTTTCAGCATTTACGTTACAACTCAAATAAGTAATTTTTGTCTAAGCTCTATTCTCAAAATTGTGATATCAATTGAGTAAGAGATTAAAACTTTGTTTTTAACTCTAAAGTACAACAATACATTGTACTAGGCTGGTTGAAATCACTTACTCAACATAAACATCACTTGGAGTGTTTTTGCACACCAAGTGTTTGACATATTGCTTGAACCAAAATTATCTTACTTGTGTATCTAGTTTTGGTTTGATTTTGAATCATTGGAACTAGGAATCCTTACAACTGAAGTAAATAATTGATAAGCGTAGTTTGTGTTGTGATTCTATTTTTCCGAATTTTCATTAATCCATAGGCTTACGTATATCCGATTTTCCAATAACCGTTTGTTTTAGACTATATTTTTCCTCGGCCGCTTCCGCACTTAAAACATTTTTAAAACCAATTTTAAATTGGTAGCGCCGACTCAAATTTTAATTGGGGATCTATTCAACCCCCCCCCCCCCCCCCCCACCCCCTTTCTAGATCTGTGCCATAGTCTAACAACATCTTCTTCCTTTTTTCGGTGGGTGATTTCTATCATTCCCTGTTCAATCATAGCCCGAATGTCCTTTTTCACAGCGTCACAACCCTCAGGATTCAGCATACATTCTTTGCAATCTTTGTGAGATGTCTTGAGTGACCATGTGATCGCGAGTTTCTATGTGTAATACAACCTAACTGCAAGTGCACAGTCTATCGCGTAGTAATAATAGATATCGATCCCACAGGGACTCGTAATCAAACTAGTGTTCTCGGAGTTACTATGTTTATCTAGGTAAGATATGTTTAAGGGAATAAGATTGTCACTAAAAGGGAACTAAGAATGCTACTTAGATTATAATTGATCGAATCGATATGCAGTAATTGTGTTCTTCAGGGATTTGACAAGTTACCGGTGTATGAAATAGTTTTCAGAGTTTATTTAAGCAGAAAATGGTGATTTAAAGACTCTCGCCTCACGATGGTTATTGACGCTAATCATAATTCTAAGGGCCAAACGTACACTTTCGTATCCCATTCGGGGTTAAAATTATTTTTTGGAAATCTCTAAGTTCTAATTCATTTTAAAGTGCTTTCGCTGTTATTAAAATGAATGACTAGTGTTTACTATCTGATCTTACCGCAGCTTTCGCTTCTTGCTTCGTTGTATGAATGTCGCTCCTTTTCTGAGGTCCCCTTCTTCCCCTTTTATAGAGATGGAATTCTAACGGTTACAATTGGAGAGAGTGGACTTTGAGGCAGAAAAATCAGGGAGTAGTGGTCCACTATTTGGGACTTGGAACTGCTTCTTTAACGTGTAATTGAAGTGGGGCGTTTTTGCCTGCATGATGGTCGTCACAAGGTGTGACGGTCGTCACCCGTGTGACGGTCGTCATGGAGCTGTGACGGTCGTCACATCAGCAAAAACAGCCTTTTGTGCTTTTCATGATGTTTTCACTCTTTTTTCGTCCATAGTTCATCTGAGATTGCTTCTTTTCTTCATGTTGCCTTGTTTAGACGTGATCGTTGAATACCTGCAAAACATCAGACAAATAACACAGAAATAACCCGAAATCGGATCAAAAACGGTTAAACTTTAGTTGAATTATGCATCAAAATATATATACGATTTCGTGTTATCAAACTCCCCTAAGCTTGAATCTTTGCTTGTCCTCAAGTAAAACATGAAAAGGTTGGCAAGCACGAGGCAGCTTCTTCGTTCGCACATTTGGGAAAAACCGGGATTCTCGGTAAGAACAAAACGAGCACCATGACGACACTGGACTACAAGTCTTCAGAGGTCTCCTTTTTATGCAAATCGGTCTCAGTCATGCTACTGTAGCTTGGTGTCAAGGTTCTCGCGGCAAGTTCACCCTGTTTGTTCTAGCGCAATCACATTAAGCCCGTTGTCCATACACTTTCATGGCAAGTCGACCTGTTAGTGAATATGATCTCATTTCTGTTTTTGATCTTCTTCATTGATCATAAGCTTATGTCATTGATTTTTCAATGAGTTTTCGTGCCGTTGGGATAAATGCTCGGGTGAGGAGCACCTAACTTAGAAGGAAACGTGTCTTATATTTTTGGGCTATTTAGCTCTCTTTTCATGGTTTTTCATCTTTTTGGAGATGATACACTTATTTGCATCGGTCGCTCGCTTAGTAGTGCTTTAGGATGGTGCTGACTGTTAGTATAAACTACTTGGGGCTGGGTTTGCGTAGACACTTGAGACTTTGGTACGCGTAGGTAGTGAAACCGACTCGCATAAACCGGAGATCTAAGGTGTCAGGACGGTACTGGTTTTGTTAGAACTGTCGTTTCCTCGGAGTTTCAAAACTTGTTTTGAACTCGGGTGCATTCTCGTGGTGCTTTTTTCTTTTGAGGAACGAACGCAAAATTTTTTGTTTACGTTGAATAATGTGGGGATGTTTGCGTAACGGAAAAAGGATATATAAACGAGCTTTATTTGCTAAAAATAGAAAATGTTTAAATAGAACTTACGAAATTCAAAGTACAGAGGAATGGAAATAAAGGCTCCGCTCCCACACTATCTCAATCAGTTTCCCCACTGATTTTGAAGCATGTGAGAGGGATATACAACTGGAATGAAAGTACAAATAAACTGGAAATATAGTAAACAAATAAGGAAAAATGGATAACTAATCACGTCCGCTGCCTCGGTCACGTCGGCGCTGGCGTCCTCTGGCTCTGGCAAGGGCTACTCGGTCCTCATAACTCATAGCTCCGGAGTGGTAGACGGTGTCTCGGAGTCCTTCGACCTGCAAAGTCAGATTCGCCAGGTTCTCAGTAATGGTAGCTTGGCCGGTTTGAAGTTGTTGCATTTGAGTCCGGTGCCAAGCTTTAAACTGGTCAGCTCGCTGATTCTGCTGCTGCAGCATAGCGAGTATCTGTGCTTGCTGGTCGAGGGAGCGGCAGAGGTCCTCTTCTGTGAAGTCGGGCACTGGATGATGGCGGCGGCGGCGAGAGGATGTACCTTCGGAAGGAGGAGGCTGCGATGCCTCTGGCTGCTCGGACCTGTCCAACTCAGCTTGGATTTCGTCGTCAGAACCTTGGGTGTGGTCCTGAGTGGGAACAACGGCAGCAGGAGGGGCAGTGAGGTCAAATAACCAGTTGGTACGATCCTCTGGGTGTGTGCGGGTGCGTGATGGAAGGATGCTGCTTCGGATGGTCTTGCCACGCACTACCGGATGGTACTTGCCGTCGGCTCTGGAGCGGATAAGGTGGGAGGCTCTGCAGTGGTCGGTGTCAAGGAACACCGAGGGGATGGAACGGAGGTGCTGGAGGCGGTCGCCAAGGTTCAGCCCCAGTGCAATGGCAGTGACAATCCCGCCAAAGTAAAATGGCTTCGAGCCACGGTTGCAGTTGGCCTGAATGTGAGCCAGCAGAAACGGCGCGGCATTGACAGGCTCGTTGTTGAAGACGCAATGGAGGAAGAAGAGCTCTTTCGAGCTCACCTTATGGTTGCTGTCTCTGGCGAAGATTGTGTTGCTCAATGCTCTGTGAAAGTACCGGATGGTTGGGTTATGGATATGTGTGGCGTGCAGAGAGTCCCAACCATCGGCATTGATGCCGGTCAACTGGTACCACAGCGCGAAAGCTTTATGCTGGAACTGATCGGTGAGGCGGCAGTGAGCATTTTCGCCTCGATGTCGATGGTTGGGACTCTCTGCACGCCACACATATCCGGAACATCCGGAAACATGGAGGCAATCTGGTTTTGGTTCACCTGATAGTTTGTGCCGAACATCCGGAAACATGCGACACCGGAATGTTGGTTGAGGTCGCCGCTGCTTGTGACATAAGTGAACGAACTCAAGAACTCGAGAGTGAGTTGTTCGTATGTTGGCAGTGGGTTGGTGCAGAGATTCCAGATGCATGCTCTCTGAAGCATCCAAGTTACGCCTTCAAGGAGTCCGAGCTCCGTAAGTGACAGAATGTGTGGATAATGAGTCGGCTAGAGCGACCTTTGATGAAATGCGATGTAGTTTGCTCGCTGTCTTTCGCCTAGGTCACCTTCGCTGAAGATAATGTTGCTGATATCCGGGGTTTCTGCATTTCTCGCCATTGTTGGAAGATTGAGAGGGTTCTGAAGATTGGGGTTTTTCTGCAGAGTGGGAAGAACTGACAGAAGTGTGGTTGGAAGTTGACATTGGAGTTGAAATTTATGGTGCAATGCGGGGAGAACGAAAATTCATAGTGGGGTAGGAGTTCTGATGATTGGAAGTTGAAATGAGGGTAGTGGGAGAGAAAACGTAACCCTGTTATATCAGATAGCAGTTCTGGGTTCGTGACGGTCGTCACGTATGTGTGACAGTCGTCACCCGCGTGACGCTCGTCAGGGTCCTGTGACGGTCGTCACAGCAGCAAAATCTGCAGAACGCAGAATTTTGCTCTGAGGGCGTTTTTGCAGTGATTTTTAGACCTAGTAATGATACGGCAATGTGTTATAACAGCCAACAAACAAAGAGTAACATAAAAATAGAATAAATGAATAAAGACTATGATTGAAATAACATGACACTGAAATGATTGTATGTAGTACAGAAAGAAATTAACAATGCGAAAATTCCAAATGATTAAACGAAACTAAACTAAACCAAACTACACTGAATCTAATGCTAAAACTAGTATCTAGTCTTTTCGTGTCTTCAACTCATCGAATTTCCGTGCGTAGTAGTCGAGCTGGTCACAGACTAAGTCCATGAAGACTACCAGTTCGCTGTGTATGCCTGCGATGTCATCTTTTACAGTAGTCAGAGCTGCATCAACGTTGTCCAATCGGAGTAGAACGGTATCCATTTTGTCGGTGGTCTCCTCAGGGATAGGCTCAGGATAGGTGTTGTAGTGCGGAGGAGTCATAGGATCTACTTCAGCTTCGGATACAGCATCCGCACAATACATATAGTCGTGTGCCTCAGAGATGTGGTCACTGTCATACATATAGTTCTATGGTGTTGAATGTGGTGAAGGAGGTCCCATAGGCTCGTCCAGTTCGTAAAGCCAGTTGTCCTTGTTGTGGATACTTGTCATCTGATGATCAGGCAGTGTGAATAGCTGTACTGGTTTTTCGTTAATGAGGTACTCATACGGTCCAGGTCCCATAGTTCCTAAAATGCGCCTGTTAAAGCAGAATTGTATGTTCATGGGTCGGATGGTGCCAAAACGAGTGCTTGCATTTAAGTGGAATCTAAGGCCCAGCTCGTGGGCAATCATTGTCACGAGGCCTCCTATAAGAATAGGTGTTTGTGGTTCCTGCGTGAGGCGTTTGAAAGATCTCATCATGAAAGGCACTGCATTTACTGTACGTCCCTGAGAAGCACAAAACATGATGAATAACTCCTCTTTAGATACTGTAGTAATATTTTCTTCTTTCCCAAACAGGGTGTGAGCTAGTATCTTATGGAAGTATCTGAATGCTGGGTTATGGATATCATCATTATACATTTTGTCTGGTTCAGGGTGATAGTCGCCTGTGATTCTACCCCAGAATTGGTCGAGTTGAAAATCAATATCGTCATCTTCTGCACTGATGAACACATGCGGTCCGCTAGGAAATCCTAGGAGGTTAGCTAGTGACATCCGGCTATAGGTTTGGTCCATTCCAAACAATCGGAAGGTAATCAGCTCTGTGTTAGATCCAAAGCCATAGTTGGGTATGTATCTGAAAGAACTAAGGAATTCATAGGTAAGATCTTTATAGGTAGCAAAACGTGTTTTCAAAGCAGTGTTCTCCCAACCCAGTTGATTGAGCAGGTATTGAATGCTATCCGTGATTCCTAGTTTATCCATGGTAGACTTATCATAATACAGCGTTAAGGCGAATTCTCTTTCAGCTAGTGCTGCAAATCTTGCCTTTTGAGCTAGTCCTCGAAAGTGAACCTTTGTGAAGTCGTACTCGGCCATACTCGCAGGTAATTCGGAGAAAACAGAAGGAATGTTTTGAAGACTTTAAAAATCCTGAAAAGTTTAAAACAGGAGTTTGAAGTCAGGATTTTTAAAAACAAAAAGCGGTAGAAACAAAAGACAAAAGAGAAAAAATAAAAATAGAAATATGAAAGTAAACGAAAGTAGAAAGTAATAATAATTATAATTTTAGAATTTTGTTGAATTTTCAAAGTAAATTTTTTAAATAAAGAATGAAATACAGTAACGAGGGAAATTGGGTTGCCTCCCAGTAAGCGATGTTTTTAACGTCTAAAGCCTGACGATAGCTTGGTGAGAAGCTATTCGGGTGTTTGAGCTGGAAGCTCAAGCAGTGTTATACTGCAGACTTGAGGGTTGGTTTCATTCTTCTTATAATGTTTTAGACGTTGCCCGTTTACGATAAACGGTGCATTCGTCTTATCGGTAATTTCAACAGCTCCACTCTGAAGTACTTTAGTCACTTCATAAGGTCCAGACCACCTAGATTTTAGTTTACCTGGGAAGAGTTTTAATCTTGAATTAAAGAGCAATACGATGTCTCCCACACTGAATTGTTTCCTGACTGAACGTTTATCATGCCACTTTTTAGTTCGTTCTTTGTAGATACGGGCATTTTCGTAAGCGTCTAATCGAAGTTCTTCCAATTCGTGTAAGTTCAAGATTCTCTTTTCTCCTGCCTCGGTGTAGTTGAAATTGAGTGTCTTGATGGCCCAGAAGGCCTTATGCTCTAATTCTACAGGGAGATGGCAGGATTTACCGTAAACTAATTTGTAGGGGGTAGTACCTATTGGTGTCTTAAAAGCGGTCCTATAAGCCTATAAAGCTTCTTGTAGCTTTGACGACCAATCTTTCCTTGAGGTAGCGACAGTCTTTTCCAATATCTGTTTTATTTCTCTGTTCGAGACCTCTACTTGTCCGCTAGTTTACGGGTGATAAGGTGTAGCTACTCGGTGTCGGACTCCATATTTAGAGAGAAGTTTATCGAATATTCGCGATATGAAGTGAGATCCGCCGTCACTGATGACGAGTCGGGGTACACCGAATCTAGGAAAGATTGTGTTTTTGAAGAGTTTGATTACTACTCATGCGTCATTTGTTGGAGCAGCAATGGCTTCTATCCATTTAGACACGTAGTCTACAGCGACGAGTATGTAGTGATTACCAAAAGAAGGTGGGAATGGTCCCATGAAATCTATTCCCCATACGTCAAAGATTTCTACCTCTAAGATTCCTTTCTGAGGCATTTCATCGCGTCGTGAGATGTTGCCGGTTCGTTGGCATCGATCACATTTTAGCACAGCGATGTGAACGTCTTTCCAGAGGTTAGGCCAGAATAAGCCGGCTTGGAGAATATTAGCGCACGTATTGGATGTGCTAGCATGACCACCATATGGTGCTGAATGGCATTGGGAAATGATATTGTCTATTTCTTCCTCTGGGACACAGCGACGGTATATGTTGTCGGCCCCTCTCTTGAAAAGTAGAGGTTCGTCCCAATAATAGTGTTTCAGATCGTGGAAGAATTTCTTCTTTTGTTGATAAGTGAGATCCGATGGAAGCACGCCTACAGCGAGGTAATTAATGATGTCAGCATACCAAGGTAATGTGACTTGGGCATAGACGGCTTCTACGACTTTTTCGAATTCTGGATCTTCCGAGATTGAGTTGGGTATGTCACTTTCTAATTTGTCTATCAGACGTTCGTACGGGAAATCGTCATTTATCGGTACTGGTTCGTGTCTGATGCCTTCTATTCGGGATAAGTGATCTGCAACAACGTTCTCGGTTCCTTTCTTATCTTTGATTTCTAAGTCAAACTCTTGTAATAACAGGATCCATCTCAATAGTCTTGGTTTAGCATTCTTTTTGCTTATTAGGTATGTTATGGCAGCGTGGTCTGTGTATATGATAATTTTTGCTCCTACTAAGTAAGAACGGAATTTGTCAAGCGCAAATATAACTGCTAGAAGTTCCTTTTCTGTGGTAGCGTAGTTCATTTGGGCAGGATCTAAGGTTCTACTGGCATAGTAGATGGCATGGAGTTTCTTGTCCTTCCTTTGTCCTAGAACTGCGCCTACGGCATAATCACTCGCATCGCACATGATTTCGAACGGTAGTCGCCAATCGGGTGGTTGCATAATTGGTGCGGTGATAAGGGATGATTTTAATGTTTCAAATGCTTTTAGACAGTCGTCGTCGAAGACGAACTCAGCATCTTTCATCAACAGGCCGGTCAGAGGTTTTGTGATTTTCGAAAAATCTTTTATAAATCTTCTGTAGAAACCGGCATGTCCTAGAAAACTTCGTATTTCTCGTACGGATTTTGGAGGTTGGAGATCTTTTATAATCTCTATTTTAGCTTTGTCGACCTCAATTCTTTTATCTGATATGACATGTCCTAGAACTATTCCTTGTCGGACCATAAAATGGCATTTTTCCCAATTTAGGTCGAGGTTTACTTTTACACAACGTTCTAATACCATTTCTAAGTTTTGTAGGCATCCTTCGAAACTTTGTCCATATACCGAGAAATCGTCCATAAATACTTCCATGATGTCGTCTATGAAATCTGCGAAGATTGCCATCATGCATCTTTGGAAGGTTGCTGGAGCATTACAGAGTCCGAACGGCATTCGGCGGTAAGCAAAAGTACCATATGGACAGGTGAATGTAGTCTTTTCTTGGTCATCAGGATGAATGGAAATTTGGAAGAATCCTGAATAACCATCTAGATAGCAGAAGTATGAATGTTTGGTTAATCTTTCCAACATTTGGTCTATGAAGGGTAACGGGAAGTGATCTTTTCGTGTGGCCTTGTTAAGCTTCCTATAATCAATGCACATCCCGCTTCCGGTCATGACTCTTTTTGTTATTGACTCGCCTTTTTCGTTTTTAACTACAGTGACTCCTTCTTTCTTTGGTACGACATGAACTGGGCTGACCCACTCACTATCGGAGATCGGGTAGATGATTCCTGCATCTAGCAATTTCTTTACTTCATCTCTAACTACAGTGCTTAGGATGGGGTTCAGTCTTCTCTGATGCTCTCGAGAGGTTTTAGAGTCTTCCTCTATTGTAATTCGATGCATACATATCGAAGGGCTTATACCTTTTAGATCGCTTATGTTATAGCCTAACGCGGTGGGGTACTTCTTTAGGACTTCTAATAGCTTTTCGGTTTCTGGTTGTCCTAAGTCAGCGTTGACTATCACTGGTCTTTTTAGTTCATCGTCTAGAAATTCATATCTAAGGTTTTTGGGTAGTGTTTTAAGTTCTAAAGATGGGTTCTTCGGACCTGGCATATGGTTTGGGGTCAGTGCTAAGCTTTCGCTTAGGCTGTCGTCTTTATACGATTTACGCCAGTCATCGTCTTCAGAAATATCGGGTATTTGAATCTTTATTATTTCTGAATACGTGGTCTCTTTATTTTCAAGTTCTCTTATGCATTCGTCAATTTTGTCTACTAAATAGCAGGTATCGTCTATGGCTGGTGCTAGTAAGAACTTGGTGAGAATGAACTCTATCTTTTCTTCTCCTACTTCGAATGTTAGCCTTCCTTTCTTCACGTCTATAATAGCTCTGGCTGTAGCTAGGAATGGTCTTCCTAGGATAATTGGGGTAACAGTGTCCTCCTTGATGTCCATGATTATGAAGTCGGTTGGAATGTAGAATTGTCCTATGCGCACTGGAACGTTTTCCAGTATTCTGACTGAGTATTTTACTGATCGGTCAGCTAATTGAACGGACATTTTGGTTGGTCTGAGGTCTCCCATATTCAGCTTTTTGCATATAGATAAAGGCATAACACTGATACTAGCTCCTAAATCGCATAGAGCTTTGTCTATTACGAACTTTCCAATGACGCAGGGTATGGAGAAACTACCTGGGTCTTTTAATTTAGGAGGCATGCAGTTTTGAATAATAGCGCTACACTCTGCAGTAAGTGTAACTGTTTCGTTATCCTCGATCTTTCTCTTATTCGACAGGATTTCTTTGAGAAATTTAGCGTATGACGGCATTTGAGTTATCGCTTCTGTAAAAGGAATGGTAATATTCAACTGTTTAAGGAGCTCTACAAATTTCTTAAATTGTCCTGAAGTTTTGGAATTTATTAATCTTTGCGGATAAGGGATAGGTGGTTTATATGGTGTTGGAGGTGCTTGAGTTTTTTCACTTGCGGTATCCTCCTTCTCGTTGTCTTCCTTCTTCTCTAACTCGGATTCCTTTTTTGCTTGTTCAGTTGGTTTTTGTTGCATGGCTGAGTTTTCGGTCCTCGGATCGATCGGTTCGTCCAATTCTTTTCCGCTTCTTAGTATTACAGCATTTGCTTGGCCTTTTGGATTCTGTTCGGGTTGTCCAGGAAATGTGCCAGCAGGTGCGGCAGCAGAGGCTTGTTGTTGAGCCACTTGTGATATCTGTGTTTCTAGCATTTTGTTGTGGGTGGCTAAAGCGTCTACTTTTCCTGTCAACTGTTTAATTTGCTCACTAGTGTGTATGTTTTGATTCAGGAATTCTTTGTTTGTTTGAGCTTGAGTAGCTATGAATTTTTCCATCATCAATTCGAGGTTTGATTTCCTAAGTGCAGTCTGAGCAGCAACTGGTTTCTGATATCCTGGCGGAGCATTAGGCATTTGCAATGCATTTTCGCTTTTGTAAGAAAAGTTTGGATGATTTCGCCAACCTGGGTTATAGGTATTTGTGTAAGGATTTCCTTGAGCATAATTTACCTGGTCTGGTGGGATTCTGGCTAGCAATGGGCATTCGGGTGTATTATGAGTGGTGCTTCCGCATAACTCGCAATTTGGAGTTAGGGTAGCGACGGTTGTAGTGGGGTTAACGGTCAGACTATCAATCTTCTGTGATAGAGCATCTACTTTAGCGTTGAACTTTTCAAGGCTGCTGATCTCGTACATCCCACCTTTCGCGGTGGTTTTCTCTGTTGGAGTGTGTTCACCTCCCCATTGGCAATGGTTTTGTGACATGTTTTCGATTAATTGATAGGCCTCATCGTATGGCTTATCCATAAGTGCACCGCCCGCGGCAGCGTCTATTGTCAATCTAGTATTGTATAGAAGCCCATTATAGAAAGTATGGATTGTCACCCAGTCTTCTAGACCGTGGTAAGGACATGTTCTCATCATATCTTTGAATCGTTCCCATGCTTCGTTAAGAGATTCAGTATCTTTTTGTCGAAATCCGTTGATTTGAGCTCTAAGCATAGCAGTTTTGCTTGGCGGAAAATATCTCGCTAAGAAGACGTTCTTCAGTTGTTCCCACGTCGTAACGGAGTTGGATGGTAACGATTGTAACCATGTCCACGCTCTGTCTCTAAGAGAGAATGGGAAAAGACGAAGTCTTATCGCGTCTGGAGTTACTCCATTTGCTTTCACTGTGTCTGCGTATTGTACAAACTTCGTTAGATGTTCGTTCGGATCCTCAGTTGTGTTTCTTGAGAATTGGTTTTGTTGTACAGCTGACAGCAATGACAGTTTCAGCTCAAAATCATTTCGGGTAATAGCTGGGGCAGCAATGCTACTTCTAGGCTCCATCTGAGAGGGTGTAGCGTATGCCTTCAGCGGTTTGTTTGGAGGTCCTTCAGCCATGTTTGATTCTTCTTCGGATTTGGGAATGGGAGTGAGAGGATCGGTAATGTTATGTTTGAGTTGGTACTCAATGATTCGGCTTCTTAGATGTAAGAAGCGTTCTAGTTCTGCGACCGAAGGTTTCAAGATATCGCCTTGTGAGCGATTACTTGGCATACAATCGACATCACTAGTAAAGGAAAAAATGAAAATTGTTAACCTAGTCTATACGGCGTAACAGAAGGTTACACTATTGACTAAACGGGTTCCTGGCAACGACGCCAAAAACTTGATCGCGACTTTCTATGTCTAATACAACCTAACTGCAAGTGCACAGTCTATCGCGTAGTAATAATAGATATCGATCCCACAGGGACTCGTAATCAAACTAGTGTTCTCGGGAGTTACTATGTTTAGCTAGGTAAGATATGTTTAAGGGAATAAGATTATCACTAAAAGGGAACTAAGAATGCTACTTAGATTATAATTGATCGAATCGATATGCAATAATTGTGTTCTTCAGGTATTTGACAAGTTACCGGTGTATGAAATAGTTTTCAGAGTTTATTTAAGCAGAAAATGGTGATTTAAAGACTCTCACCTCACGATGGTTATTGACGCTAATCATAATTCTAAGGGCCAAAAGTACACTTTCATATCCCATTCGGGGTTAAAATTATTTTTTGAAAATCTCTAAGTTCTAATTCATTTTAAAGTGCTTTCGCTGTTATTAAAATGAATGACTAGTGTTTACTATCTAATCTTACCGCAGCTTTCGCTTGTTGGTTCGTATCTTAATTAATTTCCCACTTTCGTGGCAAAACTACTTTTGAATAAGTTCTCGCTTTCGCGACGAAGTTTATTCAGTAAATCAATTTTAAACACTCAGACCATAAATTACTTTTTTGAAAAGAAAGTTTTCCACCAGTTGTTGTCAAATCCCATTCGAATTATTACTACATATCGACTACTTAAGTTTAGCTAGACATGGATTTGGGAGAGATAAAACATAAATAAAAACAATAAATAATAATTTGCATTATAATAAAAATGGAATTACGATTGAAATGAGAAACCTGTAAATATTCCAATTGGCCTTTGGGCAGATCCTCCATAGATGTTGGCAGGATTCTGGTCTTTATGGCAATTTGATCGTACAATAAAAGTAGAAATTACAGAAGAATGAAAATGGAATACAGGAAAAGTAAAGAGAAACAAATAAGAATATTAAACTGGAAAGGTATGCTCTGGAAATAAATTTGGCGGCACTTCGTTGTATGAATGTCGCTCCCTTTCTGAGGTCCCCTTCTTCCCCTTTTATAGAGATGGAATTCTAACGGTTACAATTGGAGAGAGTGGACTTTGAGGCAGAAAAATCAGGGAGTAGTGGTCCACTATTTGGGACTTGGAACTGCTTCTTTAACGTGTAATTGAAGTGGGGCGTTTTTGCCTGCATGACGGTCGTCACAAGGTGTGACGGTCGTCACCCGTGTGACGGTCGTCATGGAGCTGTGACGGTCGTCACATCAGCAAAAAAATCCTTTTGTGCTTTTCATGATGTTTTCACTCTTTTTTCGTCCATAATTCATCTGAGATTGCTTCTTTTCTTCATGTTGCCTTGTTTAGACGTGATCGTTGAATACCTGCAAAACATCAGACAAATAACACGGAAATAACTCGAAATCGGATCGAAAACGGTTAAACTTTAGTTGAATTATGCATCAAAATATATATACGATTTCGTGTTATCACCATGCCTGAGCGAGGCATTTGTGTAGGTCTGCTAGTGGCACTTTGATCTCACCAACAGTAGTAACTTTCTTGTCTTCTGACCCCTCCCCTTCTTCAGTAATGGCGTTGAGTCCACCATAATTTGGAAGAGGGTTGCTCTTAACGTTGGGGGGATTATCTTCGAAGGATAGAATTCTCTTTTCAATTAGTTCACGAACTAGATGCTGAAGGGCGAAGCAACCTTCGAGATCGTGGCCTGGAGCATTCTCATGAAATAGGCAGCGAGCATTTGCATTGTAATAGAACAGGAGTGGATTAGGTGGAGCACCTAATTTTCTTGTTTTAACCAGCCCTCTTTCTATTAGCATGGGAAACAGGTCGGTGTAACTCATTGGGATATGATGTATCTTTGGCCTATTCGCTTGATAATTTGCCCTCGGGGCCCTGTTCTGAGGTTGTTGACCCAGCGGCTGGTGGTATTGTTGCTGATTATTGGTGCGGTAATGTTGCTGATTGCCAGGCTGATACTGGTGCTGATTGCTGAATGCCCCAGGTTGGGGACCATGCTGTGAAGAAGGTTGAAAAACCGGGGTCACTGCCGCCACATATGATGGTTGGTACGGTTGGTGGTGGCTTCGTGAGCTCTGTGCTTTCTTTCCATATGTGATTGCACTCACCTCTCCCTCTTTCTTTTTGTGGAAAGTGCTAACTGGCTTCTTTGCCGTGCTGGCGCTTGAGGTAATATTTGGAGTGGTCACTTTTCCACTCTTTAAACCTGCTTCCACCTTGACTCCCACTGCCACAATATCATAGAAATTTGTTGTAACACTGCTGATCAAACGTTCATAGAATTCTGGTCGAACTGTATCCACAAACCAGTCTGCCAACTTCTTCTCAGTAAGGGGAGGCTCTACTTGTGCTGCAGTTCTACGCCATCTTTGCGCAAACTCCTTCAAGGTTTCAGTACTTTTCTGTGTCATGCTGAGAAGCTGACGGCAGTCGGGAGCTAGGTCCATGTTGTACTTGTACTGTTGAATAAAAGCATCTGAAAGGTCTTGGAAACTGTGGATTTTAGCTTGATCTAAACCGAGATACCACTTAGTCGAAGCCCCTTTAAGACTATCTTGGAAACAGTGTACTAACAGTTTATCATTTTCAATATGCGGAGCCATCCGCCTACAGTACATGATTAGGTGCACTTTAGGACAAGTGGTCCCCTCATATTTGTCGAAGATTGGCATTTTAAATTTTTGCAGAAACACCAATCCAGATACCAGACATAGATCCTTGGCATCAGATCCAAAGACATGATTTCCTTCAATGGCCCTCATCCTTTTGGCCATGATGTCCATCTCCACTCTTAATTTTTCGTGTTTTTTGTCCTCAGCTTCAGATCCATCAGGTATATCAAAGATTGGCTATTGATTGGCGAAAACTGGTCGTACTGTGGTAGGTCCACCTGCTTGAGTGAAAATAGGGTTTCTGATTGTTGAGTCGAACAAGGGATTGAGACTTGAAGACTGCATGTTGTTGAAAGGTGGCACAAAATCCCGGAACATGCCATAGGGAAACTCTGCTGAAGTAACAGGAGCTATCGTGACATGGGCTGCTGCTGTGGCAACTTCGAAGATCACTGTAGGTTGTGTATCCATTTTTGCTTTGATTATGTTGAGGACTTCCTTGATCTGGATGACGTCCCCTTTGATCCCTTCAATGTCATTATCCATTTGATCGAACCTTTGGTCATTATCTGCCATCTTCTTTTGAGCTTAGGACCATGTGTTATATCTGTGGGTACTCCGCGTGACTCCTTATCTCCTTCTGGACAAGAACAAAGGATGAGCTGCGGAACCCAAATGCAGGACTGATGCAGGATGACATGCAAATGCAAATGCGGATGCATAAACCATTCAAGGAAACTCAATTTTTGTTTACAAACAAAAAGTTAGACCAACATGTAACGACATGCTTAAAAAGTGTTTTTCATTTGATAGCTGGAAATCTATTACAATAGAGTGGCCTTTGCTAAAGACCTTTCTTACAAGAAAAATGAAAATAAATGCAACAAACAGGATTTCAATCCTTTTTTTAGGGAAAGCAGGGAAATGGTGAAACAAAGATCAATCTAACAAGACGATCCTTCTCCTTCTTGGACTCTAACATGAAGTTGATCCTGGCGGATAATCTCCCACAGGTCTTCGTTTTCTCTTTGCGCTTTGACCAAAGCGTATCTTAGCTCTTCCCTAGTTGCGGGGATCTCAGGCTCCATGGTTATCTCATAGTCATCAGTGTAGAACATGTTTAAGGCAATTTCTTTTAACCATAGCAGGTACCCCCTAGTGGTTAAACAACTTGCATTCTCCATTGGAGTTAGGCCCAAGAGGTGTGGATCTCTTTGAGCGTATTGAGCATTAGCTTCTAGTTCTTTGTTGCGACCTGTATCATAGAATCAAGGCCTCAACAGTTTTGGTTCGGGCTCTGGTCCGGTAGGATACCCATGTTGACGCTGAGCGAGAATAGGATTATAGGTGATCACCCCTTCTATCCCAATGAGAGGCACATTGGGGAAATCTCCGTAGCTAGGAATCATGACTTAGTCACCGATGCTGGTGTCATACCATGTGATATCATGGTGTCTGATAGTGACAAGTTTAGAAACCCATGCGCTTTTGGTAGGAAGCCTCCAAAGGATATGAGTCCTTGGCAGATGAGAAGTAAACCATCGGTCGAGTAGTGTAAGACAACATGAGAATTGCCCACAATCATATAAGATGAAACGGTGGATGACTACATAAGTGTCAGCCAGTATTGTGTTGACCGGATTTTTGAGGATGAAGAGGCAGATCGCCTCTTCGCTGATGAAGTCGTAACTGCTTGGGAACAGATACAGTCCATATATTAGTAGTGCCAAAATTGCCTCAAAAATGCCCAGGTTTCTGCTTTCATAATGATACTCAGCCATCTCCATTAGAGGTCTGGCATCCATTCCATACCATCCTCCTTTCGCTCTCATCGGTGGTAAGTCTTCCAGCTTTATATGCAGGGCTTTAGCTAAGTCCCTTTTCTTTGGTTTTCCATAAGGGAGCGTAAAAGTCCATGGAATCTTTAAGTAAGCATTATACTCTTCGAGGGTCAGGAGTAACTGAAAGTCTGGAAACACAAAGCAGTGGTAAGTTGTATGATAGAATTCAACCAAGGCTTGCAACATGGGCTCGTTGATCAGAGCGCTTATCAATGGCAATATGTCCCCATATTTGACTATGAAAGCAGTAGGGTTTTGGACAAGTCTCGTTAACATCCTTAGACGGCCCAATCTCAGATCTGGAACCCGAAGCATGTCTCTTCTTACCATGTTGTTGTCTGCAAAGAGAAAAAAATGAATTTCCTTGAATGGTTAGAAGAAGTGCAAATGCAAATGCAAATGGTTGTCATGGAACTCAGATATTTTTGAACATCAAAAGTCGCAATTTCATTGATTAACAAAACGGATTACAAAACATTGTTTCCCCTTACAAGAGTTTTAAATAACAACTAAATGAATCCTATCAAGGTTCTCCTAGCAGCCTTAGGTTGAGCCTCTCGATCTTTCTTTCCATCAGAGTCTTCTCAAAGATGAGTTTGTCCACAATTATCTTCCATGGATTAGACTGAGGCTCGTAAGGTTCTTCTAGTGCTTTCCTCTTCTTACAAGAGAGGATTTCTTCATCTTTCAACTAGAGTTGTCTCTGGAGCTCCGCATTTTCTTCGACGACTATTTGATACTTGTGCTTCCAAGCTTCTTCAGTTTGTTGTGCTTTGAACAAAGCAATTTTCAACTTTTCTTCTTCAGACATGAAGACCAACGGGCGTTCTTCCTTCAAGGCCATAGGCTCTTGCTTAGGATATGGCATCCTTAGTGTGACGGCTCTTTTTCGAACCCATTGGAGGTAAGGTTCCAAAGAGACACAGTTGAGTCTTCCAAGATCCTTCTTCCCTTTCTTGTGTAGATGCTTCCAAGCTTCTAGAATTTTCTCCTTTAGTCCTTGACTATCTTCCCCTTCTTTGAAGAAGATACTTTCCAGTTGAACACTTTCGGGTTTGTCCTTTAGAGGGTATCCCAATTGTCGGCGGACGAGTATTCGATTATAGCTGATCCCTCCACTAATGCTGAGAAGAGGTACATTGCCGAATTCCCCACAATTATCAATAATCATTGTCCCATCATAGTCACGACTATACCAATCAATATCGAAATGGGTAAGAGCCATGATCTTTTGTGACCACCATCCTTTCTTTGGATCCCAAAAAGCGTTGGCTTTGGGCAAGTGTGAAGTGAACCATTTGTGCAATAAAGGAGCGCAACAAGTGATCATTCCTCCATTGTGAAAGTTCCTCAGATGAACAGAATGGTATGTGTCTGCTAACAAGGTAGGCACATGATTCTTCTTCAAGAAAATTTTGATGGCATTGAGGTCCACAAAATTCTCAAAGCTCGGAAACAAGAATATACCATAGATGAGTAAGGCAAGAATAGCCTCAAATGCATCCATGCTTAAATGATCTGCGTAGTACTGAGCTTTATCAACCAAGAATTCTGCCTTTAACCCAAAGACTCCTCCTTTTGTAATCAGATTATTTTTTATATCAACCACTCCCAAACGTGTAGCTTTGGCAATATCTTGCTCTTTAGGGTCCTTCTCCACAATCGGAAAAGGAGAATCTTCAAGAATGGGCAATCCAATTAACTGAGAATACTCTTCTAGCGTGGGCATTAGCTGATAATCAGGAAATTTGAAACAGTGGTAGAGCGGGTCATAAAACTGGAGGAGAGTAGAAAGAAGTCCACTATCCATCTTTATCTTCAAGAGTAGCAACAACTTCCCATATCGGCTTTGAAATCCCTCTGGATCTGTCACTAAGGTGCTCAACCTTTTCAAATCATCTAGGTTAAAACCCTTGTAAGTGTACTTCAAAGTTTTCTTTCTTTCACTGTTCATGACGATCTCTGATGTTTACAAACAACAAAGTCTAAGTTCCATGAAACCATATGATGATATGATGACATGACGATATGAATGCACAAACACAAGCAAATGCATATGCACACAACACAAGCTTAAGGTTAAGGACAAGCATGAGTCCAAGGGTCTACTCATCCCCAAAGATTTGTACTATGGATTGATTGTACCTGCCGAACGGGTTCTACAAAGTTCCCAGAGTCATCAACCCATCTTTCGGATATTATCAACTTCCCAAATCACCTGGTAATCGATAATATTCTTAAGAGAATCTCGTCTGAGTGTAGTATCGCATATCAACTATTTCGGAAATACTTCCTTATAGTCATCGCACTACGTCCTAATAAGGCTAAAGTGGGGTAAAGCGTATTCTAAAAGTCCACAGTGTCATGGGCCCCTTCATTGAAAGTAGCATTATTTTCACGAATACTCGATCAACAATACTAAAACTTTCTAGAGGGACTACACTGAGCGGGGGCTTCTCAAGTTAGCTTGATCGGGAATCAACTCCCTATAAGCCTTCTTGAATATACCACCATCCTATCATAAGGGCACTCGAGTCCGGGTATAGGACCGTCTCACCACTCAAAGCACCGTATACCCAACAATCAAACAAATATATTGACAAATATACATGTTAAGCAAATATTTACAAATATAGCATGCGATTAAACAAAATAGGCTAAACCCTCAAGTCTCTTCGTCCCCAGTGAAGTCGCCGTTTCTGTTGTGGTGAGAATCGTGATACCGAGCTATTGATTAACTTGAATCCTTAATTCTTAAATTACAACCGAACTTTAATTTATCCAAAGGAAAGGTCTAAAGAAAGAAAAACCCTTTTCGCGATGTAACAACAACGCTAAGAGATTCGGGGATCGGGGGTTGGTTATGCATAGAGTAGGTATTTCACATCCTAAACATCTGTAGTACTCTACAGGAACCTTTTGTTTGTTTGCATGCTAAGTTTGTTAAATGTTTGCTATGGATTGGGATTGGGTAAAAGGTGTAGGTTAAGACCTAAAGATAGTTTCTAAGTTTGCTCACAAAGACGTTGCGTCCTCTGCCTACGTATCCTAACTAGGATAGAATCAGAGCAATCGTAGTTCACCTCACTAGGGTTGAAGAACACTTGATTATGATCAAGGTTCAAAGGGGAACAAACATAACAATGTTTATATAGAGTTTAAGAAAACTCTCTAGATCTATGTTAAACATTCAAAGGGGGAGTAAGTAATCATTGCTATGATTCTTATATAGAGTTTACAAACTCTATCCTAGGCTTCTGATTGATGGAGCACTCCTAGTATAGGTAGGTTTTCTAGACTTACAGCAAAGTCTAATGGTTTGAATGTTCTAACTTAACTAAGCTAGGGTTAGGATGACTTCACAAAGTCAAGAGGGGTAAATGAGCTATCCAATGACACAAGGGTCAAGGGAGAGACTTTTCCTTTGGAAGGAGAGAGGGGAAGACAACTTGGATGGGGACTAGAAAGTTCCATCACTTGGGGAATTAATACTTAACAAAGCAATAAATAAATGAGCAAGATGAAATGAGATTAAGACAAGTAAGAATGCATATTACAATAAGCATATACTTAAAATGATATCAAGGGTTACAACCAATAGTCAATCATCTTAACAAAGATTTGGGGCATATCTTAACAAAGATTTGAAGCGTGATAAAAGTAACAATCATATGAACAAATCACAATTTGAAAGTAGGCATGTCATAAATTCAAAGCATAGTAAATGTGACAACAATGTACACAGATGACAATCAAACACAATTAAATCAGTTTAAACCTCATAATTTAGGAGGAATTTATGAGACAAGATTATGGTGAGATCAAAAGGGGTACCCTAACATGTTAACTAACAAGGGGGATAAACATCTTACAAGAAGTTCAATCATGCTCAAAGGAAATTACCAACGAGTAAGATAACGATCTTAGTAAACGAACACATTTCCTCATAGCCAAAGGGCATCACAATTTAAAAAAACATGTAATATTCCTATATCATATAAAAATAGACATTATAACGAACATATTGAAAAAAGAATGGATCAAAAAGGGTGAAAAATGAGGAAGTTATGAATATTTGAAGATTTGATGAATAATGACAATAAAGCAAACAATTTGAACAAGCAAATATAAAATAAAAGGAAAGGGGCCACACTGGGAATTGAACCCAGGCCCCTTTAGTTTGCAAACTCATGGCACCAACCACTAGGCCAATAGCGCGCGTGTGACAAGGAAATGAATAGCAAGAAGAAAAAAGAATGAAGCTTATTATTTAAATAAAATGCCAAAAAGGTGTCCCATCCAGGGATCGAACCAGAGACCAAGGACAAGATGAGTGACTTAAGGCGCATGCTTCTACCACTGGGGTGGCTATACATCCGTTGATGTAGCCACCCCCATAAGTATATATGGCGCGCTTGGCAAGATTTCTGGGCAAGCATGAAAGAGCAAGAACAAGGCAAATTACAAGAAATGCGTTTTGATGTCAACTTGTTCAAATCTTAACCATTTTTTTACGATATTTTAGTCAAAACTGATTAACTTTTGATGAGGATTAAGATGGTAAAAACCAAATTTTGAGATCATGCTCATACATTAAAAATCGAAAGTTTATGCATCTTGTCATTTTGAGATGCAAATTGATGGACATAGTATGTAGCTGATGCAATTTGAGGTTAGGCCAGGCACAAGCAATTCACAAAAGTGATTCTGAATAATTTCTAACCAGGATTTTGTTCGAAACAACCCTGGATCAAAAAAGGGCAAGTGAGTTGCAATGATGGTCATGAGTTGGACACATGCTACTTCAAAGTAAACAAAAGAGAGTGAATCCAAGACCAACATAGGTCTGCTCAGATTTGAAGAAAAAAAAGAGGTCACTCAAGGATTAAATTCAATGAAAAAACCAGTTTCCTTAATAAATCAAAGGAGTGGACACCAAATTGCACATTGGTGAAGTTGTGTTTTGAAGTTTAGTTTTTCAATATTGTTAAAACCAACACAGTGGCTGCAACCTATCTAAATGGCAAACACACATGCAAGTTGTGAAGGAGTGAAAACTGGGATTGCTAAAACCTAGGTGCTGACAGTATTTCAACATATCAGTCAACTCACTATGAGCCTTGATAACAACACAACATATATGGATCCCTTACAACCAAGCTAAACTGTACTGGAGGCACGAGGTACTGAGCTGATTCTAGATGAATCCTAGATGACTAAATGCAAACCTGATGAGGATCCTGAATGGCAGATTTCTCAAAGGAATTGTGGATAGAAAAGAGAGCATCAAGACAAAATCTATACTAAGTCACTAAATAACTTATCACAATCCTGGCCTGAGTTCAAATGGTGATGGTTTCTTCTTCTGTAAACTCAGCAAACAAAGACCTTTACTTAATCCTATTACTCCACACCTCCTAGCCTGCCTCAAACATAACAGTCATGTAGCCAACTTGGGGCCTTCACAAGTCCTCCCTCATGCAATCAAACTGACTGCACCTGAACCAGTCCACAAATCAAAACAGCAATCCTAGCCATCCACTCACCACAGCCTAAACCAACTTCCTAATTCAATGACAAAACACCCCTGGAAGCAATTGAATATGAGTTGACAGATTCCTTTCAGAAACAGTTATGGATAAAAGGTGGCAATCTTATCCTAACTAACATACATAACCTACAGTAAGGAGCTCCATGCTCAACATAACAATGTACCAAATTCCAAAGGTGTGACACTTCTTTTAAAAACAGGCTCCACAAACATGTCTTAATGACAGCTGCTCAACACTTTAAGCAAAGCACAAAAGTTCTTCCAAGAATAATAACCTAGCCTCACCTAGACTGTCAAGAAAAAAAAGTCCTCAAGGCTTTATCAACTCTGAGGCTTGAAAAAATTGAACATGTGTAGGGTTCTGCTGATAACAGTTCATGATAGTGGCAAAAGGATCAAAAAGTGAGTGAAACCCCCAATTGAGCAAATTTAACTTTAAAAGCAAATAAGCTAAAATCTTAAAACTGAATCCACACTCAAGACTGCTCAAAGCACACATGGGATCATAAGTCAAGAAAGAATCAAACAAAATTAACACATTAAGTCAAGCACATATCCAAGATTTGTTTTAAAACAGGCCTTGGTCATGAGAAACAGATTTGGCAATCAATCTAAAAAACAATTTTTTGACAGAAAAAAAGCAAGTCCAATCTTAGAGTGGGATGTGGATGAAAAGGTGGCCTTCAAGTTGCCAAATTAGTGAATTGGCTAAAAATAGATTTTGGATTTAAAACAAAAAGGTCATGGTAACAGCCACTTGTTAAGCACTGGCCAAGTATGATATGGTTAGAAAACTTGTTAAATCACAGACCGATCCTTATCAACAATCAGATATACCAACACAAAAGGCATTGTGAATAATAGCAAATGGGATACTGCTAGAAATCAGATACACCAACAGATTTTTAACAGCCAAGGTTATAAACAACATACTTTCAATCAAACAATGAACCAAACAGTAAAAGTACTGATGAGGCATATGAAACATGTTTTGGACATGACACAGATCAAGCTTTTGATAAGAGAAAATAGAGTAGGATAACAGATCACATACCCTACATTGCAAGCACTAACAGTCCTGCTTTGGTAACTTAAGCAATATGCATTAATGAATTCAACTTCAAAAACAAACATGAACAACAAGGTATACTATGTACAGAATAAGAACAAATCCAGTTCAAGTTAGGCCACCACATAACACAAATCACAACACAGCAAGGCTACTACAAACTGGCCATGAAATCTCTGATAAAACAGCAGTTAACAAGCTACAAAAGATGACAGTAAAAAACTTTGGTATTTCAACATGAGCTGCACATCTCATACACATCATAAATATGGAAAAGAGTGAGTTGCAACTCAGAAAACATGCATCTTGTAAGCAACCAAGAATGTGGTATGCTCATGGTGATTTTGGTGTAGAAATGCAATTATAAGTGTAATTTGTGAAATGCAGTGTGACATCAAACTAGAGTTCCAAGTAGTTTTAGGTCAAACCAAACATGTGCACATACTATAGGTGTGTTATGGAAATGATTCAAACAGACATGGATGCTAGAAATAAGATAATATCAACAATGGCATTTTGATGACAATTAAAACATGATATGATGCAGTTGGTATGTCAAGTCAGAATGAATGCAAAAATTGGGCCAGGTAACCTCATACACATCATACATACATAATATCAAGGGTGTCTAAACACTAAGAAGGGTCCAAAACAGATTGAGGTGGGAAATGGCATCCCAACTGCTACTTAGCGACATGACCAAGCATGAAAATTTCCAAAATCAGCATAAAGCATATTTGAATAGAAATAGACATACACACATGCTACAGATGAGATAACAAATGAGTTTCAACTCATAGACCAACCAAAATACCAATGCAAAATGGAATCAATATATTGATGCAAACATGTTTGCTCATACTCTAGCAGCAGAGCAATTTTGGCAAGGGTGATGTTCTAGGCAAATCAAAGCATACACACACATTAGAGGCATGATAAGGGACAAGCTTTAAGGCAACAACCAAACACACTTTCACAAATGCTAAAACTCAACATATGGATCATAACAAAAACAGTGACATTGCAAATTTGATGACAATCAAAGCAAAAATCATGATAATGAAATGAGTTGAATTAGAGATGACTTACCTCTTTTAGACAAACTTGTAAGCAAGCTAAAATGTCAAAGAAAACCAGAGAATGCTTCCACACCACCAAGCCTTGGACTTGCCTTCTTCTTGAAGCAAGGTGCCAATCTTAAGACAGTTTGAGAAACAAGTGTTACCCCTGATTCTTAGGGCTTTGAACAGTTGAGGTAGGATATTTGCAAGGTTTTGAGTGTTTTGGAACTCAAGAAAATGGTTGGAACAAGTTTTGGCCAGTTTTATGCAATATGGTCAAAGTAGCTTAGCATGAGAGTTGACTTTTGTAAAAATTAGATTTTTGAGAGGTTTTAGTGTATGGACACCTTCTACATAATGTTTAGAGATTGTGTAGATGGTTTTGAGGGACTTGGAGATGCTTGAACTGATCTTGAGCAGAACTTTGCTCAAGACAGCTTTTTGGTGAAAAATGGAGATTTTGGAATTTTGAAATTCTTAAGGAAATGAGAAGGGATTGAGAGCTATTGTTTCTCTGGTTTTTTTTGAGATTGCTCTGGTGTGTTTGAGTTCATAGAGGAGGCCTCTATTTATAGGAGATGTGAGGGTGAGGGCAACCTTTGTCATTTCCATTTTGGAGGGAGATTTGGAAGAAAATCCTTCCAAATCTAGTGGCAGCCATCTTCACATCAGTTACAAGGCTCAATGCAAGCAAGGAACAACTGATATGAAGGACTTGAGATGACTTGAAATGAAGCTAGTGAGGTAGGGGGCTGCAGCTGCCACATCTTTGGAGAAAAGTTTCTCTTTCCTCCCTTTTAATGATTATTTTAATACCAACTTGCTACAACTTGCCATGCTTATCAAACTAACTCATTTTTTGGTTTTCTCCTCATCCATACCTCAAATTATCAGTTTGAATTAAAATCCAAGGGTTGAGGATAGTCCAAGTTGTGAAAAACTGATTTTTGGGAAGTGTTAGGGTGTGGTTTTAAGTGTTGACAGGCCCAACTTCCACGGTGCATAACTTCCTGCTCAAACATGCTATTAAGGAGTTCTACCATAATTTGGAAATCCCTTAAGTAGCTCTACAACTTTAATTTTTTGGGAATTTCCAAATTCTTGATGGAACTAGGTTGAAAAACCCTTCAAAGTTCTGAAAAAAATCACTTACAAGTGTTAAATAACTTAGAATTTTTCTAAGTTATTTACCCTCCAAAAATGAATTTTGCTATAACTCCAATTCTATGCATCTTTTGATCATGGACCACTTTGAGGATTTTGTAGGATTTGTCAAGAGCTTTCTAACACGCTTTCAACCACTTCAATTGGATGTGTGGTTGAGGAGTTATGGTCTTGCCCCTTTCGAAACCCTAATTCCCGATTTTTATAATTACTTCTCAACCCTTGATCCAATGGTCATGAAATTTCTTGGGGAGGTGTAATATGATATAAGGAACATTTTTCATTCACACCTTGAAGTCAAATTACTTATTGTTGGAGAGTTGACTTTTTGGTCAACCTTTCGATCGATCGGTGTCTATCGAGTCGCCCGTTGGTGATCCGGATATCCTGAGGACTTGAAACGCTTTGGATGGACTTTAACAAGCCATAGGAGCTTAATGGACCTTGATTCCACCATTGAAATACTCTTTGAATCAAAAGTCAAGCTACAGTTGACTTTTTCTAATCGAAAACCCTAATCGGGTATCTCAAATTGCACTGTTCTCAATCCCCGGGTGACCACCTCAAATTGCACTCATTCTTGGTCCAATGTATCATCCTTGATCTTGTTTGAAGTTGGATCAATCCAAAACATTGATTGATCAAACCTTCGAAGTTTCGATTTTGACGGTACAGAACCCTGATTCATCTGCATCTTAACAAAGATAAACTGAAAATGGGTTAAGGTTAGTTAATCAAGCAAATATGATTCTACAATGATATTTGGGGTGCAAAAGTTAGGAAATAGCACGATATCATAGATACACAATGCTAAGATAGCGTTAAACACTACCCAACAACCATCTATGGCAAACTGCTGAGCTTTGTCAATCAGAAAAAGCAATGGAAATCTAGACACCCCCGTCCTCTTAACCACCTTCCCTGAAATCTCAGAAACATCAAGATGAAGAGTAGTAGCAAGCTTAGCCAGATCTGGCTCAACATCAACGTGATAGAATGACATCTGGTCTAAGATAGAAACACCCAACAACACAAAATACTCCTCTAAGGTAGGTGCCAGAACATAATCCGGAAAAGCAAAGCACCTCAACTGTGGGTCATAAAACTGTAGAAGAGCATAAAGGCCATCTAATTCAAACTTAGAAGCTTTATAGATGAAACTCAAGATTCTCCCATATTCTCTCCTAAAATCCTCCATCACACCATGATCAGCCAAAGAGATGAGCTTTAGTAGGGGTTCTATCTCCGGATTAGGGAACTTGTATAACACATTTTTCTTCAAACAAGGTGCCATGCTGACAATGTACTAACAGACTAGAATCAAGGAGGAAAGATACACCTGCAACATAAATGCAGGTCAATGAAAATGCAAAATGAAAATGAATATGCAAATGGAAATAGGGGATCAAGATTAATGTACTGTTGATCGAGAAGAACCAGCGCTCCGCTTTGACAATAACATAGCACTGTCACTGATAGGAACCCCTTGTATCAAGAATCACAGACTCATACTGCAAAGAAAACCGAGTAGTCTGAAAGTCAAAGTTTCCTGCATAACCCAATCCCTGTCACAGGTATTGACCTATCACTGACAAGGTTCGGCATCCTATGCGTTCATCAGCGTCACAGACATTCAAGAAACAATGATACATTCACCATTTTTGGTTTGGCATCATAATCTCCCAAAGCGGCCTCACTTAGCTGAATCACAAATGATCGGTCTCCAGAGTCGTCAGCTTCCTGATCCAATACCCCCTCCCGACTAATGTACAGGATAGGATAGCTTCACAGGAAACCTCATCCAAACGCGAATTTCGTGGGGACTAATGCATGCTGAAACATACAGGTTCGTCACTACTTTCCGCTCTAATGCTAGGTTTGTACTCAAGCCCGGGTCCAGATTATCTCTCAGTGGAACATTCCCTTCCAACAGCACAACAAAAATGATATATACAATGCTAAAAGTAAATGCGGGAAAGTAAAGTACGATACACATAAACACACCCAAAGAGATAAACAACCAAGCGCTAGGATTGACTCGTATAGGGGATGCTCCTAGTCCCCAGCAGAGTCGCCAGCTGTCGCATCGCTGCGAAAAAAGGTGTCAGCAATGACAGAAGAATCGCCACCATTTGTTATTTATCCCAAAAGAGGGAAAAGAAACGAACAGAGAAAACCTGACGAAAATGGGAGAAGACAGGTCATCGCAACCATATCTTGGGTTCGGGAGTCGGTTATGCAAGGGGAAGGTATTAGCACCCCTCACGTCCGTCGTACTCGACGGGATCCACGCTTTGTTGTCTATCTAAAAGGGTGTTTACTATCTAAGATACGACTCAGGGACAAAAGAAAAGAAAAGAGACTCGGTAGAGCATCGTCGCTCTATGCCTACGTGTTCCCTCGTGCAATGGGAAAGTCAGAGTCAATGTAGTTCGACTAACTACGGGTGAAAGTGGGGAAGGTTGCTCGCCAAGACATCGCTGTCTTATGCCTACATATTCTCATCTGATATGAGAAATCAGAGCAAACGTAGTTCAGGCTAACAAGAACACCGGTTGGTTCTAAATGTTTTAGGCCCGAGTAGGGCTAAAACTTAGTTCTAGCAGTTAGGTGTATGCAACTCGACCATTGGAGACTTAGGCGTTACCCGTTTGCGGTAGAACCAAGAGTTAACAAAACTCTCCTTATGAAAAAGGTTTTCCAAATTAAGATCCTGAAGGATAAAAAGTTTGAAGTTTGTTTTTGTGTTTTTTAGAGAAGAAGTGTGTCGCTACCGCGAAAATAAGGTGTCGGCAAAACAGAAGAGTCGCCACCTTTCGTTATTTATCCCTTAGAACGGGAAAGGGAATGATCAGAAAAACCTGACTAAAAAGTATAAGACAAGGTCGTCGCAACCATGTCTGGATTCGGGAGTCGGTTACGCAAGGGGAAGGTATTAACACCCCTCACGTCCATCGTACTCGATGGGATCCATGCTTGTTGTGTTTATCTGATGAGTTGGTTTACTATCTACCTATCAAGGCTGGTCTGAAAAGAAAAGAAAAATGACTCGGCAAAGCGTCACGCTTTATGCCTACGTAGTCTCATCGGAGAATGAGAAATCAGAGTCAAGGTAGTTCGCCTAACTACGGGTAACGGGATGGGGGAAGGTGGCTCGCCAATACGTCAGTATTGTGCCTACGTACTCTCAACAGATATGAGAGATCAGAGCTTATGTAGTTCAGGATAACACGGATTACGGGGATTCAGATTCATCTGTTCTTCGAGTAGGGTTAAGAAACAGTTCCAACAGTTTGGTGTATGCAGCTTGCTCGTCAGAGACTCGTGCGTTACCATTTGCGGTAGAACCGGGAGTTAACGACACTCTTTTCTTCAGAAAATCTTTCCTTTGAATTATGGGCCCACGGGGTAAAAAGGTTTGAAGTTTGTTTTCTATCTTTTACGGAAGAACTGTTTTTCATGGTTGTTTGTAGTTTGTACAACACTAGAGACTATGACTTAGGAGCGAATGCGTCGCATATCGTCCAAAGGACGTATACTAAACACTCTAGATGATTGAGAGGAGACCGCTCAATTATCATTTCCCAAGTAGCTTAAGGCTCGTAACGCACTTGTACTAATTTGCCTTTATTACGTCTTTTACTATTGTTTTTAGAGAGAAGAGAACGAACTCTACGGGGAAACTGTGAAGTCCTAATGTTGTCATGCCAAGGATTCATCCTATGGTTGAGGTTTGAAACATGGAACTCCTAGAATTTATCATGCATAGGTTTCAATCTAAAGTTCTAATCATCACTTCCTTATCAAAGGAAGTGAGATTCCTAGGGGATCATGTCAACAGTATACAGAAACAGACAAAGCATCAGCTTAAACAGTAAACAGGTATACAGATAAACAGTAAGGATGCACATGCAATGCAACAATACAAGCAGAGGGAGACTCACTCAACCTCTTAGCAATCAAGCAGAGAAAACAATCAAAACATACAAGCAGAGGAGGACAGACTAAACCTCCAAGCTAACACACAGATGAAAAGAAAAACAACATACAAGAAAAGGGAGGATCACCTCAACCCTTCATGCAAACAAGCAGAGAGAGACTCACTCAACCTCTAAGCAGTCATGCTCCTAGCTTAAAGTAATCTAAACATGAGCCTATTCTAATGCATCAAGCAATTCAAACAAGGGAGAGAAACCAAAATGAGCAACAAGGGAGTCATCCCAGGCATCATTAGGTGGGAGGTGTATCAGCACCAGAATCCATCATGGGCTCAACCTCTTGAGGAATGCACAGAATCCAACCAAAGGAAGGATTAGGCTCTCCCAAAAGGGATCCTATGTCAATAGGAAAGAAAAGACTGGGTATTGGTCCTAGATATCAATCTAAGGGTAACTGATTATAGTGTATCAACACAGAATGTCCATCTCAGGCTCAACCTATTGAGGAATGCACAGAATCCAACCAAGGGAAGGATTAGGATCTCCCAAGAGGGATCATAAGAAAAGGACTTTGAGATGGATGACAGTTTATAAACCAAGGGAATATACCATGTCAAGAATGTCAATCCAAAGCTCAACCTCCTAAGGAATGCACAGAATCCAACCAAAGGAAGGATTAGGCTCTCCCAGGAGGGTTCCGCATCAAGACTTAAAGGATAAAGATAGTACAAACCAAAGGAATGTACTATACTAGGGAATGTCAATTCAAGGGTCAACCTCCTGAGGAATGCACAGAATCCAACCAAAGGAAGGATTAGTCTCTCCCAGGAGGGTTCCTCATTAAGACTTGAAGGATAAAGATAGTACAAACCAAAGGAATGTAATATACTGGGGAATGTCAATTCAAGGCTCAACCTCCTGAGGAATGCACAGAATCCAACCAAAGGAAGGATTAGGCTATCCCAGGAGGGTTCCTCTTCAAGACTTGGATGAAGAGGGTAGGGCAAAGCCGAAGGAAGAAATCACATAGGGGACAGAAGGCAACACAACACTCCTAAGAAACCCTACAGACTAGCTACAAGGATCACCTAGGCTAGGGGAATCAAAAGCTCTATCAAGGCTTTAACAAAGTCCTAATGAGGTATCTACCTACTTACTATTCTATCAAGAAAGGATAGGAGACTTAGAATCATTTGAAGGTCACTTACAAGACTAACCTATGGAGTTCTCTAAGTTAGGGTCACCTAAACTAAAGCTAACTTGTAAAATGGGGAACTAATAGAAAATCATTCCTAAAAATTCTAAGGAATATACTACATCATCCTACATGTGTTAACAAGCTATGGTACAAAAATCAGGGGCTAAACCTAAATCAAAAGGTTCAAACAAAATCCAAATCCAAAGAGTGCACTAAGGGGGATCTAACAAGGAAGGCTCCTAAACAACTATCTCAAAACCCTATTTAGAATCATCTAAAAAATCTCAACAAAAATAGCATAACATCATCAACATGTCTACAATCAGCCAGCCAAAAATCAATATCTAAATCAAAATCATGAATTGGGAATAAAATCAACAAGCAAACAAGCTATTTTATGCATTTTTAAACATTTATCAAAAAAATAGAAAATGGATATTAAATTGAAAATGGCATCAAAATAAAATCCCAAGGCATCAGAAAATCAGGAATTAAATCAGGATCATGTACATATTTTTTGTATATTTTTCTGATCATTAATCAATTTAATATGAATTAATCATGGAAAAACAATTAAAAGAAAATAAAGAAATCAATTAAAGAATTAAAGAACTCAGAAAATATCATGGCCACTGGATCTGAATACTAGTCAATCAATCAAAGGGCCCAGCGCTTGCCAGCTCAATAAATGAAACGTTGCGCATTAACAAGGGGCCTCGTGTGCTACGTTTGACTAAGGCCCATGGTACAACCTAATCACAACCGTTCATGGGAAAAGTAATCACATCTCACGCTTCAGACTAAGACACCTCATCAAACCCTAATTCAACTCAATCTCTCCCGTTAGATGTTGTGACCAAGTCCACCAGTCCACTTAAATCTAACGCCCCTTGTTCATCATTCCAATTTAAACCTGGTAATGGAGGGAAGTTACAGACACGGTGGCCGGAGAAGGACGCCACCGTCTACTCCGGCGAGAGCTAACGAGCTCTGCAACTAACTCTCACCAAACTCCAAGAAAATTATGTCGTTCTCTTCGTCTCTTCATCAGGATCAACAATATCCACTCCATTTGTATCAATTCCGCATGAATTACCAAAAACAAAGATGAACAGAAAATCATATGATTCCATCACTGTTACCAAACTCAAAATTGCTTGCATATAAATGATCCTCACTCTTCAGAGATTAAGAAACACTCATCAAATCATGCTAACACTCAATAATTCTCTAGATTCGAATCCTAACAGAAATCTCACCTCCTCATGAATCATCACGAAATCTCTCCACTATGATCCTAAATCGTTCTAGGTTGCATCTACAACTTAACCACATGCTGATTTCGATCTAAACATGCCTAAATTAAGAGCAGTTTGGAAGAATAAAAACCTGGAAAAAAGCTTCAAATTAGAGCAGTTGCAGGTTGATTCTGGGCTTCAAAAGGTGCAGGAACCTTCAATCAATGATCCTGGTGCTAACTGTAACTTCAATTCCTCTTGAAAACCACTGAATTGCAAAACACGATTTGGAGTTTGAAGCTATGATCTCTAACTGCCACAACTGAAATCTCAACCAATTCCTTCCAAAAAACTATCTGAACACCATCAGGAACTTAAATAGAATTGATTTGGATCTTAAGATGGCCCAATCATGGCCCAAATTGGAGAATCCAAAATTTCCTTTTTCTTCAAAATTCACCTATTGCATACGCATATTATGGCTCTGTTTCCTCTAAAACTTTGCTCTAATTCACTGCATAATACTCCTGGGATATGAATGGACCAGATTGAGGGCTTGAATGGATCCAATGGCCAAGATTTGTCATGTTACTTCATCATGATGTAATTCATCCAATGTCCATGACATGAACCTCAAATCACAAATGTGAAGTTGCCATTGTCCTAAAAATATCCTTTCCAATCAAAATAAGCACAAGCTTGTGAAGTTTTGAGCCATTACAATTTATTTTGAATTTTCCTCTTCATTAATGCTTTTAATGATCTTTTTCTCTAAATTTCTTCACACTCTCCCATCTTCAATCCATATCAAGGGATGTTTGGATCATGGTTGGACTAAAAACACCATTTTAAACAACTTTCAAGTTGAACAATTCTTCATTTGAGGTGCCTAAATTAGTGAAATGGACTCATAGTTCAAAATGACCTGTAATTCCAAATACCCAAAATACCCCTGACTTGTCAAAGCCATATCTTGAGTTCTACAAATCCAATCACGGACTTCTATACTCTCTAGAAAGCTAAGAGAATAAGGAACAACATTCATGTTGACCAAAAGTTCATAGGAATCATCCTTCTAGGGAAAAAGTGTCATGCAAGTTGGGTAACTTTCAAGCTCCAAATTCACATGCCTCAAATGACCTGTAACTTGTCTGGCTCATAACATGAGTTCTATAAACCCTATCAAGGACTTCTAATACTCAAATTAAAGCTAAGCTCATGCTCTACAACAATCATGTTGGGGTCAAGGTGATATGAAAATCACATCTTGAGCTATGTGGTCTTGAAGATAGGCACCAAACCAGGGGATTTTACACTATCAAGCATAGCAACCCTAGCCTAGCAACTCCTCACACTCTTGATTCATAATGAGTCGACCTTTTCATCATCCCTTAGGCATCTTAAGACATCAATCCATGATCACACGACTCTTGAATTAGGTCTCAACCTTCTTCAAATCATCAGTTATCCTAGGGTCATCCAGATGAAACCCTAGTTGCACCAATCTTGGTTATATCCTCTTATTCTCCACATAATGACCTGTCTAGGCTTCCAAATGAACTTCAACATTTCACATGAGCTCTATCAAGACCTCAAGTCCAACTTCATGGCCTCAGACTCATATGATGATCTTCCCACAACTCTCAAGTTAGGAGGCCTACCCACTTGGTTTCAACCACTCTCTCTGAGGATCTTAGACTTCTTTGATAAGGATATCAACCCTTGAACACTTGAATAACCTTCTTAGCTAGCTTCATAGTATTCTATAGCTCTTGATTGTTAGTCATACCTCTTGATCTTCTGCTCACATGTCAATGAAATGCAAATAATAATGCTAATGTGAATGAAATGAAACATAAGCTAGGTAAAGAAAGGTTGGGAAAATTTTGGGGTACAACAGTTGCCCCTATTCAAACGGCTTGGACCTGATTGGGTGAGAAGCGGACGACTCTTAAACGATCAAGGTAAAAGGCAGTTGAATACCAACAAACTCGAAAATTCGCCAACCACACAAGCAAACGATACTCTGATTGGGACACATCTTAGGAAACTGAAATAGCAGTTGCACGGCAACTTGCTGGAGAATACTGATCTGAATCTCCGTCGGGATGATTCTATGATTAATCTGATATCATTGCGTCCTCGAATCATCGAGGGATCATCAGTCATACGGCAACTGGCCCAAATCACCATCAGGATGATCACCAGATTTCACTGCAGCTTCTTCCTCAAGTCATCAAGGGATCACCAGTTCCACGGTAACGGGTGCTACATAGCTGATATTGTCGTCAAGCATTCTGCGGCACGGCGGCAGAAGAATTCCTCAGGACTCATCAGGTCATCAGGAACTTTTGACAATCTCTGTAATCATGCCATCGGGCATTCAAAGAAATTCTCGGGCGTCAGCCGGACTTCAATCATCAAGTCTTCAAGGAAGTTTCAACTTCTGTGTTTTAAAACCTGCTGGGGATTCTGGAGAACTATCAAGTAACTCTGCTTCGGGGATCCAGAAATCATTCTGGATGAATCAACTCTGCTAAGGAATTCAAGAATCATCTTGGACAAATAACTCCGCCGGGGACTTCACGAATCATCATGAACCAATAACTCTGGCGACTTCCATGGGGATTTTAAGAATCATCTTAAGCAATCAACTTCGCTGGGGAATTCAAGAATCATCTTGAGCAAACCACTCCACTGGAGGAACACCTGCAAAACAAGAATGGTAACGACCTAGCTCATGTTTCATATGCATATGTTTGACAATGGCGCAATGCTCCATACGGTGGAAATGCTACGCGTTTAGGGTAAATGCTATGCAATCATGCAAAATGCTACGACCCCATCAGTAAAATAAATGCTGAAGGGAGAATCCTCCTGTCAAGGAGAAATAACCACTCTGGTGGATAGGAGGAATCATCCTGTCGAGGAGAAGAAATCACACCAATCTCAATTGGACTTAACTTGGGGAAACGAACTCCAGGTCACTGCTGCAGGGGAACAAAGTCCTACGAGAACCTGTACTCGCTCAACTGGGTATACGAACCACAAACTGCTGAGGAAAACGATGTCAATCGCAGAAATAAACTGCACGGCCTTCGCGACTAAAAGTTTCCAAGAGATACGGACTCCGATGGGGAAATACAGCATCAGCTATTCAACACTCTGCTGGGGAGCACCAATCATGGCCTGAACGGCTTCCAAGGACTCGGCTCTCCTGGGGAACTACACACTTGGCTGAGGAGAGGCAACCAGACGCTGGAATTACTCCTACCTGTAGGGGAGAGTACAACTCTATGGGGACTTTCAATTCCGCTGAAGACTTCAGTCTGAACTATCGGAAGCTGAACACTTGCGAATAGAAAACTGCACCTTGCCCCAGTGTTGGGAACGAGTATACACTTATGCGTATGACTCATCTGGGGAAATGATGTACCTTCCTCAGGATACATCTAGTTGGGGAGAATCTATCTCTGCTCGGGGAGACATATCAATGCTCGCGGTCCCATGTTCAGACTCCGTGGGGAGACGCTGCTGAACTCGCCGGGAAAGAAGGAATCCTCCTTCTTGGAAGACATCTGGCGTACTGCCTAGAATGTGCCGTACCTGCAACAACACGAAAAAACAGACAAGGTACCCTTCTCAAGGGGACCTATCAAGGTTATCATCCTGTGACAATGTTCAGGTAATTCAATGTTTCAACAATTATCGGCCTAGGCCAGCATGTTTATGTATGCGCATTTTATTAAAAACAGCGGGCGTTTTTTTCGCAAACAAAACAGATAAAGGCTAAACAAGCAAACAGAATTGTTAAATAATATACGTTTTATTGATAACAAACCCCTGAATGGGCAAAATGTTTTACAATAGATGCAAGCTCCTGAAATGAGGAAGCTGCGCAAGCATAATAACATAAATATACATCAGTATATACACAAATGTTGGTAATGTGGCGTAGATGAGCACCATGAGTTGATCCCTCTATGACCCACTCGACTTCGATACTTCTCCGAAGCTTTAGCTTCAAAAGAGATTGATTCGGATAAACGGCCCTTAGGTCTTCCCAAACAACTAAACAATGAAAGTCCACATGTGGAACGCAGTCATTTACTTTTTAAAATCCCTAACTTTTGCCTAAATCGCCCTTCCGGGTTTTTGATTCACCGGGATACCCTTTTTTTCCAAAGCCGCCCTTTCAGGTTTTCGACTTTGCGGGTGTACATTTTTCATTTATATCCCTAATTTTTGCCTGAACCTTTTCCTTTTTTCTGGTTCGCCGAGATGCCTCATTTTTGCCTGGATATTCTTTTTTCTTTCCAGCTGGTCATTTTTTAAGCAAAGTATTTTTTAACTGCGTCCGCGTTCACAGGGGATGCAAAATCTTCGTCATCCATCGTGGATAACAACAAGGCTCCTCCCGAGAAGACTTTGCTGACGACGTACAGACCTTCGTAATTAGGAGTCCACTTGCCCCTGTGATTGGAATGTGGTGGAAGAATCTTCTCAGGACGAGATCACCCGTCTGAAAGCTTCTAGGACGCACCTTCTTATCGTAAGCTTTCTTCATTCGACTCTGGTACAGACGATCATATGCAATTGATGTTAATCTCTTCTCATCCATCAGGCTGAGTTGGTTCAGTCGGTTCTTAATCCATTCTGCCTCATCGAGTTGCACGTCAACCAAAACTCACAAAGAAGGAATCTCAACTTCCAACGGTAGGACAACCTCCATACCGTACACTAGTGAGAAAGGATTTGCCCTGGTTGATGTGTGTATCATCGTACGATAACCATGCAATGCAAATTGCAACATCTCATGCCAATCTTTGTAGGTCACAACCATCTTTTGTACTATCTTTTTAATGTTTTTGTTGGCCGCTTCAACCGCACCATTCATCTTCGGCCAGTAAGGTGATGAGTTATGATGTTCAATCTTGAAGCTCTGGCATAACTCCTTCATCATCTTGTTATTCAGATTCGAACCATTATCAGTAATTATCCGCTCGGGAATTCCATATCGACATATGATGTCCTTCTTTATGAATTTAGCCACCACCTGCTTGGTCACGTTTACATACGAGGCTGCCTCCACCCACTTGGTGAAGTAGTCGATGGCTACCAAAATGAAGCGGTGACCGTCAGATGCAGTGGGCTTGATCTTGCCTATCATATCAATGCCCCACATGGAAAATGGCCACGGGGATGACATGACGTTCAACGGGCACGGCGGCACATGAATTTTATCAGCATAAATCTGGCATTTATGACATCTCTTCGTGAATTTGAAGCAATCCGACTCCATCGTCAGCCAATAATATCCTGCTCGTAGGATCTTTCTCGTCATAGCATGCCTGCCAACGTGCGTACCAAATGTGCCTTCATGGACTTCTTCCATGAGCAAACTCGCTACTTTCTCATCTACACATCTGAGTAGCACGAGATCGTGGTTTCTCTTATACAGAACTCCATCAGGATTGAGATAGAAATTTCCAGACAGCCTCCTCAGAGTCTTCTTATCCTGGGTTGATGCTCCCGCAGGATACTCCTTAGTCATAAGGAAAGTCTGGATATCATGGAACCATGGCTTGCCATCGGAGGCTTCCTCGATTGCAAAAAAGAATGCAGGTCTGTCAAGACAAGAAATGACAATTCTTGGAGCTTCATTCCAAAAATTGACTTTATACATCGAAGCCAACGTGGCTAAGGCATCAGCCATCTGATTTTTAGCTCTGGGCACATGATGGAGTTCCACTCGATCGAAGAACGGTAGCAACGTTCTAGCATAATTCATGTACGGCACCAAATTCGATTGACGAGTCTCCCACTCCCCTTTAATTTGGTTAACAACAAGTGCCAAGTCACCATATACATCCAGGTTTTTGATTCTCAAATCAATAGCTTCTTCTAAACCCATGATGCATGCCTCGCATTCCGCTTCATTATTGGTGACCAGAAAAGTCAATCTGGCAGTGAACGGGATGTGGGATCCTTGAGGAGTTGTAATGATTGCTTCAATACCACTTCCGTACGAATTAACCGCCCCGTCAAATATCAATTTCCACTGGGACTTCCTATCTGGACCCTCGTCGGGCAACGGTTCATCACAATCTTTCACTTTGAGAAACATGATATCCTCATCGGGGAATTCAAATTTCATCGGCTGATAATCTTCGATAGGCTGTTCGGCAAGGTATTCAGACAATACGCTTCCCTTGATGGCCTTCTAGGAAATGTACTGAATGTCATATTCTGTTAACCCCATTTGCCATCTGGCAATCCTGCCTAAAAGCGCTTGCTTCTCGAAGACATACTTGATCGGATCCATCTTTGAAATTAGCATGGTCGTGTGGTTGAGCATATACTGTCGTAAACGTTTGGCAGCCCACGCGAGTGCGCAACACGTTTTTTCCAGCATTGAGTAACAGGATTCACAATTTGTGAACTTCTTACTCAAGTAATAAATGGCATGCTCCTTTCTACCAGTCTCGTCGTGCTGACCGAGAACGCAACCCATGCTATTCTCAAGAACTGTCAAGTACATGATTAGGGGTCTTCCGGCCACTGGGGGTATCAAGATTGGAGGTTCCTGCAGATACTGTTTTATTTTATCAAATGCCTTCTGGCAATTCTCGTTCCAGATAATCTCCTGATCTTTTTTCAGTAGTTTGAACATCGGTTCACACGTGGTCGTGAGCTGAGATATAAACCTTGCAATGTAGTTTATTCTGCCCAGGAAACCACGAACTTCTTTTTCAGTCTTTGGCGCTGGCATATCTTGTTTTGCTTTTATCTTCGCAAGGTCAACCTCAATGCCTTTTTCACTCACAATAAACCCCAGTAGTTTTCCAGACCGTACTTCGAAAGTACACTTGTTAGGATTCAGCCTCAACTTGAACTTCCTAAGTCTCTCAAAAAGCTTCAGCAAATTGACCAGATGTCCCTCCTCCATTTGGGAATTCGCAATCATGTCATCAACATAGACTTCAATCTCATGGTGAATCATGTCATGAAACAAAGTGACCATTGCTCGCTGGTAAGTTGCCCCTGCGTTCTTCAGACCGAAGGGCATTACCTTGTAGCAAAACATTCCCCAAGGTGTAATAAACGTGGTTTTCTCCATGTCCTTCGGTGCCATCTTGATCTGATTATAGCCGGAGAAGCCATCCATGAACGAAAACACGGAAAATTGAGCTGTATTGTCGACCAACACATCAATATGAGGGAGCGGGAAATCATCTTTTGGGCTCGCCCTATTCAAATCCCGATAATCGACGCATATTCGCACCTTACCGTCCTTCTTCGGTACAGGTACTATGTTGGCGACCCACGGAGGGTAAGTAGTGACCGCTAGGTAGCCAGCATCCAGCTGCTTTTGTACTTCTTCTTTGATCTTAACAGCCATATCTGGTCGTGTCCTTCTAAGCTTCTGCTTAACGGGAGGACAATCTTATTGCAGTGGTAGATGATGGACCACTATGTAAGTGTCGAGCCCGGGCATATCTTCGTATGACCAAGCAAAAATGTCACTATACTCTCGAAGCATCTCGACCAATCTCTGCTTGACATCGCTCTGTAATGCGGCCTCTATCCTGACATTCCTGACAAGTTCCTCAAAACCCAGATTCACAATCTCAATCTCTTCCTCGTGAGGCAGAATGACATTCTCTTCTTGTTTCAACAAACGGGCCAACTCTTCGGGAAGGTCTTCATCTTCATCAATCTCTTCTCCAGCTTGATATATCGGGCAATCGAAGTCGAAGTGAGTCGTAGAAGGTTCATAGTCGATGCCATCTGCAATGTGAATCCTGCAATAACAAGGGTTAAGCTTAAAATAAGGATATGCAGGTTAGCACAAACCATATTGCCATTTTATTGTTTTTCAAAACAAAAGATAAAACAGGAATAACATTGATCACAATATTTGAATGCAAAGAAAAACGCCCTTTGATTTATTGATAAATTATATGTACATAACCAAACAAGGCCCTGACAATAAAACCATTATGCCCTGGGTAGGACATAGAGTTGTAAAATTATTGGAGAAAGCAAATCATTACTCTTTGCCTGTCACTTGGATGATATCCTGGACGGACCAGTTGTTGAGGCTCTGGCCTGGTTTGCTTGGCTGAATCCAGGAGTCCAGGTTGCAATCACTACCTTCACCGTCTTCAGACACGGCGTTGACATTCTCAAATATCCCCCACCATTTGTGAATTGGATCGGCCCTTTGACGCGCGACGCACTGTGAGAGGAGGAAGCATCAGCCGAAGGAGAATACCCCAACCCAAACTTATCCTACTTGTTAGGGATTTCCAGAACTTGCCCCCAGCCTGGGGCAGAGCCAGCTTGAACAACAGCTCGAGCTTCCTTGAAGGAAGAGAGAGTCATCTCAGGTTTCTCAATCATCATTGGAGTCACATCTTTGACCTTAACAGCTTAGAATGCCTAACACAAAGTTTCGTGGATCTCGCCATCCACCTCAACATATTTGAAAGACGACAAATGGCTCACCATTATGCCTTCTTCGCCACAGACAGTTACGATGCTGCCCCCTACAGCATACTTCAGCCTCTGGTGCAATGTGGAGGTCATTGCGCCAGCAGAATGGATCCATGGCCGGCCCAACAGGCAAATATAGGCTGGCATGATATCCATGATATAGAAGACTGCGTCGAAAGTTTCTGGCCCAACTTGGATGGGTAGAGTTACCTCTCCAAAGACATGATGCTTGGTTCCATCGAAAGCTTTTACAACCAGGTCACCGGGTGTGCAAATTAGTCCCCTCGTATCCAGCTTCATCAGATCTTTCTTTGAGAGAACATTTAGAGATGATCCCGTGTCCACCAACACATGGGACATAACTGTTCCCATACACTCTATCGAGATATGCAGGGCGCTATTGTGGTTTCTTCCCTTCGGCGTCAGCTCTAGGTCAATAAACCCTAACCCATTCCCAGCATTTACGTGAGCAACTACTCCCTCCAGCTGGTTGACCAAGATCTCTTGTGGCACATACGCTGCATTCAGAACCTTCAGCAGCGCGTTGCGATGTGCCTCAGAACGCAGCAACAAATTCAGAATGGAGATCTTAGACGGTGTTTGATGAAGATGATCAACGATATTATAATCACTTTTCTTGATCAATCTCATGAATTCCTCGGCGTCTTTTACAAGGAAGTCTTTCTCTACCCCCTGAGAGGTTTCCTCAACGACCTTATTCTTTCCTTTATCAGCTTTCTCAGCTTTGTCAGCCACAACTTCAAGTGGAGCGAATACTCTTCCGCTACGCGTTATTCCTCCAGTTCCCACTAGGTTGTCCACAGACTGCCCAGATGGATCCAACTCCAATTTATGTCTGTTACAGTAGACGTCTGCGCCATTGCGCCATGGAACAGTGTTAGTACTTTCAAATGGTATAGGCCCAACCTTTGTGATGGTGATCGTAGGTGGCCTGGACGCAGAAATGGTTATTGTCTTACGAGGGATGGTGATAGTGGCAACTTCATCATCCTGCTTCATCATTACTTCTCCAGATCTGTTCTCAGCCCTCCGACTAAACTGTAAGATTCCTTCGTTCATCAGACTCTGAATCCCCGCTATCAACTGTTCACAGCCTTCTGAACGAATCGCATAATCCATAAACAACTCTCCCTAGCCCGGAAAGATGCCTTTCTTCATCAGTTTGGCTTTAACGAAACCAAGCGGTATCTTCAGGTCCTTGACATCAGTCAATAAATTTGAGTCCTCTTCTTCAATAATGGCATTCACCCCATCTCCCCCATGGTTCGGCATAGGGTTCTTTGTGACTTTCGGCACATTATCAGAAAAGTTGATGATTTTAGCATCAACCATATCCTGCACCTTGTGCTTGAATGCCTTATAGTTTTCAATCGAGTGGCCAGGTGCCCCCGAGTGAAAATCACATCTCGTATTCGGGTCGTAGCCCTGTGGAGGTGTCCCTGTCAAGGGAGCCAAGGTTCTTTTCTGAACTAGCTGTAACTGAAGCAAAGTCTGTAAAAGCTGAGCATATGACATAGGTGGTGTCTCAAGATGACGGTTTGCCAGAGGCGTTTTGTTTTGGTACCTCCTGTACCCTTGCTGATTTTGTTGTTGCTGCTGCTGAGGTTGTTGGACAGCAGGGATGGTTATGCTAGCGACCTGCTGGAGCTGGCCTTTACCCTTTCTCCGAGCATTATACACTGCGCTCGTCTCACCTTCACACCTCTTACCACTATAACGTTTCTTTCCTCCTCCAGCTGAGGATAGATCAACACCCTGAATCTTCCCGAGTTTGATCCCATTTTCAACATGCTCTCCAGTGATGATGAGATCAGAGAAACTTCCTGACATACCACTGACCAATTTCTCATAATAAACCCCCGGAATAGTAGCTACAAACATCTCAACAAGCTCTCGTTCAACCATCGGCGGCTGAACCCTCGCTGCCAGTTCACGCCACCTCTGGGCGTACTCTTTAAATCCCTCGTTGTTCTTCTGAGACAAGTTCTGCAGTTGGACCCGGTTGGGAGCCAGACCACTGTTATACTGATAATGGCGTACAAAGGCTTCAACAAGTTCTTTCCATGTACGTACACTGGTGGGTTCCAAATCCATATACCACTCCAAGGATGGGCCGGACAGGTTGTCCTAGAAAAAGTGCATCAGTAACTTCTCATCTTTAGAGTGAGCGGACATCTTTTGGTAGTACGACCTTAGACGGACACGAGGGCATGTGGTGCCCTTGTACTTCTCAAAGTCGGTACCTTAAATTTGGGAGGCACCTTGAAGTCTGAGATCAGTCCCAACTTAGTCATGTCGACACTCATAGTATTCAAGTTCTAAAAACTCTTCATTTTGTCCTCGAGCGCTTTAAACCTCAGACGGGATTCAGAATTCAATTTGCCCTCAGCCCCCTTCTGCGAGAGCAAGTCCTCTTGGCGATCCTCTAGCCATGGCTGATTGCCATTGCTAGAGGCTGAACCAGAGTTCTGAGTTGGCCGTTAGCGACCACTTGCATGAGCTCCATGAAGTGGTCCATCCTCTCTCTGAGTTCTTGGATGTCGGTCTGAACTTGTTCCATTGCTCTAGCTTGATTTTCTCTGGTCGAGTATCAGTGGATCTGCCTTCGTTCAATCCTGAAATAACTTGCATACACAAAGGGTTAGAAAAACGGCAAGGTACCTGTCATGCAAATGCATACGTGTGTCTGTGCCTTGGGGAGATTCCCCCGATCCTAGTTTCCGAGATAAATAAACCCGCGCGGGCAGCGTACAACTGTAATCACATACAACTGTAGCAACAAAGCATGACCCCAACCAACAGGCTTGGTGGTGATCAGTATATCAATGCATAAAAATTACAAAGAAAATACAAAGAGATAAAGTGCGGCCACGGGCACGAAAATCTTCTAACAACTTCTTTTTAGCGGGATGATCGGGCTGAGTGAGCAGACCCTGGATCAGCAGATCCCTCTGCCTGATGATATCTGGGAGATTCTCAGCAACGCCCCCATAAACACCTTCTTCAGAACGGTTCTCGACTCTACTCCTCTTAGCATCAGCTCGGAGTTGACAATCTTGCAGATTCGCCTTGGTCTCAACCAATCTATACTGGACGTCGCGTCGAAGTGAGGCTTCAGCCTCTATTTTCTTGTCTTTGACCTTAATCTGAGCTTCCAACTGGGTTATCTATTGCTTCAGCTTTCCTTCCCGCTCTTTGTGGCTAGTCAAAGTGTTATTCCACAACTTCTCGTACTAGGTTAACTTCCGGTATGCCCTATCCAGCTCCTGCTTCTTGGTGGTCAACACGCCATGCACTGACTTCAGGTCCAACCCAAGACGTTCTCTAGAATCAGTCTCTTTGATCAGAGTAGCGCCCAAATGGTTGATCATCTCTGTCTGCTTCTTGCAGGTGTGTACGACTTCGTTCTTTTCTCTCCGAAGTTGAGCAATCTCTTTCTCCAACTCTTCGTTGGCTTTTCGTAGCTCTTCCTTCTCTTGGAGTACCTGGTTGAACTTCTGAATATCAACTGTGGTAGGCTTTTTGTACACGGGAGGATATAATGGTTCCACGGCGGGAAACGACATTAGAAACTTGGTGGCTCTTTCTCGAACCCAGGACACATATGGATCAAAGGCCTTGTTGTTGCTTTTTCCTAGCAAGACTTTTCCCTTTCGGTGAATTTTGCTCTAAGCATTCTGTACCTTAACCAAAGTATCACCTTTCAAGCAACCCTGTGAGATACAGAGATTCCTGTATCTCTTCCTCTTCAGGAGGACCTCGTAGTGCATACCCAAATTGTCGTACTAGCAGAGAGGGATTGTAGTTAATACATCCATTCCTTCCGGCCAGGGGGACGTTAGGAAAGCCACAACAGCTACGTACAATATCTTTGCCCAGTAGATCTCTATCAAACCAGATAATATTGTCAGCAGTCAAACCCATCAAACGTGCAGACCAGGGTGAAGACTCAGCATAATCAATGAACGGCCCCGTCTTAGGGAGATGGCTAGCAAACCACTTATACAGTAAAGGAGTACAACATGCCACATTCTTCCCCTTTCTGTTTTTATTTTTGCTGTGAACTGAATGGTAGACGTCTCTGAGGAGAGTGGGCACTGGATTCCCGAAAGCAAATATATGGCAAGCATCCATACCTATGATGTTTGGATGACTTGGGAATAGCTAAGGGCTAAGAAGGCATTGAACACATCCCAGCGACCCTTCTTGGCAAACTTTCGGGCCTTTTCCATCAGGAAAGGCAAAGAGAAACCATCAACCCCAATCTTTCTGAACACCATCCCTTTCAACTCTGAATCATCTACGTGAAGAGCGGTAGTCAACTTACCCAAGTTAGGTTCACCATCAACACGGTAATAAGGCATTTGATTCAACAAAGGCACCCCCAAAAATTCAGAATACTCCTCCAAGGTCGGAGCTAGGACATAGTCTGGAAAAACAAAGCATCTGAGCTGCGGGTCGTAAAATTGCAGAAGAGCATAGAGGCCATTCAACTTAGACAGCTTCCACACAATACCCAGGAGTCTCCCATAGCTCTTTCTGAAACTCTCCATCACTGTCTTATCAGCTAACAAAATCAAAGCTCGTAACTCTTGGATGTCAGGTGTTGGTAGCTTGTAAGCCATAGTCTTCTTCATAGATGCCATATCAGCCATGAGATTTAAGATCACTAGAACCAGGGGAGAAATATGCACCTGCAACACAGACACACGTTAATGATATGCAAATTAGGATGCAAACAATGCAAAATGCAATCATGCAGCAGGAGATCAAGGTGACTGTGCTGTTGAGGAGAAGGACCACAACTCTGCTCTATCAAGAACAAACATATCTCTGATGATAAGAACCCTCTGATACCCACAATACTGATTCACTATCAAGAAAACCAGGTTGTCTGGAGGTTAAGGTTTCCTGCAATAACCCGACACTGCTCACAGGTATGGACCTAAACACGGAAAAGGTTCGGCATCCTATGCGGTCATCAGCGTCACAGACTTTCAAGAAACGATGATACGATACCCAGGAAGGTGTGGCATCATCATCTCTTGAAGCGGCCTCACTTAGCTGAATCCCAAATGATCAGTCCCCAGAGTCGACAATCCTCAGATCCGACAGCCCCTCGAGTCCAAAGGACCGATAGGAAGTCATCAAAGAGAACCTCGTCTGAGTGTGGATTACATGGGTACTGATGCAAGCAAAGCAAGCACGTCCACCACTAATCCATTCTAATACTATGTAGCTCTCAAGCCTGGGTCTGGCTTCTCACTCATCAGAATGCCCCTCCCACAACAGCACATATAATCATATCATACTGAAAATAAAATGCGGAAGGTAAAGTAAAAATAAACACAAACCCAACAAGTAAACACGCAAGCGCTAGGATTGACTCGCATAGGGAACCAGAGTCCCCAGCAGAGTTGCCAGCTGTCGCTATCGCGAAAATAAGGTGCCGGAAAAACAGAAGAGTCGCCACCTTTCATTATTTATCCCTTAGAACAGGAAAGGGAACGATCGGAAAAACCTGACGAAAAGGTATAAGACAAGGTCGTCGCAACCATGTCTAGATTCGGGAGTCGGTTACGTAAGGGGAAGGTATTAGCACCCCTCACGTCCATCGTACTCGATAGGATCCATGCTTGTTGTGTTTATTTGACGAGTTGGTTTACTATCTACCTATCAAGGCTGGTCTGAAAAGAAAAGAAAAATGACTCGGCAAAGCGTCGCGCTTTATGCATACGTATTCTCATCGGAGAATGAGAAATCAGAGTCAATGTAGTTCGCTTAACTACGGGTAATGGGATAGGGGAAGGTGGCTTGCCAATACGTCAGTATTGTGCCTACGTACTCTCAACAGATATGAGAGATCAGAGCTTACGTAGTTTGGGATGACAGGGATTACGGGGATTCAGATTCATCTGTTCTTCGAGTAGGGTTAACAAACAGTTCCAACAGTTTGGTGTATGCAGCTTGCTCGTCAAAGACTTGTGCGTTACCATTTGCAGTAGAACCGGGAGTTAACGACACTCTTTTCTTCAAAAAAGCTTTCCTTTGAATTATGGGCCCACGGGGCAAAAAGGTTTGAAGTTTGTTTTCTGTCTTTTACGGAAGAACTGTTTTTCATGGTTGTCTATAGTTTGTACAGCACTAGAGACTATGACTTAAGAGCAAATGCATCGCATATCGTCCAAAGGACGTATACTAAACACTCTAGATGATTGAGAGGAGACCGCTCAATTATCATTTCCCAAGTAGCTTAAGGCTCGTAACGCGCTTGTACTAACTTGCCTTTATTACGTCTTTTACTGTTGTTTTTAGAGAGAAGAGAACGAACTCTACGGGGAAACTATCAAGTCCAAATGTTGTCATCCAAGGATTCATCCTATGGTTGAGGTTTGAAACAGGGAACTCCTAGAAGTTATCATGCATAGGTTTCAACCTAAATTTCTAATCATCACTTCCTTATCAAAGGAAGTGAGATTCCTAGGGGATCATGTCAATGGTATACAGAAACAGACAAAGCATCATCTTAAATAGTAAACAGGTATACAGATAAACAGTAAGGATGCACATGCAATGCAGCAATACAAGTAGAGGGAGACTCACTCAACCTCTTAGCAATCAAGCAGAGAAAACAATCAAAACATACAAGTAAAGGAGGATAGACTAAACCTCCAAGCAAACACACAGATGAAAAGAAAAACAACATACAAGCAAAGGGAGGATCACCTCAACCCTTCATGCAAACAAGCAGAGGGAGACTCACTCAACCTCTAAGCAGTCATGCTCCTAGCTTAAAGTAATCTAAACATGAACCTATTCTAATGCATCAAGCAATTCAAATAAGGTAGAGAAACCAAAATGAGAAACAAGGGAGTCATCCCAGGCTTCATTAGGTGGGAGGTGTATCAACACCAGAATCCATCATGGGCTCAACCTCTTGAGGAATGCACAGAATCCAACCAAAGGAAGGATTAGGCTCTCCCAAAAGGGATCATATGTCAATAGGACAGAAAAGACTGGGTATTGGTCCTAAATATCAATCTAAGGGTAACTGATTATAGTGTATCAACACAGAATGTCCATCTCAGGCTCAACCTGTTGAGGAATGCACATAATCCAACCAAGGGAAGGATTAGGCTCTCCCAAGAGGGATCCTAAGAAAAGGACTTTGAGATGGATGACTGTATATAAACCAAGGGAATATACCATGTCAAGAATGTCAATCCAAGGCTCAACCTCCTGAGGAATGCACATAATCCAACCAAAGGAAGGATTAGGCTCTCCCAGGAGGGTTCCTCATCAAGACTTGAAGGATAAAGATAGTACAAACCAAAGGAATGTACTATACTGGGGAATGTCAATTCAAGGCTCAACCTCCTGAGGAATGCACAGAATCCAACCAAAGGAAGGATTAGGCTCTCCCAGGAGGGTTCCTCATCAATACTTGAAGGATAAAGATAGCACAAACCAAAGGAATGTACTATACTGGGGAATGTCAATTCAAGGCTCAACCTCCTGAGGAATGCACAAAATCCAACCAAAGAAAGGATTAGGCTCTCCCAGAAGGGTTCCTCTTCAAGACTTGGATGAAGAGGGTAGGGCAAAGCCGAAGGAAGAAATCACATAGGGGACAGAAGGCAACACAACACTCCTAAGAAACCCTACAGACTAGCTACAAGGATCACCTAGGCTAGGGGAATCAAAAGCTCTATCAAGGCTTTAACAAAGTCCTAATGAGGTATCTACCTACTTACTATTCTATCAAGAAAGGATAGGAGACTTAGAATCATTTGAAGGTCACTTACAAGACTAACCTATGGAGTTCTCTAAGTTAGGGTCACCTAAACTAAAGCTAACTTGTAAAATGGGGAACTAATAGAAAAGCATTCCTAAAAATTCTAAGGAAAATACTACATCATCTTACATGTGTTAACAAGCTATGGTACAAAAATCAGGGGCTAAACCTAAATCAAAAGGTTCAAACAAAATCCAAATCCAAAGAGTTCACTAAGGGGGATCTAAAAAGGAAGGCTCCTAAACAACTATCTCAAAACCCTATTTAGAATCATCTAAAAAATCTCAACAAAAATAGCATAACATCATCCACATGTCTACAATCAGCTAGGCAAAAATCAATATCTAAATCAAAATCATGAATTGGGAATAAAATCAACAAGCAAACAAGCTATTTTATGCATTTTTAAACATTTATCAAAAAAATAGAAAATGAATATTAAATTGAAAATGGCATCAAAATAAAATCCCAAGGCATCAGAAAATTAAGAATTAAATCAGGATCATGTACATATTTTTTGTATATTTTTCTTATCATTAATCAATTTATTATGAATTAATCATGGAAAAACAATTAAAAGAAAATAAAGAAATCAATTAAAGAATTAAAGAACTCAGAAAATATCATAGCCACTGGATCTGAATACTAGTCAATCAATCAAAGGGCCCAACGCTTGCCAGCTCAATAAATGAAACATTGCGTATTGACAAGGGGCCTCGTGTGCTACGTTTGACTAAGGCCCATGTACAGCCGAATCACAACCGTTCATGGGAAAAGTAATCACATCTCACGCTTCAGACAAAGACACCTCATCAAACCCTAATTCAACTCAATCTCACCCGTTAGATACTGTGACCAAGTCCACCAGTCCACTTAAATCTAACGCCCCTTATTCATCGTCCCAATTTAAACCTGGTAATGAAGGGAAGTTACAAACACGGTGGTCGGAGAAGGACGCCACCGTCTTCTCCGGCGAGAGCTAACGAGCTCTGCAACTAACTCTCACCAAACTCCAAGAAAATTATGCCGTTCTCTTCGTCTCTTCATCATGATCAACAATATCCACTCCATTTGTATCAATTCCGCATGAATTATAAAAAACGAAGATGAACAGAAAATCATATGATTCCATCATTGTTACCAAACTCAAAATTGCTTGCACATAAATGATCCTCACTCTTCAGAGATCAATAAACACTCATCAAATCATGCTAACACTCAATAATTCTCTAGATTCGAATCCAAACAGAAATCTCACCTTGTTGCACCCCAAAATTTTCCTAACCTTTTTTCTCACTTGGTTTACGTTTCATTGCATTAGCATATCATTGGTCAAGCGTTTGCATAGGGTAACATTTTTCATTTAGCAGGGGATCAAGTGTGGTTTATATCAAGAGGTCTTATTCAAGCTTGAGAGGTCACCAAAGTCATCAGGAAGAGGGTTGTGTTCTTGAGAAGTTTGGTTGCTTGTATAGGGTTCATCTCCTAACTTGGGGGCCCATTGAAGACTATCAGGGAGTTGTGGAGTCTTGATCATGGATAGAGTGTGTATGGAGCTAATGGAGTTCCTTGAGGGTCATGGTAGAGCTCAGTCAAGTCATTATGCCAAGTGTGAAGAGCCACAGTTGAGGGTGTTGCAATTAGGGTTTTCATCTAAGTAGCCTTAAGTTAACTGTGCAATTGGAGGAGATTAAGACTCAATTCTAAGTCTTTGTGATCATGGGAGGTTGTGTTGAGATACATGAGGTGCTATTCTAAGATCAATTCAAGAAGAATTCAAAATGTGAGGAGTTGCTAAACTAGGGTTCTCAAGGTAAAATCCCCTGTTTAGTCCCTAACTTCTAGACCACTATTCTCAATATACAAGTTTCATCTCAATTTATGGCCAACATGGAACTTGTATATCATGTTCGTATCTTTAATTTGAGTACTAGAAGTCCTCCATTGGAGTTATAGAACTCAAGTTATGATCTAGACAAGTTACAGGTCATCAGATGAATGTGAAATTTGTCTGCAAAGTCAACCAACTTCCAATGAACGTTTGACCAAGAAGATTGTTTTTCCTCAAATTTTGGCCAACATGAACGTTGTAGGGCTTGATCTTATCTTTCCAAATTGTACTAGAAGTCTTCGATCAGATTTGTAAAACTCAAGTTATGAGGTTTACAAGTTAGGGGTATTTTGGGAAAGTAAGATTATAGGTCATTTGGCATTATAGGTCATTTTCTCTATCTTGCACACTTCAAATGGAGTTTTGTCCAACACAAAACTTGCTCAAAATGGGATTTTAGGGTCAACCATGTATCCATGAGGCATTGATTTGGCTTGGGGCAAGACCTGGTTTGGAGAAATTTGACAAAGGGGAAATTAAAAGGATTTAAAGGTGAAAATTTCAAATTAATTCATATGTGCTCAAGACAATGCAAATGAGTTCTCATTTTGACTAGAAATATCATTTGAACACAATGGCAATATTAGAAAGTCAATTTGGGGCATATTTCATGACATTTCACTTTGTTACTTCATGGATAAGTAACACATCAAAGGTTGGTCATATGATGCAAACAAGGACTCAATTTGATCCCTACACTCTCCACAGTCCACAAACCTTACATGAGAAGCTTCTTGGAGAAGGAATTGACTCAGATTCGTGTACACCATGATTGAATTTTCAAGCAAAACTGAAAATTTGGATATCCTGAATTGGGCTTTCCATGGGCCTCTAGAACCTTCCATTCATCTCTATATAAGTTCAGAAGAAGGTTCAGTGCAAGGTTGGTGATCATTTGCAGTTGGAGCCAGAGATTGCAGTGAGAGTTTCAAGATCAAAATTGAAAATTGTGTTTTCCATTCTAGAGCTTTTCAGAGCAAATCAAGGTTTCCAATAGCTTTATCCTTCATCAAGGAACGATTCTGCATCATCTGGAAGCCAGAATCACAGTGGAATTGATCCAATTTCAAGCTACAAACTAGGTATACACTTTTCACGATTGCACTGATTTTAGGATGGTTTAGCATGATTTGAATTGTGGTTAAGCTTTAAGAAGATGACTAGATGGATTTTATTTCATAATTGTGGAGTTTAGAGACAAATTAAAGTGTGAACAACTTTCTGTTTGGATGCGAATCTCTCTGATCTTGAGGTGTTAGCTTGATTTAGATAGTTTAGGATGATCTGTAATGAATGAGGAGAAGATCTGTGGCTTAATTTTAAGGTTTGGTGACGATCAATAATGTGATGAGTTTTCTGGTTGCGTTCGTGTTTCAAAATCTATAGAGAATTAGCAAAAAAGGTTTTGTTGTGAATTGATGACCTGTAACTGGTAGCTCACCGGAGAAGATGGTGGCGTGGCCATCGGACCACTGTCTGGTTCGCCTGAGAATCTTCCCTCCATCTGAAGTTTTAAACGAGGACGATGAGCCCTGACCCTTAGATCATTGGAAAATGAAGACTTAGTAGCCCAATCTAACCCACAAGATTCAATCTGAGGTTGGACTTTGACCAAGTGAAACGCGTGCGTTTCATTAATGCGCTGGCGCGCTGGTGATCCTTGGATGAGCTGACAAATTCTCCAGATCCAACGTCCCTCTTATTTTCTCAGCTTTTATTTTTCTTTTATTCATTTTTTATTTATTTTAATTGCTTTCTCCATTTTTAATTCATAATAATTTCATTTTTGTTTAGAAAAATACAATAAAAATATGTGCATGTTCCTGATTTTATTTCAGATTTTCTGGTGCTTTTAGATTTTATTTTCATGCAATTTTCAATTTAATATGTTTTTTTGCATTTTCTTTAATTCTTTAATTTTGGCATATTTCCTCATTTTCTTGCTGATTTTTGTTTGAGTGATTGGTATATAATTTAAGTGAGATTTTTGGCTGGCTACTAGTATAGAGATGCATGACCCCTTAGGAATTATTTCATAATTTTTAGATAACTTTAGGACTTGTTTTGGATTAGGTTCCCATGACTTTCCATTTTAGGGTTCCCCTTTGATAACTTTGTAATTTAGGATTTCTTCAGTGGCTTTCCCTTTAGATTCAATCCCTGGTTTTTTTACTACAGATACCTAACACATGTAGGTTCCCTTAGAAAACTTTATAGGATTTTAGAAGTAGTTGTGGTATTTTAAATAGATTTAAAACTTAGGCTAGTTTTAATATGCTTCTAACATGACTTCTCCTTTAGAATGACCTCAATGGTGGCCCATAACATAAGATAAATTTTCCATTCCTTTTGGATAGTGCTTTAGACATATAGAGGCTTCTGTATGCTTGATTGTGGTGTTTGGTTTTGGTGTTTAGACCTCCTTTTAGTAGCTTCCTTGTAGCTTAATTAATTAAGGGTTTAGGAAGAGCTTTAGTTTTGATTTCTCTTTCTTCAAATGAACATGGATTGCCTTGTTTGCTTTCCATCCCTATCCAATGATTCAAGGTCCCTATATGGAAGCCTCACCTTCCTTTGGAAGGATGTGTGGCATATCACAAGAGGTAGAACCTTTGAGGATGCCTATCTCAGATGTATGGTTGAGTGCCATGATGGATTCCCTTGGTCTCCATCATGCTTCCCATCATCATGCAATAATCTTGAGGCTTGATTATCATTTCTCTTGGTGGATCTTTTGAAGCTTGAAGATGAAGTCTTCTCTTGAAGATAGCTTGGGCATGGAGATCAACTACAGGTTGTGGATTTGTTTTGTTGTTAGACTGCTTTGCTGTTAGACTGCTTTGCTGTTGAGATGCTTGTCTGCTGTTTGTTTGCTGTATTTCCTGATTGTTCTGCTGTACTTGTGTGACTGCTTGGTGTGTTGCATTAGACTAGGCCTCATGTAGATTATTCTAGGCCTAAAAGCATCCTAAAGGTTGAGTTTCTCCATTTGCTTGTCTACATTAGAGGTTGAGCCTGTCTCCCTCTGCTTGACTATTATTGTTTGGCTTTGCTTGCTGGCTTAAGGTTGAGTCTGTCTCCCTTGCCTGTGCTTTGTGTGGCTTTTGTTTGTGTGCTCTAGAAGTTGAGTTTGTCTCCTTCTTCTTGTATTGTTGCATTTCATGCATTTTGCTTACAGTTATTTCTTTTCAGTTATTTCTTTTGATGTTGCTTTCCTTTGCCATGTTCCCCTAGGAACTCTGGCTTCTCTTGTTCAAGAGAAGTTATGACAGACATTAGGGTTCTAACCATGCATGATAACATTAGGTAGTTCCCTCCTAACCTCAATCATAGGATCAACTTTGCATGAAAACTTTAGGATTGGATCAGTTCCCCTTTAGTGCGTCCTTTCTCTTCTCATCTTCAAACAAATCAAAATACAGTAATAAAGGTTAATTGATGTCATACGCTACGAGCCTTAAGCTACTTGAGAAAGGGTTGTTGGAGAGTTTCTTTTCAACATCTTGGATGTTTAGTATGGCACTCTTTGGGTAACATGCGACGCATTCACTCTCAGGTCATAGTCTCAAGTGCGATATTAGTTGCAGACATCCATAAAAGATACTTCTTCTTAAAAACAGAAAACAAAGATCAAACTCTTTTGTCCTCTTGGACCTTTAATCCCTGGAAACCCTTTTCTGAAGGAGAGTTTTGTTAACTCCTTGTTCTACCGCAAACGGTAAACGCCTAAGTCTCCATCGAGCGAGCTGCATACACCAACTGCTGGAACCGTCTGTTAACCCTACTCGGATAAAAAAGACAAACCTGTGTCCCTGTTATCCCAAACTACATTTGCTCTGATATTTCACGCTGTGGCAAAGTACGTAGGCACGAGATGCGATATCTCGGCGAGCAACCTCCCCCCGTAACCCGTAGTTAGGCGAACTACATTGACTCTGATTTCTCATTCTAGACGGGAATACGTAGGCATAGAACTGCTGTGTTCTGCCGAGTCATTTTCTTTTCTTTTCAGACCAGACTTTTAGCATAGATAGATAAAAACAACCCGTCAGATAAACACGACAAGCATGGATCCCATCGAGTACGATGGACGTGAGGGGTGCTAATACCTTTCCCTTGCGTAACCGACTCCCGAACCCAGACGATGGTTGCGATGACCTTGTCTTATGCCTTTTCGTCAGGTTTTTCCGATTGTTTCCTTTCCCTTTCTGTGGGATAAATAACAAAAGGTGGCGACTCTTCTGTTTTGCCGGCACCTTATTTTCGCGGTAGCGACAGCTAGCGAATCTGTTGGGGAGTCTGGTTCCCTATGTGAGTCAGTCCTAGCGCTTGCGTGTTTACCTGTTGGGTTTTATTTATCGCACTTTACTTTCCGCATTTTATTTTCAGTATGATATCATTATTGTGCTGTTGTGGGAAGGGGCTCTGATGAGTGAGAAGCCAGACCCAGGCTTGAGTGTACCTAGCATTAGTTGTGGAAAGTAGTGGGCGCGTGCTTGCTTTGCAGGTACTAGTGTCTCACGAAACCCACGTTTATACGAGATTCTCCCGGTTGACTTCTTTTCCGGCCCTTTGGGCCTGAGGGGTTGTTGGTTTGGAGGATTGTCGACTCTGGGGACCGATCATTTGTGACTCAGCTGAGTGAGGCCACTTCAAGAGATGATGATGCCACACCTTCCTGGGTATCGTATCATCATTTCTTGAAAGTCTGTGACGCTGGGAAACGCATAGGATGCCATACCTTGTTTGTGACTAGGTCCATACTTGTGAGCGGGGTCGGGTTATAGAAGGAAACCTTAACCTTCAGATTACTAGGTTTTCTTGGTAGTAAATCAGTGTTGTTGGTATCAAAGGGTTCTTATCATCAGAGATATGGTTGTTCTCGACAGCGCATAATTATTGGTCCTCCTCAGGGTTGTATTATCAGGGCAGTGTTGTGTTTGTGTTGACACAGAGCCTCGGTCGCCTCAACAGCATAATCTTGATCCTCTGTTGCATGATTTCATTTTTCATTTTGCATACTCATTTGCATATCATTAACGTGTGTCTGTGTTGCAGGTGCATATATTATCCCCCGGTTCTGGTATTCTTGCCTCCTGTTGTGCTAGCATGGGATCTCTAAAGAAGAATGTGGCCTACAAGCTCCCTACCCCAGATGGTGCTCTACTATCTAGTTTGATTGCCTTGGCAGATGATACAGCGAGAGGGGAATTCAGGAAATCTTATGGGAAGCTGCTCAGTCTGGTTCGTAAACCTTCGGTATATGAGTTGGATGGGTTGTATGCCTTGCTACAGTTCTATGACCCTCCATTGAGATGCTTCACTTTTCCGGACTTCATTCTTGCACCTACTTTAGAAGAGTATGCTGAGTTGTTGGGTGTACCGGTTAAGAATCAGATGTCGTTTGTTCACATGGATGCTAAGCCTAATCAGGCTAATCTAGCTCTTGCTCTTCATCTAGATGCCTCTGAGTTGCTTCTGTCCAGTTGGAATGGGGTTCCTGGATTTTCTTTGCAGTCTCTGGTTGCGAAAGCCCAACAGTGTGCTAAAGACGGTTGTTGGATCGTATTCAACGCTATTCTTGCCCTCTGCATATATGACATCATCTTGTTTCCTAACATGCCGGACTTTATAGACTTGGACGCCTTCCATATATTTGAATCAGGGAATCCAGTTCCTACCTTCATTGGAGATGTATATCATTCCGTCCATTACAAGAACGAAAATAGAAGGGGTAAGAATGTATCATGCTATTTGCCCTTACTCTACAGATGGTTTGATAGTCACCGTCCCAAGAAAGGTCTCTTTGCTTCCTCTGCAGCCACAACTGAGTGGTCTAAGCGCTTGATGGGTTTATTAGCAGAGAGCGTTGTTTGGTTTGATCGGGATATGCTGGGTACCGAAGTCATCTTTAGCTGCTGTGGTTTTCTTAATGTGCCTTTGATTGGAAGAAAAGGCTGCATTAACTACAACCCCTCTCTACTTATCAGACAGTTTGCATATGCTTTGAGAGGTCCGCCAAAAGACGAAGAGGTACATGAATCTTTGTACCTCACCGATCTTCTAAAGGGGAACATGTTAGCCAAGCTCCAGCATGCCTGGAATGACATCAATAAACGAGGAAAAGCGCTGTTGGGTAAGAGCAATAGCCAGGCTTATGCTCCTTATGTCACTTGGATCAAGACCAAGGCAGAGACAATAGAGATGCCTTTTCCACCTACTAAGCCAGAGTGCCCTCCTGTGGTTGAAGAACCTACCACAGTATCTATTCAGCAGTATAATCAGGTGTTAGCTGAGAAGGAAGAGCTGAAAAAGGCCAACGAAGAGTTGGAGAAAGAGCTGGTACAGCTCAGAAGCGAGAGAAATGAAGTCGTCCAGTCCTTCAAAAAGCAGATAGAGTTGGTGAACCGGCTAGGCACGGACTTGACGAAACAGATAGCTGACCGTGAATGTTTGGGTTTGGACTTCAAATCAGTCAACGATGTGCTTGCCACCAAGAAGCAGAACCTGGATGAAGCATACCGGAGAATCTCCAAATTCAACCAGAAGTGGAATGCCACTATATCCAGCTACAAAGAGAGGGAGGACAAACTGAAACAACAGATCTCCAAATTGAAGGCTCAGGTAAAGGCCACTGAGAAGAGGTTTGATGAGGAAACTGCTCGCAGGTATGCCACTGAAGACATGCTAAACAAGGCTATCGCTAACCTGAAAGATCGCAAGCAGATGTTCGAGTCTAAGAAGCGAAGGTTAGAAGACTGTTTTGGCCAAGGAGCGTGGGAAGAATCTGTCAAAGGTCTCCAGTGCACTATTAGGCAGAGGGAGTTGCTTGTTGAAGGGTTACTCACTTGGCCCGATCATCCCAAACAAAGGAGTTGCTAGAAGAGTTTCGCGCCCATCGTCGCACTTGACTATCTTTGTAACCCTTTGTATTTTTCTGATCTTTGCTGTAGGCTGACCATCACCAGGCTTGTTGGTCGAGGTCATGCTATTGATTCCCCATGTATTCCGTGACATTGTATGCTGCCTTGTTGGGCCTTATATATATATGAGATGTTATTTCAATGATTGGATCCGAACTTCTCACTATCAGCACTGGCACTCTGGCACTAGAATCGGGGGAGAAATCTCCCTAAAAGCACAAACACACGTTTTCATTTGCATAAATGATTTGCATAGCAGGTACTTTAAGTTGTCTCCTAACCCTCTGTCGGTGCAGGTTTCATGATTGTCGACCAGCGAATTCATCGCTACTTTACGAGAAGTAACTGCAAGAAAGTTATGGATCAAATGCAAACTGAGATGCAGGAGATGCGCGACAGGATGGCGCAGTTCATGCAGGTGATGGAAACGGTGGCCAAGGGCCAGGAGCAGCTTCAGACTCTGGTGCAGCCTCTGATTGCAAGAGTCGATAGTAACCGTGTGCTACATGGCGGGGTTGCTACTGATCCTCCTCATGGCGAGACTCTCCAAGCTGGTGATGTTGTACCAGTTGTGGTCCTCAATACCATTGAGAACGGTAATAGAGATGGGAATGGGAATGTGACTTGTAATGGTAACGGGCATGTGGAAACCAACGACAATGTGGGAGCTGGAAATGCTGGTTTTAATGTTGGAACTTGGAATGCTGGTTTTGGTATTGGTGCTGGGAACACTGGTGTAGGTATTGGTGTTAGCAATGCTGGCTTTGGTAGTGCCAATCAGGGCTTTGGCAATGCAGGTTTTGGCAACGCAAGCAACAACGGTTTCGGGATGGGTGCCTACTACGCTGGTTTTGGTCCAGGTGCTGGCAATCAGGGCTTTGGTAATATGGGGTATGGTCCTAGGTTCAATCAGAATGGCTTTGGTCCTAATGCTGCTTACGCTGGGTATGATAATGGGGATTCTCAGTGGGGCGAGGATCGTCAAGAAGATGCTTTCCTTCCGCCGGGCAGGGATCTTGAGAGGCCCACGGACAATGACTGAAGGTTCAAGATGTTGGAGGAACAAGTCAGAGATCTTGCCAATCAGAATTCCATGGGGTTGGGCATGGCTAATATGGGGTTGGTTCCTGGCTTAAGGGTGCCACTCAAGTTCAAAGGGCCTACTTTCTACAAGTATAAGGGGGATACTTGCCCAAGAGTTCATGTACGGTCTTATTATTGGAGAATGTATGCCTATTCTGATGACGAAAATATGCTGATGCATTTTTTCCAGGATAGCTTGTCTGGACCGTCATTGGAATGGTATATGGGGTTAGAGCTTACTCAGATTGGTAGCTGGAAAGAATTGGCGGAAGCCTTTGTAAAGCATTACCAATATAACAACGACCTTGCGCCTAACAGGGTCCAACTCCAAAATCTTTCTCAAAAGAATGGCGAGAGTTTTAAAGAGTACGCCCAGAGGTGGCGTGAGCTCGCAGCTAGGGTGCACCCACCCATGGTAGAGCGTGAGTTAGTGGATCTTTTTGTGGGCAATTTCTCTGGTTTGTATTATGACAGGCTTCTCAACTGTACGACGGATAGTTTTTCTGATATGATACTCTTGGGAGAACGTATAGAGAACGGCGTCAAGATTGGTAAGATTCAAGCAGGAGAATCCACCTCAGCTGGAGGTGCTAAAAAGGCCTTTGGAAATAAAAAGCAGGGAGACACTAATTCGGTATGTAGTGATCGGAGAAGGGATAGAAGTCAGAATTGGCGCAGGCAGCAGGTCGCCAGTATGACAATTCATGTACCTCAACAACAACAGCAGCAGCAACAGGGACAACAGAATTCTGCTCCGCAAAGGTACCAAGGTCGGGATAGGGCCGTGAAAAGAGTATTTGATGTGCCTCCACAACCGTATGCTCAACTTCTTCAAACTCTATTACAATTGTAGCTTGTTGAGAAAAGGACGCTAGCTCCGCCTAAGGGCACGCCTCCCTTTGGTTATGACGCTAATGCACATTGTGAATTCCACTCCGGGGCGCCCGGTCATAGCATAGAGAATTGTCAAGCATTCAAGCACAAGGTGTGGGATTTGATAGATAGTAAAGCTATAAACTTTGGTAATGAGGCACCCAACATTCAGAAAAATCCGATGCCGTCTCACGGATTTGCACAGGTAGGTGCAATCTTGGAAGATGTCAGTCTGAATTTGGTCATGAATGTAGAAGAATTAAAAACGCCTATGGGCTGTGTAAAGAGCAGGTTACTGAAAGGGGGAGTTTTCCCTGGTTGTGATACAGATTGTGTTGACTGTTTAACCCAGCCTGAGGGTTGTGATAACTTAAGAAGAGGTATCTAAGGGCTGATTGATGAAGGAACGTTGCAATTCGATCGTACTGCTGAAGAGAAGCCTGTTGAGGCAATAGCTGAAGAGCAGGGCGAAGTTGCAACAGTTACGATCCCGTTTAAGACTGTCACGATATCGGCGCTTCCCAAGAGACCGGCCATCACCATAACCAAAGCTAGACCCATTCCGTATGAAAGCACTAAAGCCATCCCTTGGAATTATGGGGCAGAAGTTTACTGTAATTGACAAAAGATTAACCTGGAAATCCCGCTGGTAGGGTCAGTTGATAACCTTGTGGGAGCGGGGGGTATAACCCGCAGCTGTAGAATTTTTGCATCCCCAGAAGTAGAAGCTGAGAGAATTGCCAAGGGGATAGGTAAAGTCAATGAAGAAGGGCCTTCTCAAGAGAAGGAAAAAGAGGTTTTGACTAAAGATGTGGAAGAATTTATGAGATTAATTCGGAAGAGTGATTATAAAATTGTTGATCATCTGCAGCAGACGCCTTCCAAAATCTAGATTTTGTCGTTGTTGCTTTGTTCCGAGGCCCATCAGAATGTTTTGCTTAAAGCTCTTGACGCTGGTTATGTACCCCAGGAGATATTCGTTAATCCGCTCGAAGGAGTGATTGCGCACGTGAACACGGGGCATGGCCTTGGCTTTACAGATTTTGATTTGACACCCAGGGGCCGCAACCACAACAGTGCGTTGCATATTTCAGTTGAGTGTAGGGGCACTGTTATGTCTCATGTCCTTATTGACACTGGTTCGTCCTTGAATGTTTTGCCCAAGAAGGCACTGTTGAAGCTGGATACCCGAGGTATAATATGCACGCCAAGTGACTTGGTAGTGAGAGCTTTTGACGGGACTAGAAGGTCCGTGTTTGGAGAATTGACTTTACCAATCCAGGTTGGCCCGGAGGTGTTTGATACTGTGTTTTACATCATGGACATTCAGCCAGCTTATAGCTGCTTGCTTGGACGACCTTGGATTCACTCTGCAGGGGCTGTAACGTCTACATTGCACCAAAAGCTTAAATATATGGTCGATGGTAGCATTGTCACCGTGTGTGGGGAGGAAGACATCCTGGTAAGTCACCTGTCATCGTTCAAATATGTCGAAGTGGATGGTGAGATCCATGAGACATTGTGCTAAGCTTTTGAAGGGGTGCAGATCAGAGACAAGTCTCCTGTCATAAGGAATGGGCCAGAGGTGGCTATGTCTTCGTACAAAGAAGCCCAAGCGGTAGTTCAGGTCGGGGAAACTAGAGGTTGGGGTCAAGTTTTGGAGATTTCTGTTACGCAGGACAAGTTTGGTTTAGGGTATTGCCCGTCATCGTCATCTTCATCACAGAGCGTGCCGAAGTTCAAGGGGCCGATTGTGTTTACTCCAGGAGGAGTCAGTTTTGAAACGATTAATGCTGTGTCTAACAGTGAAGATGGAGATAGCGACTGTGACATGGATTCATGGATCAAGCCCAGCGAGCCAGGACAAAGCCTATGCAACTGGTATATTCAGGACTTTATTCAAGTGACGACGAAACAGTAATGCCTTGTTTTTTCGATTATTGTACAATCCTACGTCCTACCCAGGGCATAGTGATTTTATTTCAGGGCCTACTTGTTTATGTGTATGCTTTGCTTTAATCATCAAATAACGGCGTTTTTCTCATGCAAATTTTGCGATCCTTGTTTTTCTGCTTTTTATTTTTATCAATAAAATGGAAATGTGGTTGTATGCTTCGTTTGCATATCATTTGAAGCATTTAACCCTTTCTCTTGCAGGATCCATATTTCAGATGACACCGATCAAGAACTCCCTATGACTCGCTTCGACTTTGAGCACCCGATATTTCAAGCCGAGGAAGAGATTGTTGAGGACGATGACTTACCCGAAGAGCTGACTCGACTTTTGAAATAAGAAGAGAAAATCATTCTGCCTCATCAGGAGGAAATTGAGGTCGTTAACTTGGGTTCCGAAGAAGCTGTCAGGAATGTCCGGATAGGGGTTGCGCTGCAAAGCGATATCAAGCAGAGACTTATCGAGATGCTTTGAGAGTATAGTGACATCTTTGCTTTGTCTTATGATGATATGCCTGGGTTAGACACTGATATTGTGGTCCATCGCTTGCCATTGCGTGAGGAATGTCCGCCGGTCAAGCAAAAGCTCAGAAGAACGAAACCAAATATGGTCGTAAAGATTAAAGAGGAAGTGCAGAAACAGTGGGACGCTGGTTTTCTAGCTGTTACAACTTACCCTCCTTGGGTCGCCAATATAGTACCTGTACCAAAGAAAGATGGTAAGGTACGGATGTGTGTTGACTATCGGGATCTGAACAAGGCGATCCCTAAGGATGACTTCCCGCTTCCTCACATTGACGTATTGGTCCACAATACTGCTCAATTCTCGGTGTTTTCCTTCATGCACGACTTTTCGGGCTATAATCAGATTAAGATGGCGCTGGAGGATATGGAGAAAACAACTTTCATTACCCCGTAGGGAACGTTCTGCTACAAAGTGATGCCCTTTGGTTTGAAGAACGCGGGGGCAACATATCAACGTGCTATGACGACACTCTTTCATGACATGATGCATAAAGAGATTGAGGTCTATGTTGACGATATGATTGTCAAATCCCAGATGGAGGAAGAGCATCTGGTGAATCTTCTGAAATTGTTTGAGAGGCTTAGGAAGTTCAGGGTGAGTTTGAATCCTAATAAGTGCAACTTCGGGGTGAGATCAGGAAAGCTACTGGGGTTCATTATTAGTGAAAGAGGGATTGAGGTTGATCCTACAAAAATAAAATCGATACAAGAAATTCCAGCGCCAAAAACAGAGAAAGAGGTTCGTGGCTTTTTGGGGAGGTTGAACTACATTGCCCGGTTCATATCTCACCTTACAGCCACGTGTGAGCTGATGTTTAAACTGTTGAAAAAGGATCAGGCAATGGTCTGGGATGAAAATTGTCAAAAGGCGTTTGAAAGAATAAAAAAATACTTGCAGGAGCCTCCGATATTGATGCCCCCGGTAGCCGGAAGACCACTGATCATGTACTTGACGGTTCTTGAGAACAGTATGGGTTGTGTTCTCGGTCAACATGACGAGACTGGGTGAAAAGAGCATGCGATCTATTACTTGAGTAAAAACTTCACAGATTGTGAAACCCATTACTCAATGCTCGAAAAGACGTGTTGTGCACTTGCTTGGGCTGCCAAACGTCTGAGACAATACATGCTAAATCATACAACCATGCTGATTTCGAAGATGGATCCGATCAAATATGTCTTCAAAAAGCAGGTGCTTTCTGGAATGATTGCCCGATGGCAGATGGTACTGACAGAGTACGATATACAGTATGTTTTGCAAAAGGCTATCAAGGGTACCGTGCTGTCAGAGTACCTGGCCGAGCAGCCAATTGATGATTACCAGCCAATGAAGTTTGATTTTCCTGACGAGGATATCATGTACCTAAAGATGAAAGACTGCGAGGAGTCGTTGCATGGTGAAGGGCCTGAGCGGAATTCCCAATGGCAATTGATTTTTGACGGGGCAGTTAATTCATATGGAAGTGGGATTAGGGCGATCATTACGACTCCCCACGGGACACACATCCCGTTCGCTGAGGTTGAATATGAGGCGTGTATCATGGGTCTCGAGGAGGCCATTGATTTGAGAATTAAAAATCTTGATGTGTATGGAGACTCCACGCTAGTCGTGAACCAGATCAAGGGAGAATGGGAGACTCGTCAGCCTAATCAGATACCGTATATGAATTATGCAAGGAGGTTGTTGCCTTTCTTAGACAGAGTAGAATTTCACATGTGTCGCGGGCAGAAAATCAGATGGCTGACGCTCTTGCGACATTGTCTTCGATGTACAAAGTTAACTTCTAGAACGATGCTCCCAGAATAGTTATCTCTCGCCTTGATAGGCCCGCTTTCATATTCGCTATTGAGGAAGCTTCCGATGGCAAGCGTGGTATTTTGATATCCAGAATTTCCTAAAGAACCAAGAGTATCCGACTGGGGCATCCAGCCGCGATAAGAAGACTCTTAGGAGATTGGCTGGCAATTTCTACTTGAATCCAGATGGTGTTTTGTACATGAGAAACCATGATTTGGTGCTATTGCGATGTGTGGATGAGAAAGAAGCTAATCTGCTTATGGAAGTGGTCCACGAGGGTACCTTCGGCACGCACGCCAGCGGACATGCTATGTCTCGAAAGTTACTGCGAGCAGGATATTATTGGCTGGCGATGGAAACAGACTGTTTCAAGTTTGCAAAGAAATGCCATAAGTGCCAGATTTACGCAGACAAGATTCGTGTGCCGCCGAGCCCTCTGAATGTTATGGCGTCCCCGTGGCCTTTCTCCATGTGGGGCATAGATATGATTGGCAAAATTGAGCCCATCGCCTCCAACGAACACCGATTCATCTTGGTAGCTATCAATTACTTCACCAAGTGGGTCGAAGCAGCGTCTTACGCCAATGTTACCAAGCAAGTAGTAGCCCGATTTATCAAAAAGGACATCATCTGTCGCTACGGAATTCCCGAAAGAATCATTACTGACAATGGTTCGAACTTGAATAACAAGATGATGAAGGAATTGTGCCAGAATTTCAAGATTGAGCATCACAACTCATCTCCCTATCGGCCCAAGATGAATGGCGTTGTCGAAGCAGCCAATAAGAACATCAAGAAGATAGTTCAGAAGATGGTTGTAACATACAAAGACTGGCACGAGATGTTGCCCTTCGCTTTACACGGTTATCGTACGACGGTACACACATCGACCGGGGCAACAACTTTCTCACTAGTGTATGGTATAGAAACTGTCCTAACATTGGAAATTGAGATTCCTTCTTTGAGAGTTTTGCTCGATGTCCAACTTAATGAGGCAGAGTGGATAAAGAACCGACTGAACCAGCTCAGTTCGATGGATGAGAAGAGACTTGCATCTATTAAATATGGTCGTTTATACCAGAGCTGGATGAAGAAAGCTTACGACAAGAAGGTGCGCCCTCGAAGCTTTCAGACGGGTGATCTTGTACTGAAGAAGATTCTCCCACCACAATCAGATCACAGGGGAAAATGGACTCCCAACTATGAAGGTCCATATATCGTTCGAAAGGTATTCTCTGGAGGAGCCTTACTGTTGTCCACCATGGATGGCGAGGATTTTACATCCCCTATGAACTTGAACGCAGTTAAAAAATACTTTGCTTAAAGAGACCCGCTGGACAGAAAAAAGAAAGTCCAGAAAAAAATGGGGCATCCCGGCGAACCAAGAAAAGAAAAAGGGTTCGGGAAAAAATTAGGGATAAAATTGAAAAGATGTACACCCGCAAAGTCGAAAATCTGAAAAGGCGACTTCGGCAAAAAAAGGGTATCCCAGTGAATTGAAAACCCGAAAAGGGCGATTCAGGGAAAAGTTAGGGATTGAAAAAGCAAATGACAGTGGTCTGAGTTTGATACTGCATTGCTTAGTGGTTTGGGAGTACCTGTGGGTCGATTATCCAAGTCAATTTCTTCCGAGGATGGAGTATCGGGAAAGCGTCGGAGTCAGGCGAGTCATAAGAGGATCAGCCCATGGTGTTTGTCTGTACCACGTTTCCGACATGTATACAAATTTCTTTGTACCTCTGTACATATTTGTATTTATTTTTGTAACTTCCTCTTTTCAGGAGTTGCATCCATTGTAAAAACTTTGCTTATTTACAGGCCCGTTATCAATAAACGCATACTATTCAGTACTGGATGTTTGTTTCTTGTTTTAACTCTTACTTTTTTGTTTGTGGAAAACGATGATGTTTTGATAAACTTGCACGTGCATAAACTTGCAGGCCTCGGCCAATAATTGTTAAAACTTTGAATTAACTGAACAATTGTCACGAATATTGACCAAGATAGTTCCTTTTGTATAAGATGTCTTGTTTTGTTCATGTTTTGCAGGGTCGTTACCTTCAAAGCAAGCAACCAAGGGATTGAGTTTCCCCAGCTAGAGTCCCTTAACATAGGAGCAGGCTCTAGACGATCTTATTCCTCCCCAGCAGATGGAAGTCGCATTTTATCCCCGGAAGAGTTGGATGCGAGTTAGTAAGCGGTCAGGCAGTGATGTGCATTCCCAGTAGTTGGTCGTGTGTACACTTAATCCCCAGCGAAGTCCTAATAGGGTACAACCAGGTTGTCAGTGGTTTGTAAGGATCATCCCCGCACAGGATTGTTCTTTCTGTTCTCCAGCAGGTTGTCTTTCCTCCAATAGGTTAATCATCCTCTGTAGAGTTCATAACTCCGGATTTGTTGAGCTATCCCCAACAAGACTGTTTCTTCCCTCAGCGGAAGTTTCGGTGTCGTTCCTTGAGCATTTATTTTGCTGAAAGGCCCATTTGCATTTGCATCGTGCATAGCATCTACCCCAAATGCGTAGCATTTCCATGTCGTATGGAGCATTACGCCATTTTCCAAACATATGCGTTTTGAAACATAAGCCAGGTTGGTTACCGCTTTGTTTTTAGGTGTTTTTTCCCTGCAGGTAATTGGAATTCTTGTTCATGATGGTTTCCGCGTATTCAAATTTTTGGCATGAGACATGTGATGATAACGTTCGTCCTATCATGTGTTCCGTCGTCAGAGTTGCTTGGTTAAGTTTCTCTTCTTCCCCAGTGGAGTTTTCCTCAGATTGCTGTTGCGTCAGCATTTTAAAAGGAAAGATTTCATGATTATACCTTTGAAGTCATTAATTGTTACCAAGGTAAGTGTCTGGCAGTTGACGCCAGAATTTCCCCAGTAGAGTTTTCCTCGGATTGCTGTTACGTCAGCGTTAGAAGATCTCGGGGATTATACCTTCGAAGTTGTTACCCATTTTTTGTTCAAGATGGATGTCTGGCAGTTGACTTTAAAATTTCCCCGCAGAGTTGCTTGTTCAAGTCTTCGGATGCTCGGTTCGCACTTTTATTTAGTGTATGCCCATTTTTGCAGAAATGGAAGGTCAGAGATATTGAGAGTTCGCACTTTTATTTAGTGTATGCCCGTTTCTGCGGAAATGGAAGGTCAGAGATATTGACAGTTCACACTTTTATTTAGTGTATGCTCGTTTCTGCGGAAATGGAAGGTTATAGATATTGACAGTTCGCACTTTTATTTAGTGTATGCCCGTTTCTGCGGAAATGGAAGGTCAGAGATATTGACAGTTCACACTTTTATTTAGTGTATGCCCGTTTCTGCGGAAATGGAAGGTCAGAGATATTGACAGTTCACACTTTTATTTAGTGTATGCCCGTTTCTGCAGAAATGGAAGGTCAGAGATATTGACAGTTTACACTTTTATTTACTGTATTCCCGTTTCTGCAGAAATGGAAGGTCAGAGATCTTGACAGTTCGCACTTTTATTTAGTATAGGCCCGTTTCTACGGAAATGGAAGGTCAGAGATATTGACAGTTCGCACTTTTATTTAGTGTATGCCCGTTTCTACAGAAATGGAAGGTCAGAGATATTGACAGTTCGCACTTTTATTTAGTGTATGCCTGTTTCTGCGGAAATGGAAGGTCAGGGATATTGACAATTTGCACTTTTATGTATGCCCGTTTCTGTGGAAATGAAAGATCGAGGATATTGATATCGCGCTTTGCGTAATGCTTCGCTCGTTTCCTCATAAACGAAAGGTCAAGGATAATATTTTGATACGGTCCTATGGCTCGGCGCCGCTTACTGTAGCGTGTGTTTGAAGATTGATTGTTGTTGATCTGGTATGTTGATTCAATGCCTGTGGTGTCACACAGGTGGTTGATGTTGAAATTAGGTTCTGTATCAGATGATTGATCAATTTGTTGCCGTGAAAACCAGATTCAATTGTCTGGATTTTGTTCCCCAAGCAGTTTGTGCAGTTTATTTCTACGGTTAGCAAATTTCCGGGTTCTTCGATATTCAACGTGTCTTTTACCTTGATTGGCTGAAAGCTGTTGCACCTCAAAATTTGCCTAACCTTTTTTCTCACCTGGTTTATGTTTCATTGCATTAGCATATCATTGGTCTAGCATTTGCATAACGTAGCATTATTCATTTAGTAGGGGATCAAGTATGGTTTATATCAAGAGGAGCCTATCTAGAGGTCTTATTCAAGCTTGAGAGGTCACCAAAGTCATCAAGAAGAGGGTTGTGTTCTTGAGAAGTTTGGTTGCTTGTATAGGGTTCATCTCCTAACTTGGGGGCCCATTGAAGACTATCAGGGAGTTGTGGAGTCTTGATCATGGATAGAGTGTTTATGGAGCTCATGGAGTTCCTTGAGGGTCATGGTAGAGCTCAGTCAAGTCATTATGCCAAGTGTGAAGAGCCACAGTTGAGGGTGTTGCAATTAGGGTTTTCATCTGAGTAGCCTTAAGTCAACTGTGCAATTGGAGGAGATTAAGACTCAATTCTAAGTATTTGTGATCATGGAAGGTTGTCTTGAGATACATGAGGTGCTATTCCAAGATCAATTCAAGAAGAATTCAAAGTGTGAGGAGTTGCTAAACTAGGGTTCTCAGGGTAAAATCCCCTATTTAGTGCCTATCTTCCAGACCAATCATCTCAAGATACAAGTTTCATCTCAATTTATGTACAAAATGGAACTTGTAGAGCATGTTCTTAGCTTTAATTTGAGTACTAGAAGTCCTCCATTGGATTTATAGAACTCAAGTTATGATCCAGACAAGTTACAGGTCATCAGATGACTGTGAAATTTGTCTGCAAAGCCAACCAACTTCCAATGAACGTTTGACGTAGAAGGATATTTTTCCTCAACTTTTGGCCAACATGAAAGTTGTAGGGCTTGATCTTAGCTTTCCAAATTGTACTAGAAGTCTTCCATCTGATTTGTAGAACTCAAGTTATGAGGTTTACAAGTTAGGGGTATTTTGGGAAAGTAAGATTATAGGTCATTTGGCATTATAGGTCATTTTCTCTATCTTCCACACTTCAAATGGAGTTTTTCCAACACAAAACTTGCTCAAAATGGGATTTTAAGGTCAACCATGTATCCATGAGGCATTGATTTGGCTTGGGGCAAGACTTGGTTTTGAGAAATTTGACAAAGGGGAAATTAAAAGGATTTAAAGGTGAAAATTTCAAATTAATTCATATATGCTCAAGACAATGCAAATGAGTGCTCATTTTGACTAGAAATATCATTTTGAACACAATGGCAATATTAGAAAGTCAATTTGGGGCATATTTCATGACATTTCACTTTGTTACTTCATGGATAAGTAACACATCAAAGGTTGGTCATATGATGCAAACAAGGAATCAATTTGATCCCTACACTCTCCACAGTCCACAAACCTTACATGAGAAGCTTCTTGGAGAAGGAATTGACTCAGATTCGTGTACACCATGATTGAATTTTCAAGCAAAAGTGAAAATTTGGATATCCTGAATTGGGCTTTCCATGGGCCTCTAGAACCTTCCATTCACCTCTATATAAGTTCAGAACAAGGTTCAGTGCAAGGTTGGTGATCATTTGCAGTTGAAGCCAGAGATTGTAGTGAGAGTTTCAAGATCAAAATTGAAAATCGTGTTTTCCATTCTAGAGCTTTTCAGAGCAAATCAAGGTTTCCAATAGCTTTATCCTTCATCAAGGAACGATTCTGCATCATCTGGAAGCAAGAATCATAGTGGAACTGATCCAATTTCAAGCTACAAACCAGGTATACACTTTTCACGTTTACACTAATTTTAGGTTGGTTTAACATGATTTGAATTGTGGTTAAGCTTTAGGAAGATGACTAGATGGATTTTAGATCATAATTGTGGAGTTTAGAGACAAATTAAAGTGTGAACAACTTTCTGTTTGGATGTGAATCTCTCTGATCTTGAGGTGTTAGCTTGATTTAGATAGTTTAGGACGATCTGTGATGAATGAGGAGAAGATCTGTGGCTTAATTTTGAGGTTTGGTGACGATCAATAATGTGATGAGTTTTCTGTTTGCCTTCGTGTTTCAAAATCTATAGAGAATTAGCAAAAAAGGATGTGAGATTTGGAATCAGCATGAAAAATGGAAGAGAACGGTATAGGTTTTGTTGTGAATTGATGACCTGTAACTGGTAGCTCACCGGAGAAGACGGTGGCGCGGCCACCGGACCACCTTCTGGTTTGCCTGAGAATCTTCCCTCCATCTAAAGTTTTAAACGAGGACGATGAGCCCTGGCCCTTGGATCATTGGAAAATGAAGACTTAGTAGCCCAATCTAACGCACGAGATTCAATCTGAGGTTGGACTTTGAACAAGCGAAACGCGTGCATTTCATTAATGCGCTGGTGTGCTGGTGATCCTTGGATGAGCTGACAAAGTCTCCAGATCCAACGTCCCTCTTATTTTCTCGGCTTTTATTTTTCTTTTATTCATTTTTGATTTATTTTAATTGCTTTCTCCATTTTTAATTCATAATAATTTCATTTTTGATTAGAAAAATACAATAAAAATATGTGCATGTTCCTGATTTTATTTCTGATTTTCTGGTGCTTTTAGATTTTATTTTCATGCAATTTTCAATTTTAATATTTTTTTTTTTGCATTTTCTTTAATTCTTTAATTTTGGCATATTTCCTCATTTTCTTGCTGATTTTTGTTTGAGTGATTGGTATAGAATTTAAGTGAGATTTTTGGCTGGCTACTAGTATAGAGATGCATGATCCCTTAGGAATCATTTCATAATTTTTAGATAACTTTAGGACTTATTTGGATTAGGTTCCCATGACCTTCCATTTTAGGGTTCCCCTTTGATAACTTTGTGATTTAGGATTTCTTTAGTGGCTTTCCCTTTAGATTCAATCCCTGATTTTTTTACTATAGATACCTAACACATGTAGGTTCCCTTAGAAAATTTTATAGGATTTCAGAAGTAGTTTTGGTATTTTAAATAGATTTAAAACCTAGGCTAGTTTTAATATGCTTCTAACATGACTTCTCCTTTAGAATGACCTCAATGGTGGCCCATAGCATAAGATAAATTTTCCATTCCTTTTGGATAGTGCTTTACACATATAGAGGCTTCTGTTTGCTTGATTGTGGTGTTTGGTTTTGGTGTTTAGACCTCCTTTTAGTAGCTTTCTTGTAGCTTAAGTAATTAATGGTTCAGGAAGAGCTTTAGTTTTGATTTCTCTTTCTTCAAATGAACATGGATTGCCTTAATTGCTTTCCATTCTCATCCAATGATTCAAGGTTCCTATGTGGAAGCCTCATCCTTCCTTTGGATGGATGTGTGGCATATCACAAGAGGTAGAACCTTTGAGGATGCCTATCTCAGATGTATGGTTGAGTGCCATGATGGATTCCCTTGGTCTCCATCATTCTTCCCATCATTACGCAATAATCTTGAGGCTTGATTATCATCTCTCTTGGTGGATCTTTTGAAGCTTGAAGATGAAGTCTTCTCTTGAAGATAGATTTGGCATGGAGATCAACTATAGGCTGTGGATTTGTTTTGCTGTTAGACTGCTTTGCTGTTGAGATGCTTGTCTGCTGTTTGTTTGTTGTATTTCATGATTGTTCTGCTGTACTTGTGTGACTGCTTGGTGTGTTGCATTAGATTAGGCCTCATGTAGATAATTCTAGGCCTAAGAGCATCCTAAAGGTTGAGTTTCTCCCTTTGCTTGTCTGCATTAGAGGTTGAGCATGTCTCCCTCTGCTTGACTGTTATTGTTTGGCTTTACTTGCTGGCTTAAGGTTGAGTCTGTCTCCCTTGCATGTGTTTTGTGTGGCTTTTGTTTGTATGCTCTAGAAGTTGAGTTTGTCTCCTTCTGCTTGTATTGTTGCATTGCATGCATTTTACTTACTGTTATTTCTTTTCAGTTATTTCTTTTGATGTTGCTTTCCTTTGCCATGTTCCCCTAGGAACTCTGGCTTCTCTTGTTCAAGAGAAGTTATGACAGACATTAGGGTTCTAACCATGCATGATAACATTAGGTAGTTCCCTCCTAACCTCAATCATAGGATCAACTTTGCATGAAAACTTTAGGATTGAATCAGTTCCCCTTTAGTGCGTCCTTTCTCTTCTCATCTTCAAACAAATCAAAATACAGTAATAAAGGTTAATTGATGTCGTACGCTACGAGCCTTAAGCTACTTGAGAAAGGGTTGTTGGAGAGTTTCTTTTCAACATCTTGGATGTTTAGTATGGCACCCTTCGGGTGACATGCGACGCATTCACTCTCAGGTCATAGTCTCTAGTGCGATATTAGTTGCAGACATCCGTAAAAGATACTTCTTCTAAAAAACAGAAAACAAAGATCAAACTCTTTTTGTACTCTTGGACCTTTAATCCCTAGAAACCATTTTTAGAAGGAGAGTTTTGTTAACTCCTGGTTCTACCTCAAACGGTAAACGCCTAAGTCTCCATCGAGCGAGCTGCATACATCAACTGCTGGAACTGTCTGTTAACCCTACTCGGATAAAAAAGACAAACCTGTGTCCCTGTTATCCCGAACTACGTTTGCTCTGATCTTTCACGCCGTGCGAAAGTACGTGGGCACGAGATGCGATATCTCGGCGAGCAACCTCCCTCCGTAACCTGTAGTTTGGCGAACTACGTTGACTATGATTTCTTGTTCCAGACGGGAATACGTAGGCATAGAACTGATGTATTCTGCTGAGTCATTTTCTTTTCTTTTCAGACTAGACTTTTAGCATAGATAGATAAAACCAACCCATCAGATAAACATAACAAGCGTGGATCCCATCGAGTACGATGGACGTGAGGGGTGCTAATACCTTCCCCTTGCGTAACCGACTCCCGAACCCAGACGATGGTTGCGATGACCTTGTCTTATACCTTTTCGTCAGGTTTTTCCGATCGTTTCCTTTCCCTTTCTGTGGGATAAATAACGAAAGGTGGCGACTCTTCTGTTTTACCGGCACCTTATTTTCGCGGTAGCGACACACCTCCTCATGAATCATCACGAAATCTCTCCACTATGATCCTAAATCGTTCTAGGTTGCATCTACAACTTAACCACATGCGGATTTCAATCTAAACATGCCTAAATTAAGAGCAGTTTGGAAGAATAAAAACCTGGAAAAAAGCTTCAAATTGGAGCAGTTGCAGGTCGATTCTGGGCTTCAAAAGGTGCAAAAACCTTCAATCAATGATCCTGGTGCTAACTGTAACTTCAATTCATCTTGAAAACCACTGAATTGCAAAACATGATTTGGAGTTTGAAGCTATGATCTCTAACTGCCACAACTGAAATCTCAATTCCTTCCAAAAAACTATCTGAACACTATCAGGAACTTAAATAGAACTGATTTGGATCTTAAGATGGCCTAATCATGGCCCAAATTGGAGAATCCAAAATTTCCTTTTTCTTCAAAATTCACCTATGGCATACACACATTATGGCTCTGTTTCCTCTCAAAATTTGCTCTAATTCATTGCATAATACTCCTGGGTTATGAATGGACCAGACTGAGGGCTTGAATGGATCCAATGGCCAAGATTTGTCATGTTACTTCATCATGAAGTAATTCATCCAATGTCCATGACATGAACCTCAAATCACAAATGTGAAGTTTCCATTTTCCTTAAAATATCCTTTCCAATCAAAATAAGCACAAACTTGTGAAGTTTTGAGCCATTACAGTTTATTTTGAATTTTCCTCTTCATTAATGCTTTTAATGATCCTTTTCTCTAAATTTCTTCACACTCTCCCATCTTCAATCCATATCAAGGGATGTTTGGATCATGGTTGGACTAAAAACACCATTTTAAACAACTTTCTAGTTAAACAATTATTCATTTGAGGTGCCTAAATTGGTGAAATGGACTCATAGTTCAAAATGACTTATAATTCCAAATACCCAAAATACCCCTGACTTGTCAAAGCCATATCTCGAGTTCTACAAATCCAATCATGGACGTCTAGTACTCTATAGAAAGCTAAGAGAATAAGGAACAACATTCATGTTGACCAAAAGTTCATAGGAATCATCCTTCTAGGGCAAAAGTGTCATGCAAGTTGGGTAACTTTCAAGCTCCAAATTCACATGCCTCAGATGACCTGTAACTTGTCTGGCTCATAACTTGAGTTCTATAAACCTTATCAAGGACTTCTAATACTCAAATTAAAGCTACACTCATGCTCTACAACAATCATGTTGGGGTCAAGCTGATATGAAAATCACATCTTGAGCTCTGTGGTCTTGAAGATTGGCACTAAACCAGGGGATTTTACACTGTCAAGCATAGCAACCCTAGCCTAGCAACTCCTCACACTCTTCATTCATAATGATTCGACCTTGGCATCATCCCTTAGGCATATTAATACATCAATCCATGATCACATGGATCTTGAGTTAGGTCTCAACCTTCTTCAAATCATCAGTTATCCTTGGGTCATCCAGATGAAACCCTAGTTGCACCAATCATGGTTATATCCTCTTATTCTCAACATAATGACCTGTTTAGGCTTCCAAATGAACTTCAACATTTCTCATGAGATCTCTCAAGTCCTCAAGTCCAACTTCATGGCCTCAGACTCATTTGATGATCTTCCCACAACTCTCAAGTTAGGAGGCCTACCCACTTGGTTTCAACCACTCTCTCTAAGGATCTTAGACTTCTCTGATAAGGATATCAACCCTTGAACACTTGAATAACCTTCTTAGCTAGCTTCATAGTCTTGTATAGCTCTTGGTTAATAGTCATACCTCTTGATCCCCTGAACACATGTCAATGAAATGCAAATGATAATGCTAATGTGAATGAAATGAAACATAAGCTAGGTAAAGAAAGGTTGGGCAAATTTTGGGGTACAAAAAGTGCATTGGTTATTGTTTGTAATTCATGTTGCACTAAAGACTATGACCTAAGCGCGAATGTGCCGCATATCGTCTAAAGGACATACGCTAAACACTCTAGATAATTAAGAGGAGGCCCCCCAATCACCATTTCCCAAGTACTAAAGGCTCGTAATGTACAACAATCCTTAACCTTTATTAAGTATTTTAAGAGAATTTAAAGATGAGAAGAGAAAGACATTCTAAAGTGAGACTAAGACTCAACCTAGTGTTCTCATACAAAATGCGCCTATGATTGGGATGAAAGGGAATGCTACCTAATTTTGTCATACATGGGTTCAATCCTAAGGTCTATCATAATCTCAAAATATTAGAGATCCTAAGGGAACATGGCAAAGAAGAAAGAAGCATGAAATAAGAAAGATGCAAGGATGCATATGGAATGCAACATACAAGCAAAGGGAGGAAAAAGTTTGGGGTAAACACCTCCACAAGCACATCTCAACCTTTATTAATGCAAGAAGAAATGAAAAAGCAAAGAAGAAAGCAATCCAAAAGAAAGCACACAATTGCACACAAGAGTGGGATGAAAATGGGAGAATAAATCATACAACCATTCACACATCAACCACAATGCCCAAAGGCAAACCAAATGAAAAGAAAAGAGGACATAATTTAATGGGAGAATGGGAGGCAATATGAGAACCAAAGGAACTCATAAGGGCACTCAACCAAAGGCAAGCCCTAAATCATGTAAGAAAAAAACAAAAGAAGCCCTCAAGGAAGCACCATTCATGACATGCTTCAAGTACCTCCAAAGGAGGGACTAAGCTTTCTCAAATGGGATCCCAAAGTCATTGGACAGAGGTGGGGATGAGAGGAGAATGTGCATAAATCAAAGATCAATCACATTAAAAGAGAATGCAAACATAAGCATGGAAGAAGACCTAAGTCATTCAATACATTCAACATTCGAAGCTCAAATGGAAAGTCAAAAAAGAATGCGAACTTCAACAAGTAATGAACAACTTTATGACCTAAAAATGAACATCCAGTAAGCTCAATATGTTAAAATATTAATCAACAAGAGTTAGGAGTTCAATGGATCCACAAAGGTCATTTCCAAATCAAACTAGGTCAAGTACTTGTGTGAACCTCCCTTAGAAGTAACCTAACTTGCAAGTCACCTCAAAAATAGGAAAAAGGCTCAAAAATAACCAAATAAAATCTCAAATGATCACAAATGAGTTGGCAACCAGAGGCCAAAAGCACAAGGGCAATGTTACATCAAAGCACCACCAAAAGAAATAAATCCCCAAGGTGTACCACTTTGAAATGGAAGAATCGAGGGTCAACAAAAATGCCATAAAACTCAAACTGAAATGACTTGACCAGGGGTAAAATTGCCCTATAAAATTCTTCAACTCATCATGGATGTGAGTAAAAAATTTCAATCATTGGAGAGAAATATTGATCAAGAAACAAATCAAGAACAAACATGATCAAGAAAATGATCCAAATAAAACACTTCCAAATGATTATTCCTTTTTTTAATTGAAAAATATTCCAAAAAATAAAATAAAAATTTCCTAAAATTAGTTAACATCTTGAAATCTCCTAAAAGTATTTTTGTAGAATTTGATTTCATTTGGAAGCATTTGAAATGAATTAAAATCAAACAGATTGAAAAATAAAAAATAAAATAAAATAAAATAACATGCGGTGCAAATAGAAAGGGATCTCAGTTCAAAACATTGGGCCTCAAATAAAGAGAGGTGCAGATAGCACTCAAAGCCCATCAGATCCAGCTGCATGAAGCGCAACGTTTCACTAAAGTGACTTGGCAGTCAAGATGCCACGCGCGTAGGCAGCTCTCATCTGAGCTGTCCACCAAGTGCAGTCAACGATTCAACGTATCCAGATGGCATGACACGCAAGCAACAAATGAAATAACCAGACACCAGAGCACTGTGCTCTGGTCGTCTTCTTCGGCACACCTGGCCGGAGCCAAGATCCAAAAACTTCACCAAATCTTGCGAAATGATATACCAAATTAATCCTTACACAATGTAGATCATGATTCTACACTTAATTTTCATTTATCACTCAAGAATAAGGAGAATCAAAGCATTAAATATTCAAGCATCACAACTGAGTTGCATCAAACAACAACCTAACCTATCCAGAATCTGCCTACATACATAGGACTTCAATATGCAACAAAAATGGCAATGAATGGATGCATAACGAGTGAGAAATCTTGAAAAGTAAATTACCTAACGGAGCCTCTTCGTTGGGGCTTCAATTATGCTTAAGCTTGCGCAAAAAGATGCAAAAATGTTCAATGATCTTCAAGGAAGAGAATGATGATCTTGATTTGGCTTGAATTGGCTTGAATTCCAAAATCACGATTTCACTTTGTTCTTGAATATTTCAACTGCTCCCAAGCTTCTCTTGCATGAAAATGGCTGAATGAAGCTTCATTCTTCATCAGAAGCTTTTATATTTTGGATCCATGAGAGTTTGGAGGCCCAATTTGGCCTGTTATAGTGAACTGAAGAAATCCAAAGTTGGAAGTTCAAGATTTATGTCCACATGCAAAAATGGCTCCAATTGCCTTGTTTTTGATTCAAATCACTTGCTGAGACTTTGGTTTGATCTTGTGGCTGGAAATTATCCCTTGAATTGATCCAATGGTTGATATTGGATGTGAAGCTTCACCATGAAGTTACTTGAATTTGCTCGTGTTTTAGCTTGCACCACTCCAATCCAACTTGTGCATCTTACTTAGTATGATAACGGGACTCAAAATATGCATAAATATGACATGAAAAGGGATTAAAAACAATTCAATTCAAATCATGACTTTAAAGTCCTTTTTCTTTGATTTTCCTTCACCAATCTCCAAACCATAGCATAATTCAATCCAATTTGATGTTCCATGATGGAATTGAGCTTATTTGAAGCAAGTTTCATGTTGGAGAAATTTTCATTTGAAGTGCACTAGATCATGAAATGGACCTATAATGAAAATGACCTATAATCTCACTTTCCCAAAATACCCCTTCCTTGCAAGCTTCATAACTTGAGTGCTACACATGAGATGAAGGACTTTTAGGTATTTTTAGAAATCTAAGATCATGAGGAACAACTTTCATATTCATCAAAAGTTGAGGTGAAACATGATTCTAGGTCAAAAGTGCCTTGGAAGTTGGTTGACTTTTGTTGACTGAAAATACATTCATCTGAGGACCTATAACTTGTCAGCATCATAACTTGAGTTCTAGAAACCCAATTGATGAGTTCTAGTACTCAAAAGAATGCTAAGAACATGTTCTACACGTCTCGTGTTTGCATCAAAATAAGATGAAACTTGTATCTTGATATATGTGGTTTTGAAGTTAGGCACATTACAGGGGATTTTACACTAACAAGCTTAGAAACCCTAATTTAGCAACTTCTCACACTCTTGATTCTTCCTGAATTGATCTTGAAATAACATCTTAGATGCTTCATCACAACTATCCATGACTCTAATGACTTGGAATTGAGTCTTAAAATCCTTCAAATTCACAGTTGATCTTGCACTAGGCAGATGAAACCCTAGGTGTACAATCCTCTGTCTGCAACCTCTTGCACATGATGTAACAACTTGGATAAACTCCAAAATGGCTCTCAAAGCACTCCATGAGCTCCCACGACATTCCCCATCCATGACCATGGACTCACAATCCTCTGATAATCTTCAATTGGCCTCCAAGATAGGAGATAAACCACAACTATCCATCCACTCCCTCAAAGAGCTTTGACCTTCTCCTACTGATGATAAGCACTTGATAACCTGAGTAAACACTATTACTTAGGCTTAGACCCATTGGTAAAATTCTCTTGAATGCACACCTCTCTTGATCCCCTACAAATGAACAATCATATGCAAATGCAGATGCTAGAAGATGCAATGAAACACAAACCAAGTAAAGAAAAGGTTGGGCAAATTTTGGGGTGCAATAGTTGTGCGCTAACATGGGCTGCTAGGCGTCTCAGGAAATACACGATATGTCACATTACTTTGTTGATCTCGAAAATGGATCCAATAAAGTATATTTTTGAAAAGCCTGCTCAGACTAGAAGACTTGCCCATTGGCATATGTTGTTATCTGAATACGACATCCAATATGTGACTCAGAAAGCTATTAAGGGTAGTATCCTATCAGATTATCTTGTAGACCAACCGATTGAAGATTATGAGCCTTTAAAGTTTGACTTCCCTGACAAAGACATTATGTTAGTGAAGGACTATGAAGAGCTAGATCCTGATGAAGGTCCCGAGCCGGGTTCCCATTGGAAGATGATGTTTGATGGTTCTTCTAATTACAGTGGGCATGGTATAGTCACCGTATTGATGAATTCGAATGGTGGTTATTGTCGGTACTGCGAAAATCAACGCCGGCTATGACAGAAGAGTTGCCACCGTGCGTTATTTATCCCACAAGAGGGAAAGGAAACGATCAGAGTAAACCTAATGCAAAGAGGGAAAAGAATGGTCATCGCAACCAAATGCTGGATTCGGGAGTCGGTTACGCAAGGGGAAGGTATTAGCACCCCTCACGTCTGTCGTACTCGACGGGATCCACGCTTGTTTACTATCTAAGGGTGTGTTATTCTGTCTACTCTAAAGGTCTTGGTTAAAAAGAAAAGAAAATGACTCGGCAAAGTATCGCACTTTATGCCTACGTATTCCCGTCTGGAACGAGAAATCAGAGTCAGCGTAGTTCGCATACCTACGGGAAAGGAGGGGAGGGTTGCTCGCCAAGATACCGCATCTCGTGCCTACGTACTTTCATACGGCATGAAAGATCAGAGCAAACTTAGTTCGGGCTACGAAAGACACAAGCTTGTCTGATAGTTTTTATCTCCTTCTGAAAAGGGTTTTCCTGATTAAGGGTCCAAGAGGACAAAACAGAGTTTGAATGTTTGTTTGAGTTTTTTACGAGAGAAATGTTTTTTAGTCTGTTTGCAACTTGCACTGCACTAAAGACTGGTGATCTGAGAGTGACTATGTCGCATGTCACCCTAAGGGTACCATACTAAGCAGCCAGATTACTGAAGAGTGACCCTCCAACAACCTTTTCTCAAATAGCTTAAGGCTCGTGGCGTACAACACGTGTTATCCTTATTACTGTGTTTTTTGAAGTGCTTTGAGATGAGAAGAGAAAGACCCTAAAACTATGGCTGAAAGGGAAACCAACCTAATGTTGTCATGCATGGTTCATAAACCTAATGTCTGTCATAATTTCCTCTTGCACAGAGGAAATCAAAGATCCTAGGGGAAAACAACAAAAAAAACAGCAAGCCAATACAGTAAACAGTGAACATGCATGCAATGCAGCAATACCATTGAGGCAGGAGAGAAAACAATAGGCAAGAGGAGACAAGCTCCACCTCAAACCTAGAGGTAATCAGCACAATTAAACAGACAATACAGAGAAAAAACAAAAGACTCAGGGGAGGCAGCTCAGGCAGCAGTACCAAACTCCTAGAGCAAACAACAACAGCAACTCTAAACAACAAAGTTGAATGGACAGCAAAATTGACAGCAAAATCCTCCTCTTCAAGCAAACTTCTATCTTCAAGCTTCATCAATCTTCAAGCTCCAAAAAGCACACTCCAAGAGGAGGATTAATCATCAAGATCAAGTTATAATGTTAAAGAACTTAATGACAACCAAAGGAAATCACTAAGAACTGAACATTGCAAATGAAAGATATCCTCAAAGTTCTACTCACTTGGGAATACCACTCATCCCTCCTAAGGAGAGATGGAGCTTCCCAAGAAGGACCATGTGTCATTGGATAGAATAGAGGCAAACAATGCACTCCATGTTTGAAGAAAGAAACAAAACTAGGTCTAAGGCACTTCCTAAAACCCTAATTTCCTAAACTCCTAAACAAAAGCTCCACAAGAGGAAAAGTATTCAACTCCAAGCTTCAATATTCAATACCATGCATCTTCAATGAATCCAGAAGCTCCAACAAAAAGAACTCAAGCTCAAACCAACTCCAAGGCAACCAACAAAGCCAAACAAACCAAAGCACTCAAGAGAGGAATTCATAAACACAAGCCACTTGCAAAATACAACTAAAATAGAAAATGAAATTGAAAAAATCTAATAAAATTCCTAAGTGAACATGAATATTTCAACAACCTAATGTAAAAATATTGAAGCCTAAATCAACTTCTAAGTTATCTAAACAATTCCTACATTGAGATAGTTCAAGGGAATCCACAAATTTGGGAGGGTTCTAATCTCAATCCCTAAAACAGATCCTAATACTGTTCTAAAAATCCAAGAAAAATTCTAAGGGAACATGCATGTCTACCCTAACACATATTAAAAAATCAAAGCCAAACCCTAAACCAAATGAGAGGACTAAATTCCACAAAACAGATGGTTAATTATGCCAAATTAAAAGAAATAACAAAAATAAGAAAAATCACATTAAATTGAAAAATGCATGAAATTGTATTTTGTTAATCCCAGAAAATCACAAATTCCATAAGGATCATGAGGATATTTTTAAAATAATTTTCTGATCAAAATTGGAATTTATATGATTTTTGGAATAACAAGGCAATTAAAATAAAGCAAAATAAAATAAAAATGAATTAAAGCTGAGATAAAACAAAAGCCATTGGATCAGTCAACAAGTCAAGGATCTGGACGCGCCACAGCTTGCCAGCGCATTAAGTGATGCGCTGCATTTTGAATTAAAATCTCCTCTCCTTAGATTAAAACACAGGCGTTGGATCTGGGTTGGAGTCAAAGGTCAAGGCAAGATCCTATGGTCCAAACATCATCTTCTCCAAATCTCAGGCAGGCCAGGTGGAGATTCAGGCTGGTGGTTGGTGGTGGCCGGAGAAGACTCCGGTCATCTTCTCCGGCGGGAGTCCAGGTTCAGGCAACCAAAAATAACAAACTATACACCAAATCAACTCAGTTTTTCACGTACATTCCAAATCCATCATCAAAATCATCTAATTCTCAACACATAATCAAACACGAAGCATAGTTCAGAAATAGCATCCTCAACAACTTTCACTAAAATCAAAACTAATGGTATAGATCTCTTCATCTCATTGCTTACATCAACCTGATCTAAACATCTAACATTAAAAGCTTATGAATCAAGAGATTCAAGTCCAAACAGATCAGCTATGTCATCTTCAATCATCACCAATTGAGTTCAAATCAAGCCTAAAACGATCTATGTCATGTCTAGATCCTAACCACAAGTTCAAATCTAACTGAATCATGCTAAATCATACTGAATTTTAAGAGATGCAAACCTGGTATAGATCTTGAAACAGAGGTACTTAGAGCTCGTGGCTTGCTTCCAAATGCTCCAGATAGCTTCAATGATCCACAAGGAAGAGATTGCACACCTCAATTTGGCTTGAATTGGTCTGAATCTGAGAATTCGATTTCAACTTGCAGTTGAGAAAATTTTCTTGCTCTTGCTTGCTCTGGCGCGAAATGAAGCTCAAAATTGATCTGAACTCACTCTAATGAATATATAGAAGAGTTTCATGGGCCTTTGGATCCAAGTTGAAGCCCAAAACAGTGATTTGCATTTTCCGATTTTTCCTTCAAAATTCAATATGACAGTCGTGCATTGCAAGCTTGGCATTGGTTCTAGAAGTTTCTAACACCTTGCTTATGCCATTTAGAATGAGTTTGGATGGAGAAGTTGGCCTGAATTGCTTTGTACCTTGATTTTGCATATGTAACTTACAAGTGAAGTAACCATATGCTATCTCTCAAAACTTGAACTAAACTCCAAATTATGGTATTTCCAATGATCTTAGAATGCAATTTCCAATCAAAAAATACACTTACTTGCTTGGTTTTGGTTTTGTAACACAAAATCCCATTTTTCCCTCCTTTTCATATTTGAAAATTCTTCATTTTCAAGCCATTTCAAATGTCTTTTTGATATGAGCCAAAACAAACTATCATGACCACTTGGTTGCACTCAAAACATCATTCCAAGAAACTTTCATGTTGAGCAATTTTCCATTTGAAGCTTGCAAGTTGGAGATTTTGGCCCATGCTTGAAAATGACCTATAATCTCACTTTCCTAAAATACCCCTAACTTGTAAACCTCATAACCTGAGTTCTACAAATCAGATGGATGAATTCTAGTACAATTTCGAAAGCTAAGATCATTAGGAACAACTTTTATGTTGGCCAAAAGTTCAGGTGAAACCTCTTTCTAGGTTAAAAGTTGCTTGGAAGTCAAGTGACTTTCACAGATAAATTTCACATTCATCTGGTGACCTGTAACTTGGCTGGGCCATAACTTGAGTTCTACAAATCCAATGGAGGACTTCTAGTACTCAAATTAAAGGTATTGAGATGATCTACATGTTTCATGTTGGCCAAAAATCCATTTGAAACTTGTATCTTGACTTATGTAGCTTTGAAGTTAGGCACTAAATAGGGTAATTTGCACTGAAACCCTAATTTAGCAACTTCCCACATTCTTAATTCTTCTTGATTTGATCTTGGCACAACACCACAAATGTCTTATCACATCATTCCATGAACTCCATGACCTCAAAGTAGGCTTGAATGCTTTTCAATTGCATAATTGACCTAGGGTTGATCCAGATGAAACCCTAATTGTCTGCACTTCAACTGTAGCTCTTGCATTTGACTTGATGACTTGATTCAGCTCCAACATGGCCCTCTAGGCATTCTATGAACTCTATACACATCTCATACTCACACCTCATGCTTCACATCCCCTTGATGGTCTTCAACTGATCAAGATCTCCCACCACCTCCTGATGACTTGGATGACTTCTCAAGCATGGGTAAGATTGCTTGCTAGGCTTCTCTTGATAATAATCACACTTGATCTCCTATTGGATGAATGATATGCCATGATATGAAAATGATAGAACTATGCAAATGACAATGCAATGAAACATAAACCAGGTAAAAGATGTTGAGCAAATTTTGGGGTGCAACAGTTATACCCCATTTACAGCAAGGTTAGATTTTGAATGTACAAACAGTATTGCCGAATATGAAGCATGCATACTTGGCCTTGAAGCAGCAATTGACCTTCGAATCAAAATTCTTAAGGTGAGTGGAGATTCAGCTTTGGTAATTTATCAAGTCAAAGGTGAATGGGAAACCAGAGATGAAAAACTGATCCCATATAGAGCCTACATTATTGAAATGATTGAGTACTTTGACGAGATTACTTTCAAGCATGTCCCGAGGAATGAAAACCATATTGTTGATGCGTTAGCCGTGTTAGCCTCAATGTGGAAAGTCAGATTTATTAATGTTGCTACACTCATTCGGATTGAATGCAAGACTGAGCCTGCCTATTGTCAGATGGTTAAAGAAGAAACCGATGACAAGCCATGGTTCCACGACATTAAGAATTATTTGCTAAAGCAAGAGTATCTAGTGGATGCTACCAATCTTGACAAGAAGACTCTGAGAAGACTAGCATCAAAGTTTTTCCTCAGCAATGATGTGTTATATAAAAGAAACTATGATATGGTTCTGCTTAGATGTGTTGCCAGACGTTAAGTAGACATGTTACTTCAGGAAATTCATGAAGGAAGCCTTGGAACTCACGCCAATGGTTATGCTATGTCTAAAAGGATTTCGAGGGCTGGATATTACTGGTTGACCATGGAATCAGATTACATCCAATATGCCAGAAAATGCCATAAATGCCAAATTTATGCGGATAAGGTGCATGTACCTCCAACGATGTTGAATGTTTTATCATCACCTTGGCCTTTCTCAATGTGGGGAATTGACATGATTGGGGAAATTGAGCCTAAAGCTTACAGCGGTCACCGATTCATCTTAATTGCCATCGACTACTTCACAAAATGGGTAGGAGCTGCTTCTTATGCCAACGTAACCAAGCAAGTGGTTGCTCGTTTCCTCAAGAAAGAAATTATCTGTCATTATGGAATTCCAATCCGAATCATAACAGATAATGGGACCAATTAGAACAATAGAACCATGAAGGATTTGTGTGAAAGTTTCAAGACCTCACATCAAAATTCTTCTCCTTACCGTCCTAAAATGAATGGGACTGTTGAAGCTGCAAACAAAAAGATCAAGAAAATCCTGCAAAAGATGGTAAAGACTTACAAAGATTGGCATGAAATGCTACCATTCGCTTTACATGGATACAGAACTTCAGTGCGAACTTCGACAGGGGCAACCCCTTTCTCATTGGTGTATGGAATAAACGCCATTCTCCCCATCAAAGTAGAGTTACCTTCCTTAAGGGTATTGATGGAAACCAAGCTTGATGAAGCAGAATGGGTCCGAGATAGATTTGACCATCTTAATCTCATAGACGAGAAGCGCGAGACTGCAATGTGCCATGGTCAGTTGTACCAGAAATGGATGAAGAGAGCCTTTGACAAGAAAGTCTGAATCCGAGAATTCTGTCAAGGAGAAATTGTACTCAAAAAGATCTTGCCAGTTCATAAAGATATGCATGGGAAATGGATGCCCAATTATGAAGGCCCATTTGTTGTGAAAACAGTCTTCTCCGGAGGATCATTAATTCTCACAATAATGGATGGTGAAGAGCTTGCACATCCTGTGAATTCTGATGCAGTTCGAAAATATTATGCCTAAAAGAACCCGTTAAGTCGAAAACCTAGAAGGGAGAATTAGGCAACAATGGGTATCCCGGTGGATCACAACCTATGAAGGAGATCCAGGCAAAAATAAGGGATGAAGGATAAAAAATAATAATAGCTCACTAAGCTGAAAACCCGAAAGGGCGGCTTAGGAAAAAAATGAGCGTCCCGGTGGATTGAAAACCCGAAAGGGAGGTCCAGACAAAAGTTAGGGACAAAGGCATTTCACTGCATCAGACGACGCCGATCATTGCAGAACATCAGATCAACTCCAATACAATCGCTCTTGTGAGAAGCAGGATTTTGGGTAGTCTTAGTTATTAGGGCCAGTAGAGGTCGTTGGATTCAATGTAACCTTTCCCTATTGCCAATTTCAAATGTAATACTCCATGGAGCTTTGCCATTAGCAAGCTACCACTCTTCAATAAAATCAAACTTTTTGTATATCTCTAATTTCATTTTTGTTATGCAAAATGTTATTGGTCAATAATAATTTTGAAAGTGAAAAGTTTTCAAACTTAAAACCGTTTTTGAAAACACTTGAAAAAGAATATAAAGTTTCTTTGATATGTGGAAATATATGAAGTTCATTGTTCCCCATAAAGTCTTAATGTTGCAGAAGCACTTTTAGACCATTGTTCAGCAAATCCCCAGCGAAACATAAGATGACAACACTTTTGGACCGATCCTGGAATCTCCAGTGATTTTCAAGACTGCAGAGAATTTCCCTGGTATTCTCCAAATGATACATGTTTACTATTGAGGATCTACTCCCCAGTGGAATCATCTTTTTCCTCACTGGAGTTGCTAGACTTTCCCCAGGAAGCTGCCTAGCTCCACACTTCCCCGACGAAGCGGATATTCATTTTATCCCCGGAGCTTTCAGATCCTAAGAAGGCTCTCCCCAATGAATAGATATTCTTTGATAAGAATTCAGTTTCATGATGGCAATCCCTCAAGTGAAGTTATGACATCATATCCCCAAGTGGAATATTTTTCTCCCTAGAGAAATTTAGAACTTTGAAGAAAGATTATGGTTCCGCCATCGACTTTCTATCAATCTCTGGATAGATGTACCTTTATAGAGGTCGTTGGGTATCTTTGTCCCTTTGTCAGCATAAGCATATGCATAAGCATATACATTTCATTTTCATTTAGAGATACGCATGGACATATGCATTAGCATCTGCATGTTTGCTATTCTTATCGTCTTTTGTCGTTACTTTGGCTGTGGTTACCGCCAAATAGATGGGTTGTCTATTCTCTCCAAGTAGAGTTGTCAACTTTAGGCATAAAAATACCTACTATTTCCAGTTTCCCCACAGAGTTTAACCCTCGTGGATGATGGTTATTTCAGTTATCTTCTCCACGTCTGGATGAGATAAGTCCCATTTGAGTTCACTCTTCAATGGTTGGAGTCTTGTTTGACAGTTTCTTTCTAGCTCAATTATAGATTGAACTTTGGTCTTCATTGGTCGCCGAACCTACCTAGACGTGCATTTATTTTGCACTATCTATCAAGAAGAGCCTTTTACAACTCCTTATTGTTGATAAGTGGCAGTCTCTCCAGAGAAACTTATCATTTTTATCATATTGCCTTACCAGATAAGTGGCAGTCTCGCCTGAGAAGCTTATCATTACTTATCTCTCTTACCAGATAAGTGACAGTCTCTCTAGAGAAGCTTATCATGCTTTGCCTACCTGATAAGTGGCAGTCTCACCCGAGAAACTTATCACTACCATTTTACCGCACCGATAAGTGACAGTCTCACCTGAGAAGCTTATCCTATTTTCATTGTATCCAGCAACAAGTGGCCATCTCCCTCGAGAATCTTGTTATCATTACTTTTACCATATAAACGACAGTCTCTTCGAAGAAGCTTATCATTCTTAGCCATATCCCCAGATAAGTGGAGGTCTCGCATGAGAAGCTTATTATCGTTACTTTTTCAGATAAGTGGTAGTCTCACTCGAGAGGCTTATCATGTTTACCATTTCAGATAAGTGGCAATCTCGTTATTTGAGAAGCTTATCCCTTTTTGGTGGTGTAAGTCCCTTGCAACGATAAGTGGCAGTCTCTCTCGAGAAGCTTATCAGGGCATTTCCCCATTGAAGTCCAATTACTTTGGCATACAGAAAAGTTTTCACCCTGTATATTTTTCCTGATGGTCCTTGAAGATCCCGTTTGATCTCTTCGTTTAAGGAATTTCCAGAAGATTGGATGTTATCTCTTGAGTCCAGCATTTTATTTACGTGATCCTACTGCTATGTGGATCCTGTTTTACCCTTTTATCCTAGAGTGTCAGCCGATCATACTTGAACATGTTGGGAAACTACTCTGGATATTTCCCCAGTGGAGGCCGTCTTGCCGGTGCCATCTCCATTGAGGATCTCTTCTTGTCTTTCCTTCTTAAGTGTCAACTAGTAATGCTTGGACCTGTTGGTCCATCACTTTAGTTTTCTCCAGTTTTGTTTCTGCTCCCTAGTGTGTTGTCATCCCCAGTGAGTGGTTAATCGTTGTGTTTGCTCTCGTCTCCGTTTGCTTTCGTTTCGTCTATATTTCTGCATTTATCATTTTCGTCATGATCCTCATATTAGAATGCATAGCATGTCAACATTAATAGGTGTCGCGGTGAAATTTAGATACCAAGCTATTGATGAGCTTGAATCTTAATTCATTTGCAACCGAACTTTGATTTGTCCAAAGGAAGGGATAAAGATAGAAATTCCCACAATGCAATGCAAATGCAAGCTAGAGAGCTATAGGTTCGGGGGTTGGTTAAACTTAGGGAAGGTGCTAGCATCCTAAGTTTTTGTAGTACTCTACAGGAACCTCTTGTCTTATGTTTGTTTGTTGCTACGGTTTATCTGCTTAAGGATGAAAGGCCTAGGGGGTTTATTTCTAAGTATACTCGATAAGATGTTGCATCTTATGCCTACATATCCTTACAGGAGTTGAATCAGAGTATCTGTAGTTCCCCTAAAGGGTTTGAGGAGTTCTTTGACAGTGGTAAAAGTTCCTACGGGTTTAGGGTAGTTGATTGATTGATTTTAGTAGAAAATATGAGTTGTCATTTTAAGGGAGATTACTTGATTTAACCGCCACAACTTTGTAGGAAAATAGTTTTTGCATCGTCTTAAGAGAAGGGCTCAAGCACTCGGAATTTAATCGACAAGTATGTCACTATCTCTCTTAAGGAAAAGTCCCTACGAATTGATTGAATTGTTATGGGGTAGGAGTTTTATCTCGCTTAAGATGATTAACATCTTATTCTCTAATGTGTTTGAATAGTTGTATGATTGAGTTGATTTGTTTGTATCTAAGTTGTAAAAAGGTCCTTCCTATGGGGTAGGATATAAACTTAAGAGATTGACTTGAATGGTATCAAGGATCAATGGGGAGTATGATGCAAATGGGATGCATACACGCAAGTCTTACGTTACGTGCAAGTTCTTCCTTTGGACGGAATGCAATGCGATAAAAGTGATAATGTAAATTGCGTAAGATAAATTGCGGGTAAAGTAAAGCATACACACGCATGAACAGATTGGAGAGAGGCGCAAGCGTGCTCGATTGATTCTAAATTGGTGTGAGATCATTTGATTTCTTTACGAAAATTTTGTATTAATTGTGAATTGATTTTATTAATTTTAAAACTTGAGATGATAAATCAATTTGAGAAAAGGTTATTTGTTTCATTATTATTTTTTTTAGTGAGATTAGTTTTTGAGGAAAAAGTTATATTAACTATATTAATTTTAATAAAAAGTTATATTGGATTCGTTTTAGTAAAAGTTTTATTTATTTTTAGATTTAACAATAATTAGATGAAAAGATTTTGATTAATATAAATTTGAGGAAAAGGTTAAGTATAATGGATTTCTAATTATCATAAAAGGGTTGTTATTGCTATTTATTTTAAAAAGTTATTTTTAAGCATAAAGTGAATTTATATATTAACAAACGATAAGGATTATTTTAAAAAAAAGCTTATTATTATTTATTTAGAAAAATGGTTTGTTTAGTTTATTTTAAATAAAAGGATGATTAAAGAAGAGGTCTAATTAATTTTAAAAAGTATTAGTTTATATTTTTAAAAGGTTAGGGTTTAATTAGTCAGATTAGTTTAAAAGATTAATAATTATTTAGTAAAAGGATGATTAAATTGGCTTAATAGGATTAATTGATTAATAAAAAATATTAGTTTAAATTATAAAGAAAAGGGTGATTTATATTATTATAATAAAATGTACTAAGTTGATAAAAGAGTTTAATTAGAAAAGATTAGTTTGAAAGTTAATTAAAAAGGTTAATAGTTATTGTTATATAAAACTGGATTAAGGTTTTTAAAAACAGATTAACGGGCACTGATTGGGTGTGATGCATGATGCAGGCTTATAGTGGTCTGCGCATGTGGGACGTTGATCTGGATCCGTTGGGGATCGTGTGGATGTGTGCGTGAAGTGCACATTAATAACCGTGGGGAGCATACATAGGATTACAAAATCAAAACGAAACTGAAAAAACGAAAACCCTCAATACCCCGATCCCCTTCTCTCCGTTGTTCCCTCGTTGTCTCTCCCCTTCTCCGATTTTCCTCCGTCTCGTTCTTCTTCTTTCTCTCGATTTGCTTCAATCTCCTATTCTTCATACTTCTTTCATCATCCTCGATTTCTTCTCAATTTTCTGCAAAAACAAGCAACAAAACTCAACAGATTAACATTAGTAAAAAAGGATCTCACGGTTGAAATTATCTTTGCAGGTTTCAATGGCGATGGCGAATGGGCTTTCGGAGATTCGATGGTCAAGCGAAGCGGCGGTTCATGGCAAGGGCCTCGTGGTGGTTCCGGCGACGTAGATTTCGATGGCAACGAACTCTGAGCTAGATAAGTCTTCCTCTCTCTCTTTAATTTATAGGGTTTCAAATTGGGGATTTTTGTGAGGGTTTATGAGGACTGTTGTGAATTTGTTGTGTATTTCGTCCGTTATCAGTGTCTTTTTCTGAATTTCAAATTCCTCTTCTTCTTATAGTCTCCACACCAAGATTCCAATCAATAAGGCTTTAAATGGATTTCCGGATTTGGGTTAGACATGTTTGATTATTTTGGAAAGAGTTTATGAATTTGTCAACACTAATTTGGAAGGTTTTTCTAACGTTGTCTGATTGTGTCTGAGCCTGTTTTGGAATTACTTTTAATGCCCTAATATCTGGTCTTCCATAAAATTTCTTGAACACGTAATTTACACACCTTCCTTTTCCACTTCAAACATACTTGCGATTTGGTTTTTAATTGTCATCAATATCTGTGATTTTTGATTGATTTCCACTCTCAATTTGATCTTTTCTTTGTTCTAATTATATCCTTTATTTGCAGGAACTTTGAGGACAAATAGGACCAGTTTAATTCCATAAGAGCACGACTGACATGACTTTATTATGTTAGCCTTCCCGTCATGTTTAATGAACAAGGATTGATGATGATGACCCACAGATTGTTTAGTTCTGCACTTGTTCGACATTGTTGTTGCTGTTGTATTATCTGAAGAGTTGCCAGTAGGCAATTTACCAAAGTTCCTTTACAAGGTTGGGTGGACCAACTCCATATAGATTAAAAATAGAAACATGTAGTCTTTTATCATGAACATCATGATCTACTATTCTAAGGGCCATTCTAAACTATATCTCTTTTGAATTTGCAGGTTGTCATGTCGAAATCCTTACGAGAAGTGCTTCCCGCTCCTTGTCCCTCAACAAACTCATGCTCAAGATTGACAGGAGCGTATACAAGGATTTTAGAGAGTTTCCTTTTTAGTCTTTGATGACATGTAAATGGAATCTGAACAGAGCAACCATCATACGGACTGCTTGCATTGTTCAATGTATTTTGTCTAGAGTTCACAGAGTTTTGGTAGAGAAGCCCAACAATAATGCTTGTGGTTGTTGATGCAGACACTGAGTTGACAGAACCATCACTTGTTGTTGTTGTTGTTGCTGTAGTTTTAATTGATCTTCATGCTCTTGCACTTGATTACGAACTTCGCCTGAATTAACTATTCTCCAAGGGAAACTTGGCCAAGCTCTCCATAGGTCAGGTCACCGTTCTCTACTGTAATCTATCAGGTCTTCCAGGCTATTTAACACTTCTGATATCTGTAGGCAGCGCACATATGTCTTTGGGTTATATTGTCCCACTGAGTTTTCTATACTTTAAACTAAACACAACTGAATTATTCAGTGAACCGTGCTTGTTATTTATGAATGGAGTTGTACTGGCACTAATCTTATTTTAATGGCCATTTGCAGCAGCTGGATATGGACAGTGAGGGGGTGCCGCACGCGAGTTGCGTCGAGGTTGCCGACGTGAATGTCGTGTTTTGGTTTACGGAATTGCCTTGAATGTTACAGTTCAGCTCCTAACGTCAATTTCAAGATTTCTTTTGTAACTCCTACAGCTAGGGACGTCTTTGAGAAGCTTCTCACTGGTAAGTTTTTCATAAATCTCTCCATCTTGGTAAAACCATTATTGAAGTCGAATGTCGTTGCGAAGTGTATTTTCCATGCTTTTAGCACTTCGAAATTTTGAAATACTACAGTTACTTGCAGAAATTTCAAGGCCTTTTCAACGCCAATCAAAGAGAGTTTGGAACCATGACCAAAAGAGACTCCTTGAAGGTGTATGAGGGAGTTGGGAAGTGCTTGGACGCTGGATTTGTACGGCGTAACATAATTGACGGTGAACCGTGAAGATGTAGGCCAAAACTTGGTACGAGGCATTGGATGATAGCTTGGGCAATTTGGTGCCAGTTGGAGATTAGGCAGATCCTAGTTTCTTTTAGGATTAGTTTGTATGTTGAGGATGCTTGTAGTCCATTACACGGTCAAACAAATTTCTGCTTATTGTTGTGCTTGTAGCTTGTGAATTTGAGAATGACTACTTGTTTTTCATTAAGTTTATGAAAATTGTTATACATTAGGATCTTGATTATAATGTCTGCAATTCAACCACATATCTTGAATACCTTGATATAAGTTGTCTAGGTTCTCCAAACTCCCTAATCGCCTTAAATGAAAAAGAACTTCAACATTATTGAGTCGCTGGGTCATCCACAAATTAAATATGAAATGCTTAAGTTGTACTGGAATTGGAATGAGATTTGGAATTGATGGAGCTCAATATGTAATGTCTAAATTTCCATGATAGAATACGAGCCAACTCTTTGCACATCGATCTAGACCTTCTCTTGATTTTTGGAGTCAAACATAATAGTTTTAATTCCAGCTAGCTTCGTTATGAATTTTGATAAAAAACTTGGCTCCATATCTGATAAGCCATATGAATATATCCTTGAACTTGCTACCGGCTATTTAAACGATGAAACCACCATAAGCATAACCTGAATAAGAATCTGACGGCCATGTCGAAAAGGACTGGATTATAAATGTCATCTTCTCTTTAATACACCTGCACGAGCTGGTTAGACACAATAGACAGTAAAACAAGTACTGATGGCACAAGGGGCGGGATCTTATGGTCAAAAATTAGGGTGTGACAGATGCCCCTATTTAAGTTTCTCATATCTGGAGATATAGAGATCGAAATCTTCGTCTCGACGAGATAGGAGGGACTTAAATACAAACATTGCACGAATTTTTGACCCTAAGAAGCCACCGAATGCAAATAATATGCAATGATATGAAAATGCAAGACAAGAAAGTCCTATGAGGAAAAGGTGTCACAGGGGATGGAGTGGACACAACACGCCAGAAACCAAGGAGAAACAGACTCAACGAGACGGGACTCCAAGGGACAGGAGACAACCACCAATGGGGAATCTCCAAAGTATAACAGTAACACGTACATCAAGGATATGGCGATTTAAACATTAGGTGAGAAATTTGTAATAGAAGGGTAGCTTATTACCAACAGGGAGCAATCCAGACGGCGGTAAGAACCAAAGTGACTTTTTTTTAATAATTCAGTTTTGTTTCGTATACTTTTCTTCTACTGTTTCCTTTTGAAATCCAATTGGAAATAGTAAAATGTATAACCTCCCCGAGCGTTATGGTGTGGGAACCATGAGCTAGTCTCAGTCTCTGATGTAGAACCTCCCCGAGCGTTATGGTATGGGAACCATGAGCTGGTCTCAGTCTTTGATGTAGAACCTCCCCGAGCGTTATGGTATGGGAACCATGAGCTGGTCTCAGTCTATGATGTAGAACCTCCCCGAGCGTCATGGTATGGGAACCATGAGCTGGTCTCGGTCTCTGATGTAGAACCTCCCCGAGCGTCATGGTATGGGAACCATGAGCTGGTCACAGTCTCTGATGTAGAACCTCCCCGAGCATCATGGTATGGGAACCATGAGCTGGTCTCAGTCTTTACCCGAAGTGATGAAAACTCGTGAGAGCATCTTCACAGGGGATCGTATATTTTGCAGATCGTAGATGTCAGTGTATATTGTAGATGTAATTTGTAGATTGTAGATATAATTTGTAGAGTGTAGATGTAATTTGTAGATTGTAGATGTAATTTGTAATGTAATGGAAGTTGTAAGACTTCACCGGGGATCTTCAAAAGAGATGTAAGCCGGTTAGATCGTAAAGTATGTCTTCTTAAATAAAGAAACAAATGTGGTAAACTTCCTCGACTTCTCTGGGGAGATGTCACTTGATGGAAATAAACTTGTGTGATAAACTTACTGGGGAAATTATTCCTGAGGAGCATCCTAGCTGTTGTAAAAAATGTGTGAATTCTCAAATAAAGAGAAATATCTATAAGGTTTTCCATTTACCAAGTCGATAATCACTGGGGATGGACAAACTGTCTTGAGGAGACTGTCATTTGTCGTTTTGAATGAGATCTTGGTCAAAACGATTTGCTCAAATAAAGAGATTGCTTACAATCCGGATGCAAATTGTTGAGGAAATCTGATAATATTGTTGGAGCAATATCCATCTTCAATAGTTATTTTCATAAAACTCTGCCTGGGGAGCCAAGTGCAAAATAAATGCATACTTAATCCATATTCAAAAGGTGGAGATGTCCATAATGTGATTGCCAAGGACTGAAATTCAATTCAGGAAATAACTGAAGAGAAACTGTCAGGCAAGGCTCGACCATTGAGGTATGAACTCAAATGGGATTATACTAAAACAACCGTCTTCCACGAGGATCAAACTCTATGGGGAAATAGAAGTATGGCACTTTTTCTACCTAGGGCTGACAACTCTAATTGGAAGGAGAAGACGTGCCTAACTACTCGGGGATAACCACGGCCAAAGCGACAGAGAAAGCTACACAAAGATGCAAGAGTGCACATGCCATGCTATCTATCTGTATGATATGCGTATGTTTATGCTGACAAAATAAACGAACAGGAGAAACCGGAGAGAAATAAACATCTCGAAAACATCCAACCAATCTTCAAAGATAGAAGCACCACTGGGGATAGGTGGAGAAACAAATATGGGATCACAATCCTGTTTCGGGTCTCAAAAACTTATACGGAGAATAAGGAACATTCCACTTAGGGACATAACATTTTGATCTTACATCGAAGGAATTATCAAGATGAATCATAGTTGTCTTGTTGAAGAAAAGATCTACTAGGAGTGGATCAAACTCATAACTGTAGAAACCTCATGGATAAAATAAATATCTGCCTTAGTGGAGAGATTCATATTGGAGTTGCAGAAAAAATAAATATCCATCTTGATAAGGAACCCTGGATCGTCATAGTCGTTGAAAATGTTGTAGCCGGACTCAAAGGGGATGAAATAAACACCCGCCTCACTGGGGAAGATCGGCGCTGCGAAAGATCAACTGGAGAGTGAAATACGTCCACTTCATTAGGAAGGTGAAGTTGGAGAAGATCCACTAAGGATTAAAATAGTATCCACCTCATTGGGGAAGTGAAGTTTGAACAAATTACTGGGTGTTATGGATCTAAAAGCTTCATTGGGGAATTGTCACGACCACCTAAAGTAAAATACCGGGGACATGAAGAATGTTGTGTGTTGAGGAATTGTAATGGTATTCGCCATTTGAACAATGGTTTGTTGCACATGGATAAGATAATATCCATTTCTCAAATGCCCCAAGTCATATGGTTATCAGAAGAAGTCATTCCAAGAGGATTTTACAAAAAACTGGCGTCCCAACTGCCCCACTGTTTTCAAACTCATGGAGAGATTCGTCGAATCTCGACGTAACGTGCCCTGATTAACGGTATTATGGCTGAGTCTTCAAGAATGGATCTTTAGTAAGTCAGACTTGTACAGAACAAACCACTTGAAAACAGACTTGCCCTAGGTTGGCAGAATCTTCAGATTTAAATAGGTTACGCCGTCACATAATCTTTCTAAGATATCCAGCAAAGTTAGCAAGTCAAAAATATTAATTTCGAAACTGTTAATGCAACACACGTTTGTCTTGAAGTTTTGAGAAGAGATATCACGATAACTTGTGACCGAAATCACTAGCTAGGATATAGATTTATTTTTATAAATCCAAACATCAAATTGAGCATAGCTCACAGGAGTCAGGAAACGTTATCTCACAGAGTATGCTTTAGAAGTAACCTTACTTCAATTAGGACTTTTGAAGGTTGTATTGTGGTTTAGCTTACGATTTGTAAAATAAAGGAAGAAGGGTCAAAGCTTATTTGTACCCACCCATTTTGAAAGATGCTCACTATCTTTTTGAAAGTTGAGTGTTCAATCAAGCTGATTGACAATTGCCTCTGGCTAAAAAAAGGTTGAAAAAAGTTAAAGAGGAATTAACCGCTTTATATCTTTCGTGTTTAGGAGGTTTGAAAAAAAATGCCTTACATATTCAGCAGGTTTTATTCAAAAGCATACCATGAGAGATCTTGCGTTTTACTTTGTCATCCTCCTTCCAATTCTTCACCGTAGTGAAAAAAAATTGGGTAAATTTGGCATTATAAAGAAATAATTCTTTTACGAGTGAAACAAATGGATTTCTTCAAGACAAACACTTATTGCACTACTTATTCAAAATAACAAGTTCTTACATGCCAATTATGCTTTTAATAAAAGAAATAAAACACGTAAGCAAACGAAAATAAATGGGTGATCAGCATAACAGTGTTCCATTCAAGACTGGTCTTTCTCCCCTAAAAGTTAGCACTTCATTATCAATCATTTCTTGGACTTTCTCTTGAAAAACTTTGCACTCTTCAATCGAATGCCCCAACACTCCATCATGAAATTCATAGCTAGTGTTCGAGTTGAACCACGGTCGGCGAGAATTCATGATTCTAGTCTTTCTGGGTGTCATTACCGAGTTTCTAGCAAAATAAAACCATAGCTGACGGTAAGTCATTGGGATAAGATCAAACCAGCGAGTTTCTTCTTTCGGGATACCCAGAGGTGTCTTCAGATTCTGAAACCGTCTTTGAACCTGTCGATTCTGATGTCGATATGGAGAAGTCAACCTTCGCTTATGAGATAGTCGTTATTCGTGTTGAGCGGGCATTGCATACTGATGTTGAGGATAAGGTACTATAAATTCTCTGGAAGATCCATTGTCATCTTTATTATCTAGGGCTATACCCAAATTGTAATTGTATTGTTTCACAAAAGCAACAGCTAAGTCTTCCCAAGACTGAATGTGGCTACTTTGCAGCTTCATATACCATATTAAGGATGCCCTACATAAACTTTCTTTAAAGCAATGAATCATCAGTTTGTCGTCGTCAATATAAGCAGTCATCTTTTGACAAAACATTGTCAAATGGTATCTTGGACAACTGACACCCTTGTATATTTCGAAGGTAGTCATTTTGAACTTTGGAGGAATAATTATGCCTGGAACTAAGCATAGGTCATGAGCATCAAGACCAGATGCATTAGCTCCTTTCATCATCTTCACTTGTTCTTTGAGATCACGAAGTTCTTTCTCCATTGCTATAAATCTAGGATCGTCCACTCCCTTCTTAGTATGAGTGTTCTGAAAGTCAACAAACATGTTGTCTTACACATGCTGAGGTTGTGTAGGAACATCCACTTGTTGAACATTGTCATCAGAAGGGATATCAAATAACAGATTAGTTACAACTCTGAAGCCATTTATGGAATCCATATCCTTGTTTTCTTTACTATCCTTTAGCAATACTTCGAGCTTGGTCAGATGGTCGAGATGTCAACTGACAGACAAAGACAGAAGACCGGATGAGCCACAGAAGAGGAGAGACACATGCAAGAATGCAGAAAATGAAAGGTTTCATGGGACTCAAGTTCTATAAACGTTATAGAATACCGAAAAAAATTCATTTATTTATTTTTGATATCGGATTACGTAGAAACATTCTTATAAGAGTCCTAACATAATAGCTAAATAAAAGCTAATAAAGTCTTAAGGAAGTCCTTCATCGATGATTGTTAATTTGCTCTTCTAACTAGACTTTCTTGAACATAAGTCTTGTCCATGATCAACTTCTAAGGAGTGGTGTGATAGAGGAAAATAAATCCTCTATCTCTTGTTGGAAAATAAGGAAGGAAGCCCTTATTTAATTGGATCTTCAATATTGACGAAAGTCCTTTGAACTTCTATTGATCTTCAAGGATAATGGAGGCCCTTTTCTATTTGACTTTTGAGTTTTCTTGATTCTTCAGTCAGTGCCCTTACCTTCCTTAGGTCATCCAAGTTAGGATTCTTAGAAGAATATTTCAAAATATTTTCTTCTGTAATCCCTATTGGCTCTATAATGTTTATAAATAAACTCGGAATTCCATGAAACCAATGCAAAATGATGCTTATGAATGCAACAAACACAAGTAAGCACATAAGGACACAAAGGTAAACAAACAAGGGAGTCCCTAGGTTTGCAACGAGCATGGAGCAAGGGTATACCCATTCCCAAAGGATGTGGATTAAAGGTTGATCGTACCTGCAGAACAAGGTTCTAAGAAAGTCCCCAAAGTCATTAGCCCATCTTTCGGATATTATCAACTTCCTAAGTACTCGATGGTTAATAATATTCTCAAGAGAACTTCTTTTGAGTGTAGCATCGCGTAGCACTATTTCGGGGGGTACCCCCTTATAGCCCCGCACTACATCCTAATAAAGGTCAAAGTGGGGTTAACGTAACTACGGTCCTCAATATCATAGGCTCCATAATCGAATATAGTGCATGTTTTCATGATTAAGAACTCGTTCAACAATGCAACTTTCTAGAGGGCCTCAATTGAGCGTGATTTTCAAGTCAGCTTGGTCGGGATTCCACCCCCTATAAGCCTCGTCGAACATATCACTATCCTATCTTAAGTTCACTCAAGTCCGGGTGTAGGACTTTGTCTCACCACTCAATTAGGCAAATATAAGCAAACATAAAAGCAAGTTAGGGAAACCCACTAAGGTCGTCCTCAGTGAAGTCGCCATTTCTGTCGCGGTGAAATTTAGATACCAAGCTATTGATGAGCTTGAATCTTAATTCATTTGCAACCGAACTTTGATTTTTCCAAAGGAAGGGATAAAAATCGAAATTCCCACAATGTAATGCAAATGCAAGCTAGAGAGTTATAGGTTCGGGGGTTGGTTAAACTTAGGCAAGGTGCTAGCATCCTAAGTTTCTGTAGTACTCTACAGGAACCTCTTGTCTTATGTTTGTTTGTTGCTACGGTTTATCTGCTTAAGGATGAAAGACCTATGGGGTTTATTTCTAAGTATACTCGATAAGATGTTGCATCTTATGCCTACATATCCTTACGGGAGTGGAATCAGAGTATCTGTAGTTCCCCTAAAGGGTTTGAGGAGTTCTTTGACTGTGGTCAAAGTTCCTACGGGTTTAGGGTAGTTGATTGATTAATTTTAGGAGAAAAGATGAGTTGTCATTTTAAGGGAGATTACTTGATTTAACCGCCACAACTTTGTAGGAAAATAGTCTTTGCATCGTCTTAAGAGAAGGGCTCAAGCACTCGGAATTTAATCAACAAGTACGTCATTATCTCTCTTAAGGCAAAGTCCCTACGAATTGATTGAATTGTTATGGGGTAGGAGTTTTATCTCGCTTAAGATGATTAACATCTTATTCTCTAATGTGTTTGAATAGTTGCATGATTGAGTTGATTAGTTTGTACCTAAGTTGTAAAAAGGTCCTTCCTATGGGGTAGGATCTAAACTTAAGAGATCGACTTGAATGGGATCAAGGATCAATGGGGAGTATGATGCAAATGGGATGCATACACGCAAGTCTTACGTTACGTGCAAGTTCTTCCTTTGGACGGAATGCAATGCGATAAAAGTAAATGTGATAATGTAAATTGCGGAAGATAAATTGCGGGTAAAGTAAAGCATACACACGCATGAAAGCGCTAAGTGTACAAGTGTGTAAATTAAGTGCGTGAACGGATCGGAGAGACGCGCAAGCGTGTTCGATTGATTCTAAATTGGCGTGAGATCATTTGATTTCTTTACGAAAATGTTGTATTAATTGTGAATTGATTTTATTAATTTTAAAACTTGAGATGATAAATCAATTTGAGAAAAAGTTATTTGATTCATTATTATTATTTTTAGTGAGATTAGTTTTTGAGGAAAAAGTTATATTAACTATATTAATTTTAATAAAAAGTTATATTGGATTCGTTTTAGTAAAAGTTTTATTTATTTTTAAATTTAACAATAATTAGATGAAAATATTTCGATTAATATAAATTTGAGGAAAAGGTTAAGTATAATGGATTTCTAATTATCATAAAAAGGTTGTTATTGCTATTTATTTTAAAAAGTTATTTTTAAGCATAAAGTGAATTTATATATTAACAAACGATAAGGATTATTTTAAAAAAAGATTATTATTATTTATTTAGAAAAATAGTTTGTTTAGTTTATTTTAAATAAAAGGGTGATTAAAGAAGAGGTCTAATTAATTTTAAAAAGTATTAGTTTAAATTTTTAAAAGGTTAGGGTTTAATTAGTCATATTAGTTTAAAAGATTAATAATTATTTAGTAAAAGGATGATTAAATTGGCTTAATAGGATTAATTGATTAATAAAAAATATTAGTTGAAATTATAAAGAAAAGGGTGATTTATATTATTATAATAAAATGTACTAAGTTCATAAAAGAGTTTAATTAGAAAAGATTAGTTTGAAAGTTAATTAAAAAGGTTAATAGTTATTGTTATATAAAACTGGATTAAGGTTTTTAAAAAAAGATTAACGGGCATTGATTGGGTGTGATGCATGATGCATGCTTATAGTGGTCTGCGCATGTGGGACGTTGATCTGGATCCGTTGGGGATCGTGTGGGTGTGTGCGTGAAGTGCACATTAATAACCGTGGGGAGCATACATAGGATTACAAAATCAAAACGAAACTGAAAAAACGAAAAACCCTCAATCCCTCGATCCCTTTCTCTCCGTCGTTCCCTCGTTGTCTCTCCCCCTCTCCGTTTTTCCTCCGTCGCGTTCTTCTTCTTTCTCTCGATTTGCTTCAATCTCCCCTTCTTCATACTTCTTTCATCTTCCTCGATTTCTTCTCGATTTTCTGCAAAAACAAGCAACAAAACTCAACAGATTAACGTTAGTAAAAAAGGATCCAACGGTTGAAATTATCTTTGCAGGTTTCAATGGCGATGGCGAATGGGCTTCCGGAGATTCGACGGTCAAGAAAAGTGGCGGTTCATGGCAAGGGCCTCGTGGTGGTTCCGGCGACGTAGATTTCGACGGCAACGGACTCTGAGCTAGATAAGTCTTCCTCTCTCTCTCTTTAATTTATAGGGTTTCAAATTGGGGATTTTTGTGAGGGTTTTTGAGGATTGTTGTGAATTTGTTGTGTATTTCGTCCGTTATCAGTGTCTTTTTCTGAATTTCAAATTCCTCTTCTTCTTATAGTCTCCACCCCAAGATTCCAATCAATAAGGCTTTAAATGGATTTCAGGATTTGGGTTAGACATGTTTGATTATTTTGGAAAGATTTTATGAATTTTTCAACACTAATTTGGAAGGTTTTTCTAACGTTGTCTGATTGTGTCTGAGCCTGTTTTGGAATTACTTTTAATGCCCTGATATCTGGTCTTCCATAAAATTTCTTGAACACGTAATTTACACACCTTCCTTTTCCACTTCAAACATACTTGCGATTTGGTTTTCAATTGTCATCAATATCTGTGATTTTTGATTGATTTCCACTCTCAATTTGATCTTTTCTTTGTTCTAATTATATCCTTTATTTGCAGGAACTTTGAGGACAAATAGGACCAGTTTAATTCCATAAGAGCACGACTGACATGACTTTATTATGTTGGCCTTCCCGTCATGTTTAATGAACAAGGATTGATGATGATGACCCACAAATTGTTTAGTTCTGCACTTGTTTGACATTGTTGTTGCTGTTGTATTATCTGAAGAGTTGCCAGTAGGCAATTTACCAAAGTTCCTATACAAGGTTGGGTGGACCAACTCCATATAGATTAAAAATAGAAACATGTATTCTTTTATCATGAACATCACGATCTACTATTCTAAGGGCCATTCTAAACTATATCTCTTTTGAATTTGCAGGTTGTCATGTCGAAATCCTTGCGAGAAGTGCTTCCCGCTCCTTGTCCCTCAACAAACTCATGCTCAAGATTGACAAGAGCGTATACAAGGATTTTAGAGAGTTTCCTTTTTAGTCTTTGATGACATGTAAATGGAATCTGAACAGAGCAACCATCATACGGACTTCTTGCATTGTTCAATGTATTTTGTCTAGAGTTCACAGAGTTTTGGTGGAGAAGCCCTACAATAATGCTTGTGGTTGTTGATGCAGACACTGAATTGACAGAACCATCACTTGTTGTTGCTGTTGCTGTTGTAGTTTTAATTGATCTTCAAGCTCTTGCACTTGATTACGAACTCTGCCTGAATTAACTGTTCTCCGAGGGAAACTTGGCCGAGCTCTCCATAGGTCAGGTCACCGTTCTCTACTGTAATCTATCAGGTCTTCCAGGCTATTTACCACTTTTGATATCTGTAGGCAGCGCACATATGTCTTTGGGTTATATTGTCCCACTGAGTTTTCTATATTTTAAACTAAACACAACTGGATTATTCAGTGAACCGTGCTTGTTATTTATGAATGGAATTGTACTGGCACTGATCTTGTTTTAATGGCCATTTGCAGCAGCTGGATATGGAGAGTGAGGGGGTGCCGCACGCGAGTTGCTTCGAGGCTGCCGACGTGAATGTCGTGTTTTTGTTTACGGTATTACCTTGAATGTTACAGTTCAGCTCCTACCGTCAATTTCAAGATTTCTTTTGTAACTCCTGCAGCCAGGGACGTCTTTGAGAAGCTTCTCACTGGTAAGCTTTTCATAAATCTCTCCATCTTGGTAAAACCATATTTGAAGTTGAATGCCGTTGCGAAGTGTATTTTCCATGCTTTCACCACTTCGAAATTTTGAAATACTACAGTTCCTTGCAGGAATTTCAAGGCCTTTTCAACGCCAATCAAAGAGAGTTTGGAACCATGACCAAAAGAGACTCCTTGAAGGTGTATGAGGGAGTTGGGAAGTGCTTGGACGCTGGATTTGTACGGCGTAACATAATTGACGGTGAACCGTGAAGATGTAGGCGAAAACATGGTGCGAGGCATTGGATGATAGCTTGGGAAATTTGGTGCCAGTTGGAGATTAGTCAGATCCTAGTTTCTTTTAGGCTTAGTCCGTATGTTAAGGATGCTGGTAGTCCATTACACGGCCAAACAAATTTCTGCTTATTGTTGTGCTTGTAGCTCGTGAATTTGAGAATGACTACTTGTTTTTCATTAAGTTTATGAAAATTGTTATACATTGGGATCTTGATTATAATGTCTGCAATTCAACCACATATCTTGAATACCTTGATATAAGTTGTCTAGGTTCTCCAAACTCCCTAATCGCCTAAAATGAAAAAGAACTTCAACATTATTGAGTCGTTGGGTCATCCAAAAATTAAATATGAAATGCTTAAGTTGTATTGGAATTGGAATGAGATTTGGAATTGATGGAGCTCAATATGTAATGTCTAAATTTCCGTGATAGAATACGGCCCAACTCTTCGCACATCGATCTAGACCTTCTCTTGATTTTCGGAGTCAAACATAATAGTTTCAATTCAAGCTAGCTTCGTTATGAATTTTGATAAAAAAAAACTTGGCTCCAGATCTGATAAGCCATATGAAGATCTCCTTGACTTGCTACCGGCTATTTAAACGATGAAACCACCATAAGCATAACCTGAATAAGAATACGACGGCCATGTCGAAAAGGACTGGATTGTAAATGTCATCTTCTCTTTAATACACCTGCACGAGCTGGTTAGCCATAATAGACAGTAAGATAAAACAAGTACCGAAGGCACAAGGGGCGGGATCTTATGGTCAAAAATTAGGGTGTGACAATAGGCTAGTCTCTTTTGTCCATATCATTGCATATCATTGCATTTAAGGGCAAAATTTTCGGTTATTTGTATTTAAATACCTTTCACCGTGATTTCTCAAAGTCTTTCATCGCTCATATAATCTGGTGAAGATATTTAAATATGGGCAACTGTTATACCCCAAAATTTACCCTTAGATTCCTTGCCACTTTTGCACATCATGTAGGTTCATCATCCATGCATAGCTAACCGTTTTACCTAGTTTTTTTGTTTGCTTCGTAGGTTTGAAGGAAGTTTGAAAGCCATGAAGACCTGTGTGCACTCCCCATCAGGATTCTATCCCTTTACATGTGGATAAAAGATGGACTCCCCCTTATCCTTATGGCCCCATGGTCAATACCAAGTCATTTGTTTCTCAAACAAATTCTCAGATGTTTCTAAGAAGGATTAGGTTTTCTTGCTTATTTGATATGAAGCACGGTTATTAAGGGCACGATGTCTTCCATGGTGTCAACAAGGTTGTGTACTTTGCCTCCAAGAATGGGTATCAAAGAGTTTGTCTTCGTCGTATAAATCAAGACTTCATCAGATTAGAATATGTGTTTTCCCGGAGCTGCAATTAATTTAAAGGTCAAGTGCAATACTGTCCCTATTGAAGAATTTAAATTACTCCAATCTTTTGATTATAAAAGAGAGAATTGGAAAACCTTTTTTTTTGACGACTTTGGAAGGTTACAAGTTTGAGTATGAAATTAAAGTCTGATTTAGATAACACTAAATATCAATATGAAAAGTCATATTATAATTAAAGTTAACTCCCTTGTCAAACCATATGATTAAGATTTCAAATTTCAAAAATTCAAATTTTGTAGTTGCTTTTTGTTCCCTTATAGTTTGAGGTTGTCATGCGTTTAAATCAGAGAACCCAAGTTACCATGGAATGTTAGATCTTAAAATTTGAAATACAAGCGTCAGCTTCATACTTCCCTTAAAGTTCATGTTGAAGTAAACAAGTTTACAAGCTACAAGTTTGCATTGTTAAGCTCAAAATTCAAGACTTCAATACAAATCACGAGTCATTCAAGAATGCAATCGAAATGGAAAGGACTTGTGATATGAAGATTCAGAATACACGACAGAATAATCTAAAGAATTCAGAATCCATTTGTTCTTACAGAGTAAAATCCAATTGTTTGTATGATATACAAAATCAAATTGAAATACATGTTACAATGTTACAAATTTGTTCTTATCATCATCATTAAAGGATTCAAAACCAAAGCCAATACGGGTCCACGAACAAGGCTTGATCACCATTTGGACCCACTTATCGCAACCCTAGGCAGTATGGTCACTTCACATGGGATTTATGTACCAACTGCGAAGAACGCTACCCGACCACATCAAAATCACGGCAATAAGGCTACAACACCAAAGACATCAACCTGAAAAGAGAAAAAAAACTCATTAGTTCCTTCATAAAGTGACAAGTCTTGAACATACGAGTCTACAAGAAAATCACAACATGTTTCAAAGATAAAATCACTATCATAAATTCATTCCAAATTAGAACCAAATCAAACATAATCTCAAGGTAGTCATTTTGTTTAAAGAAAGGGTTGAATAATTTGAAAACAGGTTTTAGACATCAATGGTTCGAAAATAGAAAGAGATTCAAGACGTTCTGATCAAGAACTCGTCAAACATGCTTATTTCCTTTCCAAAAAAAGAAGTGATATGAAGTTCATCCTAAAAACATGGAAAACATAATCCAAACAGAATCAACGAAAACGGATGTCCTGCTCTCAACAGCAAGACGAATCAAACATGTTTGTTTAAAAATGGAAATTTATTAAACATTCCAAACCAATTAAAAATGGTGTCTTCTTCCGAACCATATATGACATCATTAACCACATTCAATTCATGATTTTATGAAACATTATAAGAGGAGAATCAATACAGACAGAAGGGCACCCAAAATAAAAAGATTCACAGAAGAACCACACGGAAAAACAAAAACCCTAGATCTACCCGCATTGTGTTTACGATCCAAATTAGGTTTTTCTTTCTTTAACCTTTCCTTCGGATAAATCAAAGACCAATTGTGAATTCAAGATTTGATATCCTATTCTCACCGTAACAGGAGGCATTGACTTTATGGCTCCAGATTTGAAGTGTATAGTGACCAAAAGAGTTTGAGGTACCTATTCAATCAGAAAGAATTGAATATGAGGCAAATAAGATGGTTAGAATTTTTTGTAGGATTATGACTTTGGTTTGAATTATCATCTCAGTAAAGCTAATGTCGTGGCTGATGATTTAAGTCGAAAGTCCTTGCTTTTGTCTGCCATGACGGTTAGAGAGTTGGAATTGATTGAGCAGTTTAGAGGCTTGAGTTTGGTATGTGAGAGGACACCATAGAGTGTGATGTTGGTTATGCTGAAGATCAACAATGATTTTCTTAATAATATTAAAGAGAGTCAGTAGTTGGAAGTGAAGTTGGTGATTGGAAGTAATCAGGCTGAGAATAGCGACTTCAGAGTGGATGAGTAAGGTGTGATGAGATTTCGTGATAGAATATGTATTCCTAATGATGTTGAATTGAAAAAGTTGATTATGGAAGAAAGTCATAAGAGTTGTTTGAGTAATCATTCAGAAGCTACAAAGATGTATCAAGATCTGAAGAAGGTATTTTGATGGCCTGGATTGAAGAATGACATGGCTCAATTTGTGTAAGGTTGTTTGAATTGCCAGAAGTCAAAGGTGGAACATTAGAAATCTGCTGGTTTGATGCAACCGTTGGATATCCCAGAATGGAAATGGGACAACATTTCTATGGATTTTATGACTGGGTTGCCAAATACTCCAAGAGGGCATGATGTCATTTGGGTGATTATTGATAGATTGACGAAGTCAACACATTTTATCCTGATTAACATTAGTTTTTCTTTGCAAAAGTTGGTGAAGTTTTATATTTCGGTGACTGTGAAGCTGCATGGAGTTCATTTAAGAATTGTATCAGATAGAGATTCGAGGTTCACTTTCAGATTTTGGGAGAATTTGCAAGAGGCTTTGGGTTCGAGGTTGAGGTTGAATTCAACTTATCATCCACAGACAGATGGTCAGACTGAGTGGATTATATAGTGTTTGAAGATTTGTTGAGGGCTTGAGTTCTTGAACAATGAAGTTCTAGGGATAGTCATTTGTCGTTGATCGAGTTCACTTATAATAACAATTGTCATTCCAGTAATGGGATGACACCTTTTGAAGCTTTGTATGGTCGGATGTATAAGATACTTTTGTGTTGGCATGTATCTGGTGAGAGTATTGTGCTTAAATCCGAGATTGCTCAGCAGACTACTGAGAAGGTGAAACTGATTCGAGAGAAGATAAAAGTTTTGTAGAGTAGGCAGATAGGTTACCATGATAAGAGGAGGAAGGACCTTGAGTTTCAAGAAGGAGATCACGTGTTCTTGACCGGTGTTGGACACGTTCGTAAGTCGAGGAAGCTTACTCCTCGGGTTATTATCCCATATCAGATTTCAGCAAGATTTTCAATTGTTGCTTATAGAGTGGCGTTGCCACCAAATTTGTCGAATTCGCATAATTTGTTCCATGTTTAACAGCTTTGGAAGTATGTTCCAGATTCGTCGAATGTGATTCCTATGAATGATGTTCAGGTAAGGGATAATATTACAATTAAGGCTTTTCCTGTGTAGATTGAAGGTCGTGAGGTGAAGAAGTCGAGAGGCAGGGAAATTGCTCTAGTGAAGGAAGTGTGTGGAGGCGCGGCCGATGGAAATATGACTTGTGAATTGGAGAGAAGGATGCGTGAAGCGTATCCAGAGTTGTTTGCATCAGGTAATTTTTGAGGACAAAAATATTCTAAGTGGGGGAGAGTTATAACGCCCCGTCTTATTTTAATTATTTTTCATAATTAAAATTATGTGATATGGTGTATAGGTATGCAATTATATGTGTTTTATTGTATTGGGGGATACCTTTGGTGTGGGGTAGTGACCTTAAGACTAGACCCTGAAGAAATGGTTATGGGTGTGTGATCAATAGTGTAGAACTCAATTGTGTGGTTAGTAACTAATTAGTAATATTAGTTAGTAATCATATTTGAATAATACTAGGTGAATATTATTTAAAGTAAATAGTTAGTATTATTACTATTATTTTTTATTATTTATTTGGAAGATAATAATAATAATAATAATAATAATAATAATAATAATAATAATAATAATAATAATAATAATAATAATAATATTAATATAAGGGGGATTTGAGAAGAGAGTTTATCAGTACGTGTTTTGGAGGAAAAGAGCAAGACGAGAGCTAGGGAAAAGGGGAGGAGAAGAGCCATTTTAAGGTAGAAGAATCCTTATGCAAGAACTCTAAGGTTAGGGTGAAATTCTAATTATCTAAGGGATTACATGATGAATGGTGGGTAGATCATAACATGTAGGGTTTATGTTTTCTTCTCTACTCATGTTCTTGATGAATGAATGATTGTGTAAATTATGATTGAATTGCATGTTATGTGTTGATGTTGTTGTTGTAATTGTTGTTAGAATGATACATAGATGCAATTGTTGTTGTTGAAATCATATGATTGATTATCCGTATGATGTTGTAGAAGTTGTGGTCGTGTGTGATTACGGATCAGAGTCAGAATAAGGTTATAGTAATTTTGATAAAAAAAATTTGAGTTTTGAGACTTTAGAAAAGTGATTTTCGTGTTAAAATGTGTTCCAAACGATTTATAAGAAAAATTGAGTTTTGGGAGGGTTCAAAAGTGATTTTCGTGTAAAAAGTTGCAGAAAACGTGCTTCTGTAGCAGGTATAATCGATTACACTAAATTTGGTAACCGGTTACCACTGTAAACTTGAAAAATTGGATTTTTTTTTTGGGGGGGGGGGGTGTAATCAATTACCGGTTTGTGGTAATCGATTACACTAGGACTGGTTTTTTCGAAAAACTTTGAAAATTCATAACTTGAGTTCTGGGTGTCCGATTGATGCAACGTTTGAAGCGTTGGAAAGCTGGTGTAATGTACTTTAAATTAAAATTACTTTCAGTACTAGAATTAAAATTATTTTATGTGTGGGCATGTATTTGATGCATAGTGAGTTTATGTTATTTTGTGAAAAGTGTGCAAATACATTGTTATTGCTTGCTATATTGTTGTGTGGTTGTCGCATGCATTCATGGTGTTGGACAGTGGTCCATGAGCCTCAATCCTAGGGTGATGGATTTGGTGCGAGTAGATAATTCTATTGTGATGGAATTAGTGAAGCATTACCTATGGTGATGGTAATGAGTTTTAGGTGAGCCTCAACCCCATTGTGTGGATTGGGTGCGAGTACTTAATTTCTATGGTGAAGGATTAGTGAAGCGTTACGTGGTAATGATTTTGGACAAAGCTCCAGTTGGTGATATTTGATCCTAGGTGGGGATCAGAGCGGTGAACTTGAGAGTTCACGTTTTGGTACCACTTGCATTGAGTCAATTTATTTAGTCTCATTGCATTGCATTCGTGTGGTGTCATTGTATTGGTGGTGTGGAATATGTTTTTAGAATGTATGTTGTCCTTGTAATAATTTGTTGCTAACTTATTATTATGCATTCCTTTATATAATTGTGATATCTCATCCCTTCTGTTTGAATGTTGCCTCTATGCGGGTAACCTGTAGATAATCCGCAGCAGGAGCTCAGATGTGAGTGGAAGATAAAGTCTTCTGTTTATTCTTTTAGTTTGGCGTCTGCTATGATATGTAACACTGAGGCTATGAAACTTTATGATTTTCTTATGTTTTTTTTTCTTGAGATTTTGGATATCTCTTATCTTTTATTATTTTAATTAGTTGAAAACCATGCTTATGCTTTGAATAACTATTTGTTAATGTTTCCGCTGTTTTAAGAAAAATTAATGTGTTGCATGTCATGTACTTGAGAAGGTTTTATTGGATGGTGGCATCCTAAATATGATTTTGTGAAATAAACTTTAACTTTTATTTATGTTATGGAGGGGTATATTTAGGGTGTTACAACATCTGTCTCGACATCTGGTATATGCGTGCCAGAATTTCAATTGGCATCAGATCAGTCATCCTGTTCTGTTTTTGGGTGAGCTCCAGGGAGTTTGTATTCTGGTGCTATGGACAAGGAATGAGGAGGAAATATTAATAGGCCTCCAGTCTTGGATGACACTAATTATGACTATTGGAAGGCACATATGTTGGCTTTCTTAAAATCTATGGATAAAAAAACTTGGAAGGCTATCATTAAGGGTTGGAAACACCATGTGGTTAAGGATAAGGATGGAAAAGAAACCTTGAAGCCATAAGAGGATTGAACCAAGGAGGAAGATGAGGCAGCTCTTGGAAACTCCAAAGATTTGAATGCTTTATTCAACGAAGTTGACAAGAACATGTTTAGGTTGATCAACACTTGTATTGTGGCTAAGGATGCTTGGGAAATTCTCAAGACAATACATGAAGAAACATCCAAGGTTAAGATGTCTAGACTTCAGCTTCTCACTACCAAATTTGAAAACTTAAAGATGAGGGAAGATGAAAGTATTCATGACTTTCACATGAATGTTGTTGAAATAGCTAATGCTTTTAGTGCCTTGGGAGAAAATATATTAGAGGAAAAGCTGTTTAGGAAGATTCTTAGGTCTCTTCCTGAGATATTTGATATGAAGGTCACAACACTTGAAGAATCCCAGGACATAAGTAAACCAAGGGTTGATGAACTCATTGGGTCTCTTCAAACTTTTGAATTAGCTATGAGTAACAACTTTGGACAAAAGAATAAGAATATAGCTCTAACTTCCAAAACCACCGATGAAGAGATTTGTAAAGCCAGTGTACTTCTTGGGAAGAAATTCAATATGATTATGGAAAATATAGATAAGGAAATTGAAACAGAATTTAAGGACATTGTTTCTGACATCAATGGTGGTCTTCAGGAAAACGTTGGAACAGAAAATGAGCAAAGTCCAAATCAAGTCATCCACTGTCATAACTGTGAAGGTCTTGGTCACAGTAAATCTGAATGTCCAACCTCTACCAAAATTCGGAAGAAAGGTAACTATATGTTAGACGATGGCGCAGATCTAGAAGGGGGTTGAATAAATCGCTTGCTTAAAAGAGTCGGCGCTACCAATAAAATTGGTTTTTAAAAGTTGTTTAATTTGCGGAAGCGGCCGAGGAACTATACTGTCTAAAAATGAACGGTTACTAGAAAAACGGATATGCGTTAAGCCTATGGAATCCGATAACGAGATATGAGAATCACTATGTTAACCACACTATAAATTTGATTCAGCTCACTATATGGTGTGACTAGTTCCAATGCCTTAAAAATATTAACACAATGAAAGGACAACACACAATGCTTTTAGTTCAGACAATTTATCAAACACTTGGAGTGCAGAGCACTACAAGTGAGTTATGTTTTAAGAGTGAGTTTCTCAAGTTTCCTCTTACAATCAATGATTGTTCTAGGTTCAAAAATTAGTTTAGCACTACTCAAACCATACCTGGATTGATATAATTGTTTGCACTAAAACATAAATATTAAGCAATATAAACGTAAGGAAAAAAACACAACGATTTGTTGAGGCAGTTCCCCCGTCGTCCTCGCTCGGGGTACGTCTGCCCTCAATTCTAATAATAGAATTGAGACCTATGAATATATAGATATAACCTGTTGTTGAAAGTTTATACAAGAAGCGAATAGCTATCATACGAATGAAAACTATTATTGTTGTAGATTCTATCTCTTCTTGCCCCTTGATTCGATTCGAATCAAGTACTTCGACAACTGTGAATAAACCTCCGATTGCGGCACAATCTTTGAACAACCTTCAGTCTTCAAAAATCTGGCTCGGATGATTTCAATCACTCACGTGTCGAACCTGTCGCATCGCTGCGAAGAGGGGCCAGCAAGGATAGAAGATTCGCCACTATTCATTATTTATCCCAAAGAGAGAGAAAGGAAACGATCAGAGAAAACCTACGAAAAAGGGAGAAGACAGGTCATTGCAACCAAATCTTGGGTTCGGGAATCGGTTACGCAAGAGGAAGGTATGAGCACCCCTCATGTCCATTGTACTTAACGGGATCCATGCTTATTGTCTATCTAAAAGGGTGTTAATCTACCAAAGGCTGGCTCACCATGACAAAAGAAAAGAAAAGAGACTCGATAGAGCATCGTCGCTCTATGCCTACGTATTCCCTCGTGCAATGGGAAAGTCAGAGTCAACGTAGTTCGAAAAACTACGGGTGAAGGGGGGAAGGTTTCTCACTAAGACATCGCCATCTTGTGCCTACGTATCCTCATCTGGTATGAGAAATCAGAGCAAACATAGTTCGGGCTGACACGAGCACAGGTTGGTTCAAGTGTTTTAACTAAGTAGGGTTAAACCTTCGTTCTAGCAGTTAGGGACGATGCCCATTTGCGGTAGAACCAAGACTTAACACACTCTCTCTGAAAATGATTTTCAAACAATCCCGAAGGATAAAAAGGTTTGATGTTTTGTTTTGTGTTTTTTATGAAGAAGTGAATTAAGTTAAGTTTATAATTCATGTTGCACTAAAGAGTATGACTTTAGAGCGAATGCGTTGCATATCGCCCAAAGGGCATACGCTAAACACTCTAGACAGATTGAGAGGAGGCCCCCCAACTATCATTCCTCAAGTAATTAAGGCTCGTAGCGTACAACACTTATTATCCTTTATTATGTGTCTTAAGAGATTATGAGATGAGAAGAGAAGACACAAACTCTAAGGGGAAACTAATCAACCCTAATGTTGTCATGCAAAATGCTCATAATGTTTGGATTAAGAGGGAAGAAACTATCCTAATGTTATCATGCAAAGGATTGAACACCTAATGTCTTTCCTACTCCCATCTTAAACAAAGGGACTAGGAATCCTAAGGGATCATGGCAAAAGACCAAGTAAATAACAGATAATTCAATCACAGATGAAATGAAAGAAAGAGAAGAAGTTGACTTAAACAATTCAAGAGCAATGCAAACATGACATGCAAAGATGTACAGATGAGATGATGCAACAAAGACAAAGTAAGTGATTAAGGCAAGTTGATTTGAACAAGTCAAAGAGAAGTGAGATGAAATGGGAGAAGTCATAACTCCTACAACCATTCAAACATCAATCACTCACACCAAAGCTAAGCATAAAGCAAATACACAAGTCATGATCAAATAGAAGATGGGAGAAGAGATGCTTGGGCAGCAAGCACATACAAAGTATCTCAACCAAACAAGTCAAATTGATCATGCAAAAGAAAAGAGCAAACAAGTGTTAAAAGAGATGCATCATTCAAGGCAAACTCAAAGCATAAACATGAACACCAAATCACCTTGAATGAGGATCAAAGCACATGGGGAATAGGTAAACCAACAAGAAGAAAGCTCAAAATAAAATGGAAAACAATGCACAAGAAAGAATCAAGGCAAGGAAAATGGAAGAACCAAAGTTATATCTCATGTTCAACACTTAAAATCAAGTGGAATTGCCTAACTTCTAAGTAACTTGTGAAAAAAGTTACACAAATGTATGACCTAAAAATGAAATACCAGCCCCTTAATCATGTCATAAACAAGCATCAAGACTCATAGGGTGCATATGGGATCCATAAAAATCATTTCCCAAAGGAAATAGGTCAAACTAGTTTGTATGAACTTTCTCTAAGATGGCTTGACTTGCAAGCTTCATCAAAAATAGAAGAATTGTTCAATAAAATCCAAATAAAAAGCAAAAAGTAGCCAAGTCCAATGGCAAACAGAAACCAAAGTTTCAAAGTTAAACTCAATTCAAGGCATCACCAAATAAATTTATTATCAAAGGTGCTCCACCTTATCGAGTACTAATCGAGGGACATTAAAAGTCAACTCAAAGTCAAAGGGAAAAAGGTCAATGTCCATTCAAAATCACCCTTAAGAACACCTAAATCCCTCACCTAAGTGAGGGAGAAGCCATGATCATAGGGGACAAGCATTTGAAGTCCAAATGGAATAGATCAAACAAGGTAGACCACAAAAAAGTCAACAAATTGCAAAATTGAAATTAAATTGAAAATAAAAATAAAAACAGAAAATAAAATTATGGGAAATTAAATAAAGCCTTGAAATAATGGAAAACAATTTTTGTAGAATTTTCTGATCGTTGAAAGTAATGAAAATAAAAAATAAAAAAAATAATAAAATGAGAGCAAGCAAACAGGGGGTGCGAAAGCAATTTCCAAATGAACTGAAGACAAGGAAAAATGCGTTGGGCCTCAGAAAATAGGGGGTGTGGTTATCACTTTCAGCCCAATCCAAGATCAACTCATATCAAGAAAATGAAACGCAGCGTTTCATTAATTCGAGTAGGATTTCATCGCATGCGTGGCAAAAGTCAAGCCAATCCAAATGTATCACGCCATAGGTCAAAAATTCAAACGAGTACAGCTCAACATTGATCAGAGAAAAGACCAGACACCGGAGCTAGGGCTCCGGTCGTCTTCTATGGCTAACTCGCTGAAGCTCAGTCCAAAAATCTCCATAAAAATGCCAGAACCTTATACCATTCGAAAGCCCTTGTGACAAGGATCATGAATCCACCATTTAAACATAAAAAGGTTCCAAAATAAAGAGAATCAAAAGCTTGAATAAATGAACATGTGATCTGAAAACTCATCAAACGAACACAACAATGATTCAAACATGGCCTACCATAGGTAGGGCTTCAGATGCAACCCAGAATGCTCTTAGAAAATGCCTAGAATGAGAGAAAAAAGAGAGAGAAGCTTACTGAACAGAGCAACTCTGTTGGTTCTTCCAAGGAACGAAAGCTTCACTTCCTTGCTTCCAATCTGCTCCTTAAAGTGTGATGAAGAAGATAAAAGCTCCAATTAATGTTGATTTGAAGAGAAAATCCAAATTCGAAAATGGCAAGTGATGAGAAAAATTCAATCTCTCTCTGCTCTCTCCAGCTGCAACAGCCTCTTCTGAGCATTAGGGCAGACTAAAATGCTTTTATATGATGGATATCTCATGACCATGCAGGCCCATAATGCCTTATTGGTGAGATTTGAAAATTTGCCAAAAATGACACCTTTCCTCATGCACACGAATTTGGTACTTTTTATACCATATTGGATCAGCAGTAGGAAGCACATGGAGTTGATTTGGGCTTTGTAAATAATCCACACATCAAGTTTGAAATCAAAAATTTTCAAGTAAGAAACTAGAAAACATGGCACATTAAAGCTCTTCATGTTGGTCCATTTGTGGTAAAACTCTTCTATGTCATATAATGGCACAAAGCAATTCAAAAAAGGAGACAAAACATGACTTGTAATGCAAGGTTCTTAAATCACAACCAAAAATCCAATTTTCCATCTTGAAATGGCTTACATGACCACATAACTCATCAATCTTCATGAACCTTGAGTTCAATGTAGAGTTAAGACCCTTAAACACAAATTTCATGTTGGTTGGAAATGCATTTGAGGTCCATAAAATCATGAAATTGACCATTGAAACAAATGACCTATAATGAAATCTTCCAAAAATACCCTTGACTTTTTAAGACCATAACTTTAGTTCCACACATGAGAAAGAGGACTTCTAGGACTTTCTAGAAAGCTAAGACCATGAGGAACAACTTTCATGTTCACCTGAAGTTGAGGAGAAACTTGATTCTAGGTCAAAAATGTCTTGGAAGTGAGTTGACTTTTTGTTGACCAAAATTCTATTCATCTGAGACCCCTCATTTGTTGGCAACATAACTTGAGATTTACAAATTCAATGGATGAGTTCTTGTACTCAAAAGAAAGATAAGAACATTCTCTACAAGTCTCATGTTTTTATGAAAAGGAGATTGAGCTTGCATCATAGGGTAAAATGTCTTTGAAGTTGGACACTAAAGAAGGGGTTTTACACGGAAATCAACTGAAACCCTAATTTAGTAACCTCTTCAACTCTTGATTCCACTTGATTGGATCTTAACATGACATCTTAGATGCTTTAAGGTGACTTACCATGGCTTGTGTGACTTAGAAAACTAGTTTGGAACCCTCTCAAGTCCACAGTTGACCTTGAGTTGACCATATTAAACCCTAATTCCATGTCTTTTGACTGTGCTTTTTGCAGATGAATTAAATGGCTAGACAAGCTCCACAATAACCTCTAAGGTACTTAATGAGCTTCTACACCATGTATCAACCAAAACAAGACCTCATGAACCCTTGATGATCTTCTGATGATCCCTAAGATAGGAAATAACATCCACACACCAATCTTCTCCTCTAGGAGCTTTGAACCTTCCATGATGATGATAAACACTTGATATCTTGCACAAATACCTCTTGCTTGAGCTTGAAACTAAAGAGACCCTCCTCTTGAATGGCACAAGACACCTCTTGATCCCCTGTAGAGAACAATGTTATCCAAAAGCAAATGCTAAAATGGAAAAAAACACAAGCCAAGTTAACAAGAAAAGGTTGGGCAAATTTTGGGGTACAACAGCTACCCCTATTCAAACGACTTGGACCTGAAGGGATGAAAAGCGAACGACTTTCAAAATTTAAAGGTAAAAGACGGTTGAATACCAAAGAACCCGGAAATTTGCCAACCGTAAAGAAACTGTAACTTGAAATTCTAGGTACCCAACAATGGATGTTATCACGGATGTTATGACATCCACTATAACACATACTACGAAAATTGATGACAAACTGTAAAAGAAAACAGTAAATAACACAAGTAATTTTTTACCCAGTTCAGTGCAAACCACACCAACATTTGGGGGCTACCAAGCCAGGGAGGAAATTCACTATTAGTAGAATTAATTCAGAGTCAAACAACCAGTTTGCACTCTTCACTTAAGACCTACCCAATGACACTTCAGCCTAACACTAGACCTGAGTTACCAACTCACTCCCCCTTAATCACATCAGTGATATCAACCGATTCAAAGTTACAAATGGTAATTAAGTCACACTTCAAACACACTTTGATCTGCTTCACAACTTTGATCAAGAGACACAACACTCGTGCTTAAAAGCTTAGAGTGAACACACACAGCGTATAGTTTAAACACACAAGTCCAATGCAATCATCCAATAGATAATTTCTTGGCTCACAAGGAATCCTAGGACTTAAAAACACACGTGAAGACCAACTGCACAACACAGAATTCTTCACTCACAAAATAATGTTTTCTCCAATCTCTGTCCCTAAGCTCTTTCAAATTAGGATTGCTACTTCTGTATATATAAGCAGCATACAGTCCTTGGTCCTAGGTGTACAAATTAGCTTTACTCAAGATAAACCTCTCTTCATGAAGCTGCCCACATCCAATTAGGTAATGGGTATTCCATGTTATCCTCAACAATGTCTGACATGTCGCTTGAGATAACTAGGCTTCCTACAATGTTTCCTGAAGTATAGCCTGAGCTAATACCAGAAAACTTAAACACACACCCTGATGTCATACGCTTGATGTCATAACATCTAGCATGACATCCAACTTAACTTGCTCTTAGCTATCCCAACTTACCCTGTAGAACACCTTTCATATATGTCATAACATCAGTTATGACATTCACACATACTCCAATGTTTTGCCACAAAATGCAATCAATCAAAAGCATCTACAAACTCCCACTTTGGCAAATATTTGGCTAAAACACTCTATTACCATATCAGAGATCACAAGCAGCAGAAATCATACCATATATGCAGGAAAGCTATTAGCTAACAACACACACAGCTACATTACCATATCAGAGTCATCTTCACACCCTAAGTACTACCTGCTAGTCCAGGAAGCAGGTAACATAATAATCCATGGATCATCTTATGATACTCCCTCTCAACTAATGCTTAGCACATCAGTGCACCCATAACCTGAAGTCACACAAATTTATCCAGACTGCTATGGATTATGGATATCAGGACATTCAGGATGACATCCTGAAGAACACAATCACCTTTTAGCCTAAACTACAAATGTCATAACTTTCTGTGGAACATCCTGTGCTACTCCCCCTAAAAAGATGCACAACCACACACATTCTGCAATCACACTGCAGACACACACTACTAGCAGTTATACTACTCCTAGGTTCCATCAAGGAACACACATATCTTAGCAGCTTCAGCCAAAACTCACACAATTCTAACATACATTCCTACACATATTAAGAACTCACACACATCAGCAACAACATCTTGTTATCACACCTGCAAGCATGTTCAGTTCAAACATGCACAGTAGCAAACATGTTCTCTTCAAACATGCATATTAGCAGCAACACCTGTAGCACACTTAGAGCAGCAACAATAACCAAGTCCCCCACCTGATCTTCCACCTGTGAGGGACATAAATCTAGCCCTGCTGTTACACAAATCTAGTTCTGCTGTTACTAGCACTTCTCCCCCTTTTAAGCCACAAAGTTAGATCAAAACTAATTAAATAGTATAGATCAAAATAAGTATGGAAGCACAGAGTTAGGGGTTATTACAACACAAAGCTCATGAAGAACACAACAAATATCTCATGCTGTCAAGGCAACACAACAAGTAAAACAAATCTAACTAAACAGAAACAAACTAGCCAAAAAAACAGCAGACCATCAGCCCAAGCAGCAACCCATCAAGGCAGACAATTTAATCTTCCTCCTCAGAAGAGCTGGAGTCAATGTCATCAACATCTGTTGAGACATACTTATCACTGTCATCAGAATCTTCCTCTGGGATAGCCTCATTATTAATATTAGCAGCATTTCTTTCAAAACTTTGAATGAAAGACTCTAGCTTGATCTTTCTTGCAGTAGCAGTCCTGATAGTTTCCCCTAATTCCCTACAAGTTTCTCTTAATTCAGCAATGATCATTGCTTTAGAGATATTGGCCTTCTCATCAGAAGTCAAAAAAATACCAAGGACATGTCTCCCAGCAAAGAGTTTGAAGTGAAGAGACAGTGCAGACTCTCTTTTGCTAGCAGCATCACTAGAGTTCAGAATCCCAGGGTATTGATTCAGAATAACCTCACAAATAAGGGAGGGAAAAGCAATGCGTAGCTTGATAGCACTGGTTGTAGAGTGCTTAATAATCTGATCAAAAATGTACAGGCCAAAATCAAAGTTAACTTTGGTGCCTACAACATGAATGAACTTGCCAAGCCCAACTCCAATGGTGGATGTATGGTTGGTAGGCACCCAATTAGCAGCTCTAATTATATGAAGAATGACATATTTTACACTGAGTTGTCCTGCAGATAACTTCTCTTTGGATGGCCATGTCTTTACCTGATTTGCAGTGATGATCTTGCAAACCTGGTTGTCTGAAATAGACAACTCTTTCTCACCACTATTTGCATGTCCCAAACATTTGTTGATCATAGCAGGAGAGAACTGCACAAACTTTCCTTTGACAAACACCTTAATGTACTCTTTGTTGTGCCTATTTGTGATTAGATCAGGTATATTTAGAATGAACTCCTTTACCAGTCCTTCGTAGCATTTGGAGAACCCAATGACTATCTTGAGTAATCCAGCCTTGTTGATTAGATCCATTACCTCCTTGGTTTCCAAAGCATCCTTTCCCAATTCTCTTTCAAGATCTATTCTTCTTTGATAGATATATCTCCATTTGATCACACTGTGAATAAAATGAAAAGAGATGTTGTCCAGAGGGGCAGCTGGCACAGATTTGAGAGGTTTCTTAGCAGAAGATTTCTTTACATGAAAGATGTTAGGAACATCTTTCACAACATCACCATCAGACTTAGAGTTGTTACTAGAAACTTTTCTTTTCTTGGATGTAACTGACATCTTACTCCATGTCTTGGGGGGGCCAAAAGGAGTTCTCTTCTTTTGAATTTTGGGAGGAGATTCCTCAAGCACAACTTTTCCTTTCTTGGTCACAAGTCTCTTGGCAATACCAGAGGCTGCATTCTTGATGAGCTCATCATCTGATGACACATCTTCAACAGTTACACCATTGCTAGGAACATCATTCATGACATCCTCATTATTCGTATTCTTGGCTTCATTATCATTATGGCCAACATCATGACCTTCCTCATGTATCATAGAGCTGGCAAAATTCTCTAGGTTCTCAGTGTTAGGGTTAGTATCAATAGAGGGAAACTTAGTATTATCGTCATTTTTCTCACTAGGGATTGTGGATGGATAAACCCGAGACAAAGGGGTAGTGATCCCATGCATATTGTATCCTTCCAAGAGAATCTTGGTGACTAGTTCATTGATAGAACTGTCCACATAGGAAGAGCCTTCCATTCTATTAATGTTGCCCATGGAAGATTTAGGGGTTTTACCTTTAGAAGCTTGTTTTGCATGTGGAGGAGCAGAATTTGGGGCTTCACTAACCTTTCCAGAAACAACATTAAGAGGAGAGATATCAAGGACATCATCCAGAGAGATGCTCATGTGGTGAACATGGTAAGACTTAGTAGTATCATGCCTCGTAGGGATGGATTTTGGTTGTTGAGACATTGTAGGGGACTTTAGCCGTGAGAAAGAGGGTTTTATGTGGTTCTAGAGAGAGGTATGAAAGATGAAGACTTGGTGTGGGCACAAACTAAAGCAGCCGGATAGTGTGTAGGGGTGTGATTGCAAAAGAGGAGGGAACTCAATATTTTGACCAATCAGCAGATGATTAATTTTCAACATACAGTTCCCAATTTTTATTAATTGCTATAATTTCTCAAACAACCTCCTTCCCCACTTGCTTCTTACATTTTCACTTAGAGTAGTTTTGTGATCCCTTGTGAAAATGTTAGTCCTTTGTATGTCAGAGTCCTTATGCTCCACACTATCTTCTCTAGAGTGATGTCTGTTATTACTATGTATTGCTCTATTAAGCCGAATGGATTTCATATTGAAGTCACTAAGAGTGTCACAGAATAATGTCATGACATCCTGAGTGACATTGCTTCTTTTATGCTGATCACCTTTCATGGACTCCATTAGGTTTCAGTATAACAGATCTAGATTTCTATGATGTCCATTCTTTGGATGTCCTTTCTTGGCTTGCCTACCAGCCAAGAAAGGACATCACATAAGTAAGAGTTATTCTTAGCTCTAGACCCCCTCATGACTTCCTCATCTTCTCCATTGGTGACAACACATTTACACTCAGTAAATTTGACACTGAGACCTTGGTCACAAAGCTGACTAATACTGATTAGGTTAACAATCAGTCCTTTAACCAACATAACATTATCCAGTTCTAGAACACCAGGATAATCTAGTTTTCCAGCACCTTTGATTTCTCCTCTAGCTCCATCACCAAAGGTTACATGCAAGAATGAGGTTTGATTTTCACCAAAAGGTTCTCTCTCCCAGTCATATGTCTAGAACAACCATTGTCAAAATAACAGTCTTCTTTGGTTGGCATTCTTAGAGAAGTATGAGCTACTAGTGCCACATTCTTAGCAACCCATTGTCTTTTCTTGATAGGAGCAACCTGTTTGGGTTTGTCTTGATGCATGTGGCTGGGAAATCCATGCAGCTTAAAGCAAAAGGCCTTTATGTGCCCAAATCTTCCACAGTAGTAACATCTATTCCTTTGGAATTTTTTCTTGATCTGGTTCTTGCTTCTGTTTCCCTGATGTTGTGACATTGGTCGTGACATCTGGTTTGACCTCTGATTCTCAACCTTTGGCTTCTTGGACCCCAAGATGGGTTTCTATTCACCAACAAATCCTAGTCCAGACTTGTTTCCTGCTTTCTGACCATTCTGTAGATTTTTTTCTGCAGTGTCAGTCCCAGGGTTTAGCATCCTTATGGATTTTGACATCAGATCCAGTTTAGACTCCGACAAGCTAACCTCACTTTTGAGTGAGTCTATTGTTGCAAGATGCTCTATCTTCTCAGCCTCTAATTCCCTTATGCATTTCTTCTATTGCTCTCCTTGCTGATGTATTTCTTTACTTCTGATGCATAACTTTTTATATGAAGCTGCAAGCTCATCAAAGGTCAGCTCATCTTCACTTGAGTCACCATCAGATATGCAAACACTGTTCAGAACATTGACATGTTTGGCAGATTCTTCTTCTGATCCACTCTCAGAATCTCCATCAGACCAAGTGACTACTAGGCCCTTCTTTTGCTTCTTGAGATAGGTGGGACATTCAGCTATAATGTGCCCATATCCTTCACATTCATGACACTAAACTCCTTTGCCTTGGCTGGGCCTTTCTTCATTTTTACCTCTTTTGCTGATGTCAGAAGAAGTGTTCTTGTCATTAGGCCTAGACTTGTGATCTATTCTTTTGATCAGTTTGTTAAATTGTCTTCCAAGCAAGGCTATTGCTTCTGACAGATTCTCCTCACTTTCACCATTGTCTTCCTCAGAGTCATCTGCAGTATTTGAGACAAGGGCTATGCTTTTGTTCTTCTTCTCAACTTGATCACACATTCCCATCTCAAAAGTTTGGAGATAACCAATGAGTTCATCCACTTTCATGTTGCTTATATCCTGAGCTTCTTCAATAGCAGTGACTTTCATGGTAAACCTCTTAGGCAAAGATCTTAGAATCTTCCTCACAAGCTTTTCTTCAGACATCTTTTCTCCTAAAGCTCCTGAGGTATTGGTAATCTCAAGAATATTCATGTAGAATTCATGAATAGTCTCATCCTCCTTCATTCTCAGATTTTCAAACTTGGTGGTTAGCATTTGTAATCTTAACATCTTGACTTTAGAGGTTCCCTCATGAGTTGTTTTGAGAGTATCCCAAACCTCTTTAGCCAGTTCACAATGATGCACTAGTCCGAAAATGTTCTTGTCTATACTATTAAATAAGGCATTCAAAGCCTTAGAATTCCTAAGAGCCAAGGCCTCTTGCTCTTTGTTCCATTCCTCTTCAGGTATTAACACAGATACTCCATCTTTATCAGTTTTCACTGGATGTTCCCATCCTGAGTTGGCAGCTCTCCATGCCTTTCTGTCTAAAGACTTCAAGAAGGCTATCATCCTAGGTTTCCAGTAGTCATAATTTGAGCCATCCAGAATTGGTGGTGTATTTGTGAATCCTATATCCTTGTCCATAGTACCATAATTTATCTTCCCTAGATCTCACCCAGAAAATAACAAGCAGGGTGCCTGCTCTGATGCCAATTGAAATTCTAGGTACCCAACAGTGGAGTTATCATAGATGTTATGACATCCACTATAACACAGACTATAAAACTTGATGACAAACTATAAATGAAAACAATAAATAACACAAGTAATTGTTTACCCAGTTCAGTGCAAACCACATCTACATCTGGGGGCTACCAAGCCAGGGAGGAAATTCACTATTAGCATAATTAATTCAGAGTCAAACAACCAGGTTTCACTCTTCACTTAAGACCTACCCAATGACACTTCAGCCTAACAATAGACCTGAGTTACCAACTCACTCCCCCTCAATCACAGCAGTGATATCAACAAATTCAAAGTTACAAATGACAATTAAGTCACACTTCAAACACACCTTGATCTGCTTCACAACTTTGATCAAGAGACACAACACTCGTACTTAAAAGCTTAGAGTGAACACACATAGAGTACAGTTTAAACACACTAGTCCAATGCAATCATCCAAGAGATAATTGCTTGGCTGACAAGGAATCCTAGGACTCAAAAACACACGTGAAGAACAACTACACAACACATAATTCTTCATTCACAAAACACTGTACTCTCCAATCTCTGTCCCTAAGCTCTTTCGAATTAGGATTACTACTTCTGTATATATAAGTAGCATACAGTCCTTGGGCCTAGGTGTCGAAATTAGGTTTACCCAAGATAAACCTCTCTTCATGAAGCTGCGCACATCCAATTAGGTCAGGGGTATTCCATGTTATCCTCCGCAATGCCTAATATGTCGCCTGAGATAACTAGGCTTCCTACAATGTTTCCTGAAGTATAGCCTGAGCTAATACCAGAAAACTTAAACACGGGCCCTGATGTCATACGCTTGATGTCATAACATCCAGCATTACATCCAATTTAACTTGCTCTTAGCTATCCCAACTTACCCTGCAGAACACCCTTCATGTATGTCATAACACCAGTTATGACATTCACACATACTCCAATGTTTTTCCACAAAATGCAGCCAATCAAAAGCATCTACATAACTGATAACCGTAACCGATAAACTCTATTGGGGTAAATGTGATAAGATGAACGCATCCATCAAAGACATCATTCTGCCGGGGTCTGGATACCAGACAGACAAGACAAATCATTGGCCAGGGTCTGGATACCGCGCGGGCTAAAGGAAACAATTATAATCTGTCGGGGTCTGATAACGCTCAGGCAAGATATTGTTGCACCCCAAAATTTGACCAACCTTTTTCTTTATCATTGGCTTATGTTTCAGGCAAAAGTTAGGAATTTGAAAAGCAAACGATGGTGGTCCGCGCGTTGATCTTCAAAGCATAGTGGATTATGGGAGAACTCGAGAGTCAATCGTTCAAGTCAATCTCTTAAGAAGACGAAGCATCGGAAAGGCGTCGATGTCACGCGAGTCATAGTTGAGTCGTTCTATGGTGGTTGTCTGTGCCACATTGCCGACATTTTTGTATATTCTTGTGCATTTCTATATATGGCTTACGCAACTTTCTCATTTCAGGAGTTGCGTCCTTTGTAAATTTTCCTATTTATAGGCTATTTATCAATAAAACATACTATTCAGAAAACTTTTGTCTTTGATTCAGCTTTTACCATTTTGTTTGCAAAAGACGCCTGATGTTTTTGATAAAACTTTGCATACATAATTTTGTGGGCTCTGCCAACCATAATCGAAACAATCTTTTTGCTTGAATAATATCACAGGTGATAATTAAGATGACGCTTGCTGCACAAAACATGTTTGTTTGTTTGTTATTCGCAGGACCCTCATCCTCAGGACTTTTCCAGAGGTCTCGCATCTAAAGGAGGTGTGCAGTTTAAGTGTGTTCTCGTCCTCAACAGGTTGAAACTTCATACAGTCAAGATTATTCTCAGTAGGTCAAGATTGATATCTCCAGCAGAGTAGGATCTTCTCCAGCAAGTAGGCGTGGGATTATCCCCAGTAGTGGAATGAATTCAGAATTTCATTTTCCCCTCAGAGTCTAGGTCATTGACTCATTCCCCAAGCAGAAGTTGTTATTGTTGAGTTTATTTCTCATTTTCCCCAAGCAGAGGTCGATGTTGATTCCCTCCCTATCTAATCCCCAACAAAGTCAGCGGAGATAATTTTCTTCCCCACAAAGTGAGACTAACTCAGATATTGTTATTATCCATCCTCAGCAGAGAGAAAGCTTGGGACGGTTCCCCAGTAGATCTTATTCATAATCCCTAACTGATAGAAAATTAAATCTTCAGCAGGGCCGAATCTCTAGCAGAATAGAGACATCCCTCAGCAATCTGCCTTGATTCTCTAGCAGAGTTGTCGGTTACCCAGAATGTTATATTCTGGCAGACCATCGAAGGCCAATTTCCCTGGTAGAGTGGATTTTTTGTCTCCAGTCGAGTTGTTAGTTCCCCAGAAGAGTTGTATTCCGGTAGGCCATCCGGGACGTTTTCCTCAACAGAGTTTAATTTTGATCCCCAGCGGAGTGGATTTGTGCTTAGCAGAGCAGTTTTACCCAGAAATTTTCTCGGGGGGCCATCCAAGGCTTGTATTCTCCAGCATGAGTCCTTTTGTACTAGGCGTGTCTAGTCTTTCCCCAGCGGAGTTTGTTTCCTCTCTTCAGCATTTATTTTGCTGAAGTGGTTCCTTTGCATTTGCATCGTGCATGACATCCTCCCAGATGCGTAGGATTTCCATTTCGTATGGAGCATTACGCCATATTCAAACATCTGCATTTGAAACATAAGCCAGGTTGTTACCTTTTTGTTTTTAGGTGTATCTTCAGCAATTATCAGTATATTTCTCAAGCCTGTGCGGTATCCAGGTCTCCAGCAAAATCATTGACATATGTGTTCATCTTATCATTCTCTCCAACAGAGTCTATTTATTCAAGTTAATATTTCCCCAACGGATTTCTTCACCCGGTTGGTGAATCGACGGATGTTCTTCTCAACTTAGGGTTGAGCCGGCCTTTGGGTTCGATGCTCGCTTTTATTTAGCGAATGACTAACGACGAAGTCCGATTATTTTGAGAACTGACGGCGAAGTCAGACGATTTTGGAAACTGACGGCGAAGTCAGATGTTTTTGGTAACTGACGGCGAAGTCAGATTATTTTAGAACTGACGGTGAAGTCAAATTGTTTTGAAAGCTGACGGCGAAGTCAGATGATTTTGAGAACTGATGGCGAAGTCAGATTATTTTGAGAACTGACAGCGAAGTCAGATTATTTTGGGAACTGACGACGAATTTAGATTATTTTGGGAACTGACGGCGAAGTCAGATTATTTTGAGAACTGACGGCGAAGTCAGATTATTTTAAGAACTGACGGCGAGGTCATATTATTTTGAGAACTGACGGTGAAGTCAGATTATTTCGAGAACTAACGGCAAAGTCAGATTATTTTGAGAACTGACGGTGAAGTCAGATGTTTTTGGAAACTGACGGCGAAGTTAGATTATTTTAGGAACTGACGGCGAAGTCAGATTATTTTGAGAACTGACGGCGAAGTCAGATTATTTTGATAACTGACGGCGAAGTCAGATTATTTTGATAACTGACGGCGAAGTCCGATTATTTTGGGAATTGACGGCAAAGTCAGATTATTTTGAGAACTGACGGCAAAGTCAGATTATTTTGAGAACTGGCGACGAAGTCAGATGATTTTGGAAACTGAAGGCAAAGTCAGATGTTTTTGGGAACTGACGGCGAAGTCAGATTATTTTGAAAACTGACGGCAAAGTTAGATGATGTTAAGTTCTGACAGTGAAGTCATATGATGTTGAGTTCTGACGGCGAAGTCAGATGATATTGAGTTCTGACGGCGAAGTCAGATGTTTTTACAGATACGATGTTGAGTTCTGATGGCGAAATCAGATGTTTTTATAGATATGATGTTGAGTTCTTATGGCGAAGTCAGATGTTTTTACAGATATGATGTTGAGTTCTGATGGCGAGGTTAGATGCTTTTACCGACTTGATGTCGAGGCCTGACGGCGAAGATGCTTTTACTTGATATTGATGACTGACGGCGAAGTCAGATTTTTTCTTCCACCTGCGGGTCAATGTTTTCTAATTGTCAACCAGTTAGCTTATTGTTGTCACAACTAACAGATACCAATTGGTTTCCTTGGGATTTTTGTTCCACCAAATAAGTTTATTCAGCAATTGTTTCTTTTGCGGTTGGCAAATTTCCGGGTTCTTGGTATTCACTCGTCTTCTACCTTGAATGTTTGAAAGCCGTTCACTTTTTCATCCCTTCAGGTCCAAGCCGCTTGAATAAGGGCAGTTGTTGCACCCCAAAATTTGACCAACCTTTTTCTTAATCTTTTTGGCTTATGTTTCATTGCTTAGCATCTTGCATTTACATAGCATAGTTCTTACAGGGGATCAAGTGTTTGTTTGTGTTTCCTATCCAAGAGGAGAGTCTTATTGACCACAAGCTCAAGCAGAGGCATTGACAGAGGTTGTTGTGTGTATGTCATCATCATGAATATATCTGAGCTCCGAGAAAGGAGAGGTGTGTAATAGCTCAATATCAAAGAACCATCAGAGGGTTGTCAAAGGGCCCATGAAGATTTATCAATGGTAGAGGCTTGTTGAGTACCTCAGAGGTCATTGTGGAGTGGGAATGGTCACCCAATTCACCTGCACATTGCCAAGGAAAAAAGGGTGAATTAGGGTTTCGTGTAGTAAAAATTGAGGTTTCGACGGTTTAATCAGTCAATGTGTTGGATTGATTCTCCAAGAAACAAATCTCCACATGATCAAAGATACTCCGTTGGGTCAAGTATGAGTCCAATTTGAGGTTTGACTTTTGATTTAAAAGGTGTTCCAATGATGGAGTTATGGTCCATGAAGCTCATATGGCTTAGTGAAGTCCACTCAAGAAGTTTCAAGGCCTCAGAAGACCCAGAACATCAACAACCGACTCGGTAGTCATCGATCGATCGTTTCGTTGACCCGAAAGTCAACTTTTCAACCATAAGGAACTTGACCTCAAAGTGTGAAGAAAAAATGTTCCTAGTGACATATTACACCTATCCATGAAGTTTCATGACCATTGGATCAAGGATGGAGGAGTAATTGAGAAAGTCGGGAATTAGGGTTTTGAAAGGGGCAAGATCATAACTTCCTAACCACACATCCAATTGAGTTGGTTCAAAGCTTGTTGGAAAGCTCTTGACAAATCCTACAAAAGTCTCACAGAGGTCCATGTGCAAAAAATGAGTAGATTTGGAGTTATGATCAAAATCATTACAAGAGGGGAAAACACTTAGAAAATTTCTAAGTTTTCTGGCCTTGCAAATCATGTTTTCAGCCAACTTTGAAGGGATTTTTGACCTAGTTCCACTTGGAATCTGTAGATCATGAAAACATGAAAGTTGTACAGCTCCATGAGGGCTTTCCAAAAAGTACTAGAACTCCTCCATAGCCCTTATGAGTTGAGAGTTATCAATCTAGAAAGTTGGGGTCTCCACACTTGAGTGCACCAATTCCACTTTTCCACAAATTCACTTTTCAGCCACTTGGACCATTCTCAACCATTGGGTCATGTCTTAATCTGATATTTAGAGAGGATGAAGGTTATAAAATGCATAAATAATGAGATTTGGTAGAGTTTACAAGTTGCAAGCAAATGGACATTATTTTATTCAAAAATAGAGGAAAGAGAAACATTTTTGGTGAAGCCTTGCAGCTGCAGCCTCTAGCCTCACTTCAGTCACCTCATGTCCTTCATTTCACTTAAGTTTTGCCCTACATTGAGCCAAGGTACTGATGAGCACAGCTGCCACATGATATTGGATAGATTTTCTTCCAAAACTCCCTCCAAAAGCTTGAAACCAAATCTGCCCCAATGCTTCTCTTGGCCTATAAATAGAGACTTTCTTCCACTCTTTTAGACACACCAGAGCACTCTAAACCCCAGAGAAAACACAACTCTCATCCTCTTTCCCTCTTTGCTTGAAAGTAAATAAATCTTCCAAAACCACCAAAAAACTGCCTTGTGCAAGTTTCATACCAGCAGCCCTTTTAACCATAGAATCACCTCAAAAATCATCCACACAACCTCAAAATCATGTTTAGAAGGTGTTACAACCATTAAAACAGTAAAAAAACACCATAACCCAAAACGTCAACTTCCCACACCATGAACATTGACTTTTCCGCATAAGATGATGAAACACACTGCCTAGACCAGTTCTAAACTCTTTAACCCTTTGAACACTACATATTTATGTTGTACCAATTGTCCAAGTCATTAAAAACTAGCTGGAACACCACTTGTTAGAACTGTCATAAAAAATCACCTTTTGCTTCAAAAAGAAGGAATTTGCAAGCTTGCTCAGGGGGAAGGAATTCTTGCTTTTTTGCTGTTAGCTTGTTGTGAGGGATCTACCAGAGGTATGTAATCCTAAACACACTCATTATGCATCATGTGTTGATTGATTTTTTGGTGAATATGTTTATGCATTATCATGTTGAATTGGTTTGATAATCATATTGTCAAGTATATCTGATATCCATCATGTTCATTTTCTATTTAGAATGCTAGTAGGATATACATTTGGCTCTATGCAGTTTTGATGTTAAGTACTTTGATTTCAACATTGCTATGATGAAATAACCACCAGCTGTTTTGAAAACTGCTAGCATGAAGAGGTCTAGTTTAGTTTGTTTGATCATGAACATTGTTATGTTTGGAGGTTGTCATTTTGGAGTTGCAACTTCCATAAGGCTTTGGTGTGATTGTGTGGCTTTGTGCTGACCAAGACTGTCACCATCATTTGTGAAATTTACAATTGTTATGGTGAACTGTTTTTATTAATGTGGATCTGTCTAGCTTTTGTGGTTTACATTATGGATCGTCTTAAAGTATTTATTTTAGGCCTAAAGTTCGATGGTTGGCAGTGGTTGTGTCCAACATGTTGTTTTTGCCTCTGTCTAGATGTTATGCCAATATGTTGTTGAAGGCATTATGTGGAACTGGTGTGTGCATTGTCATGCTAAGTTTGGTATTTGCTTTTGTTTCAAGAAAGATGAGTTGATCATTGTTATGGTTCATGAACCATTGTGCCATAATCCCACTTTCTAGTCATGTTAAGTATTTGATCATGTTGCTGTTATATTGATTAAGTATTTGGTTTGAACTTGTTGCCTAGAAATCACTTTTGTAAGGACATAATACCTTAAATCCATCTAGGACTGCTCTTAGAGACTGAGTTTGTTAGATGTGCTTGTCTACTACCAGTTTCATTTCACAAGATAAGAGGATTTGTTTACTGTTGTGGTTGCCATCTAAGGGGATTTGGGGAGAAATGAGTTTGTTAAACTATTCTTTTTGTTGTCATGACTGTGCATTTCATGGTGAGACCATTTTAAGTTGGTCTGCTGGTGCTAAGCATGTGTGTGCATTCTGTTCACAATGTAAGCATGTGGTTGATTCTTTTTTCTTAATAGAACCTCTTCAATTTTGTTCTTGCATTGAGAGATTTTTTAAGTTTTTGCTCTTTAAGTTGCTTCCAGAATGGGAAGTCATCAATGTGCACTGATTGAAGTACCAAAGCATACTGACTATCATGTTCTGAATGTTGTTAGCTTCTGATCCATGAACTCATTGTTTCATTGTGGACTGTTTTGAAGTTGGTTAGGGGCAGACCATATCTTTTGTAATTTAACTGGTATGTGTTGGTTTAGCACGGGAATTGCTGAGTGTTATTGTAAACTTTAGCTTAGGTAAGGATCTGCTAATGTACTACATGTTCTAGTTAGAATGTGCAAGTACAGTTTGGAATATACAGTGCATTGAAGTTTGGAATGTACAGTTTGGTCCATTTGTTTTTAAAGATGTTTTGGTTCTGTTAAGCCATTTCCAAGTTTTAATGTGCCAACTCCTTTGAATTATAAGCATTGTTGTTTAGCTGTCAATCAGGTCACAATGTATTTTTGTTATAACCTCTTGTGAGATGATTCATTTGGATGCTGCTGAAGCATATGGTGACCAACATTCTCAAGCTTGTGTGCCTTGCTGCCAAAACCTTGTTTTCATACCCAAACATGTTAGTGAAATGGCAGCTGCCTCATCATGTAGGTTTTTTATTAATTTGAGTGAAATGGACATTGTATTGTTCAGATTACAGTTGTGCTGTCATTTTGTTTTGAGGCTTAAGCTTGTTCAATTCATTACAGTTGCTACTAGACTGTCATTAGGGTATGTGTTTGGGATTTGTTGCTTTTGGGAGTGTGGATGTGTGATGATGCAATACTTAGTGCATTCAGGAATTGGCATTACCATGTTGGTTGCTTCCAGGTTTTAGAAGTTAAGTGGTATTGGTTAGTACATTGAATTACTGTTGGTTTTGGAACAGAATTGAGGTACCAAGTAAGGACTGTCATGAACCTGTTTTGAATCCTTGGAGTTTTAGACTTTGTTGACATATGATGATGATACTGGATCTAGCTAGCTTGCATAGGATGTGATTTTTTATGACTGTCTTCTTTGAAGGCTACTGCTAGCTATGTGTGTGAGTGAATCTGAGTATCTATGTTATCTTACCATGGATTTTTGTTTGAGGTGCCATAAGCCTGAGTTAGGATGTTAGGATTTCAGTAGAGTTCTTTGTTTGTTTGAGCTTATAAAGGGAGGTGTCATCATGTGTGTCTAAGTGGAATTCAGGCCAGGATTTGATGTTTAAGATCTTTATTGTGGAGTTCACTTTTCACTGCTGTTAAAACCTATCTATCATTATCAAAACCTGTTTTGAATCAATAGATTGCACATGAAGAAATGAGGCTATAGTGTTAAGTTTCAATAGGTTATTTACTGATGTACCTTAATAAAAATAGGACTGTCATGGGCTTGATCTGCTCTTGGAATTCTAGACTTTTGGCTGACATAATACCTTGATATTTAGCACTGTCCAGTTCTTGTGGGAGAGCGTTGTTTCCATAGGTCTGCTCAGATTCATTGGCAGTTGAGGTTTCCAACTTTGGTTGACATAAGTGTTGATGTTATGCATACTGTCCAGTTTTTGCTGGGAGGTTTATCAATTTGGCTGTCTTCATCAGATTGGCATTCAATCTTGTTGGAGTTCATTTAGCTTTGCTTCATGTCTTGTTTGAAGTAGTTTGATTATGAGGCTCTTATTGTTACTTGGTGTGGCTAATTTTGATTAAGTTTTACCTTGATTATGCACTGCCAGTTTCTACCTTGAAATTTATGAATGCCTCATACCATTCTTTATGTGTGCCAAGTTTATGGCATGTTGCATTTGGGACTGATAAGCATGTGCTGCCTTAGAGCCATGTTTGAATACTTTGTTTAGGACTAAGTTGTTCACTCAAAATACATCCTTACCTATTTGCAAATTAACAGCCATTTCTTGATCTGATGGGAAATTGAGTTCATTCTTTGGTATTAATCCATGAGTGATGTATTCAAGATTTGAGTGGACCCTTGTTTGCTCATAACTGCATCTGTTTTGATCCATTGGTTTTCAAATGCATTTCCAAACTTCACCCTTTGCAAATCACATACTAATGTTTGGCTCTGATACATTGTAAACAAACTCTCTATTGAGACTCATTCAAAATCATGTTTAGACTTTGCTCAAACTATCTTCTACCAATAATTGCATCTGTTTGGATCTAAAAACTTCAAAATGCATCTCAAAAGCCACAACTGCATTTTCATTCGAATTTTGTTGTGTGTGTTTCATTTTGAAAAATGGTGGTCACCATTGTACTCCTCATGAAAAAACAAGCAAATTTGACTTAAATTTCATCAAATTTGGTTGAGATTTGGAGAAGTTATGATCGAATCGTATTTGGCTTTTTAACTTGGTTTTGCCTTGTCCATTGTCCAGCTATGCGCCTCTTTTGATACTTATACGCATGGGGTGGCTTGATAGAATGAATGTATCGCCACCCCAGTGGTTGTAACCTTGCCTTGCCATGCGCCTGAACCTGGGTTCGACCTCCAGCAGGGGCGTTTTTGCCTTTCGTTTGTGGTTTTTCATGTTTTGTTATTTCTTCTTCTTTTTCCATTATGTTCATGCGTGTGAGAGTGGTTGGACTGGTCTTGTTTTGTATCTGGAACCCCAAGATCATGGGTTCTACCCTTGGTTTAGACATTTCTCTATTTTTTAGCACTTGTTTATTTTATTTTCTCGTGTTTTATTTTATTTATTTAAAAATATTTTTAAATATTATAAAATCCAAAAAAATCATTTCTTAATATTTTGTTGTGATAATTATTTTTATTTTATTTTTCGTCTTCTTATTTTTAATTTTCGTTTTATTTTGTCATTTTATTTTTGAATTAACAAATTAATGTGCTTTGTGATTTATCATTTATTCCAATCAATTTCGTTTCTTTCTCATTTCATTTGTGAGTGAATTATTTAGTGGTTACTTGGCCTTGTGCCATGATCCCCATAGGATTCCTAGACCCTCCGTTTAGGATGGGAATAGAAGAGACATTAGGTGTTAAATCCTTTGCATGACAACATTAGGATAGTTTCATTCCCTTTCACCCCAACTTTAGGAGCATTATGCATGATAACTTTAGGGTCCAGTTTCCCCTTAGTTCGAGTCTTTCTCTTCTCATCTCCTAAACAATTCAAAACACTTATTAAAGAAAGATTTGTGTCATACGCTACGAGCCTTAAGTACTCGAGGAATGTTGGTTGGGGGTCTCCTCTCAATTATCTAGAGTGTCTAGCGTATGCCCTTTGGGGGATATGCGACGCATTCGCTCTCGAGTCATAGTCTTTAGTGCAACACGAGTTTCAAACCATAACTCAATCCACTTCTTGTCTTAAGAAACACAAAAACAAAAACATAAAATCTTTTTATCCTTCGGGATCTTTATTGGAAAACCATTTTCAGAAAGAGTTTTGTTAAGCTTTGGTTCTACCGCAAACAGGCAACGTCCCTAACTGTTGGAACCACTGTTTAACCCTACTCGGTTTAAAACACTTGAACTAACCTGTGGTCGTGTCAGCCCGAACTACGTTTGCTCTGATTTCTCGTACCAAACGAGGATACGTAGGCACAAGACGACGATGTCTTCCCCACTTTCACTCGTAGTTTTCCAAACAACGTTGACTCTGATTTTCCCATTGCACGAGGGAATACGTAGGCATACAGCAGCGATGCTCTATCGAGTCTCTTCTCTTTTCTTTTTCTTTCGTCCCAGTGAGCGTGTAGCTTAGATAGATTTACACCCTTATAGACTAGACAATAAGCGTGGATCCCGTCAAGTACGACGGAGGTGAGGGGTGTTAATACCTTCCCCTTGCGTAATCGACTCCCGAATCCAAGATTTGGTTGCGATGACCTGTCTTATTCCCTTTTCGTAGGTTTTCTCTTATCGTTTCCTTTCCCTCTCTTTGGGATAAATAACGAACGGTGACGAATCTTCTGTCATTGCCGGCCCCTCTTCGCAGCGATGTGACAGATATAAACCAACATTCGACGGGGTCTGGATACCGAACGGGCTAAAGGAAATATACCGATGTAAGCCGGGGTCTGGATACCACACAGGCAAAAGATAAACTGGTGGAAGTCGGGGTTTGGATACCGTACGGGCTTGAGCCAATATATCCGGTGAAATCCGGGGTCTGGATACCGCACGGGCTTGAAATACACCGGTGGGAGCCAGGGTCTGGATACCACTCAGGCTTGAGCAAAACACCAATATTTTCCGGGGTCTGGATACCGCACGGGCAAAGAAAAACATCACAATCTGCCGGGGTCTGGATAACGCACGGGCTAAAGAAATAAACCAGTGGAAGCCGGGGTCTGGATACCGCACGGGCTTGAGGAGAAAACCGGTGTAGTCGGATTCTGGATACCGCACAAGCTAAAGAAATAAACCAGTGGAAGCCGGGGTCTGGATACCGCACGGGCTTGAGGAATAAACCGGTGTAAGCAAGGGTCTAGATACCACACGGGCTTGAGGAATAAACCGGTGGAATCTGGGGTCTAGATACCACACGGGCTTGAGGAATAAACCGGTGTAAGTCAAGGTCTAGATACCGCATGGTCTTGAGGAATAAACTAGTGTAAGCTGGGCTCTGGATACCGCACGGGCTTGAGGAATAAACTGGTGAAAGCCGGGGTCTAGATACCACACGGGCTTGAGGAATAAACCAGTATAAGCCGGTGTCTGGATACCGCACGGGCTTGAGGAATAAACCGGTGTAAGCCGGGGTCTGGATATCGTACAGGCTTAAGGAATAAACTGGTGTAAGCCGGGGTCTGAATACCGCACGGGCTTGAAAAATAAACCAGTGTAAGCCGGGGTCTGGATACCGCACGGGCTTGAGCAAATAAAACTGGTGGAAGCCGGGGTCTGGATACCCACAGGCTTAAGAAAATAAAACCGGTGGAAACCGGGATCTAGATACCACACGGGCTTGAGCAAACATTGTTGTCTATTGTAGATACAACTGGAAACAAGAGGTAACAACCTAACTTATGTTTCGAATGCATATGTTTGAATATAGCGTAATGCTCTATACGAAATGGAAATGCTACGCGTTTGAGGATGATATGCAGAAATGAAAATGCAAAGGAAACACTCCAGCAAAATAAATGCTGAAGAGAAGAAACCAACTCCGCTGGAGATAACCGGGTGCCAAGTACTATTGGACTTTTGCTGGGAAAACAAGCCCTAGATGACTTCCTGGAAAAGGAAATTCCTGGATGCAACAGCTATGCTGAGAATAAAATCCGCTCTGCTAGGGATCAAATCAAACTCTATTGAGGAAACAAAAACAACCCTATATGGCCTACCAGAATACAACTCTTCTGGGGAACAAACAACTTGGCTGGGGAGAACAAATCCACTATACTAGGGAAATCAGCTCTGGATGGCCTTTCAGAATACGACTCTACCGGGGAGTAAAGCAAATTGCGGGGAATTACTCCACTCTGTCGAGGATTCCACTCTGCCGGAGATTTAAATCTGCTCTGCTAGGGGTAATGAATAAGATTTACTAGGAAGATATCCCAAAATATTTCTGCTGAGGATGGAGCATAACAATTCTTCGGGTCAATCCCATTCTGTGGGGAAGAAAACATTCTACTGACTTCGTTGGGGATCTGCAGGGAGTGAAAATTAACTGGGGAAATATCCTGAAAGAAACTCACTCTGACGAATACCAATGACTAACTAGATTCTGCTACGGACAACAACTCCGCTGGGGGATCACCCAATGAGGGAATCAACATCTACCTCTACTTGGATAAATGAGCAATAAACTCAACAATATCAACCTCTGCTTAGGGAATTGAGTCAATGACCTAGACTCTTAGGGGAAATGAGTCAAAGATTTAGACTCTGTGGGGGTAACGACACTGCACTTGTCCCACTGCTGAGAGAATAATCCCAAATACCTGCCATGAACTCAACCTGCTGGGGAGAAACTAGTCATAACCCGTTGGGGATGACTTCGATGCTTTTATGGCTGGCATGACTCCGATGCTTCTCCTGATGATTCATCTTCCGAAGAGACTGACTTGATTGATTGACCCTCGGGTTCTCCCAAAATCCACTGTGCTCGAAGGATTACTACGCAGATCACAGTCATTTGCTTTTCAAATCCCTAACTTTTTCCTTAATCGCCCTTGCGGGTTTTCGATTCACCAGGATACCCATTTTTGCCAAAGTCGCCTTTTCAGGTTTTCAACTTTGCAGGTTTACATTCTTTTTCTTTTTATCCCTAATTTTTGCCTGAACCCATTCTTTTTATGGTTTGTCGGAATGCACCATTTTTGCCTGGATCTTCTTTTTTTATTCCAGCGGGTCTCTTTAAGCAAAGTATTTTTTAACTGCGTCTGTGTTCACAGGGGATGTAAAATCTTCACCATCCATGGTTGAGAGTAGTAAGGATCCTCCTGAGAAGACTTTCTATACCATGCAGGGACCTTCGTAATTAGGAGTCCATTTGCCTCTGTGATCTGTATGTGGAGGGAGAATCTGCTTCAACACTAAGTCACCTGCCTGAAAGCTCCGAGGGTGCACCTTCTGATCGAAAGGTTTCTTCATCTTGCTCTGATACAAATGACCATATGCAATGGACACCAACCTCTTCTCGTCCATCAGGCTGAGTTGATTCAATCTGTTCCTCACCCATTCTGCCTCATCTAGTTTAACGTCAACCAAAACTCTCAAGGAAGGAATCTCGAATTCCAATGGTAGGACAACTTCCATACCATATACTAGCAAGAAAGGAGTTGCCCCAGTTGAAGTACGTACCGAGGTAAGATATCCGTGTAATGCAGAGGGCAACATCTCATGCCAATCTTTATAGGTCACAACCATCTTCTGCACAATTTTCTTTATGTTCTTATTGGCCACCTCAACGGTGTCATTCATCTTCGGACGATAGAGAGAAGAGTTGTGATGCTCAATTTTGAAACTCTGGCACAGTTCCTTCATCATCTTTTTATTCAAATTTGAACCATTATAAATAATGATTCTTTTGGGCACTCCGTAACGACAGATGATATCCTTCTTAATGAATCGGGCCACGACTTGTTTGGGGACGTTGGTGAAAGAAGCTGCTTCAACCCACTTAGTGAAATAGTCAATTGCCACTAAGATGAAACGGTGTCCGTTGGATGCGGTAGGTTCAATCTTATCGATCATATCAATGCCCCACATGGAAAAGGGCCAGGGAGACGCCATGACATTCAGAGGACTGGGCGGCACATGCATCCTATCGGCATAAATCCGGCATTTATGGAATTTCTTGGCGTATTTGAAACAATCAGACTCCATAGTCAACCAATAGTAGCCTGCCCTCAACAGTTTTCGAGACATTGCATGTCCGCCTGCATGCGTTCTAAAAGCACCTTCGTGGACCTCTTGCATAAGCAAACTTGCTTCCTTTTCGTCCACGCATCTCAACAGAACCATATCAAAGTTTCATCGGTAGAGTACATCACTTATTCAGATAGAAGTTTCCAGACAATCTTCTAAAGGTCTTCTTATCCCGGCTCGATGCCCCAGGCTGATATTCCTGATTCTTGAAAAAGTTTCGGATATCATAATACCATGGCTTCCCATCTGAAGCTTCCTCTATTGCAAATACGAATTCTAGCCTATCGAGGCGAGAGATGACAATTCTCGGAGCGTCGTTCCAATAACTCACCTTATACATCGAGGATAAGGTAGCCAAGGCATCCGCCATCCGATTCTCCGCTCTTGGCACATGATGAAACTCTACCCTATCGAAGAAAGGCAGCAACCTTCTTGCATAGTTCATGTAGGGGATCAAGTTAGGATGACGAGTCTCCCATTCTCCTTTGATGTGATTGACCACCAAAGCTGAATCACCATAGATATCAAGGTTCTTGATTCTCAACTCAATCGCTTCTTTAATGCCCATGATACATGCTTCATACTCAGCTTCGTTATTGGTGCAGGGAAATGTTAACCTAGCAGTAAATGGTATGTGTGAACCATGGGGAGTGGTAATGATTCAATTCCACTACCGTAGGAGTTAACAGCACCGTCAAGATCATCTTCCATTGGAAGTCTATCTCAGGTCCTTCATCCGGTAACGGCTCATCACAGTCTTTCATTTTCAAGAACATGATATCCTCATCAGGAAATTCAAACTTCATCGGCTGATAGTCATCGATTGGTTTCTCTGTGAGATATTCTGACAAAACACTCCCCTTGATAGCCTTTTGGGAGACGTATTGAATATCGTATTTTGTCAAAACCATCTACCATCTGGCGATCCTTCCCGAAAGTGCTTGCTTCTCGAACACGTACTTAATCGGATCCATCTTTGAAATCAGCATGGTTGTGTAATTCAACATATATTGCCTTAGGCGTTTGGCGGCCCAAGCAAGTGCACAATACGTCTTCTCTAGCATTGAGTATCTAGACTCACAATCTGTGAACTTTTTACTCAAGTAGTAGATGGCATGTTCTTTTCTTCCTATCTTGTCGTGTTGACCAAGAACACAACCCATGGAGTTCTCAAGAACCGTTAAGTACATTATCAATGGTCTTCTTGCCACTGAGGGCATCAGTATCGGAGGCTCCTGCAAATATTCCTTTATTTTTTCAAATGCCCTTTGGCAATTTTCATTCCATACCACCGCTTGATATTTGTTTAACAATTTGAACAAAGGTTCACAAGTGGCTGTAAGGTGAGATGTGAACCTTGCAATGTAGTTCAATCTACCTAGGAAACCACAAACCTCTTTCTCTGTTTTCGGTGCTGGCATTTCCTGTATAGCTTTTATTTTTGTAGGATCGACCTTGATTCCTTTTTCACTGACTATAAACCCTAATAGCTTTCCTGACCGTACACCAAAAGTACACTTGTTCGGATTTAACCTTAGTCTGAACTTCCTTAACCTCTCAAACAACTTCAACAGATTCACCAAATGTCCTTCCTTCGTTTGTAACTTTGCGATCATGTCATCAACATAGACTTCAATCTCATGATGAATCATATCATGAAACAAAGTGACCATCGCCCGCTGATAGGTTGCCCCTGTATTCTTTAATCCAAAGGGCATTACCTTGTAGAAAAAGGTCCCCCACGGCATGATAAAGGTCGTTTGCTCCATGTCCTCCGGGGCCATCTTGAGCTGGTTATATCCGGAGAAACCATTCATGAAGGAAAACACTGAATACTGAGTCGTATTATCAACAAGCACATCAATGTGGGGGAGCAGCAAATCGTCTTTCGGGCTCGCTCTGTTTAGATCACGGTAATCTACACATATTCTGACCTTACCATCTTTCTTTGGTACAGATATAATGTTAGCGACCCACGGAGGGTAGTTCGTCACAGCAAGAAATCTGGCGTTCAATTGCTTTTGGACCTCTTCTTTGATCTTAACTGCCATGTCCGGTCTGGTTCTTCTTAGCTCCTGTTTCATAGGTAGGCACTCTTATCGAAGAGGCAAGCGATGAACCACAATATCCGTATCAAGTCCGGGAATATCCTCGTATGACCAAGCAAAGACATCTTTATACTCTCGGAGAATTTCTACCAGTCTTTGTTTGACATCATCCTCTAAAGCATCCCATATTCTGACTTCCTTTCTATCTTCCTCTGTACCCAGGTTGACGACTTTGATTTCCTCCTAATGTGGCAGAATACCTTTCTCTTCTTGTCTCAACAACCTGGCGAGCTCTTTAGGCAGGTCTTTATCTTCTTCAATCTCTTCTTCAGCTTGAAAGATTGAATTATCAAAGTCATACCGAGTCATAGACAAGTCTGAATCGGTGGCATCTGCTATGTAAAACCTGCAATGATGATGATTTGATGCTTAAAATGATATGCAAACAACACAAACCACATTGTCATTTTATTGTTAAAAGTAAAAACAAGAAAAACAAGGATCACAATATTTGAATGCAAAAACGCCCTTTGATTAATGATAAAACAATTGTTTAAAACATAAACAAGGATAAGGCCCTACAGACAAAGACCACTATGCTCCAGGTAGAACATAGGGCTACAAATAATCAAAAAGCAAGATAATTACTCTTCACAGGTCACTTGGACAACTTCTTCAATAGTCCAGTTGTTCAGGCTTTGGCCGGGAACACATGGCTGGATCCATGCATCCATATCACAGTCACTATCACCTTCATCTTTGGACACAACGTTGATTCGGTCAAATATCACCCCACCACTTTTAAACTGGACTGGTCCCCTGTAACGTGGAGCATTCTGCGAAGAAGAAGACGATGGGTTATACCCCAATCCAAACTTATCTTGTTTATTGGGGATGCTCAACACTTGCCCCCAACCTTGAGATGATCCAAACTTTACCACAACTTGCGCTTCCTTGAACGAAGACATAGCAACCTCAGGAACACTGCCCACAACTGGCACCTTCTCTCTGACCTGGACTGTCTCAAATGCTTGACATAGGGTCTCATGTATCTCCCCATCAACTTCCACATACTTGAACGAGGACAGTTGGTTGATCATGATGTCCTCCTCACCACAGACGGTGACAATGTTACCCCCCACCATATACTTTAACTTCTGATGCAAGGTCGACGTCACTGCCCCTGCCGAGTGAATCCAGGGCTTACCTAACAATCAACTGTATGCTGGTTGGATATCCATTATGTAGAAGACGACATCAAAAACCTCCGGGCCAACCTGGATAGGAAGAGTCACTTCTCCAAACACAGACCTTCTCGTTCCATCGAACGCTCGCACAATTAAGTCACTAGAAGTGCATATTATTCCTTGGGTGTCAAGCTTCATCAAAGCCTTTTTGGGCAACACATTAAGTGAAGACCCAATGTCCACCAGCACATGAGATAATACAGCTCCTCTTCACTCAATGGAAATGTCCAGGGCGTGATTGTGGTTTCTTCCTTTAGTTGTCAAATCTAGATCAGTAAATCCTAATCCATTTCCAGCATTCACATGCGCCACCACTCCTTCCAGTTGGTTCACCGATATCTCTTGTGGCCCATACGTAGTGTTCAGAATCCTCAAAAGGGCATTCTGATGTGCCTCAGAGCACGGTAATAATGATAAGATTGATATTTTTGACGGGGTTCGTTGTAGATGGTCCACAATATTGTAATCATTTTTTCTAATTAGACGCATGAATTCCTCATCGTATTTCAACAAAGCATCCTTCTCACCCTCTTGAGAACTTTCTTCAGCAACAGCTTTCCCCTTTCCCTTATCCGATATTTCAGCATTAGCCTCTAGAGGTGCAAACACCCTCCCACTTCTCGTCATTCCGCCTGTTCCCACCAAATTATCCACCGAACCAGACGTCATTCCCTTCAGCTCTTGTTTTTTACCATTACAAAAGACTTCGACCCTATAATTACACGGGATCGCTTTAGTGCTTTCGTAAGGTACAGGCCCTGCCTTGGTGATTGTAACGGTAGCTGGCCTCATCCTGTAACCTCATCCTGTAACACCCATCCTGTAATTGAGATTGTGGCAACCTCATCCTGTAACACCCATTTAAATTATTAAGTCTTGTGGTGTTATTTTATTTTGGGTGTGTCCTTGTGGGGGAGTGTATCTGGGCGCGTGGTTGGGTGTCCTTGATGTATAGGAGTTATTTAATAAAATATAGAGTTTAATAATAATATGATATAATTAATAATGATGATAATCTAATAATTAGTATTATTGTTATTATTATTTGTATTATTATTATTTATAAAATAAGGATTAAAGGGGTATTAGAAGAGTTTGGGGAGAAGAGGAGAGAATACGAACACGATAAGTCAGTTTTAGAGAGAAGAGGAAAGAGGAAGAAAAATGAGGAAGAGAAGAAGGCTAGGTCTAACGATTCTTGAAGGTTCTTCATCAATCGGAGGATTAATCGAGGTAAGGGGGAGAAACGGGTTAAGATTGGTAAATTTCATGAACAGGGTAGAGGGGATTCCTTAACCCCGTAGGAGTTTGGTGAATATGTATGATATACTGAAATGTTGATGATTGTTGTTGTTCTTATGATGAAATTGATGTGCATGTTGATGTGTTCATGATTGTGGTTGCCATTGACGACCTTGGGTATGTGTTGTTGGGAGATTGGTGAGGTTTTGTGTAACTTCTACAGTAATAGTGATGAACATGAATATTGGTTCTGGAGAGAAAGTTTAAGAGAGAAAATGATTAGAGTAGTGTGTGATAGTTGTAGTAATGATAGGGCAGAGGATAGATGAATGAGTAGAAGTTTATGTAGGGAGAAAACCCTAGATTTGAAATTGTGAATTAATTGTGAATGAGTATAAGTTTATGTAGGAAGAAAACCCATAGAATACTCATGATTTAGTGGATTTTCGAGTTTGGTGAATACCCTAACATGTGGGGATTCATTGTGGTAGCAAAGAGGGAAGGGTTGGTGAAAAATACCATTTTCTGCATAATTGTTCGAAAACACACAGTAAGCAATCGATTGCACTAGTACAGTAATCGATTGCACAGCAAAACAGAGGCTAAAATGGGAAAATTTGGGTCAAGCAATCGATTGCACTAATACAACAATCGATTGCATGCTGTATAAAAGTTGAAAATTGGAAATTTCTATTCCGACGATTTTGGCCATAACTTTTAATCCGTAAGTCGGTTTTAGTTCTCGTTCGAAGCGTTCGAAAGCTAATGAATAGGTCTATAACATAGTATAGATAATATAATTAGTTGCCAAATATGTTTATATCCAATATGTTTGGGAAGTCATTTTTTAATTAACTAGTAACTAAACCATGGATCAATTGAACTGATTTATTGATTATTTACTTGAGTTTACTTGTTGTGCACTTAGTGTGCTTGTGTTTATTTGTTGTGTAGTATATGTGATGTTTGGTGAGGTGATCAGGAGGATCGTGTGCACTTCGTGTGCTTGAGTTTATTTGTTGTGCATTTGGTGTTATGCATATCATGGTGTTGGTGGGACGAATCATTGCTCAAGAGGAGTGTGGGTGATTCATATGTACTCCATTGCGGAGAATGGTGGGAATAGATCATGGCCAACAAGGGGTGTATGTGATCTATCCGGGGTTCGATTGAATGAACCAATGAGTCGGTACCGCATGCATGGTGTTGAGTTGCATATTTGCATTATGGTGTGTTGTGTTATTGTTGGACCACAGGTCGTTTTTGATGAATGTTGGTTGAAATTTTATATGATTGCTACCTTTATTTCATGTATTATATTACCGATAATTTTGATCATGTTTTCTCACCCTTTTGTTGTTGTTGTGGTCTGTGCTTCTTCGGAAGTACAGATAATTCAGGTACTTAGCTAGCTTGGATAGTGGTGTGTGAGTCGAGTCTTAGGATGCTCTGATACGTAGCACGGGACTTGGGTGTTTATTTGTTTTTATGATGAACTTGTTTTATTTTACTGTGACGTATCATGTTGGTGAACATTTTCATGAATCTTTTTATGAAATTCGGCGGATGGACGAGAATGATGAATTAAATATTATTCCGCTGTTTTGTTTTGAAAACCTTCTAATGAAGAGTATTATGGATTATGTGATGTGATATCCCACTTGATGAGGGGAGACTCTGATGTTTAACTGAAATATTTGTATTTTATTTGATTTTAGGAAGTGGGGTGTTACAATTGGTATCAGAGCAGGTTGGTCCGTCCTGCCAGTGTAGTTGTTGAGTCTGTCCTTAGGATAGAGATTGTGTATCTTTTAACCTGGTGTTGTTATTATTGAGAAGTATGGCAGGAAGGAGCGATGTTGCTTTGGCTGCTGCTATGCAAGCGATGGCGCAGGTGGTTGCTAATCAGAACCAAGCTGCGGGTGCGTAATTTGGGGATTTGGCACAGTTTCCGAGTAAGAAGCCGGCGACCTTTGAAGGAGGAGTTTTGTATCCTGAAGCTGCGCAGAAGTGGCTGAAGGCGATTGAGAAAATTTTTAGGACGATGGGTGGTAGTGATTAGCAAAAGGTGAGGTTTGGTACTCACATGCTAGAAGGGGAAGCTAAGGCTTGGTAGGACAACAGTTGCCAAAGATGGGTGACTGCAGGAACTGCAATCACTTGGGATGTAGTTCGTAAGGGTTTTCTGGATAAGTACTTTCCGGAAGACATACGAAGTGCTAAGGAGATAGAATTCCTAGAGCTGAAGTAGGGTGATCTGACCGTGGCAGAGTATGCTGCGAGATTTGTAGCGCTGGTGCAGTATTGTCCTCATTACAATACTGAGGATGCGATGACCTCTAAGTGTTTGAAATTTGAGAATGGGTTGCGTCTGGAAGTTAAGTTAGGGATTGCTTGTCAGAAGATCAGGAATTATCCTGAGTTGGTAAGCAGAAGCAGGATCTATGATAATGATAACCGGGCCAGGATTGCACATTATAAGGTTGTGAATGACCGTAAAGGTAAGCAGAGATTTAGTGGTACTCCTTACAGTGTTCCTGCTGATAAGGGAAAGCATAAGGATGCTTCTGATAAGAAGACTAGAGAAGGGAAAACATCTGCTGATTTGAAATGTTTCCGGTGCGGTGGCGCGGGTCACCTTGCTAATGAATGTCCTAAGGAGGTGAAAAAGTGCTTCAAGTTTGGTAAGCCATGCCATGTAATAGCTGAGTGCAGAGCCACTATGCCCACCTGTTATAACTGTGGTGAGAAATGTCATATCAGTATGCATTGCGAGAAGCCGAAGAAATCTCAGGCGTCTCAGGCCAGTGGCAAAGTGTTTGCTGTAGTGGGAACTCAAGCTGCCAGTGAAGAGCGTTCTATAAAAGGTACTTGTTTCATCAATAATATTCCTTTGACTGCTATTGTTGATACGGGTGCAACCCACTCGTTCATTTCTGTTGATTGTGTGAAGAGGTTAGGATTGGTGTCGTCTATTGGTTCAGTGACTACTTCTTTAGTGTGTTTGAAGTGTCCACTGACTATTTTCGGTAGAGACTTTGGGGTAGATCTGATTTATCTGCCACTTGGTAATTTGGATGTTATTCTGGGTATGAACTGGTTGAAGTTCAACCGAGTCTACATTGATTATTTTCAAAAGGTGTTGTTGTTCCTTACTCTAGAAGACGAAGCATTGGCAGATTCCTTGTCTAATAAGGAATTGAGGACCCTGTTGGAGGATGAAGCAAAGATGTTTGCTTTATTTGCGTCATTGTCTGTTGACAGCAAGACATCAGTGAAAGAGTTGGCAGTGGTGAATGAATTCCCTGAAGTGTTTCCTGATGACGTTACGGAATTACCTCCGTCGAGAGAAGTTAAATTTAGCATTGATCTTGTTCCTGGTACGAGACCTATATCTAAGGCTCTGTACAGGATGTCGGCAGTGGAATTGGCTGAATTGAAATCTCAGATTGGAGAATTGTTGGATATAAAGTTTATTAGACCAGGTGTGTTGTCGTGGGGAGCTCCAGTGTTGTTGGTAAAGAAGAAGGATGGTAGTATGCGTCTGTGCATCGTTTACCTTTAGTTGAATAAAGTGACCATTAAGAATAAATATTCTCTTCCAAGGATTGACGATTTGATGGATCAGTTGGTGGGAGCTAGGGTGTTCAGTAAAATTGACTTGAGGTCGGGTTACCATCAGATCAGAGTGAAAGAAGGTGATATTCAGAAGACGGCATTTAGAACTCGATATGGGCATTACAAATATGTTTTGATGCCTTTTGGAGTGTCTAATGCGCCGGGAGTGTTTATGGAGTATATAAACCGAATTTTCCATTCTTACTTGGATCAGTTCATTGTTGTGTTTATTGACGACATATTAATTTATTCTAAGTCTGATGAAGAGCATGCAGGACATTTGAGAATTGCTTTACAGGTGCTGAAAGAGAATAAGTTGTTTGCTAAGCTATCAAAGTGTGAGTTCTGGTTGAAGACAATGAGTTTCTTGGGACATGTAATATCCGGTGATGGTATATCGGTAGACCCATCAAAAGTGAGTGCAGTGTTGCAGTGGGAACCGCCAAAGACAACGATGGAAGTTAGAAGCTTTTTGGGTGTGACAGGTTATTACCGAAGGTTTATTGAAGGGTTTTCTAATTTGGCGCTGCCATTGACTCAGTTGACAAGAAAGAATCAAGTTTTCGTGTGGGATGCTGCTTGTGAAGGAAGCTTTGAGGAACTGAAAAAGAAATTGACTACGGCACCGGTGTTAGTGTTGCCGACTACGAGTGAACCTTTTGTGGTGTACTGTGATGCGTCTAAGACGGGATTAGGCGGAGTTCTTATACAAGATGGTAAAATGGTAGCATATGCTTCACGGCAACTGGGGGTGCATGAAAGGAATTACCGTACTCACGACCTTGAGTTGGCTGCGGTAGTTTTTGTGTTGAAGATCTGGAGGCACTATTTGTATGGTTCGAGGTTTGAGGTATTCAGTGACCTTAAGATCCTGAAGTATCTGTTTGATCAGAAAGAGATAAATATGAGACAGAGAAGCTGGTTGGAATTCTTGAAAGATTATGATTTCAACTTAAGTTATCATCCAGGAAAGGCGAATGCGGTAGCAGATGCCTTGAGCAGGAAAGCAATTCATATGTCGGCTTTAATGGTGAAAGAGATGGAACTAATTGAGCAGTTTAGAGATTTTAGCATGGTTTGTGAGACCACGGTCGATGGTGTGATGTTGGGCAAGTTGCAGGTGAATAAGGATTTCTTGGATTTGATTAAGGAAAGCCAAAAGCTAGATGTGAAGTTAGTAGATTTGATGCCTGGGGTAGAGAGCGACCCCAGCAATGATTTTAAGTTGGATAGTACAGGTGTGTTGAGATTTAGAGGCAGGATTTGTGTGCCGGATAATGAAGAACTGAAGAAGTCAATTTTGAATGAGGGACATCGTAGTAGTCTGAGTATCCATCCGGGAGCTACGAAGATGTACCATGATTTAAGGAAGTTATTTTGGTGGTCCGGTATGAGAAGAGATATAGCTAATTTGTTTATGCCTAATTGATATGTCAGAAGTCGAAGGTAGAGCATCAGAGACCTTCTGGATTTATGCAACCGTTGGAAGTTCCAGTTTGGAAATGGGAATGTATCACCATGGATTTTGTGACGGGTTTGCCGAATACGGCGAGAGGATTTGACGCTATTTGGGTAATTGTGGATCGACTTACGAAGTCTGCACATTTTGTGTCGATTAATATCAGCTTTCCATTGGTGAAGCTAGAAGAGATTTATATTCGTGTAATTATGAAGCTGCATGGTGTTCCATCGAGTATCGTGTCGGATAGAGATCTGAGGTTTACTTCAGAATTTTGGAGGAGTTTACAGGAAGCTTTGGGTACTAATTTGAAGTTGAGTTCAACTTACCATCCACAAACTGATGGTCAGTCAGAGAGGACTATTCAGTTGCTGGAAGATTTGTTGAGAGCTTGTGTGTTGGAAAAGGGTGGTATGTGGGATACTCATTTGCCGTTGATAGAGTTCACGTACAACAACAATTACCATTCTAGTATCGGAATGGCACCGTTTGAGGCTTTATACGGTAGGAGGTGCAGAACTCCTCTGTGTTGGTATGAAACAGGTGAGAATATGGTATTGGGACCAGAGATGGTGCATCATACTACTGAGACCATTCAGATGATTCATGAGAAAATGAAAGTGTCTCAGAGTAGGCAGAAAATTATCATGATAACCGAAGGAAAGAACTGGAATTCAGTGAAGGTGATCACGTGTTCCTAAGAGTTAACCCAGTGACTGGTGTGGGTCGTGCGTTGAAATCCAAGAAGCTGGATCCTAAGTTTATTGGACTGTATCAGATTTTGCAAAGAATTGGTGTTGTAGCTTATAGAGTGGTGTTACCTCCAGAGCTTTCGAATCTACATGACGTGTTTCACGTGTCGCAACTTTGAAAGTATGTCTCGGACCCATCTCATGTGATTCTGATAAATGAAGTTCAAGTCCGGCAGAATCTTACTGTTGAGGCGATGTCGTTGAGGATTGAAGATCGTAAAATGAAACAACTCCGAGGGAAGGAGATATATTTGGTGAAAGTAGCTTCGGGAGGTGCTGCAGGAGGCAGTGTGACTTGGGAATTGGAAAGCAGGATGCGGGAATCGTATCCGGAATTGTTTCCATCAGGTAATTTTCGAGGACGAAAATAATTAAAGTGGGGGAGAGTCGTAACACCCAATTTAATTATTTAGTCTTGTAGTGTTATTTTATTTTGGGTGTGTCCTTGTGAGGGAGTGTATCTGGGCGCGTGGTTGGGTGTCCTTGATGTATAGGAGTTATTTAATAAAATATAGAGTTTAATAATAATATGATATAATTAATAATGATGATATTCTAATAATTAGTATTATTATTATTATTATTAATACTATTTGTATTATTATTATTATTATTATTATTATTATTATTATTAATAATAAAATAAGGATTAAAGGGGTATTAGAAGAGTTTGGGGAGAAGAGGAGAGAATTAGAACATGATAAGTCAGTTTTAGAGAGAAGAGGAAAGAGGAAGAACAAGGAGGAAGAGAAGAAGGCTAGTGCTAACGATTCTTGAAGGTTCTTCGTCAATCGGAGCATTAATCGAGGTAAGGGGGGAGAAACGGGTTAAGATTGGTAAATTGCATGAACAGGGTAGAGGGGATTCCTTAACCCCGTAGGAGTTTGGTGAATATGTATGATATACTTAAATGTTGATGATTGTTGTTGTTGTTATGATGAAATTGGTGTGCATGTTGATGTGTTCATGATTGTGGTTGCCATTGACGACCTTGGGTATGTGTTGTTAGGAGATTGGTGAGGTTCTGTGTAACTTCTGCAGTAGTAGTGATGAACATGAATATTGGTTCCGGAGAGAAAGTTTAAGGGAGAAAATGATTAGAGTAGTGTGTGATAGTTGTAGTAATGATAGGGCAGAGGATAGATGAATGAGTAGAAGTTTATGTAGGGAGAAAACCCTAGATTTGAAATTATGGATTAATGGTGAATGAGTATAAGTTTATATAGGAAGAAAACCCATAGAATACGCATGATTTAGTGGATTCTCGAGTTTGGTGAATACCCTAACATGTGGGGATTGATTGTGGTAGCAAAGAGGGAAGGGTTGGTGAAAAATACCATTTTCTGCATAATTTTTCGAAAACACACAGTAAGCAATCGATTGCACTAGTACAGCAATCGATTTCACAGCAAAACAGAGGCTAAAATGTGAAAAATTGGGTCAAGCAATCGATTGCACTAATACAGCAATCGATTGCATGCTGTATAAAAGTTGAAAATTGGAAATTTTTGTTCCGACGATTTTGGCCATAACTTTTAATCTGTAAGTAGGTTTTAGTTCCCGTTGGAAGCGTTTGAAAGCTAATGAATAGATCTATAACATAGTATAGATAATATAATTAGTTGCCAAATATTTTTATATCCAATATGTTTGGGAAGTCATTGTTTAATTAACTAGTAACTAAACCATGGATCAATTGAACTGATTTATTGATTATTTACTTGAGTTTACTTGTTGTGCACTTAGTGTGCTTGTGTCTATTTGTTGTGTAGTATATGTGATGTTTGGTGAGGTGATCAGTAGGATGCGTGCACTTAGTGTGCTTGAGTTTATTTGTTGTGCATTTGGTGTTATGCATATCATGGTGTTGGTGGGACGAATCATTGCTCAAGAGGAGTGTGGGTGATTCATATGTACTCCATTGCGGAGAATGGTGGGAATAGATCATGGCCAACAAGGGGTGTATGTGATCTATCCGGGGTTCGATTGAATGAACCAATGAGTCGGTACCGCATGCATGGTGTTGAGTTGCATATTTGCATTATGGTGTGTTGTGTTATTGTTGGACCACAGGTCGTTTTTGATGAATGTTGGTTGAAATTTTATATGATTGCTACCTTTATTTCATGTATTATATTACCGATAATTTTGATCATGTTTTCTCACCCTTTTGTTGTTGTTGTGGTCTGTGCTTCTTCGGAAGTACAGATAATTCAGGTACTTAGCTAGCTTGGATAGTGGTGTGTGAGTCGAGTCTTAGGATGCTCTGATACGTAGCACGGGACTTGGGTGTTTATTTGTTTTTATGCTTAATTTGTTTTATTTTACTGTGACGTATCATGTTGGTGAACATTTTCATGAATCTTTTTATGTAATTCTGAGGATGGCCGAGAATGATGAATTAAATATTATGCCGTTGTTTTGTTTTGCAAACCTTCTAATGAAGAGTATTATGGATTATGTGATGTGATATCCCACTTGATAAGGGGAGACTCTGATGTTTAATTGAAATATTTGTATCTTATTTAATTTTGGGAAGTGGGGTGTTACAATTGGTATCAGAGTAGGTCGGTCCGTCCTGCCAGTGTAGTTGTTGAGTCTGTCTTTGGATAGAGATTGTGTATCTTTTAACCTGGTATTGTTATTGTTGAGCAGTATGGCAGGAAGGAACGATGCTTCTTTGGCTGCTGCTATGCAAGCGATGCTGTATATGGTTGCTAATCAAAACCAAGCTGCGGGTGCACAATTTGGGGATTTGGAAGAGTTTCAGAGTAACAAGCCCCCGACGTTTGAAGGAGGAGTTTTGGATCCTGAAGCTGCGCAGAAGTGGCTGAAGGCGATTGAGAAAATTTTCAGGACAATGGGTTATAGTGATAAGCAAAAGGTGAGGTTTGGTACTCACATGCTGGAAGGGGAAGCTAGGGCTTGGTGGGACAACAGTCGTCGGAGATGGGTGACTGCAGGAACTGCAATCACTTGGGATGTAGTTCGTAAGGGTTTTCTGGAGAAGTACTTTCTGGAATACATACGAAGTGCTAAGGAGATAAAGTTCCTAGAGCTGAAGCAAGGTGATCTGACCGTGGCAGAGTATGCTGTGAGATTTGAAGCGTTGGTACAGTATTGTCCTCATTACAATACTGAGGATGCGATGACCTCTAAGTGTTTGAAATTTGAGAATGGGCTGCGTCCAGAAGTTAAGTTGGGGATTGCTTGTCAGAAGATCAGAAATTATCCTAAGATGGTAAGCAGAAGCAGGATCTATGATAATGATAATCGAGCCAGGATTGCACATTATAAGGTTGTGAGTGACCGTAAAGGTAAGCAGAGATTTAGTGGTACTCCTTACAATGTTCCTGTTGATAAGGGAAAGCATAAGGCTGCTTCTGATAAGAAGACTAGAGAAGGGAAAACATCTGCTGATTTGAAATGTTTCTGGTGCGGTGGCGCGGGTCATCATGCTAATGAATGTCCTAAGGAGGTGAAGAAGTGCTTCAAGTGTGGTAAGCCATGCCATGTAATAGCTGATTGCAGAGCCACTATGCCCAACTGTTATAACTATGGTGAGAAAGGTCATATCAGTACGTATTGCGAGAAGCCTAAGAAATCTCATGTGTCTCAGGCCAGTGGCAAATTGTTTGTTGTAGTGGGAATTCAAGCTGCCAGTGAAGAGCGTTCTATCAAAGGTACTTGTTTGATCAATAATATTCCTTTGACTGCTATTGGTTATACGGGTGCAACCCACTCGTTCATTTCTGTTGATTGTGTGAAGAGGTTAGGATTGGTGTCGTCTACTCTTGATCGACGGATGATTATTGAGACTCCCTCTATTGGTTTAGTGACTACTTCTTTAGTGTGTTTGAAATGTCCACTAACTATTTTCGGTAGAGACTTTGGGGTAGATCTGATTTGTCTGCCACTTGGTAATTTGGATGTTATTCTGGGTATGAACTGGTTGGAGTTCAACCGAATCTACATCGATTGTTTTCGGAAGGTGTTGTTATTCCTTACTCCAGAAGAGGAAGCATTGGCGGATTCCTTGTCTAATAAGGAATTGAGGACCCTGTTGGAGGATGAAGCTAAGATGTTTGCATTATTTGCGTCATTGTCTGTTGACAGCAAGACATCAGTGAAAGAGTTGGCAGTGGTGAATGAATTCCCTGAAGTGTTTCCTGATGACATTACAGAATTACCTCCGACAAGAGAAGTTGAATTTAGCATTGATCTTGTTCCTAGTACGAGACCTATATCTTTGGTGCTGTACAGGATGTCGGCAGTGGAATTAGCTGAATTGAAATCTCAGATTGGAGAATTGTTGGATAAAAAGTTTAACAGACCGAGTGTGTTGCCGTGGAGAGCTCCAGTGTTGTTGGTAAAGAAGAAGGATGGTAGTATGCGTTTGTGTATCGATTACCGTCAGTTGAATAAAGTGACCATTAAGAATAAATATCCTCTTCCAAGGATTAGCGATTTGATGGATCGGTTGGTGGGAGCTAGGGTGTTCAGTAAAATTGGCTTGAGGTCGGGTTACCATCAGATCAGAGTGAAAGAAGGTGATATTCAGAAGACGGCATTTAGAACTCGATATGGGCATTATGAATATGTTGTGATGCCTTTTGGAGTGTCTAATGCGCCGGGAGTGTTTATGGAGTATATGAACCGAATTTTCCATTCTTACTTGGATCAGTTCATTGTTGTGTTTATTGACGACATATTGATTTATTCTAAGTCTGATGAAGAGCATGCAAGACATTTGAGAATTGCTTTACAGGTGCTGAAAGAGAATAACCAGTTTGCTAAGCTATCAAAGTGTGAGTTCTGGTTGAAGATAATGAGTTTCTTGGGGCATGTAATATCCGATGATGGTATATCGGTAGACCCATCGAAAGTGAGTGCAGTGTTGCAGTGGGAACTGCCAAAGACAACGACGGAAATTAGAAGCTTTTTGGGTTTGGCAGGTTATTACCGAAGGTTTATTGAAGGGTTTTCTAATTTGGCGCTGCCATTGACTCAGTTGACAAGAAAGAATCGAGTTTTCGTGTGGGATGCTTCTTGTAAAGAAAGCTTTGAGGAACTGAAAAAGAAATTGACTACGGCACCGGTGTTAGTGTTGTCGACTCCGAATGAACCTTTTGTGGTGTACTGTGATGCGTCTAAGATGGGATTAGGCGGAGTTCTTATGCAAGATGGTAAAGTGGTAGCGTATGCTTCGCAGCAACTGAGGGTGCATGAAAGGAATTACCCTACTCACGACCTTGAGTTGGTTGCGGTAGTTTTTGTGTTGAAGATCTGGAGGCACTATTTGTATGGTTCGAGGTTTGAGGTATTCAGTGACCATAAGAGCCTGAAGTATCAGTTTGATCAGAAAGAGCTAAATATGAGACAAAGAAGATGGTTGGAATTCTTGAAAGATTATGATTTCAACTTAAGTTATCATCCAGGAAAGGCGAATGTGGTAGCAGATGCCCTGAGCAGGAAAGCAATTCATATGTCGGCTTTAATGGTGAAAGAGATGGAACTAATTGAGCAGTTTAAAGATTTTAGCATGGTTTGTGAGACTACGGCCGATGGTGTGATGTTGGGCAAGTTGCATGTGAATAAGGATTTCTTGGATTTGATTAAGGAAAGCCAAAAGCTAGATGTGAAGTTAGTAGATTTGATGCCTGGGGTAGAGAGCGACCCCAGCAATGATTTTAAGTTGGATAGTACAGGTGTGTTGAGATTTAGAGGCAGGATTTGTGTGCCGGATAATGAAGAACTGAAGAAGTCAATTTTGAATGAGGGACATCGTAGTAGTCTGAGTATCCATCCGGGAGCTACGAAGATGTACCATGATTTAAGGAAGTTATTTTGGTGGTCCAGTATGAGAAGAGATATAGCTAATTTGTTTATGCCTAATTGATATGTCAGAAGTCGAAGGTAGAGCATCAGAGACCTTCTGGATTTATGCAACTGTTGGAAGTTCCGGTTTGGAAATGGGAATGAATCACCATGGATTTTGTGACGGGTTTGCCGAATACGGCGAGAGGATTTGACGCTATTTGGGTAATTGTGGATCGACTTACGAAGTCTGAACATTTTGTGCTGATTAATATCAGCTTTCCATTGGTGAAGCTAGAAGAGATTTATATTCGTGTAATTATGAAGCTGCATGGTGTTCCATCGAGTATCGTGTCGGATAGAGATCTGAGGTTTACTTCAGAATTTTGGTGGAGTTTACAGGAAGCTTTGGGTACTAATTTGAAGTTGAGTTCAACTTACCATCCACAAACTGATGGTCAGTCAGAGAGGACTATTCAGTTGCTGGAAGATTTGTTGAGAGCCTGTGTGTTGGAAAAGGGTGGTACGTGGGATACTCATTTGCCGTTGATAGAGTTCACGTACAACAACAATTACCATTCTAGTATCGGAATGACACCGTTTGAGGCTTTATACGGTAGGAGGTGCAGAACTCCTCTGTGTTGGTATGAAACAGGTGAGAATGTGGTATTGGGACCAGAGATGGTGCATCATACTACTGAGACCATTCAGATGATTCATGAGAAAATGAGAGTGTCTCAGAGTAGGCAGAAAAGTTATCATGATAACCGAAGGAAAGAACTGGAATTCAGTGAAGGTGATCACGTGTTCCTAAGAGTTAACCCAGTGACTGGTGTGGGTCGTGCGTTGAAATCCAAGAAGCTGGATCCTAAGTTTATTGGACCGTATCAGATTTTGCAAAGAATTGGTGTTGTAGCTTATAGAGTGGCGTTACCTCCAGAGCTTTCGAATCTACATGACGTGTTTCACGTGTCGCAACTTTGAAAGTATGTCTCGGACCCATCTCATGTGATTCTGATAAATGAAGTTCAAGTCCGGGAGAATCTTACTGTTGAGGCGATGTCGTTGAGGATTGAAGATCGTAAAATGAAACAACTCTGAGGGAAGGAGATATATTTGGTGAAAGTAGCTTGGGGAGGTGCTGCAGGAGGCAGTGTGACTTGGGAATTGGAAAGCAGGATGCGAGAATCGTATCCGGAATTGTTTCCATCAGGTAATTTTCGAGGACGAAAATAATTAAAGTGGGGGAGAGTCGTAACACCCAATTTAATTATTTAGTCTTGTAGTGTTATTTTATTTTGGGTGTGTCCTTGTGAGGGAGTGTATCTGGGCGCGTGGTTGGGTGTCCTTGATGTATAGGAGTTATTTAATAAAATATAGAGTTTAATAATAATATGATATAATTAATAATGATGATATTCTAATAATTATTATTATTATTATTATTATTATTTTTATTAATACTATTTGTATTATTATTATTATTATTAATAATAAAATAAGGATTAAAGGGGTATTAGAAGAGTTTGGGGAGAAGAGGAGAGAATTAGAACATGATAAGTCAGTTTTAGAGAGAAGAGGAAAGAGGAAGAACAAGGAGGAAGAGAAGAAGGCTAGTGCTAACGATTCTTGAAGGTTCTTCGTCAATCGGAGCATTAATCGAGGTAAGGGGGAGAAACGGGTTAAGATTGGTAAATTGCATGAACAGGGTAGAGGGGATTCCTTAACCCCGTAGGAGTTTGGTGAATATGTATGATATACTTAAATGTTGATGATTGTTGTTGTTGTTATGATGAAATTGGTGTGCATGTTGATGTGTTCATGATTGTGGTTGCCATTGACGACCTTGGGTATGTGTTGTTAGGAGATTGGTGAGGTTCTGTGTAACTTATGCAGTAGTAGTGATGAACATGAATATTGGTTCCGGAGAGAAAGTTTAAGGGAGAAAATGATTAGAGTAGTGTGTGATAGTTGTAGTAATGATAGGGCAGAGGATAGATGAATGAGTAGAAGTTTATGTAGGGAGAAAACCCTAGATTTGAAATTATGGATTAATGGTGAATGAGTATAAGTTTATATAGGAAGAAAACCCATAGAATACACATGATTTAATGGATTCTCGAGTTTGGTGAATACCCTAACATGTGGGGATTGATTGTGGTAGCAAAGAGGGAAGGGTTGGTGAAAAATACCATTTTCTGCATAATTTTTCGAAAACACACAGTAAGCAATCGATTGCACTAGTACAGCAATCGATTGCACAGCAAAACAGAGGCTAAAATGTGAAAAATTGGGTCAAGCAATCGATTGCACTAATACAATAATCGATTGCATGCTGTATAAAAGTTGAAAATTGGAAATTTCTGTTCCGACGATTTTGGCCATAACTTTTAATCTGTAAGTAGGTTTTAGTTCCCGTTTGAAGCGTTTGAAAGCTAATGAATAGATCTATAACATAGTATAGATAATATAATTAGTTTCCAAATATTTTTATATGCAATATGTTTGGGAAGTCATCATTTAATTAACCAGTAACTAAACCATGGATCAATTGAACTGATTTATTGATTATTTACTTGAGTTTACTTGTTGTGCACTTAGTGTGCTTGTGTTTATTTGTTGTGTACTATATGTGATGTTTGGTGAGGTGATCAGTAGGATGCGTGCACTTAGTGTGCTTGAGTTTATTTGTCGTGCATTTGGTGTTATGCATATCATGGTGTTGGTGGGACGAATCATTGCTCAAGAGGAGTGTAGGTGATTCATCCGTACTCCATTGCGGAGAATGGTGGGGATAGATCATGGCCAAGGACAGGTGTATGTGATGTATCCGGGGTTCGATTGAATGAACCAGTGAGTCGGTACCGCATGCATGGTGTTGATTTGCATATTTGCATTATGGTGTGTTGTGTTGTTGTTGGACCGTAGGTCGTTTTTGATGAATGTTGGGTGAAATTTTATATGATTGCTACCTTTATTTCATGTATTATATTAACGATAATTTTGATCATGTTTTCTCACCCCTTTGTTGTTGTTGTGGTCTGTACTTCTTCAGAAGTACAGATAATTCAGGTACTTAGCTAGCTTGGATAGTGGTGTGTGAGTCGAGTCTTAGGATGTTCTGATACGTAGCACGGGACTTGGGTGTTTATTTATTTTTATGCTTAACTTGTTTTATTTTCCTATGACGTATCATGTTGGTGAACATTTTCATGAATCTTTTTATGTAATTCGGCGGATGGCCGAGAATGATGAATTAAATATTATTCCACTGTTTTATTTTGCAAACCTTCTAATGAAGAGTATTATGGATTATGTGATGTGATATATCACTTGATGAGGGGAGACTCTGATGTTTAATTCAAATATTTGTATTTTATTTAATTTTGGGAAGTGGGGTGTTACACATCCTGATTTTGACCAGTCACCTTCTTATCTTTTTCTTCACCAGTTCTGTCAAATTGTAGTATACCTTCATTTATTAATCTCTACACATGATTTTTCAAGTCCTCACATCCCTGAGGATGCGCCGAACAACCTTCACAATTTTCCATACAGCCTGGAAACATTCCACCCTTCAACAGCCTACTTTTAACAACACTCAAAGGAGTTTTCAGCTCTTCAACATTGGCCACCAAATTCAAATTCTCTTCTTCCATAATAGCATTTACCCTCGCTGCTCCATGCTTAGGCATAGGATTTTGCACAACATTGGGCGCATCATTTGTAAAATTGTTTGCCTTGCTATCTATAAGGTCTCGAACCATATCTTTAAAGGCCTTACAATTGTCTATATGATGGTCGGGAGCACCTGAGTGAAAGTCACATCTGGCGTTTGCGTCATACCCTGGGGGTGACGCGCCAGTCAGAGGTGCCAGCGTCCTCTTCTGAACCAACTGCAGCTGCATCAAATGTTGTAACAATTGTGAGTATGGAATTGGTGGTGCATCAAAATGTATGTTCATTGTCCTCCTACGATCTTGGAAATGCCGCGGAGCGTAATTCTTTTGTTGTTACTGATGTTATGGTTGTACTGCTGGAATAGCAATACTCGCAATTTGAGGTTGTTGCTGATGATACTGTGGATTTCTGTTTCTGTTTATGTTATTATTCCTGTATCTTGAGACCATGTTCGTCTCTCCTTCCCTTTTCTTGTTACCAAAATTCTTCCTACCTCCTCTAGATGAGGACCCCTCTCCCGCTTGGATCTTTCCCAGCTTAATCCCATTTTCAACTCATTCACCTGTAATGATTAAATCTGAGAAGCTACCAGACATATTGCCTACCAATTTCTCGTAGTACACACCAGGCAGTGTAGCTACAAACAGATCAATGAGTTCCCTCTCCACCATAGGAGGTTGAACCCTTGCAGCAAGCTCGCTCCACCTCTGGGCGTACTCTTTAAATCCCTCATTACTCTATTGCGACAAATTCTGCAACTGCACACGGTTAGGCGTTAGATCACTATTATATTGATAGTGTCTGACAAAAGCTTCTGATGTTGATCGGCTCTAAACCCATATACAACTCCAAGGATGGACCAGACAGGCTATCCTGAAACAAATGCATCAGCAACTTCTCGTCATTAAAGTACGCAGACATTTTTCTATAGTAAGAATGGAGTTGCACTTTGGGACAGGTCGTCCCCTTGTATTTGTCAAAGTCTGGGACTTTGAACTTTGGTGGGATCCTTAGACCTGGGATCAGCCCCAAGTTTGACATGTCCAGACCGAGAGAATTCTAATTTTCAAGGTTCCTCATCTTCTCTTCTATCAATTTTAACCTTCTATCCACATCAGGTTGCAAACCTGCACCGAGATCTCCCATGGAGAAAATATCGTCTTGTTCGTCCTCCTCCCACTGAGGACCAACATTTCCATGTACAACGCATGTTGGTGCTGGAACATGGACTTCATTCTGATTACCTCCACCCGGAGGAATAACAACTGTTGGGATAGCAGTGGCATGAGGAGTGATGTTGTCTGCTGTAGGAGGAACAACAGCGGTCCCACCATGCAAAACTCCACTTCTGTCAACCCTAGCAATCAGAGGTTGAACGAGTGTTCTCGGTTGTTCCTGACCATTGGCGACCCCTTGCATCAAGTCCATGAATTGTGACATACGGTCACGGAACCCCTGTAGCTCAAGTTGAATTTGGTGCGTGGCTTTTTACTGATTCCCCCGTATTGAGTAGCGGTGAATGGTGTGGTCTTCAATCCTGAAACAATGTTGAGAAAACCACAAAAAGAAATAAGGTAACCGGAACAAGAAAACCTGCAATGCAATATGAAAAATGATGCAAAATGCAGACATGTAAATATGGTTAAGGGAAATCTTCCCCTTGATTCTAGTTCCACAGGAACAATAGGAGAATGAAGAACCAACAAATGGAGCCACAAAACCTTTCTCATAAATAGGTTGAGGAACAGAGTATCAACGCACAACACATCATCAAGGAAAAACAAACGAGTCAACACGACCTCATCCAACAATCCTGGTGATGGTCAGAGTATAAAACAACAAAATACAAAAGAGAAAATACATCAAGTGTGATAGCGAGTCTGAAACTCCTCCAACAACTCCCTCGTATCAGGGTGATCAGGCCTAGCAATCAATCCCTAGATAAGCAACTCCCTCCTGCTGATGGTGGCTTACAAGCCTTGAGCATAATCTTCCCAGGCGCCTTCCCCCAAATGCATCTTCAAGTTTAGGCCTCTTCAGATCTGCTCTCAACTTATATTCCTCCAACGTTGCAAGAGCTTCACGTAGCTTGCGGTCGCTTTCGTATCGGCGGGAGGATTCTATTGGAGCTACCTCATCTTTTACACGGAGTTAAGTCTTCAACTTGACAATCTATTGACGCCATTTTCTCTTTCTTTGTTATTATTCAGGATAACGTTCCATTGAGCGTTGAACTTTGATAACTCTAAATGTTCTCTTTCTAGCTCCTTCTTCTTATCCTTAAGAATATCACTGGCACTTTTCAAGTCTCGACTTACTCGCTCTCGGGCGCGAATCTCTTCTGTCAATTCCCTACCCATCTTGTTCACTATCTCTGTCCGCTTCTTGGATGAGTGGGTGGCCTGATTCTTTTCCCTTCTAAGCTGACTGATTTCCTTTTCCAACTCTTCGTTCACTCTGTGTAGTTCTTCCTTTTCATCCCACAGTTGATTGTACTTCTGGATGTCAACTGTCATTGGTTCTTCAACTACTAGAGGATACAAAGGCTCCCTGACTGGAAATGGTAGCAACAATCTCTCAACTCTCTCTTGGATCCATTCCACATATGGTCCATAGGCTCTGCAGTCGCTCTTGCCCAAAGAAGATTTTCCTTCACGATGAATTTTACCCCAAGCCTCTTCTAATCTGATTAAGATCTCAACATCAATTGAACTGGTGAAATACAGAGATTCCTGTATTTCTTCTTCCTTCGGAGGTTCTCTTAGAGCATATCCAAACTGTCTGACTGCGAGTGCAGGGTTATAATTAATGCCCCCCTTTCACCCAATCAAAGGAACATTGGGGAAACTACCACATCTGTAGACAATCTCCACACCCAAAAGGTTTCTGTTAAACCATACAATATTCTTGGAGGTTAAACCCATAAGTCTTTCTAACCAATCAGCAGTGTCAGAGATGTCAACAAAAGGACCAAACTTAGGCAGATGCAAAATAAACCATCTGTATAGGAGAGGCACACAGCAGAAAACACTCTTCCCTCTTCTGTTCTCATTCTTATAGTGGATAGAATGATAAACATCTCCTAAGAGTGTTGGCACAAGATTCTTGGAGGCGAAGATATGAAAGGCATCCAAGTCAACAAAATCCGAGATATTGGGAAATAATATTATGCCATAGATACAAAGAGCTAAGATGGCATTGAAGACAATCCAACATCCTTCTTTTGCAAAATGCTTAGCTCTGCTCACCAAGAAAGGTAATTGGAATCCAGGTACTCCATTCGTCCAACTCATCTTTCCATCCAATTCTGAAACATCAAAGTGAAGAGAATTTGAAAGCTTTGTCAAGTTGGGCTCTGCCTCAGAATGATAGAAAGGCATCTGTTCCAGAATTGGGATTCCTAGTAGCAAGGAAAATTTTTCCAAAGTAGGCATCAACACATATCCTGGAAAGGTGAAACATCGTAGCTGAGGATCATAGAACTGAAGCAATGTATGAAGACCTCCTAACTCATACAATGATGCTTTGAAAACATAACTCAGAATCTTCCCATAGTCTTTCTTGAAATCCTTCATCATACTGTGATCAGCTGTAGAAATGAGACTGAGCAAGGACCCTATATCTGGTGTTGGAAACTTATACACTACTGTTCTCTTCAAGTTGGGCTTCATGCTGACAGTGGATTAGATTACTAGAATCAAGAAGAAAATATGCACCTGAAACACAAATTCATGTCAATGTTAAAATGAAAATGAGTATGCAAATGCAACAGGGGATCAAGATTGTTGTGCTGCTGACTGAGATGAACCAGCACTTCGCTTTGGCGAGAAAATAACACAGCACTGATATAAGGAAACTGGGTAGGTTGAAGGTCAAGGTTTCCTGCATAACCCTCCCACTCACAGGTATGGACCTATCACTGATAAGGTTCGGCATTCTATGAGGTCATCAGTGTCACAGACATTCAAAAAATGATTATACATTCACCATTTCTAGTTTGGCATCATAGTCTAACAAAGCGGCCTCACTTAGCTGACTCCCAAGTGAGCGGTCCCTAGAGTCAACAATCCTCAGATCCAACATCCTCTCAAATGTCCGAAATAGACTGGAAAGGTAGTCATCAAAGAGAATCTTGTCTGAGCGCAAATTTCTTGAAGACTAGTGCATGCTGCCATACAAGTTCATCACTACTTTCCACTTCTAATGCTATGGTTATACTCCAGCCTGGATTTTGGCTTATCACACAATGGAACCATCCCACCCAACAGCACAACAATAACTTGATATGATGCAGGAAACTAAAATGCAGATGCGATAAAATACAAATACAAACAAATGCACATATATACAGACCCAAAGATAAAACACACAAGCGCTAGGATTGACTCGCATAGGGGATGGGAATGATTTCCCCAGTAGAGTCGCCAGTTGTCGCATTGCTGCGAAGAGGGGCCGACAAGGATAGAAGAGTCGCCATCGTTTGTTATTTATCCTAAAGAGAGGGAAAGGAAACGATCAGAGAAGACCTACGAAAAAGGGAGAAGACAGGTCATCGCAACCAAATCTTGGGTTCGGGAGTCGGTTACACAAGGGGAAGGTATGAGCACCTCTCACATCCGTTGTACTCAACAGGATCCACGCTTGTTATTTATCTAAAAGGGTGTTAATCTACCAAAGGATGGCTCACTGGGACAAAAGAAAAGAAAAGAGACTCGATAGAGCATCGCCACTCTATACCTACGTATTCCCTTGTGCAATGGGAAAGTCAGAGTCAACGTAGTTCGGAAAACTACGACTAAAGGGGGGAAGGTTGCTCGCCAAGACATTGTCGTCTTGTGCCTATGTATCCTCATCTCGTATGAGAAATCAGAGCAAACGTAGTTCGTGCTGACACAACCACAGGTTGGTTCAAGTGTTTTAACTGAGTAGGGTTAAACCTTCGTTCTAGCAGTTAGGGACGATGCCTGTTTGCGGTAGAACCAAGACTTAACACACTCTCTCTGAAAATTATTTTCAAACAATCTCGAAGGATAAAAAGGTTTGATGTTTTGTTTTGTATTTTTTATGAAGAAGTGAATTGAGTTAAGTTTGTAACTCATGTTGCACTAAATACTATGACTTGAGAGCGAATGCGTCGCTTATCGCCCAAAGAGCATACGCTAAACACTCTAGACAGATTGAGAGGAGGCCCCCCAACTATCATTCCTCAAGTACTTAAGTCTCGTAGCATACAACACTTATTATCCTTTATTAGGTTTCTTAAGAGATTATGAGATGAGAAGAGAAGACACAAACTCTAAGGGGAAACTAATCAACCCTAATGTTTGAAGGTGAGAAAATTACTTAGAAGGGGGGGTTGAATAAGTATGACAAATAATCAAAGATTTAAACACAGTTATTTTTATCCTGGTTCGTTGAACACAACTACTCCAGTCCACCCTCTCAAGAGTGATTTGCCTTTCTCTGTCAAGGACTTAATCCACTATTTAACCAAACAGATTACAATAGTAACACCTAAGAACAACTGTTCTTAGTCTTCTCAAGAGCAACTGATCCCAACTGGATCCTCTTAAGGAAAACCTTTTACAAACAATGTAAAACTATTACAAGAGTAAGAATGCTTCTAATAAGCTGTTATCACAACTGTGATATTTCTCTTAAGTTAAGAACAATGTTATAGCAAAATAAAATAATAAGAGCTTTGAGAGTTTTGCTTTTATGAGTGATTTTTGCTAGAAGTTCGATACTGAAGAAGATGGAGTGGACTTCTTTATATAGGCACTTAGATTCATGAAGTCTTCTCAACGTTAAAGGCTGTGCTGAAAAGCCTGGAGCCTTTTGTCTTTACATTGGAGGATGTGCTGAAAAAGCCTGATGCCTTTTGTCTTCACTTTGCAGAAACTTTCCTTAGAATGGAATGCACAGATAAAACCTTTTTGTCTGTGTCCTTGTGTCTAGCACAAAAGAGGAAAGAGCTGTTGAGATAAGCCAACGTACATATTTAAATCTTCTTCACTAAGTAAGTTCAGCTTTCAACATTAGAAACTGAGTCTTCAGAGTCTCCAGAGTAGAGATCTTCTGGATCTTCAGAGTCTTGGATGTTCTTCAGATTGAGCTGAATCAGAGTATGTGCAACTTGTGTGCTTGAGCGTGTAAATCCATCAGAGCAGAGTCTTCTATTTTTTAGAGGCTCCTGCTTCAGAATCATCAAAAAACAGCAATCAGATTCTTCTGGGAGCAGCGTTCAGATCTTCATTTAAGATGCTCTTGAACCTTTGAAGCCTTTCATAATAACATTGTTCAGATCCAAATTTGCTATTTTAAGAATATTTTCTTTAGTACCTGTAGCAAACAGTCTAGAACAAATTTAGAGTATATAATTCTTGAATACAAAATTCATAAGTGTTATCATCAAAACATAGAGATATAACTAAGAAACAATTTGTGTTCTTACAATCTCCCCCTTTTTGATGATGACAAAACATGAGAAATTTTGTTCAATAAAGAGTATGAATTATAACTCCCCCTGAGATTAACAATCTCCCCATGAAATAAATACTTCAATAGAATAGAATACTTCCCTTTCTGATTAAGTATATTTCAGATTTACAGCCTGATGAAAGAGTTCAGAATCAAATCTTGATGCCAGATAAATATGACTTCCTTTAGTCAGAGCGCCTGGTTATCATCTTGCTTGAATTCTCTTTCAGAATAAATGTATCAGAGTAAGATATCAGAGTTATCAGAGTTGATTGAATACTCAGATTTTCTTTGGAGGATCAGGTTCTGGTTGAAACAGTCTCAGGGTAACTTCAATGAATTATGTCAGATATATCAATGTAATCTGAAAGACTTAAATTCAAAGTAAGTTAATAAAATGTCTGAATTTCAGTTTTAGTAATTGCTTATAGGTTGAACACTCAGTTTCTCTTTTTCTCCCCCTTTTTGTCATAATCAAAAAGATTTTCAAAGACAGAAAGATACAGAAGAAAAGAGGCATATAGGAGCAAACACATCATCATGCAATTAAACAAACCAAAGTTCACAGTCAAACAGGAAGAAGCCAAAACACATAACACAACAAAAAGTAAACAGCAAAGGCAGTTCATGTGCAAAACAACAAATAAAACTAAGTCTGGCGACAGGCAATAAGGGTCAGAAGCTTTGTCATCTTGGCAGCTGACTCTTCTTGCTTAGACATCCAGGTCTTGATTTCATCAGTTGTCTTCTCTTGCTTGATCATCCAGTCCTTTATATCCTTCACATCATTCACAAGTTCTGCAACCACAGATGAAGACGGAGCAGATGCAGTAGCAGCAGGGTTCCCTTAAGATTGGTTTTCATCAGAAGCTTGTTCAACCATTTCAGATTCAGGAACTGCTGGAGGAGCAGCTTCCAAAAGTAACACAGGAGGAGGAGGAGGCATGTTCATCAGAGTTACCTTGATTAATTCTGCAAATTTAGTCTTAGCAAGCTTAGAGCATTTAGCTCTAACTTTTAAGGCAGCTTTGTTGAACATCCAGATGAAGCGCTTCCAAGCAGCATTTGAAACAGTTGGATCCAAACTAGACATGCATACATCTTTAACACGATCATATTCAGAATCTAACTCCTTTTTGAAAATTTCAAACATAGTATTAACACATGATCCTAGATCTGACTGTTCAGACTGTTCAGAGGAAAAAGGATTAGGGGTGTTAACAGGAGTAGGTTCAGATGGTTGTGGTGATGGTGGTTGAGATGTGTGGATGTCAGATTGAGGGAGTTCAGATGGTTGAGGAAAGGTCTGAGTTTTAGATGGATTGGTTTCAGGTGGTTGAGGAATGGTTTGGGTTCCAGATGTTTGAGTTTCAGATGGTTGAATTTCAGATGGTTGTTGATGAGGTGGAGAGTTTGGTGGAGTATGAAACATGGAAATGTTAAGATGTTCCTTCATAAGACTTTCAGAACGAGCTTGTTTGAGTGACTCTGATTCAAAATCAGATGAATCAGACGAATCAGAAGATTCATCTGAGTGAACAGATGTTGAAGAAATTTTAATTGATTGATTGAGGGGTTGCATATCAAGAATATTGTCAGAAAGATTTGGATCTTCTGAGGGAATTGTTTGTTCAGAGTGTTCAGTTTGAACAGTCTCTGGTTGGTTTTGTTCTGAAATAATTGTTTCTGGTTGTAGAGTCTCTAATTGGGGATTCTCTGGTTGTGACATTGTTGGTTGTGGAATTTCTGTTTGAGTGTTTTCTGGTTGAGTTGGTCCTGTTGGTGGAATTTCTGATTGAATTGTTTGAGGTTGTGGTTCAGATGGAATTGGTACAGGAGATGGTTGTAAATTTACTGGTTCAGAGGAGAGTGGTTCAAATGAAAGATTGGCAGACTGTTTGGGTTTAGAAGTTCTTTGTCTAAGGTTTGGAGAGAGTTGTGGTGATGAAAGGGGTGAATGAACAGCAGGTGTAGGATCAGATGCTAATACCTGATGAATGGTGTCTCTGATCTCTTCCAGAGTGGCTTCTCTAGAACTGATTTTGGCTTTCTTTCCTTCTTTCTTCTTCTTTCTTGGAACTTCATATGCTTTCCTCTTCTTCTGAACTGATCCTTCTTCAGCTTTCCTCTTACTACGCCTTTCCTTCATCAGATTGGGCAATTCTTCTCCTGATTTCTGAACAAGATTAGTAGGTAGAGGAATTCCTTCCTTTAGACATTCTGTAATGTACATCCAGACAAATTCCTTTGGTTCATCTGCACTGAATAATGGAAAGTCTTCCACAGGAATTCTTCTGCCTTGAACCTCTTCAGAGTTTATCTTCCTTAGTTGTCCTTTCAATTCTGAAATAATTTTCATCCTTTTCAGATTGAGTCCATTTATTTCAGATCCAATGATGTAAGACAGATCTTCTGTAATCTTTGCATCTGTCAGATGCTGTACCAGCTTGTTTTCAACCAGGATGTCTGAAATCAATCTTCCCAGGGGTATCCAAGTTCTAACTTTCCCAGCTTTAGCTCTCACCTCCTCTCTGGTTTCTTTGACATGAGTTAGAAGATGACTGAAGATTAGATACGGTAGATCCACTTTGACATTCTGGCTGATGCAGTACATGAAATATAGATGTTCCGAACTCACATAGTCTGGTGAGTTGGATGGTTTTCTGTGAAAAAATGTACTCATAAATATCTTTGCCCAGATCCTATAGATGGGTTTCAGATCTTTAACCTTACTTGATGGCGTTCCAGCTATAGTGATTTCTTCATAAACCCTAGCCATATCAATACGAGAAGAGGCAAGGTTTGAAACTCCATCAGATTCGGTATAACTGAACAGTTGCCTGATCAGTTTCTCAGTAATAACTATCTCCATCCCAAGAACCGATGAATGAATAAACTTAGGACCAGCGCTTGCATGAATCCAGAATTCCTTTACGAGTGTTGGATATACAGGACCCATCAATCTTTCAAAGTATTTCTCCCAACCTTGAGCTTTAATGGCAGGAGTTAGGTCAAACCCATTTTCCTTTAATGAAACAAGATCAATGAAGCTCTCACATAGAACCTCAAGATCTGCCACTGGAGTAAATAAGGTTCGTTCTGGTTCTTTGTACATTATAGTCTTGTTGGATTTTTCAGCAGTGTTTGAAGTAGAAGCCATTAAAGAAGAAGATCATGGTTTAGGTTTAGGGTTTTGGTAGAGTTTGAAAAGAGAACAGAAACGCATGAATGTAGTGAATGTGGAAAGTGTGAAAATAGTGTGATAGGTGATATTTAGAGAGAACCAGAAATCAAGCATTGGGCACAACAAAAGACACATACGCACGTTTGGACAGCATTTAATGAAAATAATCATCTCACTTTAAATTTATGACAGCAGGGGGGAAAACCAAGAAAAATGAGATTTTCAAAGCAATACCTCAAACGTCAATTCAGTTGAGCACTCCATCGTTTCAGATACTGAGTGACACGTGTTTGCTTTGTATGTGCATCTGATGTCTCTCAAGAAATGAAACGTTTCCAACTTTCAGATCTTCTGAGCTTGTTAGTTCAGAGTTTCACACAAATAAAATTGAATAAATATAAATGAACAAATAGTCAGATGAAATACTTCAGATCATTAAACATTTTGCATCTGAGAGGTTGCCTCTGATAAATATTACTTTGGACAAAAATCCATACAAATATTTTTCAGAATGAACTTAAATTTATCTTCAGCAAGGGGTTTTGTGAAAATATCAGCCCATTGATGATCTGTATCAACAAAGGCTAGATTAATTACACCCTTCTGAACATAGTCTCTGATAAAGTGATGTTTAATTTCTATATGTTTTGCCTTAGAATGCAAGATTGGATTTTTTGACAAACATATAGCAGAAGTATTATCACAGAAGATAGAAAGATTACTCTCATAGATTTGATAATCTTCTAATTGACTCTTCATCTAGAGCATCTGCGTACAACATCCAGCAGCAGCAATGTATTCTGCCTCTGTAGTTGATAGTGCAATAGTAGGTTGCTTCTTGCTGTACCATGAGATCAGATGACTTCCAAGAAACTGACAGCTTCCAGAAGTGCTTTTACGTTCAACTCTGTCTCCAGCATAGTCAGCATCACAGAATCCAAGTAATGAAAATTCATCAGATCTTCTGTAACACAAACCCATGTTAGTAGTACCTTTCAGATACCTTAGAATCCTCTTAACAGCTGTTAAGTGTGATTCTCTAGGATCTGATTGGAATCTTGCACATAAGCAGAAACTAAACAGAATATCTAGTCTAGAAGCAGTCAAGTATAGAAGAGATCCTATCATACCTCTGTAGAGTTTCTGATCTACCTTCTTACTTACCTCTTCCTTACCTAGAGTGCTTGTAGGGTGCATTGGAGTCTTTGCCATTTTGCTATCAACCATGTTGAACTTCTTTAGAAGCTCTTTAACATATTTGGTTTGATGTATGTAGGTGCACTCTGGAGTCTGGTTGACTTGGATTCCCAAGAAGAATCTCAATTCTCTCATCATGCTCATTTCAAATTCTTCCTGCATACATTTAGCAAACTCCTTTCCAAGCGTAATATTTGTTGATCCAAAAATAATATCATCTACATAAATTTGACAAATCAACAAATCTTTCTTAACAGTTTTACAGAATAAAGTTGTATCCACTTTTCCTCTGATAAAATTTTTCTTCAGAAGGAAGTTGCTCAACCTCTCATACCAAGCTCTGGGAGCTTGTTTTAATCCATAAAGAGATTTCTTTAATTTAAAAACATGATCTGGAAAGTTTTCACTTTCAAAACCAGGAGGTTGGTGGACATATACTTCTTCTTCTATAATACCATTAAGAAAAGCACTTTTAACATCCATCTGATATAGAGTGATGTTATTATGTGCAGCAAATGAAATAAGAAGACGAATAGATTCTAACCTTGCCACTGGAGCATATGTCTCAGTGTAATCAATACCTTCTTGTTGACTGTATCCTTGAGCAACCAGCCTTGCCTTATTCCTTTCTACTTCTCCCTTTTCATTCAACTTATTCCTGAAGACCCATTTTGTTCCAATAATATTGAATCCTTTAGGTCTAGGAACCAGATCCCAAACTTCATTTCTAGTGAATTGATTTAGCTCTTCTTGCATGGCAATAATCCATTCATTATCTTTCAGAGCCTCATCCACAGATGTTGGTTCAATTATTGACACTAAGCCAAACAATGAAGATTTAGATGTTCTGAGATAGGATCTTGTCCTGATTGGATCATCTTTCTTTCCAATAATCACATCTTCTGGGTGAGATGCCTTAATTCTGGAAGAAGATCCTCTGACATTTGATCTTTCATAAATGTGTAAGTTGTCCATTTGAGAAGATAGGTGAATAGCATCTGGAGTTGCTTCAGATTCCTTTTCTTTAGCCTTTTCTGCTTCTGATCCTTCAGAGTCTATGAGAATCACTTCTCTATCTGCAGAATTATCAAACTGCTTTGGCTTTTCAGAGCCAAGCTTATCATCAAATCTTACATGAATAGATTCTTCCACAATCTGTGTTTCAATATTGAATACTCTGTAGCCTTTACAGCGTTCAGAATAACCAAGCATGAAACACTTCTGTGCTTTGGAATCAAACTTGTTAAGATTTTCTTTAGTGTTAAGTATATAACAAGTACATCCAAAAGGATGAAAATAAGAAATGTTAGGCTTTCTGTTCTTCCACAGTTCATATGGAGTCTTCTTCAGAAGAGGCCTTACAGACACTCTGTTCTGAATATAACACGCTGTGTTGATTGCTTCTGCCCAGAAGTGTTTTGCCAGATTTGTCTCATTGATCATGGTTCTGGCCATTTCTTGCAGAGTCCTGTTTTTCCTCTCTACAACCCCATTTTGTTGTGGAGTTCTAGGACAGGAAAAATCATGAGCAATTCCATTTTCAGAAAAATATTTTTCAAAATATTTATTTTCAAATTCACCCCCATGATCACTTCTGACTTTTACAATTTTGAAATCTTTTTCAATCTGGACTTGCTTGCAGAAGTCAAAGAACACAGCATGTGACTCGTCCTTGTGTTTTAAGAACTTTACCCATGTCCATCTACTATAGTCATCAACAATGACTAATCCATACTTCTTGCCTCTGATGGATGCAGTTTTCACTAGTCCAAACAGATCAATATGAAGTAGTTCTAGTGGTTTGGAAGTAGAAACAGCATTTTTTGATTTAAAAGATGTTTTAGAAAACTTCCCTTTTTGGAATGCTTCACAAAGAGCATCTGAAGTGAACTTCAGATCAGGGAGTCCTCTGACAAGATTAAGTTTATTAATCTGAGATATACGTCTCATATTAATATGGCCCAATCTTCTGTGCCAGACCCATTGCTCTTCATTAACAGACAAGAGGCATTTAACATTTTGAACTTTGAGTTCTGAAAGGTTTATTTTATAAATGTTGTTTTTCCTCTTACCACTAAATAGGATAGAGCCATCCTTTTGACATATAGCTTTACAACATTTTTGATCAAAGGTAATATCATAACCATTGTCACTTAATTGACTTATGGATAATAAGTTATGTTTTAGACCTTCAACAAGTAAAACATTAGTTATAGAGGGAAGTTTACCATTTCCAACAGTGCCAGATCCAATGATCTTGCCTTTCTGGTTCCCTCCAAACTTCACGTCACCTCCAGATCTAAGTTCCTGGCTTTGGAACATAGACCTTTCTCCTGTCATGTGTCGTGAGCATCCAGAGTCCAGGTACCATGACTGGCGTCCGGATCTTGCTGCTAAGAACATCTGCAACAGGAATTATTTTGTTTTTAGGTACCCAGATCTTCTTGGGTCCTTTGGGGTTAGTTGGTTTGTAGGTTTGTCTAAACTTCTGTTTTTCAACATAATGTTTATTTTGACTTACCTTGGGTTTAAACACATAAGTATTCTTCTCAGAGCTTGTGTGTTTAATATCATTTAAATGACCAAATTTAAATTGAGAGTACAAAGGAATCTTCTTGATGAGAAGTTTGTCAACAGATTTTGGATTACTTCCAGATGAAGATTCATATCCAATACCTCTTCTGTTGTTCCCACTAACACCATAGATCATAGAGGCCATCTTGCTTTTGTCTATGCTCTTAGTAAGGAATCTCTGAAAGCTATAGTCATATTTTTCTAAAAAAATTTCACATGACTTAGCCTCAGATTCAGATTCTTGTTGAGTTATTTCAAAGTCATTTTTTATTTTCAAATTAATTTCTTTTTGCTCAACAATTTCTGTCTTCAGAAGATCAATCTCAGATTCAAGATTGCTTTTCAGCTTCTTGTATTTGAGTTTGATATTGTTGTAACTTTTAAGAACTTCTGTTAAAACTTTTGTAAGTTCTTCTTTGGTAAGTTTAGCCATTACCTCTTCTGCATCATCATCAGATTCAGAATCTGATTCATATCCTGAGGTTCCTTCCTCTTGATCTTCTGTGCTGGCCATCAGTGCAACATTTGCACATTCTTCTTCTAATCCAGAAGATGATTCAGAATCATCTGAGTCATCCCATGTTGCCATCAGAACCTTCTTCTTTTTGTCAACCTTCTTCTTGGGTTTTTCTCTTTGAAGTTTTGGGCAATCATTCTTATAATGCCCAGGCTCTTTGCACTCATAGCATACAACTTCTTTCTTGCCAGATCTTCTGTGCCCAGAAGATTCCTTTCTATGATCAGATTTTTTGAAGTTGTTGAATTTCTTTCCCTTGTGCTTCCAGAGCCTGTTGATCCTTCTGGACATCATGGATAACTCATCTTCTTCTTCAGAAGAAGATTCTTCAGAGCTTTCTTGAATGACCTGCAAAGCTTTAGCAGTTTTGTTAGATTTTAATGCAATAGATTTACCTTTTTCTTTCTTCTGAGGTTCATCTTCCTCAAGCTCAATCTCATGGCTCCTCAGTGAGCTGATGAGTTCTTCTAGAGAGATCTTGTTCAGATCTTTAGCCATCTTCAAGGCAGTCACCATTGGTCTCCATCTGGTAGGCAGACTTCTGATGATTTTCTTAACGTGATCTGATGTAGAGTATCCCTTGTCTAGAACCTTTACACCAGCAGTAAGGATCTGGAATCTAGAAAACATAGTTTCTATATTTTCAGATTCTTCCATTTTGAACGCTTCATACTTCTGTATAAGCGCCAGAGCCTTGGTCTCCTTCACTTGAGAATTTCCTTCATGAGTCATTTTAAGTGACTCAAACATTCCATGAGTTGTTTCTCTGTTAGTAATCTTCTCATACTCAGTATGAGAGATTGCATTAAGCAATATTGTCCTAGCTTTATGGTGATTCTTGAAATCCTTCTTCTGGACTTCTGTCATTGATTTTCTGTCAACTTTCTTGCCATCCTTATTTGTAGGATGTTCATAGCCATCAATAACCAAGTCCCACAAATCAGCATCATACCCCAGGAAGAAACTTTCTATCCTGTCCTTCCAGTAATCAAATTTTTCTCCATCAAACATGGGAGGCTTTGTGCTGATTCTATCTCCTTCATATTTGTTACAGTTAGATGTAGATGTGTCACCCATAATGACAAACAGATATATAACAAAGTAACTTTTCTCACTGGATCTTTACTGACACGGTTAAGTGGTAGCACACGCAGAACCGGAGCTCTGATGCCAACTGAAGGTGAGAAAATTACTTAGAAGGGGGGGTTGAATAAGTATGACAAATAATCAAAGATTTAAACACAGTTATTTTTATCCTGGTTCGTTGAACACAACTACTCCAATCCACCCTCTCAAGAGTGATTTGCCTTTCTCTGTCAAGGACTTAATCCACTATTTAATCAAACAGATTACAATAGTAACACCTAAGAACAATTGTTCTTAGTCTTCTCAAGAGCAACAGATCCCAACTGGATCCTCTTAAGGAAAACCTTTTACAAACAATGTAAAACTATTACAAGAGTAAGAATGCTTCTAATAAGTTGTTATCACAACTGTGATATTTCTCTTAAGTTAAGAACAATGTTATAGCAAAATAAAATAATAAGAGCTTTGAGAGTTTTGCTTTGATGAGTGATTTTTGCTAGAAGTTCGATACTGAAGAAGATGGAGTGGACTTCTTTATATAGGCACTTAGATTCATGAAGTCTTCTCAACGTTGAAGGTTGTGCTGAAAAGTCTGGAGCCTTTTGTCTTTACATTGGAGGCTGTGCTGAAAAAGCCTGATGCCTTTTGTCTTCACTTTGCAGAAACTTTCCTTAGAATGGAATGCACAGATAAAACCTTTTTGTCTGTGTCCTTGTGTCTAGCACAAAAGAGGAAAGAGCTGTTGAGATAAGCCAACGTACATATTTAAATCTTCTTCACTAAGTAAGTTCAGCTTTCAACATTAGAAACTGAGTCTTCAGAGTCTCCAGAGTAGAGATCTTCTGGATCTTCAGAGTCTTGGATGTTCTTCAGATTGAGCTGAATCAGAGTATGTGCAGCTTGTGTGCTTGAGCGTGTAAATCCATCAGAGCAGAGTCTTCTATTTTTTAGAGGCTCCTGCTTCAGAATCTTCAAAAAACAGCAATCAGATTCTTCTGGGAGCAGCGTTCAGATCTTCATTTAAGATGCTCTTGAACCTTTGAAGCCTTTCATAATAACATTGTTCAGATCCAAATTTGCTCTTTTAAGAATATTTTCTTTAGTACCTGTAGCAAACAGTCTAGAACAAATTTAGAGTATATAATTCTTGAATACAAAATTCATAAGTGTTATCATCAAAACATAGAGATATAACTAAGAAACAATTTGTGTTCTTACAATGTTGTCACGAAAAATGCTCCTAATGTTGGGATTAAGAGGGAAGAAACTATCCTAATGTTATTATGCAAAGGATTGAACACATAATGTCTTTCCTACTCCCATCTTAATCAGAGGGACTAGGAATCCTAAGGGATCATGGCAAAAGACCAAGTAAACAACAGATAATTCAATCAAAGATGAAATGAAAGAAAGAGAAGAAGTTGATTTGAACAAGTCAAGAGCAGTGCAAACATGACATGAAAAGGTGTACATATGAGATGATGCAACAAAGACAAAGCAAGTGATTAAGGCAAGTTGAGTTGAACAAGTCAAAGAGAAGTGAGATGAAATGGGAGAAGTCATAACTCCTACAACCATTCAAACATCAATCACTCACACTAAAGCTAAGCATAAAGCAAATACACAAGTCATGATCAAATAGAAGATGGGAGAAGAGAGGCTTGGGCAACAAGCACATATAAAGTATCTCAACCAAACAAGTCAAATTGATCATGCAAAAGAAAAGAGCAAACAAGTGCTAAAAGAGATGCATCATTCAAGAAAAACTCAAAGCATAAACATGAACACCAAATCACCTTGAATGAGGATCAAAGCACATGGGGCAGAGGTAAACCAATAAGAAGAAAGCTCAAAATAAAATGGAAAACAATGCACAAGCAAGAATCAATGCAAGGCAAATGGAAGAACCAAAGTTCTATCTCATGTTCAACACTTAAAATCAAGTGGAATTGCCTAACTTCTAAGTAACTTGTGAAACAAGTTACACAAATGTATGACCTAAAAATGAAAGACCAGCACCTTAATCATGTCATAAACAAGCATCAAGACTCATAGGGTGCATATGGGATCCATAAAAGTCATTTTCCAAAGGAAATAGGTCAAACTAGTTTGTATGAACTTTCTCTAAGATGACTTGACTTGCAAGCTTCATCAAAAATAGAAGAATTGTTCAATAAAATACAAATAAAAATCAAAAAGTAGCCAAGTCCAATGGCAAACATAAACCAAAGTTTCAAAGTCAAACTCAATTCAAGGCATCACCAAATAAATTTATTATCAAGGGTGTTCCACCTTATCGAGTACTAATCGAGGGGCATTAAAAGTAAACTCAAAGTCAAAGGGAAAAAGGTTAATGGCCATTCAAAATCACCCTCGAGAACACCTCAATCCCTCACCTAAGTGAGGGAGAAGCCATGATCATAGGGGACAAGCATTTGAAGTCCAAATGGAATAGATTAAACAAGGTAGACCACATAAAAGTCAACAAATTGCAAAATTAAAATTAAATGGCAACTAAAAATAAAAATAGAAAATAAAATTATGGAAAATTAAATGAAGCCTTGAAATAATGGAAAACAATTTGTTTTAGAATTTTCTGATCATTGAAAGTATTTTTAATAAAACAAAATGAAAACAAAAAATAAAAATAAAATTAAGTGAGAGCAAGCAAACAGGGGGTGAGAAAGCAATTTCCAAATGAACTGAAGACAAGGCAAAATGTGTTGGGCCTCAAAAAACAGGGGGTGTGGTTATCACTTTCAGCGCAATCTAAGATTAACTCAGATCAAAAAAATGAAACACAATGTTTCATTAATCCGAGTAGGATTTTAATGCATGCGTGGCAAAAGTCAAGCCAATCCAAATGTAACACGCCATGGGTCAAAAATTCAACAGAGTACAGCTCAGCATTGATCAGAGAAAAGACCATACGCCGAAGCTAGGTCTCCGGTCGTCTTCTCCGGCCAACTCGCCGGAGCACAGTCCAAAAATCTCCATAAAAATGCTAGAACCTTATACCATTTGAAAGCCCTTGCCACAAGGATCATGAATCCACCATTTAAACATCAAAAAGGTTCCAAAACAAAGAGAATTGAAAGCTTGAATAAATGAACATGTGATCTGAAAACTCATCAAACGAACACAACAATGATTCAAACATGGCCTACCATATGTAGGGCTTCAGATGCAGCCCAGAATGCTCTTAGAAAATGCCTAGAATGAAAGAAAAAAGAGAGAAGCTTACTAAACGGAGCAACTCCGTTGGTTTTTCCAAGGCATGCAAGTTTCACTTCCTTGCTTCCAATCTACTCCTTAGAGTCTGATGAAGAAGATACAAGCTCCAATTGATGTTGATTTGAAGAGAAAATCTAGATTCGAAAATGGTAAGTGATGAGAAAAATTCAATCTCTCTCTGCTCTCTCCAGCTGAAACTGCCTCTTCTGAGCATTAGGGCAGACCAAAATGATTTTATATGATGGATATCTCATGACCATCCAGGCCCATAATGCCTTATTGGTGAGATTTAAAAATTTGCGAAAAATGATACCTTTCCTCGTGCACACGAATTTGGTACTTTTTACACCATATTGGATCAGCAATATGAAGCACATGGAGTGTACAAATGAAATGAATTGATTTGGGATTGGTAAATAATCCACACATCAAGTTTGAAATCAAAAAATTTTCAAGTAAGAAACTAGAAAGTATGGCACATTAAAGCTCTTCATGTTGGTCCATTTGTGGTAAAACTCTTCTATGTCATATAATGGCACAAAGCAATTCAAAAAAGGAGACAAAACATAACTTGTAATGCAAGGTTCTTAAATCACAACCAAAAATCCAATTTTCCATCTTGAAATGGCTTACATGACCACATGATTCATCAATCTTCATGAACCTTGAGTTCAATATGGAGTTAAGACCCTTAGACACAAATTTCATGTTGGTTGGAAATACATTTAAGGTCCATAAAATCATGAAATTGACCATTGAAACAAATGACTTATAATGAAATCTTCCAAAAATACCCTTCACTTGTTAAGACCATAACTTGAGTTCCACACATGAGAAAGAAGACTTCTAGGACTTTTTGGAAAGATAAGACCATGAGGAACAACTTTCATGTTCACCTGAAGTTGAGGAGAAACTTGATTCTAGGTCAAAAATGTCTTGGAAGTGAGTTGACTTTTTGTTGACCAAAATTCTATTCATCTGAGACCCCTCATTTGTTGGCAACATAACTTGAGATTTACAAATTCAATGGATGATTTCTTGTAATCAAAAGAAATATAAGAACATACTCTATAAGTCTCATGTTTTCGTGAAAAGGAGATTGAGCTTGCATCATAGGGTAAAATGTCTTTGAAGTGGGGCAGTAAAGAACGGGATTTTACACTGAAATCAACCGAAACCCTAATTTAGTAACCTCTTCAACTCTTGATTTCTCTTGATTGGATATTAACATGACATCTTAAATGCTTTAAGGTTACTTCCCATGGCTTGTATAACTTAGAAAACCAGTTTGGAACCCTCTCAAGTCCACAGTTGACCTTGAGTTGACCAGATTAAACCCTAATTCCATGTCTTTTGATTGTGCTTTTTGCAGATGAATTAAATGGCTAGACAAGCTCCACAATAACCTCTAAGGTAATCGATGAGCTTCTATATCATGTCAACCAAAACAAGACCTCATGAACCCTTGATGATCTTCTGATGATCCCCAAGATAGGAAATAACATCCAAACACCAATCTTCTCCTCTAGGAGCTTTAAACCTTCCATGATGCTGATAAACACTTGATGGCTTGCACAAATACCTCTTGCTTGAGCTTGAAACCAAAGAGACCCTCCTCTTGAATGGCATAAGACACCTCTTGATCCCCTGTAGACAATAATGCTATGCAAATGCAAATTCTAAAATGGAATGAAACACAAGCCAAGTTTAGAAGAAAAGGTTGGTCAAATTTTGGGGTACAACAGAACCCGAAACTCCCACTCATAATCCTCTGTTTACCGTTCCTAAATAAATGGAATCTTCCACTCCTAGATTACCTCCACTCGGATGAATATGTGATGAGATAAATCATGCAAAAACCCCCAAATTTAGAGAATCTTGGAGGACAAAACCCTAGAGATTTTATTCAAGAAAAACTTGTCGATTCCTCAACCAGAACCGGATAAACAAATCTTCGGCTTCGAACGTTATCACCTCTAACAATGCACAATGAAGAACAAAGATGATTATTTGTAATTGTTGTGATATGCTATGAAGAGAATGAAGATGATGAGAACCGAATCGACACCTATTTCACTTTTCTTGTTTTTCTCAATGTTATGAGGTAAAAATAACAACAGAGCTTATATACCAAACATAATTGTCATAACAACTAAAACCACTTCACAAAGACGGTTGACAAAATAGAAAATTGACATAAAACAGCGAGCGGTCGACCTATGTAGAATAGAGGGTCGACCTGAGCTGACCCGGTTGTAAACTTGTGCAAATCACAGAACCATGCGTTGACCGGAACAAGGTATGCGTCGATGCATAGCATGTATTTTTAGATAGATTAAAATGCATACAGTATGAGTCAATCGGTGGGTCGACGCAAGCCCACCTGAAGCAAATTCACAAAACTGACTCATAGTGTGAGTCGACCAGAACAGATCTTTGGTTGACTCAAAGCCCTGAAATTGTCAAAAATGCCTATTTTCATATTCTTTTACACTTTTGATGACATCTATGATATGGAAAATGAAACCAATAAAGTCTAACTCATGTGACACACATTTTGACAATCTATATGCAACAACCGAGATGATTTTAAGCGAGCAATTGAATCGTGAGAAACAAGATATGCAAATGCAACATGGTGATAACGTTCAACATATATTCTTCTATAGAGCTAAGTTTTGACATCATCGAAACAAACACATCTATATATGAGGCTTTTCCCTCACACCATACACTTGGGACTTATGATTCTGCAGGTAGTAATGACAAAATTGGTAGAAAAGTTACTGCTCTTTCTGGTAGATGTATCTCAGATAGAGACTTTTGTAATGAAGAAATCACATGTGAAGAACTTGTTGCCTTTTACAAGGATCTTTGTGTAAGAAGTGAAGAAGTGGCAAACTAGAAAAATGCAGAAGGATCTTATAGCACACCTTCAAGAAGAGAAAGAAATCCTTTTGAGTACCATATGCAATCTTTAAAATAAGATAAACCAATTGTTTAATAAGGTAGAAAGTCTAACAATATTTAGAATGTTGAACAATGAATATGGTGTTTTGAGTGAGACTTTCCAAGTTGGAAAAGAAAGTAAAATTTTCACTAATATAGGGTTTAACTATCAGACTGTAAAGAATCAAAGAAAAACCAGTGCTACTAAGGATGAGGTGTCTAACCAAATGTTACAACATTCTGCCAGACCGTTGAAAACCCATATCAAGAGTAAGCTCCAACCTTGGAAATGTCATTACTGTGGAAGATATGGTCACATAAAATCCTTTTGCTACAAACTGTATAGATACCCTAAACAATGGCACAAGACTAAAGATAATCATGTAGGGATTAAAGGAAAAAGGAAGAATGGTGTTGTAGGAATAGTTCTAGGTCTATCAGCTCATATGTCTCCAAAAGAATCCTCCCAAGCTAACTGGTATGTTGATACTGAGCGGGGTAGATATAAGAAAAGTGTCTAAAACTATCTGGTTAACAATGATCTCTGTATCAGAAAATCTGTCACATTTTATGATGGTACAAATGAACAGAATGAGGCTATATCCAAGGATGATTGTTGCATTCTTAAGCTAGAAAGTATGACTAAAAAAACTATAGAAATATCCTTAGGTTGAGAAGTGAGAAGAAAAATATAATGTCTAACCTGATGTTGGAACATCTCAATCAGACCAAAAATATCAAGGTAAAACTAGAAGTTTTGTGTTATGAGCAATTAAGGGAATTATTAGTGGGTGCACATAAAAAGGATTTTCGACACGATTCACATTGTAAATTATCACTTTCTTGCCGTACTTCTTAAAATCACGTAAAATCTCGCTACAACTACTCCACTATTCATCTCTCGTTCCTAAACAAATTGTTCACCTCCCATTACCTCAACATGCAATCTGATTCCATGATGTCAAAATTTTTCGTCTCTTCTCCAAACAATAATTCTAAAGAAAAGAATATGGAAACCCCTACAAAATCTAGGGTTCCACCTTTAACAACCGAGGCCTTTTTTCCAGATGTCATTACTGATGTTTTTCCTCTCCCTGTTGTTCATCCTCAAGAAGGTGTCAAATCCTCTGGATGCAAGAAGGTTAAGACCTCTAAGGTTAGTAAAGACTCTTATTTTTCAAAAGGTGGTCGGAAACATCGTAGCTCTAGGAAGTCTACAGTCCCTGGTACAAAGAAACTTCTATCTGTGAAAAGTTTGTACCTTGATCCTCTCCTTCCTAGTCAGGGCCATCTAGAGTCTAACCCTAGGGTAACCACTGATGAGGATAATACTGAGCTTACTACTCTTGAAGCCAGTATGAATATTATTAAGGATGTTAATGACGAAGAGATCAGGAACAAAGTTGATTAGGAATTTGGTGATATTGCTCAAGAGGTCCGTGAAAAGAATGTTTCTAAGTCTGTTAACACTAGATCCAATGTTGAGTCATATGTTGAGACATCCTTGGCCCAGTCTGAACATAGAAACTCTATCATAAGTGAGGCTGAAAAGATAAACACTGATAGGAAGCTCCACAAGTTTGTGGATAGTGTTCTAAAAGAAGCTCAATGAGAGACTAAACAAAGTGGTTCCACTGTAGTGACTGGTCAACTTGAAGGGAAACCTACGAGTCTTCATCAAAGTGAGATGGCTACAAAAACTATTTCCTTTAATGCTCCTGAGCAACATGATTAAGAAGAAGTAACTCCCAAAGGTCAAAGTGAGACAAATAAAGAAATAGTGATGTTTGATGATAAGGGAGGACTATCTGACAAAGAAAATGAGTCTGAACCCAAGACTCATGCAACTGGTAATTTGAGTTCAAATGATGAGACATTGGCAGTAAGTATTAATAAGAAGATAAAAAGGAGGAAAGAAGAGACTGATGTGTCAATAAGAAAACAACGTAGGAACTCTAAGAAAAAAAACTAGTGTAGGACCTGAGAAAAATTGAAGCAAGGTGGTGTCCCCTGTTCCAAAGAAGAAATCATTGAAGAGGAAGAAAACCCCTTCAAGTGACTCTGAGATTGAAATACATGTTGAACCAGATGTCCAAGATATCGTGTCTTCTAGCAGAAAGGTTGTTGCAGGAAAGAAGGTATCTGCAAATATTTCTGATGTGGCCATTGATAATATCTCCTTTCATTTTGTGGAAAGTGTTGAAAATGGAGGTTTATCTGTTAGAAGAGGATATTACTTGAAAGGGAACTTGGTAAGGATGCACTTGAACTCAAGAAGGTAATGAGTCTCATTAAACATGCTGGGTTGATAAGAACTGTAACTGGGATGAAGGAGTGCTGGTAAAGGAATTTATAGTGAGCATCCCTACAAATTGTAACGACAAGAGAAATAATAAATACAGGAAAGTATATGTGAGGGGTAGGTGTGTTGAATTCTCTCCAGAAATCATCAATAGTTTCATGGGAAGAAGTGAGGAAGAATAAGTTGAAGTGGAAGTAAGTGATAATATGATCTGCAATTAAATCACTGCTAATCAAGTGAAGAGCTAACCTAGAAAAGGCAAAATGTCTGTAGGAAATCTAAGTGTCAAGTATGCAGTCCTGCACAAAATTGGAGTTGCAAATTGGGTTCATACAAGTCACTCATATATTGGCTTGGGTAGATTTATCTATATAATTGGTACAAAAACACCATTTGATTTTGGTTCTTATGTGTTTGATAAGACAATAAAGCATGCAGACACTTTTGCTGTCAAACTGCCAAATGCTTTTCCTTCTCTGATCCGTGGAATTATTTTAAGTCAGCATCCTGGTATTCTGACAAGTACTAATGCAGCTTGCAAAAAGGAAGTGTCATTGTTTTTACACTACAAATTATTTGAAGGAACACATGTCCCAGACATTGTCAGAACATCTGACACAAAAACTCCTATTGTAACATCCAGAACAAGTGTACTGTCTGAGTTAAAGGCAACATGCAAAGAGTTGGAAGCAACTTTAAAGAGTTGTACCGCTAGAAAAATCAAGCTGGAGGGATTTATTAAAGCTCTGTCTGAGGAAGGTTCAAACAAAAAATTGGCTGATAAAAAAGAGGAAAACCATGATTGCCAAGATTATAGCAGTGAAGATGAGAGCTCAAGATTAGAGTTAGTTGAATGTTTGTTTGTACTGTTTGGGAATGTGCCCTTTTTGTCTTTGTTTTTTTTTGTTCTTGTATGCACTTTTGTGACTTTATGTGTAATTCCGTATAAAGTCATATGTGCTTCCATCTGTTACATTTGTGTTTCCAATTGTGTGGTTGCTTTATGCATTTGTGTTTCTATCAGTACTTATGCTTTATGCATTTTTTTGGGATTCCATATATGTGTGTTTCCATTTATTTTTATGTACATTTACTCTATTTTCTTTTTTTCAATTTTTGGCTAAAAAGGGGGGGGGGGGGTAAAGTGTTGATGTGATTTATGTTTCTGATGTTAGATCAGATGTCATGACTTTACGTCATGTTTATACTACTGCTTTGTAATAGTAGTTTTTCATTGTTGTTGCTTGTATGCAACTATTTAGGGGGAGCATGATAGTTTGTCATGCCTATTCTTTCATATCTATTGTTGCTGTTGTTGCTGTTGGAGCCATATGTTGTGTCTGGGAGAATGCCTTATTCTTTGCAGTTGGTTGTGGTGTTCAGAGGAAGTGTGCTTATACTTGTGCTTGTGCTTGTATTTTTGGTCTGTGGTTCCATTGTATAAACTTGCATAGGTTCATGTTCATGTGTTCTTTTTCTGGTGATTTGGGTTTTCCCCTTCAGGGGGAGTACTAGTTTTGTATGACAGTGGGAGCTATGTACCTGTATGATCTGTAGCTACAAAGTTGTAGTTTATACAGAGCTTACATGTTCTCATGTAGCTTGTGTTGGTTTGTGATTTCAGACCTGATGTCTTGACATTATGCTGTCTGTAAGTTCTGTGTTTTTTTGGATTGGCTGCACTTTGGTAAAACAACATGTTGTTAGCAAGATGTTGAACTAGATGTTCTGCCACGATAGTCATACATCATGTTCTGTATGATGTTGTGACATGTTACATAACATGTTATACTAGAAAGTTATGGCATGACTATTTTGGTATTTTTAGTGTGATTTTTGAGTGTGTTCTGATGCACGTGTAGGTGACTTTCATGGGAGTATATAGTGAAAAAAATTTGCTATGATAGATACTGTTTGTTTTCATAAAAAGGTTTCTCGATCCTTTTTACGAAAGTTTGTATTTTACTCCTATTATTATGCAAATTGATTTGTAATGAGTTAAAACTGAATCCTTCTATTTTATACATATATGTCATATGCTCCAAATAGTCTCTTATCATCCATAAGTAAGAACCCTATATAAGTGATTATATTAATTGGTATTGGAAAACAATAAAAAATAGATTTTAATTTCTATAAAAAACAATAAAAAAAACGTACCGGAATCTATGATGTCGATTTTTGTTTTCTTTATGGAATAACTAAAAGAATTAGAACACTTATTGTTATTTTTTTTAATGGTGCATATTTATAGACATTTTATTTCAACAGTCACATATCGTTTCAACAATCATGTTTCAACCGTCACATATCGTTTCAACAATCATGTTTCAATAGCCATGAAGAAAAAGAAAAAAAAGTTTTAATTTTATATTGAAATTTAAAATAAAAACTCCACTGACAATGATCACATTAAAGTATTTTTTATTTAAGTGAATCTTTAATTTGCATGAGTAATATTTAATGAATTAATAAATTAATCTAACAATATCCATTAACCTAATAGATTAATTTAACAATATTCATCAACCTAAATAATCATCACATTAAAATATTTTTTATTTAACTTGATCTTTAATTTACATGAACTATATTTAATAGATTAATAAATTAATCCAAACAATAATTTGACTAGTTCAAAGACCAAGTATGAAAGTGATCAATAATTTAAAAACCAAATCAAATGGTCAACCATTATCTTGCTAAACTAAACATGTGAATCATATTTTACTAATAGGGAGTGCATGAGTATGAAGGGACTAAGTTTATTTTGCCAAGGAGTACAAGTATTCAAGAGTGGTTTGAGCACCAAAGTAGGGGACCATCAATTTCTTTTTGGTTTCGTAACAGCTCTCTTTGTGGTATGCAAATCGAAACGGAATAAATATGAGTCATAGTCAACACGTAACAAGTGCTACAACAATGCTAATTTCATTAAAGATCAAATTGTTCATCAATGATGATATTCAATTCAATGACCCTTCCTGGTAAAAAAGAAAAGCAGTTGATGACGATGAACATTCAGGGTATTGCAGAACAATCACAAAATCATTTGTCTCGCCTCCACACACGATGAAAGTGACATGAAACAGAAAGCATAGTAAGTATTTAAATAAAAATATGTTTGGAAAACTCACCGCAGGTATCCTGAGTTGGGAGGTATGTCGCCATTAATAATGTGTTTCAAACCATACCTTACCCAGTTCGATTCCAACAAGAGAGATAGACAGAGAGAGTATTAAAAAAAATGAGGTATTTCAAAATACCTCTCTTTTTAATTTTTATAATTGGTTTTGCAATATTGTGATGTAATGTAATGTGTTGTTCTAATAAAATTAAGAACACGATAAATATAGAATTTATCATCAAATAAATTACAATTAGAAAAAATTAATAGAAATAATTTTACTTTTTATTTTTATTTTTGATTTAGTAACTAACATATACTTAAATAAATACAACTTTTCGTTAGATATATTTTGAATGATATCAAAACTAAAATAATATAGGGTTAATATATATTGAACGGTATCCTCTAATTCTATATGTCCATCTTAGTACTAGGAAGCATTAATTTTTTTTGGAAAAGGCTCATGCATCATTAATGCATTGAAAACAAAGTTTTGTGAAAACACTACAACATAGGTAACGCATACGTGTTTAGGTCGACCAATAGAAATTTACTCTTCATTATAGGTCGACATATAAAATGTTCATGACGACACTCATGCCTCACTAATGAAGCCTGTAGCCATTGCCCATGTGCTGACTAACATAGGTCGACACAAACCTTTATAGGTTGACCTAAGACCTTGATAGGTGGACACATTTGCTTTCATAGGTCGACCTATAGCTTTCATAGGTCGACACATGCGATGCACTCTTTCAAAAATTCATAATTTTCTTCATTTTTTTGCAATCCTTTTACTCCCAAACTTGCATACTTATAAATATTTGATACAAGCATCATTTTCTAGTAAGGTTTCTAGTGAGTAAGACCTATACAAAACCAAGATTTCAAAGCATACTTATCATCTTTAACCTCTCTTATATGCATACACACAATCAAACTATACATAATCATTTTTTGATTGAATGACCATCTAGATTAGGGTTGATAACGTCCAATTCATCTATTGTACTGAGAATATTTGGTTGAGAACTTTGAGGATTTCAAATAAGAAAACCGAGTTGGGGTTTTCCTTCAAGATCATTGGTGATCTGAAGGTTTTGGACAAGATAACGCTGTTCGGATCCGATAAAGTGAAATCCTTGGGACAAGGGTGTGAGTGCATTCTTCCATCTAGCCATGTTTTGAATGATGTCAAAACTAGGAGAATGCGTTAGCGTTTCTGTATATTGGGCGGCATCAACCAAAGTTTAGATGTGTATTGATCATTTTAGCCTTTGGATGCATACAAGTGATTTTGAAAATGATTGGAAATGTCTAGAAATACTTCATACATCAAAAATAAAGTTTTATGTGTGAACATTGTTGTATAGGCCGACACATACGAGTTCAGATCGACCTATAGAAGTTTTTGCTTCAGTATAGGTCAACACATAGCTTGTACATGGAGGTGAAAAAAACACACGAGAAGGGGGGTTGAATTGTGTTTGCAAAATGATTTTTACTTCTGAACCAAATTTTAAAATCTGATAATGAATACAGTAAAAAATTTAACAGAAGCAAATAAAACAGCAAAGTACACACAACAATTATTCTGGTTCCTCTCCAATTGAGAGTACTCCAGTCCCCTTGTCACGCAAGAGATTTCCACTATAATCAAACTGACTACAACTGCTTATACTCACCAGTATAAGACTTTCCCTGCTCAGACCTACAGTCTAAGACTTCCTTGCTTAATCAGCATCTGATCAAGACTTCTCTGCTTAGATCCTCATATCCTAAGATTTTCCTTGCTTCAATCCTCTTGGTTCAAGACTTTACTGCTTAGACACTCTGCCTAACACTTCTATGCTCAGACGCACCGTCTAAGACTCCTTTACTTAAATTCACAATCCAAGACTTCACTGCTAAAGCCCAAGGCAAAAAACTTTTATCTAAACTAACTGTTTAGAGAAGGATTAACTTACAACAACACTTGATTAACAATCAGAGGTGTTCAAATGTAATACAACACACTTTTACACAAAGTATTCTTAAGCTATACAAGAATAAGAACTCTTCAACAAATTAGCTTTTCTTGAGCTGATATGAATGTAGTGTGTGTATATCTCAATTGTAGTTGATGCATTACTTCTTGAGTTGATCTTCTGATCTTATGCTCCTTTTATAGCTTAAGAAGTATAGTCATTGAACTTGATAAAGGGTTGTTGAAGGTCTATAGAATATCCTTGAAAAGGTATTACTATAAAAGTTAATGGTGTTAAAGATGATTATCTTGAAAATCTCATTCACCAACTCAGAAGATGCGTATTAAATATCTTTAGACATAGTTTCATTTTGGTAGATGCACTATCTCACTTCTAAGTATATCAACATCATTGATATGTCTGATGCTTGAACTATCTTTGAAGTCTTGTGGTTAGGTTTATGGGGATCAGTTTTTGAAGCTTGAAGTAGTTACACTTCATCTAATCTTTTCAAACAAATCTTGAGAAGATTGTTCCTTGACTTAAATCTAAATTCATAGTTTTTTTGATGTTTACATTTTGAATCTGTTATATTCTAAAGGTTTATCTTGCAGTCTTCAAAGGAAAGAAATGAAGTTGGATGATGAAAAACTATTCAATAGATCACCTTCTCTTTTTAGCTTAAATTCTTTGGAATGACTAATGATGAGAAACTTATGTTTCTTGTCAGAAAGACTTTCATACTGACTGAATGGAACGTGATATCTGTTGATAGAAGAGTAACTGTTGCACCCCAAAATTTGCCCTCTTTCAAGGCTTGATTCATTTCTCCACTTCTTTCAAACTCAACGACATAAGGGAAATCCATCATGAATTCAAGATTCATGAGTGGAGATAAAAATGATACTAAGAGGAATTTTGTGACATTACAATCATGTCATTTGTTACAAAAACTCCAACTCTAGATAATGTTTAGAAATTAAGCTATTTCTAAATCTTCATTCAAGTCTTTAATCAAATCTATGATATGGTACTCTTCATACTACACCATTTTTTTTATGTGCTAAATTATGTTCACAAACATCCAAGAAATATGCAAGAATTAAATCAACATTGGAATGTTTATGGGCCAAGATTATGCATGTTCAATCATAGGCAAAACAGCCCCATGCAAGAGTTGAAGAATTACTACATGTCACAAAATCAAGAGGACAACATGTACTATGTTACAAGATCATTTTTTATGTCACAAAGTCAAGGAAATAGCATGAAAATGATATATTTACTTGCTAAATATCAGTTTGCAAATGCTGTCAAAGAGTGGTAACAATTGGCTACATGGCAAGATACAAAGCAATACCATCCAAGAGACTAATGGGCAAAAAGAGGGATGGTAGTATAGTATGCTACAGCAGAAAAATGCAGCAAGTCATACTAGAAATAGAAGGGAAAAGTGGGGCTGCACAAAAGGAAGAAAAAGGCATTGCCAAAAATGGAAAGTTGGTGATGAAAAGGTGTGCAAAGTGTGTGGCTTTAGGACAGCAGAAAAAGTTGACAGAAAAGGTGGAAAATGGGCTGCAAGCAAGCATAGAAAACATAGTATTCCTTACTATCAAAAAAAGACAACACATTTTGGATATAGAGAGATTGAGAGCAAAGAGTAAGAGAGAAAACCAGAAAAATAGAGAGAGCAAAAAACCAGCAAAAGATTTAGAGAGTGAAAGGGAAGTACAAGGGAGCCATTGAGAAGGAGAGCCATCAAAGCATAGAGTGAAGAGAAGTGAACACCTAGCCAAAATCAGTGGAGGCTTTGCAAGGAGGGAAACAACTCTTGGGTATCCATTTCTTCAAACTTTTCTCTTATTTTACATTGTGCATTTATCTTTTGTTCTCTTGGTTTAAGTGTTGTTGTGTTGAGTATAACATGTAAGATCCCAAAGGGACTAAGAAACCCTTTTGAAAGAACCACAAAAAGAAGCAAAAAACAAGAGAAAGTTTGGAATTTTTCATCTGGCAGCCCAACACGGGCCGTGTCACACGACACGGCCGGCCGTGTTACATCTCTGAGTGGCTTTTCAAAGTGAAAATGCCCTGGGATCACAACACGGCCCGTGTCACACAACACGGGCACCCGTGTTGTACCTCTGTTTGAGATTCTAACTTATTTTTTTGGCCCAGACCTTGTGACACGGGCCGTGTCACACAACACGGCCACCCGTGTCACACCACTTTTGACCCAAAACTCATTTTTTTCCTGGAACTGTGACACGGGCCGTGTCATACAACACGGCCACCCGTGTTACCCCACTGTTTTCCACTTATTTTTGTTATTTTTACCTCCAAAAAATTTTTCTCAAGGAGTTCGCACAGTGAACTCCTTGATGGCACTTCGTGCCGTTTTTATCGCATGTCTCGATTTTTTTTAGCCGACTAATCCCATATGTTGTATGATTTTAGTAGGAATGTTGCTTTTGTCCTTGGTGACTTTTGAATCCAAAAACCATTTTCAAAAGTAAACTCTCGATTTCTTCGAGCCATTTTTAACCCTTGTAAGTCGGTCGCCTTGTGCGTCCGCCATCGACCTTGCTCGCTTCACCTCAAACTTTTTTTTTAACCAATTAAATCCTTGACCCAACGTCAAGCGAATTTTCTCAAATTTTGGTTAAGCCAACTCGCCATATTTAACAAAACGATAAAGTACACTTTGTATTGAACTAAAGAGAGGGGATTGAGTGTAGACTTCTTCCTCTCCGAGTGTTGAGATGCTCACTGTAGTGTGGGTGGTTTTGACACTCGTCTTTCAATATGAAAATGTTTTCTTTTCGTACCCTTTTTCTCCTAAAAAACCTCGGCCCCGTACCGAGTGCATTTTCAAAACACTTACAATAAATAAACCGATTCTCTTTGTATTGAACTAAAGAGAGAGGATTGAGTGTAGACTTCTTCCTCTCCGAGTGTTTGGATACTCACAGTAGTGTGGGTGGTCTCGATACTCGTCTTTCAATACGAAGACATGATTTTATCCGCCACCTATCTCCCTCTACAACTTCTTTCCGTAACCTTTGTCACCTAAAAACCTCGGTCCTGTATCGAGCGCAGTTTTAAACTCTTTTCATAACAAAAATTTGAATGGTCGTGGAGTGGTTAGGCGTAGGCCTTCTCCTATCCCGAGTGCTGACGTTTACCGTACGGTTCTCTGTCGCGAAAGCACTTACCATTCGAAACCAAAAAACACCTTAATAAAAGAATGAAGTTCTCTTTGTATTGAACTAAAGAGAAAGGATTAAGTGTAGACTTCTTCCTCTCCGAGTGTCGAGACGCTCACTGTAGTGTGTGTGGTTTTGATACTCGTCTTTCAATACGAAGACGCTATGTTCGCCGCACCCTTTCATAACAAAAACTTTGAGATAAAGAATCGGGTACTACCCGTAGGGGTTACTATCCGAGGATATATCTCGCCCCTAAAAAATAATTCAACAAATCAAATGTGACATCTTACCTCGCATGGAGAAAACTTATCTTTCGAAAAGGATATGATACGTCCGTTCTACCGCAAACAGGTAATGCCTAAGTCTCCAACGAGCGAGCAGCAATACACCTAACTGCTAGAATGCGTACGATAGCATCATCTATAAAAACATCAACAAATCGTAGGCCGAACTACGACTGCTCTGATTCTTTACTTCGTTCAAGTAAAGATACGTAGGCACAAGGGCCACAATCCTTGTCGAGCATATTCCCCCTTATATCTGTAGTTCCCCGAACTACGTTGACTCTGATTTTCTCATGTCTATCGAGAATACGTAGGCCTAGGACCGCGAAGTCCTACCGAGTCCCTTCTTTCTTTTCCTTCCCCTGTTATCTTTCTTTTCCCAATTCCTAACCTTTCCCTCTATCCTTTGGAACACTCTTTTATAGCATAATCTTTAAGCAAATAAATTCACACACGACAAACAAATGGTTCCCATCGAGTACGATGGATGCGAGGGGTGCTAATACCTTCCCCTCGCATAACCGGCTTCCGAACCCGTTCTTGGTTGCGAGACCATCTTGTCCGTTCTTTTCTTAAGGTTTTCTCGATATTTTCCCTTCCCCTCACGGGATAAATAAAATTCGGTGGCGACTCTTCTGTCCTTTTCCTTTTCGCCTTCCCCGTCGTTGCGCGTATTTTTCGAGTAGCGACAGTAACTTCAAGAGCTTCTGAAATATTTGTATTTCAACTGATTTCCCAAATCTGAAAGTAAGAAGAAAATTCTACTAGAACCTAATATCAGATGCTCTTCAATGTTTAATCGTTTGAAGCTGATATTAGTGTAGGATGCAGATGAAAAGAAGCATATGTGTTATGAAATAAAAAATCAAGTATTAAAAAGCAAGAGATGTTGTTAAAGCTATCTTGTTTCAAAATATTTGATTATATGGAGTTTTTTTCTTTAAGGTGATATCTTAAGAAACTCCATTGCTTCTTGGTTGAGGACCATCATGGAAGTTATTTTAAAAGACATTTCTATGAGATATCTTCAACTTATCTTTGAGCTCAGTTAGTCGTACTAAGACAATACTCTGATTAGCTTTATGTCAATCTCTGATAGCTAACACCATATAGTTCTGAGCTTGTCGATGATTTCAAAGTCAAAAGATTTAATCCAAGATAATGAGATTATTAACATTTCTTAGGACATGATTATGTTCCTATAATCTCTCACTCTAGACTCATACTCTGGAGTGACTTATGATCTGCTATTAGATTAAGACGTAAGGCACAAAAGAGTCTGTTTGTACTTACATGTATGGTCTTATAGAAATATGAGTATCATAATGTATCTACTACAAATATAAAGGAAAGAAGTAGAGGCATCTTCCATAAGGTTGTTTACAACATTGATTGGAAGAAGAGCCAACGGCCCAGATTCAAGTATTGGTGGTACTGAATTTGGTGAGAGTAGTGGAATCAGTGGTTAGACAGTCATTGAATTAGAATCCACTCAAAGTTTTGTTCAAACTCTATTGGTCAAGTCTGAATACTGAATTGAGTCTGGTCAAACAAAACAAAAATGTGGTATGTTTGTTCTTTTTTAGATTATCTTTTGATTCAATGAAACATTTATTTAGATATAAATATAAAGTTTTTGTTAGATCTCTAGAGAAGTTCTTTTAAAAAAGAGAACATCAGAAATATTTAAGAGGAAACTCTGTTGTGTTTGTCTATACTGAATGTCTTATCAAGCCAGATGATGATCACATTTATGAAAATAGTTTTCTCACTTTTGTGTTGATACTATTTCTTGTTAGCTGTCTAAAAAAGGAAATTCAATATTCATCTGTCACTCATGACTCTTGTTTCAAGATAAAGTGCTAGTTCTGAATATAACCTTAGAGACTCGTGACTGACAGATGATATCTCTGTCTAAGTTTAGATTTACTAGACTCTGATGGTTGATAACTTTTGAAAGATGTCAGTTTCTGAGATTCAAAAGAGGATTATTTTTTTACAGTCATAGCATTTTAAGTAAAAAAAATTCTAAAAGCTTTAATAATACTTAACCTTTCATAAAGGTGAAACTCATTTGGTGGAATTGAAATATCTGTTGGATAAAGAAACTTTGGGTAATGATATTTTCTCTTTTAGTACTTGTTGTTACTATTCCCTATCCTGTGAAACATCATTATGTCCTTTTTCTGACAAGATTCTTATTTCTGTAAGATTCTTGTTCAGTTTCTTTTCTTTATTTCTTTCTTTCTTCTTCTTCTTCTTCTTCTTTTCCTCTTGTTTGTGTGTTGACCAAACCAAACCTGAGATGAGTTCTTCAGTTTATTCTCCTTTAAATCAGCTGGTTGTCATCAATGAAATGTTTGTGAATTTTGATGAGTTGCTTAAGAGTAAATTAAACTCAGCTGTGAACTATCAGACTCAGGGGGAGATTACAAACCTCATACCCTGTTATTTCAGAAATAATTAGATTCCCATCATTGTCCTTTAAATACTTGTGTTTGGCATCATCAAAAATGGGGAGATTGTTAGAAAAAGATTTGTTCTTGACATATTCTTTTTTAGTTTTGATGATAACAAAATTATTAAAAAATAATTGTTTATTTGATGTTTGTTTCATTTATTCAGGTTCTTGTTCTTGTACATAAATAATCAGAATCAGCTTTTGTTAGACACACTTGGAGTTGTTTTATTGCTAGCTTCTGGTGGTAGAGTCTAAAGAACAATTACTAGTGTGGTTTAATGAAGAATCTGAACTAAAGGCCTCAACATTCAGGCGAGTTTTTACACTTAGTAACTGTATACCAGCATTTGGCACCATTCAGAGTTGGTGATAAAGTTATGGACTATCTGTACTACTAAAAGCAAGTTGTATTGTCTTATCAGCCTGTCAGCTCGAGTCTACAAGATTGCAAGGCTCAAGAAAAGCTGGTATGTTCTATGGATGTCTACTCCCAATGGATTTATTAGTACAGAACCTCTTGAAGACTCAAAGGTTAAACATGTTACACACTGGATTCATAATCTGTTGTGCATCCATCTTCAACGTCTCTTGTACTATGGAACAAAAGCAAAGACAATTGATCAAGCCACCTTCTCAATGGCTAGTTTCTGAAAAGGCTATATATATGGCTGAAGATTCAAGTTTGAATTTTAACAAGGATTCTTCTATTGAAAGAGTAGCAAGAATAAGCAATTATCAACTCTATGTAATATGCAGATTTTTTGTTTTAGGTTATAATTGTAAATGCCTTAAGATTTCTCACCCCTATATATGTTAGAAAATTAAGTGTTACAGGTCTTTGTTATGGTGATTTCCAGTACCTCAAATGCTTTCATCATGTAAACTTTGTTCTCTATTATGCTGAGCCTTCAGTAATTTAGATTAAGTCTTCTACTATGTGCTTGAGCAAAAAGTCTTGTCTCATTGGGATTCAAGCAACAAGTCTCGAGCTAAGATGCTTAAGCCACATAAGTTTCATTGCTTAAGTGATTGATTTGTGAAAGTCTTATTCAGCTAGTCTGACTGAGCAAGTGGGAAAGTCTCCATCTGAGGGGCGAGAGCAAGAAGTTTCAAGTGCATCTTGAGCAAGCAAAGTCTCATTATGGATGGCTAGAAGAGTAGGTGACTCATCCAAAGGATATGAGGAAAGGAAGTCTTAGACATGTGCTCTAAGCAAAGGGAAGTCTTAACCAAAAGACAGATGAGCAGGCGACTCAGTCAGATGATGTGAGCAAAGGTTAAGTCTTAGACATGTGCTCTAAGAAAGGGAAGTCTTAGATAGTTGGTGTGAGGAGTTGTAAAAGTTTCATGCAAAAGCATCAGCAATTGTAATCATGAAGTGGTTATAATGAAAAGATCTTGTGAGGCAAGAGGATTGGACTACTCTCAGTTAGGGGAGGAACTAGTATAAATCTTTTGTGTCTTCTGCTGTTATTTTATTTACTTCTATTGTATCCGCTGCCAAACGAGTTAACTCAGAATCTGAACATCTATTTTGATTCTAAAACTCTGATCAGAAGCTAAATAAAAATAAAACACGAAACACAATTCAACCCCCCTTCTTGTGTAATTTTCACACCTTCAATACTCACCAGTATAAGAATTTTCCTACTCAAACCTGTGTAGCACCCCAAAATTTGCCTTTCGTTTTAACCTTAACTGGCTTTTGTTTCTTTGCATGTTGCATTTTTGCATATCATAGCATTTGTTCTCGAGGCATGGGATCGAGGTATTCCTGTGGCTCAAGTTCAGTTCGGTGCAAAAGACTGAACAACGAACAACGAGTATCAGAGACTCTGGCATTTATTTTTCCCGACGGTCAGGCGACCGATTTTATTTTTATTTTGCAGGAAAACAGCAGTTCAAAAAATAGTACTCAGGCTCATGTCAAGCATTTTTATAGTGATAATGTTCAATAAAAAGATTCAGAAGCTTAACAGAGTTCCAAACAGTTGAAACAGGGCAAGTGGACAGATTTCCCTCCAAAAGGCGCTAAATTCAAAATTTTGAAGGTGTTAATCGGTTAACCTATATGGTTAATTGATTAACCAAAGTGAAATCAGGCCAGATTTGAATTTTTGAAGGCGTTAATCGGTTAACGCATATGGTTAATCGATTAACCAATGTGATTTTTGCCTCTGCACGTGATTTTTCAATGCAGAGTCATTTGGGATTCAATTTTGATCACTTAAATTCAAATTTGTCACTTGGGAAGGATCTAGAATCATTTCATAATTTCATTTCCCTCCAAAATCTCATTCCTAGTGCCAAACCAAAATTCACAAACCAATTTCCAAGCCTCTCCTTGGGATCCAAACCAAGATGATATTTAAGTGATTCACTCCAAATCAAAGGGAGCCAATTTTCATTTCTCAAATTCATTTTTTAGAATTCATCTCAATTCTCTCAAATTCTCTGAACTTTCAAATTCCAAAACCCTCACTCAAAGCTCTTTTTCATTGAATTCTTTGATTCTTCATTGGAATCAATGAATTCTTGAGCTCAAACCTCCATCCATCATCTCCATTGAAGTGATTTCTCCATCCAATTTTCGTACACAATTGGATCCAGATCTGGAAGTGATTTTGGAAGTGATTATTTGACTTATTTTGAATTAATCTTGAAGGATCTCCATTGCTACAACAAGAATTGGTGTGGATCTTGAAGTATTCTGAACTTCTAGCATCGGATCTGTTCAATTCTAGTTAATTCAACATTAACCGAAGCAAATCTCCGCTTCGAAGGTTGGAATCCTAGATCCATAACATTTTTGAGCTTATTTGCATGTTCATGATGATTTTCACATTCGATTGAATTTTGGTTGATATGATTTGTGTTGACGCTGTTTGGATCTGTTTACACACTGTTTGAATCATGATTTGTTGATTTAATTTCGTGATTAAGTGATTATGTGATCATTGGTATGTTTGGAGAAGTGATAAGCTGTTGAAAAGTGATTATGCTTTGCTGTTTTCTGCTGTCAGAATAATGTTAATCGGTTAACGCATATGGTTAACCGATTAACCATCACAGATTTTCAAATTTTTCAAAGTTTTCAAAGCGTTAATCGGTTAACGCATATGGTTAACCGATTAACCAGTTCAAATTTTCAAAAATTTTAAACGTTAACAATGTGTTAACCGATTAACACCTGGGGTTAACTGATTAACACTGTGCTGGCAGGCCTGTTTTGCTACTTTGTTTGATTGTTTGCATACCGTTTCATCTCGAATCATCATAAATCAATCATGAATCAGTGTGATGTATTAGGGATGAAATGTTTCTAGATATATGTCGCTGTTTTGGTTGTTTAATCAAGATTTTTCCGAAATTCGTGTTTTTCCACTTGAATGCATACTTATGGATTTGGTTCAAAGTGAGGATCCTTTGCATGTTCATTTGCTTTCATCTCTTTTGTATTTCCTCCATGTTTGCATCATTCTTGCATCACTGTTGATGTCGAGACGAGCTTGTGGCGGCTGCTGCCCCACACATTTTTCCTCCCTCCCACCATTCTAAGTGTTGCATTTTCATGTGTGTATATCCTACTTGTGATTGAATTTACTTGGTGCTCTCTTGTGCTTTTTGCCATGATACCCATAGGGTTCCTAGTCCCCCCCGTTTAGGATGGGAGTAGGAGAGACACTAGGCGTTCAATCCAAGCATGCTAACATTAGGGTAGATTCTTCCCCTTTTATCCTAACCTTAGGACCATTTTGCATGACAACGTTAGGGCCGAGTTTCCCTTAGACCTTCCGTGCGTCTCTCTTCTCATCTCAAACAATTCTAACTCATCTAATAAAATGCAATGAACGTTGCGCGCTACGAGCCTTAAGCTACATGGGGAATGATGAGTGAGGGGTCTCCTCTCGCTTATTTAGAGTGTTTAGTGTACGTCCCGTTTGGGGGCGATACGCGACGCATTCTCCTCCATGTCATAGTCTTTAGTGCAACGTGAATCACAAACCGAATTAATTCACTTCACTAAAAAAACACAAAACAAAGTTCAAACTTTTTCCTTCGGGATTAATCGGAAACCTTTTTTCAGAAAAGAGTGTTGTTAAGCTTCGGTTCTACCGCAAACAGGGTTTGTCCCTAACTGCTGGAACGGATGTTTAACCTTACTCGGTTAAAACACTTAATCAACCTGTGGTTTCGTGTCGGCCAAACTACGTTTGCTCTGATCTTTCATACCAGATGAAAGTACGTAGGCACAAGACGCGATGTCTTGGCGAGCAACCTTCCCCCTTTCGCCCGTAGTTAGCCGAACTACGTTGACTCTGACTTTCCCATTGCACGAGGGAATATGTAGGCACAGAGCGGTGATGCTTTGCCGAGTCTCTTTTCTTTTCTTTTCGTCCTGTGAGCCTTTAACTAGATAGCTTGAACACACCCTTAGATACACAACAAGCGTGGATCCCGTCGAGTACGACGGACGTGAGGGGTGCTAATACCTTCCCCTTGCGTAACCAACTCCCGAATCCAGGACTTGGTTGCGATGACCTTGTCTTTTCCCTTTTTTGTAAGGTTTTTCTAATCGTTTCATTTCCCTCTCTTTGGGATAAATAATGAAAGGTGGCGACTCTTCTATTTTCCGCCGGGTGTTTTTCGCAGTTGCGACAACTGGCGACTCTGCTGGGGATCGAACCCAGAATCTCTGGTTCCCTATGCGAGTCACTCCTAGCGCTTGTCTGTTTGCGTCTTTGGGTGTTTACTTTTGTGCAGTTTTTTGTTTTATGTACATTATTTGTTGTATATTATTGCATTTTGCATTCTTGTTGCTGTTGTGTCGTGGGTTGGGTTATTCCATTGAGAGATAAGCTGGACCTGGGCTTGAGTATACACATAGGAATAGAGTGGAGATTAGAGGGAGCTTGTGTGGCGTTTGGCTGCGCAATAGCTCGCGTGAAATTCACATTCAGACGAGGTTTTTCTTTGGAAATATTCTATCCTGCGCGTCTGGTGCAGTTGAGGGAATATTGACTTAGAGAGACTGTCGACTTTGGAGACCGTTCATTTGGGGGGTCAGCTAAGTGAGGCCGCTTCGTTAGACTATGATGTCAAACCATAAATGGTGAACGTATCATCGTTTCTCGAAATTCTGTGACGCTGACAACCCGCATAGGATGTCGTACCTTTCAAGACTAGAACCTACATGTGAGAGGGATGGGTTTTTGCAGGAAACCTAGCCTTCAACCAACCCTGGTTTTCTTGTCAGTGCAGAATTTTGATCCTGAGTGTTTCATCCAGTGTGTTATCTCAGTGTTCTAATTAGAGCAGAGCTCTTGTTGAATTCAGTCAACAGCACAGCAGCGAGTTTTGGCATTGGATACCTTGATCCCATGTGTGCATTAACATAATCATTCTGCATTTAACATTGCATGTTTGTGTGTGTTACAAGTTCTCATCTTTTCCTTGATTCTGGTACTGGTCTTCTTCAGAGATGGAAGTTAGCAGAAAGAGGATTGTTGTGTACAAATTTCTGGCACCTGAGTTGGGACCTTTATTTGGTCTGATTTCCATGGCCGATCATGGTGTTCTTGCAGCTTTCAGGGAACCGTATGGTGGAATTCTGAAGTTTGTCCGTAAGCTCACGAGTTATAAGCATGGAGCTATTCATACCCTGTTGCAGTTTTATGAGCCTCCACTGAGATGCTTCATGTTTCTGGACTATGTGTTGGTTCCGACTTTAGAGGAATTCGCTTACATCTTAGGTGTTTCGATTCTGAACAAAGTGCCTTTCTTCAGCTCTGAAGAAGAACCTAATCTCAAGAAGTTGTCCGCCGCTCTTTATTTGAGCGCCTCTGACTTGGCAGATCATGTTATTAGTAGAAACGAAGTTTCCGGATTTACTCTACCCTTCTTGGTCGACAAAGCCCGAGAGTATGCTGAAAAGGGTTGTTGGGTGGTTTTCAGTGCTATCTTGGCTCTGTGTGTCTATGGCATTGTGTTGTTCCCCAATGTACCGAACTTTTTGGATTTTGATGCTTTCCATATTTTCGCTTCCAAGAACCCCGTATCTACTCTTCTAGGAGACTTGTATCATTCAGTGCATTACAAAAACGAGAAAAGAAGAGGAAAGATGGTTTCTTGTTGTGCAGCGCTGTTGCATAAGTGGTTTGTTAATCACCTTCCTCGTTCTGGAGCTTTTGTGGATTCCGCGAACTCATCTAAATGGTCGAAGAGGCTTATGGGTTTAACGGAGAAGAATATCGTCTGGTTCAATCAAGACTTACTGGGTCGTGAGCTTATCTTTAGTTGTGGTAGCTTTCCTAATGTGCCCTTGATAGGAAGGAAAGGCGGTATTAATTATAATCCTTCTCTTGCTGTGAGACAATTCAGTTATGCTTTGAAAGGACCTCCGAAAGAAGAGGAAGTGCAGGAATCTCGATACTTCACAAGTGTAGTTGAGTCTTGTATCTCGGCCCGATCGGTGGACGCTTAGGGTAAGATTCACAAGAAGGGAAAACTTTCTTTGGGAAAAGGAGATTGTAGAGCCTATGATCCCTACTCGGATTGGATTCAGAAGATGGTTGAGGAGGTACTATTGTCGTTTCCTGTTGAAGCACCATTATACCCCTTAGTCATTGAGCCGCCTACAACCGTCGATATCCTGAGATATACCAAGCTTTGGGCAGAGAAGGAAGAGCTGCACAAAGAGAATGAAGAGTTGAAGCAGGAAATCAGTCAGCTGAAGCATGATAAGGGTGAAGCTGTCTATTTGGCCAAGACAAAGTCAGAATCCTTTGTCAAGTTGGAGAAAGAACTTGTTGATCAGGTACAAGCACGACTTGATCTAAAAAGCACTTGTGACGTTCTGAAGAGTAAGAAGGAGGATTTAGACAGAGCCTATCTGAAGATATCCAAATTCAACAAGCAATGGAATGTTACCTTGACTGCCAACAAGAATAGGGAGGACCAGCTTCGTGTTCAGGTTGGTAAGATGAAAGCACAACTCAAGGCTAAGGAGAGAGAGGTATTGTTAGAATCGTTCCGCAGGAGCACGATCGAGCAAAAATACCAAGAGACTTTATCAGCACTTGAAGAGTTCAAGATTTGGGCAGAGGTGAAGAAACCCATGCTTGAGGATGCTTTCGGCGAAGATGCTTGGGAGGATCATTGCCATTATCTCTGGGATGTGATACGCAAGAGGGATGTCCTCATCCGAGAGTTGATGGAGAGGCCAGACCATCCCGACGCAAAGGAGGTGCTTGAGGAGAGTCTTAGGAGTGGTGTAGAGATCATGGCTACTAGGAGTCTTAGGAGTGGCGTAGAGATCATGGCTACCAGAGATGTTGGATGAGATCAATACCTCTTTGTATGCGAATATTTCTCATTTGGTTGTATTGTCTCAGCTTTACTTGATATATGAGAAGATTTATTGTGGTGTTCTTATCCATCTCTGCTACTCTTGTTTATTGAAACCAGAATCAAGGGGGAGATCTCCCTGTGCATACATAGACATGTTTGCATTTTGCATCTTGCATTCTCATTTGCATCGCAGGTTGTTCTTGGTGGCCTTGTGTTCTTATCTCTGCTTGGTTTTCTTCAGTTCAGGATTGAGGAAGTCGAGGAGTTCAGTTTCCACAGGTATTCTACTCGAGGGAATTAGCAGAAGGTGATGGATCAAGTTCAAGCCGAATTGCAGGAAGTCAGGGCTCACATGGCCCAATTCATGGAATTGATGCAGACTGTTACTAGTGGGCAGGATCAGTTGAGAACTTTGGTCCAGCCGTTGATAGCACAGGTTGATGAAGACAGTTTTTTGCACGGAGGAACTGTTGCTATTCCTCCATCGATTGGTAGATCTATTCCTCAGGGTATTCCTACTATTGTCGTACCTCCGGGAAGAGCAATTGCGAATGAGAATGGTAATATTGCTGGTAATGGAAGTGTGTGCACTGTGCACGGGGTTGCTGGCCCTCATTGGGAGGATAATCAGGATGATATATTTTCTGTGAAAGATCTGGAGGGTGGTTTACCGACTGAAGCTGACCGAAGGTTTAAACTGATCGAGGAAAAGATGAAATCGTTTGAGAATCAGAACTCTTTGGGCCTTGATATGTTTGATCTTGGTTTGGTTTCTGGGGTCAGGATTCCTCTCAAATTTAAGGTGCCCGATTTTGATAAGTACAAAGGGACGACTTGTCCCAGAGTACATATTCGGGCGTATTTCAGAAAGATGTCTACTTATTCCAGTGATGAAAAGCTGCTAATGCATTTCTTCCAGGATAGTCTGGCAGGGGCTTCTTTGGAATGGTATATGGGGCTTGAGAGAACCCATATCCGCAGCTGGAAAGAATTGGTCGAGGCTTTTGTGCGTCATTATCAATATAATAGTGATTTGGCACCGAATCGGGTGCAATTGCAGAGCTTATCGCAGAAAAATATTGAGAGTTTCAAGGAATACGCCCAAAGGTGGCGGGATCTGGCCGCAAGAGTGCAACCTCCTTTGGTTGAAAGGGAGTTGATCGACTTGTTCATGGCTTTGTTACCAGGGGTGTACTTTGAGAAGTTGATAGGTTGCATGTCTGTAGGGTTTTCTGATATGGTAATCGCTGGTGAGAGATTGGAGAGTGGAATCAAGTCTGGTAAGATTTCAAATGGTGGTGGGTCCTCGTCAGGAGGAACGAAGAAGCCATATTCTGCAAACCCCAAGAGAAGGGAGGGGGATGCAAATGCTGTTTCTCACAAGGGTAAAGGTAGAGCTCAGTCCTGTTATCCTCAAAAAGATGCTATAGTAGATATTCCGGCTGCAGCTCATCAGCAGGCCAATGTTCAACGACCTTATGCTGCCAGACAAAGAACAACTAATAGGCAGTTTGCGAATCCTCCGATGCCGTATGCTCAGTTGTTACAACGGTTGTTGTAGTTACAGTTGGTTTAGAAGAGGACCTTGGCTCTTCTCACTGGTTAGCCACCTGCTGGGTACGATGCGAACGCTCATTGCGAGTTTCATTCGGGTGCTCCAGGGCACGATGTTGAACATTGCAAAGCTTTCAAGCATAAAGTACAGGACTTGCTTGATTCCAAAGCTATCAATTTCACCAACGAGGGGCCTAATGTGACTCAAAACCCGATGCCGAATCATGGTGTGGCCAGAGCCAATACCATTATCAAGTGGGAGAAGTTGAATCTGATAACTGTTGTTGAGGATTTGAAGACTCCACTAGGTTTTGTGAAGTCTAGCTTGTTGAAGAATGGGGTGTTTCCTGGTTGTTCTGCTGACTGCTCAGAATGTGAAGCGCAGCCTGAGGGTTATGATCTTTTGAAGAAGGGTATTCAGAGAAGGGTTGTTTGCAATTTGATAAAGTCATGAAAGAAGATGTCGAGAATAAAGTGAGTAATAATGGAAACGAAGTTGCTACGATTTCCATTCCATACCGGACAATCAATATTTCAGCGCCTGCTAGGCCAGCTCCGATTTCCATTACTGTACCTGGACCCATGCCGTACGAGAGCACTAGAGCTATCCCATGGAATTATGGGGGAGAGGTGTTCTGTAATGGGCAGAAGCAAGAATGTACAGAGTCGGCAAGCGGAAGTTCGTCGGTTGAGAACATAAATGGTGCTAGAGGTATCACCAAAAGTGGTAGGGGCTTTTCTCCACCAAAGGTTAATGCTGATAAGAATGGCAAAGGTAAGCATAAGGCTGTGATTGAGGAGAATGTCCAACCCCAGGTTGGTGCTGATGATCTTTCAAAGGATGCAGAGGAATTTATGAGGCTAATTCGGAAAAGTGACTACAAAATTGTGGATCACTTGAATCAGACTCCTTAGAAGATTTCTATCCTGTCATTGTTGATGAGTTCGGAGGCGCATCGCAATGCTCTATTGAAAATCTTGAATGCAACGTACGTACCTCAGGAGATTTTTGTTAATCAGTTAAAAGGGGTAGTAGCTCATGTGAACGCCGGTAATGGTCTCGACTTTACTGATATGGATCTGACTCCTGCTCGGAGGAACCAAAACCGTGCTTTGCATATATCTTTGGAGTGTAGAGGGTCTCTGATGTCACATGTCCTGGTTGATACAGGATCATCCCTCAATGTGCTTCCGAAGAAGGCATTGATGAAGTTGGACATTCAAGGTTTGATATGCACACCAAGTGATTTGGTCGTGAGGGCTTTCAATGGATCTAAGAGATCAATGTTTAGAGAAATCACGCTGCCTATTCAGATAGGGCCAGAGATCTTTGATGCAACTTTCTACATTATGGATATCCAGCCAACATACAACTATTTGCTCGGCCGATCTTGGATACATGCTGTCGGGGAAGTTACCTCAACGTTGCATCAAAAGCTGAAGTATATAGTGGAAGGGAAGATAGTCACCGTGTGCGGTGAAGAGGACATTATGGTTAGCCATTTGTCATCCTTCAAGTACGTGGAAGTGGATGGTGAGATCCATGAAACACTCTGCCAGGCATTTTGAAACAATTCAAATTCAGGGGAAGTCTCCTATAGAAGCCAAGGGCCCAGAGGTTTCGATGTCATCGCTCAAGGAAGCTCGTGCTATCATAGAATCCGGCTCGTCTCAGAAGTGGGGCCAAGTCCTTGATGTTCCTGTGAAGCAGGACAAGTTCGGCCTAGGATACAAACCCTCCAGTTCTTCTCAGATTTCGAGATACATGGGACCTGTGCAGTTCACCAGCAGTGGTGTGATATTCGACAGGATCAATGTCGTTGGAGATGATGAAGGGGACAGTGACTGCGATATGTATGCGTGGATTCGTCCATGTGCTCCCGGCCAGAAGCTGTGTAACTGGACTACCGAAGAAGTCATTCATGTTACTGCTGCAGAGTAATGTTCATTGTTTTGATTATGTTCAGTTCTACGTTCTGCCCAAGACATAGTGACCCATTTGTGGGGCCTTCTTGTTATTTGCACTTTATCATTAGATAAAAGACGTTTCACATTCAAATATTGTGACCCTTGTTTTTCTTGTTTTTGTTTTGCATTTATACTTAATAGAAAAATGGCAATGTGTTTTGTTTGTTGCATTGCATAATAAACATAACATCCCCATGCAGGTCTCTTCTATCAGATGCCATCAATTCAGGTTCGGCTATGACTTCGTATGACTTTGATAATCCCATTTATCAAGATGAAGATTAGACTGATGAAGATTGTGAACTACCCGAAGAGTTAACCAGACTTCTCAAGCAAGAGGAAAGGGTCATTGTGCCTCATCAGGAGGATATTGAGATTATCAATCTGGGTACCGAGGATGACAAGAAAGAGGTTAAAGTAGGGGGTGCATTGGAAGACAGTGTCAAGAGAAGATTGGTTGAAATGCTCCGTGACTATAAAGATATCTTCGCTTGGTCTTACCAAGACATGCCTGGGCTAGATACAAATATTGTGGTACACCGGTTGCCTCTCAGAGAAGAATGCTCGCCAGTCAAGCAGAAGTTGAGACGGAAAAGGCCTGACATGGCATTCAAGATCAAAGAAGAAGTTCAGAAGCAGTTGAATGTTGGGTTTCTTGCTGTCACGAATTACCCTCTATGGGTCGCTAATATTGTTCCTGTGCCTAAGAAGGATGGAAAGGTCAGGATGTGCGTTGATTATCGAGATCTGAATAAAGCGAGCCCGAAAGACGATTTCCCGCTCCTCCATATCGATGTGTTGGTTGATAACACTGCTCAGTATTCTGTGTTTTCTTTCATGGATGGCTTCTCTGGGTATAACCAAATCAAGATGGCCCCAGAGGACATGGAGAAAACTACTTTCATCACACCATGGGGAACTTTTTGCTATAAGGTGATGCCCTTTGGATTGAAAAATGCAGGGGCAACTTATCAGCGGGCAATGGTCACTTTGTTTCATGATATGATTCATCACGAGGTGGAAGTCTATGTTGATGACATGATTGGAAAGTCACAGACGGAGGAGGGACATCTGGTCGATCTTCTGGAATTATTCGAAAGGTTGAGGAATTTCAAGCTGAGGCTGAATCCTAACAAGTGCACCTTCGGGGTGAGATCTGGAAAGTTATTGGGTTTCATTGTCAGTGAGAAGGGTATTGAGGTAGATCCTGCCAAAATAAGAGCTATACAAGAAATGCCTGAGCCGAGAACAGAAAAAGAGGTTCGTTGTTTCCTGGGGAGATTAAACTACATTGCAAGGTTTATATCTCATCTTACAGCCACTTGTGAACCAATATTCAAATTGCTGAGAAAAGATCAAACGGTCAGGTGGAATGAAAATTGTCAAAAAACATTCGAAAGACTAAAAGAATATCTGTAGGAACCTCCAATACTTATGCCACCAGTTGCAGGGAGACCATTGATCATGTACCTCACGGTTCTTGAGAATTTAATGGGATGTGTGCTCGGTCAACAAGACAAGTCGGGTAGAAAAGAGCATGTCATCTACTACCTGAGTAAGAAACTCACCGATTGTGACTCGAGATACTCGATTTTTGAAAAAACATGTTGTGCACTCGCCTGGGCCGTTAAGCGTTTGAGACAGTACATGTTAAACCACACAACCATATTGATTTCGAAGATGGACCCGATCAAGTATGTCTTTGAAAAACAAGCACTCTCCGGAAGGATTGCCCGTTGGCAAATGGTGTTAACAGAGTATGATATTGAGTATGTTTCCCAGAAAGCCATCAAGGGAAGCGTTCTGTCAGAATATCTAGTGGAATAGCCGATTGAGGATTATCAGCCAATGAAGTTTGATTTTCCAGATGAAGACGTCCTGTTTTTGAAAACAAAAGACTGTGATGAGCCTTTACCTGACGAGGGTCCCGAGAGAGGATCTCAGTGGAAACTAGTTTTCAACGGAGCGATTAATTCATATGGTAATGGAATCGGTGCAATCATTACTACTCCTCACTGTTCTCATATACCGTTCACCGCCCGATTGACATTCTCCTGCACCAATAATGAAGTCGAGTATGAAGCTTGTATTATGGGTTTAGAAGAGGCCGTTGATATGAGGATTAAGAATCTGGATGTATACGGTGACTCAACGCTAGTCGTCAACCAAATCAAAGGAGAGTGGGAAACTCGTCAGGCTAACCTGGTGCCTTATAGAGATTATGCAAGGAGACTGCTGCCTTTCTTCGATAGAGTTAAGTTCCATCATATGCTGAAGGCTGAGAATCATATGGCGGATGCCTTGGCCATGCTAGCTTCGATCTACAAAGTGAATTTTTGGAATGAAACTCCTGCTATCACCATCATGCGTCTTGATAGACTGACTTTTGTGTTTGTCATTGAGAAAGCATCTGATGGAAAGCCTTGGTATTTGGATATCAAGCATTTTCTCAAGACTCAGGAGTACCCATCTGGGGCATCCAGCAAGGTTAAGAAGACTCTGAGGAGGTTATCTGGGAATTTTTATCTGAACAAGGACGATGTGCTCTACAGGAGAAATTTCGACATGGTCTTGCTACGTTGCGTTGATGAACTTGAAGCAAACATGTTGATGGAGGAAGTTCACGAGGGTTCTTTTGGTACTCATGTCAATGGACATGTAATGGCTAGAAAATTGATGAGAGCTGGGTATTATTGGATGACTATGGAATCCGATTGTTTCAAGTACGCCAGAAAATGCCATAAATGCCAGATTTATGCTGACAAGGTGCATGTGCCACCAACTCCTCTGAATGTGTTGACATCTCCTTGGCCTTTTGCCATGTGGGGAATCGATATGATCGGAAAGATTGAGCCGAATGCTTCTAATGGGCATCGCTTCATTCTGGTTGCGATTGATTACTTTACGAAGTAGGTAGAAGCAACGTCCTTTGCCAATGTCACGAAGCAGGTGGTAGCCCGATTCATAAATAAGGACATCATTTGTCGTTATGGAATTCCTGAGAGAATCATTACTGATAATGGTTCGAATTTGAATAACAAAATGATGAAGGAACCGTGTCAGATTTTCAAGATTGAACATCAAAATTCTTCTCCATATCGTCCGAAGATGAATGACGCTGTTGAGGCAGCTAATAAGAATATCAATAAGATTGTGCAGAAGATAGTTGTGACCTACAAAGACTGGCACGAAATGTTTCCTTTTGCTCTTCATGGTTATCGTACTTTGGTGCGTACGTTAACCGGGGCAGCTCCTTTCTCACTGGTGTATGGTACGGAAGCAGTCCTACCATTAGAAGTTGAGATTCCTTCTTTAAGGGTTTTGTCAGATGTAAAGCTTGACGAAGCTGAATGGGTGCAAACCAGGTTGAATCAACTGAGCTTGATTGATGAAAACAGATTGGCGGTTATTGCGCATGGTCGGGTGTACCAGAGTAGGATGAAGAAAGCCTTTGATCAGAAAGTGCGTCCTTGGTGCTTCCAGATGGGTAATTTGGTGTTGAAAAGGATCCTTCCTCCTCAGACAGATCACAGGGGAAAGTGGACTCTTAACTATGAAGGTCCGTATGTGGTAAGAAAGGTTTTCTCTGTCGGAGCCTTATTGCTATCTAGCATGGATGGTGAAGATTTTTCGTCCCCTGTGAACGCGGGCGTGGTTAAAAAATACTTTGCTTAAAAGAGACTCGCTAGACACAAAAAGAAAAGTCCAGGCAAAAATGGGGCATCCCGGTGGATTGAAAACCCGAAAAAAGAAAAGGTTCGGGAAAAAAATTAGGGATACAAAGAAAAAGAATGAATCCGCAAAGTTGAAAACCTGAAAAGGCGATTTTGGCAAAAATGGGTATCCCGGTGGATTGAAAACCCGAAAGGGCGGTCCAGGCAAAAGTTAGGGATCTAAAAAGCAAATGATCAGGATCTGCGTTCGATCTGTAAGCTTGTGAGCAGTTATCTTGAAGGAAAGGAATCAGTCCAGTCAGTCTTGTCAGAAGACAAAACATGGGGAACATCGAAGACATACAGGTCATAGCCGAATCGACACATGGTGGTTGTCTGTTTCCACATTGCTGACATTTGTATATTTATTGCTTTTCTTGTTTTTGAGCAATTAACTCTTTTCAGGAATTGCATCCGAATTGTACTTTGCCTATTTACAGGCCTTTCATCAATAAAGTATGCACTTCAGTCAAAGAGCTTTCTTTTTCTTGTTTGTTTTACTGTTTTGTTTGCGAAATGTCTGTTATTTTGGTAAATATTGCAGGTAAAAGCAAGAGGATGTACATAGCATAATGAAAGCGCTGATGTTGCTTGAGCGGCCAATATCATGGATGGTAACTGAGGTAACCAAACCATTCTTGGTGTTTTCTTTGTTGCAGGTCAGCAGGGTTATCCTCAGCCGAGCGAGATTTCCTTATCCTCGACGGTTCAAAAATCGCAGCAAGTGGTAGTTGTTGTCAACCGGGTATTCTCAGCAGGTTAAGTTTGATACCTCCGACAGAGTGGACTTGTTCCCAAAAGGTTAAATGCAGTCAGGCATGAGCAACGAGGATGTTTGCTTCCCCATAGTAGAGATTTTGCTTCCCTAGTGAAGTGGTCGTCTCTTCTCTCTGGTAGAGTTGTTTCCTCTCCCCGGCGGAGTCCTATTATCAAGCTTGAAGTGTTGTCCCTCCAGCAGAACAAAGCTTTATCTTCGTGAGAAAGTGAGTCCCCAGTAGTGTGAAGTTTGTTTCCAGCAAAGCAAGATAGAAGTGGTTCCCTCGGCGGCAGGGTGGTTTGTAAACCAGTCTTCTTCTCCAGCGGAGGCAACGTCAGTGACGCCCTTTCTCAACGGAGTCGGTATTCAGGGTTTTCCCTAGCAGAGTGCAGTGCTGATTCCCTCGACAGAGTAAGTGGTAGAACAGGAGTGTGGGATTGCCCTAGTAGAATGGAGTTCCTAGTAAGAGTATCGGATATTCCTCAGTAAAACAGGTTGATACTTGATGTAATCCCAAGCAGAGTGGATTCTTTCCCAAGCAAGACAGAGTTTTTTGGAATGCCAGTTAGGGCTGATTTCCCGAGCGGAGTAAAGTCAATCTCGGTAGTTGGCCGTATTTCTCCCGCAGGGCGTTTTCTCAACAGGATATGATTTGATCCCCAACAGAGTGGATTTTTTGTTCTTGAAAGAGTAGTACACCAAGTTTTGTTCCGAGAGGCCGTCCAGAGCTTGTTTTCCCAGTAAGTCCAGTTTGCTGGCATGTGCCAACTCTCCGCGGCAGGGTTGTTCTCTCTCCCTGGCAGAGTGGGTATCTTTTCTCCCTAGCATTTATTTTACTAAGATGGTTCTTTTGCATTTGCATTTTGCATTAGCATCCTCCCAAATGCGTATCATTTCCATTTCGTATGGAGCATTACGCCATTTTCAAACATACGCATGTGAAACATAAGTCAGGTTGTTATCTCTGTGTTTCAGGTGTATTCCCCAGAGAGTTGATCTTTTTGCCCTTGGTGTCCAGACCATGGCAGCTTCTGTTAGCCCGTGTGGTACCCAGACCCCAGCTTACGTTATTCCCCAGAAGTATCATTGGATTTCAGCTGATTATGTTGTTTTGGGACTCATTTGGTAGTTAGACCTTGATGAGTATTTGTGATGAATGTCTCTTTCTGTCGAGTGCCTAGGCTTCGGTAAAGACAGTTGTGGTATTCAGACCATGGTGATGTCAAACGTGTTTTCTTTGTCCGTTGAGTATGCAGACTCCAGTCAATGTCGTCGAGTATCCAGACTCTGGCAAACCTTCAATTGCAGAAGTGTGTTCCTGTGTCGTCGAGTATCCAGGCTCCGACATACTTCATTGATTCATTTTGTCCATGCAGTATTCAGACTTCGGCAGTTTGAGATGGTATTTTTAAACTCACATGGTATCCAGACCATGGCAACTCTCATTAGCTCGCGTGGTATCCAGACCCCGACTTATGTTATTTCCCTTTGCGGTGTCATCAGACGTTGATGGATGATATCTTAGCAAAGACAGTTGTGGTATTCAGACCATAATGAATGTTTCTTCGTCCGTCGAGTGTCCAGACTCCGGTCAACCTTCGTTGAGCATTCAGGCTCCGGTTATTACGTTGAGCATTCAGGCTCCAGTTTATTCCGGTTTTTGTTCGTTGAGTGTTCAGACTCCGACAAATCTCCAATTCAGAGGGAATCCTTATTTTTACATCGAGCATCTAGGCTCCGGCTTCTCCGTTGAGTATCCAAACTCCGGTGAATTTCCAATTCGTAATATAGTGCTTCGTTCGTTGAGCATTCAGGCTCCGGTCAACTTCCGTCGAGTATCCGGCCTTTGGTAAATCCCCAGTGAAGTCGCCAATTCCGTTGAGTATCCAGGCTCCAGGTGTCGCGTTGAGCATCCAGGCTCCAGTTTTTGTTCGTTGAGTGTTCAGACTCCGGTCATTTTCCGATCTGTGAATCCCCTTGTCCGTTGAGTACCCAGACTCTGGTCACTTTGGCTAAGTTTTCAGGCTCTGGTTTGCTCGTTGAATACCCAGACTCTGGCAGTTCGTGTATTGGTTCACCTCGTCCGTTGAGTAACCAAACTCCGGTCGTTACGTTGAGCGTTCAGGCTACAGTTCCTTTATTCGTCGAGTATCCAGACTCTGGTCATCGCGTTGAGTATTCAGACTCCAGCAAATTTAGTTGATTCATTATGTTCGTTGAATATCCAGATTCCGAAAATTGGAAGTGTTACCCTTCAGCCGATGTGGTATCCAGACCATGGCACACTTTTTTGATGAACCTGTTCAGCTTGTTATGAATTTCCCCACAGAGTTGCTTGGTTAAGTTTCTCTTTGTCCCAGAACAGAGTTATTCATTTAAATTTCTCTTGATTCCCCGCCAGAGTTGATTGGTTAAGTTTCTCTCTTCCTCAGCGAGGTATACAGATGTTTATCAGTTCATCTACTTCCAGAGATTTCTATTCCCAATCAGAGTTTGCAGTTTATTGTTGCGGTTGAAAAATTTCCGGGTTCTTTGGTATTCAATCGTCTTTTACCTTGATTGTTTGAAAGCCAATGCTCTCATCCCTTCAAGTTCAAGTCGGTTGAATAGGGGCAGCTGTAGCACCCCAAAATTTGCCTTTCGTTTTAACCTTAACTGGCTTTTGTTTCTTTGCATGTTGCATTTTTGCATATTATAGCATTTGTTCTCGAGGCATGGGATCGAGGTATTCCTGTGGCTCAAGTTTAGTTCGGTGCAAAAGACTGAACAACGAACGACAAGTATCAGAGACTCTGGCATTTATTTTTCCCGGCGGTCAGGCGGCCGATTTTATTTTTATTTTGCAGGAAAACAACATTTCAGAAAATAGCACTCAGGCTCATGTCAAGCATTTTTACAGTGATAGTGTTAAAGAACAAGATTCAGAAGCTTAATAGAGTTCCAAATAGTTGAAACAAGGCAAGTGGACAAATTTCCTCCAAAAGGCGCCAAATTCAAAATTTTGAAGGTGTTAAACGGTTAACATATATGGTTAATCGATTAACCAAAGTGAAATCAGACCAGATTAACCAAAATTTTGAAGTTGTTAATCGGTTAACATATATGGTTAATCTAGAATCATTTCATAATTTCATTTCCCTCCAAAATCCCATTCCTAGTGCCAAACCAAAATTCACAAACCAATTTCCAAGCCTCTCCTTGGGATCCAAACCAAGATGATATTTAAGTGATTCACTCCAAACCAAAGGGAGCCAATTTTCATTTCTCACATTCATTTTTCAGAATTCATCTCAAATTCTCTCAACTTTCAAATTCCAAAACCCTCACTCAAAGCTCTTTTTCATTGAATTCTTTGATTCTTCATTAGAATCAATGAATTCTTGAGCTCAAACTTCCATCCATCATCTCCATTGAAGTGATTTCTCCATCCAACTTTCGTGCACAATTGGATCCAGATATGGAAGTGATTTTGGAAGTGATTATTTGGCTTATTTTGGATTAATCTTGAAGAATCTCCATTGCTACAAGAAGAACTGGTGTGGATCTTGAAGTATTCCGGACTTCTAGCATCGGATCTGTTCAATTCCAGTTAATTCAACATTAACCGAAGAAAATCTCCGCTTCGAAGGTTGGAATCTTAGATCCATAGCATTTTTGAGCTTATTTGCATGTTCATGATGATTTTTATATTCGATTGAATTTTGGTTGATATGATTTGTGTTGATGCTTTTTGGATCTGTTTACACACTGTTTGAATCATGATTTGTTGATTTAATTTCGTGATTAAGTGATTATGTGATCATTGGTATGTTTGGAGAAGTGATAAGCTGTTGAAAAGTGATTATGCTTTGTTGTTTTATGCTGTCAGCACAGTGTTAATCGGTTCACGCATATGGTTAATCGATTAACCATCACAAATTTTCAAAATTTTCAAAGTTTTCAAAGCGTTAATCGGTTAACGCATATGGTTAACCGATTAACCAGTTCAAATTTTCAAAATTTTTAAACGTTAACAGTGTGTTAACCGATTAACACCTGGGGTTAACCGATTAACACTGTGCTGGCAGGCCTGTTTTGCTACTTTGTTTGATTGTTTGCATACCGTTTCATCTCGAATCATCATAAATCAGTGTGATGTATTAGGGATGAAATGTTTCTAGATATATGTCGCTGTTTTGGTTGTTTAATCGAGATTTCACCGACATACGTGTTTTTCCACTTGAATGCATACTTATGGATGTGGTTCAAAGTGAGGATGCTTTGCATGTTCGTTTGCTTTCATCTCTTTTGTATTTCCTCCATGTTTGCATCATTCTTGCATCACTGTTGATGTCGAGACGAGCTTGTGGCGGCTGCTGCCCCACACATTTTTCCTCCCTCCCACCATTCTAAGTGTTGCATTTTCATGTGTGCATATCCTACTTGTGATTGAATTTACTTGGTGCTTTCTTGTGCTTTTTGCCATGATCCCCATAGGGTTCCTAGTCCCTCCGTTTAGGATGGGAGTAGGAGAGACACTAGGAATTCAATCCAAGCATGCTAACATTAGGGTAGATTCTTCCCCTTTTATCATAACCTTAGGACCATTTTGCATGACAACGTTAGGGCCAAGTTTCCCTTAGACCTTCCGTGCGTCTCTCTTCTCATCTCAAACAATTCTAACTCATCTAATAAAATGCGATAAACGTTGTGCGCTATGTGCCTTAAGCTACATGGGGAATGATGAGAGAGAGTATCCTCTCGCTTATTTAAAGTGTTTAGTGTTCGTCTCGTTTGGGGGCGATACGCGACGCATTCGCCTCCATATCATAGTCTTTTGTGCAACGTGAATCACAAACCGAATTAATTCACTTCACTAAAAAACACAAAACAAAGTTCAAACTTTTTCCTTCGGGATTAATCGGAAACCTTTTTTCAGAAAAGAGTGTTGTTAAGCTTCGGTTCTACCGCAAACAGGCTTTGTCCCTAACTGCTGGAACGGATGTTTAACCTTACTCGATTAAAACACTTAATCAACCTGTGGTTTCGTGTTGCCCGAACTACGTTTGCTCTGATCTTTCATACCAGATGAAAGTACGTAGGATAAGACGCGATGTCTTGACGAGCAACCTGTCGCTACTGCGAAAATCGAGGCTGGCAATGACAGAAGAGTCGCCATCGTGCGTTATTTATTTCAAGAGAGGGAAAGGAACACTCAGAGAAAACCTAACGAAAAGAGGGATAAGATCGGTCGTCGCAACCAAATCTCAGGTTCGGGAGTCGGTTACACCAGGGAAAGGTGTTAGCACCCCTCACGTCCGTCGTACTCGACGGGATCCATGCTTGTTGTCTATCTAAAATGGTGATTGAAACTATCTAACTACAGGCTGAAGGACAAAAGAAAAAGAAGTGACTCGGAAAAGCAGTGGCGCTTTGTGCCTATGTATCTCATCTGAAATGAGAAGTCAGAGTCAACGTAGTTCGGCTAACTACGGGTGAAAGAGGGGAAGGTTGCTCGCCAAGACATCGCGTCTAGTGCCTAAGTACTTTCATCTGTATGAAAGATCAGAGCAAACGTAATTCGAGCTAAAAGGGAACACATGTTTGTTCAACTGTTTTACCCGAGTAGGGTTAACAATCAGTTCTAGCAGTTTGGTGTATGCAACTCGACCATTGGAGATTTAGGCGTTACCATTTGCGATAGAACCAAGAGTTAACAAAACTCTCCTTATGAAAATGATTTTCCAAGATTAAATGCCCCAAAGGGCAAAAAGGGTTTGAATGATTTGTTTTTGTGTTTTTTAGAGAAGAAGTGTTTTTGATTTGTTTGCAACTCATATCGCACTAGAGACTATGACTTAGGAGTGAATGCGTCGCATAACACCCAAAGGGTGCTATACTAAACATCCAAGACATTAAAGAGAAACTCCTCAGCAACCCTTTCCCAAGTGCTTAAGGCTCGTAACACACAATAATCATTAACCTTTATTAGGTGTTTTATGATTGTTTTTGAGATGAGAAGAGAAAGAACACTAAAGAGGGACTATGCTCAAACCTAAAGTTGTCATGCAATGGTGATCCTAAGATTGATATGAGGGAATGCTACCTAATGTTATCATACATGGTTAAGATCCTAATGTCTATCATAATCTCCCTTGAACAAGAGAGATTAGAGATCCTAAGGGAAAGGAGACAAAAGAGGAAACAAAAACAACATAAACATGCAAGAAAGCAAACATGGAATGCAAGTGAGGGAGGAAATTAGTGTGGGGCAGTAGCCACCACAAGCTCATCTCAACCTCAAGCAACAATTTGATAAATGCAAGAGATGAAAGGAAATGCATCAAAAGAAACACACAAGTGCACTAAAATGGGGTGAAATGGCCTAAACCATTCAAACACCAACCATAATGCCAAAACCCAAACACAAATGAAAGGCAAAGAAGACCTAAAACAAAGTGAGGATGGGAGGCTATATGAGAACAGCAAGGAACTCATAATGTGCACTCAACCATGAACATCACAAGAAAGGTGCAAAAGAAAGTACAAAGAAGTCCTCATGGATTCATCATTTTAGGCATGCTTCAAGTACCTCCAAAGGAGGGACCAAGCTACCTTAATTGAGATTCCAAAGTCATTGGACAACAAGGGAAATGAAATAAAAGTGCTCAAAAGCAAAAGTAAATAACCCACGAGGAAATGCAAGCAAATTCCCAAAGGAAAGCAAGCATGTTTCACTTAGAAACCCTAATTGGAAACTCAAAAGTAAACAATCAAATGAACAAGCAAAACAAAATATAATGACCTAAAAATGAGCAAACATCATCCTTAACATGCTAGCAACATGAATCAATAGGCATTGAAGGCTCAAAGGATCCATAAATGTCATATCCAAAGCAAACTAGGTCAATGTGTTTGTATGAACCTCGCTTTGGGTAACTTGACTTGCAAGTTACCCTAAAATTAGGAAAATGATTCAAAAATTATCAAATAAAATGCAAGAAGCTCATAAACATGTTGGCAACAAGAGGCCAAAAGATTACAACCAAAATCAATTCACAACACCACCAAAGAAATTGATTCACAAGAGTGTTCCATTGTGAATGAGGATTGTCAAGGGTCAAATGAAGTGCATCAAAAGTCAACTCAAAAGTCAACCAACAGGGGCAAAATGGTCCTCAAAAATTCATCAACTCATCATTGATATGAGGATTGAATTTAACTCATTGGACCAGAAGGAAATGAGAGAAATAAAATAAAAACTAAAACATGTCAAGATTTAGGTCAAATAAAACACTTCCAATGTTAAATTCCATTTTTAATTGAAAAATAATTCATAAAATAAATAAAAAATCCTAAAATTAGAGGACATCTCAAGGAGTCTAAAACATATTTTTGTGGAATTTTATCACTCTTGGAATTATTTTAAAATGATTTAAATCTAAACAGATATAAAATAAATTAAAAAGAAAAGGAAATTAAAATAACAAAGGGCTGGGGGTGCAGAAAGCAGCCCAGAAGCGTTGGAAATCAAATGGGCTTCACAAAGGGGGGTGTGAATAGCATGCCCAGCCCATCAGCAAAAAATAAAAAAAAAGAAAACGTGTGCTAGCGTGTGGTGAGGTCAACAGAGGTCCATGGTGGAGCACGCTCTGGACAGTTGGATCAAGAATTAATCACATCCAAGGATTCACATTCACACACGTGGCTCAGACCAAGGAAATAAATGAAACGATGTGTTTCATGTGGATTGTGTGTGGCAAGTCAAACAAGGAACACCACAGGTCTTAATCAGAACCGTGCAATGAAAAAGTAATCAGATCGGATGGACAGAAACAACACACGTGGCTGGGAAAGTATTCAAACTTGGGGGGAAAACCAGACGGCCGGAACCACTGTTCCGGTCGTCTTCTCCGGCGACCCAAGCAAACCAGCCACGACCAAGAAAACACAGAGCTTCATAACTTGATCAAAATAAGCAAATAAATAGCCAAAAATGATCTCCAGGTCACGTAGATTATGAATCCACCACCCATTTTCATTGATCATGCTTAAATAAAACAACAAAAAAGAAAAGGAAAGTGCTCAAAACATAAAAACTCATGAACAACCATTAATCCAATCCAGAATCCATATACACATCAAGAGGTTCACAAATATATATAAATGGCGCAATATGGATGCATAAACAGTGAGATATTTGGACGGAAAGAAAACCTAAAAGGAAGCTTCAACAGAGCTCAGTTCTTTGGCAAAGCTTAATGAAAATCACCCAAAAACGTTCAATGAACCTTAAGGGACCTTTATAAATCTTTGGTTTTGATTGAAACTCAGTGAAACATGAAAAAAGATTTTGACTTTTTTCTCTCTTTTTCTCAATGTGTTCTTGTCCAATTTCTCACCAAAATCAGTTCTGAAAGTTTGTGAACAAAGCTGAGATTAAATATGATGGATTCTAATTGAAAGAAAGCCCAATTCTATGCTCCTCAAGCCCAATTGAATTTCACTTTTTTTCCTTATGGCCACTTCAAAAAGTACACAAAAATCACCTTGCCAAGCTGTAAAAATGGCTCAGCTAGCTTGCATCTGAGCTAGGTTGATCCAAGGGCCGAGAATGGCTCCTTGATTTAAACTCATGGCATGGTTTGAATATGTTACTTAATCTTGAAGTAATCATGAAAATGGCCATCAAATTGAGCTCAAATTCCAAATCTAAAATTGGCATTGTGCTTGAAATGTATTTGGCACTCAAAAAATGCACAAGGTTGGTACAAAATGATCCCAAATGAATTTAATTTGATTTCCCCCTTTTAAGGCCTTTTTCATGGAAATTTCATTAGGGATTCTTCAATCCAAGCCAAAACCATGATGCCTTAATGTTTGGTTGAGAAAATGACCCCATTTAGAGAAAGTTTTAAGTTGGAAAGATTTCCATTTGAAGTGTGCAAAGTGGTGAAATGGACCTATAATGAAAATGACTTGTAATCTTGCTTTCCCAAAATACCCCTGACTTGCAAGCCTCATAACTAGAGTTCTACAAATCAGATGAAGGACTTCTAGTATTCTTTGGAAATCTAAGATCATGAGAAACAACTTTCATGTTCATCAAAAGTTGAGGAGAAACATCCTTCTAGGTCAAAAGTGGCTCGGAAGTTGGTTGACTTTTGTTGACCAAAATCACATTCAGCTGAAGACCTGTAACTTGTCTGCTTCATAACTTGAGTTCTACAAATCCAATCAAGGAATTCTAGTACTCAAAAGAAAGCTAAGAACATGCTCTACAAGTTTAATGTTAGGGTAAAGATGATATGAGACTTGTATCTTGAGATAGGTGGTCTTAAAGTTAGGCACTAAATAGGGGATTTTACACTGAGAACCCTAATTTAGATACTCCTCATACTCTTGATTCTTGATGAATTGATATTAAAATTATATCTCATGTATCTCAATACAACATTCCATGACCATAAAGACTTGTAATTGACTCTTAATCTCCTTTGATTTCACAGTTGACTGAGGGCTGACCAGATGAAAACCCTAATTGCACCATCTTCAACTGTAGCCACTTGCACTTGGTGTAAACACTTGAATGAACTCCACAATGACCTACAAGGCCTCCAATGAGCTTAAATGATAATGTCCCTCCATAACCATGGGCTTGTGATCCTCAAGTGACCTTAAAATGGCCTCCTAGACAGGAGGTGAACCACATACACTAATCTGTCTATCCAAAGGGCTTTGACTTGTCTCTGATGATGATAACCCCCTTGTTGACTTGAATACAAACTCTTGATTAGGCTTAGAGCCCTTGGCAAATTCCTCTTGTTTCACACACATCTCTTGATCCCCTATAAAATGAAAAATGATATACAATGCAATATGCTAGAACAATGAAATGAAACATAAACCAAGTAAAGAAAAGGTTGGGCAAATTTTGGGGTACAACAGTTGCCCCTATTCAAACGAATTAGACCTGAATGAGTGAAAAGAGAACGAATTTCAAACAATCAAGGTAAAAGACAGTTGAATACCAAAGAACCCGGAAATTTGCCAACCGCAGAAAATAAAACTGCAAACAAGAATCTCCGGAGATAACTTCTCTGATTACAAACATGCCCCGCTGGGGGAAAAAGAGAAACTTGACGAGTAACTCTGCTTGCGGAAAACTTCAAATTGCCGGAATCTGGATATTCAACGAGATAAGGAGTACATCAACAAATGAAAACTGACCAGAGCACGAACACTCAATGAAGCACACCAACCAGAGCCTAAACACTCAACGAAGCAAACCAACAAGAGCCTAAACACTCAACGAAGCAAACCCACCGGAGCCTAAACACTCAACGAAGCCAAACCAACCGGAGTCTAAACACTCAACGAAGCAAACCAACCGGAGCCTAAACACTCAACAAAACCAACCAACCGGAGCCTAAACACTCAACGAAGCAAACCCACCAGAGCCTAAACACTCATAGAAGCAAACCAACCGGAGCCTAAACACTCAACGAAGCAAACCAACCGGAGCCTAAGCACTCAACGAAGCAAACCAACCAGAACCTAAACACTCAATGAAACCAAACCAACCGGAGCCTAAACATCCAACGAAGCCAAACAACTGGAGCCTAAACACTCAACGAAGCAAACCCACCAGAGCCTAAACACTCAACGAAGCAAAACAACCGGAGCCTAAACACTCAATGAAGCAAACGAACCGGAGCCTAAACACTCAACGAAGCCAAACGAATCGGAGCCTAAACACTCAATGAAGCCAACCGGAGCCTAAACACTTAAAGAAACCAACCAGAGCCTAAACACTCAACGAAGCAAACCAACCGGAGCCTAAAAACTCAATGGAGCAAACCCACCGGAGCCTAAACACTCAACGAAGCAAACCATCCGGAGCCTAAAAACTCAACGAAGTAAACCAACCGGAGCCTAAACACTCAACAAAGCGAACCCAATCGGAGCCTAAACACTCAACGAAGCAAACCAAACAGAGATTGGAGTATCTGATAACAAAGAGAATATGTCATAAACTGAGCCTTCACCGAAACTTGGATATTCAACGGAGCAAGAGATACCATCAAAAAACTTAATGGGATAACTGTATACCCACGCACACATCACCATGCTGGGATGAATAACCCACTTTTAATTGCTAGGGAACAAACTCTGGCTGGGGAAAACAGCTCCATCCATACCTTCCTACAGAGATGCCCCAAGGGTAACGAACCTGCAAAAACAACAGACAAGATACTACACAATAAAGGCTATCTTGGTCATCATCCATGACGTTGTTCAATTAAGTCAAAGTTTTAACAATTATTGGCCAAGGCCTGCAAGTTTATGTATGTGCAATTTCATCAAAAACATCGGGCGTTTTTCACAAACAAAAGTAAAAGCTAAAACCAAGCACACAAAGATTTTCTGAATAGCATGCTTTATTGATAAACAGCCTCAAAATAGGCAAATTTACAAAGGATGGAACTCCTGAAATGAGAAAGTTGCGCCAAAGACAAATAAGAAATTCAGAAAGATATACAAAATGTCGACAATGTGGTACAGACAACCACCATGGGACAACTCATCTATGACTCGCATGACTTCGATGCTTTTCCAATGCTTCGTCTTTGGAAGAGATTGACTTGAACGGTTTCCCGCGGGTTCTCCCATAATCCACTATGTTCTGAAGACCCATACGCAGATCGCAGTTGTCTGCTTTTCAAATCCCTAACTTTTACCTGAATCGCCCTCGCGGGCTTTCGATTCACCGGGATACCCATTTTTGCCAAAGTCGCCTTTTCAGGTTTTCAACTTTGCGGGTTTACATCTTTTCTTTTTTTATCCCTAATTTTTGCCCGAACCTATCCTTTTATGGTTCGCCGGGATGCCCCATTTTTGCCTGGATTTTCTTTTTCTTTCCAGCGAGTCTCTTTATGCATAGTATTTTTTGACTACGTCTGCGTTCACAGGGGACGTGAAATCTTCACCGTCCATAGTCAAAAGTAGTAAGGCTCCTCCGGAGAAAACTTTCCTTACAACATACGGACCTTCGTGATTGAGAGTCCATTTGCCCCTATGATTGTTCTGTGGTGGGAGAATCCGCTTCAACACTAAATCACCTGCATGAAAGCTTCGAAGGCTTTCTTCATTCTACTTTGGTATAGACGACCGTATGCGATGGACGCCAACCTTTTCTCATCCATAAAGCTGAGCTGATTCAACCTGTTCTTCACCCATTCTGCTTCATCTAGTTTGACGTCATCCAGAACTCTCAAGGAAGGTATCTCGACTTCTAGTGGCAGGACAACTTCCATACTATATACCAACGAGAAGGGAGTTGCCCCAGTTGAAGTACGCACTGAAGTAAGATAACCGTGAAGAGTAAAAGGCAACATCTTGTGCCAGTCTTTGTAGGTTACTACCATCTTCTGCACAATCTTCTTGATATTTTTGTTGTTCGCCTCGATCGCGCCACTCATCTTCGGATGATAGGGAGATGAATTGTGATGCTCAATCTTGAAATTCTGGCACAATTCCTTCATCATCTTGTTATTCAGGTTAGATCCATTATCAGTAATGATCCTTTCAGGTATTCTGTATCGGCAGATGATGTCCATTTTGATGAACCGGGCCATAACCTGCTTGGTGACATTGGCATAAGAAGCTGCTTCGACCCATTTGGTAAAATAGTCTATGGCTACTAGGATGAAACGATGTCCATTGGATGCAGTTGGTTCGATCTTTCCAATCATATCAATGCCCCACATGGAAAAGGGCCATGGTGATGACATGACATTCAAAGGACACAGCGACACATGAATCTTGTCGGCATAGATCTGACATTTATGACATTTCTTCGCGAATTTGAAACAATCCGACTCCATTGTAAGCCAATAATACCCAGCTCACAACAACTTTCGAGACATGGCATGTCTGCCGATATGCGTACCGAAAGTACCCTCGTGGACTTCTTCCATAAGCAGTTTTGCTTCTCTTTCATCCACGCATCTCAACAGCACTAAATCACGGTATCTTCTATAAAGCACACCATCCTGATTCAGATAAAAATTTCCAGACAATCTCCTTAGAGTCTTCTTATCTCGACTGGATGCCCCAGTCGGATACTCCTGGTTCTTAAGGAAATTCTGGATGTCAAAATACCACGGCTTGCCATCGGAGGCCTCCTCAATGGTGAATATGAAAGCGGGTCTATCAAGGCGGGAGATAACTATTCTGGGAGCTTCATTCCAAAAATTAACTTTGTACATCAAAGACAGCGTTGCCAGAGCATCTGCCATCTGATTCTCCGCTCGTGGCACATGGTGAAACTTCACCTTGTCGAAGAAAGGTAACAACCTCCTTACATAATTCATGTAAGGAATCAAATTAGGTTGACGAGTTTCCCATTCTCCCTTGATTTGATTCACAACTAGCGCAAAATCGCCATATACATCGAGATTCTTGATCCTCAAATCAATAGCTTCTTTGAGACCCATGATACACGCTTCATACTCAGCCTCATTGTTGGTGACTAGAAATGTCAATCTGGCAGTGAATGGGATGTGAGTCCCATGGGGTGTTGTAATGATTTCCCCAATTCCACTTCCGTACGAGTTGACGGCACCGTCAAATATCAACGGCCATTGAGAGCCAAGTTCAGGATCTTCATCTGGTAGTGGTTCGTCAGAATCCTTCATCTTGAGGAACATGATGTGTTCGTCAGGAAATTCAAACTTCATTGGCTGATAGTCTTCGATAGGCTGTTCGGCGAGGTACTCTGACAGAACATTTTCTTTGATGGCCTTCTGAGAAACATACTGAATGTCGTATTCTGTCAGTACCATTTGCCATCTGGAAATTCTTCCTGAAAGCGCTTGCTTTTCAAAGACATATTTGATCGGATCCATCTTCTAAATCAGCATGGTTGTATGGTTAAGCATATATTGTCTTAAATGTTTGGCAGCCCAAGCAAGTGCACAACACGTTTTCTCAAGCATTGAGTAACGAGACTCACAATCTGTGAACTTTTTACTCAGATAGTAAATCACATGCTCTTTTCTTCCAGTCTCGTCGTGTTGACTGAGGACACAATCCATATTATTCTCAAGAACCGTTAAGTACATAATCAATGGTCTTCCAGCTACTGGAGGTATCAATATCGGAGGTTCCTGCAAATACTCTTTTATTTTCTCAAATGCTTTTTGACAATTCTCATTCCAAACGACCTCCTGATCTTTCTTTAATAACTTAAATAATGGCTCACAAGTGGCTGTGAGGTGAGATATGAATCGAGTAATGTAGTTCAATCTACCTAAGAAACCACGAAATTGTTTCTCGGTCTTTGGTGCTGGCATTTCTTGAATTGCCTTGATCTTCGCGGGATCGACCTTAATACCTTTATCATTGACAATAAACCCCATCAAATTTCCTGACCGTACGCCAAAAGTACACTTGTTTGGATTCAGCCTAAGTTTGAACTTCCTTAATCTCTCAAACATCTTTAGAAGATTCACTAGATGCCCCTCCCCCATTTGAGACTTTGCGATTATATCATCGACATAAACCTCAATCTCATGATGAATCATGTCGTGAAAAAGAGTTACCATAGCCCGCTGATAAGTTTCCCCTGCGTTTTTCAAACCAAAAGGCATTACTTTATAGCAAAACGTCCCCCATGGCATGATAAAAGTCGTTTTCTCCATGTCCTCCGGTGCCATCTTGATCTGATTATACCCGGAAAAACCGTCCATGAAGGAAAACACTGAGTATTGTGCAGTGTTATCAATAAGCACGTCAATATGAGGGAGCGGGAAATCATCCTTTGGGCTCGCTCTATTCAGGTCCCTATAATCAACACACATCCTGACTTTGCCGTCCTTCTTAGGCACGGGTACGATGTTTGCAACCCACGGAGGGTAATTGGTCACAGCAAGAAATCCAACGTCCAATTGCTTTTGGACTTCTTCCTTGATCTTCACTGCCATATCAGGCCTGGTTCTTCTCAATTTTTGTTTAGCATGAGGACACTCTTCTCGAAGAGGCAGGAGATGAACTACAATATCTGTGTCGAGTCCAGGCATATCTTCATATGACCAAGCAAAGACATCCTTATACTCTTGGAGTAACTCAACCAGTCTTTGCTTGATATTATCTTGTAGCGCGACCCCTATTCTGACTTCCTTCTTATCCTCTTCAGTTCCCAGGTTGATGACTTCAACTTCCTCCTGATGAGGAAGGATGACCTTCTCCTCTTGTCTCAATAATCTAGCAAGCTCTTTGGGTAAGTCTTCGTCTTCATCGATCTCTTCTTCTGCTTGAAAGATTGGATTGTCAAAGTCACACCAAGTCATAGACGAGTCTGAGTCGGTGGTATCTGAAATGTCTAACCTGCAATGATGATGATTTTATGCTTAAATGATATACAAACAAAACAAACACAAACCACATTGCCATTTTATTGTTAGAAAACAAAAAGAAGAAAAACAAGGATCACAAAATTCGAATGAGAAAAACGCCTTTGATTAATGATAAAAGGTGGTTCAAACATAAACAAGCATGCCCTGAATAGAATACCGCTATGCTCCGGGTAGAACACAGGGTTACACAATAACTAAGAAAACAAAGTATTACTGTTCACGTGTCACTTGGACAAATTCCTCAATGGACCAGTTGCATAGATTCTGTCCGGGAGCGCTTGGCTGGATCCATGCGTCCATGTCACAATCACTGTCCCCGACTTCATCATCAGAAAAAACATTGATTTGCTCAAAAATGACACCCCCACTGGTAAACTTGACGGGCCCTTTATAGCGTGGCGCGCTCTGCGAAGATGATGGGTGGTATCCCAACCCAAACTTGTCCTGCTTCTGAGGTATCTTTAGCACCTTTCCCCATCCTTGTGATGCCCCATCTTGTACTGCTGCTTGGGCTTCCTTAAAAGATGACATAGCCACTTCTACTTCTTTGTTCACAACTGGAGATTTGTCCCTCACTTGTACAGTTTCGAAGGCCTGACACAAAGTCTCATGAATTTCTCTGTCTACCTCAACGTATTTGAAAGATGACAAGTGGCTAATCATGATATCTTCCTCCCCACATGCCATCACAACACTGCCTCCGACCATATATTTCAGATGCAGAGTGGATGTAACCGCCCCAGCAGAATGTATCCATGGACGACCCAACAGACAACTGTAAGCAGGCTGAATGTCCATGATATAAAATACTGCTTTAAATACCTTCGATCCCACTTGGATAGGCAGAGTTATTTCCCCAAAAAAAATCTTCGGGGTCCATCAAAGGCTCGTACAAACAAATCACTTGGTGTACAATAAAGACCCTAATGATCTATCTTTATCAATGCTTTCTTTGGCAGTACATTCAAGGACGAACCTGTATCAACAAGGACGTGTGACATCACTGTTCCCCGACATTCAATTGAAATATTCAGTGCCAAATTGTGGTTTCCGCCCTTTGGCGTCAAGTCCAAATCTGTAAACCCCAGATTGTTTCCTGCATTTACATGCGCCACCACTCCTTTGAGCTGGTTAACCGATATTTCTTGTGGTACATAAGCAATGCTTAAAACATTCAACATCGCATTTTGATGCGCTTCTGAACACAACAGCAATGATAGTATAGAAATCTTGGAAGGAGTTTGTTGCAGATGGTCGACTATCTTGTAGTCTCTTTTCCTAATCAAGTTCATGAACTCTTCCATATCCTTTGCCAGAGGTTCCTTATCGCCCACCCGAGGAATTTCTTCTACCACTGTCTTGCCTTTTCCTCTATCAGTATTCTCGACCACCACTTCGAGCGACGAAAAGATTCTACCGCTTCTGGTAATTCCTCCAACTCCGACCAGATTATCAACTAAATCGACAGGCAAACTCTTCAATTCTACCTTCTGCCCATTACAAAACACCTCGGCTCCGTAATTCCACGGGATAGCCTTAGTACTTTCGTATGGCACATGGCCTGCTTTAGTGATGATGATTGTAGGTGGCCTTGGAGGCGCTTAAATAGTGATAGTTTTATATGGGATTGAAATCGTCACAATTTCATCCCGCTCCTCCTCTACTACCTCCACGGGTTTCCTTTCAGCAGTCCGATCAAATTGTAACACTCCTTCATCCATCATGCTTTGCATATACTTTTTCAGATCATCACATCCCTCAGGATGGCTCAAACAGTTGACACAACCTTCACTACAGCCTGGGAACACTCCCCCTTTCGGCAGCTTCTCCTTCACAAAACTTAAAGGCGTCTTCAGCTCATTCACGTCGGTTATCAAATATAACACTTCCTCTACCAGAACAACACCAACCCTAGCCGGCCCATGATTTGGCATAGAGTTTTTAAAATTTGGTGCATCACGTGAAAAATCTATTGCTTTGCTATCAATCAAATCTTGCAACTTATGTTTAAAAGCTTTGCAGTTGTCAATAGTATGGCCGGGTGCCCCGGAGTGGAACTCGCATCGTGCATTCACATCAAAGTCGGGCGTTGGTGGGCCTGTCATAGGAGCCATAGTCCTCTTTTGGATTAACTGCAATTGCAACAAAGTTTGGAGCACTTGGGAATATGGCATTGGTGGTGGATCAAATACTCTATTTGCTGGCCGAACCGAATATCTTCAATAACCCTGCTGATTTTGTTGGGGTGGCTGCTGTCACATCCTAATTTTTGACCTTAAGATCCCACCTTGTGCGGTTTCTTGCATTTTATTTAGGTCATTTTTTTAGCGCAACTAACCTTTTAAGTAGTTTGCTCGTGCTGTTTTGTGAGGCTATGGTCACTAAAGTAAGTTCGGAGGTCATGAAGACTTTGTGTACTCCTTACCCCCTCCCAGTTGTGCTAAGTATTATGGAACCACAACCCCTTGTTCTCACAACCCTTTAGTCAAAAAAGGACCGGGGTATCTCTGTTTATTTGATTAGAAGCAAGTTGATTTCAAGTACGAAGTATCATGTGGTTTTAACGAGTTTGCTTGCTGCACATTCAAGAGGAGATTTGAGTTGGGGGGTAAATCCGTCATGGAGTTTGATATCACATCAATTTGGTTTGTGTTGGTAGTTCATGTCTGGTATTGTTCCTATTTATGGATTTTGAATCATTACGCACTCGGTTTTTTAGGGGAAAAGAACCGGAATTTTTGTTGACGTTATGAGGTTGCCATGGATTGAATAAGACATCCAATCAAGTATTTGCTATAATATCTCAGGGTGGCATTTAAGATTTGTGGAATCATTGAAATAATATCATGAGTTACAATGTGAAGTTTATAATTTCAAGCGCAAGACCAATTTTAAACATATAATCAATATGGTAAGTTGTACCAACTCAAAGCACGTACAAGTTTATTAGAAAGATTATCAACAAGAGTATGAGATTACGGGGTTACAGTCTCAAAAGTAATTCTGGAACTTTTTTATTATTTTATTTCACAAGACAATTGTGTTACAAAGGTGATAAACATTGTTGTTAGACGTGTGGTAACGAGGAAACCCTTGCTTTATTTTGAGGCTGCTAGTGTTGTTGGGATAAACCTATCCTTTTCCTTGGAGTACAAATTCACGTTTTGAACTTCATGGAGAGATCCACCCTTTACTCCCCGAGACGTTCCGTACTTTGCTGTAAGCGTCTGGAAAATGTGGAACGTATAATCAAGATGAGACCACTTAATTGTTGAAAAGATCAAAATGAAGTACGGTTATCATCAGTGAATTGACATACCTCAGAGATCAATCATAATCACCAATATCCCAAGCTCATACTCCGAAGCCACTCCAAACAAACCGCATGCGAGCTACTAAGAACATCTCTAGAATGTTGCTCTATGCCATATTCATACCACCAAGTCCATTAAGAACGATGAAAAAGAAAGCATTGAGACTGACAAGCCGAGTAAAATTCACCAAGTTCCAAATGATGCAGTAGTAGTCCACGCTTGATAACAACCTTTCTGACTCTCAATAGAGATGTTCTAAGCTGCTTAGTCCTGCAACAAACAACATTACGGAAGCTACGGTTTTGTTGATCCAAAGATAAGTGTAAAATGATTAAAATACTATCAAGCATTTGACAAACTCCTTTTAGAAATAGGTCATTGTTGGTTACAGTATGGACCCTTCCATGAATGCTTGACGATAAACATGAAAATCCTAGTCTTTGTTCTTACAGTTCCTGCTAACAAAACAACTTTCGTCAAGAAATTGAATTTGGACAAGCCCATTGTTCGTTTTCTAGCCCACACCTTTTGCCTGCCCAGGATGTTGTCACTCCACCGTCTGCAGCAGAAATGTTTTTGCATCTGTGGAAAAGAATTACAGTTATCAAGTCACTTTGGATTGTGTCGCTACTGCGAAAACCGGCGCCCGCTATGACAGAAGAGTCGCCACCGTGCGTTATTTATCCCACAAGAGGGAAAGGAAACGCTCAGAGTAAACCTAATGCAAAGAGGGAAAGGAATGGTCATCGCAACCAAATCCTGGATTCGGGAGTCGGTTACGCAAGGGGAAGGTATTAGCACCCCTCACGTCCGTCGTACTCGACGGGATCCACGCTTGTTTTCTATCTAAGGGTGTGTTATTCTATCTACTCTAAAGGTATGGGTTAAAAAGAAAAGAAAATGACTCGGCAAAGTATCACACTTTATGCCTACGTATTCCCGTCTGGAACGAGAAATCAGAGTCAACGTAGTTCTCCTAACTATGGGTAAAGAGGGAAGGTTGCTCGCCGAGATATCGCATCTCGTGCCTACGTACTTTCATACGGCATGAAAGATCAGAGCAAACGTAGTTCGGGCTACGAAGGACACAAGCTTGTCTGACAGTTTTTTATCTCCTTAAGAAAGGGTTTTCCAGATTAAAGGTCCAAGAGGACAAAACAGAGTTTGAATGTTTGTTTGAGTTTTTTACAAAAGAAATGTTTTTTAGTCTGTTTGTAACTTGTACTGCACTAAAGACTTGTGATTTGAGAGTGACTACGTTGCATGTCACCCTAAGGGTACCATACTAAGCAGCCAGATTACTGAAGAGTGACCCTCCAACAACCTTTTCTCAAATAGCTTAAGGCTCGTAGCGTACAGTACGTGTTATCCTTATTACTGTGTTTTTTTTAAATTGTTTTGAGATGAGAAGAGAAAGACCCTAAAACTATGGTTGAAAGGGGAACTAACCTAATGTTGTCATGCATGGTTTACAAACCTAATGTCTGTCATAATTTCCTCTTGCACAGAGGAAATCAGAGATCCTAGGGGATAAATAGCAAAAGACAGCAAGCAAATACAGTAAACAGTAAACATGTGTGCAATGCAACAATACCATTGAGGCAAGAGAGAAAACAATAGGCAAGAGGAGACAAGCTCCACCTCAAACCTAGAGGTAATCATCACAATTAAACAGACAATACAGAGAAAAGACAAAAGACTCAGGGGAGGCAACTCAGGCAGCAGTATCAGACTCCTGCAGCAAATAGCAACAGCAGCTCTAAACAGCAAAAATTGAAAGACGGCAAAGTTCACAGCAAGGCCTTCATCTTCAAGCAAGCTTCTCTCTTCAATCCCCATCAATCTTCAAGCTCCCACAAGCACACTCCAAGAGGTGGATTAATCATCAAGATCAAGTTATAATGTTAAAGAACTTAATGACAACTAAAGGAAATCACTAAGAACTCAACATTGCAAATGAAAGGTATCCTCAAAGTTCTACTCACTTAGGCATACCACTCATCCCTCCTAAGGAGAGATGGAGCTTCCTAAGAAGGACTTTGTGTCATTGGATAGAATGGAGGCAAACAATGCACTCCATGTTTGAAGAAAGAATCAAAACTAGGTCTAAGGCACTTCCTAAAACCCTAATTCTTTGAACTCCTAAACAAAAGCTCCACAAGAGGAAAATCCTTCAACTCCAAGCTCCATTCCTCAATCTCAAGCATCTTCAATGAATCCATAAGCTCCAACAAAAAGAACTCAAGCTCAAACCAACTCCAAGGCAGCCAACCAAGCCAAACAAACCAAAGCACTCGAGAGAGGAATTCTTAAACACAAGCCATTTGCAAAATACAACAAAAATATAAAATCAAGTTACAAAAATCTAATAACATTCCTAGGGGAATATGAATGTTTGAACAACCTAATGTAAAAATATTGAAGCTTAAATCAACTCCTAAGTTATTTAAACAATTCCTACATTGAGATAGGTCAAGGAAATCCACAAGTTTGGGAGGGTCCTATTCTCAATACCTAAAACAGATCCTAATATTGTTCTAAAAATCCAAGAAAAATTCTAAGGGAACATACATGTCTACCCTAACACATATTAAAAATAAAAGCCAAACTCTAAACCAAATGAGAGAACTAAATTCCACAAAACAAATGGTTAATTATGCCAAAATAAAGGATAAAATAAAATAAGAAAAATCAAATTAAATTGAAAAATGCATGAAATTGCATTTTTTTAATCTCAGAAAATCACAAATTCCATAAGGATCATGAGGATATTTTTAAAATAATTTTGTGATCAAAATTGGAATTTATATGATTTTTGGAATAATAATGCAATTAAAATAAAGAAAATGAAATAAAAAATGAATTAAAGCTGAGATTAAACACAACCTTTGGATCAACAAGCCAGTCAACAAGTCAATGCACATCCAGCGCTCCTCATGATGCCACGCAATTTAATGAAACGACAGTGTTTTGGATTAAAACTCTCCACTCTCAAATTAAAACACAGGCGTTGGATCTGATCTGAAGTCAAAGGTCAATGCCAGATCCTGTGGTCCAAACATCATCTTCTCCAAGTCTCAGGCAGGCCAGGTGGAGATCAGGGATGGTGGTTGGTTGTGGCCGGAGAAGACTCCGGTCGTCTTCTCCGGCGAAGGTCCAGGTTCAGGCAACCAAAAATGACAAACAAAAAACCAAATCCACTCAGTTTTTCACGTACGTTCCAAATCCATCATCAAAATCATCCAATTCTCAACACATAATCAAACACGAAGCAAAGTTCAGAAATAGCATCTTCAACAACTTTCATTAAACTCAAAATTAATGATATAGATCTCTTCATCTCATTGCGTACATCAACCAGATCTGAACATCTAACATTAAAACCTTATGAATCAAGAGATTCAAGTCCAAATAGATCAGCTATGTCATCTTCAATCATCTCCAATTGAGTTCAAATCAAGCCTAAAACGATCTATGTCATGTCTAGATCTTAACCACAAGTTCAAATCTAACTGAATCATGCTAAATCATGCTGAATTTTAAGAAGTGCAAACCTGGTGTAGATCTTGCAACAGAGGTATCTAAAGCTCGTGGCTTGCCTTCAAATGCTCCAGATAGCTTCAATGATCCACAAGGAAGAGATTGCACACCTTAATTTGGCTTGAATTGGCTCCAAACTCAGAATCTGATTTCAAGTTGCAGTTGAGAAAATTTTCTTGCTCTTTCTTGCTCTGGCGCAAAATGATGCTCAAAATTGATCTGAACTCACTCTAATGGATATATAGAAGAGTTTCATGGGCCTATGGATCCAAGTTGAAGCCCAAATCTGTGTATCCAATTTTCTGATTTTTCCTTCAAAATTCAATATGACAGTCGTGCCTTGCAAGCTTGGCAGTGGTTCTAGAATGTTCTCACACATTGCACATGTCATTTAGAGTGAGTTTGGATGAAGAAATTGGCTTGAATTGCCTTGTGCATTGATTTGGATATGTGACTTGTTTATGAAGTGACAACATGCTATCTCTCAAAACTTGAACTAAACTCCAAATTCTGGTATTGCCAATGATCTTAGAATGCAATTTCCAATCAAAAAATGCACTTACTTGCTTGGTTTTGGTTTTGTAACACAAAATTCCATTTTTCCCTCCTTTTCATATTTGAAAATTCTTCATTTTCAAGCCACTTCAAATGTCTTTTTGATATGAGCCAAAACAAACTATCATGACCACTTGGTTGCACTCAAAACATCATTCCAAGAAACTTTTATGTTGAGCAATTTTCCATTTGAAGCTTGCAAGTTGGAGATTTTGGCCCAAGCTTGAAAATGACCTATAATCTCACTTTCCCAAAATACCCCTGGTTTGTAAACATCATAACTTGAGTTCTACAAATCAGATGGATGACTTCTAGTACAATTTAGAAATCTAAGGTTATGAGGAACAACTTTCATGTTGGCCAAAAGTTCAAGTGAAAATTCTTTCTAGGTCAAAAGTTGCTTGGAAGTCAAGTGACTTTCACAGATAAATTTCACATTCATCTGGTGACCTGTAACTTGTCTGGACCATAACTTGAGTTCTACAAATCCAATGGAGGACTTCTAGTACTCAAATTAAAGGTATTGATATGCTCTACAAGTTTCACGTTGGCAAAAGATCCATTTGAAACTTGTATCTTGACTTATGTGGCTTTGAAGTTCGGCACTAAATAGGGTAATTTGCACTGAAACCCTAATTTAGCAACTTCCCACATTCTTGAATGCTTGAATGCTTTTCAATTGCATAATTGACCTAGGGTTGACCTAGATGAAACCCTAATTTTCTGCACTTTAACTGTGGCTCTTGCACTTGAATCAATGACTTGATTTAGCTCCAACATGGCTCTCTAGGAACTCCATGAGCTCTATACACATCTCATATTCACACCTCATGCTTCACATCCCATTGATGGTCTTCAACTGATCAGGACTTCCCACCACCTCCTGATGACTTGGATGACTTCTCAAGCTTGGATAGGATTTCTTGCTAGGCTTCTCTTGATAATAATCACACTTGATCCCCTGTTGGATGAATGATATGCCATGATATGCAAATGATAGAACTATGCAAAATGATAATGCAATGAAACATAAACCAGGTAAAATATGTTGAGTAAATTTTGGGGTGCAACAGCTGCCCCTATTCAAACGGCTTGGACCCGACTGGGTGAAGAGCGAACGACCTTCAAACAATCGAGGTAAAAGACGGTTGAATACCAAGAAACCCGAAAATTTGCCAACTGCAGACACGAACTGCAAAAACTGCTTAGTGAACAACATTCGTTGTGCTGAACCCATTTGCTATAGCAACAACTGATCAATCTCCTAATAAAACTCTTGATTTCAGCATTAACTCCCTGTGTGATGCCACATGCATCGAATTAACTTTATGAGAAATAATTCCGTCCACAACGGGACTAAACTTCGTCAACACGAGGAAGGACTCCATCCACATGGGTACAATTCCGTCTTTACTTGGAATAACGATCTCTGTCAATCACAGGTAACAACTCCACTGGGGATAATCCATCGATTACAGATAGTAACTCCGTCCATACGGGTAGCAATCACTATCAACACAAGTGCAAATCACTGTCAATCACAGGTAACAATCTCTGCCAATACAGGCGCGATCTCTGTCCATTACATGTAACAATCTTTTATGAAGCTTTTACTAGGGAAATAACTCTGCCAACAACACAGGGAAATAACCTTAGCGACTTCCAATGAGGAAATAGTTTTATCACCAAATAAGAAATAACTCTGCCAACAACACAGGAACTAACTCCGTCACCACTACGGGCAATAACTATGTCCGATACAGGAAAATAACTCCGTCATCACTACGGGACATACTCTGTCATCACTACAGGAAATACTCTATCATCACTACAGGAAATACTCTGTCATCACTACAGGAAAATAACTCCGCCATCACTACGGGACATACTCTGTCATCACTACAGGAAAATAACTCCGCCATCACTACGGGAAATACTCTGTCATCACTACAGGAAAATAACTCTGCCATCACTACGGGACATACTCTATCATCACTACAAGAAAATAACTCCGCCATCACTACGGGACATACTCTGTCATCACTACAGGAAAATAACTCCGCCATCACTACGGGACATACTCTGTCATCACTACAGGAAAATAACTCCGTCATTACTACGGGAAATACTCTATCATCACTACAGGAAAATAACTCCGCCATCACTACGGGACATACTCTATCATCACTACAGGAAAATACTCTGTCATCACTACAGGAAAATAACTCTGAATATAGCTCCTCTGCCTATCTTTGCAGTAGCTAACTCCATCAATCAAATGGGTAACAAAATACTGGTCCAATATTCAGACTTTTAGCGCGAACATGGCAGCAAATCGGAGAAGGATTCTACTAGGGATTTTTTGAACCCAAACTACCAGACACCTATTTCGACATAGGCGGCAACTTCCAAAAATTGATTCACGAAATCTTTTGATACTGTCATAACAACCATTTTGAAGAAATACGCCGCTGGAGGGGTAAGCGAAACTTAACCAAGCCACTCTGTGGAGAATAAGACAAACATTATCATTACACGTCTCACGCCGAGACCTTGCTTATCTGGTAATTAATCTGAGCAAGAGCTCCCTCCACCTGCAGGGAAAACAACACTTGAAAACAAAAGGTTAACCAACCTGGCTTATGTTTCAAAATGCATATGTTTGACAACAGCGTAATGCTCCATTCGACATAGAAATGCTACGCGTTTGGGTAGATGCGAATATGATGATATATGCAAATGCTAATGCAGGCTCAAGCTGCTGAGAAACACTCTGGTCTGAAATGGCTAAGAACAAAACCAACTCCGCTGGGGATGAACGGGTATCACAAAGTATTCCAGCAAAATAAATGCCAGAAACAACATCCAACTCTGCTGGGGAGAAATCAGACATTTGGGAAGAAAACACAAAACCCTGCTGGGGAAAGATACGACCCTTCTGGGGAAGAACTACACTGTCGGGACACAGTCTACAAACTCGATGCTACAAACTCTGCTGAGGATAACCATCCTGACGAAAAAATGACGACCTGCGGGGAAAAGAATAACCATCCTCTGGGAAGGCATCCTCTGCCGGGGATATTGATTTTGAGCTGCTGGGAATATCCTATGGACAACTTCCATAAGGATACTCTTTAGGCGACATTCCTGGTGATACTCTCTCGGGGAGGACAATTCCACATCTAGTAGGAATAAGCACCGTCTCCGCTCTCTAGGGATAAGATACGACTTGCTAAGGAACGACACCAACTGAAGTCAGGCCCTACGTCAAGAGACTTTGGGTTGGGGAATACAACTCCTGACCGTTTGCTTCAAAGGTAAAGACCCTGCAAAACACAAACGAGACAAAACAAATCTACACAACAAAATCTATCCGAGTTAATATCCGTGACGTTCATTCAGTCAATTCAAAGTTTTAGCAATCATTGGCAAGGGCCAGCAAGTTTATGCAAGTTCCAGTTCATCAAAAACATCGGCGTTTTTCACAAACAAAACAGTAAAGAACAAGCATCAAGTACTAAATAACATGCTTTATTGAATGGGCCTGTAAATAGGCAAGGCTTTGTACACTGGAAGTAACTCCTGAAAAGAGGAAGTTACGCACAAACAAAAGATACAACATACGCACGAGAAGCATAAACAAATTTGATATACATGTCGGCAACGTGATACAGACAAACACCATGAGCTGATTCTTCTATGACTCGCCCAACTCTGGCGCTTTCCCGGTGTTCGATCTTCGGAAGAGATTGTTTCAGACATACGACCCTCAAGCACTCCCAAACCACCAAGCAATGCAGTATCGAACTCGGACCGCAGTCATTTGCTTTTCTCAATCCCTAACTTTTGCGTGAATCGCCCTTTGCGGGTTTTCAATTCACCGGGATACCCTTTCTTGCCGAAGTCGCCCTTTTCAGGTTTTCGACTTCGCGGGTGTACATCTTTTCAATTTTATCCCTAATTTTTTCCCGAACCTTTTATTCCTTTTTTATGGTTCGCCGGGATGCCCCATTTTTTCCTGGACTCTCTTTTTTTTGTTCAGCGGGTCTATTTTAAGCAAAGTATTTTTTAACTGCGTCCAAATTCACAGGAGACGTAAAGTCCTCACCATCCATGGTGGATAACAATAAGGCTCCTCCAGAGAAAACCTTTCTAACGACATATGGACCTTCATAGTTTGGAGTCCATTTGCCGCTGTGATTCGATTGTGGTGGGAGAATCTTTTTCAACACAAGATCGCCCGTCTGAAAGCTTCGAGGACATACTTTCTTATCGTAAGCTTTCTTCATCCGGCTCTGATACAGTCGACCATATGCTAGAGAAGCAAGTCTCTTCTCATCCATTAAACTGAGCTGGTTCAGTCTATCTTTTACCCATTCTGCCTCATCAAGTTGGACATCGCGCAAAACCCTCAAAGAAGGAATCTCAACCTCCAATGGTAACACTGCCTCCATGCCATACACCAATGAGAAAGAGGTTGCCCCGGTTGATGTGCGTACCGTCGTATGATAACCGTGCAAAGCAAAAGGCAACATCTCATGCCAGTCCTTATAGGTCACAACCATCTTCAGAACAATCTTCTTTATGCTCTTATTGGCCGCTTCGACAGCGCCATTCATCTTGGGCCGATAAGGAGAAGAGTTGTGATGCTCGATCTTAAAATTCTGACACAGCTCTTTCATCATCTTGTTATTCAAGTTTGAACCGTTGTCAGTGATAATCCGCTCTGGGATTCCATATCTACAAATAATATCTCTTTTGATAAATCTGGCTACCACTTGTTTGGTGACATTAGCATATGATGCTGCTTCCACCCATTTCGTGAAGTAATCAATAGCTACCAAAATGAACCGGTGTCCGTTTGATGCCGTGGGCTCAATCTTGCCAATCATATCAATTCCCCACATGGAGAAAGGCCACAATGATGACATAACATTCAGAGGACTCAGAGGCACATGGATTTTGTCTGCATAAATTTGACATTTATGGCACCGCTTCGCAAACTTGAAACAATCTGTTTCCATCGTTAGCCAATAGTAACCCGCCCGCAACAGTTTTCTCTTCATTGCATGTCCGCTGGCATGCGTGCCAAATGTACCTTCATGGATCTCTTCCATGAGCAACTTAGCCTTTTCTCGTCCACACATCGCAACAACACCAAGTCGTGGTTTCTCTTGTACAGGACGCCATCCGGATTCAAATAGAAATTGCCAGCCAATCTCCTAAGAGTCTTCTGATCTCGACTGGATGCCCCAGCCGGATACTCTTTGGTCTTCAGGAAATTCTGGATATCGAAATACCACGGTTTGCCATCGGATGCTTCTTCAATGGCAATATGAAGGCTGGCCTATCAAGGCGAGAGATAACAATCCTGGGAGCCTCATTCCAGAAGTTAACCTTATACATCAAAGACAAAGTCGCGAGAGCGTCTGCCATCTGATTTTCTGCTCATGGTACATGGTGCAATTCTACTTTGTCAAAGAAAGGCAACAATCTCCTTGCATAATTCATATAAGGTATCAGATTGGGCTGCCGCGTCTCCCATTCTCCTTTAATCTGGTTGACCACTAGAGCAGAGTCCCCGTATACATCAAGATATTTGATTCTCAAATCAATAGCCTCCTCAAGACCCATGATGCACGCCTCATATTCAGCCTCATTATTGGTAACTGGAAAGGTCAATCTGGCAGTAAAGGGAATGTGCGTCCCTTGAGGAGTAGTGATAATTGCCCCTATTCCACTACCGTAGGAGTTAACAGCGCCATCAAATATCAACTGCCATTTGGAACCCAACTCTGGACCTTCATCCGGCAACGGCTCATCACAATCTTTCATTTTCAAGTACATGATATCCTCGTCAGGAAAATCAAACCTCATTGGTTGGTAATCTTCAATTGGCTGCTCCGCTAGGTACTCTGACAGAACACTACCTTTGATAGCCTTTTGAGAAACATATTGAATATCATATTCTGTCAGCACCATCTGCCATCGAGCAATCCTCCCAGAGAGTGCTTGCTTTTCAAATACGTATTTGATCAGATCCATCTTTGAAATTAGCATGGTTGTATGGTTTAACATGTACTGTCTCAAACGTTTGGCAGCCCAGGCTAACGCATAACACGTTTTTTCAAGCATTGAGTAACGGGATTCACAATCTGTGAACTTTTTACTCAAGTAGTAAATCGCATGCTCTTTACGTCCGGTCACGTCATGTTGACCGAGAACACAACCCATACTTTCCTCAAGAACCGTCAAATACATAATCAATGGTCTCCCGACTACTGGGGGTATCAGTATTGGAGGTTCCTGCAAATATTCTTTTATTTTTTCAAACGCCCTTTGACAATCTTCATTCCAGGTCACAGCCTGATTCTTTTTCAACAATTTGAATAATGGCTCGCATGTAGCGGTTAGGTGAGATATGAACCGATCAATGTAGTTCAACCTCCCTAAAAACCCACGCACTTCTTTTTCTGTTTTAGGTGTTGGCATTTCTTGTATTGCTTTTATCTTAGAAGGATCAACCTCAATTCCTTTTTCGCTCACAATAAACCCCAATAGTTTACCGGATCTCACCCCGAAGGTGCACTTGTTAGGATTCAGCCTCAGCCTGAATTTCCTATGCCTCTTGAACAATTTTAGCAGATTAACCAAATGTTCTTCCTCCGTCTAGGATTTGGGAATCATATCATCAACATAAACCTCGATCTCATTATGCATCATGTCATGAAAGAGCATCGTCATAGCACGTTGATATGTTTCCCCAGCGTTCTTCAAACCAAAGGGCATCACTTTGTAGCAAAATGTTCCCCATGGGGTAATGAAGGTTGTTTTCTCCATGTCTTCTGGTGCCATTTTTATCTGATTATAACCCGAGAAACCATCCATGAAGGAAAACACGGAGAATTGAGCAGTGTTATCGACCAACACATCGATATGAGGAAGCGGAAAGTCGTCCTTTGGGCTCGCCTTATTAAAATCACGATAGTCTATGCACATCCGTACCTTTCCGTCTTTCTTTGGTACCGGTACTATATTGGCGACCCATGATGGATAAGTTGTAACAGCAAGGAACCCAGCATCCCACTATTTTTGAACTTCCTCCCTAATCTTCACAGACATATCTGGTCTGGTTCTTCTGATTTTCTACTTAACAGGCGGACATTCTTCTCGCATTGGCAGACAATGAACAACCATGTCAGTATCCAATCCTGGCATATCCTCGTACGACCAAGCAAAGATATCATTGTACTCTTGCAACATCTCAATCAGACCTTGCTTGATGTTGCTTTGCAGCGCAACCCCTATCCAGATGTTCTTGACAACTCCCTCGGACCCCATGTTGATAATCTCAATCTCTTCCTGATGAGGCAGAATGATTCTTTCTTCCTGTTTCAACAGTCGAGTCAGCTCTTCTAGTAAGTTGCTATCCTCAACAATCTCTTCCTCAGCTTGAAATACTGGGTGCTCAAAGTTAAAGCGAGTCATAGGAAGTTCGTGTTCGGTGTCATCTGAAATATGAATCCTGCAAAGGAAATGGTTAAATGCTTCAAATGAGTGAAAACAAAGCTCATAACCACGTTTCCATTTACTGTTAAAATAAAAACAGGAAAAACAAGGAACACAAAATTTGTATGAGAAAAACGCCTTTATTCAATGATTAAACAGTGCATACATATAAGCAGGTGACCCTAAAACAAAATCACTATGCCCCGGGTAGGACACAGGATTATACAATAATCAAGAAAACAAGTCATTATTATTTTGTAGTCACTGGGACAATTTCTTGGATGAACCAGTTGCAAAGACTTTGTCCTAGCATGCTAGGCTTGATCCACGCGTCCATGTCGCAATCACTATCCCCGTCTTCAGAGTCGGAAACAACATTAATCGTCTCAAAGTAGACTCCCTTTTGAGTAATCACCACCGGTCTTTTGAACTCGGGTGTTTTCTGTGAAGAAGATGCTGATGTTGGGCGATACCCTAGTCCAAACTTGTCCGTTTTGACAGGAATTTCCAGCACTTGACCCCAACCCTTGGTCTCACCAGTCTGAACCAACGCTTGAGCGTCTTTGTACGAAGCTACAGCAACCTCCGGCACTTTGTTGGGAACACTGGACTTGTCTTTGATTTGCAACCCTTCGAAGGCTTGGCAGGGCGTTTCGTGGATTTCTCCATCCACTTCAACGTACTTGAATGAGGAGAGATGACTGACTAAGATGTCATCTTCCCCATAAATAGTAACGATACCACCACCGGCTTCAAACTTAAGCTTCTGATGCAGCATGGACGTCACAGCCCCTGCAGAGTGTATCCATGGACGCCCCAACAAACAACTGTAAGCTGGATGAATATCCATGATATAAAATTCAGTGTCAAATATTTCTGGCCCGACTTGCAACGGCAACCTTATCAATCCAAACACCGACCTTCTCGTTCCATCAAACGCCCTCACAACCAAGTCACTTGGCGTGCAAATAATTCCCCGGATATCCAACTTCATCATAGCCTTCTTAGGCAGTACATTCAGAGATGATCCGGTATCCACAAGAACATGCGACATTACGGTGCCCCGGAATTCCACCGATATGTACAAAGCCATATTATGCTCTCAGCCTCTGGGTGTTATATCAAAATCAGTAAAACCCAAGCTATGTCCTGCATTGACATGCGCCAGTACCCCCTCTAGCTGGTTGACAGAAACCTCCTGAGGTACAAATGACGTGTCCAATATCTTCAACAAAGCATTTCGATGAGCCTCAGAACAAAGTAACAAAGATAGGATTGAAATTTTTGAAGGTGTCTGCTGTAAGTGCTCAACAATCTTATAATCGCTCTTGCGAATTAGCCTCATGAACTCTTCTACGTCCTTGAGCGACGTGTCTTTCTCTTTCAACTGGGATGGTCCACTTTCATTCACCTTGGCCTTGCCTTTAGCAATCCACTCTGCTTCAACTTCAGGTGCAGTGAAGATTCTTCCACTACGGGTCATGCCTCCCGTTCCAACAATATTGCCAACTGCCCCTGCCGGCTGGCTATTCACCTCAATCTTCTCTCCATTACAATATGCTTCTAACCCATACGTCCATGGAACAACTTTTGTACTCTCAAAAGGAATAGGTCCTGCTTTTGTTATTGTGATAGTCGGCCGCTTGGCGGGCGCCGATATCGTAATAGTCTTCCTTGGGATCGTAACAGTTGCAATCTCATCCTGCTTTTCAAACAATGCCTTAACAGACTTCTCAATAGCGGTCCGATCAAATTGCAAAATCCCCTCATCTATCATGGCTTGGATACTCTTTTCAAATCAGCGCAACCCTCTGGTTGGGTCCAACAATCCAGACAATATTCGTCACAGCCGAGGAATACGCCCCCTTTCAACAGTTTACTTTTAACACAACTCAACGGTGTTTTTAATTCATTCACATCCATAACCAAGTTCAAATTTTCTTCCGTTATGATAGCATTCACTCCATGATTCGGCATGGGTTGTTGTACAATATTGGGACCATCCTGACCAAAGTTAATGGCCTTACTATCAAGCAAATCTTGAACCTTATGTTTGAAAGCATGGCAACCTTCAATATCATGTCCGGGCGCCCCAGAATGAAAATCACAATGTTTACCAGCGTCAAAACTAAATGGAGGAGTGCCCGTCAACGGGGCCATAGTTCTCTTTTCCACCAAATTCAAACCCAACAGCGTTTGAAGAAGTTTGGAATAAGTTGAAGGAGGTGCTTCAAATACCCTCTTCGGCCTACCCTCTTGAATTCTACGCTGAGCAGGGTGCATTCTCTGTTTCTGCGGCTGTTGTTGCCGTTGCTGTTGTTGTTGTTTTTGCTGAGGTATCGGGATAGTAACACTAGCGACTTGCTGTGGCTGATACTGATTCCTACCTCTTCCACGACCTCGACCACCATATACCGCACTAGCGTCGCCTTGTCTCCTTCCACCAAAGGCTTTCCTTGCACCTCCAGCTGAGGTGGATTCACCTACCTGAATCTTCCTAATCTTAATTCCATTTTTAATCCGTTCTCCCATGAGAATCATGTCGGAGAAACTGCCCATCGAGACATTAAGCAATTTGTCGTAATACATTCCAGAGAATGTTCGATTAAACATATCAATCAACTCTCTTTCAACCAAAGGGGGATGAACCCTAGCCGCAATATCACGCCAGCGCTGCGCATACTCCTTGAAGCTCTCACCAGTTTTCTGAGACAAACTCTGCAGCTGAACCCTGTTTGGCGCCAAGTCACTATTATACTGGTAATGTTTAACAAAAGCATCAGCCAATTCTTTCCAGCTTCTAATTTGGGTTGGCTCCAGTCCCATATACCATTCCAGCGATGGCCCCGATAAACTGTCTTGAAAGAAATGCATAAGCATCTTCTCATCGTCAGAGTATGCAGACATCCTTCTGTAATAAGAACGTACATGAACTCTAGGGCATGTATCCCCCTTATACTTGTCAAATGTCAGAGCTTTGAATTTCAAAGGCACCCTCAGCCCAGGCACTAGTCCCATGGTGGTCATATCTAACCCAGCAAAGTTCTGATTGGCTATCCCTTTGATCTGCTCTTCCAGCATTTTGAACCTCCTGTCATTATCATTAGGCCTTTCAAATCCCACGCCTTGTCCAGAGAAAGCGTCTTCTTGGCGATCCTCGCCCCAATTTAGATTCTCATTGCCATATTCCTCGTAACCAGCGTTACGGCCATATCCCTGTTGATTGAAAATAGGACCCCGTCCTCTGTTACCGAATCCTTGGTTGACCCCACCTAGTCTATAACCAGTGTTGAAAGGCACCATCCTAGCACCATTGTTGTCCATGTTACCAAAGCCAACATCACTGTTTCCATACCCTTGATTGTTGTTACCATAGCCATTGTAGCCAAAGCCTTGATTGTTGAAACCAAAATTACCATCACGATTACCATTGCCAAACCCTTGATTATTGTTCCCAAAACCAGTGTTGTCACCTAACCCTTGATCAGCATCTCCAACATTGCCAGTATTGTTAACAACATTCCCATCACCATTTCCAGCGTTTCCAGTATCAATGTTACCATTACCAGCACCAGCACCAGTATTTCCATTGCCATTGCCATCACTGGCACCAACTCCACCACTTGTGGGAACGACCACTGTAGGTATCCCGTCTTCTCTGTGAGGAGTTCCAACAGAGTGATAATCAGTATTTCCATTCGCCCGCACCAGCAGCGGTTGCACCAGAGTCTGGAGATTCTCCTGGCCCTTGACCACAGTTTCCATTGCTTGCATGAAAAGTGCCAACTTCTCACGAATTTCCTGCATCTCGACTTGAACTTGATCCATGATTCTCTTGCAGTTGTTCCTGGTAGAGTAACGGTACGTTCTCTGGTTGTCAATCTTGAAACCTGTGAGATGCAGGAAATAAGATACAGATTCAAAGAATACCGGTCATGCAATATGAGTATACAGATGCAAATGTATAAATATGCTACAGGTTATACTCCCCCCCGATTCTAGTTTCAGTGAGAAGGCCATCACGGCAATGGAGTCCCAATCAAGCAAGCAAGGAATCAGAAAATCCTCATACATAAACAAATGCCAAGAGGCAGAGTACAAGAGTACAACTGAATACAACTGAAGAGACCTCGGCCAACAAGCATGGCGATGGTCAAAATACAAGTACAGATAACAAAAGCAAAGCAAAGATAAATCAGGCCAAATGACGCACTCTGACATCTTCCAATATCCTCAACGTCTCCGAATGGCCTAGTCTGGAGATCAGCTCCTGTATCAGTAATGCATGTCGCTCAGCAGTGGATCTCAGCTTTTTTGCGTCGTCCTTGCAGGTTCCTTCGCCAAAACACTCGTCAAGTCTGCATCTCTTGGAGCCGGCCTTCGATTCCCAACCTCTCAGCTCCTTGCCAAGGTCACTTACTCTAAGCTCAACAGTGCTCCTAAGTGATGTCTCTTCAGCAATCTTCGCATCCTGGGATCTAATCTACGCCTCTAGCGTGGAAATCTGCAGTTTCAACTCATCTCCACGCTCCTTCCGCTTGGTAAGCGTGGTATTCCAGAATATTTCCCACTTGCCGAGTCGGGAATAAGCTTTGTTTAAGAGTTCCTTCTTGGAAGCAAGTACCTTGCTAACACCGTTCCAGGCTACTCCCACTTTTTCCCTCTTGTTGGTCTCTTCAGTCAAATCTGAACCCAACCTATTAATCAACTTAATTTGTTCCTTCACAGTGAAGGTAACTTCATTCTTCTCATGACGCAACTGGAAGATTTCTTTCTGTAACTCGTCATTGGATTTCTTCAATTCTTCGTTTTCAGCCAACAATTTGTTATACTTCTCAATCTCTACCGAAGTAGGTACCTCAATCACTGGAAGATACAAAGGTTCCACAGCAGGATATGGCATCAAGGAAATCCTAGCTCTCTCGTGGATCCAAGCCAAATAAGGGTCATAAGCTTTGCTGTTGCTCTTACCAAGCAAAGCTTTCCCTCTCCTATGGATGTTAGCCCATGCATGTCTCAACCTGATCAAAACAGCCTCGCCTAATAAGCCCGTAAGATACAGAGATTCCTGTATCTCAACCTCAATAGGAGCATCTCTTAAGGCATAACCAAACTATCTCACCAGCAGAGAAGGGTTATAGTTGATACAGCCTTTCCGTCCAATCAAAGGGACATTCGGAAAGCCACTGCAACTATATATAATATCAGTGCCAAGCATACTCCGATCAAACCAAATGATGTTCTTAGCAGATAGCCCCATCAACCGGGAAGACCAATCCAAAGTACCAACAACATCAACAAAAGGCCCTGTCTTCGAAAGATGTCCCTGGAACCACCTGTACAAAAGAGGAAGACAGCAGGAAACATTCTTGCCATGATGTTTCTCATTCTTATAGTGAATAGAATGATAAACATCGCCCAAGAGAGTAGGAACTGGATTCTTCGAGGCAAGAATCAAGAAAGCATCTGAGTCAACAAAATCTGGCACATTGGGAAACAAGACAATCCCATAGATGCAGACAGCTAGAATGGCACTGAAGGCAACCCAACATCCACTCTCCGCGCACTGTGTAACCTTCTCAACCAGGACAGGAAAGTGAAAACCATAAGGTCCGTTCAGCTTGACCAAACCTCCAGGGAACTCAGAAGCGTCTAAACTGACAATCTCAGCAAGTATAGCCAACTCAGGCTCAGCATCAATATGTATAAAGGGAAATCTGGTCTAACACAGGAACTCCCAACATAGCAGAATACTCCTCCAAAGTGGGTGCCAGAATATAGTCGGGGAACACGAAACATCTCAGCTGAGGCTCATAAAACTGCATCAAAGTATACACCCCAGTCGTCTCAAATGTTGAAGGCCTGTACAACAAACTAAGCAATCTCCCATAAGATACTCTGAACTCAGCCCTCACTCTCTCATCTGCTAGAGCAACTAATCCCAGTAAGGAACTGATATCTGGCGAATGCAACCGGTAAGCAACTGTCCTCTTCATGGAATCCATGTCTGGCCAGAAGATACACTAGAATCAGAGGGGAATGATCACACCTGCAACATAAATACACGTTAATGAAATGCAAACATGAAAATGCACATGCATATGCAAACAGGAGATCAAGTGCCATGCTGATGAACTGTGCTCTGCTCTGTACTGAAGCCTGAGAACCATCAAATCTTCACCTCAAACCAGACCAACCACTCAAATGAACCCTGTAACCACATCTCACTGACAGAGATAAACCAGGTACTCTGAGGCCAAAGGTTTCCTGCAAACAGACCTACCTACCCCTCACAGGTATGTACCTAACTCGCAGACAAGGTACGACATCCTATGCGGGTTCAACGTCACAGACTTTCAAGAGCGATGATACGATACCCAGAAGGTGTGGCATCATCATCCCTTGAAGCGGCCTCACTTAGATGAATCCCAAATGATAGGTCCCCAGAGTCGACAATCCTCGGGTCAGACAACTTGTCGAGCCCTAAGGGCCAGGCAAGAAGCATCAAAGAGAATCTCGTCCGAGCGCAGATTTCGCGGCTAGTTGGTTCAAGCTAAGAAAGCAGGCTAACCACTACTCTCTACTTCTAAGTCTATGTGCAAACTCAAGCCCAGGTCCGGCTTATCTCTCAATCTAACCCTCTTCCCAGCACAACAACAATAATATAGTATTGAAAGTAAAGGCAGAAAGGTAAATACATACAACACCCCCAGACGGGAAAAAAAGCGTTAGGATTGACTCGCATAGGGATGGTTATCCCCAGCAGAGTCGCCAGCTGTCGCTACTGCGAAAATCGGCGCCAGCTACGACAAAAGAGTCGCCACCGTGCGTTATTTATCCCACAAGAGGGAAAGGAAACGCTCAGAGTAAACCTAACGCAAAGTGGGAAAGGAATGGTCATCGCAACGAAATCCTGGATTCGGGAGTCGGTTACGCAAGGGGAAGGCATTAGTGTCGCTACTGCGAAAATCGGCGCCGGCTGAACAGAAGAGTCGCCACCGTGCGTTATTTATCCCGACGGAGGGAAAGGAAACGCTCGAGGTAAACCTACCGCAAAACGGGGAAAGGAATGGTCATCGCAACCAAATCCTGGATTCGGGAGTCGGTTACGCAAGGGGAAGGTATTAGCACCCCTCACGTCCGTCGTACTCGACGGGATCCACGCTTGCTTGGTTTGTCTAAAGGATGCAAAAACAATCTATCTACGGCTGCTAAATCTAAACGGAAGGGAATTGACTCGATAGAGCGTCGCACTCTATGCCTACGTATTCTTAAGAGAGAAAGTCAGAGTCAACGTAGTTCGGGACTACGGGGAAATTGGCTCGCCAAGACTTCGCGTCTTGTGCCTACGTACTTCCACACAGCATGGAAGGTCAGAGCTTATGTAGTTCAGGCTAACTACGGCTAGGCTGGGTGTTCTCACACAGCAGTGAGAAATTAAACTGGTTTTACAGGTACGGGAACCTATGGGAATTAAAGCTACGGTCTGGTCTCAAATGCACTCGGGCAAGAGAAAAGGATAACAATCAGTCGTCAGCGGGAAAGTCTCGATCGCACAGTAGCGAGAGAACAAAAGGTTAGTTGTTAGTGTGCTCGCTAGGATATCGCATCCTATGCCTACATATTCTCGTCTGGTACGAGAAATCAGAGCAGCTGTAGTTCGGCTACTTTCGGGACCACAACTCAAATCTCATTTTATTAATCTTCTGAAAAATGGTTACAATGATTGAATACTGAAAAATAAACTCCTAGAAACTATCCTGGAAAAAATCAAATGGAAAATAGTCCCCTAACAAGAGGACCTTTAAAAAAAACTACCTCTAAAAGGGCAAAATAAACTCTATGAAAAATGTACTCTAAAAAATATTAAATCTACAAACTAATATTTTTTACTATCTTTTTCATACTTCTATTTTCTTTTTCTTTTTTTTTCAATATTCTCTTCAAATATTTTTCCCATATATCTATTTTTTCTTTTCATATTTCTTTTCTTTTTTCAAATATACTCTTTTCCCTTTCTTTTTTCAAAATGTTTTTTCATGTATTTTTTCTCTTTTCTTTCTATATAAAGAAAAAAACTAATGGAAAGAATATAAAAGAAAACAATAAAAAAAGAAAATAAAAAAAGGGGGGTACAACTGTTACAAGGGGAGTGAGGCAGCAAAAAGGAACAAAAATTGGGCCCAGCCCAATAAGGAATTCAGAAAAAAAAACTGGGAGGGGGTGCTGGCCAAGGACGGAGGGTAAACCAGCAAAAATAATGAATTGGGCTGAGGCCCATCGCAAACTTCATCATCCAAAAAAAAGAAACAGGGATGAGGTGTGAACAAGAAACATGGGGGGTATGATCCAAAATTCATTGGGCTTGAGGCCCAAACTCCCCCCCCCCAATCCATCTCCCTTCTCCCATTCCACACTTCAGAAAAAACTAGAACCCTAACCCTAGCTCTCTCTTCTCTCCGCCGCCGCCTGTTACTGTTCATCTCTCTCCATCTGAATCCTTCAACTCTTGCTCCTATCTCCCTTAACTCAGTCTTTCTCTGATCCACTACCTGTATTCTTCCCCACTCAAACAAACATCTACATCAACAAATTAAAACTCAAAGCACACAATACTAATCTTGCTTGATGATCTCGGAGGAACTCCTCTTTAGAAATGTTGAAGGTATCTGAAGAACAAGGCTCTTGACGTTGCTGGAGATTTGAAGACGATGTTGGTGTGAGGAACGGAAGAAGAACTTCTGATAATCCTGGGAGTTTAATCGGGGTCGAAGAATGAATCTAGGGACGATAATGATGCGTTTTAAAAATGTTGATGAAGATCGCTGGCGATTTATGAATCTGATGACGATTGCATGCGATTCTTGAGGAAACCTTGAAGGTTCTGGGAGCGTCATGAAGGATCTGGAGAATTTGGATGATGAACCAGACGAAGTTCTTGATGATTATATGAAGAATCTGGAAAAAAAGATGAACGGATGAAGGTTTTCTGGAGTTTTGCTTGAATGTTCTTGAGGAGTGATGAACACGGATGAAAGTCTTTGAAGGTTTGCTGAGGATCCGTGGATCTTGATGAACGGATGAATATGGAAGTGAAACTGGAAGAACGAACTAGGATTAACACATGAAGATGATGATGAATTTTTCGGTGGATGTTTGAATGTTGAAGAATTCTTGGTGAGATGAAGTTGATGAACGGTGTTGAATGTTCCATGAAGATCGATGAAGATCTTCTGGAAAATCTGATGAACGTTCAAGATCTGGAAAATCTGGATCTGGTATGATGTTCTTGATGATGATTCCGGCGACGATCTGGTGATCATTGATGATGAAGATCGGTCGGAGAAGAAGATGATTGGAGAAGAGGATGCATTTCTGGACTTTTTTCAGTTTCCGGCGAGGTTGGATGGTGGTCGGAGGAAGTTACGGTCGCCGGCGATTGGTAGTTGCGGTGGTTGCATGGCCGCTGGCCATGCAACCGGCGAGGCTTAGGCGAGAGTTGGGGAAGACAAGTGGCGGTGGAGATGGGGTGCATGCGTGCCACGTGTGGCTGAGAGATCTATGTGTGTGATTCTGAAGATGGAAAAAAGGTGATGTGGCTAGCTCTACGATCCACACGTGGCTGACTTTATATAGGGCTGGCAAGGATTTTTTTGGACAGAAATTCTGGGCCTCCCACAAAAACGGACTCTGGGCCCAACGAATGATGCAATAAACCCCAAAAAAACTGAAATAAATGGACTAGTTAACACCTGAATAAATGCAATTAAGACTAAAACTACCATTAACTAATTGATACTCAATTAACCAAACCGAAATTAAAACTCCAATTAATGAACTAGCTGAGAATTAAAACGGTAATTAACAAATCTAATCTAATTAATAGCATCAATTAAAATCTAATTAAAATCTAACCAATTAACCTAGATTAAACAAAACCATTAATCCTAAACAATTAATATTCTAACTAATAGTATATGATTAAATCTAAAAATCTAATTAACATCTAAAAATTCATATTCAACTAATAGAAAAAAACTGTTAATCTCTATTAAAACTTGTTTAAAATCTAGAAAAATGATTTATTCCTAAATCAATTATCTATTAATATCTATTAAAAATAAAAGAAAAAACTCCATTAATTTCTATTTTAAAACCTATATAAAAAAATGTTATATTAAAACGATTAAAATTCTATTAAGAAAAACTACTTAATATCTAAAAAAATTTATTCTAAAATCTATTAAAAACAATTTATAAATCCTAAAAACGATTTAAAACTATTAAAAATATTAAAAACATCTATTTAAATTCTAGAAAATCTATAAAACCTATTTAAAATCTACAAAAGGCTATTAAATCCTAAAAATGCAGACAAATGCAAATAATCAACATAAAAGAGAGCGCGAGACCAGATCGAAGCGAACAGTAAACCCGGACACCGAGAATCTCCAAAATCACTGCGTGAGCTGAGAACACCCAAGAAGCGCGCGACTTCCCAAAGTAACCTCCGATTACCCGAACCGGTCTGCGATACCTGAAATGCGACAGCAGGGCTGTAATCCCGATAAAATCACCATGATTGAGAAAATTCACTATATGCAGTATGTAAATGCTAATGCGAAATGCGTCGAAACATCGAGCCAAATACGGGACCCGGTTGGTCAAATTTTAGGGTGCAACAGCTGCCCCTATTCAAGCAGCTTGGACCTGAATGGTTGAAGAGCGCCCAACCTTTGATCATTCAAAGGTAGAAGATGGTTGAATACAAATGGAACCCTGGAATTTGCCAACCGTAAAAATAAACTGCAAAGCTGCTTGAGAAATAGCGTCTAATAAAATGAAGTCTGGTTGTCACGGCAACAACTGGTCCATTATCTGATAAATTTTCTGCTGTTTTTTTCCTTCAACATCAATCACCTGCTTGACGCCACAGATACTGATTCTTCGGGAATAATGCTTCGAAAAAGCAAACACCTTCCCATCTACCATGGGGTCTTTTCTGTCGACTCATGGTTCCTGGCGAACCTGAGGAAACTCTCCTGGGGAATTCTGAATTGAACTGCCTAGCACCTATTTCGACGAAGGCGGCAGCTTTAGAAATTTGATATGTGTCAATTTTCCTTTCTTTTTTTCAGTGCTGACGTAACAACCAGATGTGAAGAATTACTCCGCCGGGGGAGAGGAGAAGCTTAACCAAACAACTCTGCAGGAGAACAAATTCGAAAGCCAATAGGTAACCGTCCTGGTCCATGTTTCGACATGCGGATGCTTGCAATGATGCAGTGTCCTATATGACGTGTAATTGTTATGCGTTTGTAACTGCAATGCCCCGTACGGCATGAATATGCTATGCGTTTTGATAGATGCAAATCTGACGATATATGCAAATGCTAATGCAATTGAAACATAAACCAAGTGAAGTAAGTTGAGCAAATTTTAGGATGCAACAACTGCCCCTATTCAAGTGACTTGGACCCGACTGGGTGAAGAGCGAACGACCTTCAAACATTCGAGGCGCGAGACGGTTGAATACTAAGAACCAAGAAATTTGCCAACCGCAGAAATAAACTGCACCACCGTTTGGGGACCGACGTCCACCGACTGAATCTGGTTGTTACGGCAACAACTGATCCGACGTCTGATAGTTCTGATTTCAACTTCAACCACCTATGTAACGCCACAGGTACTGAACACTTTTCGCCAAACACCTCTGTCCACACCTGGACTAACCTTATCAACACAAGAAGAGAGACAAATTCGTCAACACGAATAGAGATTCTGTTGTCACAGTAGTAACCTTGTCCACATCTGGACCCAAATTTCGTCAAACCACGAATACACAAATCCGTCCACGTCAGGACTCACATCTCAACAACACAGGAATAGAACTTTGTCCATGTTAGGACGCCTGTTTCGTCAACACGAAGAAATCTCAATTAAAACTTGTCCACGTCAGGACTCCACCTGCCGTCAACACGGAAAATCTCGGCGACTTCGCTGGGGATGACTCGTCTGCATTTCATCAGCACGAGGGGATCCTATCAACATAGGAATGAATTGTCCACGTCAGGAATAAATCGTCCACGTTAGGAATAAACTTTCCACGTTAGGAATAACTTTCCCATGTTAGGAATAAATCGTCCACGTTAGGAATAAACTTTCCACATTAGGAATACATCGTCCACGTTAGGACTAAACTTTCCACGTTAGGAATAACATCGTCCACGTTAGGACTAAACTTTCCACGTTAGGAATAACATCGTCCACGTTAGGACTAAACTTTCCACGTTAGGAATAACATCGTCCACGTTAGGACTAAACTTTCCACGTTAGGAATAACATCGTCCACGTTAGGACTAAACTTTCTACGTTAGGAATACATCGTCCACGTTAGGACTCACACCTTGTCTTGATTTGTCCACGTCAGGACTCACATCTCGTCTTGATTTGTCCACGTCAGGACTCACATCTCGTCTTGATTTGTCCACGTCAGGACTCACATCTCGTCTTGATTTGTCCACGTCAGGACTCACATCTTTGACCCGCTGAGGAAATAAAGCTTGTCCACGTCAGGACTCACGCTTCTTGTCAACCCGAGGAACTATAAACTTGTCCACGTCAGGACACACATTCCATCAATACTAAGAAATCGAAACTGTCCACGTTAAGACTAGCACATCTCGTCAACCCGAGGAAATAAATCTGTCCACGTTAGGACACCCATTTCTCTAGCACGAAGAAATCCCATCAATATAGGAATAAATTGTCCACGTCAGGACTCATATTTCGTCAACGCGAGGAACTCCTATCAATATAGGCAATAAAATTTTGACGACTCCGGGGAAATACTCCTGTCAACCAGTAAGAAAATACATCCGTCTGTTCCTACGGGAAGATACTCTGAATACAGTTTTGCTTATCTCCACAGTAACTAACTCCATTGGTCCCAACCCACAAACCTTTTAGCACTGACGTGACAGCGACTTTGAGGCGGACTCTACTGGGGATATTTGGAAACCAAACTACCGGACGCCTGCTCTGATAACCGGCGGCAGCCTCTGAAATTCTGATTCATGAAACCCTTTGATGCTGACGTAACAACAAATTTGAAGAAAATGATCCGCTGGCCGGACTAGAGAAACTTCAACAAGCAACTCTGGCGGGGAAAACAAGAGAAATTTAACCTAATAACTCTGTGGGGAAAATAGTAAGATGAACCGTATCATCACACGTCTCACGGTGAGACCTCGAATGTCTGGTAATAGATCTGAGCCAGAACTCCATACTCCTATTAAGAAAACACACCTGCAAGCAAAAGGTTAACCAACCTGATTTATGTTTCAAAAATGCGTATGTTTGAAAATGGCGTAATGCTCCATTCGACATGGAAATGCTACATGTTTTTTATTTGGTGGATGCAAGTATGACACTATATGCCGATGCAAATGCAGACTCGAACTGCTGGGCTACAGAAACCGCTTCAGCAAAATAAATGCTGAAGACAACGCCAACTCCGCTGGGGGTAACCAGGTGCCACAGAATTATTCCAGCAAAATAAATGCTGGAAGGGTGAAGCCAACTTTGCTGAGGGATAATTGAATGCGCCAATCCTGATTGGACATCTGCTGGGGAGTGAACGGGTATCACACGGTATTCCGACAAAATAAATGCCAGGACACACAGCCAACTCTGCCGGGGAGAGTCTTAATCTTCGAGTTCCACGGGGAGGAAAGAGAACACTTGCTGAAAAGAGAACTCCGCTGGGGATGGAACGATTCTCTTGGGGAAAATCAACTGACTCTGCTGGGGGAGAGTAAATGACCCTACTAGGAAGGGTAGACTGTCTAAGTACAACTTACGAGTTGGAAATGTTAATCTTCTGAGGCTAAACCACTCTGCTCGGGATGCACTGTCTGAATACAGCCTCCGATCTAGTAATCGCCAAACTGCTGAGGATAAACGACCTTGTTGGAGAATGTCCTTTGGATAAGCTGCAACTAGCTGGGGAATTCGATTCTTCTTTGGTAAGGGACATTGTTATCTTGGAAGCGCGACCTGCGTGGGGATCGAGTCTTTCCGTTACAAGCTTCTAGTCAGTATTGCAGTCTTTGGATCGTCCACTTCCTCGGAACTCCGCTTCGGGGATACTAACATGCCCCAGTCTGTATTCTTGAATACTTCTTCTCGAAAGGAAATCCTAGTCAGGACTCTATCTTGAAATAGCTTGCCCCTGAATCTGCAACAATTTTGGAATGGACCCTACAGTCTTTGTATCCTGACGGTCAGACCTGAATTGCTTCTACATTTCGAACCTCGAAGAGGTATTTCAACAACATAACTTTCGTGCTTCTAGGGTGACCTGCCCCGGTCTCGCAATAATCCTTTGCCCCTGATCGACTGATTCATGGAGCAGTGCCCATAGCCGCGAGAGATTTGCCAAATCTCGACCTAATTGCCCTAGATGAACTGATTCTCGAATGTACGACTTTACTGGGGATAAACGAACGTGCCAAATATGGTTGGACTTCTGTATATCCGTGGTGGGTCATACACGCCTGATGCTGGACAATATCCGGTCTAAATTCACGGCTTCTAGTAGAAGGGTCACGATTTCCCGCCATTCGTCTCAAACTTGAAGATCGGCTGAATCTGCTCAAGTAGCTCTGAGTAATTCTGATGACACTGAGAAGAACAATTCTTTCGCCTCTGTTATGCCCTGGCCTGCAGGAGCCTCTGTGGGATAGTCTGAAAATCTGTACCCTGATGGTTTGATAGCATTCTGAACTTCCGCGAGATACTTCGAATCGAACGTCTTTCGAATAAAGACATAATCCCTGCACTCTTGGGATGGCATGCCCCTATCTGTAATGACTTTGCCTCAATCTGGTTTTCGGAAAAACTCACTCTGAACCGAAAGCACCTTGCTACAATACGACCTTGCGGTGGCTTACCCCGGTGTTTCCCTTAACTCAACAACTATCCCCATCGTGACTTGCCCCTGAACGAGCGGTGAGCGACTTAACCTGCCCTGATCAAACATAGCATTCTGGATAACTGCCCCTGATTGGCTCTCGAGAAGATTCGCTTCTGATCAAACTTCTGCCCCATAATCAACTGATGCTTCGGGACTTTTCCTCAGACTAATTGATTCCGAACTCTCTGAAAGTCAATGCCCCAGATTTACAGGGTTTCACAACATACACCATTCTGATCCAGACTGTTGAATTATTTAATCTTGTTCGATTATTCCCTGTTGGAATTTCCTTCGTGTCAACTACTGACCTGCAAGTAAAATTGTTCAGTCCCGAATGGTAATTTTAATGCAGTGTTCATGCAAATTTTGAAAATTTTGTGTTGTCACTCATTTATGTGTCATGATTGTGAGTGACGAATGAACCTAAGTTCAAACGTAGTGCTGTTTTGATCAGTGAAAAATACAACAAGGAAATGACTAGCAAATCAAGAAGGAGTCAGGTTACTCAACCTTATCGTAGTGCGCTTTCAGAATAAACCCTGCCTCAATTAGGTCTTTTAAGGGTTGTATCGTGGCCGGGTTCACGGTTCGTGAAACAAAGGATATTTGGCTCAAATTATGTTTTGTACCCACCCCTTCTACGTGATGATCTCCGATCCTACAGTTCAGTTAACATGGCTCGAGCGCTCGCCTCTTCGAGAGGTATGTTGAATGGTAAGGACCATGGATAAGGAACTCACAAGGTTTCGGAGTGACAGTTACTCCTTTTTCGTTTTCGATGTCTGTATACACGACTTTGTCTTTCATTGGGGATCTATTTTTTCCTATCCCTTCTTTTTCATTCTTTTTGATTCCCTAATTTTTGCCTAGACTGACTCCTTTTGAGCTCTTTTCAATTTTTCTTTTTGAAGTCCAGCGGGATGCCCTGATTTTTGCCTAAGTATTAACCTTCCAGCTTTTTCTTTCTTTTTACTTAGCGGGCTTTCTTATTCCTTTCTTTTGGAACAAATTCGTGTGACACTGGTTGTCTTGATTGCTCCGAAAGGATTGTAACTGTCTCATTCCTGATTGGTGAGGTTTACCCATTGTGGTTGACGAAGTACAACCTCTTGAGAGGTATAAACTGTAATTGGTCCTCGAAAGACGATACTCCTCTGTAAGACTTGAATGCTCGGTCAAGCTAACTGACAACTACCCTGCCCCGGGTTAAGATGTGAGGGTTTGAAAAGTCCGAAAAACTTCTGCTTCCTGGCTCGAAGTGGTTAACAAGGGACTAACTCCTTATATCTCCAGTGTTTGGGGATTTGAAACAATGCCTTGTACGTCATCGGCAAGGTTTTATCTGAAAGCATACGATCATCGGTTATGAGTATTCAGTTTCGTCATCCTCCCTCCAATCTTTGCTAATCATAGTGATAAAGTGGAGTAAATAAAATGCAAGTCTCAATGCAATGCAATAAATGAGCGACAGCGACATGATTAATTCAGAAAAATGCATAGTCACTTTATCAATATTACCATTCGAAACATACAATGTTTAACAGCAAGTAGTAACTAACCGAAAAGAAACTACAAATGTAAATGATAAAAAAGTCCGAGGACTGCCAATGCTGAGGGTGCCCTCCTGTCTGGACCATTGGCTTCTTGAAAAGGACCCTCTGAATCTACGAGCTTAGACAGCTGAGAGGTTGGCATGAACAAACAAAACTCCTTCTGGAAAGGAAATGTACTCTTGGTCGATCAACTGTTGTACTTTTGCCTGAAAAGCTTTGCAATCTTCGGTTGAATGCCCCAGAGATCCACCATGGTAACCACACTGAGTATGGGGATTGTACCCTGGAGGGTAAGGCTCTGGCACGAGCTTAAGAGCTTTAGGTTCCACCCAAGAACTCTGGATCAAAGATGGTAGCAGCTGGATATACGGCATAGGCACTGGGTGAGAAGGAGCTTTCCTTCGTTCCAAGTTGTTACGAGGCCTGTTCTGATTCTGACGCTGATTCTGATAACCTCGACCACAAGTTCGCTGCTTCGCAATGGAAGTGACATAAGGTTCCTGATATGGTGCCCGAGGCACGTCTGTCTGTTCAGTATAACAAGCCACAGGAGATACTGATTTCTGATAAGATGAAGAACCAACAAAATTTACTGATTCGCTTCGAGGATATTCAACCTTTGGCATGACTGCATTGATCACAACTCCTTCTTCATTCTGATAGTTATAAAGAGATTCAGCTTCACTAGCCTGACTGTTTGACGTAACTCCAAGCATTCTTTCGAGGTACAGGCTCTCCAGGGGGTGTACAAACATGCTCATTAACTCTCGGTCTAGGAGCGGCGACTTCACTCTGGCAGCAAATTCTCTCCATCTCTGAGCATACTTCCTGATAGGTTCATTGTTCTCTTGAGACAGTTCTTGCAGCTGCATGCGATGGGGAGCTATGTCTAGGTTATAATTATACTGCTTCAGAAAGGCTCTGGCTAAATCCATCCATGATCGAATCTGATTTCTCTCTAACTGCATATACCAACTCAGAGATGCCCCAGTCAGACTATCTTGAAAGCAGTGAATCATCAGCTTGTCGTTATTCACGAATGAAGTCATTCTCCGGCAGAACATCATCAAATGTTGCTTCGGACAGCTATCTCCCGTGTACTTCTCAAATTTCGGCACTTTGAACTTATAAGGCAACACCAGGTCAGGAACCAAACACATGTCTGCAGCATTCAGGTTAGCAGCATCTTTCACCTTCAAAGCTTTCATCCCTTCTTCCAACGCTCGGAGTTTTCTATCCGTCTCAGGAGCTCTTGGATCTTCGGTCCTGGCTATTGGAATATCTCTTCGGTAATTCATCCCAGGGAAAACAACACCTTGATTGTTAACAGGAGGAGGACGTTCATTTCGGGCAACAAACTGCTCATGTCGATCTCGGTCCTCAACAGAAGGTTGTACAACTTGGTCTGCAGTAACGTTGTTCGCTTGCGGGAAGTCTTCCATAGAATCATACAGAGGGTTGGACGTCATAGTGAACCCTGTCAAGGTATTAGGGGACTGGAAATTGCCTTCAGACATAGCTACCAATAATCTTCAGCTGACTTCAATGCTCGATTCTGCTCAAATCTACTCAACCCCCAGGTCGTCTTCTGACAATCAACAGCTGGATCAGAACTCTGGCTAACTGGAGGATGATATGCAATATGATGCAACACTGTTATGCACATGATATGCAAGATGCAGCAAACAACGGGACCACAGCCCCCACACAAATCGGAATACTGCTGCGCTGCTGACGGAGTACGTTCGCTCTGAAGAGAAGACCAAAATAACGGGTAGGTTGGAAGTCAAGGTTCCTGCAAAAAAACCCTCTCACTCACAGGTATGGACCTAAATCTGTCAAGGTACGGCATCCTATGCGGTCGTCAGCGTCACAGACGTTCAAAACTGACGATACGATTCCCAGAAGGAGTGGCATCATCAAGTCTTGAAGAGGCCTCACTTAGCTAACTTCCAAATGATCGGTTCCCAGAGTCGACAATCCACCTAACCAGCAACCCGAGCCACCCAAAGGGTGGGACAAGAGGCCAACCAGAAGAACCTCGTCTGAGTGTAGATTTCGTGGGACACTAATACAAGCAAAGCCGGTACACGCCCACTAATTTCTACTCTAAGTCTAAGGTGCACTCAAGCCCAGGTCCGGCTTATCTCTCAATCATAGAACACCCGTCACACCCCAATAGCACAACAACAACAGATAATATCAATAAATAAACCCAATAGACAAGCAAACAAGCGCTAGGATTGACTCTCTTAGGGGACGTTGGATCCCACATGCATAAGGAACTATCGCAGTCCTTAGCAGCCAGGGGACGTTGAATCCCCAGCAGAGTCGCCAGCTATCGCTACTGCGAAAATCGGCGCCGGCTGAACAGAAGAGTCGCCACCGTGCGTTATTTATCCTGACGGAGGGAAAGGAAACGCTCGAGGTAAACCTACCGCAAAACGGGGAAAGGAATGGTCATCGCAACCAAATCCTGGATTTGGGAGTCGGTTACGCAAGGGGAAGGTATTAGCACCCCTCACGTCCGTCGTACTCGACGGGATCCACGCTTGCTTGGTTTGTCTAAAGGATGCAAAAACAATCTATCTACGGCTGTTAAATCTAAACGGAAGGGAATTGACTCGATAGAGCGTCGCACTCTATGCCTACGTATTCTTAAGAGAGAAAGTCAGAGTCAACGTAGTTCGGGACTACGGGGAAATTGGCTCGCCAAGACTTCGCGTCTTGTGCCTACGTACTTCCACACAGCATGGAAGATCAGAGCTTACGTAGTTCAGGCTAACTACGGCTAGGCTGGGTGTTCTCACACAGCAGTGAGAAATTAAACTGGTTTTACAGGTACGGGAACCTATGGGAATTAAAGCTACGGTCTGGTCTCAAATGCACTCGGGCAAGAGAAAAGGATAACAATCAGTCGTCAGCGGGAAAGTCTCGATCGCACAGTAGCGAGAGAACAGAAGGTTAGTTGTTAGTGTGCTCGCTAGGATATCGCATCCTATGCCTACATATTCTCGTCTGGTACGAGAAATCAGAGCAGCTGTAGTTCAGCTACTTTCGGGACCACAGCTTAAATCTCATTTTATTAATCTTCTGAAAAATGGTTACAATGATTGAATACTGAAAAATAAACTCCTAGAAACTATCCTGGAAAAAATCAAATGGAAAATAGTCCCCTAACAAGTGGACCTTTAAAAAAAACTACCTCTAAAAGGGCAAAATAAACTCTATGAAAAATGTACTCTAAAAAATATTAAATCTACAAACTAATATTTTTTACTATCTTTTTCATACTTCTATTTTCTTTTTCTTTCTTTTTCAATATTCTCTTCAAATATTTTTCCCATATATCTATTTTTTCTTTTCATATTTCTTTTCTTTTTTCAAATATACTCTTTTCCCTTTCTTTTTTCAAAATGTTTTTTCATGTATTTTTTCTCTTTTCTTTCTATATAAAGAAAAAAACTAATGGAAAGAATATAAAAGAAAACAATAAAAAAAGAAAATAAAAAAAGGGGGGTACAACTGTTACAAGGGGAATGAGGCAGCAAAAAGGAAAAAAACTGGGCCCAGCCCAATAAGGAATTCAGAAAAAAAACTGGGAGGGGGGTGCTGGCCAAGGACGGAGGGTAAACCAGCAAAAATAATGAATTGGGCTAAGGCCCATCGCAAACTTCATCAGCCAAAAAAAAGAAACAGGGATGAGGTGTGAACAAGAAACATGGGGGGTATGATCCAAAATTCGTTGGGCTTGAGGCCCAAACTCCCCCCCCCCCCCCCAATCCATCTCCCTTCTCCCATTCCACACTTCAGAAAAAACTAGAGCCCTAACCCTAGCTCTCTCTTCTCTCCGCCGCCGCCTGTTACTGTTCATCTCTCTCCATCTGAATCCTTCAACTCTTGCTCCTATATCCCTCATCTCAGTCTTTCTCTGATCCACTACCTGTATTCTTCCCCACTCAAACAAACATCTACATCAACAAATTAAAACTCAAAGCACACAGTACTAATCTTGCTTGATGATCTCGGAGGAACTCCTCTTTAGAAATGTTGAAGGTCTCTGAAGAACAAGGCTCTTGATGTTGCTGGCGATTTGAAGATGATGTTGGTGTGAGGAACGGAAGAAGAACTTCTGATAATCCTGGGAGTTTAATCGGGGTCGAAGAATGAATCTGGGGACGATAATGATGCGTTTTAAAAATGTTGATGAAGATCGCTGGCGATTTATGAATCTGATGACGATTGCATGCGATTCTTGAGGAAACCTTGAAGGTTCTGGGAGCGTCATGATGGATCTGGAGAATTTGGATGATGAACCAGACGAAGTTCTTGACGATTATATGAAGAATCTGGAAAAAAAGATGAACGGATGAAGGTTTTCTGGAGTTTTGCTTGAATGTTCTTGAGGAGTGATGAACACGGATGAAAGTCTTTGAAGGTTCGCTGAGGATCCGTGGATCTTGATGAATGGATGAATATGGAAGTGAAACTGGAAGAACGAACTAGGATTAACACATGAAGATGATGATGAATTTTTCGGTGGATGTTTGAATGTTGAAGAATTCTTGGTGAGATGAAGTTGATGAACGGTGTTGAATGTTCCATGAAGATCGATGAAGATCTTCTAGAAAATCTGATGAACGTTCAAGATCTGGAAAATCTGGATCTGGTATGATGTTCTTGATGATGATTCCGGCGGCGATCTGGTGATCATTGATGATGAAGATCGGTCGGAGAAGAAGATGATTGGAGAAGAGGATGCATTTCTGGACTTTTTTCAGTTTCCGGCGAGGTTGGATGGTGGTCAGAGGAAGTTACGGTCGCCGGCAATTGGTAGTTGCGGTGGTTGCATGGCCGCCGGCCATGCAACCGGCGAGGCTTAGGCGAGAGTTGGGGAAGACAAGTGGCGGTGGAGATGGGGTGCATGCGTGCCACGTGTGGCTGAGAGATCTATGTGTGCGATTCTGAAGATGGAAAAAATGTGATGTGGCTAGCTCTACGATCCACACGTGGCTGACTTTATATCGGGCTGGCAAGGATTTTTTTGGACAGAAATTCTGGGCCTCCCACAAAAATGGACTCTGGGCCCAACGAATGATGCAATAAACCCCAAAAAAAACTGAAATAAATGGACTAGTTAACACCTGATTAAATGCAATTAAGACTAAAACTACCATTAACTAATTGATACTCAATTAACCAAACCGAAATTAAAACTCCAATTAATGAACTAGCTGAGAATTAAAACGGTAATTAACAAATCTAATCTAATTAATAGCATCAATTAAAATCTAATTAAAATCTAACCAATTAACCTAGATTAAACAAAACCATTAATCCTAAACAATTAATATTCTAACTAATAGTATATGATTAAATCTAAAAATCTAATTAACATCTAAAAATTCATATTCAACTAATAGAAAAAAACTGTTAATCTCTATTAAAACTTGTTTAAAATCTAGAAAAATGATTTATTCCTAAATCAATTATCTATTAATATCTATTAAAAATAAAAGAAAAAACTCCATTAATTTCTATTTAAAAACCTATATAAAAAAAATGTTATATTAAAACGATTAAAATTCTATTAAGAAAAACTACTTAATATCTAAAAAAATTTATTCTAAAATCTATTAAAAACAATTTATAAATCCTAAAAACGATTTAAAACTATTAAAACTATTAAAAACATTTATTTAAATTCTAGAAAATCTATAAAACCTATTTAAAATCTACAAAAGGCTATTAAATCCTAAAAATGCAGACAAATGCAAATAATCAACATAAAAGAGAGCGCGAGACCAGATCGAAGTGAACAGTAAACCCGGACACCGAGAATCTCCAAAATCACTGCGTGAGCTGAGAAAACCCAGGAAGCGCGCGACTTCCCAAAATAACCTCCGATTACCCGAACCAGTCTGCGATACCTGAAATGCGACAGCAGGGCTGTAATCCCGATAAAATCACCATGATTGAGAAAATGCACTATATGCAGTATGTAAATGCTAATGCGAAATGCGTCGAAACATCGAGCCAAATACGGGACCCGGTTGCTCAAATTTTAGGGTGCAACAATTAACACCCCTCACGTCCATCGTACTCGACGGGATCCACGCTTGTTTTCTATCTAAGGGTGTGTTATTATATCTACTCTAAAGGTCTGGGTTAAAAAGAAAAGAAAACAACTTGGCAAAGTATCGCACTTTATGCCTACGTATTCCCGTCTGGAACGAGAAATCAGAGTCAACGTAGTTTGCCTAACTACGGGTAAGGAGGGGAAGGTTGCTCGCCGAGATATCGCATCTCGTGCTTACGTACTTTCATACGGCATGAAAGATCAGAGCAAACGTAGTTCGGGCTACGAAGGACACAAGCTTGTCTGACAGTTTTTTATCTCCTTAAGAAAGGGTTTTCCAGATTAAAGGTCCAAGAGGACAAAACAGAGTTTGAATGTTTGTTTGAGTTTTTTTACGAAAGAAATGTTTTTTAGTCTGTTTGTAACTTATACTGCACTAAAGACTTGTGATTTGAGAGTGACTACGTCGCATGTCACCCTAAGGGTACCATACTAAGCAGCCAGATTACTGAAGAGTGACCCTCCAGCAACCTTTTCTCAAATAGCTTAAGGCTCGTAGCGTACAGTACGTGTTATCCTTATTACTGTGTTTTTTTTGAATTGTTTTGAGATGAGAAGAGAAAACCCTAAAACTATGGTTGAAAGGGGAACTAACCTAATGTTGTCATGCATGGTTTACAAACCTAATGTCTGTCATAATTTCCTCTTGCACAGAGGAAATCAGAGATCCTAGGGGATAAATAGCAAAAGACAGCAAGCAAATACAGTAAACAGTAAACATGTGTGCAATGCAGCAATACCATTGAGGCAAGAGAGAAAACAATAGGAAAGAGGAGACAAGCTCCACCTCAAACCTAGAGGTAATCAACACAATTAAACAGACAATACAGAGAAAAGACAAAAGACTCAGGGGAGGCAGCTCAGGCAGCAGTATCAGACTCCTGCAACAAATAACAACAACAGCTCTAAACAGCAAAAATTGAAAGACAACAAAGTTCACAACAAGGGCTTCATCTTCAAGCAAGCTTCTCTCTTCAATCCCCATCAATCTTCAAGCTCCCACAAGCACACTCCAAGAGGAGGATTAATCATCAAGATCAAGTTATAATGTTAAAGAACTTAATGACAACCAAAGGAAATCACTAAGAACTCAACATTGCAAATGAAAGGTATCCTCGAAGTTCTACTCACTTAGGCATACCACTCATCCATCCTAAGGAGAGATGGAGCTTCCCAAGAAGGACTTTGTGTCATTGGATAGAATGGAGGCAAACAATGCACTCCATGTTTGAAGAAAGACTCAAAACTAGGTCTAAGGCACTTCCTAAAACCCTAATTCTTTGAACTCCTAAACAAAAGCTCCACAAGAGGAAAAACCTTCAACTCCAAGCTCCATTCCTCAATCTCAAGTATCTTCAATGAATCCAGAAGCTCCAACAAAAAGAACTCAAGCTCAAACCAACTCCAAGGCATCCAACCAAGCCAAACAAACCAAAGCACTCAAGAGAGGAATTCATAAACACAAGCCATTTGCAAAATACAACAAAAATATAAAATCAAGATGCAAAAATCTAATAAAATTCCTAGGGGAGCATGAATGTTTGAACAACCTAATGTAAAAATATTGAAGCTTAAATAAACTCCTAAGTTATTTAAACAATTCCTACATTGCGATAGGTCAAGGAAATCCACAAGTTTGGGAGGGTCCTATTCTCAATACCTAAAATAGATCCTAATATTGTTCTAAAATCCAAGAAAAATTCTAAGGGAACATACATGTCTACTCTAACACATATTAAAAAATCAAAGCCAAACTCTAAACCAAATGAGAGAACTAAATTCCACAAACCAGATGGTTAATTATGCCGAAATAAAGGATAAAATAAAATGAAAAAATCACATTAAATTGAAAAATGCATGAAATTGCATTTGGTTAATCTCATAAAATCACAAATTCCATAAGGATCATGAGGATATTTTTAAAATAATTTTGTGATCAAAATTGGAATTTATATGATTTTTGGAATAACAATGCAATTAAAATAAAGAAAATGAAATAAAAAATGAATTAAAGCTGAGATAAAACACATCCTTTGGATCAGCAAGCCAGTCAACGAGTCAATGCACATCCAGCGCTCCTCATGATGCCACGCAATTTAATGAAACGATAGTGTTTTGGATTAAAACTCACCACTCTCAGATTAAAACACAGGCGTTGGATCTGATCTGAAGTCAAAGGTCAAGGCCAGATCCTGTGGTCCAAACATCATCTTCTCCAATTCTCAGGCAGGCCAGGTGGAGATCAGGGATGGTGGTTGGTGGTGGCCGGAGAAGACTCCGGTCGTCTTCTCCGGCGAAGGTCCAGGTTCAGGCAACCAAAAATGACAAACAAAAAACCAAATCCACTCAGTTTTTCACGTACATTCCAAATACATCATCAAAATCATCCAATTCTCAACACATAATCAAACACGAAGCAAAGTTCAGAAATAACATCTTCAACAAATTTCATTAAACTCAAAATTAATGATATAGATCTCTTCATCTCATTGCGTACATCAACCAGATCTGAACATCTAACATTAAAACCTTATGAGTCAAGAGATTCAAGTCCAAACAGATCAGCTATGTTATCTTCAATCATCACCAATTGAGTTCAAATCAAGCCTAAAATGATCTATGTCATGTCTAGATCCTAACCACAAGTTCAAATCTAACTGAATCATGCTAAATCATGTTGAATTTTAAGAAGTGCAAACCTGGTATAGATCTTGCAACAGAGGTATCTAGAGATCGTGTCTTGCCTTCAAATGCTCCAGATAGCTTCAATGATCCACAAGGAAGAGACTGCACACCGTAATTTGGCTTGAATTGGCTCCAAACTCAGAATCCGATTTCAAGTTGCAGTTGAGAAAATTTTCTTGCTCTTTCTTGCTCTGGCGCGAAATGATGCTCAAAATTGATCTGAAGTCACTCTAATGGATATATATAGAAGAGTTTCATGGGCCTATGGATCCAAGTTGAAGCCCAAATCCGTGTATCCAATTTTCTGATTTTTCCTTCAAAATTCAATATGACAGTCATGCCTTGCAAGCTTGGCAGTGGTTCTAGAATGTTCTCACACCTTGCACATATCATTTAGAGTGAGTTTGGATGAAGAAATTGGCCTGAATTGCCTTGTGCATTGATTTGGATATGTGACTTGTTTATGAAGTAACAACATGCTATCTCTCAAAACTTGAACTAAACTCCAAATTCTGGTATTGCCAATGATCTTAGAATGCAATTTCCAATCAAAAAACGCACTTACTTGCTTGGTTTTGGTTTTGTAAAACAAAATTCCATTTTCCCTTCCTTTTCATATTTGAAAATTCTTCATTTTCAAGCCACTTCAAATGTCTTTTTGATATGAGCCAAAACAAACTATCATGACCATTTGGTTGCACTCAAAACATCATTCCAAGCAACTTTTATGTTGAGCAATTTTCCATTTGAAGCTTGCAAGTTGGATATTTTGGCCCATGCTAGAAAATGACCTATAATCTCACTTTCCCAAAATACCCCTGGTTTGTAAGCCTTATAACTTGAGTTCTACAAATCAGATGGATGACTTCTAGTACAATTTAGAAAGCTAAGATTATGAGGAACAACTTTCATTTTGGCCAAAAGTTCAAGTGAAAACTCTTTCTAGGTCAAAAGTTGCTTGGAAGTCAAGTGACTTTCACAGATAAATTTCATATTCATCTGGTGACCTGTAACTTGTCTGGATCATAACTTGAGTTCTACAAATCCAATGGAGGACTTCTAGTACTCAAATTAAAGGTATTGATATTCTATACAAGTTTCAGGTTGGCCAAAGATCCATTTGAAACTTGTATCTTGACTTTTGTGGCTTTGAAGTTAGGCACTAAACAGGGTAATTTGCACTGAAACCCTAATTTAGCAACTTCCCACATTCTTGATTCTTCTTGATTTGATCTTGGCACAACAGCACAAATGTCTTAACATATCCTTCCATGAACTCCATGACCTTAAAGTAGGCTTGAATGCTTTTCAATTGCATAATTGACCTAGGGTTGACCCAGATGAAACCCTGATTGTCTGCACTTCAACTGTGGCTCTTGCACTTGAATCAATGACTTGATTTAGCTCCAACATGGATCTCTAGGAACTCCATGAGCTCTATGCACATCTCATATTCACACCTCATGCTTCACATCCCATTGATGGTCTTCAACTGATCAGGACCTCCCACCACCTCCTGATGACTTGGATGACTTCTCAAGCTTGGATAGGATTTCTTGCTAGGATTCTCTTGATAATAATCACACTTGATCCCCTGTTGGATGAATGATATGCCATGATATGAAAATGATAGAACTATGCAAAATGATAATGCAGTGAAACATAAACCAGGTAAAATATATTGAGCAAATTTTGGGGTGCAACAGATTGCAAACCCATTGTATGAAGTAAAATTGAGCTACCGTGTCGTATAACCAAGCAAGCCCGAAAACACCTCCTGGCCCTTTACGCGAATTTACCTACATGGCACCCCTTGAGATAGAAGTACGCCAAGTAATGGTTAAGAGGCTTCCGCGTAGAAATCGCTCAGACTCAGTAGTGACAACCGCAACCGACAGTCAAAGTAGCCATAGCATATAATGTGAAGGTCAGAAGTTCAGCAGAAGAAGAATAAACAAGAAACTTCAGCCCTTAGTTCAATTCATCATCGGGCGTAAGTTCGAGCAGTCGAAAGGGTGACAACCGAAGCTGTCGCCGACTCCCTACCGAGCATCAAACAAACTAAAAGCAAATTCATCATAGGCAACAGTAACAAGCCAACACGGTTCAGACCGTCAAGTCATCATCACCATTGAACCTTTCTCGCCATTGGCATACGACCGACAACCTCCAAACTTAAGGATGAACCTTGAAAGATGGAGAGGAAAAGTCATTTTACTTCCAAACAGCTCAAGAATTCACCATAATAAAATCAAAACAACAACATTTATCAGAACCAAGCATCTCAAGACTAGTTACAAACACAGGCTGCAATCAACACCAATCACAAACAGGTAGCAAGAAACATCAGTTACAAGCATCACAGCAGGACAACATCAAGAATCTCAATTCACCATCTGCGACATCAACATCAATTATTCACCACCAAAGGCAATTTGAGGTTAAGGAAGGTTTTTAGTCTCAGCCCTCAGATCTTAACTCATCATTGGGAAAAGCTCGAGTAGCCAGGAGGATAACGAGGAGACTCATCGTCAACTCCCTACCGACTCGAAAGCATCAACGTACGTTCAAAAACAACAGCGTCAACTACAACCCTATCTCAACCGCAGCATAAGATCAAGCAAGTATCTGAACTCATATGAGGCTCCCTGCGAGAAGAAGAGGAAAAGAAGTATTAATGCGAAAGTCAACAAGTAACAAAGATTATTAATTACACAAAGTCAAGCATCGCAAATCAACACGGAAGATGAAAGATTTGAACTTCCCAAATCAAAACCGACATCTCTCCAACAAAATCAGAAAGATTTAATTGTTGGTTCCCAAAATTACTTAGTGAATCAGACAAGCCCAGACGAAATAGGAAGGATTCGAGCAAGCCATCATTATTATCATACAAAAATCAACAGATTGGGAAATTTTTCAAAACATCTTCAATGGAGGCCCAACAAATCCCCCTATAAAAAGGACAAGGAAAATCCATTCAGGAGATCGGAAGAAATCACCGAAGGAGAAGTAGCATCACGCTCAGAGTCCAACCAAGGAAGCCGTCACCGCCGTGAAACTCAGATTGCTCACAAGACTCATCACCGCCGGATGAAAGGAGAGAACGAGATCGTGGATTGCCTAACAATCTCTCCGCCACCATCTTCCGGCCGCCGTCAACTCTTGTTCTTGGGTAAAAGAACTCTTTCCTTTAAAATACTTTTGCATGTTTGATTTGTTTTGATTTGTAGGATAAACAAAGGCATCGTGAAACCAGAGACGGAGGGAGATGATGGAATGACATTCGAAAGAAGAGATCGGCGATGAGAAAACGAAGAAGACGAAAGAAGAGTTTGGGGATTTAGGGATTTGATCCCGTTGAATTTTTTTTTGTTTTTTTATTATTTGTTTATTATTTAATTTGCAATCACTCCATATTCGTTGTCCATTATTTAGAGACCGTGCACCTCACACCATATCACCACACACATCACCTACTGCACGATCCAACGATCCGTATTCGCTGTCCACCGTAAGCCTCTCCCAGCACACCTCACCCAATCACTCGCCTCCCTTAATTAATTCCAATTAAACCATTTTCTGCTTTATTAATCAAATAATCCCAACCTAATTAATCTAATTAGATTAACCTTAAATCTTTTTAAATTAACTAATAACCTTTTTAATTAATTGGTCTATTTAGTTAATTTTCTTCTTTTTTGATGTAATTAACCTTTGACTAGTTTTCTTTATTTTAACAATACAATTTATTTAACCACCTTTAATAATTTACTCCACCATTTTTATATTTCCTTAAAAACAAAAATAATTTTTTCTTTTTGATGAGGGCCTATTCCTTCATAATTTAAAATAATCTATTATTTTGAAACTTTTATTTTATAAGGAAGTAAGTTAATAATTTATACTCACTTGTTAAGTTTTTTTAAAAACCTAAGAAAACTTTTTTCTCTGAATCACTTGCTTATTTTATGTCTAATTAGCAACCTAAATTTTATTAAATAAATAAAATTAATCCCTTAAAATAATTTCTCTTAAAATAATCTTACTAGTAATACATCTAATATAATCTTCTTTAAAATCATTCTAAATCAACCTTTTATACGAACAATCTCACCGAATAGGATATAATCCCTAACTAGTTATAGCTTTTTCTTACAAATAAATTCACTTAAAATAAACAATCCTAAAACAATTCAACCCTCCCTTAAAACTAACTCCGCCTAAAATCAATCCAAACGTGCACGCTTGCGTCTCCACTCGATTATTCACATATTCACTTTCACTCACTTAGCGCTTTCATGCGTTTGTGTATGGACTTATTTATCTGCTTTTATTCTATCCGCAATTTATATTTATGATATTTATTCTATTGCAGTGCATAAATGTCAAAACGAAGTATCTGCGCATAACCTAAACAATTGTGTGTATGCATCTCATCTGCATCATACTCCCCATTGATCCTTGATCCCATTCAAGTCGATCTTCTAAGTTTAGATCCTACCCCATAAGGAGGACCTTTTATCTTTACAAATTAGACAAACACACTCAACAACTCAATTCAAACTATTCAAACATATTAGAGAATAAGATGTTAATCATCTTAAGCGAGATAAAACTCCTACCCCATAACAATACAATCAATTTTCCTACAAAGTTGTGGTGGTTAAATCAAGTAATCTCCCTTAAAATGACAACTCATCTTTTCTCCTAAAAATCAATCAATCAACTACCCTTATCCCGTAGGAACTTTGACCACAGTCAAAGATCTCCTCAAACCCTTTAAGGGAACTACAGATACTCTGATTCCACTCCCGTCAGGATATGTAGGCATAAGATGTGATATCTTATCGAGTATACTTAAAAATAAACCCCTAGGTCTTTTTACCAATAAGCAGATAAACCTTAGCATTAAACAAACATAAAACAAGAGGTTCCTGTAGAGTACTATATAAACTTAGGATGCTAGCACCTTCCCTAAGTTTAACTAACCCCTGAACCTATAACTCTCTAGCTTTTGCATTTGAATTGCATTGTGGGTAATTCGATCTTTTTCCCTTCCTTTGGACTAATTAAAGTTCGGTTGCAAATGAATTAAGATTCAAGCTCATCAATAGCTTGGTATCCAAATTTCACCGCGACAGAAATGGCGACTTCACTGGGGTTTCCTTTAGTGGGTTTCCCTAACTCGTTTTGTTTTATTTGTTTTCTTATATCTGCTTATTTATATATTTGCTCTTGTTTGCTTTTGGGATGATATCCTTGAGTGGTGACACAAAGTCCTACACCCGGACTTGAGTGAACTTAAGATAGGATAGGGATATGTTCGACGAGACTTATAGGGGGTTGAATCCTGACCAAGTTGACTTGAAAATCACGCTAAATTGAGGCCTTCTCGAAAGCTGTACTATTGAACGAGTTTTAATCATGAAAACATACACTATTTTCGATGTTAGAGCCTATGATATTGAGGACCGTAGTTACCTTAACCCCACTTTGGCCTTTATTAGGATGTAGTGCGAGGACTATAAGGGAGTACTCTCGAAATAGTTGCTACACGATGCTACACTCAAAAGGGGTTCTCTTAAGAATATTATTAACCACCAAGTAATTGAGAAGTTGATAATATCCGAAAGATGGACTAATGACTTTGGGAACCTTCTTAGAACCTTGTTCTGCAGGTACAATCAACCTTTAGTCCACATCCTTTGGGAATGGGTATACCCTTTGGCTTTATGCTCGTTTCAAACCTAGGACCTTCTGGTTTGTTTATCTTTGTGCATCTATGTGCTTACTTGTGTTTGTTGCATTCATAAAGCATCATACCGCATTGGACTTCATGGGATTCATCTTTGTTTATGAACATTGTAGGAAACTATGGATTCCAACAGAAGACACACTTTGAAATATACTTTTAAGAGTCCTAAATTGGGTGACCTAAGGAAGTTGGTAGCCTTGATTGAAGACCAAGACAAGTTCAAGAGCAAATATGGGAAGCTAATATCTTTATTAAGTCGCCAAGTGGATTAAGGACTCCTTTCCACCTTATTGCAGTTTTATGATCCGCTTTATCACTGTTTTACATTCCCAGACTTTCAACTATTACCTACATTAGAAGAGTACTCCTTTTTGGTTGGTTTACCTATCCTAGAAGAATCTCCCTTCCCTTTCTTGGAGAGCGACCCTGAGGAAAGAGACATTGCTAAGGCTCTTTATCTAAAGGTATCCGACATCAAGGGTAACTTAATTAGTAAAGGTGGTACTTTTGGTTTGACTACGGATTTCTTAATTAATAAAGCTATGTATTATGCTGATTATGTGAACAAGATTCCATTCGAGGCAATCTTCTCCCTACTTATTTATGGAGTGTTTCTGTTCCCAAGTTTTGAAGGGTTCGTCGACCTTAATGCAATTAAGATCTTTATGAAGAATAATCCAATGCCAACTCTTTTAGGTAATACTTATCATTCTGTGCATCTCCGAAACTTCTATGGTGGAGGGATGATCACCTGTTGTGTGCCCTTACTTTACAAGTGGTTTATTTTGCACTTGCCTAAGTCTAGTTCTTTTTCGAATCTCGATAAAGGGCTTTGGTCTCCGAGATTTATGGCGTTGACCCACCCAGACATTGATTGGTACAACCAAGCATATGATGGGACATTAATTATTGATGGTTGTGGGGATTTTGCTAATGTATCGTTACTTAGTTTTAATGGAGGGATCAGTTACAATCCGATTTTAGCTCGTCGACGGTTGGGATATCCGTTGAAGGAGCCACCTAAGAGTGTTCAAGTGGAGAGCATTTTCTTTAGGGATAACGAGGAACTTCAAGACAAGATTATGGCTGCATGGGAACATTTGCATAAGAAAGGGAAAGAAAGCCTTGGGAAACTTAATTGTGTGTCCTTAGAACCGTACCTTCAGTGGGTCAGAGAGAGAGCAATCAAGTTGAAAATGCCCTATTCTCGTCAGGATCCTATACCTCCGAGAAGAGAACCCACTTACGTCTTTATGTCCGAAGCTGAGAAGTTGGAGGTCGCTTTGAGGAAGGCGCAACATGAGTCAGAAGCATGGAAGAACAAGTATCAAGTGGTTGTTGCAGAGAATGCTTAACTCTAGAAACGGAATGATGAGCTTCAGAAACAAATACAGTTGAAGGATGAAGATTTACTTCCCCACAAGAAGAGGAAAGCTCTGGAGGATTTACTTTCCTCCGACCCTCAATGTACTATTTGGAAGTTGATTGTGGACAATCTCACCCGTGAGAAGACCCAGCTGGAAGAGTAGCTCAAGCAGCGGAATTCGAAACTTCCTTAGGGCTTTCATTAGCTTTTATTTAGCTATTTATTTCGGACTTTTAAAAGAATAATTATTTGTAATCCGTTTCAAAATTAATAAAAACATTTTCTTTCACCGCAATGTTTATAAATAATTGGAATCCCATGAAGTCCTACTCATCTTACATTGCATTCTTTTTTCTTTTGTCACTTCAAGAAACTCAATTTCATTTTAGAGGTATTGTAACCATGGACTTTAAAAGAGAAGTATTAAAGTACACTTTTCAGAGTCCTAACATTGAAAGCTTAAGAGAGCTAGCAGATCTTATTGATAACCGCCACGCTTTCTTGCTAGAATATGGAGGAGTTTTCTTTTTCCTCAAGCTCGAGATGAAAGAGGGACTGTTGGAGACCCTTGTTCAGTTCTACGATCCGCTATATCATTGTTTCACCTTTCCAGATTACCATCTAATGCCGACCCTGGAGGATTATTCTGAATTTTTGAGGATACCTGTGACTACTCGACCTGTGTTTACCGGATTGGAGGACACGCCTAGTGACCAAGAGATCGCAAATGCTACCCGTCTTAGCCTAGCAGACGTTCAAGCTCATTTAACCACCAAGGAAGGAGTCCTTGGATTTCCGACCGATTTCCTGATCGAGAAAGTTCGTTACCATGCTGAGAGAAAGGAAGTCCCGATAATGGAAGCTACCTTTGCCTTGTTAGTCTATGGGATTTTCTGGTTCCCAAAGATTGATGACTTTGTCGATATGGATGCAATTAAGTTGTTCATCCTCAAGAACCCAGCTCCTACTTTGTTAGCTGACACGTACCATTCAAACCACTCGAGGAATGCTGAAGGAGGAGGACATATTGTTTGTTGTACCACCTTGCTGTATTCATGGTTTATTGCTCGCCTAGCTTGGCATCCATCTGTTAGGAGCAGATAGAGACACCCCGTTGGTCTGAAATAGTCATGGCCCTTACTCACTCTGATATTGTGTGGTACGAACCTACTTATGGAGGTGCTAAGATGATCCACAGCTGTGGAGGATTCCCCAATGTACCACTTATTGGGAGAAAAGGATGCATCAGTTACAACCCCGCTTTGGCTCACCGACAATTGGGGCACCCGATGAACGAAGTACCTGACCCAACTCTGATGGAAGGGATCTTTTTCAAGGAAGGAGATGATCTAGACTTGAAGGCTACCATAATATATGCATGGAAGTGCGTCAACATGGAAGGAACGACTGCTTTAGGGTTCCCTAATTGTGCTGCCTCTGAAGACTATCTGTATTGGGTGCGTGAGAGGGCTCTCGATCTCAAGATGTCGTTCCCTTTTCACGAACCTATGGTGTTGACCTTTCATGACCCCGATTGGTTTGATGTGAGTGAGGTAGATTAGTTGAAGACTGCCTTGGACGAGGCTCAGAAGGTGAAGACCTCCTGGAGAAATAAGTTTTTCATCCTTAAGTTAGAGAAGAAGAAGTCTCAGAAGCTGCCGGAAATAGAATCTGCGAGAAAAAGGAAGGCGCGAGAGGATTTATTTTCCTCTCAGACCTCTTCAAGAACCGTCACCAGTGATGATCTTCCCCCAACTACTACGACTTGGAAGGAGTATGTAGATCGACTCATCAGTGAGAAGGGTAAACTACAGGAACGCGTCAACCAGCTAGTAGAGGAGCTTCGTGTGCAGAAGGAGCATAAGGAGTAGATCTCTAAGTTTTCTTTTGCTTTTGTTTCAATGTAATAAACTCTTAAAAGAGTACTTTTCTTTGTAGTGCTTCTCGAATATCAAAAATAAAATGAGTTTTTTATCCAACGTTATAATACGGAGAAAAAACAATTTGAGTTTCTTGAAGTTTCATACTCATTTGCATTTTGCATAAGCATAGCATCGTTTGCATTCCAGGGTCTCACTCTTGCTTCATCTCCACAGACAAGCTGAATCACCAGTATAATACTCACGCCACCCAACGTCAAAAGATGGATCAGCTTGAACAAGAGAATAAGGTGCTCCGTGACGAAGTTGCAATTCTGAGGGAAAGCTTGGAGAAATTGAATGGTTTAGTTGAAGCTTTGTCCAACCAGTATACGTTCAACAATCAAAATATTCCCAGGACTGTCTCCAAAGTTGTGCCAGCACCGATCCCAGTGGTGCCTACTGTTGCTGAAGTGACCTATAGCATGCCGCCAGGTTTTTCGTGGGGAATGCCTCCTCATTTCACTCCTGCTGGCTATCGCCCACCTATCCCTGAGGTCCCTATCATGACCGTTGCTCAAGCCGTCCCTACCACTGCTACCGTAATGACCACCACACCGCCACATGTGAATGTTACTACATGTATTTTGGACGACCCAATTTACCATGGGTCTCCGAATGAAACTGTGGGTTTTGAAGAAAGGATGGATGAATGGTTTTCAGGATCAGTTTTTTGAGATTCAGAAAGAATTAAACGCCCTTCGTGGAAAGGATTTGTTTGGAAAGAGTGCTTCTGACTTGTGTTTGGTTCCGAATGTCAAGGTTCCACCAAAATTCAAGGTTTCCGATTTCGAGAAGTACAAAGGAAATACCTGCCCTCAGAGTCATCTCATCATGTATGCTAGAAAGATGTCTGCACAAACTGACAATGATCAATTGCTCATCCACTACTTCCAGGATAGTCTGACAGGCGCTGCACTCAAATGGTATATGGGGTTGGATAGTGCGAAGATCCGAACCTTCAATGATCTAGGTGGGGCCTTCATCAAGCAGTACAAATATAATGTAGACATGGCTCTTGACCGAGATCAGTTGAGGGCCATGATGCAGAAAGATAAAGAGAACTTTAAGGAATATGATCAACGGTGGCGTGAGCTGGCCGTGCAGGTAACGCCGCCATTGGAGGAAAGGGAAATGACCATGATTTTTCTGAAAACCCTTGGTCCTTTCTTTTATGAGAAAATGGTAGCAAGCGCACCCAGCGACTTCACCGAAATGGTGAATATGGGAATGCGTTTGGAGGAGGGAGTCCGAGAAGGAAGATTGGTCAAAGAAGAGAATTCTCCTAGCAGTGCTAAGAAGCATGGAAGTGGTTTTATGAAGAAAAAGGAAAAGGAAGTGAATGTTGTACAAGAAGGAAGACCCAGGAAAAGGTATTCACCATCGTATTAGGTTGCAGCAGTATCGCCGGTATTCAACGCTCCAGCCTATCAACCACAACAAAGTCCACAATCTCCTCAATAGAATCGACCATTCAATAATCAGGGTCGTGTATACAGGAAGATAAACTTTGATCCCATCCCTATGACATACGCTGATTTGTTCCCAGTGTTGATCCATAAAGGTCACATTCAGACAAAAGCTCCACCCGAGGTTCCTAAGAATCCTCCTCCTTACTATAAAGCTGACAAATTTTGCCTTTACCATTAGGGAGCTCCGGGTCATGACATTGAGAGCTGTTTTGGTATGAAAGCAGACGTCCAAAGGCTCATTAAGTGCGGAATCTTATCCTTTAAGGATTCCAATCCTAATGTGCAGGACAATCCGTTGCCTCCGCATGGTTGACCCTCCGTAAACATGATTCAAATTTACCCAGGAGAAAGTGATCAGGAAGTTTCAGACAAGAAGATTGGAGAGGTATGTGTTATAGTGCCCCACTTCAAGGAAGTAGAACGTATTGAAATCACATATCACAGTAGAAAGCCGACCGTTACTCCCCTAGTAATCAATGTTCTAGGACCCATCCCTTACACTTCTAGTAAGGCTATCCCGTACCGGTATAATGCTACGATGTTGGAAAATGGAAAGGAGGTACCTTTACCTACTTTGCCTTCGGTTGTTAACATCGCGGACGTCAGTAGAGTAACAAGAAGTGGCTGAGTTTACCCTTCAGTGCCTTCAAAAGACAAAGGGATCTCAGTAGAGCAACCAAGTTCAAAGGACCCAATTGTGGATCAATCTGGTGGATCCAACTTGTACAAACAGGACAAAGTTCTGAAAGTAATCAAGAGAAGTGAATATAAAGTTGTGGATCAGCTTCTGCAAACCCCATCTAAGATCTCTATTTTGCAGTTGCTAATGAGTTCTAAGGCACACTGGGAAGCGCTCCAAAAGATATTGGAGCAAGCATATGTGGAACAAGATGTTACAATGGAGCAATTTGATAACATTATCGGCAATATTACTATATGTGACAATCTCGGTTTTAATGAGGAAGATCTCCCAGAGGAAGGAAAGAAACACAATATGGCCTTGTATATCTCTGTGAATTGTGGGAACGACTCTTTGTCTAGTGTATTGGTTGACACCGGTTCCTCTCTGAATGTGATGCCTAGAACCACCTTATCCAAGTTATCTTACCAGGGACCGCCAATGAGGCCCAGTCATGTCATCGTCAAAGCTTTTGATGGATCTAGAAAAGCGGTAATTGGTGAAGTAGATCTACCAATGACCATCGGTTTGCAGACTTTCATGATCACGTTCCAAGTCATGGACATTCGCGCCGCCTATAGCTATTTGTTAGGGAGGCTGTGGATACATGAAGATGGGGCAGTTACCTCCACCCTGCACCAAAAACTGAGGTATACTTTTGAAGGAAAGACGGTTACAGTTTGTAGAGAACGAGCTTTAGTGGTGAGCCATTTGTCATCATTTTCGTATGTTGAAGCTGAAGAAGAGGTTGGTACGCAGTTCCAGGCTTTATCTATTATAGGCGATAGTGTTCAGAAACCCTGGACACCCATGTCATCATTCAAGGATGCGCAGCAGGTTATGGGCGGTGGTCCTCAGACAGGTTGGGGCAAAATGTTGTTTTTGCCAAAGAACAAGAACAAGAAAGGTCTTGGTTTTTCCAGTGGGTCTGCTCAACCGGTCATCAGAAATCAGGAGTTCCCGCCGATCAACGAAGTGTTCCGCAGTGGAGGGGTCATCCACCCTCCTCATATCAACGCTGTGTCTGAAGACGAGTCTGAAGGCTACATATCAGATGGTTCAGCAAGTCTCTCCATCCCTTTTGAAGATTATGAGCCCTATATGGAGGATCCAGGTTATGTCTCAGATGACTTTGATTATAGTTTTGGAGTCTATGCTGTTACTGAAGGAGATTCTGATGAAGATGTTCCAGATTTTGTGACTCTGGGAGTTTTTGTTAAGAATTGGAGTGTGGCTGAAGCCCCTGCTCTGATTCATATATCAAAGTAAACATCTTTTTTTAAAGTTTTCGCTTTTCTCAAGGCAAAAATGTGTTGTGTGGGCTTGCTTTTAATAATCCCCTTTGCTCTGCCCAAGGTAAAGGTGACCCTGTTGGGCATTTCTTTGTTCGGATTTTGCAATCATCAATAAACTTTTTGTTTCCATTTGTGTGTTATTTTGCCTTTCTTTATTTATTATTGCTATGTTGGAAAATAATAATAAGTAGCATCTCGCGTACACACACTTTCCACTTTATAAAACTAAATAAAATAATATCACATGCGCAGATTGCTACACCCATTACATCCCGGGAATAATGACCCTCTTCCTTCGTCGAACTTCGAATTCCCTGTGTTTGAGGCTGAAGACGAAGAAGACGATATTCCAGAAGAGATATCTAGACTGCTTGAGAAAGAAGAAAAGGATATCCAACCTCATCAAGAGCCAGTTGAACTAATCAATTTGGGAACAGAAGAAATCCGTAGGGAAGTGAAAATTGGAGCTCTACTCAAGCCAGATGTGAAAGAGCAGTTGATTGAGTTGCTCAAAGAGTTTGTTGACGTGTTCGCCTGGTCCTATCAAGACATGCCTGGATTGGATACTGCCATAGTTGAACATCGTCTGCCGCTGAAACCAGATTGCCCACCAGTTAAACAGAAACTCAGAAGAACTCGATCCGATATGGCTCTAAAGATCAAGGAGGAGGTACAGAAACAGATTGATGCATGTTTTCTTGTCACTGCCGAGTATCCGCTTTGGTTATCCAACATTGTGCCCGTCCCAAAGAAAGACGGAAAAGTGCATATGTGTGTGGATTACATGGATCTGAATAAGGCCAGTCCGAAGGATGATTTTGCATTGCCTCACATCGACATTTTGGTTGACAATACTGCGAGATATGAAATCTTCTCTTTTATTGATGGATTTTCAGGATACAATCAGATCAGAATGGCTCCCGAAGATAGAGAGAAGATGTCGTTCATCACTCCCTGGGGCACCTTTTGCTATAGAGTTATGCCATTTGGATTGAAGAACACCGGGGAAACGTATCAAAGGGCTATGACTACTTTGTTCCATGATATGATGCACAAGGAGATTGAAGTTTATGTGGACGATATGATATCTAAGTCAAGGACCGAAGATGATCATGTCAGGCATTTGTTGAAACTGTTTGGTCAATTGAGAGAATACAAGCTCCGTTTGAATCCCAACAAGTGCACGTTTGGAGTACGATCAGGGAAGTTATTGGGTTTCAATGTCGCCCAGAGGGGTATTGAAGTGGATCCCGATAAGGTGAAGGCTATTCAGGAAATGCCAGCTCCGTCTACAAAGAAACAAGTCAGAGGATTTTTGGGATGTTTGAACTACATCTCCCGATTTATATCTAATATGACTGCAACGTGCAAGCCAATTTTTAAGCTCTTGATGAAAGAATAAGGTTACGTCTGGACTGAAGATTGTCAGAAGGCTTTTGATAGCATCAAAGAGTATTTTCTTGAACCACCTATTCTGATACTGCCAGTGGAGGGGCGACCTTTGATCATGTATTTGACTGTGTTGGAAGACTCGATGGGTTGTGTGCTCGGTTAGCGAGATGAAACAGGAAAGCAAGATCATGTCACCTATTACCTGAGCAAGAAGTTTACAGACTGTGAAACAAGGTATACCATGTTAGAGAAGACTTGTTGCGCTTTGGCATGGGCCGCCAAACGTCTGCGCCAGTACATGTTGAATCATACCACTTGTTTAGTGTCGAAGATGGATCCTATCAGGTATATCTTTGAGAAGCCTGCATTGACTGGGAGAATTTCTAGATGGCAAATGCTGTTATCCGAATATGACATCGAGTACCGTACCTAGAAAGCCATTAGAGGAAGTATTTTGGCAGACCATTTGGCGCATCAGCCTATTTTGGATCATCAACCATTGGATGATGATTTCCTAGATGAAGAGGTTATGTATTTGAAAATGAAGGATTGTGAAGAACCTCTGCCAGATGAAGGACCCGAGCCCGATTCTCAGTGGGGTTTAATTTTTGATGGAGCTGTCAACGCTCACGGGAGAGGAATAGGCGCGATTATTATGACCCCTCATGGATCTCATTTTCTGTTTACCTCTAGGTTAACGTTCAAGTGTACCAACAATGAAGTCGAGTATGAAGCATGTATTATGGGCCTTGAGGAGGAAGTGGACTTAAGAATTAAGAATTTGGATGTGTTCAGCGATTCTGCTGTAGTCATTTATCAAATTACAGGAGAGTGGGTAACTCGACAGGATAATTTGGTCCCGTATAGTGATTATGCAAGAAGAATGTTACCTTTCTTTGACAGGGTCGATTTCCACCATGTTCCTCGAGATGAGAGTAGGATAGCAGATACATTAGCAACTTTGGCCTCCATGATTGTGGTAAACTTTTGGAATGATTGTCCACGGATTAAGGTAAGACGTCTTGACAGACTTGCTTATGTTTTTGCCATCGAGAGTGCTGAGGATGGAAAACCTTGGTATTATGACATTGAAGTATTTCTCAGAACACAGGAGTATCCTTTGGGAGCCTCCTACAAGGATAAGAAAATGTTGAGAAGATTGGCTGGCAATTTCCTCCTGAGTAATAATGTTTTATACAAGCGGAACTTTGACATGGTCTTGCTAAGATGCGTTGACAAGCGAGAAGCAGACATGCTAATGACGGAAATTCATGAAGGGTCCTTTGGTACTCATACAAATGGACATGATATGGCTAAGAAACTCTTAAGAGCTGGGTATTATTGGATTACGATGGAATCTGACTGCTACAAGTTTGCTAGAAAATGTCACAAGTGTCAGATCTACACAGATAAGATTTATGTGCCTCCAACCTTATTGAATGTTATCTCATCTCCTTGGCCATTCTCCATGTGGGGGATTGATATGATTGGAATGATAGAACCAAAAGCATCTAATGGACACCGATTCATCTTAGTGGCAATTGACTACTTCACTAAGTGTGTCGAAGCCGCGTCTTATGCTTACGTAACTCGACATGTGGTTGTCAAATTCATCAAGAATCATCTCATTTGCAGATATGGTATGCCGAGCAGGATTATTACAAATAATGGGTCCAACTTGAATAATAGTATGATGAAAGAACTGTGCGAAGAATTCAAGATTGAGCATCCTAATTCTTCTCCATGCAGACCGAAGATGAATGGGGTTGTTGAAGCCGCCAATAAGAATATTAAGAAGATAATTCCAAAGATGGTTGTCACATACAAGGATTGGCATGAAATTCTCCCGTTCTCTCTACATGGATATTGTACTTCGGTATGCACATCAACTGGGGCAACTCTTTTTTCACTTGTCTACGGTATGGAAGTTGTACTCCCGATAGAGGTCGAGATTCCCTCCATGAGGATATTGATGGAAACAAAGTTATCAGAAGCCGAATGGTGCCAGAGCAGATATGATCAGTTAAACCTAATTGAAGAGAAGAGGATGACGACCTTGTGCCATGGGCAGTTGTACAAGCAGAGGATGAAGAAGGCATTTGACAAGAAAGTTCGACCCCGAGAATTCAAGGAAGGAGACCTTGTGCTCAAGAAGATTCAGTCTTTCCTCACTGATGCCAGAGGAAAATGGGCTCCGAACTATGATGGGCCGTATGTGATAAAGAAGGTCTTCTCAGGAGGCGCCCTGATGTTAGCAACAATGGACGAAGAAGAAATCACCTGCCCCGTGAACATAGATGCTGTCAAGAAGTATTTTGCTTAGAGCTTAAGAAGTTCCAGTTGACTTAGGAACAAAATCATTATTCCACCGATGTAATCTTTCTTATTACTTTCCAACATTGTAATATTGGAGTCGCGCTGCCCTATCGACTGCCATTTAATAAATAAAGTTTTTTCCAATTGTGGCGTGTTAAGTATTTTCATTATGATGGCAAAATCATGAATAATATCCTTTTAAAAGGTACCTTGTGTTTATTTGATATATGAATAACAAATGATGTCTGTGGACGTTTATTTCATCCACGGAGACGGAGTTTCGTCATGCCCCGTACAAGACAGGTAAAGATTTCCCTCAGGACGTGACCGATTTGTGGAGATTTGGCTCGAGTGGGGACTTTGGTTTCCGGCCCGTTGGTTTTGTTAGCATACGTATAGAATATAGATAGATGGCATAACATTTGCATTTCTGCATCTCTGTGTTTGTTTGTCTTGTCACTTCGGACTGTGGTTACCCTTAAGTGAATGGGTTTATCTTCTCCTTTCAAGTAGAATTGTCATCCCTAAGCAGAAATAGCGCAATATTTCTATCTCCCCACGGAGTTCGATCCTCGTGGAAGACGGTTGTTTTAGTACATTCCCATCTGAGTTCATACCTCAATGGTCGCGTCCTGCTTGGCAGTTTCTCTTCGGTTACTTCCCGAAGTGAACTCCGGTCCTTGACAATCACATTGTGGATATCTCCAGTTTTAAAGAGAAATCGGGATTAAGCATGCATTTGTTTCGCACTTTATTCCCCAGGAAGAATTTATGAAGATAAGTATTGAAGACAAATATTTCTCCAACAATGATCTCAACATTCTCAACAATTTACATCTGGACTGCAAGCGCCCTCTTTATTTGAGCAACTCGTTTTGATCAAGATCTTAGTCAAAACGACAAATGGCAATCTTTGCGAGACATTTCGCCCATCCCCAGTGGATTTATCAAGATTATCAACTCATCAAAAAGCATTCCTCCAGAAACCTGTCAGAGAAATGCATCGAAGACATTACAAATATTTCTCTTTATTTGAGAATTTACACTACAATGATATATACTTTTACAGCTACAACAAAAGCACTCTTCAGGAACTATTTCCCCAGGAGTTTATCACACAAGATTAATTCCATCAAATGGCATCTCTCCCGAGAAGTTTGGTGAAGTCTATTACATTTGATCTCTCTTTATTTGAGAAGACATACATTGCAAATCAACCGGTCTACATCTATTTCGAAGATCCCCGATGAAGTTTTACAATCTCCAGTACATTATGGTTTACTGCTAAAGTTCTACAATCTTCAATGACTTTTTAATCCCCTGTGAAGATGCTCTCACGAGTTTTTCATCACTCTGGGTAGAAACCAAGATCCGTTCATGGAAAACACACCATTGGTCGTTAGGGAGGTTTATTTCAGGAACTGAGACCCGTTCATGGCAAACACACCATGAGTTGTTGGGGAGGTTTATTTCAGGAACTAAGACCCGTTCATGGCAAACACACCATGAGTCGTTGGGGAGGTTTATTTCAGGAACTGAGACCCGTTCATGGAAAACACACCATGAGTCGTTGGGGAGGTTTATTTCAAGAAACTGAGACCCGTTCATGGAAAACAACCATGAGTCGTTGGGGAGGTTTATTTCAAGAAACTGAGACCCGTTCATGGCAAACACATCATGAGTCATTGGGAAGATTTATTTCAAGAAACTGAGACCCGTTCATGGCAAACACACCATGAGTCATTGGGGAGGTTTATTTCAGAAACTGAGACCCGTTCATGGCAAACACACCATGAGTCGTTGGGGAGGTTTATTTCAGGAACTGAGACCCGTTCATGGCAAACACACCATGAAGCAGGGAGAAGTTTTAGTTATACTGTTATCAACACATTCAGAACTATGTTCAGATCAAGACAGTTTGTCTTGGTTATTACCATTGTTGGGACTGCCACACGTTAGTAGTAAATTATCCTTCGATTACAAGTATCTCTCCTATTGTCTAAACCGCCATATTCTTGGCATACGTGCTACGCTCTTATACTTTTGGAGATTCCCCATTGCTGGTTGTTTCCTTTCCCCGTGGAGTCTCGTTTTGTTGAGCCCGTCTTTTCTGTTGCTCCTGTGTTTCTCGCATGTTGTGTCTCGTCTTCCCCCGTGGCATCTTTTTCTCCGCGGGACCTTTGTTTTGAATTTCATATCATTGCATATCATATGCATTCGGTGGCTTCTTAGGGCCAAAAATTCGTGCAATGTTTGTATTTAAGTCCCTCTTATTTCATCGAGACGAAGATTTCAATCTCCATATCTCCGGATAGAAGTAACTTAAATAGGGGCATTTGTCACACCCTAATTTTTGACCTTAAGATCCCACCTCCTTGTGTGGTTTCTTGCATTTTATTTAGGTCATTTTTTTAGCACAACTAACCTTTTAACCAGTTTGCTCGTGCTGTTTTATGAGGCTATGGTCACTAAAGTAAGTTCGGAGGTCATGAAGCCTTTGTGTACTCCTTACCCCCTCCCAGTTGTGCTGAGTATTGTGGAACCACACACCCTTGTTCTCACAACCCTTTAGTCAAAAAAGGACAGGGGTGTCTCTGTTTATTTGATTAGAAGCAAGTTGATTTAAAAGGTGAAGTATCATGTGGTTTTAACGAGTTTGCTTGCTGCACATTCAAGAGGAGATTTGAGTTGGGGGGTAAATCCGTCATGGTGTTTGAAATCTCATCAATTTGGTTTGTGTTGGGAGTTCATGTCTGGTATTGTTCCTATTTATGGATTTTGAATCATTACGCTCTCGGTTTTTTAGGGGAAAAGAACCGGAATTTTTGTTGACGTTATGAGGTTGCCATGGATTAAATAAGACATCCAATCAAGTATTTGCTATAATATCTCAGGGTGGCATTTAAGATTTGTGGAATCATTGAAATAATATCATGATTTACAATGTGAAGTTTATAATTTCAAGTGCAAGACCAATTTTAAACATATAATCAATATGGTAAGTTGTACCAACTCAAAGCACGTACAAGTTTATTAGAAAGATTATCAACAAGAGTATGAGATTACGGGGTTACAGTCTCAAAAGTAATTCTGGAACTTTTTTATTATTTTATTTCACAAGACAGTTGTGTTACAAAGTGTTGCACCCTAAAATTTGCTCAACCTTATTCACTTGGTTTATGTTTCAATTGCATTAGCATTTGCATATAGAGTCATGTACATAGCCTAATCATCTGCATAGCATAACATAGCAAGTCATTCAACCAGGAACCAATCACTATTCTCATATCTATGAGCCTATCAAGAGGTTATTAATCAAATTCAAGTATATCCAAGTCATCAGAAAGAAAGGGAAAGCTAAAGAAGTTAATGGATCAAGCATTGAATCTATCTCCTATCCTGAGGGTATCTGAGGATCATCAAAGAAGTTGTGAGCTGTGAATTGAGCTGAGCATGGAGAGTATATAGACATCATGGGAGACTTAGAAAGTCATTTAGAGAAGGAGGCAAGTCTTTGATATGATCACAAGAGTTGCAGTTGAAGACAATCAACTAGGGTTTCATCTGGGTCAACCCTAGGTCAACCCTAGGTCAAATGATTGATTGAAAGGCATTGAGGTCTATTTGAGAGATGTGGGGTTCATCATTTGACATGTAGATAAGGATATGGTGATATTCCAAGAAGAAATCAAGAGAAATCAAGGAGAAGAGGAGTTTCTAAATTAGGGTTTCTGTGTAAAATCCCCTAATTTAGGTCAAACTTCCAAGCAAGATAAGTCAAAATTAAAGCTTCAAATGGATCCTTGGTCAACAAGAAACTTGTAGAGGATCTGAAGACCTTTAATTTGAGTGGTGGAAGACATTAAGGAGATTTATATAACTCAAGTTATGGTCCTTGCAAGTTACAGGTCATCTGAGGTATCTGAAATTTTGTCTGTGAAAGTTCCTTGTCTTCCAAGCAACGTTTACCCCTCAAGGAGATTTCAAATGAATTTCTGGTCAACATAAGAGTTGTTCCTCATTGTCTTAGCTTTCTATAATGGTATGGTATGCCTTCATATGATTTGTGGAACTCTACTTATGGTCTTGGAAAGCAAATGGTCATTTGGTCATCTGAGAATTACAGGTCATTTCAAGCCTATGCCCAAAACTCATACAAGGAAGCTTCAAATGGAAAACTTCACAACATAAAACTTGCTCCAAATGACATTTGGAGTCTAGAAAAGTGACCATGAAAGATTGGAAAGGCTCATAGCTCAAGGTTTCAAAATTGGTGAATTTAATGAATAAAAAATGACCTAAAATTGAGATTTTTCATAATTTGGCCAAATGGGATGAAATTATAGGTCATTTTGATTGGAAAAAATGTTTTAAGAACATTGGCAAAAGTGGATTTTTGAGTTTGGTTCAAGATTTAGAAGTTATGCTTGGTTACTTACAAAGGAAGTTACATAATCCAAATCCAAGGGAAAGTGTGTATGAGAAGGTTCTACAAACTTCTAGGGCTTTCTATTCTCATCTATATATTGAATGGAGTAACTTCATGCCATGGTTGGTGATTCATTGTTCTCATAATACCAAGTTGCACTTCAATCTTCCATTTTTGCAAAAGCATCTCAAACTTCATCAAATCTCCATCAAATTCCATTTTTCTTGATTTGATCATCATCAACATCATTCATACATCCAATTTCCATCAAAGATTTGTTCGAATTGAAGAGGAATCGTGCCATACAACTTCATCATACAAGGAGCAAGAACTTTGGGATTGCTAGATTCAAGAGGCTTGAACAAGAACTTGTGCATACAGAACTCATAATCAAGTTCACTGATCAAATCCAGATCATTGCAAGCATTGGATTTGAAGAATTCAGCACCTGTTTTCATCATTTACACAAGGTTGGTTTCTCATTCGATTTGCTTGTTTTAGTTAGAATCATAGAGATTTGTTAGGTTAGAACTGTTAAGATAGGTTAGATGATGGATTTCACAAAGTTTGAGGAAGTTTCATGAGGTTTGCCATAGGTGTACCCAATCTGTTAGGGTTTATAACTCATGGAATATGGCACTATAATCTTAGGTTAATAGCTTAGAGTAATCAGCATGAGATGTAGATCATGCTAGGGTAAAGATTAGCAAGGTTTGGCATGGTTGGTAACAGGTGAAAATGGTGGAACCGAGTTGTTCTACCTATCGGGTTTGAGGTTTGAGTGAGTTTTAGAGGAAGATATTGTTTTGGTTGTGCAGAGGGGAAGAAGTAGAGCAACTTTGCTCTTTGTATCGTGTGAATTCATGGAGAGACGAGGGAGAACAGAATGGTTGAAGATGCGTGCATGGAGGTGATTTCTGAAACCCTAGGGTTTGTCCAAGGTTGAAGATGAAGGAGAGCCACACGATTGAGGGTTTGACCTTGACCTGGGATGTGATCTGATGGTCACGATTTAAAATGAAACTTGGAGGGAGATTACGCAGCCAAACGCTGCGTTTCATTAAACCCTCAGATTGGGCTTCATAATCCTTTGCTAATCCCACCCCCAAGCGCAAGGCCCAATTCAATTTGAACTGAAATTCTTACTATTGGCACCGTTTCAGGTTTTTTTAGTTTTTGTTGTGTTTTCTGATTACTGGGCCCAGACGCGCATTGCTAGGCGCGCCCCCCAGTCTGGGCCCATCCTTTTATTTCAGTTGGTTTAATTGCTCATTGCACCCCTGATCCAATTAGTTCAATTTAATTCCTTTCAATTTTTTTTAATTCTTTGAAAATTCATAACAAATTGGAAAATGCATGTTTTTAATTGGTTGTTTTTACATATTGTTCATAATTTTGTTAAGAAAATTATCATTCAAAAAAATTAGTATTTCATTTGATTTTTATATTTTTAGCATATTTTTCTTTTAAATAGGATTAAATAATGTTTAGTTTAATGCATGAATTTGTTGATTTTAGTTTGAATAGATGCTTTAACATTTTTGATCCATTCTTTTTAGGTTGATTAGCTTAGACCTTTAGCTTGTATATAAAATTTAATTCATGATTTTAGGACTAAATTTTAGATGATTTGTTTAGGTGTGAATAACATGATCAAAACTAGGGTTTAGGAGACAACATAGGTGAATTAAGTCATTTCCCTTAGGAGTTGTAGTTTGAATCTTTGAGGTATGGGAATATAGGGATTATGGGTAGCTAATAGATCCCTTAGAAATTGCTAGGTTTCCCCTATTCAACTATTACTATCAGTATACTGCTTATATTGGTTTAACTGTGTGGTGTGCCCTCTCTAGGGTTATTTCATTTGTCTGTGTGGGGTATTGGGTTTGCTTGGGGATTGGGAGAGCTGAAGACCTGTGATGATGAAGTCCATGGGAGATCAGAGAGATTGAAGACCAACTTCCAGAGTTGATGAAGAGATTCTTGCTAGCAGCTGTTGAGGGTTGTAGGGTTTAGGAGTTAGGCAGAGCCCTAGAGTATAAAACTTGATTCACAAATATGGAAGGTCTTGTCTGCCTCCATTCTTTCTCTATGATTCAAAGTCTCTTTCAAATATCCACCTCCTTCCTTTGGAAGGATCAGTGAATGTATTTGAAAGATAGAACTTTTGAGGGAAAATTGTCTGTATAATGTTAACAGTTAATGAGCCACCCTTGGTAGGCAATTGACTGTTTAACATTCATTTATCTGGTTGACTGATATTCATCTTGGAGATTGAGACTTGAAGAAAAGCCATTGCAGATGGAAGACTGATGACAAAGACCTTGCTTGAAGGCTTGAAGATAGAAGACAAAGACCTTACTTGAGGAGTTTGAAGATGAAGACTGAGGCTTGCTTGAAGCTGGTAGCTGTGTGGAGATGACTTGAAGACAGATGTGGATGCAGAGCTGCTGTGGCTGTTTGCTGTTTTTAATTCTTGATGTATTGATTGGTTTTCCCTGACTGTATTGTTTGCTGTTTAACCTGTTGGGTTGAAAGTGAATTATGTTCACTTTTGCCTATTGTTTTCTAGGTTCGAGGTTGAGTGGGACTCCCTTGCCTCGCTTGTATTGTTGCATCCATGCATTTTACTGCTTTATTGTATATGTTATTGTTTCTGTTTCCGTTTATCCCTTAGGATCTCTGTTTCTCTCTGTGCAAGAGAGGAACATGATAGACACTAGGTCTTAACCCATGCATGATAACATTAGGTTAGTTTGATTCCCTTCGCAACCGTAGGTTAGAGTTCTGTCTCTTCGCTCTCAAAACAAACAGAAAAACACAATAAATATTTCAAACGCAATAAAAGGCACTTCTTCCGTAAAAGAATGTGAACTCATCAAAACGTCATTTTTTGTCCGCTTGGACTGCTAATCAGAAAAACCTTTTTCAGAAGGAATAAAAGCAATCAAAACAGACTTGTGTCGTGCGTGGCCCGAACTACGTTTGCTCTAATCTTTCATGCTGTATGAAAGTACGTAGGCATAGGATGCGATATCCTAGCGAGCAACCTTCCCCTCCTTTCCCGTAGGTAGGCGAACTACGTTGACTCTGATTTCTCGTTCCAGACGGAAATACGTAGGCCTAAAGTGCGATACTTTGCCGAGTCATTTTATTTTCTTTTCAACCCTTAACCTTTAGTTTAGATAGAAATAACAATCCATACCCGAAAACAAGCGTGGATCCCGTCGAGTACGACGGACGTGAGGGGTGCTAATACCTTCCCCTTGCTTAACCGACTCCCGAATCCAGGTTTTGGTTGCGATGACCATTCCTTTCCCGTTTTGCGGTAGGTTTACCTCGAGCGTTTCCTTTCCCCTCCGTTGGGATAAATAACGCACGGTGGCGACTCTTCTGTTCAGCCGGCGCCGATTTTCGCAGTAGCGACAGCTGGCGACTTTGCTGGGGATCCAACGTCCCCTGGCTGCTAAGGACTGCGATAGTTCCTTATGCATTTGGGATCCAACGTCCCTTAAGAGAGTCAATCCTAGCGCTTGTTTTCCCGTCGAGGATTTTGTATGGATTTATATTTCTGTCCTTTATTTTCAGCATTATATTATTGATTATTATTGCTGTATTGGGGTGTAACGGGTGTTCTATGATTGAGAGATAAGCCGGACCTGGGCTTGAGTGCACCTAGAATTAGAGTTGAAAGTAGTGGGCGCGTGCCGGCTTTGCTTGCATTAGTGTCTCACGAAATCTACACTCGGACGAGGTTCTTCTGGTTGACTTCTTTTTCTACCCTTTGGGTCGAAGGGGTTGTTGGTTAGTTGGATTGTCGACTCCGGGGACCGATCATTTGGAAGTTGGCTAAGTGAGGCCTCTTCAGGATTTGATGATGCCACTCCTTCTGGGAATCGTATCATCAACCCTGAAAGTCTGTGACGCCGACGACCGCATAGGATGCCATACCTTGTGTCAGTTATTAGGACACCTACCTGTGAGAGGGGTTTGGGTTATGCAGGTAACTAGACCTTCAGATACCGGTTATTTCTTGACCTGAGATCCTGGGTATTTATAGAGAGTTCTGAGGTCTGTCAGAGACCAGTTGGAGTTATGATTTGAGGTCTGTCAGAGACCAGTTGGAGTTTTGATTTGAGGTCTGTCAGAGACCAGTTGGAGTTATGATATGAGGTCTGTCAGAGACCAGTCAGAGTTATGTCATGGGGTCTATCAGAGACCAGTGTTGGAGCTTTGTTTCAGGTCTATCTGAGACCAGGGTTTAAGGACTTCTGGAGGGTCTATTTGAGACTTTCTGATATGGTTCAGGCTTTTCAGCTATGGCATTTGGTCCCTGTTGCATGTACTTGCATTGCATTGTTTGCATAACCATTATCATTGCATCCCATTAACGCGTGACTGTGCTGCAGGTGCATTTGCATATTCCCTGGTTCTAGTGCCCGGACTTCTGCTTATTGATCATGGCTGGTTTGAGGAAGACAGTTGCGTATAAGCTTCCTACACCTGACATTACTCCCTTACTTGGTCTGATGTCTCTTGCTGATGAGGAGGTTAGGAGAAGTTTCAGCATGAGTCATGGAAGATTGCTGAGATTAGTCTGCAAGCCAACTGCTGTTGAGATGAATGGGTTGTACACCTTGATGCAATTCTATGACCCCGCATTGAGATGTTTCACGTTTGCTGACTTTATTTTGGGACCTACCATTGAGGAGTATGTGGAGTTTACTGAGCTACCAGTGCAGAATAGGGTTCCCTTTATTCACTCTGCTGCTGAGCCCAAGTTGGAGGACTTAGCTAAGGCCTTGCACATGAGCGCTGCCAAACTATTAGTGACTTCTTGGCTTGGGGTTCCAGGTTTCTCCCTTGATTTTCTGGTTGGCAAAGCTCAAAAGTATGCCAAGAACGGATGTTGGGTGGTCTTTAATGCTATCTTGGCTCTATGCATTTACGGAATAGTGTTGTTTCCTAACTTACCCAATTTTGTGGACTTGGACGCTTTCTATCTGTTTGCTGCTGGCAACCCGGTGCCCACTTTGATCAGAGATCTCTATCATTCATTGCACTACAAGAATGAAAATAGAAGAGGAAAGACCGTTTACTGTTGTGCGCCGTTGTTGAACATGTGGTTTAAGAGCCATCTTCCCCTGAAGGGACCTTTTGTGGATAGTGCAACTACAGCTAGCTGGCCAGAGCACCTGATGAGGCTATCTTCCGAAGACATTGAGTGGTTTGACCGAGACTTGTTAGGATCTGAGCTTATTTTCAGTTGTTCTGGGTACCCTAATGTTTCGTTGATAGGAAGAAAAGGGTGTATCAATTACAACCCATCTCTGTTTGTCCGCCAGTTTGGATACGCGCTGAAGAACCCACCAAAGGAGGAAGAAGTACAGGAATCTCTGTACTTCACCGGTGATTTGAAGGGAGAGTTACTAGCCAAGCTTCAGCACGCATGGACACGTGTCAACAGAAGAGGGAAACCACTGTTGGGGAAGAATGATTGTCAGGCTTATGCGTCATACAGAGTTTGGATCCAGGAGAGAGCAAGCCAATTACTGTTGCCATTTCCAGCTGCACCAATCCCTGTTCATATTCCGGTGGAAGAGCCAACTACTGTTACTAGGGAGGCCTACGAGCAAGTTGTGAAAGAAAAAGAAACCTTAATGAAGATCAATGAAGGGTTAGAGCAAGAGCTGGCTCAGATGCGTAGCGAGAAAAACAAGGCGGTGCATGCTTTCCAACAGCAGATCGAACTAGTAAACAGACTAGGGGCTGAGTTGACTGAGGAGAAAAAGAAGCGCGAACGTCTGGGGCAAGAGTTCAGAAGCTCCCATGACATGTTGGAATCCAAAAAGAAAGAACTCGACGCAGCACACCGAGAAATCTCTTCTTGTAACAAGACTTGGAATGCTACGCTGACTAACAACAAAAAGAGGGAAGATAAATTGAAGCAGCAAATTTCTGACCTCGAAGAGCAGTTGAAAGCTAGCATTAAGAAGTATGAAGAAGAGGTGATGACCAGGTATAGTCTCCAGAATGCATTGAACAAGGCCATCGAAGGCAGGAACGAAGCGGTGTCTCAGAAGCGGAAGCTAGAGGATCGCTTCAGAGAAGGGGCATGGGAGGAAACCGCTGGTGACGTGCGACGTGTTCTCAAGAGAAGAAACCAGCTTGTCGAGGGTCTGCTTGCCCGACCAAGCCACCCAGAGACCAAGAAGTTACTAGAAGAGTATCAGGCTTATGAGTGTATTTGACCATTTCATGTATTGATGCTTTATTTGCATAGCGCTGACCATCACCAGGATTGTTGGTTGAGGTCATGCCTTCTTATTGTACTCAGTGATATTGTATTCTTGGCTTATTGGATTTCTCTGCAATATATGAGGCTTTCTATGATTCATCTCCGATCTTCGTATTGCTAGCACTGTCACTGCACTGGCACCTTCGCACTAGAATCAGGGAATGATATTCCCTAATGCACAGACACATTTTGCATTGCATTCATATTCATATTGCATTACAGGTGATTGCTGAATGGTATCTTATTGCTTGCACTGTACCAGGTCTTTTCAGGATTGAAGATCAGCGCCCGCACCGATACTCCACTCGCACCAACTGCCGAAGAATCATGGATCAAATGCAGAATGAGATGCAAGATATGCGCGAGAAGCTAGCGCTCTTTATGCAGACAATGGAGACTATTGCAAAAGGTCAGGAGAATTTGCAAGCTATGGTGCAGCCTCTGTTGGCAAGGAATGCCGGGCATGGAAATGAGGATCATCAGTCTGTGCGAGTCGACACTGTTCATGGGGATGGTACTCCCACACCAGTGGCTCCACCTGTAGTCAATATACCTGCTGTTGATGTCAACAACGGTACTGCTGCTGGGAACGGTAATGTTGGAATTGGGAACGAGACTGCTGTCCATAACGTTGGGCTTGGTGATGTCAACTTGGGTGATAATATGGGAGGCAATGGCTTCGGTAATGCTGGATTTGGCTTCAATGACCAGGGAGTCGATAATACTGGGAAATACGGTTTCAATACTCAAGGCTTCGGGCAGGACGGGTTCGGTATGACTAATCAGGGTTACGGAGGATTCGGAAATGGAAATGGCGCTGGGTTAATGACTTTTGGACCTGCTGGAGTTGCTCCGGGGTACGGCAACAGAGGGCGAGGCCCGGTGATGAATCAGATTAGAGCTGGCCGTAACAACGGATACGATGGGTATGGAGCTGGGAATGGTAACTGGCAGGAAGATCAGCAAGAGGACGCTTTCTCCGGTGGAGGTTTCGAGGGGCCTATGGATGACTCCCAGAGGATCAGAATGCTAGAAGAGCAGATGAGGGGGGTCATGAATCAAAGTGTTGTGGGCTTAGACATGTCAACAATGGGTCTGGTGCCTGGCCTGAGGGTGCCAATCAAATTCAAAGCTCCTACATATGATAAGTATAAAGGGGACACCTGTCCAAAGGTGCACGTGCGGTCATATTACAGAAGGATGTCGGCGTATTCTACTGATGAGAGGATGCTAATGCACTTCTTTCAAGATAGCCTGTCTGGTCCGTCCCTAGAGTGGTATATGGGATTGGAACCAACGCATATAAAGACATGGAAGCAGCTGGCAGAGGCATTTGTAGCTCACTATAAGTATAACAGCGACTTGGCACCCAACCGGGTCCAATTGCAAGGGTTATCCCAGAAGAAGGGTGAGAGCTTTAAAGAGTATGCGCAGAGATGGCGCGACATGGCTGCTAGTGTCCATCCTCCTCTAGAGGACAAGGAAATGAATGACATGTTCATAGGAACATTCACCGACATGTTTTATGACAAGTTGTTTCACACATCTTTGGGCAGTTTCTCAGACTTAATTCTGATGGGAGAAAAGATTGAAAGTAACATTAAGCAAGGAAGATTCCAAGCTGAGGAATCTACTGCATCTGGCAGTAACAGAAAGGCTTTTGGTGGGCGCCGTCAGGGCGAGGCAAGCGCAGTGTTTGGGGGTCGAGGCCGAGGCCGGGGTAGAGGTCGAAACCAGTACCATCAGCCGCAGCAGGTGGCGAGCGTTACTATTCCGTTTCAGCAACAACCATTTCAACAACAACAACAACAACAACAGCAACAGCAGCCGCAACAGGGGGCACAACCTGCCCAACGCAGATTCCAGGGGGGTAAACCAAGGAGAGTGTTTGAAAAGCCTCCTTCAACGTATGCAGATTTGCTACAGACGTTACTAGGGTTGAACCTGGTCGAGAAGAGAACTCTGGAACCAATAACAGGCACTCCTCCGTATGGTTATGATGCAAGCAGGCACTGTGAATTCCACTCTGGGGCCCCGGGCCACGATGTAGAGGGTTGCCATGCGTTTAAGCATGTCGTGCAGGATCTATTGGATAGTAAGGCTATCAATTTTGGAATGGCGGGTCCGAATATAGTGCAGAAGCCCATGCCCAACCATGGGGCAAACACCATTCTAACCGAAGAAGGTTTGAATTTGATTATGAATGTCGACGACTTAAAGACGCTGTTGTGCGAAATAAAGAGTCGATTATTGGAAGGGGGTGTCTATCCAGGATGCGACGAGTATTGCTTAGAGTGCTGGACCCTAACTGGGGGTTGTGATGACTTAAAGAAAGGTATTCAGGCTTTAATAGATGGCGTCACACTACAATTTGACCGAGCAGCAATTGAAGAACCTGCAGGGGTATTGGCAGACGAGCAAAGTGATGTGGCCACTGTAACGATTCCTCGAAAGACAATCACTATAACGGCACCGGCCCAGCGACCGCCGATCACCATAACCAAGGCAAGACAAATCCCGTACGAAAGAACCAAGGTAGTCCCATGGTCCTATGGGTTGGAAGTGTATTGTGATGGGATAAAGATTGATGTTAATAAGCAGCCAGCAGAAACTGTAGACAATGTTGTTGGTACCGGAGGTATGACAAGAAGTGGTAGAATCTTCCTCTCGCCTGAGGTAGAGGCCGAAAGACTAGCGAAGGGAAAGGGAAAGATGGTTGAGAATGTCCCAGTACATGGGAATGAAAAAGAAGCGGCATCGAAGGATGTGGAAGAGTTCATGCGCTTGATTCGTAAAAGCGATTATAAGATTGTTGAGCATCTGCAACAGACGCCGTCAAAGATATCTATACTGTCGTTGCTATTATGTTCTGAAGCTCACAGAAATGCTTTGTTGAAAGTTCTGGATTCTTCCTTTGTACCCCAAGATGTTTCCGTAAATCAGCTGGAGGGAGTGTTGGCACATGTGAATGCAGGCCATAGCTTGGGCTTTACAGACTTCGATTTGACCCCGAAAGGAAGAGAGCATAATATGGCGCTGCACGTCTCTGTGGAGTGTAGAGGATCGGTCATGTCGCATGTACTGGTAGACACCGGATCATCTTTGAACGTGCTGCCCAAGAAAGCGATGATGAAGCTAGATGTCAGAGGAATCCTGTGCACGCCAAGTGACTTGGTAGTCAGGGCATTTGATGGTACGCGAAGAACAGTTTTTGGATCTATAACATTACCTCTACAGGTAGGGCCGGAGGTTTTCACGACTGAATTTTATATCATGGACATCCAGCCTGCATATAGCTGCCTTCTCGGACGACCCTGGATTCATGGTGCTAGGGCAGTCACATCTACCTTGCATCAAAAGTTGAAATATATGGTGGGGGACAGCGTGGTTACAGTCTGCGGAGAAGAAGACATCCTGGTCAGCCATCTGTCGTCATTTAAATATGTGGAGGTCGATGGAGAGATTCACGAAACACCCTGCTAGGCATTTGAAGGGTTGCACATCAAGGACAAAGGTCCCGGGTCGAGCAAAGCGTCGGAGATAGCCGTCTCGTCATATAAAGAGGCTCAAGCTCTGGTAGAGACTGGTGAGACAAAGGGCTGGGGCAAAGTGCTGGATATTCCCGTGAAGATGGACCGATTTGGGCTGGGATATCAACCGTCGTCATCAACACCTGCTGTGGGGGCACCCCGCTTCAGAGGACCAATAACTATCACTGCTAGTGGAGTATGTCATGAGACCATCAACGCTGCTTCAGAGTCTGACGAAGGAGACAGCGATTGCGATATGGACGCCTGGATTCAGCCAAGCGTGCCAGGACAGGGATTGTGCAACTGGTCTATTCAGGAGATTGTTCTTGTGACTCTTAAACAGTAATAATTTGTTTTTTTAATTGTTGAACAATCTGGTGTCTTGCCCGGGGCATCATGATTTGCTTAGGGCTGTGCTGTTATGAACATTGCGTGTTAATCATTAAATAAAAGGCGTTTTTCATGTACAAATATTGCGCTCTCTGTTTTTCCTGTTTTGTATTTTTCAATAAAATGGCAACGCGGTTATTCGTTGTGTACGCATTTTGAAGCATTTAACCATTCCTTTTGCAGGATAACATTTTCAAATGACATCATTGAACCACCTATGACTCGTCCCAACTTTGAGCACCCGATATTTCAGGCCGAAGAAGACATTGTTGAAGATGGTGACGTTCCCGAAGAATTATCTTGGTTGGTGAAGTAAGAAGAGCGTGTCATTCTGCCTCATGAGGAGGTCATCGAAATTATTAACCTGGGGTCGGAAGGGGTTGAAAAGAACATTCGTATAGGAGCTGCGCTGCATAGCGACATCAAGCAAAGACTGGTTGAAATGCTCCGAGAGTATAGTGATGTGTTCGCTTGGTCGTATGAGGACATGCCTGGGCTCGATACACATATGGTTGTGCACCGTCTGCCGTTGAAAGAAGAATGCCCGCCGGTCAAGCAGAAGCTTCGCAGAACTAGACCCGATATGGCAGTGAAGATTAAGGAAGAGGTTCAAAAACAGTGGGATGCTGGTTTCCTAGCTGTGACAAAATATCCCTCATGGGTCGCTAACATTGTACCAGTGCCAAAGAATGACGGTAAAGTGAGAATGTGCGTAGATTACCGTGATTTAAATAAAGCGAGCCCGAAAGATGATTTTCCACTTCCCCACATCGATGTGCTAGTTGACAACACTGCTCAATACTCCGTATTCTCCTTCATGGATGGCTTCTCAGGCTATAATCAGATTAAAATGGCGCCAGAGGACATGGAGAAGACTACTTTCATAACGCCTTAGGGAACATTTTGTTATAAAGTGATGCCCTTCGGATTGAAGAATGCTGGGGCAACGTATCAGCGTGCAATGACGACTCTTTTTCATGATATGATGCATAAGGAGATCGAAGTTTATGTTGACGATATGATTGCCAAATCCCAGACGGAGGAAGAGCACTTGGTGAATCTGCTGAAGTTATTCAAAAGGCTTAGGAAGTTCAGGCTGAGACTGAACCCTAACAAGTGCACCTTTGGGGTGAGATCGGGTAAACTGCTGGGGTTTATCATGAGCGAAAAAGGAATAGAGGTTGATCCTGCAAAAATAAAAGCAATACAAGAGATGCCGACGCCTAAAACAGAGAAAGAGGTGCGTGGGTTTTTAGGGAGGTTGAACTACATTGCCCGGTTCATATCTCACCTAACTGCTACGTGTGAACCATTATTCAAGCTGTTGAAGAAAGATCAAGCTGTAACGTGGAACGAAAATTGTCAAAAGGCGTTCGATAAAATAAAGCAGTATTTGCAGGAGCCTCCTATTTTGATACCTCCAGTGGCAGGGAGACCCTTGATTATGTATTTGACAGTTCTTGAGGGAAGCATGGGTTGTGTTCTCGGTCAACACGACGAGACAGGAAGAAAAGAGCATGCGATCTATTACTTGAGTAAGAAATTTACTGAATGTGAATCTCGATATTCAATGCTTGAAAAAACTTGTTGCGCGCTAGCCTGGGCCGCCAAGCGTTTGAGGCAATACATGCTGAATCATACAACCATGCTCATCTCGAAGATGGATCCTATCAAATATGTATTCGAAAAGCAGGCGTTATCCAGGAGAATTGCCCGTTGGCAGATGGTCTTGACTGAATATGACATCCAGTATGTCTCGCAAAAAGCTATAAAGGGAAGTGTGTTGTCTGAGTACTTGGCGGAGCAGCCTATTGAAGATTACCAATCGATGAGGTTTGATTTTCCTGACGAGGATATCATGTACCTAAAGATGAAAGATTGTGAAGAGCCGTTGCCAGACGAAGGACCAGAATTGGGTTCCAAATGGAAGTTGATCTTTGACGGAGCTGTAAATGCTTACGGTAGCGGAATAGGGGCAATCATCACTACTCCACACGGGTCGCACATCCCGTTTACTGCTCGATTGACCTTTCCGGTTACCAATAATGAAGCTGAATACGAAGCTTGTATTATGGGGCTTGAAGAAGCCATTGATTTGCGAATCAAGAATTTGGACGTATACAGAGACTCAGCTCTGGTGGTGAATCAAATCAAAGGAGAATGGGAGACACGTCAGCCCAATTTGATACCTTACATGAACTATGCAAGGAGATTTTTGCCTTTCTTTGACAAGGTTGAATTGCATCATGTACCGCGAGCGGAGAATCAGATGGCTGACGCCCTGGCCACTTTGTCTTCCATGTACAAAGTCAACTTCTGGAACGAGGCTCCCAGAATTATTATCTCTCGACTTGACAGACCTGCCTTCGTATTTGCCATTGACGAAGCATCTGACGATAAACCATGGTATTTGGATATCCTTAATTTCCTGAAGAATAAGGAGTATCCGGCTGGGGCATCTAGTCAAGATCAGAAGACGCTCAGGAGATTGGCGGGTAATTTCTATTTGAATTCGGATGGTGTCTTATACAGAAGAAATCACGACTTGGTGCTGCTGCGTTGTGTGGACGAAAAAGAGGCAAAGCTGCTCATGGAGGAAATACATGAAGGTACCTTTGGTACGCATGCTGGTGGGCATGCTATGACGAGGAAGCTGCTGCGGGCAGGTTATTTTTGGCTAACTATGGAAACTGATTGTTTCAAGTTTGCGAGAAAGTGCCACAAGTGCCAAATCTATGCTGATAAGATCCATGTGCCTCTGAGTCCTCTGAATGTGATGTCATCACCATGGCCATTCTCGATGTGGGGAATCGATATGATTGGAAAGATCGAGCCGACAGCTTCTAATGGGCACCGGTTCATTCTAGTAGCAATCGATTACTTCACCAAGTGGGTGGAAGCGGCGTCTTATGCAAATGTGACTAAGCAGGTGGTAGCCAGATTTATCAAGAGAGATATCATTTGTCGATATGGAATCCCCGAGCGGATAATCACGGATAACGGTTCAAACCTGAATAACAAAATGATGAAGGAGATCTGTCAGAATTTTAAGATCGAACATCACAACTCCTCCCCTTACCGACCCAAGATGAATGGCGCTGTTGAAGCGGCCAATAAGAATATAAAGAAGATCGTTCAAAAGATGGTGGTGACCTATAAGGATTGGCATGAGATGCTACCTTTTGCTTTGCACGGTTATCGTACGACGGTACGCACATCAACCGGGGAAACCCCATTCTCGTTGGTATACGGAATGGAAGCGGTGCTACCACTGGAAGTTGAGATTCCTTCTCTGAGGGTATTGCGAGATGTCCAATTAGATGAGGCAGAATGGGTGAAAGACAGGTTGAACCAGCTGAGTTTAATGGATGAGAAGAGGCTAGCTTCTCTAGCATACGGTCGTTTGTACCTGAGCCGAATGAAGAAAGCATATGATAAGAAGATACATCCCCGGAGCTTTCAGACGGGCGACCTTGTGTTGAAGAGGATTCTCCCGCCGCAGGCAGATCACAGGGGCAAGTGGACCCCCAACTACGAAGGGCCATACGTTGTCAGAAAAGTCTTTTCAGGAGGAGCATTGTTGTTGTCTACTATGGACGGTGAAGACTTTACGTCGCCTGTGAATTCGGACGCAGTTAAAAAATACTTTGCTTGAAATTGACCCGCTGGACAGAAAAAAGAGAGTCCAGGCAAAAATGGGGCATCCTGGCGAACCAAAAACAGAATGAAAGGTTCGGGCAAAAGTTAGAGATAAAATGGAAAAAATGTACACCCGCGAAAGTTGAAAACCTACACTGGGCGGCTTCGGCAAAAAAGGGTATCCCGGTGAATTGAAAACCCATAAAGGGCGGTTCACGCAAAAGTTAGGGATTTGAAAAGCAAATGACCGCGATCCGAACTTGATACTGCATTGAGCGTTGGTGCGGGAGAATATACCTGAGGGGTCGATTATCGGATACAATCTCTTCGGAAGTGTGGACACCGGGAAAAGCATTAGAGTCGGGCGAGTCATAGGAGGATCAGTTCGTGATGTTCGTCTGCATCCCGTTGCCGACATGTGTACAAATTTGATTTGTCAATATATTTATGCTTCTTGTGCATACTTGTATATTTGTTGTGCGTAGCTTCCTCTTTTTAGGAGTTACATCCCGTGTACAAAAACTCTGCCCATTCAGGGGCCCAATCAATAAAATATGTTATTCAGTACTTGATCCTGGTTCTTTGCTGTTTTGTGCATGATAAACGCCTAGGTTTAATGGAACTAGCAAGTACATAACGTCACTGGCCCTTGCCAATAATTGCTAAAACTTTGAATTAACTGAAAATGATGTCATTAATGCTAACCTGAATAGATTGGTTGCATAGACTTGTCTTGTCTTGTTTGTGGTTGCAGGGTTCGTAGCCGTGAAATGGACGATCAAAGGATTGCAGTATGGATCACAAGCTCGTAACGAAAGACTCGCTCCCCACGCAGGTCGTGCTTCCAAGATAACAATATTCCTTGCTGAAGAAGGATCAAATTCCCCCAGCTAGTCGTAGCTTATCCAAGAGACATTCTCCAGCCAAGTCGTTTATCCTTAGCAGAGTTTGGTGATTCCAAGATTGACAGTGTGGTGTCCCCCAAAAGGATTCCCTCATCTCAAGCAGAGTGGTTTAGCCTCCGAAGACTAATATTTTCAATTTGTGAGCTGTATTCAGACAGTTCACCTTTCCCCGCAGGGTCATTTACTCTCCCCCAGCGGAGTCAGTTGATTTTCCCAAGAGAATCGTTCCAGCCCCAATGGAGTTCTCTTTTCAGCAAGTGTTTTCATTCCTCCCAGTGGAACTCGAAGATTAAGACTCTCCCCGGCAGAGTTGGTTGCATGTCCTGGCATTTATTTTGTCGGAATACCGTGTGATATCCGTTCACTCTCCAGCAGAAGTCCAATCCTACCAAGCGCATCTGCTATTCCCCAGCAGAGTTATATTCCCCAGCAGGGTTGACTTCACTCTCCTAGCATTTATTTTGCTGGAATAATTCTGCAGCACCTGGCTATCCCCAGCGGAGTTATCATGGTCTTCAGCATTTATTTTGCTGAAGCAGTCTCTGTATCCCAGCAGTTCGAGTCTGCATTTGCATTGGCATATAGTGTCATACTTGCATCCACCAAATAAAAACGTGTAGCATTTCCATGCCGAATGGAGCATTGCGTCATTGTCAAACATATGCATTTTTGAAACATAAGCCAGGTTGGCTAACTGTTTGTGTTCGAGTGTTGTTTCTCATGCAGGTTGAGGGAGCTCTTGCTCAAATGAATTACTAAACATTCAAGATCTCGACGTGAGACATCCAACGAAAGTGTCAGCTTTGGCATTAGCCCCCACAGAGTTATCATGATGAAGTTTTCTTTGTCTCCGAACAGAGTTATTTGTGTAAATTTCTCTTGTTTTCCCCGCCAGAGTTAGTAGGCAAAATCTCTCCTTGTCCCCAAGCAGAGTTATTTGTCATAATTTTAGAGGCTGTCGCCGGTTATCAGAACAGGCATCCGGTAGTGTGGTTTCCAAATATCCCCAATAGAGTCCACCTCAAAGTCGTTGTCACGTCAGTGCTAAGAAGTTTGTGGTTTGGGACCAATGGAGAAATGAGTCCTGACGTGGACAATCTATTCCTATATTTACGGGTTTTCTTCGTACTGGAGAAGTGGGGGTCCTAACGTGGACAGATTTATTTCCCCGCGTTGATAAGAGGTGCTAGTCCTAACGTGGACAGATTTGATTTCTTGGTATTGATTGAATGTGAAGTCCTAACGTGGACAAAGTTGATTATTCTTCGTGTTGGTGTCCTGACGTGGACCATTTATTTCCAGCAGATATCTCTATTCGTAATGGTGAAATGTGCGTCCTGACGTGGACAAGTTTATAGTTTTTCGTGATGTTAAGAGGCGCAACTCCTGACATGGACAAGGTTATCTCTCTTCGTGTTAGTGAAGCGTGAGTCCTAACGTGGACAAGTTTTATTTCTTCAAGCAGGTCGAGATGTGAGTCTTGACGTGGACGAATTTTATTTCCCCAGCGGGTCGAAGATGCGTGAGTCCTGATGTGGACAAATTTTATTTCCTCAGCTAGTTAAGAGGCGAGTCCTTATGTGGACAAATCAAGGCGAGATGGAAGTCCTTACATGGACAAATCAAGATGAGTTAGCTCCTTACGTGGAAAAAGAAAGTATTCCTTACGTGGAAAGAAGATCGTATTCCTTACGTGGAAAGAAGATATGATTCCTTACGTGGAAAGAAGAGGGTTTCCTTACGTGGAGCGATGTATTCCTTACGTGGAAAGATTGTATTCCTTACGTGGAAAGATGGAATTCCTTACGTGGAAAGGTGGGTCCTAACATGGACGATGTAGTCCTTACGTGGAAAGATGTGATTCCTTACGTGGAAAGATTGTATTCCTTACGTGGAAAAAAAGAAGATTGATTCCTTACGTGGAAAGATGGTATTCCTTACGTGGAAAGATGTTATTCATAAGATGGAGAGAAGTTTATTCCTAACGTGGAAGGGTGAGTCCTAACGCGGACGATGTATTCATAACCTAGAAAGTTTAGTCCTAACATGGACAGATCCAGACGAAGTCTTAGTCCTAACGTGGATGGTGTTATTCCTAACGTGGAAGAGTTTATTCCTAACGTGGACGATTTATTTCTGATGAAAGGCAGACGAGTTATCCCCAGTGAAGTCGCCGAGATTTTCCGGGTTGACGGCAGGTGGAGTCCTAACGTGGACAAGTTTTAGTTGAGATTTCTTCATGTTGACCAAACAGGCGTCCTAACGTGGACAAAGTTTTATTTCTTCGATGATAGAATCTTTTTCAGGATGGTGAAAATAATCCCCAGCACGTCGCTAATGGATCAGTTGGTGGCTGTAACAGTTAGATTCAGTTGATGAATGTCGTCCCCAAGCAGTGGTGCAGTTTATTTTTGCGGTTGGCAAATTTCCGGGTTCTTAGTATTCAATCGTCTCGTACCTCGAATGTTTGAAGGCCGTTCGCTCTTCACCCAATCGGGTCCAAGTCGCTTGAATAAGGGCAGCTGTTGCACCCTAAAATTTGCTCAACCTTATTCACTTGGTTTATGTTTCAATTGCATTAGCATTTGCATATAGAGTCATGTACATAGCCTAATCATCTGCATAGCATAGCATAGCAATTCATTCAACCAGGGACCAATCACTATTCTCATCTCTATGAGCCTATCAAGAGGTTATTATTCAAATTCAAGTATATCCAAGTCATCAGAAAGAAAGGGAAAGCTAAAGAAGTCAATGGATCAAGCATTGAATCTATCTCCTATCCTGAGGGTATCTGAGGATCATCAAAGAAGTTGTGAGTTGTGAATTGAGCTGAGCATGGAGAGTATATAGACATCATGGGAGACTTAGAAATTCATTTGGATAAGGAGGCAAGTCTTTGATATGATCACAAGAGTTGCAGTTGAAGACAGTCAACTAGGGTTTCATCTGGGTCAACCCTGGGTCAACCCTAGGTCAAATGATTGATTGAAAGGCATTGAGGTCTATTTGAGAGATGTGGGGTTCATAATTTGACATGTAGATAAGGATATGGTGATATGCCAAGAATAAATCAAGAGAAATCAAGGAGAAGAGGAGTTTCTAAATTAGGGTTTCTGTGTAAAATCCCCTAATTTAGGTCAAACTTCCAAGCAAGATAAGTCAAAATGCAAGCTTCAAATGGATCCTTGGTCAAAATGAAACTTGTAGAGGATCTCAATACCTTTAATTTGAGTGGTGGAATACATTAAGGAGATTTATAGAACTCAAGTTATGGTCCTTGCAAGTTACAGGTCATCTGAGGTATCTGAAATTTTGTCTGTGAAAGTTCCTTGTCTTCCAAGCAACCTTTACCCCTCAAGGAGATTTCAAATGAATTTCTGGTCAACATAAGAGTTGTTCCTCATTGTCTTAGATTTCTATAATGGTATGGTATGCCTTCATATGATTTGTGGAACTCTACTTATGGTCTTCGCAAGCAAATGGTATTTTGGTCATCTGAGAATTACAGGTCATTTCAAGCCTATGCCCAAAACTCATACAAGGAAGCTTCAAATGGAAAACTTCACAACATCAAACTTTCTCCAAATGACATTTTGAGTCTATAAAAGTGACTATGAAAGATTGTAAAGGCTCATAGCTCAAGGTTTCAAAATTGGTGAATTTAATGAATAAAAAATGACCTAAAATTGAGATTTTTCATAATTTGGCCAAATGGGATGAAATTATAGGTCATTTTGATTGGAAAAAATGTTTTAAGAACATTGGCAAAAGTGGATTTTTGAGTTTGGTTCAAGATTTAGAAGTTATGCTTGGTTACTTACAAAGGAAGTTACATAATCCAAATCCAAGGGAAAGTGTGTATGAGAAGGTTCTACAAACTTCTAGGGCTTTCTATTCTCATCTATATATTGAATGGAGTAACTTCATGCCATGGTTGGTGATTCATTGTGCTCATAATACCAAGTTGCACTTCAATCTTCCATTTTTGCAAAAGCATCTCAAACTTCATCAAATCTCCATCAAATTCCATTTTTCTTGATTTGATCATCATCAACATCATTCATACATCCAATTTCCATCAAAGATTTGTTCGAATTGAAGAGGAATCGTGCCATACAACTTCATCATCCAAGGAGCAAGAACTTTGGGATTGCAAGATTCAAGAGGCTTGAACAAGAACTTGTGCATACAGAACTCATAATCAAGTTCACTGATCAAATCCAGATCATTGCAAGCATTGGATTTGAAGAATTCAGCACCTGTTTTCATCATTTACACCAGGTTGGTTTCTCATTCGATTTGCTTGTTTTAGTTAGAATCATAGAGATTTGTTAGGTTAGAACTGTTAAGATAGGTTAGATGATGGATTTCACAAAGTTTGAGGAAGTTTCATGAGGTTTGCCATAGGTGTACCCAATCTGTTAGGGTTTATAACTCATGGAATATAGCACTATAATCTTAAGTTAATAGCTTAGAGTAATCAGCATGAGATGTAGATCATGCTAGGGTAAAGATTAGCAAGGTTTGGCATGGTTGGTAACAGGTGAAAATGGTGGAACCGAGTTGTTCTACCTATCGGGTTTGAGGTTTGAGTGAGTTTTAGAGGAAGATATTGTTATGGTTGTGCAGAGGGGAAGAAGTAGAGCAACTTTGCTCTTTGTATCGTGTGAATTCATGGAGAGACGAGGGAGAACAGAATGGTTGAAGATGCGTGCATGGAGGTGATTTCTGAAACCCTATGGTTTGTCCAAGGTTGAAGATGAAGGAGAGCCACACGATTGAGGGTTTGACCTTGACCTGGGATGTGATCTGATGGTCACGATTTAAAATGAAACTTGGAGGGAGATTACGCAGCCAAACGCTGCGTTTCATTAAACCCTCAGATTGGGCTTCATAATCCTTTGCTAATCCCACCCCCAAGCGCAAGGCCCAATTCAATTTGAACTGAAATTCTTACTATTGGCACCGTTTCAGGTTTTTTTAGTTTTTGTTGTGTCTTCTGATTACTGGGCCCAGACGCGCATTGCTAGGTGCGCCCCCAGTCTGGGCCCATCCTTTTATTTCAGTTGGTTTAATTGCTCATTGCACCCCTGATCCAATTAGTTCAATTTAATTCCTTTCAAATTTTTTTTAATTCTTTGAAAATTCATAACAAATTGGAAAATGCATGTTTTTAATTGGTTGTTTTTGCATATTGTTCATAATTTTGTTAAGAAAATTATCATTCAAAAAAATTAGTATTTCATTTGATTTTTATATTTTTAGCATATTTTTCTTTTAAATAGGATTAAATAATGTTTAGTTTAATGCATGAATTTGTTGATTTTAGTTTGAATAGATGCTTTAACATTTTTGATCCATTCTTTTTAGGTTGATTAGCTTAGACCTTTAGCTTGTATATAAAATTTAATTCATGATTTTAGGACTAAATTTTAGATGATTTGTTTAGGTGTGAATAACATGATCAAAACTAGGGTTTAGGAGACAACATAGGTGAATTAAGTCATTTCCCTTAGGAGTTGTAGTTTGAATCTTTGGGGTATGGGAATATAGGGATTATGGGTAGCTAATAGATCCCTTAGGAATTGCTAGGTTTCCCCTATTCAACTATTACTATCAGTATACTGCTTATATTGGTTTGACTGTGTGGTGTGCCCTCTCTAGGGTTATTTCATTTGTTTGTGTGGGGTATTGGGTTTGCTTGGGGATTGGGAGAGCTGAAGACCTGTGATGATAAAGTCCATGGGAGATCAGAGAGATTGAAGACCAACTTCCAGAGTTGATGAAGAGATTCTTGCTAGCAGCTGTTGAGGGTTGTAGGGTTTAGGAGTTAGGCAGAGCCCTAGAGTAGAAAACTTGATTCACAAATATGGAAGGTTATTCTGCCTCCATTCTTTCTCTATGATTCAAAGTCTCTTTCAAATATCCACCTCCTTCCTTTGGAAGGATCAGTAAATGTATTTGAAAGATAGAACTTTTGAGGGAAAATTGTCTGTATAATGTTAACAGTTAATGAGCCACCCTTGGTAGGCAATTGACTGTTTAACATTCATTTATCTGGTTGACTGATATTCATCTTGGAGATTGAGACTTGAAGAAAAGCCATTGCAGATGGAAGACTGATGACAAAGACCTTGCTTGAAGGCTTGAAGATAGAAGACAAAGACCTTACTTGAGGAGTTTGAAGATGAAGACTGAGGCTTGCTTGAAGCTGGTAGCTGTGTGGAGATGACTTGAAGACAGATGTGGATGCAGAGCTGCTGTGGCTGTTTGCTGTTTTTAATTCTTGATGTATTGATTGGTTTTCCCTGACTGTATTGTTTGATGTTTAACCTGTTGGGTTGAAAGTGAATTCTGTTCACTTTTGCCTATTGTTTTCTAGGTTCGAGGTTGAGTGGGACTCCCTTGCCTCGCTTGTATTGTTGCATCCATGCATTTTACTGCTTTATTGTATATGCTATTGTTTCTGTTTCCGTTTATCCCTTAGGATCTCTGTTTCTCTCTGCGCAAGAGAGGAACATGATAGACACTAGGTCTTAACCCATGCATGATAACATTAGGTTAGTTTGATTCCCTTCGCAACCGTAGGTTAGAGTTCTGTCTCTTCGCTCTCAAAACAAACAGAAAAACACAATAAATATTTCAAACGCAATAAAAGGCACTTCTTCCGTAAAAGAATGTGAACTCATCAAAACGTCATTTTTTGTCCGCTTGGACTGCTAATCAGAAAAACCTTTTTCAGAAGGAATAAAAGCAATCAAAACAGACTTGTGTCGTGCGTGGCCCGAACTACGTTTGCTCTGATCTTTCATGCTGTATGAAAGTACGTAGGCATAGGATGCGATATCCTAGAGAGCAACCTTCCCCTCCTTTCCCGTAGGTAGGCGAACTACGTTGACTCTGATTTCTCGTTCCAGACGGGAATACGTAGGCATAAAGTGCGATACTTTGCCGAGTCATTTTATTTTCTTTTCAACCCTTAACCTTTAGTTTAGATAGAAATAACAATCCATACCCGAAAACAAGCGTGGATCCCGTCGAGTACGACGGACGTGAGGGGTGCTAATACCTTCCCCTTGCGTAACCGACTCCCGAATCCAGGTTTTGGTTGCGATGACCATTCCTTTCCCGTTTTGCGGTAGGTTTACCTCGAGCGTTTCCTTTCCCCTCCGTTGGGATAAATAACGCACGGTGGCGAATCTTCTGTTCAGCCGGCGCCGATTTTCGCAGTAGCGACACAAAGGTGATAAACATTGTTGTTAGACGTGTGGTAATAAGGAAACCCTTGCTTTCTTTTGAGGCTGCCAGTCTTGTTGGGATAAACCTATCCTTTTCCTTGGAGTACACATTCACGTTTTGAACTTCATGGAGAGACCCACCCTTTACTCCCTGAGATGTTCCGTACTTTGTTGCAAGCGTCTGGAAAATGTGGAATGTATAATCAAGATGAGACCACTTAATTGTTGAAAAGATCAAAGTGAAGCACGGTTATCATCAGTGAATTGACATACCTCACAGATCAATCATAATCACCAATATCCCAAGCTCATGCACCGAAGCCACTCCAAACAAACCGCATGCAAGCTACTAAGAACATCTCCAGAATGTTTCTCAATGCCATATTCATGCCGCCAAGTCCATTAAGAATGATGAAAAAGAAAGCATTGAGACTGACAAGCCGAGTAAAATTCACCAAGTTCCAAATGATGCATTAGTAGTCCACGCTTGATAACAACCTTTGTGACTTTCAATAGTGATGTTCTAAGCTGCTTAGTCCTACAACAAACCACATTACGGAAGCTACGGTTATTTGATCCAAAGATAAGTGTAAAATGATTAAAATACTATCAAGCATTTGACAAACTCCTTTTAGAAAGAGGTCATTGTTTGTTACAATATGGACCCCTTCATGAATGCTTGACGATACACATGAAGATCCTAGTCTTTGTTCTTACAGTTCCTGCTAACACAACAAATTTCGTCAAGAAATTGAATTTGGACAAGCCCATTGTTCGTTTTCCAGCCCACACCTTTTGCCTACCCAGGATGCTGTCACTCCATCGTCTGCAGCAGAAATGTTTTTGCATATGTGGAAAAGAATTACAATTATCAAGTAACTTTCGATTGCAAACCCGTTGTATGAAGTAAAATTGAGCTACCGTGTCGTATAACCAAGCAATCCCGAAAGCACCTCCTGGCCCTTTACGCGAATTTACCTACATGGCACCCCTTGAGATAGAAGTACGCCAAGTAATGGTTAAGAGGCTTCCGGGTAGAAATTGCTCTGACTCAGCAGTGACAACCGCAATCGACAATCAAAGTAGCCATAGCATATAATGTGAAGGTCTGAAGTCCAGCAGAAGAAGAATAAACAAGAAACTTCAGCCTTCAGTTCAATTCATCATCGGGCATAAGTTCGAGCAGCCGGAAGGGCGACAACCGAAGCTGTCGTCGACTCCCTATCGAGCATCGAACAAACTAAAAGCAAATTCATCATAGGCAACAGTAACAAGCCAACATGGTTCAGACCGTCAAGTCATCATCACCATTGAACCTTTCTCGCCATTGGCATACGACTGGAAGCCTCCCAACTTAAGGATGGACCCTGAAAGAAGGAGAGGAAAAGTTAGTTTATTTTCAAACAGCTCAAGAATTCACCACAAGAAAATCAAAACAACAACATTTATCAGAACCAAGCATCTCAACACTAGTTACAAACACAGGCTGCAATCAACACCAGTCACAAACAAATAGCAAGCAACATCAGTTACAAGCATCACAGCAGGACAACATCAACAATCTCAATTCACCATCTGCGACATCAACATCAATTATTCACCACTAAAGGAAATTTGAGGTTAAGGAAGGTTTTTAGTCTCAGCCCTCAGGTCTTAACTCATCATTGGGCAAAGCTCGAGTAGCCAGGAGGATAACAAGGAGACTCGTCGTTAACTCCCTACCGACTCGAAAGCATCAACGGATGTTCGAAAACAACAGCGTCAACTACAACTCTCAGCTCAGACACGATGTCGTCATCGCCGGCTCAACCCTATCTCAACCGCAACATAAGATCAAGCAAGTATCTGAACTCATATGAGGCTCCCTACGAGAAGAAGAGGAAAAGAAGTATTAATGCGAAAGCCAACAAGTAACAAAGATTATTAATTACACAAAGTCAAGCATCGCAAATCAACACGGAAGAGGAAAGATTTGAACTTCCCAAATCGAAACCGACATCTCTCCAACAAAATCAGAAAGATTTAATTGTTGGTTCCCAAAATTACTCAGTGAATCAGACAACCCCAGATGAAATAGGAAGGATTCGAGCAAGCCATCATTAGCATCAGAAAAAAATCAACAGATTGGGAAAGTTTTCAAAACATCTTCAGTAGAGGCCCAACAAATCCCCCTATAAAAAGGACAAGGAAAATCCATTTAGGAGATCGCAAGAAATCACCGAAGGAGAAGTATCAGCGTGATAAGAGTCCAACCGAGGAAGCCATCACCGCCGCGAAACTCAGATTGCTCACAAGACTCATCACCGCCGGACGAAAGGAGAGAACGAGATTGTGGATTGCCTAACAATCTCTCCGCCACCATCTTCCAGCCGCCGTCAACTCTTGTTCTTGGGTAAAAGAACTCTTTCCTTTTAAATACTTTTGCATGTTTGATTTGTTTTGATTTGTAGGATAAACAAAGGCATCGTGAAACCAGAGACGGAGGGAGATGATGGAATGACATTTGAAAGAAGAGATCGGCGATGAGAAAACGAAGAAGACGAAAGAAGAGTTTGGGGATTTAGGGATTTGATCCCATTGATTTGTTTTGTTTTTTATTATTTGTTTGTTATTTAATTTGCTGTAATTGGATAATGCACGCGCACGGTAGTCACCGTGCACCTCACACCATATCACCACACACATCACCTACTGCACGATCCAACAATCCGTATTCGCTGTCCACCGTAAGCCTCTCCCAGCGCATCTCACCCAATCACTCGCCTCCCTTAATTAATTCCAATTAAACCATTTTCTGCTTTATTAATCAAATAATCCCAACCTAATTAATCTAATTAGATTAACCTTAAATCTTTTTAAATTAACTAATAACCTTTTTAATTAATTGATCTATTTAGTTAATTTTCTTCTTTATTGATGTAATTAACCTTTAATTAGTTTTTTTTATTTTAACAATTCAATTTATTTAACCACCTTTAATAATTTACTCCACCATTTTTATATTTCCTTAAAAATAAAAATAATTTTTTCTTTTTGATAAGGGCCTATTCCTTCATAATTTAAAATAATCTATTATTTTGAAAATTTTATTTTATAAGGAAGTAAGTTAATAATTTATACTCACTTGTTAAGTTTTTTTAAAAACCTAAGAAACCTTTTTTCTCTGAATCACTTGCTTATTTTATGTCTAATTAGCAACCTAACTTTTATTAAATAAATAAAATTAATCCCTTAAAATAATTTCTCTTAAAATAATCTTACTAGTAATAAATCTAATATAATCTTCTTTAAAATCATTCTAAATCAACCTTTTATAAGAACAATCTCACCGAATAGGATATAATCCTAACTAGTTATAGCTTTTTCTTACAAATCAGTTCACTTAAAATAAACAATCCCAAAACAATTCAACCCTCCCTTAAAATTAACTCCGCCTAAAATCAATCCAAACGTGCAGGCTTGCGTCTCCACTCGATTATTCACATATTCACTTTCACTCACTTAGCGCTTTCATGCGTTTGTGTATCAACTTATTTATCTGCTTTTATTCTATCCGCAATTTACATTTACCGTATTTATTCTATCACAGTGCATAAATGTCCAAAGGAAGAATCTGCGCATAACCTAAACAATTGTGCGTATGCATCTCATCTACATCATACTCCCCATTGATCCTTGATCCCATTCAAGTCGATCTTCTAAGTTTAGATCCTACCCCATAAGGATGACCTTTTATCTTTACAACTTAGACAAACACACTCAACAACTCAATTCAAACTATTCAAACATATTAGAGAATAAGATGTTAATCATCTTAAGCGAGATAAAACTCCCACCCCATAACAATACAATCAATTTTCCTACAAAGTTGTGGTGGTTAAATCAAGTAATCTCCCTTAAAATGACAACTCATCTTTTCTCCTAAAAATCAATCAATCAACTACCCTTATCCCATAGGAACTTTGACCACAATCAAAGATCTCCTCAAACCCTTTAAGGGAACTACAGATACTCTGATTCCAATCCCGTCAGGATATGTAGGCATAAGATGTGATATCTTATCGAGTATACTTAGAAATAAACCCCTAGGTCTTTTTACCATTAAGCAGATAAACCTTTGCATCTAACAAACATAAAACAAGAGGTTCCTGTAGAGTACTACAGAAACTTAGGATGCTAGCATCTTCCCTAAGTTTAACCAACCCTCGAACCTATAACTCTCTAGCTTTTGCATTTGCATTGCATTGTGGGTAATTCGATCTTTTTCCCTTCCTTTGGACAAATTAAAGTTCGGTTGCAAATGAATTAAGATTCAAGCTCATCAATAGCTTGGTATCCAAATTTCACCGCGACAGCTGCTGCTGCCGTTGTTGTTGTTGTTGTGGTGGTACAGGGATCGTAATGCTAGAGACCCGTTGTTGATGATATTGATTATGAGGCTGACTTCTCCATCTTCCTTGAAAACTAGATACTGAGTTGGTTTCTCCCTCGCGCCTTTTGTTGCCAAAGACTTTCTTTCCTCCTCCTCCAGCTGAGGATCCTTCGCCTGCTTGAATCTTCCCAATTTTGATACCATTCTCTATGCGTTCCCTGGTGATTATCATGTCAGAAATGCTGCCAGACATACAGTTGATAAGCTTCTCATAATACATGCCAGATAAATTAGCTACAAACATGTCGATCAGCTCACGCTCCACCATCAGAGGCTGAACTCTTGCGGCTAATTCGCGCCACCTTTAGGCGTACTCTTTGAAGCATTCATTATTCTTCTGGGTAAGATTTTGCAACTGGACCCTGTTTGGAGCAAGGTCACTATTGTATTGGTAATGCTTCATGAATGCCTCAGCCAAATCCTTCCAGCTACAGACATTGGTAGGCTCCAACCCCATGTACCACTCAAGGGAAGGACCAGACAAACTGTCCTGGAAAAAGTGCATTAACAACTTTTCATCTTCTGAATAGGCAGACATTTTCCTATAATATGAGCGCAAGTGAACTCTAGGACATGTAGTACCCTTGTACTTATCAAAGTCAGGGACATTGAATTTTTGCGGTATCCTTAGGTCAGGAATAAGTCCAAGGTTGGCCATATCAAGGCCCATAGAGTTCTGACTCTCAAAGCTCTTTATCCTGTCTTCCAACCATTTGAATCTTCTATTAGTTTCAGAAGGCACTTCACCACCAAAATCTCTCACCGAGAAGATCTCATCCTGTCTGTCCTCAAACAAATGTTGATTCAGGTTGCCATGAATAGCACCATTAGCTTCAAGCCCATACACATTTCCCTGACCAGCAATTCCAGCATTACCAACTCCTATGTTACCAAATCCAGTGTTACCATTGCCTCCACCAACATTACCATTGGTTTCAACATTTCCATTACCGTTCCCAGTTGCGTTCCTATTTCCAACACCATTGCCATTTCCATACCCGCCAGTATTGGGGATAGCGTTATTAGCGTGCTAAGTCTCACCATGAGGTGGGTTGGTAGCAATTCCTCCATGTAATACGCCGTCGTTATCAACCCGTGCAATCAAAGGCTGCACCAAGGTCCTGAGTTGGTCTTGTCCACTAGCTACAATTTGCATTACTTCCATAAATTGAGCCATTCTATCTCTCATTTCCTGCATTTGTTCCATGATCCTCTTCTGACTTCCTCTAGTCACGTACCGGTGATTTGTTTTATCAGCAATCCTGAAACTTACTAAAAGAAGACAGGAGATAAGAAAATAGTTCTGATGCACTTGCAATGCGAAAAAGATGCTAAATGCGGACATGTATATATGCAATAGGGAGATTTCCCCCTCGATTCTAGTTTCCAGAAGAAGAAACAACCACGGAAAACCCCACAGACAAGCAGACAGAATAATAACTCCTCATATAATAACAAGCCAACAAACAGCGTGCATACATCAACTGAGTAAAAAATAGAGATGACCTCAATCAACAATCCTGGTGATGGTCAATACGTAAGCAAAACAACAAGATACAAAGAAAGACAGTCAAGCTGAATGCCGAGACTGGAAATCCTCTAGCAGCTTCGGCGTCTTGGGATGATCTGGTGTAGCGAGTAGACCATGTATGAGTAGCTCTCGCCGGCTAATGGTGCACTGTAGACTATCAACATGGTCTTCCTAGGCTCCTTCCCCTAAGCACGCCTCAAGTCTACACCTGTTGGTGTCCGCTCTCAACCTACAATCCTCCAAGTTCGCAATAGCTTTGCTCAATCTGTGCTCACTATTATATCTGAGTGATTCTTCCGCTGAAATCTTCTCGTCCTTCGCTTTGAGCTGAATCTTCAACTTGGCAATCTGCTGTTTCAGCTTGTCCTCGTGTTCTTTGTTGTTAGTGAGCGTTTCATTCCACACTGAGTCAAACTTAGAGATTTCCAAGTAAGCCTTGTCCAAATCCTTCTTCTTGGTAGCAAGCACACTACTGACAGCGTTTAAATCCCGACCTGAGCGTTCTCTGGCGCTAGTCTCCTTTGTCAAGTTCGTACCAAGCTTGTTGACAAGTTCAGTCTGCTTTTTGAAAGAATAGACATCATCAATCTTCTCGCTTCGGAGTTGAATGATTTCTTTCTCAAATTCTTCATTTGCTTTCTTCAACTCTTCTTTCTCACGCAATAGTTGGTTGCATTTCTGAATATCCACGGTAGTGGGTTCTTCAATCATGACGGGGTACAAAGGCGCAACTGAGGGAAATGGCATTAGAGACTTAGCAGCTCTATCTTTGATCCAAACCATGTAAGGGTCATAAGCTCGATTGTTGCTCTTTCCTAACAATGTCTTACCTCGTCTGTGAATGTTACTCCACGCATACTCCATTCTAACCAAAGTATCAGCTTCCAACAAACCTGTGAGATACAAAGATTCCTGTATCTCTTCTTCCTTAGGAGGACTCTTCAAAGCATATCCAAATTGTCTGATCAATAAAGAGGGATTATAGTTAATACAACCCTTCCTTCCGACCAACGGGACATTCGGAAAACCACTGCAACTATAAATGATTTCAGCTCCAAGTATATCCCGATTAAACCATACAATGTTTTCTACAGATAAACCCATTAGCCTAGAAGACCAATCTGAGGTGTTAGCAGTAGCAACAAACGGACCTACTTTCGGAAGGTGACTGAAGAACCACCTATACAACATGGGTACACAGCAAGACACATTTTTACCCCTCCGCTTCTAATTCTTGTAATGGATAGAATGGTAAACATCTCCTAACAACGTTGGCACTGAATTCCCTGAAGCAAGGATATAGAAGGCATATGTATCCACAAAGTCTGGAAAGTTGGGAAATAAAATGATACCATATATGCATAGAGCGAGAATAGCATTGAATATAATCCACCAACCGTCCTTTGCGAACTGTAAAGCCTTGTCAACCAGAAAAGGTACAGGAAACCCATACACTCCATTCAGCTTGGTCAATTTTCCTGAGAACTCTGAGGCATCAAGATGAAGAATTGCAGCAAGCCTAGCTAGATTAGGCTTAGCATCATCATGGTAAAAAGGCATCTGATCCAATACTGGAACTCCTAGTAACGCATCATACTCTTCCAAGGTCGGCGCCAGGACATAGTTAGGAAAAACAAAATATCTCAATTGAGGGTCATAAAACTGTGGCAGAGCATATAAGCCATTCAACTTGAACACTGAAGGTTTGCATACCAAACTGAGCACCTTCCCATAAGATTCCTTGAACTCTCCTTTTACTTTCTGATTTGCTAACACAACCAAACTCAACAGGGAACTGATATCAGGAGAAGGGAGCTTGTAGGCAACGATCTTCTTCAAAGACTCCATGTCAGAAAAGGAACAAGATCACTAGAATCGGGGAGGAAATATGTTCCTGCAACACATATACATTTTAATGAAATACAAATGAAAATGCAAATGCACATGCAAACAGGAGATCAAAAATTGTTGTGCTGTAGTTTGAGGAGACCGGCGCTTCGCTCTAGTCATAACCAAACACTGATATTAGGACCCCTTGATATCAAGAATCTAAACTGTAAAGAATCAGGTAATCTGAAGGCTAGATTTTCCTGTACAACCCCATCCCTTTCACAGGTAAGGACCTATCCACTGACAAGGTTTGGCATCCTATGCGTTCATCAGCATCACAGACTTTCAAGAAATGATGATACGTTCACCATTTCTGGTTTGGCATCATTATCTCCTGAAGAGGCCTCACTTAGCTGACTCACAAACGATCGGTTTCCAGAGTCGACAATCCTCAGATCCAAAATTCCTTCGAGCCCAAAGGGCTAGAAAGAAAATCGTTAAAGAGAATCTCGTCTGAGCGCGAATTTCATGGCTAGCTGGTGCATGCAAAGCATACATGCTCACCACTAATCTCCACTTCTAATGCTAAGTTTATACTCAAGCCTGGGTCTGGCTTATCTCTCAATGGAACAATCCCTCCCCATAGCACAACAATAATGAATTATGCAGAAAGTAAAATGCAGAAAGCAAATAAAGATAAAGCACATATGTACACACCCAAAAATAAACAAACAAGCCCTAAGATTGACTCGCACAAGGCCTATCTCCCCAGCAGAGTCGCCAGTTGTCGCTACTACGAAAATCGAGGCCGGAAATGACAGAAGAGTCGCCACCGTGCGTTATTTATCCCAAGAGAGGGAAAGGAAACACTCAGAGAAAACCTAACGAAAAGAGGGATAAGATCGGTCATCGCAACCAAATCTCGGGTTCGGGAGTCGGTTACGCAAGGGGAAGGTGTTAGCACCCCTCACGTCCGTCGTACTCGACGGGATCCACGCTTGTTGTCTATCTAAAAGAGTTATTGAAATTATCTAACTACAGGCCGAAGGACAAAAGAAAAAGAAGTGACTCGGCAAAGCAGCAGCACTTTATGCCTACGTATCTCATCTGAAATGAGAAGTCAGAGTCAACGTAGTTCGGCTAACTATGGGTGAAAGAGGGGAAGGTTGCTCGCCAAGACATCGCATCTCGTGCCTACGTACTTTTATCTGGTATGAAAGATCAGAGCAAACATAGTTTGGGCTAAAAGGGAACACAAGTTTGTTCAACTGTTTTACCCGAGTAGGATTAACAATTAGTTCTAGCAGTTTGGTGTATGCAGCTCGACCATTGGAGACTTAGACGTTACCGTTTGCGATAGAACCAAGAGTTAAAAAAACTCTCCTTATGAAAATGATTTTCCAAGATTAAAGGCCCCAAAGGGAAAAAAGGGTTTGAATGATTTGTTTTTTTGTTTTTTAGAGAAGAAGTGTTTTTGATTTGTTTGCAACTCATATCGCACTAGAGACTATGACTTAGGAGTGTGCGTCGCATATCACCCAAAGGGTGCTATACTAAACATCCAAGCCATTGAAGAGAAACTCCTCAACAACCCTTTCCCAAGTGCTTAAGGCTCGTAACGCACAATAATCATTAACCTTTATTAGGTGTTTTATGATTGTTTTTGAGATGAGAAGAGAAAGAACACTAAAGGGGGACTATACTCAAACCTAAAGTTGTCATGCAATGGTAATCCTAAGATTGAGACGAGGGAATTCTACCTAATGTTATCATACATGGTTAAGATCCTAATGTCTATCATAATCTCCCTTGAACAAGAGAGATTAGAGATCCTAAGGAAAAGGAGACAAAAGAGGAAACAGAAACAACATAAACATGTAAGAATGCAAACATGGAATGCAAGTGAGGGAGGAAATTAGTGTAGGGCAGTAGCCACCACAAGCTCATCTCAACCTCAAGCAACAATATGATAAATGCAAGATATGAAAGGAAATGCATCAAAAGAAACACACAAGTCCACTAAAATGGGATGAAATGGCCTAAATGATTCAAACATCAACCACAACGCCAAAACCCAAACACAAATGAAAGGCAAAGAAGACCTAAAACAAAGTGAGGATGGGAGGATATATGAGGACAGCAAGGAACTCATAATGTGCACTCAACCATGAGCATCACAAGAAAGGTGCAAAAGAAAGCACAAAGAAGTCCTCATGGATTCATCATTTTAGGCATGCTTCAAGTACCTCCAAAGGAGGGACCAAGCTACCTTAATTGAGATAACAAAGTCATTGGACAGCAAAGGAAATGAAATAAAAGTGCTCAAAAGCAAAAGCAAATAACCCACAAGGAAATGCAAGCAAATTCCCAAAGGAAAGCAAGCATGTTTCACATAGAAACTCTAATTGGAAACTCAAAAGTAAACAATCAAATGAACAAGCAAAACACAATATAATGACCTAAAAATGATAAAACATCATCCTTAACATGTTAGCAACATGAATCAATAGGCATTTAAGGCTCAAAGGATCCATAAATGTCATATCCAAAGCAAACTAGGTCAATGTGTTTGTATGAACCTCCCTTTGGGTAACTTGACTTGCAAGTTACCCTAAAATTAGGAAAATGATTCAAAAATTATCAAATAAAATGCAAGAAGCTCATAAACATGTTGGCAACCAGAGGCCAAAAGATTACAACCAAAATCAATTCACAACACCACCAAAGAAATTGATTCACAAGGGTGTTCCATTGTGAATGAGGATTGTCAAGGGTCAAATGAAGTGCATCAAAAGTCAACTCAAAAGTCAACCAACAGGGGCAAAATGGTCCACAAAAATTAATCAACTCATCATTGATATGAGGATTGAATTTTACTCATTGGATCAGAAGGAAATGAGAGAAATAAAATGAAAACTAAAACATGTCAAGATTTAGGTCAAATAAAACACTTCCAACATTGTTCATTTTCATTAAACATATGGCCAAATTGCACTGTTTATTCCTATCAACCTCAAAGGAAAATGCTTTTCTAGAAGACAAAAATAAGGAACTTTTATTAATTCTCTCTAAAGAAACACAAAAATCAGAAATGCATTTCGATTCCATCAAATAAAAGACTCACCTATAATGTTCTTCAACGGTTTGATAGTCGCCTTTTTGCAAATAAGCCCAAGCCAAGTTGCCAAGTATCCTCGATATCTCTTGCTCAGCAGTTATTTGTGTATAAGCACTTCAATCTCAAGTTTTTGATGATTTCAACAAACACCTAAGCTCATTCCATGATCGCAAAAAGTCAAAGCTGTCAAATTGATCAAGATACTTACACTATATACCTGTGGGGGTATATGTACTAAGAAGCTGCTTGCACTATATACCCGTGGGGGAATATACACTGAAGATAAAACAAGAAGCATATCAAGACTATGGAATATTGTCAAGCAAATCAAGCATCATGTGCAAATGTTCATACAAGTTTCAAGATTTGGACTCAAGCTTCGGTATATCAATATTCACTCCTTTAATTGATATACAAGTGTTCAAATACGTATCATATTTACATTTTGCATTTGCATGTTTTAAAAACTTATTTGGATTGGTATAACACTTTTTAACTTAGTATTTTTCTGAGTTTTAACAGTGTTAACCGATTAACCATATGGGTTAATCAGTTAATGGCCTTAAATTTTTAATTCTCAGGGCTAACGTTCAAGTGTTAACCGATTAACCTATATGGTTAACCGATTAACACTAAACGAATTTTGAAAAATTGTTTCTTTTTAAATTAAAATTGTGTTTGAATGTTATACCTTTTCATTATTTGATTCATACTCAATTATACCTTTTTGAAATGGTGTTTTGCTCATATAAATTCTGAAAATTTCAAATTGAAAAACACCTCCAATAATTTCAAAATAATCATTAAATCAAATTCACTACTTTTCAAATATTTTCAAAAAGTGTTCATACTGTTCATACCATTTCATATCCAGAATTTTTGAACACTTGTGTTGATATTGAAAAGTGAATTTTGATCAAAAGGAGAAGATCAATCTTTGTATTGATATTCTTATATCACTTTCAAATTACAAAATTACAAGAATTATTTCTTTGTGACTTGTGATTCAGGATTGTTGAACACAAGAGTTAGTGCATGCAAGAGGATTGTTCTTGCACACTAAGTTGTTGAAATAGTTGTTAGATAGTAGGCCTCACCGGTTGATGGTGTGATAGGTTGTACATTCTAAAACTATAGTGAAAACTCTCTTTCATGTGGAAAGGGGAGTGGAGTACCTTCAGATTGTGAAGGGAACCACTATAAATCTCTGTGTTCATTTTTCATTCTGCCTTTACTGCTTTCATCATCAAGATCATTACCAAGTAAATTTCAAGAATATCTAAAAACCGGAAAAAGTTTCTAAAGCCTAATTCACCCCCCCCTCTTAGGCATAATATGAACATACAATTGGCATTAGAGTAGGTTAAGGTAACCTGTTCCTAACGATTCAGTATGGCTTCCGCTAGCAATAACCCGGTTTTCAAAGACGGTGGAAGTAGTAACAAACCACCATTATTCTCTGGAGAATATTTCGATTTCTGGAAAATCAGAATGAAGGCACATCTTGAATCCCAAGGAGAAGGTATATGGGAAGCAATCGAAGAAGGACCACACAATCCAGTAAATGTGGTCAATGGCGTTGGAACCGAAAAGTTTAAAAGCACGTATGATGAAAACGATAAGAAAAATATTCTTAATGAAAAGAAAGCAATCAACATACTCCAAAGCACTCTTAGTATGGACGAGTTCTTCCGTGTATCACAGTGTAGATTGGCAAAAGAGATTTGGGACACCTTGGTGGAAACACATGAAGGAACTGCAGAAATAAAAAGATCAAGGCTCAACACGTTAATCCAAGAATATGAGATGTTCCGTATGCAGCCCAATGAATTTATTGTTGCCTTACAAAAAAGATTCGTTCATCTAACTAATCACTTGATTGCTCTCGGGAAGACCTTCACCAATGATGATCTCAACCTGAAAGTCCTAAGATCTTTAACAAGAGAATGGCAACCAAAAGTGATCGCTATTTCAGAAAAGAAGAGTCTCTCAACGATGACATCCGCATCCTTATTTGGAAAACTTCATGAGCATGAATTGGAACTTGGAAGGCTCTAGAAGCACGAAAGTCAAGAAAAGAAGTCCAAAGGAATTGCCTTGAAGATTGACACAAAGGATGACAAAGACGACGAGACTTCCGAAGATGAAAATTTCATGCTTCTTGTAAAGAAGCTTGGTAAGTTTTTTAATAATAATAAAAATTTCTCTTTTCCTAAAAAGAATAGACATTTCAGGAAAAAGGATGCATCCACATCGAATCAAGAAGTCACATGTTACGAATGTGGAAAGCAAGGTCACATAAAGCCGGATTGCCCGAAACTTGCAAAGAAAGGAGGATTAAAAGGCAAGAAGGATTTCAAAAAAAAGGCTTATGTTGCTTGGGACGATAATGAGATAAGTTCATCATCGAAATCGGAAAGCGATGAATGTGCAAATATGGCTCTTATGGCGTCACATCACTCCGATGAAGAAATTGATGAGGTTAGTAACGATTTTTCTATTTATGATAATGATGCACAAGAAGTCATAGATGAACTTCTAAAAGAATGCAAGACTTTGTATAAAAGCATTTCATCCCAAAAGAAAAGAATTTCATCTTGAGAAGAACAAAATAATGCTTTTATAAAAAATATTGAAAATGAAAATCAAAAATTGATGGATGAAAAACAAAGTCTTGTATGCAAAAATTGTGAATCCTTATCTTTTCAAATTGTTCAACTTAAAAGAGTTTTGGAAAGATACGAAAAATGTCAAATTAGCTTGGAGGAAATTCTTAGGCACCAAAGATATCCTAACGATAAAAGTGGACTAGGATATTCTAAGTTTTCCAAACCAAGCACAAATGAAACTATTTTTGTGAAAGCAAGTGAACAAGTTGTTAAAGAAAAGGCAAACAATTCTAAAACTATGCATCAAAGTCATAAAAAGAAAAGAATTGTGAAGAAAAAGAATTATGTTCCTATATATAGAAGTCATTTTCAACCTACTTGTTTTTATTGTGGAATCAAAGGCCATACACCTAATGCTTGCTATGTACGCAACATTGGTGTTGCTAAAGGGCATTCTGTGTGGGTTGAAAAGGGTACTAACTACCAAGGACCCAAAGCAATTTGGGTACCTAACACTACTTGATTTTGTGTTGTAGGTATGCTTGAAGACAACTTCTAATCAATGGTATCTTGATAGCGGTTGTTCTAAGCATATGACGGGAGACATAAACAAATTTTCAAGTCTATCATTAAAGGCCAAAGGATACGTTACTTACGGTGATGATAATAAAGGAAAAATTATTGGAGTTGGAACCGTTGGTGCACCTCCATGTACAATCATCTAAGACGTTCTTTATGTGGAAGGCCTTAAACACAACCTACTTAGAATAAGACAATTGTGTGACAAAGGGTTCCGAATCAACTCACAAAGGATGAATGTTTGATAGAACATGAAGTCACCCATGATGTCTTGCTAAAAGGTAAAAGATTTAATAATATTTTTATGATCTCTTTTGATGACTCATCCTTGAAGGTAAAATTTCTAATGGCGAACAACAACGAGGCGTGACTTTGGCATAAAAGATTTGCTCACATTCACATGGGGCATTTAAACAAGTTGATAAAGCATGATCTAGTTGTTGGTCTTCCGAGGATAAAATTCATCAAGGATAAGCTATGCGACGCATGTCAAAAGAGGAAACAGACCAAGACAACTTTCAAATCCAAGCAAGTGGTTTCTACATCAAGACCACTTCAATTGTTGCACATGAATCTTTTTGGTCCATCGAGAACGAAAAGCTTCGGAGGTAGCCTTTATGCTTTAGTTATTGTTGATCATTTCTCTCGATACACATGGACATTGTTTTTAGTGCAAAAAAATGATGCTTTCAAAGCATTCAAGAAGTATGCGAAGCAAATTCAAAATGAGAAGTCACTCACCATAGCCTCCATAAGAAGCGACCATGGTAGAGAATTCCAAAATTCAGATTTTGAAGATTTTTGCGAAGAGCATGGAATTTCTCACAATTTTTCCGCACCAAGGACTCCTCAAAAGAACGGTGTCGTAGAACGGAAGAATAGGTCACTGGTGGAGCTTGCTAGAACAATGTTTAGCGACTCGAATCTTCCTAAATATTTCTGGGGAGAGGCGGTTAGCACGGCGTGTTTTGTAAGCAACCGTGTCAATATTCAACCAATTCTCAAGAAGACTCCGTATGAGCTGTTCAAGGGTAGGAAACCAAACATAGCATTTTTCCACATATTCGGATGCAAATGTTTTGTTCTCAACAACAATAAGGACAATCTCTTTAAGTTTGATGAGAAGTCCGACGAAGGTATATTTCTTGGTTACTCTCTTTCTAGTAAAGCTTTTAGAATTTTTAATAAAAGAACTCTCACTATTGAAGAATCCATTCATGTTTATTTTGATGAGACTAACCCCTTGAAAGAGGATAATATTATTATGGATGATGATGATATAATAGGTTCTTCACAACAACAAGAAGAGACTTCAAAGGATCAAGCAATACCAAAAGATGTCACTCAAATTATTGAAGAACATCAAGATCTTTCGAAGGAATGGAGAACGCATAGAGATCACCCGATAGATAAAGTTATTAGGGATATTAGCCAAGGCGTTGCTACTCGACTAAATCTTAAGGATGCTTGTCTCAACATGGCTTTTGTATCTCAAATTGAACCAACCAAGATTGATGAAGAATTAAGCAACGACCAATGGATTGTAGCGATGCAAGAAGAACTCAACCAATTCGAAAGGAATCAAGTTTGGAGTCTCGTACCAAGACCGGACAATAAGCACATCATAGGAACAAGATGGGTGTTTAAGAATAAAATTGACGAGAATGGGATCATAGTTTGTAACAAAGCAAGATTGGTCGCACAAGGCTACAACCAGGAGGAAGGAATTGATTTTGATGAAACATTCGCTCCGGTAGCAAGGTTAGAAGCAATTAGATTATTACTTGCTTATGCTTGTTCTATGAATTTTCAGTTGTTCCAGATGGATGTCAAAAGCGCTTTCCTGAATGGATACATCAATGAAGAAGTCTACGTCAAACAACCTCCAGGTTTTGAAGACTTCAAGAACCCCTCGCATGTCTACAAACTGAAAAAGGCACTCTACGGACTAAAACAAGCACCAAGAGCATGGTATGACCGCCTTAGCAATTTCTTATGTGAAAACGGATTTACAAAAGGAAAGGTTGACAAGATGCTGTTCATAAAGAAGATCAAGGGTAACACCTTATTAGTTCAAGTCTATGTCGACGACATCATCTTCGGATCAACAAACAAAGAGCTTTGCGAAGAATTTTCACTAATGATGCAAGGAGAATTCGAGATGTCCTTGATGGGAAAATTGAACTATTTTCTTGGACTATAAATCAAGCAAACAAAGTATTGCAAGGAATTGTTGAAGAAACTCGATATGGATAGTTGCAAGGTGATGTCCACTCCTATGGGATCTGGAAAGTACGTTGATCAAGATGAATCTGGTACTCCAATTGATATTACAAAATATCGAGGTATTATCGGTTCATTATTATATTTGACGGCAAGCCGTCCTGACATTATGTTTAGCATTTGTTTGTGTGCACGCTTTCAAGCAAGTCCGAAGGAATCACATCTCGCTGCCGTGAAGAGAATCATAAAGTATCTCAAAGGGACAACAAACGACGGATTATGGTATCCAAAAGATAGTACTTGTTCTTTAATTGGTTATTCTGATGCTGATTATGCAGGATGTAAGACCGATACAAAAAGCACAAGTGGTGCATGTTACATTCTCGGGAATGCACTAGTGTCATGGGCCTGTAAGAAGCAGGCGTGTGTGGCACTCAGTACAGCCGAAGCGGAATATATTGCAGCAGGAAGTTGTTGTGCACAAATTCTGTGGCTCAAGCAACAACTCCTCGATTACGGTGTAGATCTCTGTTTCATTCCTCTTCGATGTGATAATACAAGTGCCACCAATATTAGAAAGAACTCGGTCATGCATTCAAGGACAAAGCATATAGATATCCGGCATCACTTCCTTCAAGATCACGTACTTAATGGAGATGTAGATGTTACTTTCGTCGATACACACAATCAACTTGCCGACATCTTTACCAAACCATTGGCGAAAGAACCGTTCTTCAGAATTCGACGAGAACTTGGGATTCTCGATGAAGGTGATATCTGATCTTTTCTCTGGTTTATGTATGCATAATATATGTTTTCCAATTTGTGTGCATTCTATTTTAAGCATTTTTCCAAAATTCGCGTGTGTTAACCGATTAACCTATATGGTTAACCGATTAACACTGTTAATTTTTCAATTATGACTTAATTTTTTATGTGTTAACCGATTAACCTATATGGTTAACCAATTAACACTGATACTTTTTATTTTGGAAATTAAATTTTTAATGTGCTAACCGATTAACCTATATGGTTAACCGGTTAACACTGTTAAAATTTAAAAAATTCTGAAACGAAAAATTAATTCAAATTTTGGAAAATTAAGTGTGTTAAATGTGTTTTTTATGTTTTGTTTTATTATTTTTCTTTCCGAATTATATTTAAGTTTTTAAGTTGTTAATTTTGTAACCATACAATGTTTGCTGCATTTTTCTATGTGTGCTGCATTTTTACTTCAATCTATTTTGTTGTGCTTGATTATATGCTATCTTATATGCCGATATTGCGGGTTTTGGTTTGAAAGCTCATTCCTTTTTGCTAATGACAAAGGGGGAGAAGAGCTTGGCTGTCTAATATCTCTTTGTGCAGAATTTTTTGCCTCTGTTTAGATATGGGGAGTTGCTGAACATAGGGGGAGAAGCAAGCCAAGATCAGAACCAAACATCGTCAAGGATATTGCACAGACACAGTTGTTTGTCATCATCAAAAAGGGGGAGAATGTAGAAGCACTTCAATCTCAAGGTTTTGATGATGTCAACAAAGACCTAAGCTTATTCCATGATTGCAAAAAGTCAAAGCTGTCAAATTGATTAAGATACTTAGACTATATACCCGTGGGGGTATATGTAATAAGAAGCTGCTTGCACTATATACCCGTGGGGAAATATACACTAAAGATAAAACCAGAAGCATATCAAGACTATGGAATATTGTCAAGCAAATCAAGCATCATGTGCAAATGTTCATACAAGTTTCAAAAATTGGACTCAAGCTTCGGTATATCAATATTCACTCCTTTAATTGATATACAAGTGTTCAAATATGTATCATATTTACATTTTGCATCTGAATGTTTTAAAAAATCATTTGGATTGGTATAACACTTTTTAACTTAGTATTTTATGAGTTTTAATAGTGTTAACCGATTAACCATATGGGTTAATCGGTTAACGGTCTTAAATTTTGAATTCTCAGGGCTAATGTTCAAGTGTTAACCGATTAACCTATATGGTTAACCGATTAACACTGAACGAATTTTGAAAAATTGTTTCTTTTTAAATTCAAATTGTGTTTGAAAGTTATACCTTTTCATTATTTGATTCATACTCAATTATCCCTTTTTGAAACGATGTTTTGCTCATATAAATTCTGAAAATTTCAAATTGAAAAACACCCCCAATAATTTTCAAAATAATCATTAAATCAAATTCACTACTTTTCAAATATTTTCAAATATTTTCAAAAAGTGTTCATACTGTTCATACCATTTCATATCCAGAATTTTTGAATACTTGTGTTGATATTGAAAAGTGAATTTTGATCAAAAGGAGATGATCAATCTTTGTATTGATATTATTATATCACTTTCAAATTACAAAATTACAAGAATTATTTCTTTGTGACTTGTGATTCAGGATTGTTGAACACAAGGGTTAGTGCATGCAAAAGGATTGTTCTTGTACACTAAGTTGTTGAAATACTTGTTAGATAGTAGGCCTCACCGATTGATGGTGTGATAGGTTGTACATTCTAAAACTATAGTGAAAACTCTCTTTCATGTGGAAAGGGGAGTGGAGTACCATCGGATTGTGAAGGGAACCACTATAAATCTCTGTGTTCATTTTTCATTCTGCCTTTATTGCTTTCATCATTAAGATCATTACCAAGTAAATTTCAAGAATATCTAAAACCGGAAAAGGTTCTAAAGCCTAATTCACCCTCCCCTCTTAGGCATACTCTGAACTTACAATTTGAATTTGCTTCGATTGCCTCGTCGGACCGGTTCAATTTCTTCATAACTAAAGCCATGTCCTTCAAAGCACTCTCAACGCGATCACCCGCATTAATGGCAGCCTAGAAAAGGGAAATAGCTCTACCTGGATCTTTTTCCACTTACTGGTGTGCATTAAGAAATGTTGATCCAATTGAGGAGATTAATCCTTGGAGTGATGAGGTTCATGAGTTTCCTGTTGATGTTTGAAATTGAAGTGGGGATTTTGTATAATATAAGATGTTTTTCCCTAATATCTATCTTTCTATCAATTTTTTTTAATCAAATAAATGCTAATATATATATATATATATATATATATATATATATATATATATATATATATATATATATATATATATATATATATATATATATATATATATATATATATATATATATATATATATATATATATATATATATATATATATATATATATATATATATATATATATATATATATATAAACTAGAATATGTACATCTGGGGGATATATTTCTATCAAATCAAATTTGTCCAACTTTGTATATTACTAACCAATTAAACCAAACAAATGAAGGAATTACATATTTCTATCAAATCAAATTTGTACAGCTTTGTATATTACTCACCAATTGAACCAAACAAATGAAGGAATTAAGTCCAACGAATTAACTATCACGGCCCCGTTTAGATAAACAGCTTAATTAATTTTTCATCCCTTGTTTCTAAAACCAGGTGATGTTCCTTGTCATCCCTACCATTTTCTCGAGCTGATCCATTCTGCGATTGAGTAACAATCACTATATGGTTTATATATGCTATTCAAGCAGACCGCTTGTTGATAATCACATGAAAACATAATTTCTTATTTTCCTTGCATTGATTCATTAGAACAATTTAACTTGAAGGGAACTAACTTTATGATCTTATTCATGGAATAGGGACGGAGAACAATACAAATCGCCACACATTATTATTGATTAATTATAGTTAAAGAAGTATATGTTCCTAATACGAATAAAAGAATAGAATAGAATATGGGAAAACATGAGTACCTCTTCACGGTTAGGAAGCATATACCCACTCGACTCGGGAGAATTTGTAACTGCAACCAAAGATGAATGAGAGGAAACATCATCATCAGTAATAGAAGCAATCTCGGCTTCCTCAGCATATTCCCCGCTCATCCATGCCGATACAGAATCACCGCTACTGCAGTTTTCCTTTGATAAACTGTCCTTCAACGTAGACTTAGTACGATTCTTTTCAACAGGGTCAATTTTGACAAATAAAAGTGGTTGATCCGTATTTCTGTAGTTTCTCTTGCAGTTCAATGGTACCCTAATGTTTAAACTCTCTCTTAGGGTCTGTTTGGTTCAATTGATGGGGAGGGGAGGTGAATGATTTTTTTAATCAGATAAGTGTCTGGTTCAAAAGAGAGAAGGGGAGGGGAGAGATATTAATTAAAAATGTGTTTGGTTCAGAAGGGGAGGAGAGAGGTTTTATTAATAATTTACAATTTTATCCTTATGATCTTATATAAGTTATATGATATTAAAATATGAAAAGTTCATGCATATTTTTGTTGCTAATAAATTTTTTAATATTGAGTGATTAAAAAAGTATTTATTTGTCACATAAAGTTAAAAAAATTGAGTACAATTTATTCGACTTATAACTTTCCAACATAAATTAAACTATATGCCAATAACATCGTTTAAATTGTGATGAATCATATAAGAAAACAAATATATAAATAACTTATTATTAAATATTAATGGACCAGAGTAAGTAATGGACCAGAGTGAGAGCAAATACAAAAAAGGGGTAAAAAAAGAATACCTGACCCTCTTGTGGAAGAGAGTATTTATAGAGAGACCCCAGCGCTGGGCCAACGGTCGCTTGAGTTGGGCTGGATGGCCAGGCCCAACCCAAGTGGCTACTAGGGCTTACGTGGCGTAGTGAAGACTAGAACGTGGTCTTCGCCCTAGTTCAATTGCTCCGTGAACTCCAGAAAGTGGGTTGACCGGCTCTTTCGGAGGTGGGCAGTTGGTCGATGATGTACTCCCTGCGGAGGGGAGCACGTGGAGAACGTGCGAAGAACTCGTTTCTCCTGCTCAATAGGGGGAGAAGGTCCTGCTCGCGGGGGGCATTCTCTTCCCAAGCCAGATTGGGCCTACCGCACATTAATGGGTTGGGCTTGCTCGGTTAAGCCGTGGCCCAGGTCAGAACAGAAACCATGATAGAATACCTAACAAAATCAAAAGAAAAAAATGAATATAACTAAACATTATTTTTTTTTTATAAAAAAAAGACAACGATTATGATTTATATTAAGTATAAAAATTATAAAATAATTTGAAGGTAGAGAACAATTATAATAAGTTGATGGAAACAATCGAGAAAAAACAGTAACACGAAAGAAAACAAATAGTTTTGAAATACTAAAATTAAACTGAGGATATTTTAGTAAATATAATAATTTTTAAATATCAAAACTCATATTCCCTCCCCTCCCCTCCAAATCCCCCCAATTCGGAGGGAACCAAAAAGTGTGTTTTAGAGGAATTTTGCTCCCCTCCCCTCCCCTCCCCTCCCCTCCTAAGATTTGAACCAAACATATTTAATTAAAAATTTCCCCTCCCCTCCCCTCCATCTACCCCAAACCAAACACACCCTTAGTATACCGCAACCCGCTAAGTCTACAATAGCAGTCCCCAGCAGCTGACCCTTAACAATCTTATCCCTTCTAGGCTCATACAAATTGAACTCCAAAGTATTCTTCTAGAAAACTTCAGCATCAACATTTTTAACAGACATGTCCTTCACCAATGTCACAGAAAGCCTAAACGACTCATTAAACTCGATTTTTCCTTCATCAATTGAAGAGGAAACAAGTTTGGTTGACCCAGAAGAGCGCTCTTCGTTCTCCCATTGTAGCAACACTAATCGAATAGATCTAAGAGATTGTTAGGGGTGTGTAAAAAAACCGGTTCACAAGAACCAAATTTGAAAATATGGTGCACCGATTTCAAAAGTCCATATTATTTGGTTTAAAAACTAGTCCAAATTTATTTTACTAAAACCATTAAAAACCGGTGTCCACTTTTTAAAACCATGGTTAATCCATTTTTCAAACTCTTTGTTTTTCTTTTGTTTCATGGTCATAAATGACAATTAAGGTAATGTATATATAATAAATAAAACATATATATATATATATATATATATATATATATATATATATATATATATATATATATATATATATATATATATATATATATATATATATATATATATATATATATATATATATATATATATATATATATATATATATATATATAGATATATATATATACATATATATATATATATATATATATATATATATATATATATATATATATATATATATATATATATATATATATATATATATATATATATATATATATATATATATATATATATATATATATATATATATATATATATATATATATATATATATATATATGGGTGTGCAAAATAACCATAAACCAAATTTCTATCCTAATTAGTTCAAATTTTAAAATTCAGTCCAAATTTATATTTTATATTTGGTGGCCCATTTATCAAATTAAAAAAAAAATGGTAACCATTTGTTTCAAACCAGATTGAGATTCGGTAACCATTTTTCAATAAGCTTCAAAAACAAAAGTAGAATAGTTTGGGAAAATCAAGATCAACATTCATAGTTTGCAATAAAATTGATTTGGTTTAAAATAAATAAGTTTAAGATAGATAGTTTGCAATAAGTTTAAAGTAAAATAAGTTTCACGATTAATTGATTTATATCAATTTAACGTACTTCTCGATTAATTGATTTAATTCACGATGAAAAGGAATTAGTCTAATTCATGTTTTACATTGAGTAGTTTAAAGTTTAAGATATATGGAGTGTTGAATTAGTCCACCTTTGAAATGATTTTAATCTTGAAGGATGTCATGTATACTTCAGAGATTATAAAGAATTTTGTACACATTCACTAAAAATAAAACTTTTGTAAAATTAATATGTTTAAGACTTTTGGTAATGAAATTGATATTCAACATAGTAAGAATATTAAGAGACTTCTTAGTGATAGGGGAGATGAATACGATTTTGGGTTATTTAATGATTTTTATATTAAACATGGAACTGTACATGAAACGGTTGCTCCATATTCTCTTGAAATGAAGGGTAAAGCGGAAAGAAAGAACAATAACTCTTATTGAATTTGTTGTTGCAATTATGTTATGATGTCCTGAATAGAGTTCCCAAGTCAAAAAGTAAGATCTCTTCTTTTGAGATATTAAAAAAAAGAAAAGAAAAGAAAACTTGTCTTATTTGAGAACATGAGGTTGTCTGGCTTATGTTAGAATTCTGGATCCGAAACGTGTTAAACTCTCTAATAGAGCCTATGAATGTGTATTCCTTAGGTATGCAGCAAACGGTAAGGTGTAACACCCCCTTTCTATACCCCCCAATTAATCAAATAAATCATTTAGGCACATATTAAAAATCCATCAGAGTATAATTAAAACACGGAATAAAAGAGGTGCGCCACATCATACTTGAATTTAAAAGATACAACACCTGCTCAATAAAGATATGCAACAGTGGGGTAACCTTCAACAGAGGAACTTAGTCCTGATACCCACATCTCAATATTTAGAATAAAAGCGGAAACATCTAAATATTGATAATCATCAAACATATATATATATATATATATATATATATATATATATATATATATATATATATATATATATATATATATATATATATATATATATATATATATATATATATATATCATCTAGTTTAATTCACAGCATAAATCATGTTTTCATAAACATTCCACAACAAGATACATGTACAACGTATCACAAAAGAATCATATATCCTAGCTACCCGGTGCTACATATCAGAGCTGACCGACAAAAGAATGAAGACACACTTCACAAAAATACCTCCAGCATACCTACTATGCAATTCCTCATAGAGCATCATAAAACAACAGAAGGGTGAGAAATATTATCATAATAATCAATGCATATAATTATATATATCTACAATCTTAGAATACACATAATCAACATTCACACCACAAGTCATCCATATACGTCACAATGTACATACAAATATGTGGATAATCACCAAGCACATTCATCATGCATACATCCACAATTCACTCATTTCCACATAAACATTTACAATTATGTTTATTCATCAAATCACAACTCTCAGTTCAACAATTCATACACATATGCATACTTCCATACAACAATTATACCTATGCCATGTGACTCAATGCAACTCAATGCAACTCATGCCATGTGGTACCAACACTTGTTATTATTTTTCGGTTTTTACATTTAAACCGGGTTCGTCCCCTAGACCAATAACAAACAAAAGCCCGTCCCCTAGGCTTTCAAACCCCACTCTAGGTTTGGGACAAGCCACTAGTTTCCACGAAACTAGCAAACATTACCTCTTGACAACAAATGATGCATATGCAATCAACAACCATATGCACTTAAGACCAGTCTTGCATCTTAATCCCATGCATTCTCAAATAATTCATCATACAAGAATTAAAACATGATTGCACACACAACACATTTCATAATCACCAAGGTACTCATACTTTCACACATCATCATTACATTTATCAAGTAATGCACAAGAATACACATCATGGTGCTTCACATAAAATCGCATATAATCAATATGCATTCACAATATCGCGCCAAACGGCAACGAACTCCATTACAATCATCATGCACTTTTAATCAATTTAAATATGCATATATTTGCCAAAAGGCTACATTTCACATTTCACAATTCACAATCTAGGATTCACGCCATACGGCTACCCACATCATATCATATAACAGCACACAAGCTATGCGTTGAAGAATCAAAGCATCAACATTGGATGGAAACAACAAAAATAAAATGTTGTTCTGTCACGTTCACTACACCATTTGTCATACCCTAAATTTACCCATACTTTTTTAATCAAAGGCATTGGTACAAACCATCAGAGGGTTGTCAAGAAATTTTGATATTTTTTCATTGGTATGAGCATGAGATAGGAGCTTGTTGGGTACCTCAGAGGTCATGGTGGAGTTGGAATGATCACCCAGTTCATCTGCACAATGCCCAGGCAAAGACGGTGAAATTAGGGTTTCAATTTTAATCAAGATAAATTTGTTTTTAAAGGCAAGACTTGTTTCCATGGCCTTCCATGTCTCCTAAGGTGTCTGAGGATGGGAGATTGACCATAAATTTTATTCAGAAGAGCTTCAATTGATCAGTCAATTGAAAATCAGGAGATTTGGGGGAAAAGTCAACTGTAGTTTGAATTTTGATTTAAATGGTGCTCCAATGGTGGGATCATGATCCATAAAGCTCGTATGGCTTAGTGAAGTCCACTCAAGAAGTTTCAAGGCCTCAAAAGACCCGGAACATCAATAATCGACTCGGTAGTCATTGATCGATCGTTTCGTTGACCAAAAAGTCAACTCTTTAACCATAAGGAATTTGACCTCAAAGTATGAAGCAAAAATGTTCCTAATTCCATATTACACCTTCCCATGAATTTTCATGACCATTGGATCAAGGATGGAGGAGTAATCGAAAAATCGGGAAATTAGGGTTTTGAAAGGGGCAAGACCATAACTCCCTAACCACACATCCAATTGAGTTGGTTCAAAGCTCATTGGAAAGATCTTGACAAGTCCAACAAAAGTCCCACAGTGTTCCATGAGCAGAAAATGCATAGGTTTGGAGTTGTGGCTAAAGTCATTACAAGAGGGAAAAATAACTTAGAAAAATTCTAAGTTATTGAACTTTTTAGGCATGTTTTTCAGCAAATTTGAGTGGATTTTTGACCTAGTTCCATTTGGAATCTGAGGATCATGAAAACATGAAAGTTGTAGAGCTTCATTAGGGCTTTTGAAAATGTACTAGAAATCCTCCATAGCCCTTATGAGTTGAGAGTTATGAATTCAACAAGATGAGGTTTAAACACTTGATTTCACGATTTTCATTTTTTCACAAACTCACATTTTGATCACTTGAGCTATTCTCAGCCCTTGGATCATGTTTCTATCTGATATTTAGAGAGTATGATGAATGAAAATGCAGAAAACTAAGGGGTTTGATGGATTTGGCAAGTGATAGGCAAGTTGCATTATTTTAATGAAAGAAATGAGGAAAGAGAAACTTTATGGAAGAAAGTCTTGCAGCTGCAGTTCTCCTACTCCCTAGCCATACTTCAGTCACTTCTTTGTCATTCATGCCACTTGATTTATGCATAAACTAGAGCCAAGAGCTTGGATTTGCAGTTGTCCACAATATTGAACAAAATTGTATTTTACAAAACTCCCTCCAAATCCAAAAATACCAATCTGCCCCAAACCATTCCTTGCCTATAAATGGAGGTTTACTTTATGTGGAAAGGTACACCAGAGCACTCTAAAACCCAAGAGAATACAATTTCTCTCATTCTATCTTGCATTTTCTTACATGTGAAGAAAACCATTCCAAAACCTTCAAAAAATCTGCCATGAGCAAAACAGCTTCCAAAATCATTTTCACCCACTCAAACTCATCACAAACCATCCACACAATCCACAAATGAGGTGTGGGAGGTGTTCAAACTCTTAAACCAACCAAAAACCTCATTTTCCCGAAAGTCAACTTTCAACCGAGGAAAGTTTGACTTCATATACAAAATCTGCAAAATCACATACCAGGCTTGTTTTGTTCATTGTAAACCTCCAAACACCTTAGGTTTATGATGTACCAACTGTCCATAACCTGAAATATCATCATCATCACTTGTTTCAAGTTGTGGTCCAAGATTCACTTGTTTACTTCAAGTGCAAGAAAAGTTGTCATCCTCACCAAGGCATTGGATTGGATCTTATTTGGAGGCCTCAAGGTTTTCCATACTGCACAAACATGCTTGGAAGTCCACAAGAGGTTGGTAGTTACTATCCTCCTTTAAACTGTCATGAATTTGTTTGATGTGCATTAGTGGTTACAATGTGTTTTGAATCCAATGCAGTTCATGTTGAATCTGCCCTATCTTGCTTGTGTTGCTCATTAATGTGTATCACTTGTATAATCATCATACCATGTTGTGTTGCTATGATGCTAAGCCTTGAGATCCTCTTAAATGTCATGTATGAACATATGAGGATAGTTGCAACTGTTATGTCTTGATGTTGTTTTGATTTTGTTTCTGTGTGAAAGATGTTGATTTGATTCTGTCACAACAACTGTTTTTTGATCTTGATCTATTTGTTGGTATTTTGAAGTAGAAACCCTTGTATATTGATTCATGTGATGTTCAAACATTGTACCATTTGAACTATGCCTGATCTGCAGCATTCTTGTTCTTGCCTTGTTCAAAATCATGTGCATTTTCAACTCATAGGTCATTTTCCATGTTAGTACATTTTTGGAGCATATTTGTGTTTGAACTTTGCCTATACCATATTTTGAGTGTGCTTGTAAGTTGTTTGGTGCTGTTGGACCTAGGATGGCTCTTGTGACTTTTTGAAGCTTGTTGATGACCATGCCTTGTTATGTTGTCTTAATGTTTGTAATCATCATGCTATGTGCCTTGAAATTCTTATACTTGCCATTGTCTTGATAAGTAAACATCTGTGATAGCTTGAACTGCTGTTGGTGATTGTCTATGCTTGTTAACATGAAAATATGATACTCTTTGAAACATGTTTGCTAGATAGTTGGCATTGTTCATACTTACATCATGTTGTTGTCATCACTTAGGCATTATAGTAGGGTTGTGTTTGTGGTCATGACTTGTTCATATATTCTTTGCATTGTCAACTATGTTGAGTCTATTTGTTCTGTTTTAATGCATTGTAAGCCATTATGTGAATCTGTCTTGAATTGTTGGTTAGCCTCATTGGTCAAGATTTGAGTACTTGCATCATTATGTTTTGTTTATTCTGTTGTGAACCAAATTGTCATGAAACCATTGTTAAATTGGAACCACTGTCATACTTGCAAGTTTGTTATGTGCATTAGGAGCATTTAGGTTAATTGGTGATTGTGCTAGCATTGTCCTGAAAAATCCATACTTGCTGCATAAACTGCCTAAACCCTTGAACCATTGCTATGTAATCCTTTGATTCTAACAATTGTCAAATCTTGCTCTTTTGTTGATTGTAAATACAAAGCATGTTGGTTTGTTGCTAATTATCTTCTTGCATCTCTTATTGCTAAGAATGTGATCACTTGTTAGGACCTGTTTTTGTTTACCAATGGAGTTGTGATTTTCATTCTTTAAGGCTTTTTATGAAATGGTATGTTGGTTTGGTATTGTAATAACCAAGGGGCTTGCTATCATGATATTTGATCTATGCTCAACCTTTTAATCATGTCTTGTAGAATTTGTGTTGAGATCAACTTGCCTTGGTATAAATTGTGTGTATGTGTATAGCATTTATCATGAATATTTGGTTTTGACCAAGAAGCAGGCTTGCTGCCAGATTCTGTTTTGACTCATGTGCCATCATTTTTGTTAAGTCTTCTTGCAAACAGTTTGGAATCCATGATTTGATGCATATGAGAATCACTTTATGTATGATAATTAAGTTGAGAATGCCTACTGCATCATATGACTTTTCCCATTATCCAAATAGCACTTCAAGCATGTTTGTTCACATAGTTGCAAGAAGCATGACAAATTCTGTTTGAAGCTGTTTCTGTTGGATCCTTGCATCTAGATTCCATGAATGATGTATTTGGAGGATGTGCATACTTTCATTTGACCATAATCAATTCTTCTTGGAATCACAACCACCATAATGCATCACAAGCCTTCATTTGCAGCTTGTATGACAGATTTTGTTTGAAGTTGTTTTTGACTGATCTAGGCATGTAGAATCCATGAATAACATATTTGAAACTTGTGCATACCTTTACTTGATCATAAGCACTTCTGATTTGAGTTGCGGCTATCATGTTCACATTATTGGCTGTCAAAGTTTCTATTTTATGTTTCAACACACGTGCCAACTGTTTTGATTGTTTTTTCTTGCAAGATATTGGAATTCATGTTTTGACATAGGAGAATCATTTAATGTGTGTTGATTGAATTGAGTATGTATGCTGCCATGAGCTGTCCTTATTTTCAAATTACATTTCAAGCCTTTTTTCAAGCAAACTTGCTGCTAGCTTCTGTTTTCACTTCATGTGCTGTTAAGTCTTTCTTGCAATTTGTGCTATGCTCATGTTTTGATATGTATGAGAATCATCCTATGTTTATTATTGCTTTGAAGCATGTATGCTGCATCATGAACTATGCTCATTTTTTCAAACAACATTTCAAGCCATTTGTGAACAATTCTTGCAACTTGCACACCAGTTTTGGTTTGGGATTGTTTTTGTGTGATCTTGGCATGTAGATTCCATGAATAACATATTTGAAACTTGCTCAAGCCATTACATGACTTTAAACACATCTGGTTTGGTCCTTTGATTTCAACATGCACTTCAAACTTTCACATTGCAGCTGCTATCGAATTTTATTTTTTGTGCATTATCTGAAAAAACTAATATTGCCATTGTGTTCCTTGTCAAATTTCATATGAGATAGACCTAAATTTTGCTAAAATTGGTTGAGTTTTGAATGATTTATGATGTAATCGTTTTTCATGACAAATTGCCGAGTTTGCTTGCCTAGCTTGCTCAGAAAATTCACCTTGCTAAGTATATGTTTTATTTGGGGTGGCATAATACTTGGATGTATCGCCACCCTAGTGGTTATGCCTTAAACTTTCACACGCCTTGCACTGCCATGTCTTGGGTTCGATCCAATGTGGAGATCAACCCTTTTGTTTTATTTTTCCATTCTTCATGTTTTCTCTACTTTGCTCCCTTTTTCCATCCACTTGCACGCGCGCGCCCCTAGTTGAGTTGGCCAAGTTTTGAGTTGGCAATCTTAAGGTGGTGGGTTCAACACCCACCAAGTGCCTTCCTATCTTTTTAATCATAAAATGTTTATTTTTCTTTTAAATTTCCAAAATTCATAACTTTGTCAATATTTATTATTTTTGATTGGTTCATTTTGCAAATTTCTTATATTCTTGCATATTTTCAGATGTTATTTTAATATCCTAAGAATTTTTATTTTTGAAAACACTTTGCATTAAAAAATTGTCATGCTTCTTTTAGGGTTTTTACCCTCCTAATCATTCAAATTTTTTGATTCATTCTTCTTAAATTTGTTGTTGTGCTTGATGTGAGCTTTTGTTTGTCAAACCTTTTAGTATGTGATTGTATTGTTTTTGTTTGTAAGCATCATATTTGTTTTTACTTGATTGTTTCACTTAGAATCCCCTTGAAGTTTTTAAACTTCACACTTACATTTGTTGTGACATTGCATAGGCATGATGCCTATAAGTATACACGTTATCTCGTAACCCTTTTGAAACCTCATCTTTGTTAAGATACATATTTGTGGAGATCCCTTTCCATCTTTATTAAGATGTACCCCCTTTCTTCGTTAAGATATTGCCTTGGGTTTCCTCTTTCCTTAGGTTTGGATAGAACCTTCCCCCCTAAAACCTCGGTCCCGTACCGAGTTCCTTTTCAAAACACCTTTCAACAAGATTTAGAATATCTCTTTGTATTGAATTAAAAAGAGAGGATTAAGTGTAGACTTCTTCCTCTCCGAGTGTTGGAATGCTCACTGTAGTGTGGGTGGTTTCGACACTCATCTTTCAATACGAAGACGCTTATACGTTGTCAATCCCTTTTCTCCTAAAAAACTCGGTCCTGTACCGAGTCCATTTTCAAATCTCTTCAATAAGAAAATCAATATCTCTTTGTATTGAATTAAAAGAGAGGATTAAGTGTAGCCTTCTTCCTCTCCGAGTGTTGGGATGCTCACTGTAGTGTGGGTCGTCTCGATACTCATATTTCATTATGAAGATGCGCTTTATCCACCACTTATCTCTTTCCACACCTTTTCCCATAATTCCTTTCTGCAACCTTCTCACCTAAAACCTCAGTCTCGCACCGAGTGCATTTTCAAACTCTTTTCATAACAAAAGCTTGAATGGTCGTGGAGTGGTTAGGCGTAGGCCTTCTCCTATCCCGAGTGCTGACGTTTACCGTAGGGTTCTCTATCGCAAAAGCACTTACCATTCAAAACCAAAAACATATTTAATAATAAAATGAAGTTCTCTTTGTATTGAATTAAAGAGAGAGAGGATTGAGTGTAGTCTCCTTCCTCTCCAAGTGTCAGGATATTCACTGTAGTGTGGGTGGTCTTATTACTCGTCTTTCAATACGAAGACGCTACGTTCGCCACACCTTTCATAACAAAAAAACTTTGAGATAAAGAATTGGGTACTACCCGTAGGGGTTACTATCCGAGGACTTATTTCGCACCCAAAAAACAATTCAACCAATCAAATGTGACATCTTGCCTCACATGGAGAAAACCTAATTATTTCAAAAAGGATATGTTACGCCTGTTCTACCGCAAACAGGTAACACTTAAGTCTCCTCACATGCGAGCAGAAAAAACACCTAAACTGCTAGAATGCGCACGATAACATCATCTATAAAAACATTAACGAACCGTAGGCCGAACTACGGCTGCTCTGATTCTTTACTTCTTTCAAGTAAAGATACGTAGGCACAAGGGCCACAATTCTTGCCGAGCATGTTCCCCCTTATATCCGTAGTCCCGAACTATGTCGACTCTGACTTTCTCATGCTTTTTTAGAATACGTAGGCCTAGGACTGCGAAGTCCTATCGAGTCTGTTTTTTCTCTTCTCTTCCCCGTTCTCTCTTTCCTCCTAACCTCTCATTTTCCTGTTTCAATCCCTTGGCTCTCCCCCTTTGGAACACTTTTTATAGCATAATTTTTAAGCAAATAAATTCACACATCGACAAGCAAATGGTTTCCATCGAGCATGATGGATGCGAGGGGTGCTAATACCTTCCCCTCGCATAACCGGCTTCCGAACCCATTCTTAGTCGCGAGACCATCTTATCCACTTCTTTCTTAAGTTTTTCTCGATATTTTTCCTTTCCCCTAATGGGATAAATAAAGTTCGGCGGCGAATCTTCTGTCCTTCCCTTTTCGCCACCCGGTCGTTGCACGATGCATTTGTGAGGGCATGCAGTCACACAACATGTGTTCTCAAGTTTCGATGATGACAAAGTACAACCTCGGAACAATAGGAGCTGTCAAATTTCACCCAAAAGACAATTGCAATATTTAACATATCATATCCTTCCTATATCTCTTTAATTCATCATATTATCATTGGCAAAACATGTGATAAATATTCAGTAGTGACAAAACGCACGAAATAATAATTGATCATTTTTGCAGGTTTTCAAAGCTGTGAGTCGACCACCAGTCAGCGCACACTCCAATTAACTTTTCCACGGGTCAACACATGGACACCATGAGTCGACCATCAGTCGGCACATGAAGTCTTCATAATGTCCACGGGTTAGTGCACACCGACCTATGGTCGACGCATACTGTTGGGTTTTTAATATTGCTGAAATCTGCAGGCCATGCATCAACGCATAGACCTGCTATGGTCGACCGTTCGTGCATTGTTAAGTATTTTTTCACTGTGTTTGAAATCCTGTTGTGTTAGTTATTTGGCTTATTACTATAAATAGAAGGTTGTTCATTTTAACAAACTAACAATTTCATTTTGAGTAAATTGTGAAAACAAGAAAAGTGAAATAGGTGCCTACATTTCTCTTCATCTTCATCCTCAAATAACACATAACACTGTAACTACACACAATGATTTTTGGAGTGCTTTGTGTCTTGCTCAAGGTGATAAGGTTCGAATCCGTTGAGTGAAAATCCGGTTCAGGTGGAGAATTGTGGCAAGTTTTATTGAATAAAACCTTAAAGGTTTTGCCCTCCAAGATTCTACGAATTTGGGGGTTTTTGGTACGGATATTCTCCATCAACATTCAGCGGTGCGAAGGTAATTGAGAAACGGAAGATTTCATCAATCTAGTAGCTGGGGCTGTGAAGTGTTGAAGGGAGTTCGGGGTTCGATTCGTTGGTGTCTAAGATCATCCGGGCCGAGGGTTTGAAGAACTGAAAGTTATTCAACAAAGGGGCTGGAACCGGAGGTCAATTCACAAGATCGGAGGTCTTGATTCAACTCGAATCAAGGAGCAAGAAGTGATAGCAACATCAACATCTATAGGGATTGTTTGTATTATTGCTTATCAACTCTTGTATAAACTACTACAACTTTTCAGGTGATATCTATTATAAATCATCTCAATTCTATTTTTAGAATTGAGGGCAGACGTACCCCGAAGCGAGGACGACGAGGGAACTGCCTCAACAAATCTTTGTCTTCTTTACTTTTCAGTATTTTCATTTCCAGCTTAAAAATTAAGTGATTTTAGTTTAAGCAATTTTATTGATTTGAGCATTGAATTTAGTAAGTAACAGGTACTGTTTAAACTTGAGTACAATAAACACTTGTACAAGGATTTTAAAGTTACTTACTTAAGTCAAAAACCACTTGGAGTGTTTTGCACACCAAGTGTTCGATAAATTGCTTGAACCAAAACTTACTTAGTTTACTTGCTATATTTTTGTGGGCTGTGTTGAGCATTGGAACTAGCACTACTAAATTGTGTGAAATCAATTGATTAGTGTGACTAGTGTATTGAATCTACTATTCTTTTATTATCATATCCGTTAGCTTAACGCATATCCGATCTTCTAATAACGGTTTGTTTTAGACGTATTTTTCCAAGGCCGCTTCCACATTTAAAAACATTTTTAAAACCAATTTTAAATTAGTAAGCGCCGACTCAAATTTTAATTGGGATCTATTCAACCCCCCTTATAGATCTGAGCCATCGTCTAACAAGTGGTATCAGGAGCACCGGTTCACTCCGTGCTTCAAGTATAACTTTGATAGAAAATGGCAAACGAACCTAAAGGGGCTTATAATAGAGCTCCCGTTTTTAACGGTGAAAATTACGGTTACTGGAAGGATTGTATGCGGGTGCACATAAACTCCATAGATAGAAAAATATGGAACGTTATCCTCAATTGTCCAATAGAAATTACTATGACCAGTGCGAATAATGTGGTTGTGCCTAAGCCCGAAGCATAATGGACCGATGATAATGAAAAGAAATACAACTATGATTGGAAAGCTAAAAACATCTTAATATCCTCATTAGGAGTTGATGAGTATTACCGTGTGTCTCATTGCCCTACGGCGAAAGACATGTGGGATTCACTTCAAATCGCTCATGAGGGGACAAATGATGTGAAGTTAGCTAGAATCAATACACTAACACAAGAGTTTGACCTTTTCTACATGGAGCAAGGGGAAACCATTGCGGACATGCAGAAAAGGTTTACTCATCTAATCAATAGGTTACATTCACTTGGTAGGCCGGTGGCCAATGACGTTGCTACTAATAAAAATTTAAGATGTTTAAACAGGGAATGGCAGCCCAAGGTGACCGCCATAAAAGAAGAAAATGATCTTACTATTTTGGACCTAACAACATTATTTGGAAAGTTACAAGAGCACGAACAAGTGCTTCTAAGCCTTGACCAGCATGAAAAGAAGAGAAAAGAAGGATAAAATAAAGAATGTTGAGAAGAAATCAATTGCTCTCAAGACTTCCTCCTCGAAGTCTCAATCCAATGAGCACAGTGATTATTCATCTAGTGACAATGAAGAAAAGGGCAAGGGTGAGGATATGGGGCTGTTCATAAAACGCTATAATCGGTATGTGAGAAAGAACGACATTCAACACTCAGAAAAGAACCTTGTCAACTTCAGAAAACAATCAAGGAACTCTCGAAATAGCGACACCAAAGGAAGTAAAACCAGAGGATCGTGCTATAAATGCGGAAATCCCGGTCACTACAAGCCAGATTGTCCTTTAAATAAAAAGGGCAAAGAAAAGGAATCTATTAAATCACACAAGAAGTCGTCAAAGCCGAGAAGAGCGTATATAGCTTGGGAAAGCGATAACGACTCCTCCTCCTCTGGTGAAAGCTCTAGTGATGAAGAAGAGTCTGTGAACCTATGCCTTTCCGCACATCAGAAAAATAAGAAAAAGCAGTTACGTCACTCTAAATATGAGAATTCCTCAAATATGTCGCATTTCGAATTACAAGCCGCATTTAATACTTTACACAATGAAGCAACTGAAGCCTTTAAGAGACTTGCCTCTAGTAAAAGAATTTTTACTTACTTAGAGCACAAAATTAAAGAGTCTGAAAGGAAACTTGAGGAACTTAAGGCTTCCATGGTGGAAAGTAATAAATCGGATTGTGAGGACCATAGAAATGCTTTCAACTTTGGATGTGCTACTTGTTACATTTGGCAAGGTGAAGTTAGAAACCTAAAGGCCAAATTAAACAAGGCTCTTAAGCCTAAAATTACATTTGCTATTGATAGAGCGGATTTTAGAAAAAGTATGGTGAACCCATATCAAAAATATACATATGTAATTAGGGATCAAGAGAGTAAAAGCAATTCTAAAGTCGACTTTGCATGCTTATATTGTTGCAAGAAAGGCCATTCCATTGCTAAATACCGATTTAGGAGATTTTTGGTTCCTAAAGGCATCTATCAATGGTTGCCCAAATGCAACCACCTTGTCACTAACATATTAGGACCCAATATGCCATTGGGTACCTCCTCTTGATAATCATGTTTTAATAGGTACAATGTGTCGAGACCACTGAGAGAAGGTGGGTTCTCGACAGTGGATGTTCAAGACACATGTCCGGAGACATATCCCTATTCATAGACTTCATGGCAAAGAAGAAAGGGTATGTAACATATGGTGATAACAATCGTGGAGCAATACTTGGTAAAGGTAGTGTAGGTAACCCCTCTTCCACTACGATTTCCGATGTTTTGCTTGTCGAGGGTCTTAAACATAATCTGCTTAGCATTAGCCAATTACGCGATAAAGGATACAGTGTATCATTTTCAAAAGAGTGTTGCAAAATTGTGCATGATAATGACAAGAAGAATATGTTTAATGGCCTAAGAGTGAATAACGTCTATATGCTTGACTTAAATGAAGTATCGTTAATAAGTGACAAATGCCTCATAACAATAAGTGAAGATTCATGGTTATGGCATAGGCGCTTAGCACATGTTAACTTTGACCTGCTGAATAAATTAGTCTCAAAAGATCTAGTCCTAGGTCTTCCCAAAATAAAATTCACCAAGGATCACCTTTGTGATGCTTGCCAAATGGGAAAGCAAACGAGAATATCTTTTAAATCTAAATATATTGTTTCTACCACAAGACCTCTCGAGCTTCTCCATATGGATCTATTTGGCCCTTCTAGAATCAAGAGCCTAGGCAGAAACTATTACAGTTTCGTAATAGTGGACGATTATTCTAGATTTTGTTGGACTATCTTTTTGGCTAGCAAGAGCGATACATTCGCCGCCTTTGAAAAATTTGCCAAACTTTCCCAAAATAAATTAAGTACAAACATTGTGTCAATTAGAAGCGACCATGGAGGTGAGTTTGAAAACCATTTATTTGAAGAATATTGCGTAACTACGGTATTGATCATAACTTCTCTGCTCCACGAACTCCTCAACAAAATGGGGTGGTGGAGCGTAAAAATCGCATTTTAGAAGAGTTGGGAAGGACAATGATCAATGAATGTGGACTACCAAAGTATTTTTGGGCCGACGCCATAAGTACGGCTTGTTATGTTTTGAATAGGGTGCTCATCCGCCCCATTCTAAACAAAACACCTTATGAGCTTTTAAAAGGGCGCAAGCCAAACTTGTCTCACCTACATGTTTTTGGTTGCAAATGTTTTGTCTTAAATAATGGAAAAGAAAATTTGGGTAAATTTGACTCTAAGGCTGACGAAGGTATCTTCCTTGGATACTCTCAGTCGAGTAAAGCATATAGGATTTACAATAAAAGATTACTTATTGTCAAAGAATCGGTACATGTAACATTTGATGAATCTCATCCGAGAAATATCGGAAAAGGTAGTGTGTTTCATGGTGCAGGTACATCTACTGAAGACATACTCAAAGATGTAGAGCCGGAAATGGATCAGTCCGACAAAGCAAAAATTGAGGAGGAAAAAGATGTTCAACATGAAGAAACTGAGGTAGATCATCCATCTACAAGTGATGCTCTCCCTCAAGCTTGGAAGTCTACTAAAGATCATCCAATAGACAACATTCTCAGAGACATATCAAAGGGTGTTACTACCCGATCTAAGATAAGTAATTTTTGTTATCACTTCGCTTTCGTTTCACAAATGGAACCTAAAAACCCTAAAGAGGCCTTACTCGATGAAAACTGGTTTTTGTCAATGCAAGATGAACTTAATCAGTTCACGAGAAATGAGGTATAAGACCTTGTCTCCGCGAGGACATCGAGTAATTGGCACCCAATGGGTGTTTAGAAATAAGTTGGACGAAAACAGAGTAATAACTCGTAACAAGGCGCGTTTAGTCGCGCAAGGGTATAACCAAGAGGAAGGCATCGACTATGAGGAAACTTATGCGCCAGTTGCCCGACTCGAGGCTATACGCCTTTTGCTTGCCTTCGCTTGTGCGAAGTATTTTAAGTTATTTCAATTGGATGTTAAGAGTACGCTCCTTAACGGATACATAAATGAAGAAGTCTATGTTGCACAACCTCTTAGTTTTGAGTCTCATGAGTATCCTGATCATGTCCACAAACTAAAAAGGGCTTTATATGGTCTCAAACAAGCTCCTAGAGCTTGGTATGAGCGACTAAATAAATTTTTACTTGATCAAGGTTACTCAAGAGGAAAGGTTGACACTACTCTCTTCATTAAACGTCAAGGAAAGCACTTGATTCTTGTACAAATTTACGTTGACGATATTATATTTGGATCTACTAACATGAATCTCGTGAGAGAGTTTTCTAACCTTATGCAGGGTGAATTCGAGATGAGTATGATGGGTGAACTCACATACTTTCTCGGATTGCAAATTAAGCAACTTAAAGAAGGAACATTCGTGAGCCAGACAAAATACTGTTTGGAACTCCTCAAGAGATTTGACATGGCAAACTCGAAGGCCATTGACACTCCTATGCCAACATGTGTAAACCTGAGTAAAGATGAAAGTGGTAAGGACGTAGAGGTAAAAAGGTATAGAGGTATGATTGGCTCTCTTCTTTATCTTACTGCTTCTTGTCCCGACATTATGTTTAGCGTGTGTATGTGCGCAAGATACCAATAATGTCTCAAGGAATCTCATCTAAAATCTGTCAAATGTATACTTCGATACCTATCTGGTAGTCCGAAGTATGGACTATGGTATTCCAAAGGTAATGATTGCTCATTGGTAGGTTTCTCCGATTTCGATTTTGCCGGTTGCAAATCGGATAGGAAAAGCACCAGTGGTACTTGTCACTTATTTTCAAACTCCTTGGTCAGTCGGCACAGTAAGAAACAAGTTTCTGTTGATTTGTCAACTGCCAAAGCGGAATATGTAGCCGCTGGTAGTTGTTGCGTTCAAGTCCTATGGCTTAAACAACAACTATTGCACTTCAATCTAAAACTAGAACGTGTTTCCATTTTCTGTGACAATACAAGTGCTATTAACCTCACCAAATATCCTGTGTTACATTCTCGCACCAAACATATCAAAATTCGACACCATTTTCTGATCGATTGTGCAGAGAAAGATGATGTTGTTTTTGAACACGTTGACACCAAAAATCAACTAGCGAACATTTTCACAAAGCCGCTAGCCACTGAACCTTTCTTTCATATCCGTCGAGAACTTGGCATTCTCGACATTTTGGATCGGGTATAATAATTGCTTGTTTCGTCTTACTTTATTTACAACTACATTCTTATACTTATAACAAGTTAAGTTTTGTTGCAAGCACAAGTATATTATTATCAAGTGTTTCCGGTATAGAGGTGATGTTGTTCCATATTCTTTCTCTCTCTAAATATTCATGATTCAATTATTATATCGTTTGACTAACATGGTATATATATATATATATATATATATATATATATATATATATATATATATATATATATATATATATATATATATATATATATATATATATATATATATATATATATATATATATATATATATATATATATATATATATATATATATATATATATATATATATATATATATATATATATATATATATATATATATATATATATATATATATATATATGACATGTGCTACGAGTATTATGTGTTTTGGATGCAAATTATGTTGTAGCATAATAAGTAGGCATCAAATGTGGCATTATATATGACATAAAATGAAAATCTGCATTTTTCCTCACTATGAGTCGACCAAAACATGGCAGCGGTCGACGCATGCTGTACACTTTTATATTTGTCAAAAATCACACAGTATGCGTCGACGCATGCAGGAAGTACGGTCGACGGCTCGCGTAAAAACTCAGATTTTTTTCTGTTGAAAAATGTTCCATCTTCCTACACTCTATTTTAAATGTGCAGTCTACATTAATTGTGCTTTGGAATTGCATTTTTAGTAAGCTGCATCTAGTCATTCCTAGTGTCCCCTTGTCTCCTCCTCTTTCCCAAGAACCCTAATCTCCATCTATAAAAAGGGTTAATCCTCATCTTCTCCAAATCATCTTCAACAATCCTTTCAAAAATCATTGCTCTCTACCTCTACCAAATCTCCAAAATCACCATCCATGGCCTCACTATTCCGCAGAAATACCGGCAAAAGATCAAGGGCTTCAACATCTGCTTCTCTACCCATTTATGTTGTATCCTTGGTTCCACCACCTACTATTGACAATTTCAACAAAGATATTGGCAAGAAAGCAGTTGTTCAGTAACATGCATTCTACAAAGCAACAGCGAAACGCATGCATCTCACTCAAATCATGGCTCTGCTGGAGTTTCAAGGCTTTGTAAACTTTCTGGAATACAACACCAAATACAGTGAAGACTTAGTCCGTGTGTTCTACACTTGCCTGCATGACAAGTTTCAAGGTCAGGATTTCCACACCTCCATCGGCAATATACAGGTAAACTTGAATTCTGAAGTTTGGAGTAAATATTTTGATTTAACTGTGGCTGCTGATGAACAACCTCCTCATGAGGTAAACGACTCTCGTACCATGCCTGGATATGAATTTAAGAGTGCCTTGAATGATATGCTCAAAAGGCCTTATTCGGATAATAGTGTAAACAGTGATGCTTTTCCCAGAACTGTTACGGCTGGTAAACTCCAAACCGGGGAGCGCATCCTTCAATGGATTGTGGCTCGCATTCTGCGGCCGAAGAAAGGTGGTATGTCCCTTGTTGAACAGGATGAGGTGCATCTTATATACATTTTGAAAAATAGGATTAAAACAACTGGCCATATTATATCGCAAGCAGAATTTTTGCTTTGAAAGATTAAGGTAGAGGAACTGCTCTTGCTTATGGGTCTTTTATTTCAGAGGTTCTCACTGCGGCTAACGTCGTGTACCCATCATTTCCGTGTGTCTCCATATCCTCCGAAAAAGAATTCATCACAAAAAATTTTGCCATGATGGGCTACTTTTGGTGTGATGAACGACGATCCTACAGGTTTGTTCGCAGAGCAAATATTCCTCGGGTTATTGACGACTCTGATGAAAGTTCTGAACGGGAAGACGAAGAACAAGACGAATAGGTAGATGAAGACGGAAATGAAGCGGAACAGGTACAAGAACCAGCATATGAGACGCATGACAATTACCAACCTCCATACCAACACGAGTTCACAAATACTGATTGGCTCCATCACACAGCTCCCCCTGACGAACAAGAAGAAGGATACACAAATCAAGGATGGGGTGAGTGGCAGTGCACAGGCTGGACCACTCTGGGTAGATACTATGATCCGTACCATGGCTATCCTCAAGATCATCAACCTCCTCATTCTTCACCATCTCCTCCGCCGTCAGACAACTCTGAAATTCTCAACATGCTGCAGTCCACGCAGTTGGATCAACAGACCTTTATGAGAAGTCAAGATACATGGATGGAACAAATCTGAGCTGAGATACGTACACAAAATGAACGGTTAAATTCCTTTTCCACTAGAAAGGCAAGATATGGAAATCGCTCACAGCCTCCATCACCTAAATCTATCTGTGGAAGCATTTGTCGACTACTCTGATCCTCACCGCAATCCGGATGTTGCATATACGGGGAGGGGTCGGGGATATTAGTTGCATGATTGCATATTTTTCATTCTCTATGATGTGTTTTTTTTTTTTTATGGTTGTTGGAATATTAAGCCCAATTGTATGTTTTCATTTCTTTATCTATTAATTACCTTACTCTTTCATTTTCAATATTATGTGTGAATATTGATAAATGTTTAGTTATCACCTGCTGAGTATTTTGTTAAGTGTTATTCTGTCAATCTTTACCTTCTCCATCTCTTTTTGGTGTTGTCAAATGGGGAGAAAAGCCACGTAGATCACAACAGCTCTTCCACATAAAGTGCAAGATTACAAAAGAAATGGGGAGTTTATGCTACTATGTTAATAATATTGCAATGTTGTTCTCACTAGCTTCGCGCAGGTTGTCATCATCAAAAAGGGGGAGTATGTGAGGGCAACCAGTCACACAACATGTGTTCTCAAGCTTCGATGATGACAAAGTACAACCTCGGATCAATAGGAGCTGTCCAATTTCACCCAAAAGACAATTGCAATATTTAACATATCATATCCTTCCTATATCTCTTTAATTCATCATATTATCATTGGCAAAACATGTGATAAATATTCAGTCGTGACAAAACGCAGGAAACAACAATTGATCATTTTTGCAGGTTTTCAAAGCTGTGAGTCGACCACCAGTCAACACACACTCTAGTTAACTTTTCCACGGATCAGCGCATGGATACCATGATTCGACCATCAGTCTGCGCATGAGTTCTTCATAATTTCCATGGGTCAATGCACGCCGACCTATGGTCGACGCATACTGTTTGTTTTTTAATATTGCTGAAATCTGCAAGCCATGCGTCGATGCATAGACCTGCTAAGGTCGACCGTTCGCGTGTTGTTAAGTATTTTTTTCACTGTGTTTGAAATCCTGTTGTGTTAGTTATTTGGATTATTACTATAAATAGAAGGTTGTTCATTTTAACAAACTAAAAATTTCATTTTGAGTAAATTGTGAAAACAAGAAAAGTGAAATAGGTGGCTACATTTCTCTTCATCTTTCTCCTCAAACAACACACAACACTGCAACTACACACAACCACTTTTGGAGTGCTTTGTGTCTCGCTCAAGGTGATAAGGTTCGAATCCTTTGAGTGAAAATACGGTTCAGGTGGAGAATTGTGGCAAGTTTTCTTGAATAAAACCTTAAAGGTTTTGCCCTCCAAGATTCTACGAATTTGGGGGTTTTTTGTACGGATATTCTCCATCAACATTCAGCAGTGCGAAGGTGATTGAGAAACGGAAGATTTCATCAATCTAGTAGCTGGGGCTGTGAAGTGTTGAAGGGAGTTCGGGGTTCGATTCGTTGGTGTCTAAGATCAGTCGGACCGAGGGTTTGAAGAACTGAAAGTTATTCAACAAAGGGGCTGGAATCGGAGGTCAATTCACAACGATCGGAGGTCTTGACTCAACTCGAATCAAGGAGCAAGAAGTGATAGCAACATCAACATCTATAGGGATTGTTTTTATTATTGCTTATCAACTCTTGTATAAACTACTACAACTTTTCAGGTGATATCTATTATAAATCATCTCAATTCTATTTTTAGAATTGAGGGCAGACGTACCCCAAAGCGAGGACGGCAGGGGAACTGCCTCAACAAATCTTTGTCTTCTTTATTTTTCAGTATTTTCATTTCCAGCTTAAAAATTAAGTGATTTTTGTTTAAGTAATTTTATTGATTCGAGCATTGAATTTAGTAAGTAACAGGTACTGTTTAAACTTGAGTACAATAAACACTTGTACAAGGATTTTAAAGTTACTTACTTAATTCAAAAACCACTTGGAGTGTTTTTCACACCAAGTGTTTGATAAATTGCTGAACCAAAACTTACTTAGTTTACTTGCTATATTTTTGTGGGTTGTGTTGAGCATTGGAACTAGCACTACTAAATTGTGTGAAATCAATTGATTAGTGTGACTAGTGTATTGAATCTACTATTCTTTTGTTATCATATCCGTTAGCTTAACGCATATCCGATCTTCCAATAACGGTTCCTTTTAGACATATTTTTCCAAGGCCGCTTCCGCATTTAAAAACATTTTTAAAACCAATTTTAAATTGGTAAGCGCCGACTCAAATTTTAATTGGGATCTATTCAACCCCCCTTCTAGATCTGAGCCATCGTCTAATAACATTTTTTGAGTAGCGACAACTGGCGACTTCGATGGGGAATAGCCAAACCTAGTTTGCTTGTCGCATTTGTGTTTTGTTTGTTTTTGTGTTATGTTTTTTCTAACCTGTTGGGTTTATTTGGGATTGGTTTGTGAGAATCAAGCTTTTTACCCGAGCTTTCTAGTATACACTAAGTTAGGAGGTGGTTTTCTTTCTGATTTGCGAGACTTAGGACTTGTTGAGTTGGATCGAATTCCACCGCTCAGATGAGACCCTGTTGGAATGATTATGTCTTACGTGTAGTCGTAATGGCATATTTATTTCCGACGTGGGAGTCTGTGACTCTGAGGACCTTTGTAGAACCTTATCCCAAAGGTTGCTAAAACATAACTCTATGTTCATCCTTTGAAAGGATTACCGTCTTACGAGTAGTTGTTCTGATGGGAGACTTTTGAGGGTTAGTGCATGGGACTTTGTTTAAAGCCTTTTGGGGTACCCTCTCTTAAACCAATAGATTGCCCACCCGGTGGGAGAGATACCATTTTGTGTTGTTTTGCAGGAACTATGAATTTGGTCTCGCTATTGTTCTTTTATCATGTGCATACATAAAACATTGCATTGCATAGCATTTTTGCATATCAAGGGACTTAAGAGACTGTGATTATCTCAGGTATTGGTGAACACAATGACTGATCAAAGAAAGAGAAGCACAAATTCCATCAAGTTTAGAGAACCGAAGTTGGAATTGATTCAGGACATTCTGATTGACGTGCCAAAGGCTATCAAGATCAACTTTCAGGGGAAGTATGCGAAATTGCTTGATCTCCTCCATTCTAAGGTCGATACTTGGGATTTGTTTTCTATGGCTCAGTTCTATGATGCGCCTCTCAGATGTTTCACTTTTCAAAACTATCAGTTGGCCCCTACTCTTGAAGAATATTCTCACATTTTGAATACCAAGATTAAGGATCAACCTATCTACACCGGCTTGGAAGAAGAACCAAAGCCTTCTGCCATTGCCCTTACTCTTCGTATGACCAAAGAGGAAGTCAAAGATGGGCTAGCCAATAAGGGAGGGGTTCAAGGCTTTCCTTTGAAATTCCTGCTAGATAAAGCTGCTCAGTACAAGACTCTGGGAGATTGGGAAAGGTTTGGTATTGTTGTTGCTTTAATGATTTATGGGATTGTCCTCATTCCAAATGTAGACAATTTCATAGACATCGCTGCTATCATTCTCTTCATGCAAAAGAATCCTATCCCTACCCTCCTCGCTGATGTCTACCACTCTATTCATTGGAGAAGCGAAAAGAAGACAGGAATGATCCAATGTTGTTCTCACCTATTATTCAAATGGTACACCTCCCATCTACCGAAGGGAGGACCGTTCATGGAAAACAAGAAAAAGCTGAAGTGGCCTCAACGCATTATCTCTCTAGAAGCCAACGATATTTCCTGGTATTCTCATGAGTACTATGATGTGGAGATTATCTTTAGTTGTGGAGAGTTAAGTAATGTACCTCTAATCAGTAGGGTTGGTTGCATCAACTACAACCCAGTCATGGCATTACGCCAGTTGGGCTATGCTATGGAAGATGAGCCCGAAGCAGAGAAAGTTCAAAGCTTCTTTTTTCTTGCCACAATAGAAGATCTTGCATTTGCCAGGAAGATTGCTAAAGCATGGGCCAGGATTCATACAAAGGGGAGGAAAGACTTGAAGGCAAAGAATTGCGTGGCTAAAGAGCCATACAACCAATGGTTGCTAGCCAGAGTGGTTGAGAGGTGGTTGTCGTTTCCCTCAGAACCATCTATGCAAGAAGGACCTCTTGCTCCCACCCATGTATCTATGGAAGAGTATGAGAAACTAAAGCTAGTGGTAGAAAGGTTGACTAAAGAAAATCGGAACCTCGAGGGTGAAATTCACCAAGCAAATGTGGAGAAAGGCCAATATAAAAGGAAACCAGAGTTTGAACAAGATCGAGCGGCTAAGAATAGCAAGAAATTGAAGTTAGAAACATACCTGAGAGTCAAATACCAGCAGGGTTTTAAAGGGGCTGATACATCATTAACAACTCTTCGACAACGCCTAAAAGAAACTAAGGCTTCTTGTGATAGAGCATGGAATTTCATTGAACTAGCATCTACTGAGAAGAAGGAGACAAGAGAGAATCTTGAGGCTGATATTGAGGATCTTGAAAAGCAACTAAGAAATGCCTTGACCCTAGTGGAACAACAAATGTTTGGAATTGGAGACCGCCCGAGAAACAGCTACTCTGTGGAGGAATTGTTTCGACGCCTTGCAAAGGGATAGTGCATAGTGGCTCAAGAAGGAGGCTCAGCTTAATGAGTTGTTGGACACCCATGTGGATTCTATTTGTTACTACCAGTCGACTCTAGACATGTGTCGCACTAGGTATAACAATCTGGTGGAGCATTGCAACCTCATGATCCGGGATATCCCATGGAGGTTGGAAAGCATAATTCAAGACTTGGAAGGAAATGACATCCCTCCTTCTATTCACCACTTTATCCAGCTCTGCGACCAAATGGTTAGAAGATTCATGTTCGAGACAAAAAAGCTTGAAGAACGTCTCCAAAAGAAAGAGTTTTAGTTATTCAGTTTTCTTGTAGCATGAATTGTTATTTCCAGCTTATTCAGCAATCGTTTGTATTGAATTTTCTCTCAAATGAATGAAAGTTTGCTTTTTGGTCTAAATTGTGCATTTCTTTATTATTCAGTCACAGTTCTATAATACCGATGATAATCATAAACCTCGAGAGTCTCTTGAACATTGCATACGTTTGCCTAAAACCCGACCTTACACGCCGCTTACCCTTTCAGAGAGAGAGTAAAGCAAGCTGACTTCTCGACATCAGTACAACACAAGGAATAATCAAAAAAGAGTCATGGATTAGTTAGATGCTAGGTATGAAGACGCAGATGAATCAACTCATGGAGGTGATTTAGAACATGGCCAGGAGTCAAGAAGAGATAAGGCAAACAATAGAGAGGAACGCTAACCAGACTTTGGCTGGTGCAGTTCCTAACGCAAATGGCGCAGTTCTAGTTCCAACTCCTACCGATGCCATCCCAACCCCTGTTGGGGAAAATCCTACTTCTGTAGGTGCTGCACCTATCAACATAGTCCATCCCTCAGTCGGTACAACTCATCCTCATGGTACCACGATTCCACCACTAGTTCACTATGATGATCATGAAGGCTTCTACGAGAATTCAGCTGAAGCATATGCACCACAGACCGCTGAATTAGAGAAAAGGTTCAATGTTTTACAAGAAGTGGTAAGGTCGCTGCAAGGCCCCGATGTTTTGGGACTAGATGCAGCTGAAATATGTCTTGTACCCGGAGTTAAGATACCTCCGAAGTTTGTAATCCCAACCTTCGAAAAATACAAGGGTAACAATTGTCCTAGGACCCATATAAGGTCTTACTACAGGAAGATGGCCGCATATTCCGATGACGAGAAGCTGTTAATCCATTTCTTTCAAGATAGTTTGACAGAGGCTTCTTTGGAATGGTACATGCATCTTGAACGATCAAATGTGAAAAGATGGAAGGAGTTAGCAGACACTTTTGTGAGACATTATCAATACAACACTGACATGGCTCCAAATCGGATGCAGCTTCAGAATTTAACCCAGAAATCGAATGAATCTTTCAAAGACTTTGCTTAGAGGTGGAGGGGAGTAGCTGCAAGAGTACAACCCTCGTTGATAGAGAAAGAGATGACAGACCTCTTCATGGGCATGCTGCAAGGACCGATCCTTGAGCGTCTAGCGTCTACAACCTCTACAGTGTTTTCTGAACTTGTCACGGCTGGAGAAAGACTAGAGAGTTTTATGAAGGCAGGAAAGATTCAGAATGCTGGCGGATCTTCAAGTGGGATCAAGAAGCCCTATCAGGGTTTCATTAAGAAGAAAGAAGGCGAAACTAGTTTTGTGTTCGCAGATAGAGGGAGAACTCATCAAGGCTATCACCATGTTGCTGCCGTTGCTCCATAACAACCACTGTCCATTCCAGCAAGTCAACCTGCCGTTCAACAAAACAGACAACAACAACCCTATCAACCAAGACAAAATCAGTACCAGGGTCAACAAAGATTGAGAAGACCAGAAAGAAAATTTAATCCAATTCCGTCAACTTACGCCAGATTACTACCATTCTTGTTGAAAGGAGGCCTTGTTCAGCTAAGGGAAATGAGGAACCCCCCAAGAGGTTCTCCCTTTTGGCTATGATGCCAATGCCAAATGTGAATTCCATTGTGGCTCCCTAGGCCATAACATTGAAAATTGCAAGACTCTGAAGCACATTGTACAAGATCTTATCGATTCAAAGGCGATAAACTTCACTCGAAATACTCCAAACATAAAAACCAACCCAATGCCGCCTCACCACTCAACAAACATGATTGAAGGCTCTAAAGGGATCCGGTTAATTTCAGATATTGACAAATTGAGAACTCCTCTTTCCACTATTAAGGAGAAACTCCTGTTGAAGAACATTTATCCAGGATGTTCAATCGATTGCCACGTTTGTTTGGGCGGAACTCAAGGATGCACTGGGTTGAAGAAAGGCATCCAAAGCCTGATTAATCAAGGTGTATTAGTAGCAGAACAACTGTCAATGTCTGAAGAAGTTGCTACTCTTGAAATTCCATTCGAAACATTGGAGATACCATGTCGTTACCGCGAAAATAAGGTGCCGGCAAAACAGAAGAGTCGCCACCTTTCGTTATTTATCCCTTAGAGCGGGAAAGGAAACGATCGGAAAAACCTGACAAATAGGTATAAGACAAGGTCATCGCAACCAATGTCCTGGTTCGGGAGTCGGTTACGCAAGGGGAAGGTATTAGCACCCCTCACGTCGATCGTACTTGATGGGATCCACGCTTGTTGTGTTTATCTGACGGGTTGGTTTTATCTATCTACCTATCAAGGTTGGCTTAAAAAGAAAAGAAAATGACTCGGCAAAGTGTCGCATTTTATGCCTACGTATTCTCATCAGAGAATGAGAAATCAGAGTCAACGTAGTTCGGCTAATACGGGGAAGGTGGCTCGCCAATACGTCAATATTGTGCCTACGTACTCTCAACAGGCTTGAGAGATCAGAGCTTAGGTAGTTCGGGATAATACGGATTACGGGAATTTAGATTCATTTGTTTTATCGAGTAGGGTTAACAAACAGTTCCAGCAACTTGGTGTACGCGGCTCGACCCGTGGAGACTTAGCGTTACCGTTTGCGGTAGAACTAGGAGTTAATGACACTCTTTTCTTCAGAAAAGCTTCCTTTGAATTATGGGCCCACGGGGCAAAAAGGTTTGAAGTTTGTTTTCTGTCTTTTACGGAAGAACTGTTTTTTTATGGATGTTTGGAACCGATATCGCACTAGAGACTATGACCTGAGAGTGAATGCGTCGCATGTCACCCAAAGGGTGCCATACTAAACATCCAAGTTGTTGAAAAAAAACTCTCCAACAATCCTTTCTCAGATAGCTTAAGGCTCGTAACGTACGACGGCAGTTAACCTTTATTACTGTATTTTAGTTTGTTTTGAGATGAGAAGAGAGAACGAATAGGTTCAACTAAGGGGAGACTGTCAAGTCCTAATGTTGTCATGCCAAGGATTCATCATATGGTTGAGGTTTGAAACAGGGAACTCCTAGAAGTTATCATGCATAGGTTTCAACCTAAAGTTCTAATCATCACTTCCTTATCAAAGGAAGTGAGATTCCTAGGGGATCATGTCAATGATAAACAGAAACAGATAAAGCATCAGCTTAAACAGTAAACAGTAAACAACTGTAAAATACATGCAATGCAAGTGAGGGAGGAAATGTGTGTGGGACATCAGCCTCCACAAGCTCATCTCAACCTCAAGCCAGATATGAATAACTGCAATCATACAGAGGAAATAACATGCCATCAAGAAAAATATAACTGCAATTATACAGAAGAAGTAAAATAATATGCCATCAAGCAATAACCCACATAGGCAAGGGAGCAGAGCTCTACCGAATACCCGCAAGCAAAGCCATACAGTAAAAATACAAGTAGAGGGAGCATCTCAACCTCTAGTGCAATCATGCTCCTAGCTTATCACAATCTAAACATGAACTTATTCTAATGCATCAAGCAAATCACACAAGTCACACCATCACAGTTGCACAGAAAGAAAATAGATAGGAAAGAAGAAGATCAACAGCTTCCACAGCTTCACAACAAAGCTCTTCTGACATCAGACAGCTCAGTCCTCAGCCTTCAACTATTCTTCAAGTCTATCCTTTTCTATAGCAAGTTTCAACTTGCTTCTTCAAACTTCTAACACATCAAACACAAGTATCAACTTGTTCTACATCCTCTTCAAGCTTCAGCTCCCAAGTAGACTCCCACCCTCAGGCTTCAATCCTAATATCAAGTATCAACTTGGCCCCTACAGGCTCTCAATGTATCAACATAAGTATCACCTTATTCTTTCTTCTTCAAGCCTCAGCTCCTCACTCAACTTCAATTTGATCTTCTTCACAAATGTCAACTTGTTCTTCTGGACCTTCAAGCTTCAGCTCTCTCCTCCTTACAAGTATCAACTTGCTCTTCCTGATCTACAAGCTTCAGCTCCTAAGAGTAATCTTTAAATACTGGGAAGTAGCAACTTCTAGCCTCTTCAACCTTCTAACAAGGAACTCCATCCTCTAGCAAGGGAAGAAGATTCATCTAACAAGAGCAAAGTTTGGATGATTAGTAGCAGAGTGAAGACCAAAGGTCACCACTAAGCATCCTATCATCAGAGAAAGGGACCCTCAAAGGTTCTACCAACTTGTGAAGAGCCACACATCCTACCAAAGGAGGGATAAGGCCTTTACAAGGGGACCTTACATCATAGGGAAGAATGGAAGTGATCAACATCTTCCATGTTTATGAAGGGATAGAATCTATCTAGAAGCTCTGCCTACAAACCCTAATCTTAACATCTAATCAACACTACACCAAAAGAAGGGAAGATCTTCACATCCAAGCTTCTTCAAGCAATCTATGGTAGCCCAAGCTTGTCTTCAACATCATCCAAGATCAAGGGAGGCAAAACCCTAATCTAAGGGAGCTAAAGAAGTCATTCTAATTAAATTAGGGCATTAGAATCATCTAAGGTTAGGACCTAAACTAAAATCAAACAAAAATAGCAAACTACATTGTAAACCTCCTACAAAAATTCCTAAAGGACCCTAATTCAATCATGAATCTACCATACAAAAATCAGAGGTTGAATCATCCATCAAGTTCTAGATCTAAAACCTAAATCATAAGGTATCAACCATAAACCCTAAAAATGGAGGACCTAAAGTTTCAACCTAAAACTACCACTTATATCCATCACAAAAATGTGATACAAATCTAGGGGGAACATGCATATCTATGCTAGCTACACACAAAAAATCAAGGCAAAAATCATCATCTAATGATCAAACCAAATTCAACAAGATCAAGCATCAACCATGATTATTTTAATATCAATTAAAATTCAAAAATGCACATAAAATCAAATATGCATGAAATGTTAATATTTTTTATCTAAAAAAAACTAGATTCAATCATGAATCCATGGAAAAAAGAATGGAATCATTTGAGTTATTTTTCAATTATTTATGAATTTTCCTATAACCATGAATGAAATGAAAAATAAAATGAAAATCCAAAGAAAATGAAAGGCGCGTGGTGCAGGTAGCAAATTAATTCAGTTCATTTTAGTGATTGGGCCATAAGGGGGGTGGTGATAGCAACCTGTGACTTAAGCCCAAAACCAACATTTAAATGAAATGTTGCATTTCATAGTAACTCAGAGTCCTTCACAAACTTTCCTTCGCGCGTGGTCGTTGGATCCTCAACTGGTCAAAGGTCGCAGCCCAATCCAATGGCCATGAGGTTGTCTTCAACCTTTTGAATCTCTGAAACTTCAATCACCTGCGTGCACTAGAGTCACCACCGGTGACTTCTCCGATCAACCATCCCCAACCCTAACTCTCTCTAGAATCCTCCATTTCAAATGGTCTCTACACGAAACTTGTCCCAAATTTCACAAGGAATCTTCCTATACCACTTAATCATCCTAAAAGCTCAAGGTTTGCAAGAACACGATCTTAGTCGAAAATTGCATCAACCCTAATTGGTCACTAATCTCCAAATTGATGATCCAGAAACCTTCCTACATCAATCTACAATGCACTTAACCTAACAAATCCTCTTGATTCTACCTAGATTAAGCCATGGAATGAGAACTGCATACCTGGTAAAATCGTGTGAACAGAGTGGTTGAATCTTCAAATCAACCCTCAAGAACTTGCAGACTCCTTCACTAGCCTCCAATCAACCTTCTGTATGCCAAGAAAAGAGTTGAAATGCCTTGGATTCTTGAACCCGATTCTGAGTTGCAAGCTTCCAACTCCAATGGCTAACTCACGATTCTTCCACAGTTTGGCCTTGAATTTGGTCTGGGATCAATCACCAACCTCAGAGCAAGCTATTGAGATCAATGTCTTAGATTGAAATGGCCTCAAACCTTGTAACAGATTTTGATTTGCAAGAAGAAAGTTCACAATGCAATCTCACTCTCCTCTCTCAATTCTCACCAACCTTCACTCTGAACCACTTCATAATCATATATAGAACGTGACTGAATGATCTAGAAAGCTCTAGATCAATCCAATGAGTATTTCAATATCTCATCTGACTTGAAATCTCATGATATGCTATGTGTATGACATTCTTTGAAGTATCTTGTATTCATTATGCTCTTCATCCAAATTCTCTCCAAATGAGATTATGAAAGTGCTAGGATGTGTTTGTACCTTGGTTTTGATCTTATGAGAAGTTTGGCATATGTTACTTAAGTCTTAAGCAAGCAAAAGCAACTCCATGATTTTGACCTTAAATGAGAAAGGTAATATTGCCAATGTCTTTAAAATGTCATTTCTGATCAAAATGACATATTACATGCCTTATCTTGGCCTTGAAATGAAAAATCCCAAATTTGGTCCTTTTAATGAACTTTAATTCTTCCTTTTTAAGTCAATTTTGCAATTTTGAGTTACAAGAAATTCCAACCTCTCATGACCACTTGGCTAGCCTTAAAAAAACATTTTGAACAAGTTTGATGTTGAACATTTTCCCATTTGAAGCTTGCAAATTGGAGTTATGGCGTTATGCTTGAAATGACCTATAATCTTCAAATACCCAAAATACCCTTGACTTGTCAAAGCCATAACTTGAGTTCTACAAATCCTATCAAGGACTTCTAATACTCTATATAAAGCTAAGTGGATAAGGAACAACATTCATGTTGACCAAAAGTTTATAGGAATCATCCTTCTTGGGAAAAAGTTTCATGCATGTTGGGTAACTTTCAAGCTCCAAATTCACATACCTCAGATGACTTGTAACTTGTCAAAGCCATAACTTGAGTTATATAAATCCTATCAAAGACTTATAGGACTCAAATTAAAGCTAAGATTATGCTCTACAACATTCATGTTGGGGGTAAGATGAGATGAAGATCATATCTTGAGTTAAACTACCTTGAAGATAGGGGTCAAGCTAGGGGATTTTACACTGTCAAGTCTTAGAAACCCTAGCCTGAAACTTCTCAAACTCTTCAATCATGATGAGTTAACCTTGGAATCATCCTTATAACCTCTCAATGCATCAATCCATGATCACATGGCTCTAGGATTAGGTCTCAACCTTCTTCAAATCATCAATTGACTTAGGGTTGACCCAGTCAAACCCTAATTGCACCACTCATGGCTGAGCCTTCTTAATCTTGCACAATGACCTGTCTAGGCCTAAAAGTGATCTTTGACACTTCTCATGAGCTCTCTCAAGACCTCAAGTCCATCTCCATGACCTCAGAATCATCTGATGGCTTCCCACAACTCTCAAGTTAGGAGACCTACACACTTGGCTTCAATCACTCTCTCTGAGGATCTTTTAATTTCTCTGACAAGGATATCAACCCTTGAACACTTGAATAACCTTCTTAGCTAGCTTCATGGTCTTTTATAGCTCTTAATTGGTAATCATACCTCTTGATCTCCTGCATACATGTCAATGAAATGCCAATGATAATGCTAATGTGAATGAAATGAAACACAAGCTAGGTAAAGGCATGTTGGGCAAATTTTGGGGTGCAACAGCAACCCCTATTCAAACGGCTTGGACCTGACTGGGTGAGAAGCGAACGGCTCTCAAACAATCAAGGTAAAAGACGGTTGAATACCAACAAACCCAAAAATTTGCCAACTGCACAAGTATACGGTACTCTGATGGGGACAAATCTTCAGAAACTGAAACAACAACTGCACGACAACTAGCTGGGGAGTTGGTCACACGGTAACCGATGAAACACGGTCGGTCATGCCGTCAGGCATCAGAATTCCTCGAGACTCATCAGGCCATTGGGAAATTTCTAACAATCAAGTAAATCATGCCGTCGGGCATTCAAAGAAACTTTCGGGTGTCAGCCGGACTTCATCACTAAGTCGGGAATAGAATTCTCGGTCAATCATGAACCAATTGGGGATATCCAAACTTCTGCCATCAGGCATTCCGCATCAGCTGAGAGAACTGCTTCGTTAATACGGTTTGACTTCAATCATCAAGTCTTCAAGGAAACTTTAACTTCTCTGTTTAAAACCTGCTAGGGATGGCACGTCTCCGCTGGGGATTCTAGAGAACTATCAAGTAACTCTACTTCGGGGATCCAGAAATCATTCTGGGTGAATCAACACTGCTGAGGACTTCAAGAATCATCTTGGACAAATAACTCCGCTGGGGACTTCAAGAATCATCCTGAACCAATAACTCTGCGGGAGATTTCAGGAATCATCCTGAGCAAACACTCTGTCGGGGACTCTAAGCATCAACTTGAGCAACCCTCTCTGGCAACTTCACTGGGGATTTTAAGAATCATCTTAAGCAATCCACTTCGCTGGAGAATTCAAGGATCATCTTGGGCGAATGACTTTGCTGGGGGAATTCAAGAATCGTCTTGGGCTAAACAATTCTTCTGAGATTTCAAGAATCATCTTGAGCAAACACCCTACCGGGGGACACCTGCAAAACAAGGACGGTAACAACCTAGATCATGTTTCATATGCATATGGTTTGACAATGGCGCAATGCTCCACACGGTGGAAATGCTACGCGTCTAGGGTAAATGCTATGCAATCATGCAAAATGCTACGACCCCATCAGCAAAATAAATGCTGAAGGGAGAATCCTCCTGTCAAGGAGAAGAAACCACTCTGGTGGAGGGAGGAGGAATCATCCTGCCGAGGAGAAGAAGTCACACCAATCTCAATTGGACCCCGCCTGGGGAAACGAACTTCAGTCGACTGCTGTAGGGGAACAAAGTTCTTCGAGCACTTGGACTCGCTCAACCGGGTATACGAACCACAAACTGTCGAGGGAACGATATCAATCACAGAAATAAACTGCACGGTATTCGCGGCAAAGCTTTCCCGAAGATAACGACTCCGGTGGGGAAAGACAGCATTAGCTACTAAACGTTCTACTAGGGAAAACCAATCATGGCCCCCACGGCTTCCAAGGACTCGGCTCTCTTGGGGGTTTGCAAACTCGGCTGGGGAAGTAGGAATCATCCTGCATGCCGGGGAGAACACAACTCTGTGGGAATTTCAATTCCGCTGGAGACTTCAGTCTGTATTATCAAGTGCTGCACGCTTCAGCATATGACTCCGCTGGGGAGATGACATTCCTTCAGGATGCATCTGATTGGGGAGAGAATCTTCTTTGCCTGGGGAGACATATCAATGCCTACGATCTCATGTTCAAACTCCACGGGGAGGTACTACTGAACTTGCTGGAGAAGAAGGAATCATCCTGTTTGGGGACGCATACGGCGTACTGCCTGGTATATGCTACACCTGCAACAATACAAACAAACAGACAAGATACCTTTCTCAAAGGGACCTATCAAGATTATCATCTTGTGACAATGTTCAAGTAATTCGTTGTTTCAACGATCAGTGGCCTAGGCCAGTAAGTTTATGTATGCGCATTTTATCAAAAACATCGACGTTCTTTTTCGCAAACAAAACAGATAAAAGCTAAACAGGCAAACAGAATTGCTGAATAGTATACATTTTATTGATAACGAACCCCTAAATGGGTAAAAATGTTTTAGAACAGATGCAAGCTCCTGGAATGAGGAAGCTGCGCAAAAATAAAAACATAAATATACATCAGTATATACACAAATGTCGGCAATGAGGCGTAGACGAACACCATGAGTTGATCCCTCTATGACCCACTCTACTTCGATACTTCTCTGACGCTTCAGCTTCAGAAGAGATTGATTATGATGAACGGCCTTCAGGTCTTCCGAACCATTAAACAGATAGAGTCCACATGCGGACCGCAGTCATTTGCCTTTTCAAATCCCTAACTTTTGCCTGAATCGCCCTTTCGGGTTTTCGATTCACCGGGATACCCTTTTTTGCCAAAGCCGCCCATCCGGGTTTTCGACTTTGCGGGTGTACATTCTTTTCTTTATATCCCTAATTTTTGCCCGAACCTTTTCCTTTTTTATGGTTCGCCGGGATGCCCCATTTTTGCCTGGATATTCTTTTTCTTTCCAGCGAGTCATTCTTTAAGCAAAATATTTTTTAACTGCGTCCGCGTTCACCGGGGATGCAAAATCTTCGCCATCCATCGTGGATAACAACAAGGCTCCTCCCGGGAAGACCTTGCTGACGACGTACGAACCTTCTTAATTGGGAGTCCACTTGCCCCGGTGATCGGAGTGTGGAGGAAGAATCTTCTTCAGGACGAGATCACCCGTCTGAAAGCTTCTAGGACGCACCTTCTTATCATAAACTTTCTTCATTCGGCTCTGGTACAGACGACCATATGCAATCGATGCCAACCTCTTCTCGTCCATCAGGCTGAGCTGGTTTACTCGGTTCTTAATCCATTCTGCCTCATCGAGTTTCACATCAACCAAAACTCATAAAGAAGGAATCTCAACTTCTAACGGTAGGACAACTTCTATACCGTACACCAATGAGAAGGGAGTTGCCCCGGTTGATGTACGTACCGTTGCACGATAACCGTGCAATGCAAATGGCAACATCTCGTGCCAATCCTTGTAGGTCACAACCATCTTCTGTACAATATTCTTGATGTTCTTGTTAGCCGCTTCTACGGCGCCATTCATCTTCGGCCGGTAAGGAGATGAGTTATGGTGTTCAATCTTGAAACTCTGGCACAGCTCCTTCATCATCTTGTTATTCAAATTCGAACCATTATCAGTATTGATTCGCTCGGGAATTCCGTAACGACAGATGATGTCCCTCTTTATGAATTTAGCCACCACTTGCTTGGTCACATTAGCATACGAGGCTGCCTCCACCCACTCGGTGAAGTAGTCGATGGCTACTAGAATGAAGCGATGACCGTTAGACGCAGTGGGCTCGATCTTGCCTATCATGTCGATGCCCCACATAGAGAACGGCCATGGGGAGGACATGACATTTAACGGGCACGGCGGCACATGAATCTTATCAGCATAAATCTGGCATTTATGACATCTCTTCGCGAATTTAAAGCAATCCGATTCCATCGTCAGCCAGTAATATCCTGCTCTCAGGATCTTTCTCGTCATAGCATGCCCGTTGGCGTGTGTACCAAATGTGCCTTCATGGACTTCTTCCATGAGCATACTCGCTTCTTTCTCATCTACGCATCTGAGTAGCACGAGATCGTGGTTTCTTTTATACAAAACTCCATCAGGATTGAGATAAAAATTTCCAGACAGCCTCCTCAGAGTCTTCTTATCCTGGGTTGACGCTCCTGCAGGATACTCCTTAGTCATAAGGAAAGTCTGGATATCATGGAACCATGGCTTGCCGTCGGAGGCTTCCTCGATCGCAAAGACGAATGCAGCTCTATCAAGACGAGAAAGGACAATTCTTGGAGCTTCATTCCAAAAATTGACTTTATACATCGAAGCCAACGTGGCTAAGGCATCAGCCATCTAATTTTCTGCTCTGGGCATATGATGGAGTTCCACTCGATCAAAGAATGGAAGCAGCCTTCTGGCATAGTTCATGTACGACACCAAATTCGATTGACGAGTCTCCCACTCCCCTTTAATCTGGTTGATCACAAGTGCCGAGTCACCATATACATCTAGGTTCTTGATTCTCAAATCAATTGCCTCTTCTAGACCCATGATGCATGCTTCGTACTCCGCTTCGTTATTGGTGACTGGAAACGTCAGTCTCGCAGTGAACGGGATGTGGGATCCGTGGGGAGTCGTGATGATCGCTCCAATGCCACTTCCATAAGAATTAACCGCCCCGTCAAATATCAATTTCCACTGGGATTTCCTATCTGGACCCTCGTCAGGTAATGGTTCATCGCAATCCTTCGCTTTGAGAAACATGATATCCTCATCAGGGAATTCAAATTTCATCGGCTAATAATCTTCGATTGGCTGCTCGTCAAGGTATTCAGACAATACGGTTCCCTTGATGGCCTTCTGGGAAACGTACTGAATGTCATATTCCGTCAACACCATTTGCCATCTGGCAATCCTGCCCAAAAGCGCTTGCTTCTCGAAGACGTACTTGATCGGATCCATCTTCGAAATTAGCATGGTGGTGTGGTTGAGCATGTACTGTCGTAAACGTTTGGCAGCCCAGGCTAGTGCACAACACGTCTTCTCCAGCATCGAGTAACGAGATTCACAGTCGGTGAACTTTTTACTCATGTAGTAAATGGCATGCTCCTTTCTGCCCGTCTCGTCGTGCTGACCGAGAATGCACCCCATACTATTCTCCAGAACTGTCAAGTACATGATTAAGGGTCGTCCGGCCACTGGGGGTATCAAGATTGGAGGTTCCTGCAGATACTGTTTTATCTTATCGAATGCCTTCTGGTAATCCTCGTTCCAGATAATCGCCTGATCTTTCTTTAACAGTTTGAACATCGGTTCACACGTGGCCGTGAGCTGAGAGATAAACCTTGCAATGTAGTTTATTCTGCCTAGGAAACCACGAACTTCTTTTTATGTTTTTGGCGCTGGCATTTCTTGTATTTCTTTTATCTTCGCAGGGTCAACCTCGATGCCTCTTTCACTCACAATAAACCTCAGTAGCTTTTCGGACCGTACTCCGAAAGTACACTTGTTAGGATTCAGCCTCAACCTGAACTTCCTAAGCCTCTCAAAAAGCTTCAGCAAATTGACTAGATGTCCTTCCTCCGTTTGGGACTTCGCAATCATGTCATCAACATAGACTTCAATCTCATGATGAATCATATCATGAAACAAAGTAACCATTGCTCGTTAGTAAGTGGCCCCTGCGTTCTTTAGACTGAAAGGCATTACCTTGTAGCAAAATGTTCCCCAAGGTGTAATAAACGTAGTTTTCTCCATGTCCTCCGGCGCCATCTTGATCTGATTGTAGCCGGAGAAGCCGTCCATGAACGAAAATACGGAGAACGGAGCTGTATTGTCGACCAACACATCATTATGAGGGAGCGGGAAATCATCTTTAGGGCTCGCCCTATTCAAATCCCGATAATCGACGCACATTCGCACCTTACCGTCCTTCTTCGGTACAGGCACGATGTTGGCGACCCACGGAGGGTAAGTAGTGACCGTTAAGAAGCCAGCATCAAGCTGCTTCTGCACTTCTTCTTTGATCTTAACAGCCATATCTGGTCGTGTCCTCCTAAGCTTCTGCTTGACGGGAGGACAATCTTCTCGTAGCTGCAAGTGGTGGACCACAATGTCAGTGTCAAGTCCGATCATATCTTCGTATGACCAAGCAAATATGTCACTATACTCTCTCAGCATCTCGACCAATCTCTGCTTGACATCACTCTGCAATGCAGCCCCTATCCTGACATTCCTGACTAGTTCTTCAGAACCCAGATTCACGATCTCAATCTCTTCCTCGTGAGGCAGAATAACTTTCTCTTCTTGTTTCAACAAGCGGACCAACTCTTTGGGAAGGTCTTCGTCTTCATCAATCTCTTCTTCGGCTTGATAGATCGGGCAATCGAAGTCGAAGTGAGTCGTAGAAGGTCCAGAGTCAATGTCATCTGCTATGTGGATCCTGCAATAACAAGGGTTAAGCTTAAAACAAGGATATGCAGGTTAGCACAAACCCCATTGCCGTTTTATTGTTTTTCAAAACAAATATAAAACAGGAATAACAGAGATCACAATATTTGAATACGAAGAAAAACGCCTTTTGATTTATTGGTAAAATGCATGTACATAATCAAACAAGGCCCTAACAATAAAACCACTATGCCCCGGGTAGGACATAGGGTTGTACAATGATTGGAGAAAGTAAATCATTACTCTTTGCCCGTCACTTGGATGATATCCCTGATGGACCAGTTGTTGAGGCTCTCGCCTGATTCGCATGGCTGGATCCAAGAGTCAAGGTCGCAATCACTGTCTTCACCGTCTTCAGACACCGCGTTGACACTTTCGAATATCACCCCAACACTGGTAAACTCGATCGGCCCTTTACCTTGCGACGCACTGTGAGAAGAGGAGGCTTCAGCCGCAGGAGAGTATCCCAACCCGAACTTGTCCTGCTTGTTGGGTATCTTTAGAATTCGCCCCCAGCCTTGGGTAAATCCGGCTTGAACAACGGCCCGGGCTTCCTTGAAGGAGGAGAGAGTCATCTCTGGTTTCTCAATGATTATAGGAGCTACGTTCTTGACTTTAACAGCTTCGAACGCTTGGCATAGGGTTTCGTGGATTTCCCCATCCATCTCAACATAATTGAAGGACGACAAATGGCTCACCATTATATCTTCCTCGCCACAAACGATTATGATGCTTCGTCCAACAGCATACTTGAGTTTCTGGTGCAACGTGGAGGTCACGGCACCCGCAGAATGGATCCATGGCCGACCCAAGAGACAGCTGTAGGCAGGCATGATGTCCATAATGTAGAAAACTGCGTCGAATGTTTCCGGCCCAACTTGGATTGGTAGCGTCACCTCCCTGAAAACATGACGTTTGGTTCCATCGAACGCTTTCACAACCAGATCACTAGGCGTGCAAATCAATCCTCGAGTATCCAACTTCATCAATGCTTTCTTCGGAAAGACATTGAGCGATGACCCTGTGTCCACCAACGCATGAGACACGATTGTTCCCCTACACTCTATCGATATGTGCAGGGCACTATTGTGGTTTCTTCCCTTCGGCGTCAGCTCCAGGTCAGTGAACCCTAACACGTTTCCAGCATTCACGTGGGCTACGACCCCTTCCAACTGGTTGACCGATATTTCCTGCGGTACATACGTGGCATTCAACATCTTCAGCAGCGCATTGCGATGTGCCTCAGAACACAGCAACAAATTCAGGATGGAAATTTTCGAGGGTGTTTGATGGAGGTGATCCGCGATCTTGTAGTCACTCTTCTTAATCAACCTCATAAACTCTTCAGCGTCTTTAACAAGTAAGTCTTTCTCTACCCCACGAGGGGTCTCTTCAACGACTTTACTCTTTCCTTTATCAGTTACATCAACTTTGTCCGCTTTGTCCGCCACGATCTCAGGTGGAGCAAATACTCTCCCGCAACGAGTGATTCCGCCAATTCCTACTAGGTTGTCCACACACGACCCTGATGGTTCCAATTCCAACTTCCGTCCGTTGCAGTAGACGTCTGCCCAATAATGCCACGGGACAGCGTTGGTGCTTTCGAAAGGTATCGGTCCGACTTTGGTGATGGTAATCGTGGGCGGCCTGGGTGCAACAATAGTTATCGTCCGACGAGGGATGGTGATGGTGGCAACCTCATCATCTTGCTTTAGCATTACCTCTCCAGATCTGCTTTCGGCCCTTCGGCTAAAATGCAAGATTCCTTCGGTCATCAGACTCTGAATCCCCTCTATCAACTGCTCACATCCATCAGGACGAGTCGCACATCCCATACACAGTTCTCCACAGCCCGGGGAGAAACCTCTTTTCACCAGCTTGGCTTTAACGAAGCTAAGCGGTGTCTTCAGATCCTTGACGTCAGTCAACAAATCCAAGCTCTCGTCTTCAATAATGGCATTTATCCCACCTCCCCTATGATTCGGCATAGGGTTCTTCGTGACGTTTGGCACATTATCGGAGAAGTTGATGATCTTAGCGTCCACCATATCCTGCACCTTGTGCTTGAAGGCTTTGCAATTTTCTATCGTGTGGCCTGGTGCCCCCGAGTGAAATTCACATGTTGCATTCGCGTCATAACCTGGCGGAGGTGCCCCTGCCAATGGAGCCAGGGTCCTCTTCTGGATCAGCTGTAACTGAAGCAGAGTCTGTAACAACTAGGCGTAAGACATGGGCGGAGTCTCAAGGTGACGACTTGACAGAGGTTCCCTGTTCTGATACTTCCTGTACCCTTGCTGATTCGGCTGCTGCTGCTGCTGCTGTGGCTGTTGGACAGCGGGGATGGTTATGCTAGCCACCTGCTGGTGCTGGGCTTTGCCTTTCCTTCGAGCGTTGGACACAGCGCTCGTCTCTCCTTCCCGCCTTTTTCCACCATACGGCTTCTTTCCTCCTCCAGCCGAGGACAGATCACCTTGGATTTTCCCCAGTTTGATCCCATTTTCAACATGCTCACCCGTGATAATGAGATCTGAGAAGCTTCCAGACATACTGCTGACCAATTTCTCGTAATAAACCCCTGGGAGGGTGGCTACGAACATTTCAACAAGCTCCCGTTCAACCATCGGCGGCTGAACCCTAGCTGCTAATTCACGCCACCTCTCGGCGTATTCCTTGAACCCTTCGTTGTTCCTCTGTGACAAATTCTGCAGTTGAACCCGACTCGGAGCCAAGTCACTGTTATATTGGTAATGGTGCACAAATGCTTCAGCAAGTTCCTTCCACGTGCGCACACTGGTAGGTTCCAGACTCATGTACCATTCCAGGGAGGGTCCGGACAAGCTATCCTGAAAGAAGTGCATCAGCAACTTCTCGTCTTCAGAGTGAGTGGACATTTTCCAGTAGTAGGATCTCAGGTGGACGCGAGGGCAAGTGGTGCCCTTGTACTTTTCAAAGTCGGGTACCTTGAACTTGGGAGGCACCTTGAAATCAGCAATCAGTCCCAACTTGGACATGTCAACACCCATGGTGTTCAGGTTCTCGAAATTCCTCATCTTGTCCTCGAGTGCCTTAAACCTCAGACGTGCTTCAGCAGTCAGCTCTCCTTCAGCACCTTTCTGAGAGAACACATCGTCTTGACGGTCTTTTAACCATGGCTGAGGCCCATACAGATTTCCAACACCTGTGTTGCCGTTGCCCAGCCCAATATTGACATTAGCTTCGAAATTCCCATTACCGACGCCAGTCGTATTACCATTGAGTCCCATGTTAGCGATCACATTGTCGTTGGCGCTGCCATTCCCCCCAGTCACGGGGACGCCATTCTGAGGAGTATCAACAGGTGGAGGGGTTGGAACAGTCCCACCATGGAGTACACCATTGCTGTCAACCCTTGAAATCAGAGGCTGGACCAATGTTCTGAGCTGATCCTGGCCGTTGGCAACCACTTGCATGAGCTCCATGAAGCGGTCCATCCTCTCTCAGAGTTCTTGAACGTCAGTCTGCACTTGCTCCATAACTCTGGCTTGATTTGCTCTGGTCGGATAGCGGTGGGTTGGCCTTTGATCAATCCTGGAACAACCTACATACATAAAGGGTTAGAAAAACGACAAAGTGCTTGTTATGCAGATGCTTCATGCAAATGCAAACGTGTGTCTGTGTGTTAGGGAGGTTTCCCCCGATCCTAGTGCCTGAGTGCCAGTGCTGATAATAAGAAGTCCGAGTCCAGTCATGGAAATAACATCTCATATATAAAGAAAGCCCGTCAAGGCGGTACACAACGTCACTGAGTACAAGCTGAATCAATAGCGTGACCTCAACCAACAAGCCTGGTGATGGTCAGCATACAACAATGATCAAAACAAAAGGATTACAAATAGTCAAGCACGACCACGGGCGCGAAACTCTTCTAACAACCCCTTCGTTTCTGGATGATCAGGCTGAGTGAGCAACCCTTCGACGAGTAACTCTCTCTGCATAATGGTGTATTGAAGACCTTCAACCGAATCTTCCCATGCTCCTTCGCCAAAACAATCTTCTAACTTCCGCTTCTTGGATTCAAACATTAGCTTGCGCTCCTTCAGGTTAGCAAGAGCCTTGTTGAGCTGGCATTCAGCGGCATATCTGCGAGCGGATTCTTCATCGAACCTCTTCTCACTAGCCTTCAGCTTGGAGATCTGTTGCTTCAGCTTATCCTCCCGTTCTTTGCCGTTGGCTAGGGCGTCCTTCCAATGCTGATTAAACTTGGATATTCTCCGGTACGCTTCATCCAAGTGCTGCTTCTTAGTGGCTAGTACGTCATTGACAGCTTTGAAGTCTCGACCCAAACGCTCACGCTCAGCTATCTGCTTAGTCAAATCCGTCCCTAACTGGTTCACCAGCTCTGTCTGCCTCTTGAAGGAATGGACGGCTTCGCTTTTCTCGCTTCTGAGCTGAGCCAATTCTTTCTCCAGTTCTTCGTTTGCCTTCTTCAGCTCATCTCTCTCAGCCAACACCTGATTGTGCTGCTGAATGGGCACGGTGGTGGGCTCTTCAATCACTGGAGGGCTTTCTAGCTTGGCAAGAGGAAACGGCATCCTTATAGCACCTGCCCTGGCTCTGATCCAAGTCACATACGGAGCGTAGGCCTGGCTATTACTTTTTCCCAGCGATGGCTTTCCCCTCTTACTGATACTATTCCAAGCGTGCTGCAGCTTAGATAACGTATCCCCCTCTAGAAGACCAGTAAGGTACAGAGATTCCTGCACCTCTTCATCCTTCGGTGGAGCTCTCAAAGAATAAGCAAACTGTCGGACCAACAGAGATGAATTATAGTTTATACAACCCTTCCTGCCTATCAAAGGCACATTCGGAAACCCACTGCAGTTGAAGATAATCTCAGTACCCAACCTATCTCTCTCAAACCAGGAAATATCCTCCGCTGACAGACTCATCAAATGCTCGGACCACTCAGTTGTGGCTGCAGACGAAGCAAAGGGACCCTTCTTGGGTAGGTGACTGTCAAGCCATCTATAGAGTAGGGGCACACAGCACGAGACATTCTTACCCCTTATGTTCTCGTTTTTTTAGTGGACGAAATGGTAAACATCTCCTCTCAAGGTAGGGACTGGATTCCCTGATGCAAAGATGTGAAATGCGTCAAAGTCTACAAAGTCGGGCATATTGGGGAACAGAATGATGCCGTATATGCATAGGGCGAGGATGGCATTGAACACGACCCAACATCTGTCTTTGGCGCACTGCTGAGCCTTTCCCACTAAGAACTGCAAGGAGAATCCGGGAACCCTGTTCCAACTAGACAAGACCAACTCGGAGGCATCTAGGTGAAGTGAGGGAGCTAGACTAGCCAGATTAGGCTCATCATCCATATGAACAAAGGGCATCTGACTCTTGATAGGCACACCTAACAAATCAACATACTCCTCTAGTGTGGGTGCGAGAATAAAGTCCTGGAAAGTAAAGCATCTCAACGGAGGATCGTAGAACTGCAACAGGGTGTGCAACCCATTCAACTCAAACACAAAGGGTTTACAAACCAAACTGAGCAGTTTACCGTAAGACTTTCTGAATTCATCTCTCACAGAATCATCTGCCAAAGCAATCAAACCAGTCAGCTGAACAACATCAGGAGTAGGGATCTTGTAAGCCACGGTCTTCCTCAGAGAACCCATAATAGCACAATAGAAGGCAAGAAAGCCTGAATCGGGGGAAACAGTACCTGCAACACAGACGCACGTTAATGAAATGCAAATGGGTATGCAAAGCGATGCAAAATGCAATCATGCAGCAGGAGATCAAGATGACTGTGCTGTCGAGGAGATGCCGATGAAGATTCTGTATCAACAAAACCACAATACTGCTCTGTCAAGAACAACCATATCTCTGATGAGAAGTAACCCTGATATTGGACCATAAATCTGCTCTGTCAAGAACATACATATCTGATAATAAGGACCTCTGACACAGGACCACAAATCTGCTCTGTCAAGAACACATACATCTCTGAAGATAAGGACCTCTGATATAGGACCATACATCTTCTCTGTCAAGAACACACATATCTGGTGATGAGAACCTCTGATACCCACAAATCTGATTCACTATCAAGAAAACCAGGTAGTCTGAAGGTTAAGGTTTCCTGCAACAAACCCAACCCTGCTCACAGGCATGGACCTAAACTGACACAAGTTCGGCATCCTATGCGGTCATCAGCGTCACAGACATTCAAGAGGAGTGATACGATACCCAGAAGGTGTGGCATCACCGTCTCCTGAAGCGGCCTCACTCAGCTGAATTCCAAATGATTGGTCCCCAGAGTCGACAATCCTCCAAACCAACAACCCCTCAGGCCCAAAGGGCCGGAAAAAAAGTCAACCGGGAGAACCTCGTCTGAGCGTGGATTTCATGAGACACTAGTGCCTGCAAAGCAAGCACGCGCCCATTAATTTCCACAACTAATGCTAAGTACACTCAAGCCTGGGTCTGGCTTCTCACTCATCAAAATGCCCCTCCCACAACAGCACAGATAATCATATCATACTGAAAATAAAATGCGAGAAATAAAATGCGATAAATAAACACAACCTGACAAGTAATCATACAAGCGCTAGGATTGACTCGCACAGGGAACCGTTGGAGTCCCCAGCAGAGTCGCCAGCTGTCGCTACTGCGAAAATAAGGTGCCGGCAAAACAGAAGAGTCGCCACCTTTCGTTATTTATCTCTCAGAGCGGGAAAGGAAACAATCGGAAAAACCTGACGAATATGTATAAGACAAGGTCATCACAACCAATGTCTGGGTTTGGGAGTCGGTTACGTAAGGGGAAGGTATTAGCACCCCTCACGTCCATCGTACTTGATGGGATCCACGCTTGTTGTGTTTATCTGACGGGTTGGTTTTATCTACCTACCTATCAAGGTTGGCTTAAAAAGAAAAGAAAATGACTCGGCAAAGCGTCGCGCTTTATGCCTACGTATTCTCATCAGAGAATGAGAAATCAGAGTCAACGTAGTTCGGCTAACTACGGGTTACGGGGAAGGTGGCTCGCCAATATGTCAGTATTGTGCCTACGTACTCTCAACAGGCTTGAGAGATCAGAGCTTACGTAGTTCGGGATAATACGGATTACGGGAATTCAGATTCATTTGTTTTATCGAGAAGGGTTAACAAACAGTTCCAGCAGCTTGGTGTATGCGGCTCGACCCTTGGAGACTTAGTGTTACCGTTTGCGGTAGAACTAGGAGTTAGCGACACTCTTTTCTTCAGAAAAGCTTCCTTTGAATTATGGGCCCACGGGGCAAAAAGGTTTGAAGTTTGTTTTCTGTCTTTTACGGAAGAACTGTTTTTTATGGATGTTTGGAACCGACATACAGAAGAAGTAAAATAATATGCCATCAAGCAATAACCCACATAGGCAAGGGAGCAGAGCTCTACCGAATACCCGCAAGCAAAGCCATACAGTAAAAATACAAGTAGAGGGAGCAGCTCAACCTCTAGTGCAATCATGCTCCTAGCTTATCACAATCTAAACATGAACTTATTCTAATGCATCAAGCAAATCACACAAGTCACACCAACACAGTTGCACAGAAAGAAAACAGATAGGAAAGAAGAAGATCAACAGCTTCCACAGCTTCACAGCAAAGCTCTTCTGACATCAGCTCAGTCCTCAGCCTTCAACTGTTCTTCAAGTCTATCCTTTTCTATAACAAGTTTCAACTTGCTTCTTCAAACTTCTAACACATCAAACACAAGTATCAACTTGTTCTACATCCTCTTCAAGCTTCAGCTCCCAAGTGGACTCCCACCCTCAGGCTTCAATCCTAATATCAAGTATCAACTTGGCCCCTACAGGCTCTCAATGTATCAACATAAGTATCACCTTATTCTTTCTTCTTCAAGCCTCAGCTCCTCACTCAACTTCAATTTGATCTTCTTCACAAATGTCAACTTGTTCTTCTGGACCTTCAAGCTTCAGCTTTCTCCTCCTTACAAGTATCAACTTGCTCTTCCTGATCTACAAGCTTCAGCTCCTAAGAGTAATCTTCAAATACTGGGAAGTAGCAACTTCTAGCCTCTTCAACCTTCTAACAAGGAACTCCATCCTCTAGCAAGGGAAGAAGATTCATCTAACAAGAGAAAAGTTTGGATGATTGGTAGCAGAGTGAAGACCAAAGGTCACCACTAAGCATCCTATCATCAGAGAAAGGGACCCTCAAAGGTTCTACCAACTTGTGAAGAGCCACACATCCTACCAAAGGAGGGATGAGGCCTTTACAAGGGGACCTTACATCATAGGGAAGAATGGAAGTGATCAACATCTTCCATGTTTATGAAGGGATAGAATCTATCTAGAAGCTCTGCCTACAAACCCTAATCTTAACATCTAATCAACACTACACCAAAAGAAGGGAAGATCTTCACATCCAAGCTTCTTCAAGCAATCCATGGTAGCCCAAGCTTGTCTTCAACATCATCCAAGAGCAAGGGAGGCAAAACCCTAATCTAAGGGAGCTAAAGAAGTCATTCTAATTGAATTAGGGCATTAGAATCATCTATGGCTAGCACCTAAACTAAAATCAAACAAAAATAGCAAACTACATTGTAAATTCCTACAAAAATTCCTAAAGGACCCTAATTCAATCATGAATCTACCATAGAAAAATCAGAGGTTGAATCATCCATCAAGTTCTAGATCTAAAACCTAAATCATAAGGTATCAACCATAAACCCTAAAAATGGAGGACCTAAAGTTTCAACCTAAAACTACCACTTATATCCATCACAAAAATGTGAGAAACATCTAGGGGGAACATGCATATCTATGCTAGCTACACACAAAAAATCAAGGCAAAAATCATCATCAAATGATCAAACCAAATTCAACAAGATCAAGCATCAACCATGATTATTCTAATATCAATTAAAATTAAAAAATGCACATAAAATCAGAAAATGCATTAAATTTTAATATTTTTTATCTAAAAAAAACTAGATTCAATCATGAATTCATGGCAAAAAGAATGGAATCATTTGAGTTATTTTTCAATTATTTATGAATTTTCCAATAACCATGAGTGAAATGAAAAATAAAATGAAAATCCAAAGAAAATGAAAGGCGCGTGGTGCAGGTAGCAAATTAATTCAGTTCATTTTAGTGATTGGGCCATAAGGGGGGGTGGTGATAGCAACCTGTGACTTAAGCCCAAAACCAACATTTAAATGAAACACTGCGTTTCATAGTAACTCAGAGTCCTTCAAAAACTTTCCTTCGCGCGTGGCCGTTGGATCCTCAACTGGTCAAAGGTCTCAGCCCAATCCAATGGCCATGAGGTTGTCTTCAACCTTTTGAATCTCTGAAACTTCAATCACCTGCACGCGCTAGAGTCACCGCCGGTGACTTCTCCGATCAACCATCCCCAACCCTAACTCTCTCTAGAATCCTCCATTTATAATGGTCTCTACACGAAACTTGTCCCAAATTTCACAAGGAATCTTCCTATACCACTTAATCATCCTAAAAGCTCAAGGTTTGCAAGAACACGATCTCAGCCGAAAATTGCATCAACCCTAATTGGTCACTAATATCCAAATTGATGATCCAGAAAACTTCTTACATCAATCTACAATGCACTTAACCTAACAAATCCTCTTGATTCTACCTAGATTAAGCCATGGAATGAGAACTGCATACCTGGTAAAATCGTGTGAACAGAGTGGTTGAATCTTCAAATCAACCCTCAAGAACTTGCAGACTCCTTCACTACCCTCCAATCAACCTTATGTATGCCAAGAAAAGAGTTGAAATGCCTTAGATTCTTGAACCCGATTCTGAGTTGCAAGCTTCCAACTCCAATGGCTAACTCACGATTCTTCCACAGTTTGGCCTTGAATTTGGTCTGGGATCAATCACCAACCTCAGAGCAAGCTATTGAGATCAATATCTTGGATTGAAATGGCCTCAATCCTTGTAATAGATTTTGATTTGCAAGAAGAAAGTTCACAATGCAATCTCACTCTCCTCTCTCAATTCTCACCAACCTTCACTCTGAACCACTTCATAATCATATATAGAACATGACTGAATGATCTAGAAAGCTCTAGATCAATCCAATGAGTATTTCAATATCTCATCTCACTTGAAATCTCATGATATGCTATGTGTATGACAGTCCTTGCAGCAGCTTGTATTCACTATGCTCTTCATCCAAATTCTCTCCAAATGAGATTATGAAAGTGCTAGGATGTGTTTAAACCTTGGTTTTGATCTTATGAGAAGTTTGGCATATGTTACTTAAGTCTTAAGCAAGCAAAAACAACTCCATGATTTTGACCTCAAATGAGAAAGGTAATATTGCCAATGTATTTAAAATGTCATTTCTGATCAAAATGACATATTACATGCCTTATCTTGGCCTTGAAATGAAAAATCCCAAATTTGGTCCTTTTAATGAACTTTAATTCTTCCTTTTTAAGTCAATTTTGCAATTTTGAGTTACAAGCAATTCCAACCTCTCATGACCACTTGGCTAGCCTTAAAACATCATTTTGAACAAGTTTGATGTTGAACATTTTCCCATTTGAAGCTGGCAAATAGGAGTTATGGCCTTATGCTTGAAATGACCTATAATCTTCAAATACCCAAAATACCCTTGACTTGTCAAAGCCATAACTTGTGTTCTACAAATCCTATCAAGGACTTCTAGTACTATCTATAAATATAAGAGGATAAGGAACAACATTCATGTTTACTAAAAGTTAATAGGAATCATCCTTCTTGGGCAAAAGTTTCATGCAAGTTGGGTAACTTTCAAGCTCCAAATTCACATACCTCAGATGACTTGTAACTTGTCAAAGCCATAACTTGAGTTCTATAAATCCTATCAAAGACTTCTAGCACTCAAATTAAATCTAAGATTATGCTCTACGACATTCATGTTGGGGGTAAGATGAGATGAAGATCATATCTTGAGTTAAACTGCCTTGAAGATAGGGGTCAAGCTAGGGGATTTTACACTATCAAGTCTTAGAAACCCTAGCCTGAAACTTCTCAAACTCTTCAATCATGATGAGTTAACCTTGGAATCATACTTATAACCTCTAAATGCATCAATCCATGATCACATGGCTCTAGGATTAGGTCTCAACCTTCTTCAAATCATCAGTTGACTTAGGGTTGACCCAGTCAAACCCTAATTGCACCACTCATGGCTGAGCCTTCTTAATCTTGCAAAATGACCTGTCTAGGCCTCAAAGTGATCTTTGACACTTCTCATGAGCTCTCTCAAGACCTCAATTCCATCTCCATGACCTCAGAATCATCTGATGGCTTCCCACAACTCTCAAGTTAAAAGACCTACACACTTGGCTTCAATCACTCTCTCTGAGGATCTTTTAATTTCTCTGACAAGGATATCAAGCCTTGAACACTTGAATAACCTTCTTATCTAGCTTCATGGTCTTGTATAGCTCTTAATTGGTAATCATACCTCTTGATCTCCTGCATACATGTCAATGAAATGCAAATGATAATGCTAATGTGAATGAAATGAAACACAAGCTAGATAAAGGCATGTTGGGCAAATTTTGGGGGGCAACATACCATATGATGATGGGTATGAGCTGTGGATTCCTTCTGATAATTTGACTCGTACACCATTGACCATACCATGCAATGAGGAAGAATGGGACAACATGTATGGGCATACTTTTATCCCACTACAAATCCCGTACGATCCGGTTGAGATACCTACGTCTCCACCATCAATGAACCAGCTTGTCATTTCAGCCCCAGCGCCGTTTCCATATGATGAGACTGTTTTCCTCAACGGGCAGAAGATAGGAGAAAAGGATATCTTGGAAGAGAAAAAGACTGTCGAGAACATTGTGGGAACTGGAGGTGTCACTAGAAGTGGTCGAATCTTCGCTCCAACTGTACCACCTGTCAACAACAGTGACAATACAAGGAAAGATATTGTCAAACCAAGCACTATTGAATAGGGGCAGTCATCTAAACAAAAAGACGTCCCAAATAATGAAGCAGAGGAGTTTCTAAGAATCATTCAGAAAAGCGATTACAAAGTGATTGACCAGCTCAATTAGACTCCCTCGAAGATATCCATGTTGTCATTATTAATGTGTTCGAAAGCCCATCAAGAAGCACTGTTGAAATTCTTGAAGGCAGCTCACGTGCCAGAAGAGATATCAGTAGTGCAGTTTGAAGAAGTGGTGGGAAATATAGCGTCAGGTCATATTTTGAGCTTTAATGATAATGAATTACCTCCCGAAGGTAAGAATCATAATAAGGCCTTGCACATTACTATCGAATGTGTGGATGTTGTATTCTCTAGAGTGCTTGTTGATATTGGATCATCGCTGAATGTGTCACCAAAGAGCTCGTTGTGCAAGCTGTCAATTGAAGGACTTGCGATGAAGCTAAGTCAAACTATTGTAAAAGCTTTTGATGGAGCTAAGAGAACTGTGGTAGGCGAGGTTGATCTCCCGATCAAGATTGGACCTCATACTTTTATCATTAGATTTTATCTAATGGATATATATCCCACTTATAGTTTCCTCCTTGATCGTCTGTGGATTCATTCCGCAGGTGCCGTAACTTCAACCTTGCATCAAAAGATCAAATTTATGATTAATAATCAGATGGTCATCATTGAGGGTGAAGAAGATATTCTTGTGAGCCATCTCTCTTCTTTCCGCTATGTGGAAGTAGGAGGTGAAGTGCATGAGACCCCGTTTCAACCCTTTGAAGTGATCAATGTTGAAATGATTTACGAAAAGCCAACATCTTCAATAGTGACTTGGAAGGACACAAGGACAATGATAGAGGAAGGACATCTGCGAGGATGGGGCGGAGTGTTGGAATTTCCCGTTAACAAAAATGGAGCTGGTCTAGGTTACAAGCAGAAGAATGCAACTGATAGGGGCAAGGGGCTTGCAACTCCGTTGGTTTTTACTAGTGGGGGCCACCTTGTCGATGGTCAAGTCATGTTTTTGGAAACTGAAGCTGAAGATCATGAAGAGCTGTGCATGGTGTATCCTAGGGCGCCTAATCAAATTTTGAACAATTGGAGAGTCGTCGAGATCCTTGAAGTTACCCTAGTAGACGAGTAATTCCCTGTTTTTATTTTACCTAAAAAAACCCTATGCTCTGCCCAAGGCATATGGATCATGTTGTAGGGCTTTTTGCTTTTAAAGCACAACTTATCATCAATAAATAAACTTTTGCATCCAATTACGCTCTCTTTCTTTCATTTTTACTTTTTGCACATACAATTATTTTTTGAAAGGCAGTGTTTTGTTTTACTTCTTTTCTTCTTTTTGTCAATCTTTTCTAAAAAACTAAAAGCATGAAGTCATTCATCGTGCATATCCTCCCCTGCTCCTGTCGATAACGATCTCGCTATGGTCCGATATGACTTTGATAACCCGATCTACCAAGCTGACAAAGACTGCGAGGAAGACTGTGATCTCCCAGAAGAGCTAGCTAGACTACTAAAGCAAGAGTCAAAAGTCATTCAGCCGTATCAAGAAGAGGTCGAAGTTATCAACATGGGAGCTGAAGAGGATGCCAAAGAGATCAAGATAGGTGCATCTTTGGAATCAGAGATTAAGTCAAAACTGGTCGTATAGCTTCGAGAGTATGTTGACGTATTTCCTTGGTCCTACAAGGATATGCCCGGTCTAGATGAAGAAATTGTGATGCACAAGCTGCCTCTCAAGGAAGGTTGCCCGCCAGTGAAGCAAAAGTTGAGGAGAACGAAGCCAGAGATGTCCTTCAAGATCAAAGAAGAAGTGCAGAAGCAATTAGACGCTGGTTTTCTGGCAGTATCCAGCTATCCATAATGGGTAGCAAATATTGTCCCAGTACCAAAGAAGGATGGGAAGGTGCGAATGTGTGTCAATTATAGAGACCTTAATAGAGCAAGTCCAAAAGATGACTTCCCTCTACCACACATTGATGTACTAGTAGACAACACAACCCAGTTCTCTGTCTTCTCGTTTATGGATGGCTTTTCTGGATATATCCAGATTAAGATGGCGCCCGAAGATATGGAAAAAACGACTTTCATCACCCCATGGGGAACTTTCTATTACAAGGTCATGCCGTTTGGGCTCAAGAACGCGGGCGCGACATATCTGCGAGCAATGGTCACTCTCTTTCATGACATGATACATAAAGAGATTGAGTGCTATGTAGACGATATGATTGCGAAATCCCAGACTGGGGAAGAACACCTCATTCACTTGGAAAAGCTATTTGTCGGACTAAGGAAATTCCAGCTGAGATTAAATCCCAACAAATGCACTTTTGGTGTAAGATCTGGTAAACTACTAGGTTTTATTGTGAGCCAAAAGGGGATTGAAGTCGATCCAGATAAGGTCAAAGCTATCCAAGAAATGTCGGCACCCAAAACTGAAAGGAAGTCCGAGGTTTCCTTGGGAGATTGAACTACATCGCTAGGTTCATATCTCATCTAACGACCACTTGTGAGCCCATCTTCAAACTACTTCGAAAGGATCAAGCAGTGGTGTGGAATGATAATTGTCAGAAAGCCTTTGAGAAAATAAAGGAATATCTACAAGAACCTCCGATCTTGATGCCTCTAGTACCTGGACGACCCCTAATCATGTATTTGACTATGCTAGAAGGATCCATGGGATGCGTGTTGGGTCAACATGACGAAACTGGTAGAAAGGAGCATGCAATTTATTACCTCAGTAAGAAGTTTAACGATTGTGAATCAAGATATTTAATGCTCGAGAAGACGTGTTGTGCATTGGCTTGGGCAGCAAAACGCTTGAGACAATATATGCTCACCCATACGACCATGTTGATTTCCAAGATGGACCCTGTTAAATACATATTCGAGAAGCCCGCTTTCACCAGACGAGGGGCTCATTGGCAAATGGTATTAACAGAGTATGACATCCAGTATGTTACGTAGAAATCTATTAAAGGAAGTGTACTCTCTGACTACCTTTCCCACCAACCTATGGATAACTACCAGTCTATGCGCTTTGATTTCCTCGACGAAGACGTCATGTTTGCCAGAGATTATACCACACCAGGCCCAGATGATGTACCCGAACCAGGATCGCGATGGACTCTCTTGTTCGACGGTGCCGCAAATGCTAAGGGTTGTGGAATTGGAGCAGTCATCACTTCTCCAACTGGTTTTCACCTACCATTCACCGCCAGATTATGCTTCAAATGTACTAACAACATGGACGAATATGAAGCTTGTATTTTCAGAATTGAAGCTTCCATTGATAATAGGATCAAGATTCTGGAAGTCTATGGAGATTTTGCGCTTGTCATATGCCAGATTAAAGGGGAATACGAAACACTTGACCTCAAGTTGATTCCTTACAAAGATCACGTCTTGAAGCTAATCCCGTACTTTGATGAGATCACTTTTCATCATATTCCCAGAGGAGAAAATCAGTTGGCTGACGCTCTAGCAATACTAGCATCCATGTTTCAAGTCAAGTGGAAGAATGAGGCGCCATCCATCCGTCTGGAGTATCTGGACGAACCTGCTTATTGCCTGGCAGCCGATGCGGAGGAACCTAAAGTTGATGATCATCCTTGGATGTATGATATCAAGCGGCATATAGAGACACAGGAATATCCAAAAGGCATAACTATCACTGACAAGAAATACCTCAGAAAGCTCTCGTCAAAGTTCTTCCTCAGCGGTGACGTGTTGTACAAGCGGAATTATGATTTGGTTCTGCTCAAATGCGTGGATAAACATGAAGCAGAACGTACCATAAACGAAGTGCACAAAGGATCTTTTGGAACACACGCTAGTGTTCATACTATGGTTAAGAAGATCTTAAGGGCAGGATACTATTGGATGACGATGGAAACATATTGTTGTCTCCATGTCCAGTCATGCCACAAGTGCCAAATTTACGCAGACAAAGTTCATACTTCACCACTCCTTCTGAATGTGTTGACTTCGCCTTGGCCTTTTGCCATATGGGGTATAGATGTAATTGGACGCATCGAGCCAACCGCTTCGAAAGGACACCGTTTTATCTTAGTGGCCATCGACTACTTTACCAAATGGGTAGAAGTTGCATCTTATGCCATTGTCACTAAGCAAGTGGTGACTCGCTTCATCAAGAAAGAGATTATTTGTCGATATGGAATCCCGAACAAGATCATTACGAACAATGGTTCAAACCTCAACAATAAGATGATGAAAGAGTTGTGTAAAAGCTTCAAGATTGAACACCACAATTTAACACCTTATCGTCCCAAAATGAATGGAGTTGTTGAGGTAGCAAATAAGAATATTAAGAAAATCGTCCAGAAGATGGTGAAGACTTACAAAGACTTGCACGAGATGTTGCCATTTGCGTTGCATGGCTACTGCACCTCATTGCGCACTTCCACAGGGGCAACCCCGTTTTCTCTCGTATATGGCATGGAAGCAGTATTGCCCATTGAAGTAGAGATTCCCTCCTTGAGGATTTTGGTAGACGTCAAGCTAGATGAAGCCGAATGGATACAAGCCAGACTCGACCAGCTCAATCTCATCGACGAGAAGCGCATGACAGCCATCTGTCATGGACAGTTATACCAGAAACGGTTGAAGAGGGCCTTTGACAAGAAAGTTTGCCCACGACACATCCAAGCAGGAGATTTGGTACTGAGGAAAATTCAGCCAACTCACGTTGATCCAAGGGGAAAATGGGCACCAAACTACGAGGGTCCATATATAGTAAAGATGGTTTTCTCCGGAGGAGCCTTGATCCTCTCAACCATGGACGGTGACGATCTTCCATCCCCTGTGAATTCGGATGCAGTTAAAAAATATTATGCCTGAAGAATAGAACCGGTGGACCAAAAAGAGAATCCACGCAAAAATGGGCGTCCCTGGTGGACCATAAAGATGGTTCAGGCAAAAATTAGGGACTATAAAAAAATAAAAAATAAAAAAAGAGTATCCTGGTAGGCTGAAAACCCGAAAGGGCGGCCTAGGCAAAAGTTAGGGATTCAAAAAGGCAAAACTGCATCTTGAAAAGACGTGCAAACTCTCCTCCATAATCATCAAGCTCTTGACTGAGAAAGATCAATTCAATCGTGGCATTCAGAAGCAAGGCATGAAAGGTCTTCATAGACATATGGGCCATAGCGGATTTGAAACTCGGCAGGAATCGTTTCCAACATTGTCTTATATATATATATATATATATATATATATATATATATATATATATATATATATATATATATATATATATATATATATATATATATATATATATATATATATATATATATATATATATATATATATATATATATATATATATATATATATATATATATATATATATATATATATATATATATATATATATATATATATATATATATATATATATATATATATATATATATATATATATATATATATATATATATATATATATATATATATATATATATATATATATATATATATATATATATATATATATATATATATATATATATATATATATATATATATATATATATATTTATATATATATATATATCTTTCAAAAGCAGTTACCTCTTTTAGGAATTGCCTCCTTTTGTAATTTTCCCATTTATGGATTTTCATCAGTAAAAATTACTTTCATCAAAGCTTTCCCTGTTCTTTTTTATTACCATATGGTTGCAAGTTTCATTTATTTGATGATGGGTTTTGCATATAATGACATTATGCTAAATTGAATTAAGGGATGACTCACTCTCTTAGGGTAACTAAAGGGTGACCATGACTCTAAGGAGTATACAGGAACAATGTTTTTAATCTTGAAACGAATTGACTAACAAGGCCGTCAAGCCCAACAAGGCTGGCCCCGAGTTGAAGGTATCAACACCTCCAAGTTTTATTACATCATGAAGAAATGATGTCAGGAAGTCAGGCTTGTCCTCCACTTTCCCACCTGGTCCAAAGTATAATCCGCATTGGCAACTACCAAAGTCCGCCACGTTGGCATCTGCATTTCCAATCACCTGTTTGCAATCATATGCATCATACGCATCACATTTGACATCATAAGCATGCTTCTTCATAATCACTTTTGTATCATATGTATACCCTGAATCATATCATCCCTCCCCAACTCTTGCGTCTCCGCGCATCAGCATTTGCATTTTCATTTATGGAACATCATTATCATCAAGCATTCACAAATGCGAGATCAGATTCAAGATCAAAATTCGAAGATTTCCAAGGTTATATCAGCCCAATCAGGGGCATCTTCCACAAGACAGTGGGCGTTCCCCACGAAGTTTTAGAAGCAAGCTTCATCTCAAAGTTTTGATGACGTCAACATCAAGATCAAGAATATTTCATCTGTGCAAAAAGGCAAACGCTTTCAAAAGACCAAGTCAAGTGGAATGGAAGTGATCAACATTCAAAGCTTCATGAACATTTGACTGATCAACTTTCAAGTTTTAGACACAAGCTATGGTATATCAAAATCCATTAATTTAATTGATATACAAGTGTTTAACATTTTTATCATTTGATCACATTGCATAAGCATATTTTTTAAACTATTAGAATTGGTATAACATTGTTTTTATAAGTATTTTTCTGAAAAATAGCAGTGTTAACCGATTAACCATATAGGTTAACCGGTTAACCATTTCAAATTTTAAATATTCTGGTATAACGTTCCAGTGTTAACCGATTAACCATATAGGTTAACCGATTAACACTGAACGTGTTTTGAAAAATGGCTTTGTTTCAAGTTCAAAAATGGTTTGAATATTATACGAGTTCATATTTTGACTTATACTCAAATATACCTTTTGGAAAAGGTGTGTTTACACATATAAATTCTGAGTTTTTAAAATTGGAAAAACACCTCCAATAATCAATTTCAAAATATTCTTTGAATCAAATTTACCACTTTCAAATACTTTTCAAATCTTTTCAAAAGTGTTCATATTGATCATATCTTTTCATATGCATAGCATTGAACACTTGTGTTGAAATTAAAAGAGTGGATTTTGATCAGAAGGAGAAGATCAATCTTAGCATTGATATTACCATTATTACTCACAAGGGTGAATGTTTACAAGAGGATTGTTCTTGTACACTTGTTGATTTTTATTGTTTGATAGTAGGCCTCACCGGTTGATGGTGTGATAGGTTGTACTTTATTAAACAATAGTGAAAACTCTCTTTCGTGTTGAAAGGGGAGTGGAGTACTCTCGAATTGTGAGGGGAACCACTATAAATCTTGGTGTCCACTTTCCTTTTACTTTCTACTGCATTCATCACCAAGAACATAACCAAAGAAAAATTAAAGAATACCAAAAATCCGAAAAAGTTTCCATAAGCCTAATTCACCCCCCTCTTAGGCATACTCTGATCTTACAATTGGCATCAGAGCAGGTTAAGGTAACCTGTTCCTATCGATCCTAATGGCTTCCGCTAGTACTAACCCGGTTTTCAAAGATGGTGGAAGCAGTAACAAGCCACCACTCTTTTCTGGAGAATACTTCGATTTTTGGAAAATCTGTATGAAGGCACATCTCGAGGCTCAAGGAGACGGTATATGGGAAATCGTAGAAACTGTTCTGCATGTTCCTATGAGCGTCATAAATAACGTAGGCACTCCAAAGATAAAATCCTGATATGATGAAGATGACAAGAAGAGAATTTTGAATGAGAAGAAAGCAATCAACATACTTCAAAGTGCTCTCAGTATGGACGAATTCTTCCATATATCACAGTGTAAATCAGCAAAGGAAATTTGGGACACCCTGGTAGAAACGCATGAAGGGACAGCCGAAGTAAAAAGATAAAGACTTAATACTTTAAGTCAAGAATATGAAATGTTCCGTATGCAGCCTGGTGAATCCATTGTTGCCTTACAAAAGAGATTCGTTCATCTAACTAATCATCTGATTGCTCTCGGGAAGACCTTCACCAATGATGATCTCAACTTGAAAGTCCTAAGATCCTTAACAAGAGAATGGCAACCGAAGGTGACCGCTATTTCGGAAAAGAAGAGTCTTTCAACGATGACATCCGCTTCATTATTTGGCAAACTTCAAGAGCATGAACTGGAACTTGAAAGGCTTGAGAAGCATGAAAGTCAAGACAAGAAGTCCAAAGGAATTGCCTTGAAGATTGACTCAAAGGATGACAAAAATGACGAATCTTCCGAAGATGAAAATTTCACGCTTCTAGTAAAGAAGCTTGGTAAGTTTTTTAATAATAATAAAAATTCCTCTTTTTCATAAAAGAATAAACATTTCAGGAAAAAGGAGGCACCCACATCAAACCAAGAAATTACATGTTACGAATGTGGGAAACAAGGTCACATAAAGCCAGATTTCCCGAAACTCGCAAATAAAGGAAAATTCAAAGGCAAGAAGGATTTCAAAACGAAGAAGACTTATGTCGCATGGGACGATAACGGAGTAAGTTCATCATCGGAATCGGAAAACGATGAATGTGCAAATATGGCTTTAATGGCCTCTCACCAATCCGATGAAGAAAATGAGGTTAGTAGTAATTTTTCTATTTATGATAATGATGCACAAGAAGTTATAGATGAACTTCTAAAAGAGTGCAAGACTTTGTATAAAAGCATCTCATCACAAAAGAAAAGAATCTCATCTTTAAAAGAACAAAATTTTGTTTTTATGAAAAATATTAAAGATGAAAAACAGAAACTGATGCATGAAAAACAAAGTCTTGTATGTAAGAATTGTGAGTCTTTATCTTTCCAAATTGTTCAGTTTAAAAGAGTTTTAGAAAGATACGAAAAAGGTCAAATTGGCTTGGAAGAAATTCTAAAACATCAAAGATATCCTAATGATAAAAGTGGATTAGGATATTCTAAATTTTCAAAACCAAGCACCAATGAGACCGTTTTCATAAGAGCAAGTGAACAAATTGTTAAAGAAAAGGCCAGCACTTCTAAAGTTCAGCATCAAAATCATAACAAGAAAAGCATTGCAAAGAAAAAGAATTATGTTCCTAGATATAGAAGTCATTTTCAACCTACTTGTTTTTACTATGGAATTAAAGGCCACACACCTAATGCTTGCTATGTGCGTAACATTGGTGTTGCTAAAGGGCATTATGTGTGGGTTGAAAAGGGTACTAACTATCAAGGACCCAAAGCAATTTGGGTACCTAACACTACCTGATTTTGTGTTGTAGGTATGCTTGAAGACAACCACTAATCAATGGTATCTTGATAGCGGTTGCTCGAAGCATATGACGGGAGACATAAACAAATTTTCAAGTCTATCATTAAAGGCCAAAGGATACGTCATTTATGGTGATGATAATAAAGGAAAAATTCTTGGAGTTGGAACCATTGGTGCACCTCCTTGTACAATCATCAAAGACGTTCTTTATGTGGAAGGCCTTAAACACAACCTACTTAGCATAAGTCAATTGTGTGACAAAGGGTTCCGAATCAACTTCACAAAGGAGGAATGCTTGATAGAACATGAAGTCACTCATGACATTTTGCTAAAAGGTAAAAGATATAATAACATTTTTATGATTTCTTTTGATGACTCTTCCTTGAAGGTAAAATGTCTTATGGCGAACAACAACGAGGCGTGGCTTTGGCATAAAAGATTTTCTCACATTCACATGGAGCACTTAAACAAAATGATAAAGCATGATCTAGTTGTTGGTCTTCCAAAGATAAAATTCATCAAGGATAAGTTATGCGATGCATGTCAAAAGGGAAAACAGACCAAGACAACTTTCAAATCCAAGCAAGTGGTTTCTACATCAAGGCCACTTCAATTGTTGCATATGGATCTTTTTGTTCCATCAAGAACAAAAAGCTTCAGAGGTAACTTTTATGCCTTAGTTATTGTTTATGATTTCTCTTGATACACTTGGACATTGTTTTTAGTGCAGAAAAATGATGCTTTTAAAGCATTCAAGAAATATGCAAAGAAAATTCAGAATGAGAAATCACTCACCATAGCCTCTATAAGAAGCGATCACGGTGGAGAATTCCAAAATTCAGACTTTGAAGATTTTTGCGAAGAGCTTGGAATTTCTCATAATTTTTCAGCACCAAGGATGCCTCAACAAAACGGTGTCGTAGAACGGAAGAATAGATCACTGGTGGAGCTTGCAAGGACAATGCTCAGCGACGCAAATCTTCCTAAATATTTTTGGGCAGATGCAGTTAGTACAACAAGCTTCGTAAGCAACCGTGTCAATATTCAACCACTTCTCAAAAAGACTCCGTATGAGTTGTTCAAGGGTAGAAAACCAAATATAGCATTCTTCCACATATTCGGATGCAAATGCTTTGTTCTCAACAACAAAGATAATCTCGGTAAGTTTGATGAGAAATCCGACGGAGGTATATTTCTTGGTTACTCTCTTTATAGTAAAGCATTTAGAATTTTTAATAAGAAAACACTTACTATTGAAGAATCCATTCATGTTTTGTTTGATGAGACTAACCCCTCGAAAGAGGATAATATTATTATGGATGATGATGATGATATAGTAGGTTCTTCACAACAACAAGAAGAGATTTCAAAGAATCAAGAAATACCACAAGAAGATGTCACTCAAATCATTGAAGAACATCAAGATCTTCCGAAGGAACGGAGAACGCATAGAGATCACCCGATAGATAAAGTTATTGGTGATATTAGCCAAGGCGTTGCAACTCGACTTAATCTAAAGGATGCTTGTCTCAACATGGCTTTTGTGTCTCAAATTGAACCAACCAAGATTGATGAAGCCTTAGGAGACGACCAATGGATTGTAGCAATGCAAGAAGAACTCAATCAATTCGAAAGGAATCAAGTTTGGAGTCTTGTACCAAGACCAGACCATAAGCACATCATAGGAACAAGATGGGTGTTCAAGAACAAACTTGACGAGAATGGGATTATAGTTCGTAACAAAGCAAGATTGGTCGCGCAAGGCTACAACCAGGAGGAAGGAATTGATTTTGATGAAACGTTCGCTCCGGTAGCAAGGTTAGAAGCAATTAGATTATTACTTGCTTACGCTTGTTCTATGAATTTTCAGTTGTTCCAGATGGATGTCAAAAGCGCTTTCCTGAATGGCTACATCAATGAGGAAGTCTACATCAAACAACCTCCGTGTTTTGAAGACTTCAAGAATCCCTCACATGTCTACAAACTGAAAAAGGCACTCTACGGACTAAAACAAGCACCAAGAGCATGGTATGACTGCCTTAGCAATTTCTTATGTGAGAAGGGATTTACAAAAGGAAAGGTTGACAAGACATTGTTCATAAAGAATATCAAAGGAAACACGTTATTGGTTCAATTTTATGTCGACGACATCATCTTCGGATCAACAAACAAAGAGCTTTGCGAAGAATTTTCACTTATGATGCAAGGAGAATTCGAGATGTCCATGATGGGAAAATTGAATTATTTTCTTGGACTACAAATCAAGCAAACAAAGGATGGCATCTTCCTCAACCAATCCAAGTATTGCAAGGAATTGTGGAAGAAATTCGATATGGATAGTTGCAAGGTGATGTCCACTCCTATGGGATCCAGAATGTATGTTGATCAAGATGAATCCGGTACTCCAGTTGATATAACAAAATATCGAGGTATGATCGGTTCATTACTATATTTGATGGCAAGCCGTCCTGACATTATGTTTAGCGTTTGTTTGTGTGCATGCTTTCAAGCAAGTCCGAAGGAATCGCATCTCACAGCCATAAAGAGAATCATAAAGTATCTCAAAGGAACAATGAACGTCGGATTATGGTATCCTAAAGGTAGCATTTGTTCTTTAGTTGGTTACTCTGACGCTGACTATGGAGGATGTAAGACCGATAGAAAAAGCACAAGCGGTACATGTCACATTCTCGGGAATGCATTAGTGTCATGGGCCTGCAAGAAGCAAGCGTGTGTGGCACTCAATACAGCCGAAGCGGAATATATTGCAGCAGGAAGTTACTGTGCATAAATTCTGTGGCTCAAGCAACAACTCCTCGATTACAATATAGACCTCGGCTGCATTCCTCTTCGATGTGATAATACAAGTGCCATCAACATTACAAAGAACCCGGTCATGCATTCAAGAATAAAACATATAGATATCCAACATCACTTTCTTCGAGATCACGTTTTGAATGGAGATGTAGATGTTACTTTCGTCGACATGCACAATCAACTCGCCAACATCTTCACCAAACCTTTGGCGAAAGAACCATTCTACAAAATTCGGCGAGAACTTGGGATTCTTGATGAAGGTGACATCTGACCTTTTTCTCTAATATGTGTATGCATTATCTGGGTTGTATTTTTCATGTGTATGCATTCTGTTTTAAGCATTTTTCAAAAATTCGCGTGTGTTAATCGATTAACCATATGGGTTAACCGATTAACACTGTTAAATTTTCAATTCTGACTCAATTTTTTAATGTGTTAACCGATTAACCTATATGGTTAACCGATTAACACTGTTAAATTTTCTTAAAATCAGAAACGAAAATTAATTAAATTTTTGAAATATTATATGTGATAGATGCATTTTTTATGTGGTCCATATTCTCTGAAGTGTCCAAATTCATATCCTTAAAACTCTTCCTCTTCTTTGACTCACTCTTGGAACTTCCCTCATCAAACCCTAAGTTTTAAAAACCCACTATCTCTCTCCCACTCTCTAAGTTGGATAACTCCTCATAAGCATCCCCACAACTTCTCAAACCCTAACTTCCTCAGAACCCACAACTTCACATCCTATAAACTCAGCAAACCCCATTCACTCAACATCTCCCAAAATTTCATCCATGGCATCCTCACGCAAAGGAAAGGGAAAGCTTCCTGAGTATGCATCAGAATCTGATGACGACATCATTCCAATGGAAACCACCAAAAAGAGGCGCATGGATTTCAATGTTCGTGTTCGTCAACTCTTTGCCGGTAAAGTATGTAAATCTTCGAGCTTTTCCTGCAACTTATTTTGACTTTCCTGCACTATTGAAATATCAGCGCATCGACAAGTTCGTCACCGACTCTGGTATTATTTATCCTGATCTTGTTAAAGCTTTTATGAGTAAGTTGGCTGTATATCTGGACATTGATGAGAACCAGATGATCAGTTCCACCATTAGAGACCATGAGTTTGTTGAAAAATTATCTACCATTGCTAGACACCTTAAGATTCCATCAAAAGGCTGCTTCCTGAGGAAAGGTGTAAACCATGTGGATGGACCTTGGGCAAATTATGATAAAATGGAGTATTACTATCAGATTCGCAGGTTCCCGAAAGAAACAGTTATTGCAAACTCTCGCACCGCTCGTATGCTGTGCTATGCCAAGAATCTGACGGTTTCTGATCGAATGCTTCATTACATTATCTGCTATGTCCTCATTCCAAAGGATTCCAACCACTCTCAGATTAATGACTTAGAGATGCAGATTTTGTATGCAATCAAGAACAACATAAGGGTCAATTGGATTTTGACCATCATATATCATCTGCAGCAGCAACTTCAGTGCATCACACGGTTACCGTATGCTCGGTTGATTTCGAGAATTCTGGAATTAACCGAACTAGACCTCAACAGGGAACCGTCCTCCAAGATGAAACCTATAACTAATGAGATCAATGAGATTAACATTTTCAAAAATACTGGTATCATCAAGGCGGCTGACAGTACCTACAGGTATGCCGATGACGGTCCTGCCCATCAAGCGTATCCAATTCCTGAAGGGGGTCTTACAAGTGAGTTTCTCTATACAACCATGATGAACCAGCATAGAGAGTCAATGAATATGCATAGAGAGACCTCCCGAGCCATTGCCTCCCTCAGAAACCTTATTCTTAACCCTCCACATTCCAACACCCGGGTTGTGGACGAAGAGATTGAAGAAGAGGATGGTAGTGAAGAAGAGGAAGAAGATGATGTGGATATGCCTGATGAGGATATTTAGAAGAATATGTTGCTGTTGATGTCTTTTATTGCATTGCTTTCTAGTTTTTGATGTTTTATGCTTCCATTTATGATTGAACTCTGTTTTTATTTTTGCATTGTAACTCGTACAATATTTGCAGCGTTGCTGCCGTTTAATTTCATTATGCTTTGCTTCCATATTCTTGTGATTGCTTGCATTATTGGTCTGTCTAGTTTTTCTTTTTTGAAAGCTCCTTCCTTTTTTCTTATGACAAAGGGGGAGAAGAGCTTTGGCTTTCTTATGTCTTGTTGTGCAGAATTTTTGCCTATGTATTCGATAGGGGGAGTTCATGGACATAGGGGGAGAAAACAAGATCATTGCCAATCATCGTCAAAAAAAAATTGCACAAGACCAGTTTGGTTGTCATCATCAAAAAGGGGGAGATTGTAGAAGCAAGCTTCATCTCAAAGTTTTGATGACGTCAACATCAAGATCAAGAATATTTCATCTGTGCAAAAAGGCAAACGCTTTCAAAAGACCAAGATCAAGTGGAATGGAAGTGATCAACATTCAAAGCTTCATGAACATTTGACTGATCAACTTTCAAGTTTTGGACACAAGCTATGGTATATCAAAATCCATTAATTTAATTGATATACAAGTGATCAACATTTTTATCATTTGATCACATTGCATAAGCATATTTTTTAAACTATTAGAATTGGTATAACATTGTTTTTATAAGTATTTTTCTGAAAAATAGCAGTGTTAACCGATTAACCATATAGGTTAACCGGTTAACCATTTCAAATTTTAAATATTCTGGTATAACGTTCAGTGTTAACCGATTAACCATATAGGTTAGCCGATTAACACTGAACGTGTTTTGAAAACTGGCTTTGTTTCAAGTTCAAAAATAGTTTGAGTATTATACCAGTTCATATTTTGACTTATACTCAAATATACCTTTTGGAAAAGGTGTGTTTACACATATAAATTCTGAGTTTTTCAAATTGGAAAAACACCTCCAATAATCAATTTCAAAATATTCTTTGAATCAAATTCACCACTTTCAAATACTTTTCAAATCTTTTCAAAAGTGTTCATATTGATCATATATTTTCATATGCATAGCATTGAACACTTGTGTTGAAATTAAAAGAGTGAATTTTGATCAGAAGGAGAAGATCAATCTTAGCATTGATATTACCATTATTACTCTCAAATCAAAGTATTCAGATTACTTGTATTTTGACTTGTGATCCAGGATTGTTGGACACAAGGGTGAATGTTTACAAGAGGATTGTTCTTGTACACTTGTTGATTTTTATTGTTTGATAGTAGGCCTCACCGGTTGATGGTGTGGTAGGTTGTACTTTATTAAAAAATAGTGAAAACTCTCTTTCGTGTTGAAAGGGGAGTGGAGTACTCTCGGATTGTGAGGGAAACCACTATAAATCTTGGTGTCCACTTTCCTTTTACTTTCTACTACATTCATCACCAAGAACATAACCAAAGAAAAATTAAAGAATACCAAAAATCCGAAAAAGTTTCCATAAGCCTAATTCACCCCTCCCCCCCTCTTAGGCATACTCTGATCTTACAGAAATTGTGCAACTTTCTATTGGAAAAATTCAAGAGCTCCAAAGTAATCATCATCCCAGTCAGGGGTATTATCTGCAAAGATCATGGGTTCCCCACGGGATTCAAGAATATCAAAGCAAAATTTGACCCAATCAGGGGCATCTTTTAAAGACCATGTGTATTTCCCATTACGTATTTCGACCTCGTGGTTGATCAAATCTTCAAATCAACGTTCAGCCCAGACAGGGGCAGCTTCAGCAAAGCCGTGAGCGTTCCTCACAAAGTTGTTCAACCTTTTGTTGACCAAGACAAAACTTCAACGACAAATTCAACCCAATCAAGGGTATATCATTTAAGTCAACAGGCATTCCCTGTGGACCTATCTCGATCCAATCTTTCTCCTGGGCCATCCCAAATGAGTTGTTTCCAGCAGACTCGATTATCCTCTTCAGCAATAAGTGGCATTCTCTTAAGATAAACGTATCCCCCTACATCCTTTTGGTGTCATAGTTGTGCTCGGGGTTCGCTCCATCATCCTTTTGACGATGGGTATGATATCCTTTTGATATCATGACTAGCGTATTTTTCCATTATCCTTTTGGTAATGGATTCCTTACATCCTTTCGGTGTTAAGATTGATCTTGTTTCACTCCATCATCCTTTTGACGATGGGTCTGATATCCTTTTGATATCATGACTAGCGTATTCTCCATTATCCTTTTGGTAATGGATTCCCTACATCCTTTTGGTGTTAGGTTTAATCTTATTTCCGCTCCATCATCCTTTTGACGATGGGTCTGATATCCTTTTGATATCATGACTAGCGTATTCTCCATTATCCTTTTGGTAATGGATTCCCTACATCCTTTTGGTGTTAGGGTTAATTTTGTTTCCGCTCCATCATCCTTTTGATGATGGGTCTGATATCCTTTTGATATCATGACTAGCGTATTCTCCATTATCCTTTTGGTAATGGATTCCTTACATCCTTTTGGTGTTAGGGTTAATCTTGTTTTTGCTCCATCATCCTTTTGGTGATAGGTCTGATATCCTTTTGATGTCATGACTAGCGTATTTTCCATTATCCTTTTGGTAATGGATTCCCTACATCCTTTTGGTGTTAGGGTTGATTTTGTTTCTCTCCATCATCCTTTTGGTGATGGGTCTAGCATCCTTTTGGTGTTATGTCTAGCATTTCCGCTCCATCATCCTTTTGGTGATGGGTCTGATATCCTTTTGATGTCATGACTAGCGTTTTTTTTCCATTATCCTTTTGGTAATTGACTCCCTACATCCTTTTTGTGTTAAGGTTGATTTTTCTTTGCTCCACTATTCTTTTGATAGTGGGTCCCTTACTTTCTTTTAATTTCAGAGCAGTGTGTATGAGTGTACTATCATCCTTTTGGTGATAGGATTGTCATCCTTTAGGTGTCAGGTTTTATCTGTTGGTATCCTTTTGGTGTTAGCGACCTTTGCAAGATATCCATTTTTTTATTCCCAAGTAGTTTCTTTCTTTTTGGACAAATTCAAGGTCTTCTATATCTAATCATCTTCTACCTAAAAAGAGTGAACGTCGTTGCATTTCTTCTTACCAGGTTTAAGACGATTAGATAGGGGCATCTGTCATACCCTAAATTTGCCCATACTTTTTTAATCAAAGGCATTGGTACAAACCATCAGAGGGTTGTCAAGAAATTTTGATATTTTTTCATTGGTATGAGCATGAGGTAGGAGCTTGTTGGGTACCTCAGAGGTCATGGTGGAGTTGGAATGATCACCCAATTCATCTGCACAATGCCCAGGCAAAGAGGGTGAAATTAGGGTTTCAATTTTAATCAAGATAAATTTGTTTTTAAAGGCAATACTTATTTACATGGCCTTCCATATGTCCTAAGGTGTGTGAGGAAGGGAGATTGACCATCAATTTTAATCAGAAGAGCTTCAATTGATCAACCAATTGAAAATTAGGAGATTTAGGGAAAAAGTCAACTGTAGTTTGAATTTTGATTTAAATGGTGCTCCAATGGTAGGATCATGGTCCATGAAGCTCATATGGCTTAGTGAAGTCCACTCAAGAAGTTTCAAGGCCTCAAAAGACCCGGAACATCAATAGTCGACTCGGTAGTCATTGATCGATCATTTCGTTGACCAAAAAGTCAACTCTTCAACCATAAGGAATTTGACCTCAAAGTATGAAGCAAAAATGTTCATAATGCCACATTACACCTTCCCATGAAGTTTCATGACCATTGGATCAAGGATGGAGGAGTAATCAAAAAATCGGGAAATTAGGGTTTTGAAAGGGGCAAGACCATAACTCCCTAACCACACATCCAATTGAGTTGGTTCAAAGCTCATTGGAAATCTCTTGACAAGTCCTACAAAAGTCTCACAGTGGTCCATGAGCAGAAAATGCATAGATTTGGAGTTATGGCCAAAGTCATTACAAGAGGGAAAAATAACACAGAAAAATTCTAAGTTATTGAACTTTTTAGGCATGTTTTTCAGCAACTTTGAGTGGATTTTTGACCTAGTTCCATTTGGAATATAAGGATCATGAAAACATGAAAGTTTAGAGCTTCATGAGTGATTTCCAAAATGTACTAGAACTCCTCCATAGCCCTTATGAGTTGAGAGTTATGAATTCAACAAGATGAGGTTTCAACACTTGAGTTCACCATTTTCATTTTTTCACAAACTCACCTTTTGATCACTTGAGCTATTCTCAGCCCTTGGATCATGTTTCTATATGATATTTAGAGAGTATGATGAATGAAAATGCAGAAAACTAAGGGGTTTGATGGATTTGGCAAGTGATAGGCAAGTTGCATTATTTTAATGAAAGAAATGAGGAAAGGGAAACTTTATGGAAGAAAGTCTTGCAGTTGCAGTTCTCCTACTCCCTAGCCATACTTCAGTCACTTCTTTGTCATTCATGCCACTTTATTTATGCATAAACTAGAGCCAAGAGCTTGGATTTGCAGTTGTCCACAATATTGAACAAAATTGTATTTTACAAAACTCCCTCCAAATGCAAAAATACCAATCTGCCCCAAACCATTCCTTGCCTATAAATGGAGGTTTCCTCTATGTGGAAAGGTACACTAGAGCACTCTAAAAACCAATAGAATACCATTGCTCTCATTCTATCTTGCATTTTCTTACATGTGAAGAAAACCATTCCAAAACCTTCAAAAAATCTGCCTTGAGTAAAACAGCTTCCAAAATCATTTTCACCCACTGAAACTCATCACAAACCATCCACACAATCCACAAATGATGTGTGGGAGGTGTTCAAACTCTTAAACCAGCCAAAAACCTCATTTTCCAAAAAATCAACTTTCAACCAAGGAAAGTTTGACTTCACATACAAAATCTGCCAAATCACATACCAGGCCTGTTTTGATCATTGTAAACCTCCAAACACCTTAGGTTTATGATGTACCAACTGTCCATAACCTGAAATATCATCATCATCACTTGTTTCAAGTTTTGGTCTAAGATTCACTTGTTTACTTCAAGTGCAAGAAAAGTTGTCATCCTCACCAAGGCATTGGATTGGATCTTATTTGGAGGCTTCAAGGTTTTCCATACTGCACAAACTTTCTTGGAAGTCCACAAGAGGTTGGTAGTTACTATCCTCCTTTAAACTGTCATGAATGTGTTTGATGTGCATTAGTGGTTACAATGTGTTTTGAATCCAATGCAGTTCATGTTGAATCTGCCCTATCTTGCTTGTGTTGCTCATTAATGTGTATCACTTGTATAATCATCATACCATGTTGTGTTGCTATGATGCTAAGCCTTGATATCCTCTTAAATGTCATGTATGAACATATGAGGATTGTAACACCCCCTTTCTATACCCCCAGATTAAACAAATAAATCAATTAGGCACTTAGAAAATTTATTTCATCAGAGTTTAATTAAAACATGGTATATAAGAGGCGCATCACATTATCATGAAATTAAACACATACGATACCTGCTCAAAATAGATATGCAACAATGGGTAACCCACATCTCAATATTTAGAATAAAAACGGAAACATCCAAATATTCAATCGGTCACATTCATAAAAGTATATACAACCATTCAATCAATTCATGCTTTACAACATATCCATATCAGATACATACACAGATGTATCACAAAAGAATCAAAACAAAATAGCTCCAAAAGAGCCAAAGGCTTCCTAACTACCCAGATGTTATATATCAGAGCCATTGACCAAAAAGAATGAAGACATCGCTTCACAAAAAGGACCTCCAGCTTCCTACTCTGCAATGCCTCATAGAGCATTATAAAACAGCAGAAGGGTGAGAAACAACATCATAACAGTTAATGCATAAAATTGTATACATACATATACTCATATTTGTACAAGTTATACTTAAATTATGTTCTCACCACATTAAGCATATACAATTAATCATGTCTCTACACATGCTCATGAACATTCACAATATGTTCCTCCAAACAATCATATATAACATACACAGTTATATTCATTCAACTAATGCATCATACACAGATGACTCATGCAACTCATAGAGACCGACACACGACTCTATGCAGATGCAAATGCGGTACCGACTCATTTCAACAAATTCTCTAAGGAATCTAGTATTCAGCAGATTCTCCACGGAATCAAGTATTCAGCAGATTCTCCATGGAATCAAATATTCATCAGATTCTCCACGGAATCGAATATTCAGTAGATTCTCCACGGAATCAAATACTCAGCAGATTCTCCACGGAATCAAATACTTTAGTCAATCCTCCAAGGGATTACATGTTATGACCGATTCTCCGAGGAATCACACAATGCAACTGATTCTCCAAGGAATCACACAATGCAACCGATTCTCCAAGGAATCACACAATGCAACCGATTCTCCAAGGAATCACACAATGCAACCGATTCTCCAAGGAATCTAATATAACCATCGTATCACACAAGGTTATGCAAATCCTCCAAGGGATCAATCAACACACAAATGCATACTAAGATGCTTCACAATGCAAATCCTCCGAGGGATCAATCAACACAGAATGCATACTATGTTCACAAACATACTCATTTCATTTATCACATACATCGCATATATCTATCATGCATTCACATTATGCACAATTTCACACATGGTTTACACACATATCAGCTTATCAATGCGTTTCTATTCAATTCAAGCAAATACACAAGATTATCAAACGTTCAAGATTCACCATTGGCTCTACAATCTAGGATTCACGCCTTTCGGCCACCCACAGCACGGCATGTCAAAACAGTTCACACATCAATCATTCATATAGGCATTAATCATAATTGAATCAACCAAACATCATGCTATGAACAAACAGCAAAACAAATAACACTGCCAGGTTCGCCAACCTTCGCCTGGCGAAGCCACGCAGCGAATGCTCGCTGGCCTTCGCCTGGCGAACTTCCCAGCGAAGTCCACTGGGAGTAATTCTGGAATTACTCGCTGAGGCTCGCTACACACTCGCCTGGCGAACCTTCGCCAACTAACCTCGCCTGGCGAACTTGCCAGCGAATACAGGGTGTTGCTTCTGACTTGCTTCGCTACAGCTCGCTGGGCTTCGCCTGGCGAAGCTTCGCTGCCATTCGCCTGGCGAGCTTGCGAAGACAGAACTTCCATGGCTGTCTCAAAGCCCAAACTCCACACAACCAACCGATTAAATCCAAACCAGTCTCAGTGGCACAACCCAACCATCACGCGACTAAACTACATCGTCTAATCCGAGTTCTAACCGATTAAAACCTCTTTCTACTCATCAAACCAACTTCTAACCTAAGTGGAAAAAGAGTAGAAACTCTACAAAATCCAAACACATACACATACAATCATATACATTAAAGAGATGATGGAGTTTCACACCCTTACCGATCGATTGCAAGCTTTGGTGATGATCCCTTGATGATTCTAGGTTTTCCTTTCCACTTTCTCTTCTCTTTCTCTTCTCCTCTTTTCTTTCTCTTGTTTTTCTCTTATGTTACTATCTTTCTATCTTTTCCTCTCTTATTCTATTTCTATCCCTATTTCTTTCCTCTCAAATTCTTTCCAACACTTACCAATTGTTGCACCCTAAAATTTGCCCAACCTTATTCACTTGGTTTATGTTTCAATATCATTAGCATTTGCATATAGAGTCATGTACATAGTCTAATCATTTGCATAGCATAAGCATAGACAGTCATCCAACAGGGGACCAATCATTATTCTCATCTCTAGAGACCTATCAAGAGGTTATTATTCAAACTCAATCTCATTCAAGTCATCAGAAAGAATTGGGAAGCTATCAAGTCAATGGATCAAGCAGTTCATCTATCTCCTATCTGAGGGTATCTGAGGATCAACAAGTAAGTGTGAGCTGTGGGTTGAGGAGTATCTAGACATCTTGGAGGACTTATAAAGTCATTTGGAGAAGGAAATAAGTCATTGGTGAAGTTACAAGTATTGCAGTTGAAGACAGTCAACTAGGGTTTCATCTGGGTCAACCTTGGGTCAACTCTAGGTCAATTGACTGATTGAAAGGCATTAAGGTCTATTGAAGAGGTGTGGGGTTCATCATTTGACATATAAAGAAGGATATGATGTTATTCCAAGGAGAAATCAAGAGAAATCAAGGAGAAGAGGAGTTTCTAAATTAGGGTTTCTGTGTAAAATCCCCTAGTTTAGGTCAAATTTCCAAGCAAGATAAGTCAAAATACAAGCTTCAAATGGATTCTTGGCCAACATGGAACTTGTAGAGGATCTCAAGACCTTTAATTTGAGTGGTGGAAGACATCAAGGAGATTTATGGAACTCAAGTTATGGTCCTTGCAAGTTACAGGTCATCTGAGGTATCTGAAATTTTGTCTGTGAAAGTGACTTGACTTCCAAGCTACTTTTACCCCTCAAGAAGATTTCAAATGAATTTCTGGTCAACATAAGAATTGTTCCTCATTGTCTTAGATTTCTAGAATGGTATAGTATGCCTTCATATAATTTGTGGAACTCTACTTATGGTCTTGGAAAGCAAAGGGTATTTTGGTCCTCTGAGGATTACAGGTCATTCTTAGCCTATGCCTAAAACTCATACAAGAGAGCTTCAAATGAAAAACTTCCCAACATAAAAGTTTCTCAAAATGCCATTTTAAGTCAAGAAAAGAAGTCATGGAAATTTGGAAATGCATAGAATGAGACTTGACCAAAGTTGGTGAAAAATGACCTAAAAAAAGGCATATAAGTTGAAAAAGTTGAAATAAAAAATTGGTTTGAGAGATCTACAAATCCAATATGGGTCATCCAATATACCAAATGGATTCCCAACATCATTTTAAAGACATTGGTTCAGCCACATTTTTGAGTTTAGGCTTAAAAATTGGACTTCCTTTGTAAATTTGTTTCTTGCATCATAAGGCAACATGGTAAAACTTAACACAAGGCAAGGAGAAGCTTGGTTTTTCATACATACACTCCTAATATCTCATGAAAGGAGATTTTAACACAAGTTTACAAAGGGGCAAGCATGAGATAAGAGAATTCAACATATCATCAAATGAGAACTTCCTTGAAATTTCCACAAGTTTCTAGATCCCTCTAGGACCAATCTAGAAGCTTCTCATTCTGTTAATCATCATCTATATAAGGAAATGAAGCCATTTGTGCATTGGTTGGTGATTCTTTGAGCTTGCAAACCCTACTTTGATTCCTTCACTCCCATTTGCATTTTCTCTTCAAACTCCATTGAAACTTCATCAATCATCTTAATTTCTGTTATCATCATCATCCACCATTATCATAGAGTAATTGGCAAAGAAAATTGAGAGGAATTCGTGGCTGGTTTGTGTGATCCAAGTTTACACTCCAAGTTGCATGAAGAGGGGGATAAGGTGATTCAAGAAGATTGAGCATCAACTATTGCAAACAGAAGCATCAACATCCATAGAAGATCAGTTAGAGCAAGTGGCAAGAGCTGGAAGGAGATACAACCACCATTACCATCATCATTTGGTAAGCTTGCATGATCATTTGAATCCCAATATTTATGTATAATTAGGGTTTGTTGTTAGGCTAAACTTGATAGAGACCAATTAGGGATGCTTTGTAAGTAGTTTGAAGACCTTTCATGGAGGTTCAGAATATGTGCACAATTCTTCCAAGATCAAGATCATGTTGATTAGTGAGTTTAAATACATGTGAACTAGTTTAGAGAACTCAGTGTAGCCTAATGAACAAGAAGATATCATTAGAAGTTCGAATTGTTAAGGTTGCAGATGGTGTAAACATGTTGTACCCAAGCTTTGTTGCTTTCGGTTTGAAGGTTAGAGGAGGTTTCAGTGGACACTAGCACCATGGCTGCATAGAGGGCAATGAGTGGAGTAACTTTGATCTTGGACTCGTGTGATTTCATGGTGAAATGAAAGAGAACGAGGGCGTGGAAATTCTGTGCGTGAGAGTGGTTTTCATGAAACCCTAATGGTTGGAGGAAGATGATGGCCAATAGCCCTTGGATCTGATGAGAAATCTTGACTTGACCAAGGATCCAACGCTCCACATTCAATCTGAGTTTTGGAGGCAATTTCAAAAGGATGAAATGATGCGTTTCATTAACGTGTACTAATGGGCCTTTTCTGTTATCTGCACCCCCACTCTTGCAAGGCCCAATGGAAATGAACGGTGTTGACGTGCTATTCTCACCCCCTATCCCATTTCGTTTATATTTTCTTTCTTAATTTCTCTTCATTTCCATTCATTTTCATTAAATCATAAAAAATTGAAATTTGCTTATTTTTTGCTCATTCTTTTTGCAACATTTTCTTTAAAATGTCAAGAATTTTATAAAAAATAAAAATAGCATTTTATTTTTTATTAGCTATTTTTTCCATATTTTCCAAATAAATGCATATTTTACATGTTTCATTTCATACACAATTTTGTTTAATTTTGTTCAGGCATTTGTGAAATGATTTTTGTCCCATTCTTTTTTGTGGTATCAAATAGGAAGGTGTAGACTCTCTGGATTTTGTACCATGATTTTTAGAAGCTCATTTGATATATTTTGCTCATTGGACATTTTAGGTGTTAAAATTAGGGTTTTAGACAACTTAGGTGAATAAAACAATTTCTTTAGGAGCTCTTATTTTTTTGATTTTTGGGGTATGGGACTATAGGGACTATGGGTAGTTATTAGATCCCTTAGAAATCACTAGGATTCCCCTACTGCTATTGGTATTACTGTTTGTATTTGACTGATTGGTGTGGTGTGCCCTCTGGGGATTATTGTTTGTCTGTATGAGTATTGGGATTGCTTGGGGATTGGGAGAGCTAAAGACTGGTGATGATGAAGCCATTGGAGATCCAGAGACTGAGGACCAACTTCCAGAGTTGAAGAGGAGATTCCTGCTAGCAGCTGTTGAGGAGACTAGGGTTTAGGAGCTAGGCAGAGCTCTAGATTAGACAACTTGATTCTCAAACATGGAAGGTTTTGATTGCCTCCATTCCTCTCTGTGATACAGAGTCTCTCTAAGACACTCACCCCCTTCCTTTGGAAGGCTTGGTGCTACTGTCTAAGGGATAGAACTCTTGAGAGAAAATATCTTATGTGTTAGTAGCAGTTGGTTTGCCACCCTTGGTAGTCAACTAATTGCTTAACACCCAATTCACTCTTGTGATTGATCCCTCAACTTGGAGGATAGGACTTGAAGAAAAGCCATTGCAGATGGAAGATTGATGATCAGGACCTTGCTGGAAGGCTGTGGAGATGGGGATCGATGCTTGCTGAAGCTTGTAGCTGATTGGAGATAACTTGAAGTCAGATGTTGTTTCAGAGCTGCTGAGGCTGTTTATTTTTCTGCTGTATCTCATTTCTGATGTATTGAGTGGTTTTCTGGACTGTATTGTTTGCTGTTTACCCTGTTAGGTTGAAAGTGAAGTCTGTTCACTTTTGCCTATTGTTTTCCAGGTTCGAGGTTGAGTGGGACTCCCTTGCCTCGCTTGTATTGCTGCATTCATGCATTTTACTGCTTTACTGTATATATCTGATATTGTTTCTGTTTCCGCTTATCCCATAGGATCTCTGTTTCTCTCTGTGCAATAGAGGAGCATGATAGACACTAGGTCTTAACCCATGCATGATAACATTAGGTTAGTTTGATTCCCTTCGCAACCGTAGGTTAGAGTTCTGTCTCTTCTTTCTCAAAACAAACAGAAAAACACAATAAGATTTCAAACACAATAAAAGACATTTCTTTCGTAAAAGAATGTGAACTCATCAAAACGTCATTTTTGTCCGCTTGGACTGCTAATCAGAAAAACCCTTTTTCAGAAGGAATAAAATCAACCAAGACAGGCTTGTGTCGTACGTGGCCCGAACTACGTTTGCTCTGATCTTTCGTGCTGTATGAAAGTACGTAGGCATAGGATGCGATATCCTAGAGAGCAACCTTCCCCTCCTTTCCCGTAGGTAGGCGAACTACGTTGACTCTGATTTCTCGTTCCAGACGGGAATACGTAGGCATAAAGTGCGATACTTTGCCGAGTCATTTTCTTTTCTTTTAACCCCTTGACCTGTAGAATAGATAGAATAACAATCCATACCCGAAAACAAGCGTGGATCCCGTCGAGTACGACGGACGTGAGGGGTGCTAATACCTTCCCCTTGCGTAACCGACTCCCGAATCCAGGTTTTGGTTGCGACGACCATACCTTTCCCGTGTTGTGCGAGGTTTACTCTGAGCGTTTCCTTTCCCTCCTGTGGGATAAATAACGCACGGTGGCGACTCTTCTGTTCAGCCGGCGCCGATTTTCGCAGTAGCGACAGCTGGCGACTCTGCTGGGGACCCAACGTCCCCTGGCTGCTAAGGACTGCGATAGTTCTTATGCATTTGGGATCCAACGTCCCTTAAGAGAGTCAATCCTAACGCTTGTCTTCCCGTCGAGGATTTTGTATGGATTTATATTTCTGACCTTTATTTTCAGCATTATATATTGATTATTATTGCTGTATTGGGGTGTGACGGGTGTTCTGATACTGAGTGAGAAGCCGGACCTGGGCTTGAGTGCACCTAGAATTAGAGTAGAGATTAGTTGGCGCCCGCTTGCTTTGCTTGCCTTGGTGTCCCGCGAAATCTACACTCAGACGAGGTTCCTCTGGTTGGCCTCCTGCCCCTTCCTTTGGTTGGCGTGGGTTGCTGGTTAGTTGAATTGTCGACTCTGGGGACCGATCATTTGGAAGTTGGCTAAGTGAGGCCTCTTCAGGATTTGATGATGCCACTCCTTCTGGGAATCGTATCATCAACCCTGAAAGTATGTGACGCCGACGACCGCATAGGATGCCATACCTTTGTCAGTTACTAGGACATCCACCTGTGAGAGGGTTTGGGGTTATGCAGGTAACTAGACTTTCAGATACCGGTTATTTCTTGATCAGAGATCCTGGGTATTTATGGAAAGTTATGAGGTCTGTCAGAGACCATTTGGAGATGTGTTATGAGGTCTGTCAGAGACCAGTTGGATAGTTCTGAAGTCTGTCAGAGACCAGTTGGAGATGTGATTTGAGGTCTACCAGAGACCATTGTTGGAGTTTTGTTTTAGGTCTATCTGAGACCAGGGTTTGAGGACTTCTAGAGAACCTATCTGAGACTTCTTGATATGGTTCAGGCTATTCAGCTACGGCATTTGGTCCCCGTTGAATGTTACTTGCATTGCATTTGTTTGCATACTCATCACCATTGCATTCCACTAACGTGTGTCTGTGTTGCAGGTGCATTTGCATTTCCCTAGTTCTAGTGTCCGGATTTCTAAGTGATTGGTCATGGCCAGCTTAAGAAGGACAGTCGCTTACAAATTGCCTACTCCTGATGTTGTTCCCCTGCTTGGGTTGATCTCTCTGGCCGATGAGGATGTTCGTAGGAGCTTCAGAATGAGCTATGGAAGACTATTGAGATTGGTGCGCAAACCCACGGAGATAGAGCTAGATGGGCTGTACGCTTTGATGCAATTCAATGATCCTGCATTGAGATGTTTTACGTTTGCTGATTTCATTATGGGGCCTACCATTGAGGAGTATGTGGAGTTTACTGAGTTACCCGTGCAGAACCAGGTTCCATTCACTCATTCTGGCGTTAAGCCCAAGCCGGAGGACTTGGCAAAAGCTTTGCATGTGGATGCTTCCGAACTGTTGACTACTGTTTCCCGTGGAGTGCCAGGCTTCTCGCTTCAGTTCTTGATTGGTAAAGCCCAGGAGTACGCTAAGAGCGGGTGCTGGATTGCCTTCAATGCTGTGCTGGCTCTGTGCATTTACGGCATAATATTGTTTCCCAATGTACCGGATTTTGTGGACTTCGATGCCTTCTACTTGTTTGCCGCTGGTAATCCTGTACCAACCTTGCTCGGAGATTTCTACCACTCACTGCATTACAAGAATGAGAAGGGAAGAGGAAAGAATGTTCATTTCTGTGTACCATTGCTGGATATGTGGTTTAAAAGCCACCTTCCCATGAAGGGATCTTTTGTGAAGGGTGCAACCACCGCCAGCTGGTCAGAGCGCCTGATGAGGCTATCTTCTGAAGACGTTGAATGGTTTGATAGAGATCTGTTGGGATTTGAGCTTATATTCAGTTGTTCTGGGTACCCTAATGTTCCATTGATAGGAAGAAAGGGGTGTATCAATTACAACCCTTCTCTGTTCGTCCGTCAGTTCGGATATGCGCTGAAAAACCCGCCAAAGGAGGAAGAAGTACAGGAATCTCTATACTTCACCGGAGATTTGAAGGGGGAGTTATTGGCCAAGCTGCAGCATGCCTGGACGCGTATTAACCGAAGAGGGAAGTCGTTGTTAGGGAAGAATGACTGTCAGGCCTATGCACCTTACAGGGTTTGGATCCAGGAGAGAGCAAGTCAGTTGCGGATGCGATTTCCAGATGCACCAATCCTTGTTCCCATTCCGGTAGCAGAGCCAACTACTGTTTCTAGGGAGGCCTACGAGCAAGTTGTGAAAGAAAAAGAAGCCTTGATGAAGGTCAACGAAGGGTTAGAGCAGGAGCTAGCCCAGATACGCAGTGAGAAAAACAAGGCCGTCCATGCTTTCCAACAGCAGATTGAGCTATTGAATAGGCTAGGGGATGAGTTGACTGAGGAGAGGAAGAAGCGCGAACGTCTCGGGCAAGAGTTCAGAAGCTCCCATGACATGCTTGAATCCAAGAAGAAAGCGCTTGACATCGCTCACCGAGAGATCTCCTCTTGCAACAAGACCTAGAATGCCACGCTCACCAACAATAAGAAGAGGGAGGATAAGTTGAAGCAGCAAATTTCCGATCTCGAAGAGCAGTTGAAGTCTAGCATCAAGGAGTGTGAAGAAGAAGTGATGACCCGGTATAGTCTCCAGAATGCACTGAACAAGGCCATCAAAGGCAGGGACGAAGCCGTGTCTCAGAAGCGGAAGTTGGAGGATCGCTTCGGAGAAGGGGCATGGGAGGAAACTGCCAGTGACGTGCGCCGTATGCTCAAGCGAAGAAACCAACTCGTTGAAGGGTTGCTTACCAGACCAGGCCATCCAGAGACCAAGAAGTTAATAGAAGAGTACCAGACTCATGGGAGTGCTTGATCCTTTCATGTATTAGCTTGTATGCTTTATTTGCATAGCGCTGACCATCACCAGGATTGTTGGTTGAGGTCATGCCTTCTCTTTGTACTCTCAGTAACGTTGTATTCTTGGCTTATTGGTTTCTCAGCAATATATGAGGCTTTCTGTGATTCAACTCCGATCTTTGTAATGCTTGCACCGGCACCTTCACACTAGAATTGGGGAATGAATTTCCCTAATGCACAGACACACATTGCATTGCATTCATATTCATATTGCATTACAGGTAAGCTTTGGATGGTGTCTTATTTCCTGCTCTGTACCAGGTACCTTTCAGGATTGCAGATCAGCACCTGCACCGCTATTCCACTCGCACCAACTGTCGAAGAATCATGGATCAAATGTAGAACGAGATGCAAGATGTGCGCGAGAAGCTAGCTCTCTTTATGCAGACCATGGAAGCTATTGCAAAAGGTCAGGAGAATTTGCAAGCCATGGTGCAGCCTCTGTTGGCCAGAAACGCCGGTCACGGTAATGAGGATCATCAGTCTGTGCGAGTCGATACTGTTCATGGGGACGGCACTCCCACACCAGTGGCTCCACCTGTAGTCAATATACCTGCTGCTAATGTCAACAACGCTACCGCTGCTGGGAACGGTAACGTCGGAGTTGGGAACGAGACTGCTGTCCATAACGTTGGGCTTTGTGATGTCAACTTGGGTGATAATATGGGAGGCAACGGCTTTGGCAATACTGGATTCGGGTTCAACGATCAGGGATTCGATAATGTGGGGAAGTATGGTTTCAATGCTCAAGGCTTTGGGCAAGATGGTTATGGTGTGGCCAATCAGGGTTACGGAGGTTTCGGAAATGGAAACGGCGCTGGGTTAATGGCTTTTGGGCCTGCTGGAGGTGTTCAAGGGTACGGCAACAGAGGCCGAGGTCCGGGGATGAATCAGATTAGAGCTGGCCGCAATAATGGATATGATGGGTACGGAGCTGGGGATGGTATGTGGCAAGAAGATCAGCAGGATGACGCTTTCTCCGGCGGAGGCTTTGAAGGGCCGATGGATAACTCCCAGAAGATCAGAATGCTAGAAGAGCAGATGAGGGGAGTCTTGAACCAAAGTGCTGTGGGCTTGGACATGTCAACAATGGGCCTGGTACCTGGCTTGAGGGTGCCAATCAAATTCAAAGCTCCTACGTTTGATAAGTATAAAGGGGACACCTGTCCGAAAGTGCACGTGCGGGCTTATTACAGAAAGATGTCTGCATACTCAACTGATGAGAGAATGCTAATGCATTTCTTTCAAGATAGTTTGTCGGGTCCTTCCCTAGAGTGGTATATGGGATTGGAGCCAACTAATATCAAGACATGGAAGCAACTGGCAGAGGCATTTGTAGCTCACTACAAGTATAACAGCGACTTGGCACCCAATCGGGTCCAATTGACAGGGCTGTCTCAGAAGAAGGGGGAGAGCTGTAAAGAGTACGCGCAAAGGTGGCGCGATATGGCTGCCAGGGTCCGTCCTCCTTTAGAAGACAAGGAAATGAATGACATGTTCGTCGGCACATTCACAGGCTTGTTTTATGACATGCTGTTTCATACATCTCTGGCCAGTTTCTCAGACTTAATTCTGATGGGAGAAAAGATTGAACGTAACATTAAGCAAGGAAAGTTCCAAGTCGAGGAATCAACTGCATCTGGCAGTAATAGGAAGGATTTTGGTAGGCGCCGTCAGGGCGAGGCAAGCGCAGTGTTTGGAGGCCGAGGCCGAGGCCGAGGCAGGGGACGAAACCAATATCATCAGCCGCAACAGGTGGCGAGTGTTACTATTCCGTATCAGCAACAACCACTTCAACAACAGCAACCGTTCCAGCAGCAGCCAGTGCAACAGCAGCAGCAGCAGCCACAGCAGGGTGCGCAGCAGACTCAGCGAAGATTCTAGGGTGGTAAACCAAGAAGAGTGTTTGAGAAGCCTCCCTCAACCTATGCAGATTTGTTGCAGACATTGTTGGGTTTGAACCTGGTCGAGAAGAGAACTCTGGCACCGATAACGGGGACTCCTCCGTATGGTTATGATGCAAGCAGGCACTGTGAGTTTCATTCTGGGGCTCCGGGCCACGATATAGAAGGTTGCCATGCCTTTAAGCATGTTGTGCAGGATCTTTTGGACAATAAGACTATCAATTTCGGGACGGCAAGTTCGAATATAGTGCAGAAACCCATGCCTAATCATGGGGCGAACGCCATTCTGACTGAGGAAGGGTTGAATCTGATTATGAATGTCGACGATTTAAAGACGCCGCTAAGCGAGATAAAAAGCAGATTGTTGCAAGGGGGTGTTTTTCCAGGATGTGACGAGTATTGCTTAGAATGCTGGACCCTAGCTGGGGGGTGTGATGATTTGAAGAAAGGCATCCAGGCTTTAACTGATGGAGGCACATTACAGTTTGACCGAGCAGCAACTGAAGAGCCCGCAGGGGCAGTAGCAGATGATCAGAGTGATGTGGCCACTGTAACGATTCCTCGAAAGACAATCACTATTGCAGCACCGGTCCAGTGACCACCGATCACCATAACTAAGGTCGGACCAATCCCATACGAGAATACGAAAGCAGTCCCATGGTCATATGGGTTGGAGGTGTATTGTGACGGGATAAAGATTGATGTTAATAAGCAGCCAGCTGAGACTGTCGATAACGTTGTTGGTTCAGGAGGTATGACAAGGAGTGGTAGGATCTTTATATCACCTGAAGTGGAGGCCGAAAGACTAGCAAAAGGAAAAGGGAAGATGGTTGAGAATGTCCCAGTGCAAGCAAGCGGAAAAGAAGCGGCATCGAAGGATGTAGAAGAGTTCATGCGCTTAATTCGAAAAAGTGATTATAAGATTGTGGAGCATCTGCAGCAGACGCCCTCCAAGATATCTATCCTATCGTTGCTCTTATGTTCTGAAGCTCACAGAAATGCTTTGTTGAAAGTCCTGGATACTTCCTTCGTACCCCAAGACGTCTCTGTAAATCAACTGGAAGGAGTGTTGGCACATATGAATGCAGGCCACAGCCTGGGCTTTACCGACTTCGATTTGACCCCGAAAGGGAGAGATGATAATATGGCGCTGCACATATCTGTCGAGTGTAGAGGATCAGTAATGTCGCATGTATTGGTCGACACCGGATCGTCTTTGAATGTGATGCCCAAGAAGGCGATGATGAAGCTAGATGTCAGAGGAATCCTGTGCATGCCCAGTGACTTGGTAGTCAGAGCATTTGACGGCACGCGAAGAACAGTCTTTGGATCGATAACATTGACTCTACAGGTGGGGCCGGAGGTGTTTGCAATGGAATTCTATATCATGGATATACAGCCTGCATATAGCTGCCTGCTCGGAAGACCCTGGATTCATGGGGCTGGGGCAGTCACGTCTACCCTGCATCAGAAGTTGAAATATATGGTCGGAGACAGCGTAGTCACCGTATGCGGAGAAGAGGACATCCTGGTCAGCCATCTGTCGTCATTTAAGTATGTGGAGGTCGACGGAGAGATCCACGAAACACCCTGCCAGGCATTCAAAGGGTTGCATATCAAGGACAAAGGTCCCGGGCCGAGCAAAGTATCGGAGATAGCCGTCTCGTCGTATAAAGAAGCTCAAGCTCTGGTGGAGGCAGGAGAAGCAACGGGCTGGGGCAAAGTGCTAGATATCCCTGTGAAGATGGACCGATTCGGGCTGGGATACTAACCGTCATCGTCAACACCTGCTGTGGGGGCACCTCGTTTCAGAGGGCCAATAACCATCTCTGCCAGTGGAGTATGTCATGAAACCATCAACGCTGCTTCGGAGTCTGACGAAGGAGACAGCGACTGTGATATGGATACCTGGATTCAGCCAAGCACGCCAGGACAAGGACTGTGCAACTGGTCTATTCAGGAGCTTGTTCCTGTGACTCTTAAACAGTAATGCTTTGCTTTATTAATTGTTGAATAATCTGGTGTCTTGCCCGGGGCATCATGATTTGCTTAGGGCTGTGTTGTTATGAACATTGCGTGTTAATCATTAAATAAATGGCGTTTTTTCATGTGCAAATATTGTAATCTCTGTCTTTCTTGTTTTGTATTTTTTCAATAAAATGGCGACGTGGTTATTCGCTTTATACGCATTTTGAAGCACTTAACCATTCCTTTTGCAGGATAACATTTTCAGATGACATCCTTGAACCACCTATGACTCGTCCCGACTTCGAGCACCCGGTATTTCAGGCCGAAGAAGAGATTGTCGAAGATAGTGATGTTCCTGAAGAACTGTCTTGGTTGGTGAAGCAAGAGGAAAGATCCATTCTGCCTCATGACGAGGTCATCGAAATTATCAACTTGGGGTCGGAAGGGGTTGAGAAGAATATTCGTATCGGAGCCGCGCTGCAGAGCGATATCAAGCGAAGACTGGTTGAAATGCTCCGAGAGTATAGTGATGTATTCGCTTGGTCGTATGAAGATATGCCAGGGCTCGATACAGATATGGTTGTGCACCGTCTGCCACTGAAAGAAGAATGTCCACCGGTCAAACAAAAGCTTCGCAGAACCAGACCAGACATGGCAGTAAAGATCAAAGAGGAAGTTCAAAAACAGTGGGACGCTGGTTTCCTGGCTGTGACAAAATATCCCTCATGGGTTGCTAACATCGTACCAGTGCCAAAGAAAGACGGCAAGGTTCGAATGTGCATGGATTATAGAGATTTGAATAAAGCAAGCCCAAAAGACTATTTTCCGCTTCCTCATATTGACGTGCTAGTTGATGACACTGCTCAATACTCCGTATTCTCCTTCATGGATGGCTTTTCAGGCTATAATCAGATTAAAATGGCGCCAGAGGATATGGAGAAGACCACTTTCATAACGCCTTGGGGAACATTTTGCTACAAAGTGATGCCCTTTGGTTTGAAAAATGCTGGGGCAACATATCAGCGTGCGATGACGACTCTTTTCCATGATATGATGCATAAAGAGATCGAAGTTTATGTTGACGATATGATTGCCAAATCCCAGACGGAGGAAGAGCATCTGGTGAATCTGCTGAAGTTATTTAAAAGGCTTAGGAGGTTCAGGCTGAGGCTGAACCCTAACAAATGCACCTTCGGGGTGAGATCGGGTAAACTGCTGGGGTTTATCGTAAGCGAAAGAGGAATAGAGGTCGATCCTGCTAAAATAAAAGCGATTCAAGAAATACCGACGCCTAAAACAGAGAAGGAGGTGCGCGGGTTTTTAGGGAGGTTGAACTACATCGCTCGGTTCATATCTCACCTAACTTCTACGTGTGAACCATTATTCAAGCTGTTGAAGAAAGATCAAGCTGTAACGTGGAACGAAAATTGTCAAAAGGCGTTCGATAAAATAAAGCAGTATTTGCAGGAGCCTCCTATTTTGATACCCCCAGTGGCAGGGAGACCCTTGATCATGTATTTGACAGTTCTTGAGGGAAGCATGGGTTGTGTTCTCGGTCAACACGACGAGACAGGGAGAAAAGAGCATGCAATTTATTACTTGAGTAAGAAATTTACAGATTGTGAATCTCGATACTCAATGCTTGAGAAAACTTGTTGCGCGCTAGCCTGGGCCGCCAAGCGTTTGAGGCAATACATGCTGAATCATACAACCATGCTCATCTCGAAGATGGATCCTATCAAATATGTATTCGAAAAGCAGGCGTTGTCAGGGAGAATTGCCCGTTGGCAGATGGTCTTGACTGAATATGACATCCAGTATGTCTCGCAGAAGGTTATAAAGGGGAGCGTGCTGTCTGAGTATCTGGCGGAGCAGCCTATTGAAGATTACCAATCGATGAGGTTTGATTTTCCTGACGAGGATATCATGTACCTAAAGATGAAAGATTGTGAAGAGCTGTTGCCAGACGAAGGGCCAGAGTTGGGTTCCAAATGGAAGATGATATTTGATGGAGCTGTAAACGCTTAGGGTAGCGGAATAGGGGCAATCATCACTACGCCACACGGGTCGCACATCCCGTTTACTGCCCGATTGACCTTTGCTGTTACCAATAATGAAGCCGAATACGAAGCTTGTATAATGGGGCTTGAAGAAGCCATTGATTTGCGAATCAAGAATCTGGACGTATACGGAGACTCAGCTCTGGTGGTGAATCAGATCAAAGGAGAATGGGAGACACGTCAGCCCAATTTGATACATTACATGAATTATGCAAGGAGGTTGTTGCCTTTCTTCGACAAGGTTGAATTGCATCACGTACCGCGGGCAGAGAATCAAATGGCTGACGCCCTCGCCACTTTGTCTTCCATGTACAAAGTCAACTTCTGGAACGAGGCTCCCAGAATCATTATCTCTCGGCTTGACAGACCAACCTTCGTATTTGCTATTGATGAAGCATCTGACGACAAACCGTGGTATTTTGACATCCTTAATTTCCTGAAGAATAAAGAGTATCCGGCTGGGGCATCCAGTCAAGATCAGAAGACTCTCAGGAGATTAGCGGGTAATTTCTATTTGAATTCGGATGGTGTCTTGTACAGAAGAAACCACAACTTGGTGCTGTTGCGTTGTGTAGATGAAAGAGAAGCGAAGCTGCTCATGGAGGAAATACACGAAGGTACCTTTGGTACGCATGCTGGTGGGCATGCTATGACGAGGAAGCTGCTGCGGGCAGGTTATTTTTGGCTGACTATGGAAACTGATTGTTTCAAGTTTGCGAGGAAGTGCCACAAGTGCCAAATCTATGCTGATAAGATCCATGTGCCTCCGAGTCCTCTAAATGTGATGTCATCGCCTTGGCCATTCTCGATGTGGGGGATAGATATGATTGGAAAGATCGAGCCGACAACTTCTAACGGGCATCGGTTCATCCTAGTAGCAATCGATTATTTCACCAAGTGGGTAGAAGCGGCGTCATATGCAAATGTAACGAAGCAAGTGGTGGCCAGATTCATCAAGAGAGATATCATTTGCCGATATGGGATCCCCGAACGGATAATCACGGACAACGGTTCAAACTTGAATAACAAAATGATGAAGGAGCTCTGTCAGAATTTCAAGATCGAACACCACAACTCCTCCCCTTTCCGACCCAAGATGAATGGCGCTGTCGAAGCGGCCAATAAGAATATAAAGAAGATCGTCCAGAAGATGGTGGTGACCTATAAGGATTGGCATGAGATGCTACCTTTTGCTTTGCACGGTTATCGTACGACGGTACGCACATCAACCGGGGCAACCCCGTTCTCGTTGGTATACGGAATGGAAGCAGTGCTACCATTGGAAGTGGAGATCCCTTCTCTGAGGGTATTGCGAGACGTTCAGCTAGACGAGGCAGAATGGGTGAAAGACAGGTTGAATCAACTGAGTTTGATGGATGAGAAGAGGCTAGCTTATCTAGCATACGGTCGTTTGTACCAGAGCCGAATGAAGAAAGCATATGATAAGAAGATACATCCGCGAAGCTTTCAGACGGGCGACCTTGTGCTAAAAAGGATTCTCCCACCGCAAGCAGATCACAGGGGCAAGTGGACCCCCAACTACGAAGGGCCATACGTTGTCAGAAAGGTCTTTTCAGGAGGAGCTTTATTGTTGTCCACGATGGACGGTGAAAACTTCACGTCGCCTGTGAATTCGGACGCAGTTAAAAAATACTTTGCTTAAAATTGACCCGCTGGACAGAAAAAAGAGAGTCCAGGCAAAAATGGGGCATCCTGGCGAACCAAAAATAGAATAAAAGGTTCGGGCAAAAGTTAGGGATAAAATTGAAAAAATGTACACCCGCGAAGTTGAAAACCTACACTGGGCGGCTTCGGCAAAAAAGGGTATCCCGGTGAACTGAAAACCCGTAAAGGGCGGTTCACGCAAAAGTTAGGGATTTGAAAAGCAAATGATTGCGGTCCGAATTTGATACCACATTTGAGCATCAGTGCGGGAGAATATACCTGAGGGGTCGATTATCAGATACAATCTCGTCATAGGTATGAATACCGGGAAAGCATTAGAGTCGGATGAGTCATAGGAGGATCAGTTCGTGGTGTTCGTCTGCATCCCGTTGCCGACATGTGTACAAATTTAGTTTGTCAGTATATTTATGCTTCATGTGTATACTTGTATATTTGCTTTGCGTAGCTTCCTCTTTTCAGGAGTTACATCCCGTGTACAAAACTCCGCCCATTCAGGGGCCCAATCAATAAAATATGTTATTCAGTACTCGATGCTGGTTCTTTACTGTTTTGTGCATGATAAAACGCCTAGGTTTATTGAAACTAGCATGTGTATAACATCACTGGCCCTTGCCAACAATTGCTAAAGCTTTGAATTAAGTGAAAATAACGTCACTAACCTGAATTGATTTGGTTGCATAGGCTTGTCTTGTCTTGTTTGTGTTGTTGCAGGTTTCATAGCTGTACGAGGAAGATGATCAAAAGATTGCGATAACGAAAGACTCGACCCCCACGCAGGTCATGCATGTGCCTCCTGAAGAAGGATCGAATTCCCTAGCTAGTCGTAGCCCATCCAGAAGGCATGCTCCAACAAAGCCATTTATTCTCAGCAGAGTTGACAATTCTATGATTGTAGGTTGTGTTCAGACAGTGTGGTGCCCCCCAGAAGGATTCCTTATCTCAAGCAGAGTGGGCTCGCCTCAGAAGATTAATATCGGTGAGCTGTATTCATACAGTTCGCCTTTCCCCGCAGGGTCATTTACTCTCCCCTAGCGGAGTCAGCGGATTTTTTCCCAAGAGAATCATCCCATCCCCAGCGGAATTCTCTTTGCAAGTGTTTTCATTCCTCCCAGTGGAACTCGAAGATTAAGACTCTCCCCGGAAGAGTTGGTGTGGGTCCTGGCATTTATTTTGTCAGAATACCGTGTGATATCCGTTCACTCTCCAGCAGAAGTTCAATCATACCAGGTGTCGCTTGCGCGAAAATAAGGTTCTGGCATGACAGAAGAGTCGCCACCTTTCGTTATTTATCCCTCAGAGCGGGAAAGGAAACGATCGGAGAAACCTGACGAAAAAGGGTAAGACAAGGTCATCGCAACCATTGTCTGGGTTCGGGAGTCGGTTACGCAAGGGGAAGGTATTAGCACCCCTCACGTCCGTCGTACTCGACGGGATCCTCGCTTGTTAGTTTACTTGGACGGGTTGGTTTTATTCTATCTACCTATCAAGGCTGGCTGAAAAAGAAAAGAAAAATGACTCGGCAAAGCGTCGCACTTTATGCCTACGTATTCTCATCAGAGAATGAGAAATCAGAGTCAACGTAGTTCGCCCTACGAAGGATTATGGGGGAAGGTAGCTCGCCAAGACTTCGCCATCTTGTGCCTACGTACTCTCAACAGGCATGAGAGATCAGAGCTCACGTAGTTCGGGAAACTACAGTTTATTTCCTGTTTTTTACGAAAGAAGTGTTTTTTATTGTGTTTGCGATTTCAACCGCACTAGAGACTATGACCTGAGAGTGAATGCGTCGCATGTCACCCAAAGGGTACCATACTAAACATCCAGACTGTGGAAAAGAAACTCTCCCACAATCCTTTCTCAGATAGCTTAAGGCTCGTAACGTACGAAATAAATCATTCATGATTACTGTATCTTAAACTGTTTGAGATGAGAAGAGAACATGCCCAACTAGGAGGGAGACTATCAAGTCCTACTGTTGTCATGCCATGGATTCATCCTATGGTTGCGGTTTGAACAGGGAACTCCTAGAAGTTGTCATGCATAGGTTTCAACCTAAAAGTCTATCATCAAATCCTTATCAAAGGAAATGAGAGTCCTAAGGGATCATGTCAATGATACACCAAAACAGACAAAGCATCAGCTTTAACAGTAAAATGCATGCAATGCAAGTGAGGGAGGAAATGTGTGTGGGGCTTCAGCCTCCACAAGCTCGTCTCAACCTCAAGCCAGTCATGAAATAACAGTAATCATACTGAAATAAACAACATGCTATCAAGCAGTAAACAGTAAACTGCAATCATACAGGAAGAAGAAATGAAGTGCCATCAGGCAAAATAAACACATGGGCAAGGGAGCTGGGCTCTACCGAATACCCGCAAGCAAAGCCACGCAATAACAATACAAGCAGAGGGAGCAACTCAACCTCTAATGCAATCATGCTCCTAGACTGAACTTACTCTAGATGAACTTAGTCTAATGCAACAGACAAATCAAATAAAACACACAATACAGAAAAGAAAAAACAGAAGAAAAGCCTCAGCTCCTCCAGCAGCAACTCAGTCTTCAGACTTCAATCATCAACTGCTTTCCAGGTATCAACCCTACAATATGAGTATCAAATCATCTTCTCCCTTGAGCTTCAGCTTCTTTGACCAGCTCCACCTTCAGGCTTCACTATCTTCAGGGATCTCCAGGTATCAACTTGATCTTCACAAAGTCTTCAGACTTCAACAATCTTCAAGGATTCATCCTCTTCAAAGCTTCAGCTTCTATCTTCAATGGCTTTTAGATCTTCAATCAAGTCTTCAACCACCCTCTTCTGCAAATCTCTAATACTCTTCATTGCTATCTTCAACAATCCAAATGCTCCATCAAACAAGATTCAGTCAACAAGATGAGGTGAGGATGTTACAGTGCTCACTGACTTCCAAAGGATGCCATTGAGGACTTAACATCAAAGGGAAAGGCTCTCTCAAAGTTCTACCTTAGAGGGCAAGGTCACTAATCCCTCCAAAGGAGAGAGGTGAATACCCCTAAGGGACTTTATGTCATAGAGAAGGAAGGAGGTGAACAAGACACTCCTTGTTTATTGAATGGAATTATGCCATCTAAGGCTCTACCTATGCACTTATGATCCTGTAACCAAAACAACCAAAAGCTAAAACTAAGCTCCTCTGCAAGGTCTTAAAAGCTTCAATGATTATCCACAAGGTCCTCAACTCAATCTCAAGGCTCACACACTCAAAGGAGAAGAAAAGAAAACAAAACAATACAAACTATGCCTTTAAGCAACACACATACTAACCATACATTCAAAAATCAATTAAAAATACTAAAATACCATACAATATTCTAGCAAAATTCTAGGGGACTCTATACATATTTACCCTTAACCCATATATTCCCCTTACACTAATTTGGCCTATAAACCCCAAAACAAAATTGTTGAATCTACTTATACAACCTAAAACCCTAATTTGAGCACCTAAATGTCAAACAAGCAAACTATATCAAATTTTAATCTACAAATTGTGAATTAAATCCTATATGATCTATGGTTCAATATCTAACTATGCCAAAAAGAATGGCTCAAAACTCCTAAGGGAAAGTCCTAAAAGAAATTATACAAAATTGGGTATCAACTAAAATCAATTAAAAAGACTATTTACAAGAATAACATGCTAAAAATATTAAAAGGAAAATAAAATGGAATTTTATTTATTTACATTTTTCTAGACATGATTATGAATATGTGAAAAAAACAAGAAGTGAAAAATATTAATTTTCCTATTTTATATGAATTTTTATTATGCAAGAAAATTAAAAGAAATTGAAATAAGAAAATAAAATAAATGGGGGGAGGGGGTGTCATGAGTAACTGCGCCCAGTTGTTTTATGATTGGGCTGAGAACCTGGGGGGTGCAGATATTAACTTGAGATAGGCCCACCTGCGCTCAGAAAATCACTTGAAAAATTAAAAGAAAAATAAAAGGAGGCCGGTGTAAATAGCATTGATTTGAAGGCAATTCGTTAGGCTTCACCAAAAGGGGGGTGGGGATAAAAGGTTGGATCCAGGCCCAGGGTTTCAGTTTTAATGAAACGCTGCGTTGCAGCGTGGGGTTTCCCTCCGTTTTGAAATTAAATTCTGGCCACGCGATGAGATTAAGAAGTCAAATATCCAGGCTAATCCAACGGTGGGAGTTCATCGTCCCCAAACACACCCTAGGGTTTTCAGAAACCCTAACTCCATGCCAGAGCTTCCATCAACTCGTTCTCTCTGATCCCTCAATGAAATCCAAAACCTCCAAGAGCAAACTTGTGCCAATGATCACCATGAACACGACTATACCAATAGTTTTCCCTAACACCCCTCATATCATTCTAACAGAACACACGAAAGCTTGGGTTCCACCATGATTCTCTGAGATCAAACATGATAAAGCTTCAATCTAATGATGTAAACTTGTCCTCCATGCTACCCTAGCCATTCTAAACTACACCATATCCATTAAAACTCCATGAACAGCCTATTATCAATCTTGCAAGAATTGGCACCCTGCCACGAAACTCCATGGATCCCTCTCAAACTTTCAGAAAATCTTCCTCTAACCTAGCATGCTATCTTTCCACCTAAAATTCTAACAGAATGCACCTAAATAAGGACTTATAGATCAAGTTACCAACCTGCTAAAGATCAATGGTGAGTGGTGCTAGGGCTTGATTCAAGGCTTGAAATCTTCTCCAAATGCTCCTCCAATGATGAATACCTTTCTGTTTGCAAGAGTTGAGATGGATGAGGCTTGTAGAAGAAGAAATTGGATCTTGCTTGATCTTGAAGAAACCTTGCAATGGAACTTTCTCTCTATCTCTCTCCAATGAACTCAGCAACTTTCACCAACCTTTAATCTCTCTTTGATCCACTTAATATATAACCATCCATGGAAGACTCTAGAACCTCCTAGAAAGAGCTAGAATACCATGGAAAGTCTCATGTAATGACATATTGGATATCTCATCTCATGCCTTAATGCCTTTTAATTTTGTGTCAAAAACTCCTCACAAGAGATATTGGGAGTGGAAAGAGTGAAAAACAAGCTTAGCCTTGCCTTTGGTGAAGTTTGGTCAAGTTCCTTAATATGCAAGAAACAAAATTACAAAGCAACCCCAATTTTAAGACCTCAAATCAAAATTCTACTTGAACCATTGTTTTTAAAATAATGTTTGGAGTCAAAATGAAATATTGGATGACCTATTTTGGATTTGTGGATCTCTCAAACCAAAATTCCATTTCAACTTTTTCAACTTATAAGCCATTTTAGGTCATTTTTACCCAATCATGAAACTCCTTGCTACAAGCTCTTTCAACAACTCATGACCTCTTTTATAGGCTTAAAATCCCATTCTGAACAACTTTGATGTTTTGAGTTTTTTCATTTGAGGCTTAGAAATAGGAGATATGGCCTTTGCATAAAATGACCTATAACTGCCAAATGACCAAAATACCCCTGTCTTGTTCAGACCATAAGATGAGTTCTACAAATTCTATCAAGGACTTCTAGTACTCTCTAGAAAGCTAAGAATATGCTCTTAAACATTCATGTTATGGGGAAGATGAGATATCAATCACATCTTGAGCTAAAACTGCCTGGAAGATAAGGATCAAACTAGGGTTTTTTCACTAACAATCCTCAGAAACCCTAACTCAAAACTTCTCAAACTCCTCAATCATGATGAGTTGGTCTAGGAATCATCTTTATAGTATCTCAATACCTCATTCCATGATCCCATGGCCCTTGGATTAGGTCTCAACCTTCTCCAAATCTTCAGTTATCCTAGGGTTGACCCAGTCAAAACCCTAATTCTACCATTCATGGTTGAATCTTCTGAATTCTTGCACAATGACTTCTCTGGGCTTCATGATGACTTTCAAGACATCTCATAGGCTTTCTCAACTCTCTAAGTTCACTCTCAAAGTCTCTGAATCATCTGAGGAGCTCTCACAACTCTCAAGTTAGGAGGCACACAACTCTGGTTTCAACCAATTCCTCTGAGGATCTCTTGAACTTTCTGATGAAGGTATCAACTTTCAACCACTTGATGGGTAAATAAATGTTGGTCAAATTTTGGGGTGCAACAGCTGCCCCTATTCAAACGGCTTGAACCTGACTGGGTGAGGAGCGAACGGCTCTCAACCAATCAAGGTGCGAGACGGTTGAATACCGGTAAACCCAAAAATTTGCCAACTGCTCAATTCGTCGAACACTGGAATAATAGTTGCACGACAACTATCTGGAGAAATACTGATCTGACATCGCCGTCGGAAACAAACAATACATCCAACATCGCCATCCATGGTGGATAACAATAAGGCTCCTCCGGAGAAGACCTTTCTCACGACGTATGGACCTTCGTAATTAGGAGTCAATTTGCCCCTGTGATCCGATTGCGATGGGAGAATCATCTTCAGCACAAGATCACCCATTTGAAAGCTTCGAGGTCGAATCTTCTTGTCGAACGCTTTCTTCATCCGGCTCTGGTACAACCTACCATGTGCAATGGATGCCAGTCTTTTCTCATCTATCAAGCTCAGCTGATTCAATCGACTTCTCACCCATTCTGCCTCGTCCAGCTTAACATCAAGCAAAACCCTCAAAGATGGTATCTCAACCTCCAATGGCAGGACAGCCTCCATGCCATATACTAGTGAGAACAGTGTTTCCCCGGTTGATGTACGCACTGTAGTACGATAACCGTGCAAAGCGAATGGCAGCATCTCATGCCAATCCTTATACGTTACCACCATCTTCTGAACAATTTTCTTTATGTTATTGTTGGCCGCTTAAATAGCGCCATTCATCTTGGGTCTGTAGGGAGATGAATTATGATGCTCGATCTTGAAATCCCGACAAAGATCCCTCATCATCTTGTTGTTCAAATTCGAACCATTATCAGTAATGATTCGCTCAGGAATACCGTATCTGCAAATTATATCCTTCTTGATAAATTTGGCTACCACCTGCTTCGTCACATTGGCGTAAGATGTTGTTTCCACCCACTTGGTGAAGTAATCGATCGCGACCAGAATGAAGCGATGCCCATTAGAAGAAGTAGGCTCAATCTTGCCGATCATATCAATTCCCCACATGGAGAATGGCCACGGCGAAGCCATAACGTTCAGTGGACTGGGTGGCATATGGATATTATCAGCATAGATCTGGCACTTGTGACACCGCTTGTCAAACTTGAAACAATCAATTTCCATCGTCAACCAATAATACCCCGCTCGCAATAACTTTCGGGTCACAGCATGCCCACCAGCATGCGTACCAAAGGTTCCTTCATGGACTTCCTCCATGAGCAAGTTGGCTTCCTTCTCGTCTACACACCGGAGGAGTACCGAATCGTGGTTCCTTCTATACAAAACGCCGTCGGGATTCAGATCGAAGTTGCCTGCTAATCTCCTTAGAGTCTTCTGATCACGACTGGATGCCCCAGCCGGATATTCCTTATGCTTCAGGAAGTTCTGTATATCGAAGTACCAAGGTTTACCGTCAGATGCTTCATCAATTGCAAACACAAAGGCCGGCCTATCAAGGCGAGAGATGACAATGCTGGGAGCTTCATTCCAGCGGTTGACTTTATACATCGAGGATAACGTTTCAAGGGCGTCCGCCATTTGATTCTCCGCCCGTGGTACATGATGGAATTCCACCCTGTCAAAGAAAGGTAGCAACCTTCTCGCATAATTCATGTACGGCACCAGATTAGGTTAGCGCGTCTCCCATTTTCCCTTAATCTGATTCACAACCAATGTTGAATCCCCATATACATCCAGATTCTTAATCCTCATATCTTTAGCCTCTTCTAACCCCATAATGCAAGCTTCGTACTCGGCTTCGTTATTCGTCACTAAAAAAGTCAATCTGGCTGTGAACGGGATGTGCGACCCGTGGGGAGTTGTAATGATTGCCCCGATCCCACTACCGTACGAATTGACAACCCCATCAAAAATCAATTGCCACTGGGAACTCCGCTCAGGACCTTCACCAGGCAACGGCTCATCATAATCTTTAGCCTTCAAGTACATTATGTCCTCATCAGGAAACTCAAACTTCATAGGCTTATAATCCTCAATTGGCTGTTCGACGAGATATTCGGACAGAACACTTCCCTTAATGGCCTTCTGGGAAACATACTGGATATCGTATTCTGTCAATACCATCTGCCATCTAGCAATCCTTCCAGAGAGCGCTTGTTTCTCAAACACATATTTGATCAGATCCATCTTTGATATCAGCATGGTTGTATGGTTTAGCATGTACTGTCTTAGACGTTTGGCAGCCCACGCCAATGCACAACACGTCTTTTCGAGCATAGAGTATCGAGATTCACAATCTGTGAACTTTCTACTCAAGTAATAAATTGCATGCTCTTTCCGCCCTGTCTCGTCATGTTGACCGAGAACACAACCCATACTGTTCTCCAGAACCGTCAGATACATAATCAGTGGTCGTCCCGCTACTGGGGGTATCAACACCGGAGGTTCCTGCAAGTATTCTTTTATCTTTTCAAATGCCTTCTGGTAATTGTCGTTCTAGACCACCGCTTGATCTTTCTTTAACAGCTTGAATAATGGTTCACACGTGGTCGTTAGGTGAGAGATGAACTTGGCAATGTAGTTCAACCTCCCTAAGAATCCACGGACTTCTTTTTTTGTTCTCGGTGCTGGCATTTCTTGTATTGCTTTTATTTTTGCAGCATCAACCTCGATTCCTTTCTTGCTCACAATGAACCCCAGTAGCTTCCCGGATCTTACTCCGAAGGTACATTTATTTGGATTCAGCCTCAGCCTGAACTTCCTCAGCCTCTTGAACAACTTCAACAGATTAACCAGATGTTCTTCCTCTGTTTGAGACTTGGCGATCATGTCATCGACATACACCTCAATCTCTCTGTGCATCATGTTGTGAAAAAGCGTCGTCATGGCCCGCTGATACGTTGCCCCAGCATTTTTCAAACCAAAGGGCATTACCTTGTAACAGAAAGTTCCCCACGGGGTGATAAAGGTCATTTTTTCCATATCCTCAGGAGCCATTTTGATCTGGTTGTACCCTGAAAATCCATCCATGAAGGAAAATACCGAAAACTGAGTCGTGTTGTCAACTAACACGTCAATATGCGGCAGCGGGAAATCGTCTTTCGGGCTCGCCTTATTTAGATCTCTATAATCAACACACATTCGAACCTTGCCATCTTTCTTTGGCACAGGCACGATATTAGCGACCCAAGTGGGATAAGTGGTCACAGCCAGGAACCCAGCATCCCATTGCTTCTGCACTTCTTCCTTTATCTTTACGGCCATGTCAGGACGAGTCCTTCGGAGTTTCTGCTTCACAGGCGGGCAATCTTCCCTCAATGGTAGACGATGAACAACCATATCGGTATCCAGACCCGGCATGTCCTCGTAGGACCAAACAAATATATCACTATATTCACGCAACATCTCAATAAGCTCTCGCTTGATATCCTCTTGCAACGCAGCCCCTATACGGATATTCCTGACGCATTCTTCAGACCCCAAGTTGACAATCTCAATCTCTTCCTGGTGAGGCAGAATGACTCTCTCCTCTTGCTTCAATAACCGACTAAGCTCTTCTAGTAAGTCACTATCCTCCACAATCTCCTCCTCAGCTTGGAAGATCGGATGCTCGAAGTCTAAACGAGTCATAGGAAGTTTTTGGTCGGTGTCATCTGAAAACTCATGAATCCTGCGAGGGAAACGGTTAAGTGCTTCAAAATGCTGTGCAAGCAAAATGCATAACCACGATGCCATTTTATTGAAAAATAAAATAAAAACAGAAAGAAAAGGATCACAACATTTGAATGTAAAAAACGCCGTCATTTATTAATCATGCAAACATACAAGTAAACAGTTAGGCCCTAAGACAAGATCAACGATGCCCCGGGCAAGGCATGTGATCATACAATGATTGAAAAAAAACAATGCATTACTGTTTGGTGACTTGGATGACGCCCTGGATGGACCAGTTGCATAGGCTTTCCCCTGGCGTGCTGGGTCTAATCCATGAGTCCATGTCACAATCGCTATCCACTTCCTCCGTATCAGACACGGCATTAATCCTTTCGAAGCTAACTCCTCCGGGCGTGAACACGACTGGTCCCTTATACTTAGGCGCACTCTGCGAGGTAGATGGGCGGTACCCCAATCCATACTTATCTTGCTTTACTGGGATGTCCAGAATCTGCCCCCACTTCTGAGTCTCTCCTGCTTGTACCAACGCCTTGGCTTCTTTATATGAGGATACTGCCACCTCTAGCCCTTCACTCTTCACCGGAGCTTCTTCTTTAACCTTCACCCCTTCGAACGCTTGACACAGCGTTTCATGAATCTCCCCATCTACCTCCACATACTTGAAAGAAGACAAATGACTGACTAAGATATCCTCTTCGCCACACACCGTCACAATACTCCCCTCAACCATATATTTCAGCTTCTGATGGAGCGTAGAAGTTACTGCCCCAGCGGCATGAAATCCAAGGTCTCCCAATCAAACAGCTATATGCAAGCTGGATGTCCATAATGTAAAACACTGTATCAAACACCTCCGGACCTACCTGAATGGGTAGCGTTATTGACCCAAATACTGACCTCCTGGTTCCGTCAAAGGCCCTCACTACCAAATCACTAGGTGTGCACAACAACCCCCGAGTATCCAATTTCAACAGGGCTTTCTTTGGTAACACATTCAACGAGGACCCAGTGTCTACCAGCACATGGGATAACACAGTGCCCCGGCATTCGATGGAGATGTGCAAAGCATTATTATGATCACGCCCTCGAGGCGTTAAGTCAAAATCCGTGAATCCCAGTCCATGCCCAGCGTTAACATGTGCCATAACTCCCTCTAGTTGATTAACTGAAATCTCTTGCGGCACGAAGGATGTCTCAAGTACCTTCAACAGGGCATTTCTATGCGCCTCAGAACACAACAGCAACGATAATATGGAAATCTTTGACGGGGTCTGCTGCAGGTGATCTACAATCTTGTAATCACTTTTGCGGATTAACCTCATGAATTCTTCCACATCTTTGGTTATCGGCTCTTTCTCTTTACTCCCCGAAGATTCCCCCTCAACAACTTTGTTCTTACCTCTGGCAAGCCTCTCTGCTTCAACCTCAGGTGAAGTGAAAATTCTCCCACTCCGGGTTATACCACCCGTTCCCACTATATTATCCACGGATCCCGCTGGCGGATCATTCAAGTCAATCTTCTCCCCATTACAATACACCTCAGCCCCATAACTCCATGGAACTGCCTTTGTGCTTTCAAAAGGGACTGGCTTAGCCTTGGTAATAGTAACGGCCGGCCTTTTCGATGATGCCGAAATTGTCACTGATTTGAACGGAATAGTGATCGTAGCAATCTCACTACGCTCTTCTACAGATTCTGTCTCAACAGACTTCTCTCGCCCCACAGCCCTGTCAAACTGCAAAGTTCCTTCATCAATCAAACTTTGAACTCCCCTCTTCAACTTCTCACAGCCCCCTGGTTGAACCAAACAGTCATCACACTCTTCGCCGCAGCCGGGATAGACTCCTCCTTTCAACAAGCGTCGCTTTACGAAACTCAAAGGGGTTTTCAGCTTGCTCACCTCTGAAACCAAGTTCAACTCATCATCTAACATGATTGCATTGGCCCCAGCCCCACCATGCTTGGGCATTGGCTGCTGCGTGATATTGGGACCGTCCTTCCCGAAGTTAATAGCCGTGCTATCAAGCAAGTCCTGTACTTTATGCTTGAAAGCTAGGCAATTTTCAATATTATGCCCTGGTGCACCCGAATGGAAGTCACAGTGTTCATTAACATCATATCCGACTGGTGGCTGGCCAGTTGGCGGTGCTAAGGTCCTCTTCTCGACTAGCTGCAATTTCAACAAAGTTTGAAGGAGTTCTGCATATGATACCGGCGGTACCTCGAATACTCTCCTCGGTCGTGGATTCTGAAGTCTTCGCTGATTATTATTAGGCTGCTGCTGAGCCTGCTGCAGTGGTTATTGCCTCTGCTGCTGAGAAGGCCCTGGAATGGTTACACTTGCAACTTGCGACTGCTGACACCAATTCTGACTTTTATTCTTTCGTTGAGCACTGTATACAACATTGGTATCACCCTGCCTTTTACCGCCAAACGTCTTCTTATTACCACCTGCGGAACTGGACTCACCCGCTTAAATTTTACCAATCTTCACCCCGTTTTCAATGCGCTCCCCCATCAAGATCAACTCGGAGAAAGTACTCATCGAAAAATTGAGCAACTGGTCATAGTACATTCCAGAGAAAGTTCCTATGAACATATCCATCATTTCGCGCTCCACCATAGGAGGGTGTACCCTAGCAGCCAGGTCTCGCCATCTCTGGGCGTATTCTTTAAAGCTCTCGCTAGACTTCTGAGACATGCTTTGCAACTGGACACGGTTAGGGGCGAGATCACTATTATATTGATAATGTCGAACAAAAGCCTCTGCCAGCTCTTTCCAGCTCCTGATCTGAGAAGGCTCCAAGCTCATGTACCACTCCAGCGATGGCCCTGACAGGCTATCCTGGAAGAAGTGCATTAGCATCTTTTCATCCTCAGAATATGCAGACATACGCCTGTAAAATGCGCGCACATGCACCCTAGGGCATGTATCCCCTTTGTACTTATCAAATGACGGCGCTTTGAATTTCAGCGGGACCCTCAGCCCTGGGACTAACTCCATGTTTGACATATCCAGCCCAAGAGCATTCTGGCTGGCCAATCCGTTCACCTTCTCTTCTAGCAATCTCATCCGATGGTTGTCATCCCTGGCCCTTTCATAACCCTCGTTCTGACCAGAGAACACAACCTCCTGGCGATCCTCCCAGCGAGGCACTGTATCATATCCAACATAATCGGCATCACGGCCCGGACCCGCTTGGACGTACCTGGGGTCATACCTCAGATTACCCATCTCTTGAGCGTTGTATGTGCCAGCTCCATATCCAAGATTACCGTAGCCACCAAACCCAGCTTTGGCGCCAGCCATGCTTCCATAACCCATATTCACACCATTGAAGCCCTGGTTACCATTAATACCATTTACTCCGACATTCTCAACGCCCCCATTGAAACCCTGGTTGACATTGCCCATGAATACCCCAGCAGTATCCGCATTGACATTCATATTACTGGTGTTCACACCTCCACCTACAGGACCAGTTTCTCCAGCATTCAAACCGGTTACGGGAATAGCGTCAGCACTTTGACGATTCTCGACTCGGGGAGAAGCAGCAATGTTTTCACCATGCGGTGTCCCGTTGTTCTCAGCCCGTGCGACTATCGGCTGAACCAGATTCTGTAGCTGCTCTTGTCCTTTGGCGATAGTCTCCATGGTTTGCATGAGCAGGGCCATCCTGTCACGCATCTCTTGCATCTCACTCTGCACGTTGTCCATGATTTTCTTTTGGTTAATCCTTGTAGAGTAACGGTGGACCCGCCTTTCTGCAATCCTGAAAATACCTGAAATGGATGCAAGGGATAAGATACACGATCCACAAACCTGCAATGCAAATATGAGTATGTATGCAAAATGCAATGTGTGTCTGTTCATTAGGGATTATCATTCTCCGATTCTAGTGTGAGTGCCAGTGCAGTGATAGTGCTAGCAAGACAGTGATTGGAGCTGAATCATAGAAAACCTCGTATATTGCAGAGAAATCCAAGAATACAATATCACTGAGAGTATAATAAGATGGCATGACCTCAACCAACAATCCTGGTGATGGTCAGCACTAATGCAAATAAAGCATACAAGCTGATACATGAAGTGATCAAGTACTCCCATAAGCCCGGCACTCTTCTATTAAATTCTTGGTCTCTGGATGACTTGGTCGGGTAAGCAGACCCTCAACAAGCTGGTTTCTTCTCTTGAGAACTCGTTGCACGTCACCAGCAGTTTCCTCCCATGCCCCTTTTCCGAAGCGATCCTCTAGCTTCCGCTTCTGAGACACAGCTTCGTTCCTGCCTTCGATGGCCTTGTTCAAAGCATTCTGGAGACTATATCTGGCCATTACCTCTTCTTCATGCTTCTCAATGCTAGCCTTCAACTGCTCTTCGAGGTCAGAAATCTGCTGCTTCAATTTATCTTCCCTCTTCTTGTTGTTGGTCAGCGTAGCATTCCATGTCTTATTACAAGAAGAGATTTCTCGGTGAGCGGCGTCGAGCGCTTTCTTTTTGGACTCCAGCATGTCGTGAGAGCTTCTGAACTCTTGACCCAGACGTTCGCGCTTCTTTTTCTCCTCAGTCAACTCAGCACCTAGCCTGTTCACTAGTTTGATCTGCTGTTGGAAAGAACGTACAGCCTTATTCTTCTCACTCCTCATCTGAGCTAGCTCCTTTTCGAGCTCTTCATTAATCTTCATCAAGGCTTCCTTTTCTCTCACAACTTGCTCGTAGACCTCCCTAGTGACAGTGGTTGGCTCCTCTACCGGAATATGAACAGGGACTGGAGCAGCTGGAAATGGCATCAATAACTGTCTGGCTCTCTCCTGGATCCAAACTTTGTAGGGTGCATATGCCTGACAATCATTCTTCCTTAACAGTGGTTTCCCCTTTCTGTTAATACGCGTCCAGGCATGCCGAAGCTTGGCTAGTAGCTCTCCACTCACATCACCGGTGAAGTACAGAGATTCTTGTACTTCTTCCTCCTGAGGCGGGTTCTTTAGCGCATATCCAAACTGACGGACGAACAAAGATGGGTTGTAGTTGATGCACCCTTTTCTCCCTATCAACGGAACATTAGGGTACCCAGCACAACTGCAAATAAGCTCAGACCCCAACAAGTCTCGATCAAACCACTCGATGTCTTCAGAAGATAGCCTCATCATACGCTCTGGCCAGTCAGCTGTAGTCGCACTATCCACAAAAGGTCCCTTCAAGGGAAGATGGCTCTTAAACCACATGTACAGCAAAGGCACGCAACAAGAGACATTCTTGCCTCTCCTGTTCTCATTCCTGTAGTGCATCGAATGGTAAAAGTCCCTGATCAGTGTAGGTACTGGGTTGCCGGCAGCAAACAGATGAAACGCATCCATATCCACGAAGTTTGGGAAATTGGGAAACAACACTATCCCATAAATGCATAGAGCCAAAATGGCGTTAAAGACCACCCAACACCCATTCTGGGCGTACTCTTGAGCCTTACCAACCAGAAACTGGAGAGAGAAACCGGGAACCCCTCGCCAAGAAGTCATCAACAGCTCAGAAGCATTCATGTGCAAGGCCTTAGCTAAATCCTCCAACTTGGGCTCAGCGGCAGAGTGAATAAAAGGAACTGCGTTCTGCACCGGCAGTTCAGTAAACTCCACATACTCCTCCATGGTAGGCCCCAAAATGAAGTCAGCAAATGTGAAACACCTCAAAGTCGGGTCATAGAATTGCATCAAGGTGTACAGCCCATTCAATTCATCATCAGTGGATTTGCGAACCAAACTCAACAACCGTCCATAACTCTGCCTGAAGCTTCTACGGACATCCTCATCTGCCAGAGAAATCAGACCCAGGAGTGGAGTGATATCAGGAATAGGTAGCTTGTAGGCAACTGTCATCCTCAAACCAGCCATGATCAATACTCATAAGTCCAGACACTAGAACCGGGGGATACGCAAATGCACCTGCAGCACAGACACACGTTAATGGGATGCAATGATAATGATTATGCAAATAATGCAATGAAAGCAACATGCAACAGGGACCAAGTGCTATAGCTGAGAAGCCTGAACCATATCAAAGAGTCTCAAATCCTGGTCTCAGATAGACCCAAAACAAAGCTTCGACACTGGTCTCGGATAGACCCCATAACACAACTCCCCCTGGCCTCTGATAGACCTCAAACCATAACTCTGGCTGGTCTCTGATAGACCTCACAACTATCCATAAATACACAGGTTCTTTGATCAAGAAATAACCGGCATCTGAAGGTCTAGTTACCTGCATAACCCCAAACCCTTTCACAGGTGGATGTCCTAGTAACTGACAAAGGTATGGCATCCTATGCGGTCGTCGGCGTCACAGACTTTCAGGGTTGATGATACGATTCCTAGAAGGAGTGGCATCATCAAATCCTGAAGAGGCCTCACTTAGTCAACTTCCAAATGATCGGTCCCCAGAGTCGACAATCCAACTAACCAGCAACCCGAGCCACCCAAAGGGCAGGACAGGAGGCCAACCAGAAGAACCTCGTCTGAGTGTAGATTTCGCGGGACACTAGGACATGCAAAGCACGTGCGCGCCCACTAATCTCTACTCTAAGTCTAGGTGCACTCAAGCCCAGGTCTGGCTTATCTTTCAATCATAGAACACCCGTCACACCCCACAATACAACAATAATAATGATAATAAAATGCTGAAATGTAAATACAGAAATGTAAATCCATACAAAATCCTCGACGGGAAAACAAGCGTTAGGATCGACTCTCTTAAGGGACGTTGGATCCCAAATGCATAAGAAACCATCGCAGTCCTTAGCAACCAGAGATTCTGGGTTCGTTCCCCAGCAGAGTCGCCAGCTGTCGCTACTGCGAAAATCGGCGCCGGCTGAACAGAAGAGTCGCCACCGTGCGTTATTTATCCCACAGGAGGGAAAGGAAACGCTCAGAGTAAACCTACCGCAAAGACGGGAAAGGTATGGTCATCGCAACCAAAACCTGGATTCGGGAGTCGGTTACGCAAGGGGAAGGTATTAGCACCCCTCACGTCCATCGTACTTGATGGGATCCACGCTTGCTTGGTTTGTACGGATTACATTTCTATCTAAACTAAAGGATGAGGTCTGAAAAGAAAATAAAACATGACTCGGCAAAGCATCGCACTTTATGCCTACGTATTCCCGTCTGGAACGAGAAATCAGAGTCAACGTAGTTCGCCTAACTACGGGGAAGGTGGGGAAGGTTGCTCGCTAGGATATCGCATCCTATGCCTACGTACTTCCACGCAGCATGGAAGATCAGAGCAAACGTAGTTCGGGCTACGCACGACACAAGCTGTTCAAGTGTCTTTTATGAAAAATCTCACCTTAAACAAGGGTTTTCTTATTGCAAAAAGGTTGATGTTTGTTCAAATCTTTTGACGGAAGAAATGAATTAATCTCTGTTATAACCTTTATTAGTGTTTTTCTGTTGTTTTGAAGGAAGAAGAGATGACACTCTAAAATCCTAGGGTTAAAAAGGGAATAAAATCTACCCTAATGTTATCATGCATGGGTTAACTCCTAATGTCTATCATGTTCCTCTCTTGCGCAGAGAGAAACAGAGATCCTAAGGGAATAGACGGAAACAGAAACAACAAATATACAATAAAGCAGTAAAATGCATGGATGCAACAATACAAGCGAGGCAAGGGAGTCCCACTCAACCTCGAACCTAGAAAACAATAGGCGAAAGTGAACAGAATTCACTTTCAACCCAGCAGATTAAACAGCAAACAATACAATCCAGGAAAATTCACACAATACAGCAAAATTAAAAACAGCAAAGCAGTCTTCATTAGCAACATCAACTATCTTCAGGCTTCCAGCAGACATCAGTCTTTATCTTCAATCTCCCAATGGCTTTTCTTCAAGTCCCAATCTCCAGGATGAGGAATCAATCACAGGAATGAACTGGGTGTTAAGCAATTAGTTGACCACCAAGGGTGGCAAACATACTGCTATCAACACAAAGAATATCTCTCTCAAGAGTTCTATCCCCTAGACATTAGCACCAAGCCTTCCAAAGGAAGGGGGTGAGTGTCTTAGAGAGACTCTGCATCACAGAGAAGAATGGAGGCAGTCAAGACCTTCCATGTTTGATAATCAAGTTGTCTACTCCAGGGCTCTGCCTAATTCCTAGATCCTACAAACTCCAGCAGCTGCCAGCAAGAGATACTCCTCATCCACTCTGGAAGTTGGTCTTCATTCTCTGATCTTCAAATGGGCTTCATCATCTCAGTCTTCAGCTCAAACCCCAAGTCCCAAACAAACCCAATACCCCACACAGACAAAATGATAACCCTAAAGAGGGCACACCACACAATCAATCAAATATAAGCAATATACTAGTATTAATAGGGGAATCCTAATATTTTCTAAGGGATCTATCACCTACCCATACCCCTATAGTCCCATACCCCTAAAATCAAATGAAAATTCCTAAAAGGTTTAATCTATCTCACCTATGCTCACTTAAAACCCTAATTTTCACCATTTTAATCTCACCTAATCAAGTCTCCTAAAAATTAATCCTAAAATTATGAATTAAATCCTATATACAAGTTAAAGTCCTATGCTAATTACCCTAAAAAGAATGAACCCTAAATCTAAGGGGAACTATTAGAACTAAAATTAACAAATTGAAGCACTAAACTAAACTTATTAAAAAGCTATTTAAAAGAAAAATGCATAAAAAATATTAAAACAAAATAAAATGTCAATTTTATTATGGGATTAAAATGGGGAGGGGGGTGTTGGCAGCAACTTATCAATTTTTCCATTTTTTATGATTTTTTAAAGATGCTAGAAATATTAAAGAAAACAAAAATCAAAAATATGAATTAAAATGGGGAGGGGGTGTTGCCAGCAACTTCGCCCAGTTAAAATCTTGATGGGCCAGAAAAATGGGGGCGCAGATAACAAATGCCTTAAGCCCAGTTAGCTTCAGAAAATGAATTAAAAATATAAAAGAAAAATAAAACAGACACGGTGCAAATAGCACCTAATTCAAGTGTTATTTCCAATTGGGCTTCGCTGGGGGGTGGGGATATGAATCTGAGTCCAAGGCCCATGGATGGCGTTTAAGTGAAACGCATTGTTTCGCTTTGGTCAGTTCCCTCCGTTTTCGTCTTTGAATGTCAGCCACACGATGAGATTAAAATGTCAACAATTCAGGATGATCTGACGGCTATTGGTCATCGTCCCCAATCAAACCTAGGGTTTCAGAATTTTACAGTTTCCATGCAACCATATTCAAGTCCCTCGTGCTCTCTCCATAGGCCATGAAACCTTACACTATAAAGAGCAAAGTTGCTCTATTCTTTCCCATAAACACGATGGTGCCCTTAGTTTGGGTTGAAACCAACTCCATAATGAAACCCGATAGGTGTAACAATCTGAATCCATCATTATGCACTGCAATGGAATCTCACAATTCTTCAATCTACTTGTCCTATCTTATTCATCATGCTACACTGATCTCAGCAAGCTATTGCACAATCATTATAATTCAATATCCAGCCTAATCTTGATCATCAAAGAATCATCACCCTGTTTTGGAACCTCATAGAACTCTCTCTAATTCTCAGGAATCAATCACCTAAGGTCTCTAATCATGTTTACCCTAACCATTTCATCTAGTACTGCATAAATAGAGAGATTCGAATGCTTTTGCAAACCTGAAAAATGGTTATGGCAAGTGTATCTACCCTTCAATCCAATGCTTGAAACTTGTCACAAATGATCTTCAATGGATGAGAACCTTTTTGTTTGCAAGATCTTGGATGGACAGTGCTTGGATTGTGAGTTTGGATCCAACTTGATTCTCTTGCAATTTTGAAGCCACACCTTCAAACATTCATCAATGGCCACTCCAATCTATATGTATGTATTCAATATGATCCAGAGAATTGATTTGTGGAGAAGAATTCAATGGAGATGAAGAAAAAAATGGAGTTTGAGATTGATTTGCAAAAATGGAAGAAATGGTATATCACTCTTTCTTTTCTCTCTTTTCACCAACCCCTTGCACCAATGAGTTCAATCCAATATATAGATGATGATGGACAGATCTAGAAGTTTCTAGATTGATCTTAGAATGATTCTAGAATGTGGTGGAAAGTTCATGAAAATCTCACTTGATGACATGTTGAATATCTCATGGTATCTCCTTACAATGCACTTAAAGCCTTTCAAAATATCCTTACATGCCAAATTGGAATGATATGCAAGCTCCTTGCCTTGAAATTTCACCTTATGCCAAGTTTTCCATACTTGCCTTATTATGCAAGTAACAAAAATACAAAGCAAGTCCAAAATTTAACCCCTAACTCAAAAAAATGGCTGAACCAATGTCTTTAAAATGATGTTTGGAATCAATTTGGTATATTGGATGACCCATTTTGGATTTGTAGATCTCTCAAACCAATTTTTCATTTCAACTTTTTCAACTTATATACCTTTTTTTAGGTCATTTTTCACCAACTTTGGTAAAGTCTTTCTCCATGCATTTCCAAACTTCCATGACCTCTTTTCTAGACTTAAAATGACATTTTGAGAAACTTTTATGTTGTGAAGTTTTTCATTTGAAGCTTCCTTGTATGAGTTTTAGGCATAGGCTAAGAATGACCTGTAATCCTCAGATGACCAAAATACCCTTTGCTTGCCAAGACCATAAGTAGAGTTCCACAAATCATATGAAGACATACCATACCTTCCTAGAAATCTAAGACAATAAGGAACAACTCTCATGTTGGCCAGAAATCCATCTGAAAACTCCTTGAAGGTAAAAAGTTTCTTGGAAGACAGACAACTTTCACAGACAAATTTCAGTGCCCTCAGATGACCTGTAACTTGCAAGAGCTATAACTTGAGTTCTACAAATCATCTTGATGACTTCCACCACTAAACTTAAAGCTATGAAGATACTCTACAAGTTTCATGTGGACCAAGAATTCATATGAAGCTTGCATCTTGAGTTACACTACTTTGAAGTTTGACCTAAATTAGGGGATTTTACACTGAAACCCTAATTTGGTAACATCCATTTCTCCTTGACTCCTGTTGATTTTTCTTTAGCACAACATCATATCCATATCCATATAGCAAATAATGAATTCCACATTCTTCAAATGATCCTTGATGCCCTTCAAAACAAGTCTTTGACCTAGGATTGACCCAGTGTTGACCCTAGTTGACTGACTTCAACTAAGGCTCTTGCAATCATCCCAATGACTTGGTTCTCCTCAAAAATGATCCTCTAAGCTCTTCATAACACCCATACACACCTCATGCTCTTGGCTCATAGCTCACACTTCCTCTGATGATCCCCCACACCACCTCAAGATAGGAGAGAACTCATTGATCAACCTGTTAACTCTTCAAAGCTCAAATTCTCCCCTGATGGCCTGAGTAGTCTTGAATATGAATGAAACCCTTGAATATACCTCTTGAGATAAGAATATCACTTGATCCCCTGATTAAGATAGCTTGCCTATGCTATGCAATGAAGATGAATACACTATGTACATGATGACAATGCAAATGACTATGCAATTGAAACATAAACCTAGGTTAGAAAAGGTTGGGAAAATTTTGGGGTGCAACAGCTGCCCCTATTCAAGTGGCTTGGACCCGACTGGACGAAGAGCACGCAGCCTTCATACATTCGAGGTACGAGACGGTTGAATACGAAAGAACCCGGAAATTTGCCAACCGCAAAAATAAATTGCGCACGACTACTACTTGGGGAAAACCCTGGGAACTGGCTTCTGTTGTCACAGCAACAACTAGCCATCCATCTGTCAATCTGTTCTGTAAAATAATCTGATATTGTCTGCAGACCACTCCATTCCGAAGAAATGAGCATACACCACGCAACGAGGAATTGTTGATATCACTTATCAACCTCTGTTGATCCCACTTATCAACCTCTATTGATCTCACTTATCAACCTCTGTTGATCTCACTTATCAACCTCTGTTGATCTCACTTATCAACCTCTGTTGATCTTACTTATCAACCTCTGTTGATCTCACTTATCAACCAAGCACACGCTTACCAGTGGGAGCACATTGACTTCACTTGTCATGTTGACTTCACTTGTCATGTTGACTTCACTGATCAACCTTTCGTATCCCGAAGAAACGAGCAAACGCTTAACCAAGCGAGACGATGTTCGAAGACCTGAACAACCGACTCTGCGGGGAAATGAGAAACTTAACCAAGCAACTTTGAGGACAATTCTGATGACTGCCGTCAAGCACCTGCTGGGGAAATTGGGAACTTAACCAAGTACCCTGACGAGAATAACCTTGTTGAAATATACGAGGAATTTAACCAAACAGCCCCGGTAGCAAGCTCCCTGCTGGGGATTATGAGGGACTTAACCAAGCAACCCATTAAAGTAACACCCTGCTGGGGAACATAACTCTGTTGGGGAATTGCGGGTAGCCACCCGAAAATCTGCATTACCACCTTATAGTACTGATACCACAGTATCCTGAGAAAGATTCAGCTGGGGAAATACAAATAACTTAACCAAGCGAAAATATCCCAAGGCCGTGTTTTACTCGCGTCTCACCTCGTGGACGAAGTCCAATTTACCTGGGATCATGGGTGTTTTATCCCCGTTTGCTTTTTCTCCCGAGGTCGTGTTTTACTCGCGTATTACCTCGTGGACGAAGTCCAATTTACCTGGCATCATGGGTGTTTTATCCCCATTTGCATTTTTCTCCCCGAGGTCGTGTTTTATCCGCGTTTTACCTTGTGGACGAATTTATTTACTTGGCATCATGGGTGCTTTATCCCCATTTGCATTTTTCTCCCCGAGGTCGTGTTTTATTCGCGTCTTACCTTGTGGACGAATTTAGTTACTTGGCAGCATGAGTGTTTTATCCCTATTTGTTTTTTTTATCCCGAGGTCGTGTTTTACCCGCGTCTTACCTTGTGGACAAAGTTCAATTTACCTGGAATCATGGGTGTTTTATCCCCATTTGCATTCTTCTCCCAAGGTCGTGTTTTACTCACGTCTTACCTTATGGTCAAAGTCAAATTTACTTGGCACCTATCAATAATTATGTGTCGTGTCTATCTGACGTTCTTCCAGATACGACATGTCTCCTATCCGATGTTTTTCCAGATACGTTGCTCTTTCTAACGTTTTTTGAGTTTTGAGTTCATGATCTGATGTTCTTCCAGACATGTCTTCAAACTTCTCTCGTACGTTCAGTGTTTCCCTAAATGTTTCGGGTATGCCTTCAAAGACTTTGGCTTCATCTCATGCCCTCATAGATGTTGTCATGTTATGCAACCCAACATTCATTCGATGTTCTTCCGAGTGTCGTGGGTGTGTTTCAAAGTTCATTCGATGTTCTTCCGATTGTCTTTGATATTAATCTTTGACCCCGAGGTTATTCGATGGTTTTTCTGAGTATCTCTGGTGTTTGTTTCTCTCTGTATAATTTCCGATGATTCCTGAAGATCCCGCTCGATCTCTTGGCTTAAAGGAATGATCCGGAAATTCCAGCACTTGTCGTTTACCTGATTATAATGTTGTGTGGATCCTGTGTTACTGTTCGTCCTAAAGTGACAATTGTCGCGCTATTCCACCAGTGCGTCGTATTCCCCAGTGTAGTTACTCGTCCTGTATGTCCCCTATGTCGTCATGTCGTCTGCATCCTTGCATTCATCATTCCATCATACGCATCATATTAGATTCATGGCATTGTCAGCATTATAGTTCGTGTTATTTTGTCCATATCATTGCATATCACTGCATCTAGGAACCAAATTTTCGGTTATCTGTATTTAAATCCCTTTCACCGCAATTTTTCGAGTCTCCACTACTCAAATCATCCGGTGAAGCTATTTAAATAGGGGCATCTGTTGCACCCCAAATTTTTCCTACCTTTACATAGTTTCTAGTGTCACTTTATTTCGAATGAATAAAATGGCACAATTGGCTAGAGACCGTGTGTAAGTAGTTGTGAGTGTGAGAGGTTGAGAGTTCGAATCCCACCTTCTTCACTTTTTGTTTTGTTTCTTTTATTTTTATTCTAACTTTTCTCTTTTCATAAAAAAAAATAACAAAAATAGTTTTTTTTTATTATTTAATTATTATTTTCGTATTTTATTTAAATTATTTTTTAAAAAATATTATTTTTTCACTTTTTTCCATATTCTTCATAAAAACATCAAAAAATCATAAAATTAAAAATATTAGAAAAGATTTTATTCTTTTAAGTTTGTTTTAGTTTGTTTTTTTTAGCTTTGACTAATTATTTAAGTTGGGCTTTAAAGTAGGCATTAGGTTAGAGTTAACCCTAATTTGTTACCTATATAAACATGAGTTGCATTTGAGAAAAGGGGGAGAGCACACAAAAGGAAAAAACGGCGGTCGTTCTCACGACTTATCAGAAGAGGAAAGCGTCAGCAAATCCACCAAACGGCGCAAAACCACTGCGAACCGCTTCGAACCCCGAACGAGGTGAGCAGTTCTTTTTGTCAATAACAAAGTTTTTCTGTTGTTTTCAGGTGGAACAAACCGAAGAAGAAGGAGAGAAATCGTTTCCGGCCATGCAAGAATGAAGCAAAGCTCAAAGGAGCTGCAACGACGCCGCCACCGTGATGAAGAAGAAGATGGGATTTTTAAAAACCTAAAGATTGAAAGGCTTCAGCGTGAAGCCTACTTTTCCCCTTTTATTTTTTTATATATTTTTTTTCCTTTTTTTTATTTTTCTTATTATTATTATTATTATTATTATTATTATTATGATTTTCTTTAAATTTTAATTATGTCATAATAAATGGTTAGTTTAATTAAAAAATATTTGCTAGTTAAACCTTGTTTTAAAACTCTGTTCTTATAATAAAAAAACATTAAAACTGTTTTTTATTAAAACTAAAACTTCTTTTTTTTAAAAAATTTAAATTGAATCCTTGTTAAAAAAATTAAAACTAAAACATTTTTATTAAAAACCATTGTTTCAAAATTAAGATTAAATTTCTTTTTTCAGAAATTAAAAATAAAGTTTTTCAAAATTAATAAAATAATAAATTTCCAAATTGCATTTTCTTTCTTTCATTATTAACTGCTTTATTATTTGTCATTGATTTCCGCCTAACTTTTTTTCACTAACGTTCTCTATTTGTTTTCTGCTAGGTTTTAGTCGGTCTCCGATTATTATTAATTAAATATTTCATTATCATATTTGTAATTTGTTCCATGGATGTAATTTACACGAGGCCATGGTCGCGGTTTATTTTATTTTGCATTTTTTGGGGATTTGTAATTTACGCGAGTGATCGTCGCGACGCTTTCTTTACTTTCCGCACTTTATTTCTGCCATATAATATTTTGCCATGTTTTGCATGATTTAGCGTTATGTTCCTTCCGAAGGATTAGGTCCAGCCGTTTGACCGCCGAGTCAATAACCCTAACGTTTGACCATTTCAAAACCCTAATCGCCTAAGTGTCCCGTTGTGGACGAAAATACCCTTTACCCTAGCATTAGGTCAAAGAGTCGCCGTACTCTATTTTAGGGTTTCCTGCCGTGGAATATTTAATTTAACCCTAATTTCAATTAACAATTTCAACTTAGAAATAGGAGTTTCAAGACTCCACGTAGGCGCTTCCCTATGAACGCTTATTCCCCAATGAAACCTTTACCACAATCAAGATGTTTCTAACCTCCCTTTCAAGGGGAACTACAATTACTCTGATTCCATTCCCGTCAGGATATGTAGGCACAAGATGCGACGTCTTGCCGAGTAAACTTAGGACTAACCGTTAGCTCTTTTAGGTCACTCTATCCCTTAGCAATATATTTCAAACAGATAATAAAATAAAAAAGCATACAATAAACAAAAGGTTCATGTAGAGTACTACAGAAGTTTAGGGTGCTAATACCTTCCCTAAGCTTAACCAACCCCTTACCTAGATCTCTCCCCGCATTGTCTTTACGATGCAAAATTAGGTTTTCCTCTTTTGACCTTTTCCTTCGGATAAATCAAAGAGCGGTTGTGAACTAAAGATGCGATTCAAATTAATTAATAATTTGATATCATATTCTAACCGCAACAACTTCCCATTCTTGAGAGTTCAACATAGATCTAGAGAGTTTCGTAAAATTCTATACAAGCATTGTTATGTTTGTTCCCCTTTGAACCTTGATCATAACCAAGTGTTCTTCAACCCCAGTGAGGTGAACTACGATTACTTTGATTCTATCCTAGTTAGGATACGTAGGCAGAGGACGCGACGTCTTTGCGAGCAAACCTAGGAACTATCTTTAGGTCTTAACCTACACCATTTACCTAATCCCAACCTTAGCAAACATTTACCAAACTTAGCATGCAGACAAACAAAAGGTTCCTGTAGAGTACTACAGATGTTTAGGATGTGAAATAACTACCCTATACATAACCAACCCCCGATCCCCGAATCTCTTAGTATTGTTGTTACATCGTGAAAAGGGTTTTTCTTTCTTTAGACCTTTCCTTTGGATAAATTAAAGTCTGGTTGTGAATTTAAGAATTAAAGATTCAAGTTAATCAATAGCTTGGTATCACGATTCTCACCGCAACAGAAATGGCGACTTCACTGGGGAAATTTACTTAAACATGAGGGTTTAGCCTATTTTGTTTGATTGTATGCTATATTTGTAAATATTTGCTTAACATGTATATTTGTCAATATATTTGTATGTCGGATATTGGGTACTTTGAGTGGTGAGACGGTCCTATACCCGGACACCAGTGCACTTATGATAGGATGGTGGTATATTCAAGAAGGCTTATAGGGAGTTGATTCGCGACCAAGCTAACTTGAGAAACCACCGCTCAGTGTAGGCCCTTTTGAAAGTTTAGTATTGTTGATCAAGTATTCGTGAAAACAATGCTACTTTCAACGAAGGAGCCCATGACACTGTGGACTTTTAGAATACGTTTTACCCCACTTGGGCCTTATTAGGACGTAGTGCAATGACTATAAGGAAGTATTTCCGAAATAGTTGATACGCGATACTACACTCAGACGAGATTCTCTTAAGAAAATTATCGATTACCAAGTGATTTGGGAAATTGATAATATCCGAAAGATGGGTTGATGACTCTGGGAACTTTGTTAGGAACCCGTTCGGCAGGTACAAATCAACCCACAAGATAAACCCTTAGGGATGGTTAGACCTTTAACTCATTGCTTTGATCTTGAGCCTAAGAGGTCTTTGTGTATGCATTGTATTTGTGAATACTTGCCTTTGTGTTATGAGTGTATCATCTCATCATATCACCATAAGCATATCATGTTGCAACTAGTTTTGTAAAACTCGGTCGATCTATGGTATTTTTAAAAGTTGTAACTTTTCCAACAATTGATGAAATGAGGGTTTTGACATAATCAAACTTCTGAGTTTTTTAAAACCAGTTGCGCTTTTACACTTGCGTCAGCATTTTGCATATCATTCTTCGCTGTATCAGTCGTTTGGTTCATTCTGTGTTCTGTTGATATCAGAGAAAAAGGAAGAGAGTATATCATAAAAGCTAGCATTCAAAGGGATGGATCACCTTGAGCAGGAAAACCAAGCCCTCCGGGAAGAAGTTGCTCGCTTGAAGAGTAACACCGAAGCTTTTGCTACTACTGTCAGGGATATAATGGATACTCAAAAATAGGAAAACCAGAAGCTCAGTGATGAGCTAGAGAGGGTAAAACGTGCCAAGAGGAGTCTGACAAATTTTATCAGAGATTTGATCTTGTCCCAACGACAAGAAGGATCGACTTCGTCCTACAATCAGCCATATGGTGGGTCTCTGAGTATTCCTATACCTTATGCAAGGTTGCTCCCCATGCTCTTGCAGAATGGTTTAGTTCAAAAGGAACTTCCACCCGTTCTTCCTCCAGGCCATCAAAGTTATTTCACCGCTGACGCTTTCTACGCCTTCCACCATGGAGCGCCAGGACATGATATTGAGGAATGCTACATCCTCAAGAATAAGGTGAAAGAGATGATTGAAGTCGGAGTCATATCTTTCAAGTTATGCGAACCTCGAGTACAAATCAACCTTCTACTTGACGAAGAAGCAACCTCATCCCTGCATAGGGTGGACTAAAGAAGAAGGCCCTTGATAGTGCTCTTTCCTTGTTTTGTTAAACAATTTTTAATTCCCTAAGGCTGGCAGCTGTAGACTGTTTCAGCATGTGTTGTAACTTCTTTGTATTTGATTTGCTTGTAAGCTGTCGTTTATTTAAATTGGCAATATATTAATGAAATGTTTGTGCATCTTTTGATTAAGTCCATTTGTTTCACTCTTTATTTTTCCTTTCATTTTTATGAAATACGAAAAATACAAAAATTTCTTTGTTTACTAACTGTTGTTTAAAGCAAAGATTGGGGAGGATGATAAAAACTATATCCATAACTGCTGTTGATATGCTTTCAATTTAACTTTGCCGATGATGTAAGGCATTATTTCAATCCCTAAACACTGGAGAAATAAGGAAGATAATCCCTCGTTAACCCCTTCGAGCCTAGAAGCAGGAGTTTTCTTTCTTTACAAAAACAGAAACCTAAAATCTCAAACCTGGGGCGGGTAGTTCTCTATTAACTTGAAGATATGTGCATACAAGACACTTTTCATATAAAGGTGGTGCACTCAGGTTTTCCTTCCCACACAACAAGCAAGTGTCGAAGATGCTTTTCAGTATAAAAGACGATGATGGTTCACCGTATCCATTAAATTAGGTAGTCACCTCCTTTCTCAAAAGAAAGAAGAAAAGTGAAAAAGTAAAAAAGCCCGCTAAGTCAAAACCTATGAAGGAGACTTAGGCAAAAATGGGGCATCCCATTGACTGTATATTCGAACAAAGAAGTTCAGACAAGAAGTCAGGGATAAAAAGAGAGGAGTTTTGTAAGAGTTATCACTTTTAAAAATCCTCAATTAGCAAAAGCTATCAAATACTGTAAGGGAGTTGTGACTACCCTAGGTTTGTAAACCATCACCAACTATCATCAGTTCAATTCTTAAGTCTGTAAAAACCTGAATGTGTAGTTAACTGAGCGTAGGATTGGAGTTCATCATGGAGAGTGGGTGGGACAAATAACTTTGAGCCTTTATCCTTTGTTTCATGAACCGTGAATCGAGCCACGTTACAACCCTTAAAAGACCTAATTGAGGTAAGGTTGTTTTGAAAGCATGTTACAGCAAAGTTGGATAACCTGACTCCTAATGATCTTTGTTAATTGTGTGTGTTAATCACTTTATCCATCATCTGTAAAAAGATTGGATCACTTTCACTTTGATCACTTGATCACTCCGCCGTGTGTGTTTCATTAAAAAATGTTTTCAAAAGATTGCATGAATTTTTCATTGAAAATTGCCAATTTTTAATGAACAACATTGCATGCAAAACAATCCAATGTCAAAGGAATCCCAACAAAAGCTTCCAGCTAAGGAAATTGACTTGATAAAGGAAGCTCAGCCTAGGGCAACCAATTTGAAGGATTTGTTAATCATTTGTTGCAACGCTCATCTAATCAGAGCTGACCAGATCAATATCAGATGAAGCTCTCAATGAACAGTTTAGTCTGGGGAAAATCTTGTGCAGTTACCAGCTAGCAGGGGCAAGTTTGTTACCCAGTCGTTACTTCCGTAGTTTGAGGACTTTGTTGTAACAAACACCGTTAAACTGGGGCAATCACGTCGAGATTTGAAAATCTCTCTAAGTGTTTGAAGACATTGAAGCGTCTTTATGCCAGTTCTTTCGTAAAAGCATCCTTATGACTTCTTCTCATAGACCATGTAATTTGGGGCAGAAAAGGTTTGAAGATTGTTCGTCGCAAGAACTGTTGCTCACTTGAGGAGGATTTATTATCATAATGGGGCATAAATATTTTATTCTCATGGTACCTTTTTCCAAGCTCTCCAGTTAAGTTGTTACTTCAGTTGATTTGGGAATCTCTCGGTGTGATTTTCCTTCAGCAAAGAATTCAAGCTCATGATGGTAATCCAAGTAAAGTCCTGACGTTTCGGCCTAAGAAGATTACTCTCCCAAAAATGGTGGTAACCTTGAAGTGGAATTATTGTTCTTCATGATCACCCCTTTGATGTCCAATTTTGGTGAAGTTGGTTGGGTCTCCATGTCGAGATGTTTATTTCATCTCCATTTTTGTTTTGTCTGTTTCATCAGCATAAACATAAGCATGGCATAAAGCATACGCATAGCATCTGTGCATTTTTGCTATCTCTGGTTGTTACCTATTCCTGTTTCACTTTGGTTCCCTCCTCAGTGATTGGGTGTGTTGTCCCTCTCCAATAGAGTTGTCAGCCCTTAAGCATAAAATGTCCTTCCTTTTTTCAATTCCCCACAGAGTTTAATCCTCGTGGATGATGGTTGCTTCAGTTATTTTTCCCCATGATTGGATAAGATGGGTCCCCATTCAAGTTCATTTCTCAATGGTTGGAGTTTGTTTGACAGTTTCTTTCTAGCTTGATCCTAGATTGAACTTCGGTCTCTGTCGGTCGCCGAACCTACCTAGACGTGCATTTATTTTGCACTATCTATCAAGAAGAACATCTTACATGGCAATACAGATAAGGGGAAATCTTTGACAAGAACCTTATCATCTTAGCGATAAATGGCAGTCTCTTCGGAGAAGTTTAATCGTCTTCAGTGGTGAGTGGCAATCTCTTGGGAGAAGCTTAACCTTCATCAACGATATATGGAAGTCTCTTCGAAGAAGCTTAATCGTTTTCAGCGATAAATGGCAGTCTCTTCGGAGAAGTTTAATCGTCTTCAGTGGTGAGTGGCAATCTCTTGGGAGAAGCTTAACCTTCATCAACGATAAATGGTAGTCTCTTCGGAGAAGTTTAATCGTCTTCAGTGGTGAGTGGCAATCTCTTGGGAGAAGCTTAACCTTCATCAACAATAAATGGCAGTCTCTTCGGAGAAGTTTAATCGTCTTCAGTGGTGAGTGGCAATCACTTGGGAGAAGCTTAACCTTCATCAATGATAAATGGCAGTCTCTTCGGAGAAGTTTAATCGTCTTCAGTGGTGAGTGGCAATCTCTTGGGAGAAGCTTAACCTTCATCAACGATAAATGGCAGTCTCTTCGGAGAAGTTTAATCGTCTTTAGTGGTGAGTGGCATTTTCTTGGGAGAAGCTTAACCTTCATCAACGATAAATGGCAGTCTCTTCAGAGAAGTTTAATCGTTTTCAGGGATAAACGACAGTCTCTTCGGAGAAGTTTAATCGTCTTCAGTGGTGAGTGGAAATCTCTTGGGAGAAGCTTAACCTTCATCAACGATAAATGGCAGTCTCTTCGGAGAAGTTTAATCGTCTTCAGTGGTGAGTGGCATTCTCTTGGGAGAAGCTTAACCTTAACCAACGATAAATGGCAGTCTCTTCGGAGAAGTTTAATCGTTTTCAGGGATAAACGACAGTCTCTTCGGAGAAGTTTAATCGTCTTCAGTGGTGAGTGGCAATCTCTTGGGAGAAGCTTAACCTTCATCAACGATAAATTTCCGTCTCTTCGGAGAAGTTTAATCGTATTCAGTGATAAATGGCAGTCACATTTGAGAAGTTTATCTTAAGGATATCGACGCACGATTGTGACCAGCATTGTTTGAAAATCCAGCGGATACTGACATAAGTAACTTGATGGTGACCAATCATATTTCAAGTAAGGCCCGTTGGTAACTGGCATTATGAAAATCAATGGACAACAAATACTGACAATTTGGTTGTGTATCATTCCAAACTAAGTCACGATGGTTGCCATCCCAAGCTCAGGTTGTGTACCTTTGGAGATGTATTGTTTGATCCCAAGCTCAGGTTTCGTACCTTTGGAGATGTATTGTTTAATTCCAAGCACAGGTTTTGTACCTTTGAAAGAGGTTTGTTTCTATCCCGAGCACAGGTTGTGTACCTTTGGAGATAGATTGTTTGATCCCAAGATCAGGTTTCGTACCTTTGGAAGATGTTTGTTGCCATTCCAAGCACAGGTTTTGTACCTTTGGAAGATGTTTGTTGCCATCCCGAGCACAGGTCGTGTACCTTTGGAGATGTATACTTTGGATTCCGAGTTCAGAAATTCCCAGAAGCTAAAGTGGTTACATTTGCATGAGTATTCTATATCCTAATGTATTGAGGATGTATTTTGATCCTAAAGCAGTGAGGGTCTTCGTCCAATCCTAATGTGTTGAGGGTTGTGTCTCTACTGTGTCCTAATGTATTGAGGGTATTAGTTTTTGTTCCTAAGGTATTGAGGGATATATTTGTGCTTCCTGGTCGTCACCAACGATTTTACAAACCTGGTTGTCACTGATCCTGTTATAAAGCCAACCAATCGTTATTGGATTCCTTTTGATTCGGTTTTCACCAATCTTTGCTAAAAATCTAGTGGTTACTAGTATTTGCCTCTTAAAACCAATGGTCATTGGTGCTTGGGTGGGTCGTCACCAAAATTCTGTAGAAGTCCAATAAGTCATTGGCATCGCCTGGATCCAATTGTTATTGATGCCTTTGGATTCGGTTATTACCAGTCTTCTTGAATCTAGTGGTTACTAGTATTACCTTCAGATCCAATTGTTATTGGTACCTCTTGATTCAGTTATTACCAATCTTTCTAAGTCTAGTGGTCACTAGCCTTGTTTGTAAAATCTAGTTTTCACTAGCAGTATCCAGTACCAGTTGTTATTGGTATACCCCTGGTTTGGTCGTCACCAGTTGGCCTAAGTCCAATAGTTATTGGCATCGCTTAAATCAGATTGTTATCACCACTTTGGTCTGGTCGTTGCCAAACTCTTTAAAAATTCAATGGTCATTGGTCTCCTTGGCCTCGGTCGTTACCAATTTCTCCGGTAAAGTCTAGTGGTTACTAGCATCATCCAGAACCAATTGTTATTGGTATATCCTGATTTGGTCATCACCAGTCCCTTCTAAGTCCAGTAGTTACCGGCATTGCTTGAAAACTAATCGTTATTAGTGCCAAAAGTTGATTGTTCCCAACTTCCCCAGCCGAAGTCCTGTGTTTTATCAATATTGTTTGGAAATTCCCATTTGAAATTGGAACTTCGATTTGGTTGTCACCATATCCCCAGGAAGTCCAATGGTATTTAACACTTTTTGGAAGCCGAACTGTGGATTGGTCATCACCATCCTCCCCGGTAAGTCTAGTGGAAACTAGCACTGTTTGAAGCTATTTGTTATTCTGGTCGTCACCAGTCTCCCCAGTTGAAGCTTTTTTCTTTTCTTGTCGAGTCTCGAAGAACTAGTGGATACTAGTTTCCCCGACACGTCTGGTCTTGTTTCTAACCTTTTCTTGAAGATCCCGTTTGAACTCTTCGTCATAGGAAATTTTCTCATCTGGTCATCCCCAATGAGATTCGTGTCTTCGTTCCGTCTTTTCCCCAGTAAAGCTTTGCTTCCCCATTGAATTTGTTCTCCAGCAAAGTTCTCTCCAGTGGGTCCCTTCCCCAGTGTGGTTTGCATTTCTTTTCTTTCGTTTCCCCAGTGAAGAATTGTTATCTTCCCCGGTGGGCTTCCTCGTCTGGTTATCCCCAGTGAGGTTCGTATCTCCTTTCCCCAACGAAGATGTGTCTTCCCTGGTGGAATTTGTGTCCCCTACCTGAAAGATTTCCTTGAACAAGCATCTTTAGTCATGTCTGAACTATCTTGCTTACTTCGCTTGGAATCTAGTGTGTTGGGTCCGCGTGGGTGGTTACTCGTCATTTTGCCGTTTTTTTATCTTTGCTCGTGTGTCTGCATTTGTCTTGCATTCAAGCATCATATAACATTATTTATATTCATGGAATATTTTCATTCGTCCTTTTGCATACCATCGGATCTAAGGGATAAAATTTCTGGTTTGCTATATTTAAATACCTTTCACTACGATTGTATGAGGAATGTCATCTCTCATTGCCATCTAGTGAAGATATTTAAATAGGGGCAACTGTTGCACCCCAAATTTTGACCCCTTAGATCCTCATCATCATTTTAGGATCATATTTATTTGATTAACTAACCTTAACCCATTTCAAGTCTATCTTTGTCAAGATGCAGATGAATCAGGGTTCCGTACCGTCAAAATCGAGGCTTCGATGGTTTGATCAATCAATGTTTTGGATTGATTCAACTTCAAACAAGATCAAGGATACTACATTGGGTCAAGTATGAATTCAATTTGAGGTGGTCATTGTTGCACTCCAAAATTTGACCAACATCTCTTTACCTAGCTTATGGTTCATCTCATCCACATTAGCATTATCACTTGCAGTTCATTGATATGTATGCAGGAGATTAAGAGGTGATTACCAATCAAGAGCACCACAAGAGTTAGAAGCTATCCAAGAAGGTTATTCAAGTGTTCAAGGGTTGATATCCTTGTCAGAGAAGTTAGAAGATCCTCAGAGAGAATGGTTGAAACCAAGGTGGTGTGCCTCCTAACTTGAGAATTATGGAAGACCTCAGATGATTCTGAAGCCATGAAGAAGGACTTGAGGTATTGAGAGAGCTCATTAGAATGTTTGAAGATCACTTTGAAGCCTAGATAGGTCATTGTGCAAGATTAAGAAGCCTCAGCCATGAGTGGTGTAATTAGGGTTAGACTGGGTCAACCCTAGGTCAACTGATAATTTGAAGAAGGTTGAGACCTAATTCAAGAGCCATGTGATCATGGATTGATACATTGAGATGTTATAAGTATTATTCCAAGATCAACTCATCATGATTGAATAGTTTGAGAAGTTTCAAGCTAGGGTTTGTAAGGCTTGACAGTGTAAAATCCCCTAGTTTGATCCCTATCTTCAAGGCAGTTTAGCTCAAGATGTGATTGTCATCTTATCTTACACCCAACATGAATGTTGTAGATATTGTTCTTAGCTTTAATTTTAGTACTAGAAGTCCTTGATAGGATTTGTAGAGCTCAAGTTATGACTTTGACAAGTTACAGGTCATCTGAGGTATGTGAATCTGGGGCCTTGAAAGTCACCCAACTTGCATCCAACGTTTTCCCAAGAAGGATGATTCCTATGAACTTTTGGTCAACATGAATGTTGTTCCTTATCTTCTTAGCTTTCTAGAGAGTACTATAAGTCCTTGAAAGGATTTGTAGAACTCAAGTTATGGCTTTGACAAGTCAAGGGCATTTTGGTCATTTGGAGATTATAGGTCATTTCAAGCATAAGACCATAACTCCTATTTCCAAGCTTCAAATGGAAAAATCTTCAACATCAAACTTGCTTAAAATGATGTTTTAAGGCTATTAAGGAGGTCATGGGATGTTGAAAAGGCTTTTAGCTCAAAGTGATAAAAATGACCTAAAATGGAGGCATAAGTTAAATAAGTCAAAGTTGGAAATTGAAATTTCCAAGTTACACATCCAAACCATGGCATGTAATAGGTCATTTTGACTCCGAAGAACATTTTAGAAACAATGGTTCAGCCACATTTTTGATTTGAGGATTAGATCATGGACTTGCTTTGGAAAATGGCTGCTTGCATATTAAGGAACAAATGAAAAACACAAGGAAAGGCAATGTACAAGCTAGCTAAGTATCTTAACACATCATACATCTCACCTAAGGAGAATTTCAAGCAAGAACAAGTTGATGCAAGAGGCATGGCATGAGATGATACATGAGATGGATGGAAATCAAAAACTCATGGCATGAGAATCCCAATTTCTCATTGGATGATTCCAGAAGGTTCTAGATGAGTCTGAACCATCCTATATAGTGTTTAGAACTTGCTCAGATGCAAGGTTGGTGAGAGAATAGAGAGAAGAGTGAGATAGCCATTTCAATTGCTTCCATTGCAAGTTGAAATCAAATTCCACATCCCACACAATTTCCATTGCTTCTTTCAATCCAAACACATTCCATTGATCACACTGAATGTGTGCATACCAATTTGAGGGCAAGATCTTGAAGAAATGAGGAGATAGCTTTTGGATTTCGAAGGTTGCAAGTCACCATCGAATTCTGAGATTCAAGCATCCTCCATCAAAATTTTTGCAAACAGTAGCAAGATCATCAATCAAGGAAGGTTTCTGAAGAGTTTGAGAGGTTGAAGTGGAGCTTTGACCTATCTGATATTCAAGATTTACCAGGTTTGCAACTTTCTTTCTACACCATAATTTAAGCATAATTAGGTATAATTGTTAGGTTAGAATGGTTAGAGACAAGTAGGAGATGGATTCTGGGAAGTTTGAGAGCAATTGGTGAAGTTTGAGTTGATGACACCATTTTTGTTTTGATCAAGAACACGAGATATAGTGAGCTATAGCATGAGTTTGATATCAAGATTTAACCAGTGTGAAGTGGTGATCATTCTGGGGTAATCAATTTCAAGAATCATCAAAGTTGAAGTTTGAGTTTATTTTTGATCTTGGATCGGGTTTGGAGATTTAGGGCATTTCAATTGATTTTAAGGCCATGGTTATGATCAGCATGGAATTTAGAGTAGATTAGGGTTTTGAATCGTGGCTTTTGGTTGAATTTGGATGGAGTTCGAATTGGGGTTTTGAGCTCTGCAACTATGGAGCTTTCCCTCCATTTCCATGGCTGGAGGAAGAAGACAATGCCATAGCCGTTGGATGAGGCGAGACTCATTGACTGGGACTTGGATCGTGTGGCTGAGATTCAATTTCGCGTGTGAAGAGAAGTCTGAAGACATAACCAAAACGAAGCGTTTCATTAATTGGGATATTGGGCTCAATTGATAACCACACCCCCTTTCATGGCCCATTTGCATATTGAACTGATTTTTGTTGCTCTTTGCACCGTGTTCTTTTCTTTTTCTTTGTGTTTTTTATTTGATTTTCTGATTAAATAATTGGGCCCAACGCTTATGTTGTTTGCACCCCCATTTTGAGCCCAGTCATGAATTGAACTGAACATAATTGCTATCTGCACCAATGTTTTCATATTTTAATTTCTTTTTCTCCATTTTATTTTAATCTTTGAAAAATCATAATAAATAGAAAAATGATGATTTTTGTATGGGGATTTTTTCTCCTATTTCATGTTAATGTCTAGAAAATTATGAAATCAAAATATTTGCATCTCATGCAATTTTAATATTTTTTGTATATTTTCTCTTTTAATAGCTTTTTAATTCATTTAATGTTGATGCATAGACTTGTAGAATTTTTTTTAGCTAGTTCCCTTTGAATTTTTAGGCCATTCTTTTTAGGATAGTTAGGTTAAGGCTTTAGCTCCTCTCTGGATTTATTCGATAATTTTGTGATGAAGTTTTGATTGTTTTTGATTAGATGACTTTAGGTTGTATAGAATTAGGTCAATCCTTAACATAGGTCCACAATAACACTAGAATTTTGGGTTTCTAGGTCAAGTTAGATATTGGGACATATAGGGTATTAAGGGTAGGTATATAGGATCCCCTAGAAATTATATTAGGTTTTAATATAATATTATACTATTTTTAATTGATTTTTGTAGTTGATTGTTGTTTGTGTTGCCCTTGTGGGCTTGTATTTTGTTTTGCCTTGCTTTGTGGGTTTTTGCTTGGCTTGGTGGGCTTGGTCTTGCTTTGAGGAGTATGGAGGGACATAGTAGAAGACTTGAAGATTGAAGAAGGAGCTTGAGAGCTTGAAGGCTTGTTTGTTTTGTTGTTGTTTTAGGGTTAGGAATTAAGTAGAGCATAGACCTAGTTAATTTCTTTCTTAAACATGGATGGTATCCTTCACCTCCATTCTTCCCCATGATTCAAGGTCCTTCCATGGTATTCACCTCCCTCCTTTGGAGGGATAAGTGATGGTGCCTAGGAAATAGAACTTTTGAGGAAACCATTCTTTGGTGGTCAATAAGCAATTCAATATCCTAGCTTATCCAGTTAAGTAATTTCCTCTGGTTTGAATATCTTGAGAGATGTTAGACTTGAGTGTGAAGATGAAGACATCATTGAAGAGTGTGGAAGAGGATGATTCCCTGAGCATTGCCATTGTAGCTGAAGCTTGAAGAGCAAGAAGGGCAAGTTGAGACTTGAAGATCCAGTAAAGATTGAAAGGAGAGCTGAGGCTCAAAGATTGAAGGATGAAGTTGACATTTCTAGATGATTGAAGATTACTCTGAAGAGCTGGGGCTTGAGGAATAAAGGAATCAAGTTGATACTTGTGGTTAAGAGTGAAGCCTGAAGGTGGAACTGATTAAGGAGCTGAAGCTTGAAGAAGAAGATAAGTTGAAACTTATGTGGAAGGGCTGAACCTGGAGAAGCAAATTGGTATTTGTCAAGAGTGATTGAAGTCTGAAGACTGAGTTGTTGTCAGAAGAGCTGAAGCTTGAGAGAGAGGATTTGATCTGCTTTCTTCTTTGCTTCTTTTCTGTATTGATGTGCCTTGTTTGACTTGCTTGATGCATTAGAATAAGTTCATATCTAGACTAGCTTTAATCTAGGAGCATGATTGCACTAGAGGTTGAGTTGATCCCTCTACTTGTATTGTTACTATATGGCTTTGCTTGCGGGTATTCGGTAGAGCCCTGCTCCCTTGCCCATGTGGTTTGTTTTGCTTGATAGCACGATTTCATTTTCTCCTGTATGATTGCAGTTTACTGTATTTTGCTTGATAGCATGTTATTTTCCTCAGTACGATTACTGTTATTCATTATGGCTTGAGGTTGAGATGAGCATGTGGAGGCTGATACCCCACACACATTTCCTCCCTCACTTGCATTGCATGCACTTTACTGTATTACCGTTTACTGTTTAAGCTGATGCTTTATCTGTCTGTGTATCATTGACATGATCCCTTAGGACTCTCACCTCCTTTGATAAGGAAGTGATGATAGAACTTTAGGTTGAAACCTATGCATGATAACTTGATGGAGTTCCCTGTTTCAAACCTCAACCATAGGATGAATCCTTGGCATGCCAATAGTAGGACTTGATAGTTTCCCCGTAGGTGAGCCTGTTCTCTTCTCATCTCAAAATAGTTTAAGATACAGTAATCATGAATGATTTCTTTCGTACGTTACGAGCCTTAAGCTATCTGAGAAAGGATTGTTGGAGAGCTTCTTTTCAACAGTCTGGATGTTTAGTATGGTACCCTTTGGGTGACATACGACACATTCACTCTCAGGTCATAGTCTTTAGTGCGATTGAAATTGCAAACACAATCAAAAAACACTTCTTTCGTAAAAGACAGAAAACAAAATTCAAACCTTTTTGCCCTGTGGGCCCATAAGTCAAAGGAAAACTTTTCTGAAGAAAAGAGTGTCGTTAAACTTCAGTTCTAACACAAACAGGCTTTGTCCCTAACTGCTGGAACTGCTGTTTAACCCTACTCGATAAAATAGATGAATCTGAATCCCCATAATGCGTAGTGTCCCGAACTACGTAAGCTCTGATCTCTCATACCTGTTGAGAGTACGTAGGCTCAATACTGATGTATTGGCGAGCTACCTTCCCCGTAACCCGTCGTAGGTCGAACTACGTTGACTCTGATTTCTCATTCTCTGATGTGAATACGTAGGCATAAAGTGCGACGCTTTGCCGAGTCATTTTCTTTTCTGTTTAAGCCAGCCTTGATAGGTAGATAGATAAACCAACTCGTCCAGTAAACACAACAAGCGTCGATCCCGTCGAGTACGACGGACGTGAGGGGTGCTAATACCTTCCCATTGCGTAACCGACTCCCGAACCCAGACAACGGTTGCGACGACCTTGTCTTACCCTTTTTCGTCAGGTTTTTCCGATCGTTTCCTTTCCCGCTCCGAGGGATAAATAACGATAGGTGGCGACTCTTCTGTCATGCCGGCACCTTATTTTCGCGAAAGCGACAGTCACCCGGGAATTGAGAACAGTGCAGTTCAAGATACCCGATTAGGGTTTTCGATTAGGAAAAGTCAACTATAGTTTGACTTTTGATTTAAAAGGTGTTTCAATGGTGGGACCAAGGTCCATTAAGATCCTATGGCTTAGTAAAGTCCATCCAAAGAGTTTCAAGTCCTCAGAATGTCCGGATCATCGACAGTCGATTCGTTAGTCACCGATTTATCGAATGGTTGACCGAAAAGTCAACTCTTTAACAATAAGGAATTTGACTTCAAGATGTGAATCACAAATGTTCCTTATGTCATATTACACCACCCCATAAAATTTCATGACCATTGGATCAAGTGTTAAGAAGTAATTGCAAAAATCGGGAATTAGGGTTTCGAAAGGGGCAAGACCATAACTCCTCAACCACACATCCAAATGAAGTGGTTCAAAGCTCATTGGAAATCTCTTGACAAATCCTACAAAAGCCTCAAAGTGGTACATGATTATTGCACCCCAAAATTTGACCAACATTTCCAGAGGTATGAGTACCAATCAAGACTATGAAGCTAGCCAAGAAGGTTATCCAAGGGATTAAGGGTTGACATCCTTGTCAGAGAAGCGAGAAGATCCTCAGAAAGATTGGTTGAAACCAAGGTTGTGTGCCTCCTAACTTGAGAGTTGTGGGAGCTCCTCAGATGATTCTGAAGCTGAGGATGGACTTGAAGCTTTGAAAGAGCTTATGAGATGTCTTGAAAGCCATCATGAAGCCTAGAGAGGTCATTGTACAAAAATAAGAAGACTCAGCCATGAGTAGTGTGGTTAGGGTTTGAGTGGGTCAACCCTAGGTCAACTGATGATTTGGAGAGGGTTGAGACCTAATCCAAGAGCCACGTAATCATGGATTTATGCATTGAGATTCTATAAGGATGATTCCAAGATCAACTCATCATGATTGAAGAGTTTGAAAAGTTTCAAGCTAGGGTTTCTAAGGTTTGACAGTGTAAAATCCCCTAGTTTGATCCCTATCTTCAAGGCAGTTTAGCTCAAGATGTGATTGTCATCTCATCTTATCCCCAACATGAATGTTGTAGGGCTTGCTCTTAGCTTTAATTTGAGTACTAGAAGTCCTTGATAGGATTTGTAGAGCTCAAGTTATGACGTTGACAAGTTACAGGTCATCTGGGGTATGTGAATCTGGGTCCTTGAAAGTCACCCAACTTGCATCCAACTTTTGCCCAAGAAGGATGATTCCTATGAACTTTTGGTCAACATGAATGTTGTTCCTCATCTTCCTATCTTTCTAGAGAGTACTAGAAGTCCTTGATAGGATTTGTAGAACTCAAGTTATGGCTTTGACAAGTCAAGGGCATTTTGGTCATTCGGAGATTATAGGTCATTTCAAGCATAAGGCCATATCTCCTATTTCCAAGCTTCAAATGGAAAAATCTTCAACATAAAACTTGCTTAGAATGATATTTTAAGGCTATTAGGGAGGTCATGAGATGTTGAAAAGCTTGTAGCAAAAAGTGATAAAAAATGGCCTAAAATGGAGGCATAAGTTAAATAAGTTGAAGTTGGAAATTTGAAATTTCCAAGTTGCACATCCAAACCATGGCATATGATAGGTCATTTTGACTCCAAAGAACATTTTAGACACAATGGTTCAGCCACAATTTTGATTTGAGGATTGGATCATGGGGTTGCTTTGGAAAATGGTTACTTGCATATTAAGGAGCAAATGCAAAACTCAAGGAAACTCAATGTACAAGCTTGCTAAGTGTCTTAACATGTCATATATCTCATTTAAGGAGAATTTCAGGTCAAGGCAAGTTGCTGCAAGGGCTATGGAATGAGATGATACATGAGATGGATGAATTCATAAACTCATGAGATGAGAATTCCAATTTCTCATTGGATGGTTCCAGATGGTTCTAGATGAGTCTAAACCATTCTATATAATGTTTAGAACTTGCTCAGATGCAAGGTTGGTGAGAGATTTGAGAGAAGAGAGAGATAGCCATTTCACTTGCTTCCATTGCAAGTTGAAATCAAATTCCACATTCTGATCCATTTCCATTCCTTCTTTCAATGCAAACATATTCCATTGATCATACTGAAGCTGTGCAGACCAAATTGGAGGCAAAACCATGGAGAATTGAAGAGATAGCACTTGGATTTTGAAGGTTGCAAGTCAATATCGGGTTTGGAGATTCAAGTTTTCTTGGCCCAATCTTTTGCAAACAGTAGCAAGATCATCATTCAAGGATTGATTCTGAAGAGTTTGAGAGCTTGAAGTGAAGGTTTACCCCATCTGTTAATCAAGATTCAACAGGTTAGTAACTTTTCTTCTACACCATGATTTAAGCATAATTAGGCAGAATTGTTAGGTTAGAACGGTTAGAGACCAATAGGAGATGGATTCTGGGAAGTTTGGGATCAATTGTTGAGGTTTCAGTTGGTGTCACCATTTTTGTTTGGACCAAGAACTCAAGATATAGTGAGTTATAGCATGAATTTGATATCAAGAATTAACCAGTGTGAGATGGTGATCATTCTGAGGTAATTAATTTCAAGAATTGTGGAAGTTGATGTCTGAGCTTATTTTTGACCTTGGATCGGGTTTGAAGATTTAGGATGATTCAATTGATTTCAAGGCCATGGCTGTGATCAGCATGAAATTCTGGATGGATTAGGGTTTTGAATCTTAATTTTTCATGGAGAATTGAGGTGATACGAGTGTGGTGAAGATGGAACTTGAAGCTCTGCTTCCATGGATTCTTCAGTTTGAACCCTAGCTGGAGGAAGAAGATGATGAGATGGCCGTTTGATCATGCGTGGACCTTTGACTGAGTGGAGATCCCACGGATGAGATTCAATTTCATTTGGAGAGAGAAATTCTGAAGACATGATGAAACGCGTCGTTTCATTAAAAGGGAGATTGGGCTCAATTGATATCCCCACCCCCTTTCATGGCCCATGATTGTTTTGAACTATATTTCTTTACTCTTTGCACCGTATGTTTTTCTTTTTCTTTATAATTTCTGAAATGATTTTCTGATGGAAACTGGGCCTAGCGCGCCTTACTAATTGTACCCCCATTTTGAGTCCATATGGAAAACGAACTGTCTGGCATTCCTATTCACACCAAACATTTCATATTTTAATTTATTTTTCTCCATTTTTCATTAAACTTTGAAAAATCATAATAATAGAAAAATGATGATTTTTGCTTGGGGATTTTCTCTCCCATTTCATGATAATGTCTAGAAAATTATAAAATAAAAATATTTGCATTTCATGCAATTTTAATATTTTTTGTGTATTTTCTCTTTTAATAGCATTTTAATTCCTTTTATGTTGATGCATGGATTTGTAGAATTTTGTTTAGATAGTCCCCTTTGAATTTTTAGGCCATTCTTTTTAGAATAGTTAGATTAGGACTGTAGCTCCCCTCTGGATTTATTCCATAATTTTGTGATTAATTTTTTATTAGTTTTGGTTAGATGACTTTAGGTTGTACAGAATTAGGTCAATCCTTAACATAGGTCCACAATAACACTAGAATTTTGGGTTTCTAGGTCAAGTTAGATATTGGGACATATAAGGGTATTAAGGGTAGGTATATAGGATCCTGTAGAAATTATATTAGGTTTTAATATGATAGTATACTATTTTCAATTGATTTTTGTAATTGATGGTTGTTTGTGTTGCCCTTGGGGGCTTGTATTTTGTTTGCTTTGCTTTGTGGGCTTGGTGGGCTTGATTTTGCTCTGAGGAGCATGGAGGAGCATAGTAGAAGACTTGAGGTTGATTGAGGAGCTTGAGAAGCTTGAGGCCTTGTTTGTTTTGTTGTTGTTTTAGGGTTAGGAATTAGGAAGAGTTTAGACCTAATTAAGTTCTTTCTTAAACATGGATGGTATCTTTCACCTCCATTCCTCCCCATGATTCAAGGTCCTTCCATGGTATTCACCTCCCTCCTTTGGAGGGATAAGTGATGGTACCTAGGAGGTAGAACCTTTGAGGGAACCATTCCTTTGATGTTAAACCCTTATAGGTCACCTTTGGTGGTCAATAAGCAGTTTAATATCCCCAGCTTATCCAGTTAAGTGATTTCCTCTGGTTTGAGTATATTGAGAGATGTTGAGCTTGAGTTTGAAGATGAAGACTTCATTTAAGGGTATGGAAGAGGATGATTCCTTGAGCATATCCATTTCAGCTGAAGCTTGAAGAGCATGAAGATCAAGTCGATACTTGAAGACCCAATGAAGATCCAGTGAAGACTGAAGGATGAAGTTGACACTTCTAAGCAATTGAGATTGACTGAAGAGCTGAAGCTTGAAGATCAAAGGGGTGAGTTGATACTTACTTTGAAGCTTGGAGATCCTGAAGGAATCAAGTTGATATTTGTGGTGAAGCCTGAAGGTGGAATTGATTAAGGAGCTGAAGCTTGAAGAAGAAGATAAGTTGAAACTTATGTGGAAGGGTTGAAACCTGGAGAAGCAAATTGATATTTGTCAAGAGTGATTAAAGTCTGAAGACTGAGTTGCTGTTAGAAGAGCTGAGGCAAGGAGTTGAGAGAGAGGAGTTGATCTGCTTTCTTGTCTGTCTTTCTGTATTGATGTGCCTTGTTTGACTTGCTTGATGCATTAGAATAAGTCCATATCTAGAATAGCTTTAATCTAGGAGCATGATTGCACTAGAGGTTGAGTTGCTCCCTCTGCTTGTACTGTTACTGTATGGCTTTGCTTGCAGGTATTCGGTAGAGCCCTGCTCCCTTGCCCATGTGGTTTGTTTTGCTTGATAGCATTTTATTTTTACTGTATGATTGCAGTTGACTGTATTTTGCTTGATAGCATGTTATCTTTTCAGTATGATTACTGTTGTTCATTCTGGCTTGAGGTTGAGATGAGCTTGTGGAGGCTGATGCCCCACACACATTTCCTCCCTCACTTGCATTGCATGCATTTTACCGTACTACTGTTTACTGTTTAAGTTGATGCTTTATCTGTTTCTGTGTATCATTGACATGATCCCTTAGGACCCTCATTTCCTTTGATAAGGAAGTGGTGATAGAACTTTAGGTTGAAACCTATGCATGATAACTTCTAGGAGTTCCCTGTTCCAAACCTCAACCATAGGATGAATCCTTGGCATGACAACAGTAGGACTTGATAGTCTCCCTCCTAGTTGAGCCTGTTCTCTTCTCATCTCAAAACAGTTTAAGATACAGTAATCATGAATGATTTCTTTCGTACGTCACGAGCCTTAAGCTACCTGAGAAAGGATTGTGGGAGAGTTTCTTTTCCACAGTCTGGACGTTTAGTATGGTACCCTTTGGGTGACATGCGACGCATTCACTCTCAGGTCATAGTCTTTAGTGCGATTGAAATTGCAAACACAATAAAAGACACTTCTTCCGTAAAAGACAGAAAATAATCCATATTATCCCGAACTACGTAAGCTCTGATCTCTCATACCTGTTGAGAGTATGTAGGCACAATACTGATGTATTGGCAAGCCACCTTCCCCATAACCGGTCGTAGGTCGAACTATGTTGACTCTGATTTCTCGTTCTCTGATGAGAATACGTACGCATAAAGTGCGACGCTTTGCCGAGTCATTTTCTTTTCTTTTTAAGCCAGCCTTAATAGGTAGATAGATAAACCAACCCGTCCAGTAAACACAACAAGCGTGGATCCCGTCGAGTACGACGGACGTGAGGGGTGCTAATACCTTCCCCTTGCGTAACCGACTCCCGAACCCAGACAACGGTTGCGACGACCTTGTCTTACCCTTCTTCTTCAGGTTTTTTCCGATCGTTTCCTTTCCCGATCCGAGGGATAAATAACGAAAGGTGGCGACTCTTCTGTTGTGCCGGCACCTTATTTTCGCGAAAGCGACAATGATCAAAAACTGCATAGATTTGGAGTTATGACAAGATTCATTTTAAGAAGGGAAATAACTTCAAAAAATTCTAAGTTATTTAGCCTTTTTAAGTGATTTTTTCAGCAACTTGGAAGGGTTTTTCAACCTAGTTCCATCTAGAATTTGGAAATCACCAAAACATGAAAGTTATAGAGCTACTTAATGGATTTCTAAATTATGGTAGAACTCCTCAATAGCATGTGTGAGCAGGAAGTTATGGATCATGGAAGTTGGGGCTTCCAACACTTGAAACCACTATGTCAAACTTTTCAAAAGTCTCCTTCTGAAGCTTTGGACAGTCACTTTTGTAGTGCCCAGGTTCCTTGCATTCATAGCAAACAACCTCTCTTTTTCCAGATCGTCTGTGCCCAGAAGATTCTTTGTGTTGATTTGATTTTCTAAAGTTCTTAAACTTCCTTTGCTTATTCTTCCAGATTTTATTGATTCTTCTGGATAGCAAGGATAGTTCTTCTTCATCTTCAGAAGCAGACTCTTCAGAGCTTTCTTTTAATACCTGCAATGCTTTAACAACTTTATTAGATTTTAATGCAATTGACTTACTTTTCTTTAGAGGCTCATCTTCCTCTAGTTCAATCTCATGACTCCTTAGTGAACTGATTAGTTCCTCCAACGTAATCTTGTTCAGATCCTTTGCCAGCTTTAGAGCAGTGACCATGGGTCTTTATCTGGTTGGCAAGCTTCTGATTATTTTCTTGACATGATCTGCTGTAGAGTAACCCTTGTCCAGAACCTTTAAGCCAGTAGTGAGAATCTGGAATCTGGAAAACATTTCTTCAATAGATTCGGATTCTTCCATCTTGAAAGCTTCATACTTCTGGATCAGCGCCAGAGCCTTGGTTTCTTTGACTTGAGAGTTCCCTTCATGAGTCATCTTCAGGGATTCAGATATATCAAAGGCAGTTTCTTTGTTGGTTATTTTCTCATACTCAGTATGAGATATAGCGTTTAGCAATATAGTTCTAGCCTTGTGGTGATTTCTGAATTCCTTCTTTTGCTCCTCAGTCATTGATTTTCTGTCAACTTTCTTTCCATTCCCATAAGTGGGATGAACATATCCATCAATGACTAAGTCCCAAAGATCAGCATCAAATCATAGAAAGAAACTTTCCAGTCTATCTTTCCAATAATCAAACTTCTCTCCATCAAACATGGGAGGTTTTGTGCTGACTCTTTCTTCATATTTATTGTTGTTGGGTGTTTGAGTTTCAGCATGCATAATGAATATCAACCAAGGGTATCAAGAGTTTTTCCCACTGGATCTTATCTGGTCACGGTTAAGTGATAACACAAACAGAACCGGAGCTCTGATGCCAACTGAAGGTGAGAAAAACACTTAGAAGGGGGGGTTGAATAAGAGTTTTAAGAAATATGGCAATAAAAACAAATCAAGATTTTTATCCTGGTTCGTTGAACTCAACTACTCCAGTCCACCTTATCAAAGATGATTTGTCTTTCTCTGCAAGGACTTAATCCACTATTGATCAACTGATTACAATAGAAAGCACTAAGAACAACTGTCTTAGTCTTCTCAAGAACTACTGACCACACCTTGGTCTTCTTAAGGAACTTCTTACAATTTAGTGTAAACTAACAAGTGTTTGAATGCTTCTAATAAGCTGTATCACAACTGTGATGTTTACACTTAAGATTAAGTACAACAAAAACTATATGGTTTTATGAAAGATCAAATGAGTAAGATCTTGAGAGATTTTCTCTTTTATGAATCAAGCGTGTATTTCTATCTGAGTGATTTAGTAATGAGCCATAGATGAGTAGTGAATTAGCAACCTCAAAATGTTGAAGTAGTTCTCTTTTTATAGCTTTTTCAAATGCCTTGAGTGATGTGCAGCTGAATATAATATTTTGATTGTATGACTTTTCATCACCAAAAGTATGGGCAGAGATATGCTTTCTGCAGAAAGGTATGGTTGTGGAAGCCTTGGGATTTGCACCACGTCACTTCATTGGACAAATTATCCGTTGGTTACTTTGGAAGTAGCACCACGTCTAATCAAGTTTACAACTTTTTCAACAAGCTTCCTTCAAGATGAAGTTTTCACGATCTGCATTTTAGAACTTGTAGTAAGCTTAAAAAGTATGAAATGCTTTAAGATGATCAGAGCTTAAGATGAATGATAAGTCCAGAGTCTTGATAGATGATCAAATCTTTAATGTATCAGAGTTTCAGTCTTGATCAGAGTCTTCATCAGAGTATGCAACAGTATGTGCTTTGAGCGTGAATATTAATGATAAGAGCCTGGTTATAAAAGCCTCTGAGTTTGTAGTGAAAGAATTTCAGAGTCTGATAAGATTAGAGCTTTCAGCTTTTGTATACTTCTTTCAGTAAGACTTCAGATCATTCTGTAGCTTCTACTTCAGATCCTTCTGGCAGCGCTTCAGAATCTTCTGATAGTCTTGCATCTGATGCTTCATATCTTTGCATAGTTTCTTTGTACTTATTTGCTTCTTTTAAGAGTATTTAATTTTATACCTGAAACAATAATACTTGAACAAATTTTAGAGAGTATATTTGTTCATTACAAAATTCCATAAAAGTTATCATCAAAACATAGAGATATAAGAAACACCAATCTGTGTTCTAACAACTCCCCCTTTTTGATGATGACAAAACATAGGGAATTTTGTTCAATGAAAAGAAATAAAATAAATAAATCCACCTAAGATTAAGAATCTCCCCCTGAAATGAATACTCTCATTTTGCTTGAGTATATTTCAGAACCTGGTAGGAATCCTTGATGAGAGAAAAACTCAGCATCAGCTTGGATGCTTTCCAGAATTTGTTTTCAAGGATCAGAGCCTGATTGGATAATTCTCAGGGTAACTTCAGATCCTTTTGTTAGATGAGATAATGAGATCTGAACGTCTTAAGATTCAATGTTAGATTAAAACAATGTCTGAATTTCATTTTTAGCATTTGCTTATGTTGAGCAATCAAATTCTCTTTCTCCCCCCTTTTGTCATAATAAAAAAGAACTTTAAAGACAGAAAAGCTAACAGAAGAAGAGAGAAAAAAATAACACACAAATGGAAGACAAAATAGTCAGATTTAATCAGATCAGAAAATCACAAAGCATAAGAAGTTCGTAGAGCAGATGATAAAAAAACAGAAAACACGTGCAAAAACGAGAATGCAAAGACATGAAAAAGAAAACTAGGGCTGGCGAGAAGCAATCAGTGTTACAAGATCCGTAATCTTAGCAGTGGACTCTTCTTGCTTGGCCATCCAAGTCTTGATTTCTTCAGTAGTCTGTTCCTGTTTTCTCATCCATGTTCTGATTTCCTTGACTTCTTGGACAACATCTGGAATCTCAGTCTTCATCTCAAATGCAGAAGGTTCAGAAGCAGATGCAGTTGCCATTGGATGATCAATCTCCATGTCAGATGCAGGAGTATCTTCTATCATTGCAGAATTTTCAGCAGGAGTATCTTCTAGAAGAAGCACTGGAGTTGTGATAATGTTCGACAGAGTTTGTCTGACCATTTCAGCAAACTTAGCCTTTGCATCATCAGCACAGAGTGATCTGAGGTCAGATGCAGCAGAGTTGAATTTTGATATGAATCTGTTCCAAGAAGCTTCAGATTCAACAGGATTCAAACTAGCCATGCATTCTCTCTCCACAGAAGCAATTCCTTTACGTAGTTCCTTCTTGAAATTCTTGAACAGAGTAGAAACATCTGATCTGGGTTTTGGGTTAAGAAAGTCTTCTATGGTGACTGGTTGTGATGGTTCAGGAGGTGTGTGAGTTTGTTCAGGAGGTGGAGAATCAGATGATGGACGTTCAGATGATTGGGGTATGGATGTTTGTGGTATGGTAAGTTGAGGAATGGAGGTGTTAGTATCAGATGGTGTTGATATAACAACATCAGATGAGGATGACATAAAATTTATGAAGTTGAATTTGAAGCGAAGAGGGTTTTCAAATGCAGGTAGATCAGATGATAGTGGTTTATAGGGATCAGGAATTTGTATGCTAGTTGGTGAGGGGACTTCAGATTCATCAGAATCAGATGATTCAGTTGAATGACATGAAGTTGAAGAGAGGGCATACAAAGTTGCAAGTGGTGATATATCCAGAATATTTTCAGATGGTTGTTGGACAGATGGTTGAGGATTTTTGATGGTTGGTTCTTGAGGTGGTTGAGTAGATGAGAGTGGTTCAGATTGTTTTTGTTGTTCTGATTGTGTTTGTTGTTCAGAGGATTGTTGTTTTTGTGATTGAGATGATGGTTGTTGTTGTGGTTCAGATTTTTTTGGTTGAGGAGGTTGATGTTCAGACAATTTCTGTTGAGGGGGTTTGGATGGTAGTTGAACAGAAGATGGTTGAGAAAGTTTGTTAGGAGATGAAATGGGTTCAGATGAATGAGGTACAAAGGATTTAGGTTCAGATGGTTTAATAGTAGATGGTGGAGGTGAAGGTGAGGATGAAGGTACATATGGTTTTGGATCAGATGTTAATACCTGGTGAATTGTTTCTCTGATTTCTTCCACAGTAGCTTCTGGAGGATTTTGCTTTTGCTTCTTGTCCTTTTCAGGCTTGTCACCAGCATCAGAGGCTTTCCTCTTAGGCTGTGCAAAAGATCCTTCCTCAGCCTTTCTTTTCCTGCGCCTTTCTCTCATAAGATTTGGCAATACTTCTCCTTCCTTCTGTACTATGTTAGCAGGCAGAGGAATACCATCTCTTAAACATTCAGCAATGAATGTCAGAATAATGTGCCTAGGTTCATCAGCACTGGACATAGGAAAATCTGCTAGAGGAATTCTCCTTCTGCTGACGTCTTCAGATTGAAACTTCTTGGGTTTTCCAGCAAGCTCTGAAATAACATTCATTCTCTTCAGAGTGTTCCCATTTATGACAGATCCTATAACATAGGATCGATCCTCTGTCACCCCAGCATCAAACAGATGTTTCACAAGACCATTCTCTGTTAGAATGTCTGATATCAGTCTTCCCATAGGGATCCAATTTCTGATTTTTCCAGCTTTAACCCTAACTTCTTATCTTGTTTCTTTGATATGGTTCAGAAGATGACTAAACAGAAGATAAGGTAAATCCACCTTCTTTCCTTTGCTCATACAGTACATGAAGTACATTTATTCTGAATTTACATAATCTGGTGAGTTAGAAGATTTCCAATGAAAGATTGAACTCATGAAGATCTTAGGCCAGATTCTGTAAATAGGTTTCAGATCTCTGACCTTGTTAGATGGTTCCCTAGAAACACAAAGTTCTTGAAAAATGTCAGCCAAATCCACACGATCAATAGCCATACTTGTGATTCCCCCGGTTTCTTTATACTCAAGTAGTTGTCTGATTAATTTTTCAGTAATGACAATTTCCTTTCCAAGAACAGATGGGTGAATAAACTTAGGGCATACTTTAGCGTGTATCCAGAATTCTTTTACCAAAGCTGGATAAACAGGACCCATCATCCTGTCAAAATACTTTTCCAAGTTCTGAGCTTTGATAGTTGAAAGGAGATCAAAACCATTTTCTTTGATGGATTCAAAATCCACAAAGTTCTCACACAGAACCTCAAGTTCTTTGATTGGAGTGAGAAGAGTTCTTACTAGTGCTTTGTACACAACAGCAGTTTGGGATGAACCAGCAGCATTAGGAGATGATGCAGCAACAGTTGAAGCTTTCATCTGAGCAGGTGTTGATGAAGGTGAAGCCATTGAAGTTCTTGAGATGCGTCTGGGTTTACAAGGATTTTTGGGTTTTGAAATAAGATGGAAACAATAGAGAAGGCAGAAATGCATATGAGAGATGATAAGTGTAAAGTGTGATTTGTGAAGAGTTGAGAGAATTTAGAAGAGAACATTTTTAGGGCATGCAAAAAGACACACATACTCAAGCGTGCACAAACATTGAATGAGGTGAACCATAATCAAATGAAGCAATTAATGCAAAGAATAAAATAATATCAAACATTTAAGATTCTGACAGAAGGGGGGAAATCAAGAGATTTTGGATGTTCAAAGCAATACCTCAAATGTCACTTAAGTATGGTGCACTCTATCTTTCCAGATTCTGAGATACACGTGTTTGCTTGCATGTGCCTCTGAAACTCTTTGAGAAATGACACGTTAGGAAACGTTCAAATCCTCTGAGCCTTGTTAGTTCAGATTTACACACAGAGAAATAAACACAGAATTCAACAAACAAAATACTTCAGAGTTTAGACATTTATCATCTGAACAAAATTTCATCTGATGAATATTCTATTCTGGACAGAAGTCCATACTGATATTTTTCAGAATAAATTTAAATCTATCTTCAACAAGGGGTTTTGTAAAGATATCAGCCCACTGATGATCTGTATCTACAAAGTTTAAATTGATAATTCCCTTCTGAACATAGTCTCTGATGAAATGATGTTTAATATCTATATGCTTAGCTTTAGAATGTCAAATGGGGTTTTTAGATAAGCATATGGCAGAAGTATTATCACAGAAGATAGAAATGTTACTCTCAAAGATCTGGTAATCTTCTAGTTGACTTTTCATCCAGAGCATCTGAGTGCTACATTCAGCAGCAGCAATATATTCTGCCTCTGTTGTTGAAAGCGCAATTGTGGGTTGCTTCTTGCTGAACCAAGAGATCAGATGACTTCCAAGAAATTAACAACTTCCAGAAGTACTTTTACGTTCTACTCTGTCTCCAGCATAGTCAGCATCACAAAATCCAACTAATTTATACTCATCAGATCTTTTGTAACACAGACCCACATTAGTAGTACCTTTCAAATACCTTAGAATCCTCTTAACAGCTATTAAGTGTGATTCTCTGGGATCTGATTGGAATCTAGCACACAGACATACACTGAATAAAATATCAGGTCTTAAAGCAGTCAAATATAAGAGAGATCCAATCCTACCTTTGTAAAGTTTTTGATCAACTTTCTTACTTACCTCTTCCTTACCAAGTGTTCTTGTAGGATGCATTAGAGTCTTAGCCAATTTGCTTTCATTCAGATTGAATTTCTTCAGAAGTTCTTTGACATACTTAGTCTGGTGAATATATGTGCATTCTGAAGTCTGATTTACTTGGATTCCCAGAAAGAATCTAAGTTCTCCCATCATGCTCATTTCAAATTCAGCCTGCATAGACAAAGCAAACTCCTTTCCCAGCATAATATTGGTAGATCCAAAAATAATATCATCCACATAAATTTGACAAACTAATAAATCTTTCTTAAATGTTTTACAGAAAAGAGTTGTGTCCACTTTGCCTCTGATAAAGTTCTTTTCCAGAAGAAAATTACTTAATCTTTCATACCAAGCTATGGGAGCTTGTTTCAAACCATAAAGAGATTTTTTGAGTTTGAAAACATGATCTGGAAATTTATTACTTTCAAAACCAGGAGGTTGATGGACATAAACTTCTTCTTTTATAATACCATTTAAGAAGGCACTCTTAACATCCATCTGGTATAGAGTGATGTTATGTTGTGCAGCAAATGAAATAAGAAGGCGTTTAGATTCGAACCTTGCCACTGGAGCATAAGTTTCAGTGTAATCAATACCTTCTTGTTGACTGTACCTTTGAGCTACCAGCCTTGCCTTGTTCCTAACAACTTCTCCTTGCTCATTTAATTTATTTCTGAATACCCACTTTGTTCCAATAATGTTGAAACCTTTTGGTCTAGGAACCAGATCCCACACATCATTTCTTGTAAATTGATTTAGCTCATCTTGCATTGCAAGTATCCAATCATTGTCACTCAGAGCCTCATCCAGAGATGTTGGTTCAATAATAGACACCAACCCAAGAAGTGATGTTCCAGATGATCTGATAAACGACCTTGTTCTTATAGGGTCATCTTTCTTTCCAATAATCAATTCTTCTGAATGAGAAGCCTTGATTCTGGATGATCCTTTAAATGTTGGTTCTTTAGAAATATTCATGTTATTCATCTGAGCAGCTAATGGAGTTGCATCTGGCGTAGCTTCTTCTTGAGATTTCTCTACCTCTGGTTTCTCAGATTCTATGAGAATAACTTCTCCATCTGCAGAGTTTTCAATCTGCTTTGGCTTTTGATTGCCAAGCTTATCATCAAATCTAACATGTATAGATTCCTCCACAATTTGCGTCTCAGTATTGTATACTTTGTAGCCTTTAGAGCATTCAGAATATCCAAGCATGAAACACTTTTGTGCTTTAGAATCAAACTTGTTAAGATTCTCTTTAGTGTTTAGTATAAAACAAATACATCCAAAAGGATGGAAATAATAAATGTTTGGCTTTCTATTCCTCCATAATTCATAAGGAGTCTTTTCCAGAAGAGGTCTAATTGACACTCTGTTCTGAATGTAACATGTTGTGTTAATTGCCTCTGCCCAAAAATGTTTTGCCAAGTTAGTCTCATTGATCATGGTTCTGGCCATCTCTTGCAAAGTTCTATTTTTCCTCTCTACAACTCCATTCTGTTGTGGAGTTCTAGTACAGGAGAAATCATGAGCAATGCCATTTTCATTAAAATATTTTTCAAAATGTTTGTTTTCAAATTCACCACCATGATCACTTCTGACTTTAATAATTTTGAGATCTTTTTCAGTTTGGACTTGTTTGCAGAAGTCAAAGAACACAGAGTGTGACTCATCCTTGTGTTTTAGGAATTTTACCCATGTCCATCTGCTGTAGTCATCAACAATGACTAATCCATACTTCTTGCCTCTGATGGATGCAGTTTTCACTGGTCCAAACAAATCAATGTGAAGTAACTCTTATGGTTTTGAAGTTGAAACAACACTTTTGGATTTAAAAGATGAATTTGAAAATTTTCCTTTCTGACATGCTTCACAAAGAGCATCTGAGTTGAACTTCAGATTAGGAATTCCTCTGACCAGATTAAGCTTATTAATCTGAGATAAGCGTCTCATATTAATATGACCCAATCTTCTGTTCCAGACCCATTGCTCCTCATTAACAGACATAAGGCATTTAACATTCTGAACCTTAAGTTCTGAAAGACTAATTTTATAAATGTTGTTTTTCCTTTTACCATTAAAGAGGATTGAGCCATCCTTTTGACTAACAGCTTTGCAAAACTTTTGATTAAAGATAATGTCATAACCATTGTCACTTAGTTGACTTATGGACAATAGATTATGAGCTAACCCTTCAACAAGTAAGACATTAGTTATGGAAGGAAGTTTACCATTGCCTATGGTTCTTGAGCCAATTATTTTGCCCTTCTGATTCCCTCCAAACTTGACATCTCCTCAAGATCTAAGCTCCAGACTTTGGAACATAGACCTTTTTCCCGTCATATGTCATGAGCATCCAGAGTCCAGGTACCATGACTGGAGTCTTGACTTTGCTGCTAAGGATGTCTGCAACATAGATTATTTTTTCCTTAGGTACCCAGATTTTCTTGGGTCCTTTTTGGTTAGTTGCCTTAAAGCTTTTTCTGAACTTCTGTCTTTCAACATAAGACTTGTTCTGATTAGCTTTAGATTTATTAAACACAGGTTTGTTCTGATTAGAACTTGTGTGTTTAATATCATTCAAGTGACCAAATGTAAATTGAGAATATAAAGGAGGATACTTGATATCCAGTTTTTCTACAGATTTTGGATTTGAATCTTCATAAGAGAAAGATTTATATCCAACACCTCTTCTATAGTTTCTGCTAATACCATAAATCATTGAAGCCATTTTGCTTCTATCTAGGCTTTTAGTTAGAAACTTCCTGAAACTATAGTCATAGTCTTGTAAAATATTTTCAGAGCATGATTCAGATTTTGAATCAGAGTTTAATTGAGCAGATTCTAAATTATTTTTCAATTGAAAATTTTCAGTTTTTAGTTAAGCTATTTCTGATTCAAATTTGTTACTCTCAAGTTCAATATGCTTTTGAAGCGTTTTGTATTTGAGTTTAACTTTACTATAGTTTTCAAGAATATCGGATAAACTTTCAACAAGTTCCTGTCTAGAAAGTTCAACAAATACCTCCTCAGAATCGGATTCTGATTCTGATCCAGATGATTCAGCACTGTCCTCAATGTCAGCCATGAATGCCACATTTGCACATTCCTCTTCTGACTCTGATGACGAACCAGATGCATCTGAGTCATCCCAGGTAGCCATCAGAACTTTCTTTTTATGATCTGACTTTCTTTTTGGGTTCTCCTTCTGAAGCTTTGGACAATCACTTTTGTAGTGCCCATGTTCCTTGCATTCATAGAAAACAACCTCTCTGTTTCCAGATCGTCTGTGTCCAAAGGATTCTCCAGATCTTCTGTATCCAGAATGTTCTCCAGATCTTCTGTGCCCAGAAGATTCTTTGTGTTGATCTGGTTTTCTAAAGTTCTTGAACTTCCTTTGCTTATTCTTCCAGAGTTTATTGATTCTTCTGGATAGCAAGGATAGTTCTTCTTCATCTTCAAAAGCAGACTCTTCAGAGCTTTCTTCTAATACCTGCAATGCTTTAACAACTTTATTAGATTTTAATGCAATTGACTTACCTTTCTTTAGAGGCTCATCTTCCTCTAGTTCAATCTCATGACTCCTTAGAGAACTGGTTAGTTCCTCCAACATAATCTTGTTCAGATCCTTTGCCAGCTTTAGAGCAGTGACCATGGGTCTCCATCTGGTTGGCAAACTTCTGATTATTTTCTTGACATGATCTGCTATAGAGTAACCCTTGTCCAGAACCTTTAGGCCAGCAGTGAGAATCTGGAATCTAGAAAACATTGCTTCAATAGATTCAGATTCTTCCATCTTGAAAGCTTCATACTTCTGGATCAGCGCCAGATCCTTGGTTTCTTTGACTTGAGAGTTCCCTTCATGAGTCATCTTCAGGGATTCAAATATATCAAAGGCAGTTTCTTTGTTGGTTATTTTCTCATACTCAGTATGAGATATATCGTTTAGCAATATAGTTCTAGCCTTGTGGTGATTTCTGAATTCCTTCTTTTGCTCCTCAGTCATTGATTTTCTGTCAACTTTCTAGCCATTCTCTTCAGTGGGATGAACATATCCATCAATGACTAAGTCCCAAAGATCAGCATCAAATCCTAGAAAGAAGCTTTCCAGTCTATCTTTCCAATAATCAAACTTCTCTCCATCAAACATGGGAGGTTTTGTGCTGACTATTTCTTTATATTTGTTGTTGTTGGGTGTTTGAGTTTCAACATCCATAATGAATATCAACCAAGGGTATCAAGAGTTTTTCCCACTGTATCTTATCTGGTCACGGTTAAGTGATAGCACAAACAGAACCGGAGCTCTGATGCCAACTGAAGGTGAGAAAAACACTTAGAAGGGGGGGTTGAATAAGGGTTTTAAGAAATATGGCAATAAAAACAACCCAAGATTTTTATCCTGGTTCGTTGAACTCAACTACTCCAGTTCACCTTATCAAAGATGATTTGCCTTTCTCTGCAAGGACTTAATCCACTATTGATCAACTGATTACAATAGAAAGCACTAAGAACAACTGTCTTAGTCTCTCAAGAACTACTGACCACACCTTGGTCTTCTTAAGGAACTTCTTACAATTTAATGTAAACTAACAAATGTTTGAATGCTTCTAATAAGCTGTATCACAACTGTGATGTTTACACTTAAGATTAAGTACAACAAATACTATATGGTTTTATGAAAGATCAAATGAGTAAGATCTTGAGAGATTTTCTCTTTTATGAATCAAGCGTGTATTTCTATATGAGTGATTTAGTAATGAGCAATAGATGAGTAGTGAGTTAGCAACCTCAAAATGTTGAAGTAGTTCTCCTTTTATAGCTTTTTCAAATGCCTTGAGTGATGTGCAGCTGAATATAATATTTTGATTGTATGACTTTTCATCACCAAAAGTATGGGCAGAGATATGCTTTCTGTAGAAAGGTATGGTTGTGGAAGCCTTGGGATTTGCACCACGTCACTTCATTGGACAAATTAGTCGTTGGTTACTTTAGAAGTAGCACCACGTCTAATCAAGTTTACAGCTTCTTCAACAAGCTTCCTTCAAGATGAAGTTTTCACAATCTGCGTTTTAGAACTTGTAGTAAGCTTAAAAAGTATGAAATGCTTTAAGTTGATCAGAGCTTAAGATGAATGATAATTCCAGAGTCTTGATAGATGATCATATTTTTAATGTATCAGAGTTTCAGTCTAGATCAGAGTCTTCATCAGAGTATGCAACAATATGTGCTTTGAGCGTGAATATTAATGATAAGAGTCTGGTTATAAAAGCCTCTGAGTTTGTAGTGAAAGAATTTCAGAGTCTGATAAGATCAGAGCTTTCAGCTTTTGTATACTTCTTTCAGTAAAACTTCAGATCATTCTGTAGCTTCTGCTTCAGATCCTTCTGACAGTGCTTCATAATCTTCTGATAGTCTTGCATCTGATGCTTCAGATCTTTGCATAGTTTCTTTGTACTTATTTGCTTCTTTTAAGAGTATTTAATTTTATACCTGAAACAATAATACTTGAACAAATTTTAGAGAGTATATTTGTTCATTACAAAATTCCATAAAAGTTATCATCAAAACATAGAGATATAAGAAACACCAATCAGTGTTCTAACACTTTGGACCATGGAACTGATAGGAAGAGATTTGGCAAGATTTTTCAAAGAAACTTCACAAATCTCCCTCCAAAAATGGTAAAATACAAAGCTGCCCTCACTCTTGTTTTCATTATAAATAGAGGCCTCTTCATTGATGTTAGATACACCAGAGCACTCTACAACCCAAGAGAAAACCATTGCTCTCATCCTATCTTGTACTTTCTTACAAGTGAAGAAAACTCTCCAAAAAGACCAAAAATCTGCCTTGGAGCAAAACACCTTCCAAAATCAGTTTCACTCATTCAAACTCACCACAAACCATCTACACAATCCACAAATGATGTGTAGAAGGTGTTCAAGCTTTTAAACCACTCAAAACCACCATTTTGCAAAAAGTCAACTCTCAACCAAACCAAGTTAGACTCCACATACAAAACTTGCCAAATCTCTGTCCAGGCCTATTCTTGTTGTTCTAACCATCCATACACCTCACATATACCCTATTGCAACTATCCAAAACACTAAAGATCAGTTGGGAGGTTCATTGTTCGAACTATCCTAAAGTTTGCATATTGCTTCAAGAGGAAGCAAGCTTTGAGTTTGTGCCAAAAAAGAAGGTCTCTGGTTTTCTTTGTTCCTAACTTGCTCAACATAGTCCACAAGAGGTATGTAATCCATAAACCTCTCATTTTACATTACATTGTTATGTTTTGTGTTCTTGAGATGTTTTTTGTGAAAACTATGTGTTTGTTGTCCCAAAACTGGTCTTTGTCAAGAGTTTGTATTCGTTTCATTGTTTCTTACTTTTATTAAGGTATAATATGTGTGAAATGATGTATATGTTGTTCCAGTTGTTTTTAAAGATACTTGGCCATAAAGTTGGTTTTGGAGGTTTTAACATGAGTTGGTGAGGAGCTGGTACAAAATATGCTAACTTGTGTTTGCTTATCATGTCTAGTGATTTCATGATGTTGCCTTGCCTACTTTGCTTTAAACCTGCTTACCTTGCACCTTTTGGTTTGAAGTCCATGATGTTTATAAACACTCCATGTTATTGGCTGTCATTATGATTCATTTTGTATGAAGAATTTGTGGAATTTATGGACTGTGAGTTTGTTGCACTGCAGCTGTTTTCAATTGATGTAATTATGACTGGTTGTGAACATAACTTCCATGTGTGCTTCATGAATATACACATCATGACCTGAGCTGTTTTTTGAGATCATTGCAGTTTTGCTCATACACTTGCCATGATCATACTACTTTCTGTTTTAAGAGATCCATAGAGTATCCCTCATCCTAGAATCATTGTTTAATATGTTTTGGATCTGGAGTGATAGTTTAAGCTGCCAGCAATGCCAAGTTGTGTTTTGCAAGATGTATGTCTGATTTTTGAGCACAAGAGTATCATTTAGTATGTGTGTGATGTGTGTGATGTGTGTACCTATTTGCATTATCAATTTGTCCCAAAACAGTTTTTCTGGTTACAACTTTCAGCATACCACAGTTGTACCAGTTTTGGTATTGAAGAGAATGTGTCTAGTTTTGAGGCATAACACCATTTGTTATCATATGTATGATATGTGTGCATCATTGGTTTGGCATAAAACCACATCTTTTGAAATTGCACCTGTTGCACTATCAAGACAGTTTTTGCACCAACACCACATACCAGTTTTTGCCTTGAATGAAATATGTTTACTTTTTGAGCTTAATCCCAACTTTCATCATATATATGATATGTGTGCATCATTTGTGTGGCATAAAATTCATCATCTTGAAATTACACCTGTTGCATCCTTACTTGTTACTTAAACTGTTTTGGAACTCATACCAACTTGCTAATTTCTATTTAGAATAAGGAGTTTTTGAGCATAATCACACCTGCTGTCATACTCATGATATGTGTATAATGATTGCTTGATTTGGTTCTGTTTAGATTGATTCACCACTACAATGACACCACCTGCCAACTTCTGTTTTGAGTAAAATGTGCCAAAATTTTGAATTCAACTTCATCTGTTACCATGCATAAGGGGTGTGTGTACCATTAGTTTGACAAGAAACCTTTGCATATGAAACTGCATATACTGCATCATCACTTGCTCCCAAGACAATTTTTCATATTTCCTACCATGACTATACCAAGTTTCATTCCAATTGCCAAATGCCTATTTTCTGAGTTGTAACTCATTCTTTTCTACATTTATGATGTGTGTGTGCTGTGTTTGTCAACATGAGACCACTTGATTATAGTTAGACCAACTTGTACCTTATTGCTGCCAAACTGTTTTGAAACCAACATGCCAAATTTTGATTTGATTGAAGTGTGCCTGAACTTTGTGTTGGATCTCATCTTTTATTATGTTTATGATGTGTGTGCCTTGATCAAGTTTGTTGTCTTACTGATGTGTATTCATGTGAAAAATGTGCAGTATATGCCATTATGTATCAAAACTGACTTTCTATCATTCCATGTGTTAACTATTGTGAAAAGAAAATGTTGGTGTTATCATGATTGACATGTGTATTGGGATAAAATCAACTCTGTCTAGCACATGTGTACCTGTGTCCAATCACAACTGTTTCTGGTTTGAAAATGCTGCACGTGTTTGCATTATTCATACATTTTCTATTTTGTTCAACTGTCTAGTACCTCATTTCTGTTTAGACCCTTAGGGGTCAAGTTGTTTTAGTTAGCTATTAACTGAGTTTTGTATACCATTGGAGCAGTTGGTAGGTTTGTTGTTCTTTTATACTACATTGTTGAAATCTTGATGCATTGCTGCTAAGAGTATGTTGTTTTGCATTTGTTAAATTAATGACTGTCTTGGAGAGCCATTTAAGGTTGAAATTGTGATAACCAAAAAGTTGTTAATGTCAATACCCTACCCTCTGTCAGAATGTCTGTGATGTTTGTCATGTGTGAATTAGATCAGCTCCATATGTGTTCTGGTTTCTCAAATGCATCATACCATGAAAACCATTACAACTCATATGCCATTTCTCAATCCAGGGTTGCTTTGCTTTAATTTCTTGTTAGAACACTTTCTATATCACATTTATGATTTGCTCATATCTTTCCATAGTCCCAATTGCCTCTGGTTTGGTTTGCGTCACTCAAAATGCACCTCAAAAAGCCAATTTGCAAGTTCAATCGTGTTTTTATTTGTGGATGTTATTTTAAAAAAACCAACTGCACCATCTTAATGCTCATGAAAAAACAGTCAGGTTTGAATAAAATTTCTTGAAAAATGATTAAGAATTGATAGAGTTATGAACCAATCCGTTTCCACCATGTTTGCTTTGATTTTGGCCCAGAAATGTTTGCCTTGTGAGGTTTATATATTTTTAGGGGTGGCTAAATACACGGATGTATAGCCACCCCAGTGGTAGAAGCATGCGCCTTAAGTCACTTGCCTTGCCCATGGTCCCTGGTTCGATCCCTGAGTGGGACACTGTCGCTACTGCGAAAATCGGCGCCGGCTGAACAGAAGAGTCGCCACCGTGCGTTATTTATCCCAAAGGAGGGAAAGGAAACGCTCAAAGTAAACCTACCGCAAAGACGGGAAAGGTATGGTCATCGCAACCAAAACCTGGATTCGGGAGTCGGTTACGCAAGGGGAAGGTATTAGCACCCCTCACGTCCGTCGTACTCGACGGGATCCACGCTTGCTTGGTTTGTCTAAAGGATGCAAAACAATCTATCTACGGCTGCTAAATCTAAACGGAAGGGAATTGACTCGATAGAGCGTCACACTCTATGCCTACGTATTCTCAAGAGAGAAAGTCAGAGTCAACGTAGTTCGGGAAACTACAGGGAATTGGCTCGCCAAGACTTCGCGTCTTGTGCCTACGTACTTCCACACAGCATGGAAGATCAGAGCTTTCGTAGTTCAGGCTAACTACGGCTAGACTGGGTATTCTCACACACAGGAAGTGAGATATTAAGTTGGTTTTAAAGGTACGGGAACCTATGGGAACTAAAGCTACGGTCTGGTCTCAAATGCACTCGGGCAAGAGAAAAGGATAACATCAATCGTCAGCGGGAAAGTCTCGATCGCACAACAGTGAGAGAACAAAAGGTTAGTTGTTAGTGTGCTCGCTAGGATATCGCATTCTATGCCTACATATTCTCGTTCAGTACGAGAAATCAGAGCAGCTGTAGTTCGGCTACTTTCGGGACCACAGCTCAAATCTCGTTTTATTAATATTCTGAAAATGGGTTACAATGATTGACTACGGGAAATAAACTCCTAGACAATATTATCCTATCCCTCTATAATGGAAAATCAAGTGGAAAATAGTCCCTTAACAAATGGACTTCTAAAACTACCTCTAAAAAGGTAAAATAAACTCTGAAAAATTGTATCCTAAAAGAAAAATATTAAATCTGCAAACTAATATTTTTATACTCTTTTTTACTATTTTTTCTTCTATTCTTTTCATATTTCTTTTTCAAATATTTTTTCAATATTCTTTTATTCATTTCTTTTTTCAATATTCTTTTTCACATTCTTTATTCTTCCTTTTTTTTCCAACTAATCAAAAGAATGTAAAAAAAGAAATACAAGGGGAAGGGGGTACATAACCAATACAGGGGAGTAGTTAGTAAAAACTACAAACAAGGCAGAATAGGGCCCAGCCCACTAGGCCTGCCAACAAGAATGCTGGGAAAGGGGGGGGGGTAATAAAAACGGAGGTATGACCAAACAGAACTCGCTGGGCTTAGGAAGGCCCAAACAACCACATGATCCACCAATCTCCTCACATTCTGAAAACAAAACAACAACCCTAATTTGCACGCCAAACACTGTTCACCCAAAAGAAAACGTCGTTCCCTCTCTTCTCTCAGACTCTCTCGTCTTCTCTGATTCTATCTCCACCTTTTCTTCTCCGTTCAAACTTCTTAGATTCTTGCTCAAACAAAACTTCCTTTGATCTTTCTCATCTCTCAGATAATTTTTCTATCTCTTACAATCAGTTCAACCAAACAAAGAACATGAACAAACTTCTAACAAAATCATTGTCAATCTGATGAAGGTCTGGAATCTGATGGAGATGAAGGTGATTAAAGGAAGCATGATATTATTAAATTCGATCTGGAAAAAATTGGAGAATAGTAATGAACACAATGATGACAGAAGATGATTTTGAAGATCTTGAACCTGAAGATCTTGAACGATGACAAAGATCGGATGAAGGTATTTGATGAAGGAGGCGACAAATCCTTGAAGATTGCTGAATGGATCGTTGTGAATCTTGCTAGATTCTTAAGACGTTGATTGAATGTTCAAAGATCTGGACAAAATCTTGCTAGATCTTCGAAGTTTTCTGATGAAGTTCGTTGTGGTTTCTTGTTTGATGAACATGTAAGAAGCTCTGATGGAGATCTTGTTGAACGTTTTGGAGATCGATGACGAAGGAGCTGTTGATTAATCTTCGAAAGCGAGGGAGAAAACCTGAACATGTGATCTTCTGGCGAAATGATGAAGAACGTGATGAACTTCAGATGAAGACGAACATTTCTTGTGATTTGATGAACTCGGTGATGAAGGTTGAAGGATTCTGGAAAAAAAAATTGATGATGAACGACATGAAGGCGGTGGCGAACTGATGAATCTGGATATAGTTTTTCTGGAAAAAATGGTATGAAGGTTCATGAAGATCTTGAACGAATGATGATTCTGATGATGAGCTGAGAAGAAAGATGAAGACGAATGAATGAGTTTGGTGAAGATTTTCTGGAAAAAATAGGTTTTCCGTTGACGGTTAGGGCTCCGGCGAACAGTTATGGTGGTCGCCGGTGAGAGGTTACGGTGGTCACCGGAATTGCATGCCGGTCAGAGGAGGTCTCCGGCGAAGGGATAGGTGTCAGATTTGCATGCTGATGAGGAATGGAGAATGAACACGTGGTGGTGGAAGGGCTTGCATGGGAGCCACGCGGTGTGAAGAGGGATAGTGGATTATGATGTGTTGGCTCTGAGTGATAGTGGAAAATGATGTGGCCCCTTGAGAATTGCACGCGTGGACGATTTTATATGATGACACATGGCATGGAAAAAAATGGACTGAGATATTGGGCCTCCAAAAAAAGACTCTGGGCCCACGAAAAATGGACTGCAATGAGATTAGTCAGACCAATTAATGACTAATTAATGAACAGTTAAACCTGGTTAAGACTTAAAACTACAATTAACTGAAAAATTAAAACTACAATTAACTGAAAAATTAAAACTACAATTAACTGTTAAATGAAAATTAAACTAATCTAACCCTAATTAATTCTAACAAACTCAATTAAAATCTAACTAAGATTAAACTCTAATTAAACTCTATTAAAAGGGAATTAACAACTAATCTATGTTAATCTCTAAACTAATGAAAGAACTATTAATTTTTATTATTTCCTATTTAAATCTAAACTAATAAAAAAATAAAAACTCTAATGATTCCTATTTAAAAACCTATTAAAAATGTTCCATTAAACTATTATCTACAAATGACTTAATATCTAAAAAAGAAATTATTCTAAAATCTATTTAAAAACAACTTATAAACTCTAAAAAAAAGATTTAAAACTATTAAAAATATTTAAAAAATCTAATTAAATTCTAGAAAATCTATAAAACCTATTTAAAATCTACAAAAAGGCTATTAAATCCTAAAAAAATGCAAACAAAGGCAAATAACCAACATAAAAGAGAGCGCGAGACAAGATCGAAGCAAACAGTAAACCCGGACACCAAGAATCTCGAAAATCACTGCGTAAGCTGAAAACACCCAGGAAGCGCGCGACTTCTCAAAATAACCTCCGATTATCCGAACCGGTCTGAGATACCTGAAATGCGACAGCAGGGCTGTAATCCCGATAAAATCACCATGATTGAGGAAATGCACTATATGCATTATGTAAATGCTAATGCGAAATGCGTCGAAACATTGAGCCAGATACGGGACCCGGTTGGTCAAATTTTAGGGTGCAACCGCTGCCCCTATTCAAGCGGCTTGGACCTGAATGGTTGAGGAGCCCGGAGCCTTCAGACAATCGAGGTACGAGATGGTTGAATACAAAATAAACCCGGAAATTTGCCAACCGCAGAAATAAACTGCACCACTGTTTGGGGAACATTATCTATAAATCTAGTTTCAACATTATCTTGTCAATACTGGAATGAACTTATTGACTTCATTGGGAGAAGTACTTCTGTCAACAAAACCTGACCCTGCCACCGATACAGGAAAATCACACTGTCATCACTACGAGAAATCACTCCGCCACCACTGCGGGAAATTTTGTCATTATTACGGGAAAATGACTCCGCCACCACTGCGGGTACTAACTCTGCCAAATACAGGAAAACAACTCCGCCTCTGCTACGGGAAATACTCTGTCAAATACAGGAAGATAACTCCGCCTTTGCTACGGGACGACACTCTGTCAAATACAGGAACATAACTCCGCCTCTGCTATGGGAAATACTCTGTCAAATACAGGAACATAACTCCGCCTTTGCTACGGGACGACACTCTGTCAAATACAGGAACATAACTCCGCCTCTGCTACAGGAAACACTCTGGCAAATACAGGAAAATAACTCCGCCTCTACTACGGGAAATACTATGTCGAATACAGGAACATAACTCCACCTTTGCTATGGGAAATACTCTGTCAAATACAGGAACATAACTCCGCCTTTGCTACGGGTAAATACTCTGCCCAATACAGGAGAATAACTCCGCCTCTGCTACGGGAAATACTCTGTCGAATACAGGAAAATAACTCCGCCTCTGCTACGGGTAGATACTCTGTCGAATACAGGAAAACATCTCCGCCTCTGCTACGGGTAATACTCTGTCAAATACAGGAAAATATCTTCGCCTTTGCCACGGGTAAATACTCTGTCAACTACAGGAACATAACTCCGCCTTTGCTACGAGAAATACTCTGTCAAATACAGGAACATAACTCCGCCTCTGCTACGGGAAATACTCTGTCAAATACAGGAACATAACTCCGCCTCTGCTACGGGAAATACTTTGCCAAATACAGGAAAATAACTCTGCCTCTGCTACGGGAAATACTCTGTCGAATATAGGAACATAACCCCACCTTTGCTACGGGAAATACTCTGTCAAATACAGGAACATAACTCCGCCTTTGCTACGGGTAAATACTCTGCCCAATACAGGAAAATAACTCCGCCTCTGCTACGAGAAATACTCTGTCGAATACAGGAAAATAACTCCGCCTCTGCTACGGGTAGATACTCTGTCGAATACAGGAAAACATCTCCGCCTCTGCTACGGGTAATACTCTGTCAAATACAGGAAAATATCTCCGCCTTTGCCACGGGTAAATACTCTGTCAACTACAGGAACATAACTCCGCCTTTGCTATGAGAAATACTCTGTCAAATACAGGAACATAACTCCGCCTCTGCTACGGGAAATACTCTGTCAAATATAGGAACATAACTCCGCCTTTGCTACGGGACGACACTCTGTCAAATACAGGAACATAACTCCGCCTCTGCTACGGGAAATACTCTGTCGAATACAGGAACATAACTCCGCCTTTGCTACGGGAAAAACTCTGTCGAATACCGGAAAATAACTCCGCCTCTGCTACGGGTAATACTCTGTCGAATACAGGAAAATAACTCCGCCTCTGCTACGGGAAATACTCTGTCAAATACAGGAAAATAACTCTGATACAACTTTTCTGCCTATCTTCGCAACAACTAACTCCATCAATCACATGGGTAACACAATAGGAGTCTAGTCTTCCAACTTTCAGTGCTGACATGGCAGCAAATCTGAGAAGGACTCTACTGGGGCTTTCTGAATCCACACTGCTAGACAACTTCAAAAATCGGTTCACGAAATCTTTTGATATTGTCACAACAACAACCTTGAAGAAATACTCCGCTGGAGGGGTAAGAGAAACTTAAACAAGCAACTCTGTGGGGAACAATGCCAAAACTGACATTATCATTGAATGTCTCATGCCGAGATCTTGAATGTTTGGTACTTAATTTGAGCAAGAGCTCTCTCCACCTGCAAGGGAAACAACACTAGAAACAAACGGTTAACCAACCTGGCTTATGTTTCAAAATGCATATGTTTGACAATGGCGTAATGCTCCATTCGACATGGAAATGCTACGCGTTTTTTTATTTGGTGGATGCAAATATGACACTATATGCCGATGCAAATGCAGGCTCGAACTGCTGAGATACAAAACCACTTCAGCAAAATAAATGCTGAAGACAACGCCAACTCCCCTGGGGATAACCCGGTGTCACAGAATTATTCCAGCAAAACAAATGCTGGAAGAGTGAAGCCCGCTTCGCTGAGGAATAACTGAATGCGCCAATCATGATTGGACTTCTGTTAGGGACAGCTTACCCGTGCCAATGAAAATTGGACTTTTGCTGGGGAGTGAACGGGTATCACACGGTATTCCGGCAAAATAAATGCCAGGACACACAAACAACTCTGCCGGGAAGAGTCTTAACCTTTGAGTTCCACTGGGAGGAAAGAAAACACTTGCTGAAAAGAGAGAACTCCGCTGGGGACGAAACGTCTCTCTTGGGGAAAATCAACTGACTCCGTTGGGGGAGAGTAAATGACCCTACTGGGAAGGGAATCTCTACTAGGAAGAGTAGACTGTCTGGGTACAGCTTACAAGTTGGAAATATTAATCTTTCGAGGCTAAACCACTCTGCTCGGGATGAGGGGATCCTTTTGGGGGACACCACACTGTCTGAATACAGCCTTCGATCTTGGAATCGTCAATTCTGCTGAGAGGAAACGACCCTGCTGGAGAATGTCCCTCGGATAAGCTACAACTAGCTGGGGAATTTGATCCTTCTTCAGTAAGGAACATTATTATCTCAGAGGTGCGACCTGCGTGGGGATTCACTTCACACGGTGATCAAGTCTTTCATCAAAAGCCTCTAGTTAGGGCAACATGAACTTTATTCCTTCTCGGAAATTTGCCCCACAAATACCAACATGCCCCAGTCCGAGCATTTCGTCTGGAAAGGAAAGGCTAGCCATAGTGCTACTCACAATACCTTGCCCCTGAATCGGCACCAACCTTCCGATAAGGACTCCTCGATCTCTGTACCCTGACGGTTAGATCTGAACTGTTTCTGCACGTCAAACCCCAAAAGAATGTCCCAACAACATCTTTTGTTTTTAGGGTGTTCTGCCCCGATCTTGTGATAATCTTTTGCCCCTGATTGACTGATTCGTGGAGCAGCGCCCATAGCCACGAGAGATTTGCCAAATCTTGACCTAATTGCCCCAGATGAACTGATTCTCGAATGTACGACTTTACTGGGGATAAACGAACGTGCCAAGTATGGTTGAACTTCTGTACATCCGTGGTGGGTCATACACGCCTGATGCTGGACAATATCCTGTCTGAATTCACGGCTTCTAGTAGAAGGGTCACGATTTCCCGCCATTCGTCTCAAACTTGAATATGGGCTGAATCCGCTCCAGTAGCTCTGAGTAACTCTGTTGTAGAAGAACAGTTCTTTCGCCTCTGTTATGCCCCCGCCTGCAGGAACCTCTGTGGGATAGTCTGAAAATCTGTACCCTGATGGTTTGATATGAACTGCCCCGTATTCTGAACTTCAGCGAGATGCTTCGAATCAAATGCCTTTCGAATAAAGAATACCCTGCGCTCTTAGGATGGCATGCCCCTGTCTGCAATGACTTTGCCTTAATCTTGTTCTTAGCAAAACCCACTCTAAACCAAAAGCACCTTGCTACAATACGACCTTACGGTGGCTTGCCCCGATGTTTGTACGACAAACGGATTCAACCTCAATTAAACAATCATCACCATAGTTGGTTTCGCTATCTCGGGAGTGATTTGCCCCTGAACGAGCGTTGAGCGACTTAACCTGCCCTGATCAAACATAGCATTCTGGATAACTGCCCCTGATTGGCTCTCGAGGAGATTCGCTTCTGATCAACTGCTTCTCAAGCAAACTGCCCCATAATCAACTGATGCTTCGGGACTTGTCCTCAGACTAACTGATACTGAACTCACTGGAAGTCGATGCCCCGGATTCACAAGGTTTCTCAACATTCACCATTCTGATCCAGACTGCTGAATTATTCAGTCCTGTTTGATTATTCCCTGTAGGAATTTCTTTCCCGTCAACTACCGACCTGCAAGTAAAATTGTTCAGTTCCGAATGGTAATTTTAATGTAGTGTTCATGCAAATTTTGAAAAAATATGTTGTCACTCATTTACATGTCATGATTGTGAGTGACGAATGAACCAATAGTTCAAACGTAGTGCTTACGTGATCAGTGAAAAATGCAACAAGGACATGATTAGCAAATCAAGAAGGAGTCAGGTTACTCAACCTTATCGTAATGCGCTTTCAGAATAAACCCTGCCTCAATTAGGTCTTTTAAGAGTTGTATCGTGGTCGGGTTCACGGTTCGTGAAACAAAGGATATTTGGCTCAAATTATGTTTTGTACCCACCCCTTCTACGTGATGATCTCCGATCCTAATGTTCAGTTAACTTGGCTCGAGCGCTCGCCTCTTCAGGAGGTATGTTGAGTGGTGAGAACCATAGTTAAGGAAAACTCACAAGGTTTTCGGAGTAACAGTTACTCCTTTTCATTTTCGGTGTCTGTATCCACACGACTTTGTCCTTGTTCGGGGATTTTTCTTTTTATCCTTTTTTCTTTGTTCTTTTGATTCCCTAATTTTTGCCTGGACTGACTCCTTTTGAGTTCTTTTCGATTTTTGAAGTCCAGCGGGATGCCCTGATTTTTGCCTAAGTATTAGCTTTCCAGCTTCCTCATTTTCTTTTTACTTAGCGGGCTCTCTTGTTCTTTCTTTCTTCTCTTGGAACAAAGTTGTGTGACACTGATTGTCTTGATTGCTCCGAGAGGATGGTAACTGTCTCACTCCTGATTGGTGAGGTTTAACCATTGTGGTTGGCGAGACGCAACCTCTTGAGAGGCGTAAACTGTGATTGGTTCTTGGAAGGCAACACTCTTCTATAAGACTTGAACGCTCGGTCAAGCTAACTGACAACTACCCTGCCCCGGGTTAAGATGTGAGGGTTTAAAAGTCCGAAAAAACATCTACTTCCTGGCTCGAAATGGTTAACAAGGGACTAACTCCTTATATCTCCAGTGTTTAGGGGATTTGAAACAATGCCTTGTACGTCATCGGCAAGGTTTTATCTGAAAGCATACGATCATCGGTTATGAGTTTCAGTTTCGTCATCCTCCCTCCAATCTTTGCGAATCACAGTGATAAAGTGGAGTAAATAAAATGCAATTGTCAATGCAATGCAATAAATGAGCGACAGCGACATGATTAATTCAGAAAAATGCATAGTCACTTTATTAATATCACCATTCGAAACAAACAATATTTACAGCAAGTAGTAACTAACAGAAAAGAAACTACAAATGCAAATGATAAAAAGTCCGAGGACTGCCAATGCTGAGGGTGCCCTCCTGTCTGGACCACTGGCTTCTTGAAAAGGACCCTCTGAATCTATGAGCTTAGACAGCTGAGAGGTTGGCATGAACAAACAAAACTCCTTCTGGAAAGGAAATGTACTCTTGGTCGATCAACTGTTGTACTTTTGCCTGAAAAGCTTTGCAATCTTTCGTCGAATGTCCGGGGGAGCCATCATGGTAACCACACTGAACGTGGGGATTGTACCCAGGAGGGTAAGGATCTGGAACTGGCTTAAGAGCTTTAGGTTCCACCAAAGAACTCTGGATCAAAGATGGTAGCAGCTGGCTATACGGCATAGGCACTGGGTGAGAAGGAGCTTTCCTTCGTTCCAAATTGTTGCGAGTTCGCTGATTAGTGTCACACCCTCATTTTCACCGTTAGCCTTTTATACCCTACATTCGGCATATCATACATCATTCTATTGTGTATCGAGCATGCGGGTTCACAAGGTACGAACTAGGCCATTTGGTTGTAACTTGTCTATTTTCGGACTACATGAAAAAAGGTTCATCACCTAAGGTTTGATTTGAGGAAAAATTCTACTCATGAAAATTTTGGCAAGGGGAAGTTACTTGACAAAATACAAGGATATTCAAGATAAATATTAATAGACATGAATGCTAGGCCAAATCCAAAGCTCCTTCATACATGTTTATTTTTATGGCATAAGTGGAGTGCAAATTATTAAGGCATGAATCAAGATCATCAATGCATAATTCAAGATTTCATTTTTAAGCACATGAGGGAATCCATCATCCAAAATTCAAGATTCATGAATGGAGATAAAAATAATACTAAGAGGAATTTTGTGACATTACAATCATGTAATTTGTTACAAAAATTCCAACTCTAGATAATGTTTAGAAATTAATCTATTTCTAAATCTTCATTCAAGTCTTTAATCAAATCTATGATATGGTACTCTTCATACTACACCATTTTTTTTCATGTACTACATTATGCTCACAAACATCCAAGAAATATGCAAGAATTAAATCAACATTGGAATGTTTATGGGCCAAGATTATGCATGTTCAATCATAGGCAAAACAGCCTCATGCAAGAGTTGAAGAATTACTACATGTCACAAAATCAAGAGGACAACATGTACTATGTTACAAGATCATTTTTTATGTCACAAAGTCAAGGAAATAGCATGCAAATGATATATTTACTTGCTAAATATCAGTTTGCAAATGCTGTCAAAGAGTGGTAACAATTGGCTACATGGCAAGATATAAAGCAATACCATCCAAGAGACTAATGGGTAAAAAGAGGGATAGTAGTATAGTATGCTACAGCAGAAAAATGCAGCAAGTCATACTAGAAATAGAAGGGAAAAGTGGGGCTGCACAAAAGGAAGAAAAAGGCATTGCCAAGAATGGAAAGTTGGTGATGAAAAGGTGTGCAAAGTGTGTGGCTTTAGGACAGCAGAAAAAGTTGACAGAAAAGGTGGAAAATGGGCTGCAAGCAAGCATAGAAAACATAGTATTCCTTACTATCAAAACAGAACACAACAGAAGAAGCAAGGAGAGTAGAGACTACACATAGAGAGCAAAGAGTAAGAGCAAAAAACCAGAAAATAGTTAGCAAGAAACCCCCAAAAAACAGGAAAAAAAAGAGTGAGATAGAGACACAAGAGGATCATTGAGAAACCAAACCTTCACAACATAGAGTGAAGAGGGGAGAGCACATCCAACAAATGTCATTGGAGTACTTGCAAGAAGGATAGAAAGCTCTTGGTATCCATTTCTTCAAATCTTTCTCCTTTTATTCTTTGCTTTTATATTCATTTCATTCACTCTTTTATGTGTTGTTGAACTGTATATCATGTAAGATCCCCTAAGGGACTAAGAAACCATCCTCAAGGAACCACAAAAACGAAACGAAAACATTAAAAAAAAATGTGAGATTTCGACCTGGACCAGCAACACGGGCCGTGTCACACGACACGGCCGACCGTGTCACGCTACTGTATGAAGTTTTTTTTCCCAGGCCTTGCAACACGGGCCATATCACACAACACGGCCGGGCGTGTTGCATCACTGTTTCAATTTTTTTCACCCGTGTCACACCACTGTTTCCTCCATATTTTTTCAAAGAGTTCGCACGGCGAACTCTTTGATGGCACTTCGTGCCGTTTTTTTTGTGTGTCTCGATTTTTTTGAGCCGTGTGGCTTATGTTTGTATGATGTTTGTATGTGAATATTGTTATGGCCCTTGTTGACCTTTGTTTCCAAAAACTATTTTTAAAAGTAAACTCTCGATTTTATCGAGCCATTTTTGACCATGTAAGTCGGATGCCTTGTTCACCGCCATCGACCTAAATCGCATCCCTTCAAATATCTTTACAAGCAATAAATCTTGATCCAACGTCAAGTGTTTCTCTTTTCGCATAAAAATACAAAAAAAACACAATAAAATATATGATTGGAATTATGCACCATGAACTTTAAAGTGGTGGAGAAGGAATGAGAATGGAACCCTCCTACACTCATTCCGAATGTTTCGAATACAAGGCGCTCGACTTGGTTATTCGAGACATTCATCTCTATCCAAAGTCTTTTGTATAATCCTAGTCAAGAACACATTTTCTTCAAAAAAAAACTAAAAACAACATCAACTCATCAAACTATTTTTGCCTTAGGGCGTCAATCCAAAAAAAATCTTTTTCAAGGTATAAAATCAACCAACAAACAACAATTTCATAAAGCCTCCGAACTACGGAGCTCTGATTCTTCACTTCTTTTAAGTGAGGATACGTAGGCACAAGGGCCACAATCCTTGGCGAGCATTAAAATAAATAAACCAATCCCTCTTTTCCTTAAACAAGCAAACTTTTAGAATAAAACACCCATTCACGCGAAATAACCTAGGAGGTTCCCATCGAGTACGATGGATGCGAGGGGGTGCTAATACCTTCCCCTTGCATAACCGACTCCCGAACCCTAAGACTTGGTTGCGATGACCACGCTCTTTTCCCAAAGGTTTTATCGCTATTTCCCTTTCCCCCGTGGGATAAATAAAATCCGGTGGCGACTCTGTGTCATTTTTCGTGTAGCGACAATTAGCATGAGGAGCAACATAAAGTTCCTGATAGAGTGCCCCAGGCACAGTGGTCTGTCTAGCGTAACAAGCCACAGGAGATAATGATCCAACAGATTTCACCATTCCATCTCGAGGATATCCAACATCTGACATGATTGCATTGATCACAGCTCCTTCTTCATTCTGATAGTCATAAAGAGATTCAGCTTCACTAGCTTGACTGTTTGACGTAACTCCAAGCATTCTTTCGAGGTACGGGCTCTCCAGGGAGTGTACAAACATGCTCATTAACTCTCGGTCTAGGAGCGGCGGCTTTACTCTGGCAGCAAATTCTCTCCATCTCTGAGCATACTTCCTGATAGGTTCATTGTTCTCTTGAGACAATTCTTGCAACTGCATGCGATGAGGAGCTATGTCTAGGTTATAATCGTACTGCTTCAGAAAAGCTCTGGCTAAATCCACCCATGACCGAATCTGATTTCTCTTTAACCGCATATACCACCTCAAAGATGCCCCAGTCAGACTATCTTGAAAGTAATGGATCATCAATTTGTCATCTCGCACAAACGAAGTCATTCTTCGACAGAACATCATCAAATGTTGCTTCGGAAAGCTATCTCCCGTGTACTTCTCAAATTTCGGCACTTTGAACCTATAAGGCAACACCAAGCCAGGAACCAAACACATGTCTGCAGCATTCAGGTTAACAGCATCTTTCATTTTCAAAGCTTTAACTCCTTCTTCCAATGCTCGGAGTTTTCTATCCGTCTCAAGAGCTCTTGGATCTATGGTCCTGGCTGTTGGAATATATCTTTGGTAATTCATCACAGGGAAAACAACACCTTGATTTTTAACAGGAGGAGGACGTTCATTTCAGGCAACAAACTGCTCATGTCGATCTCGGTTCTCAATAGAAGGCTGTACAACTTGGTCTGCAGTAACGTTGTTTGCTTGCGGGAAGTCTTCCATAGAATCATACAGAGGGTTGGACGTCATAGTGAACCCTGCCAAGGTGTTAGGAGACTGGAAATTGCCTTCAGACATAGCTACCAATAATCTTCAGCTGACTTCAATGCTCGATTCTGCTCAACTCTACTCAACCCCTAGGTCGTCTTCTGACAATCACAGTTGCTCAATCCAAACTCCGGGTAATCACCTTCAGGAAACAAAGGCTGGATCAGAACTCTGGCTAACTGGAGTATGACATGCAATATGATACAATACGTTTATGCAAATGATATGCAAGATGCAGCAAACAACGGGATCACAGCCCCCACACAATCTCTGAATACTGTTGCGCTGCTGACGGAGTACGTTCGCTCTGAAGAGAAGACCAAAATAACGGGTAGGTTGGACGTCAAGGTTCCTGCAAAAACCCTCCCACTCATGGGTAATGGACCTAGATCTGTCAAGGTACGGCATCCTATGCGGTCGTCAGCGTCACAGACTTTCAAAACTGACGATACGATTCCCAGAAGGAGTGGCATCATCAAGTCTTGAAGAGGCCTCACTTAGCTAACTTCCAAATGATCGGTTCCCAGAGTCGACAATCCAACTAACCAGCAACCCGAGCCACCCAAAGGGTGGGACAATAGGCCAACCAGAAGAACCTCGTCTGAGTGTGGATTTCGCGGGACACTAGTACAAGCAAAGCCGGTACGCGCCCACTAATTTCCACTCTAAGTCTAAGGTGCACTCAAGCCCAGGTCCGGCTTATCTCTCAATCATAGAACACCCGTCACACCCCAACAGCACAACAACAACAGATAATATCAATAAATAAACCCCAATAGACAAGCAAACCAGTGCTAGGATTGACTCTCTTAGGGGACGTTGGATCCCACATGCATAAGGAACTATCGCAGTCCTTAGCAGCCAGGGGACGTTGGATCCCCAGCAGAGTCGCCAGCTGTCGCTACTGTGAAAATCGGCGCCGGCTGAACAGAAGAGTCGCCACCATGCGTTATTTATCCCAAAGGAGGGAAAGGAAATGCTCGAAGTAAACCTACCGCAAAGACGGGAAAGGTATGGTCATCGCAACCAAAACCTGGATTCGTGAGTCGGTTACGCAAGGGGAAGGTATTAGCACCCCTCACGTCCGTCGTACTCGACGGGATCCACGCTTGCTTGGTTTGTCTAAAGGATGCAAAACAATCTATCTACGACTGTTAATCTAAACGGAAGGGAATTGACTCGATAGAGCGTCGCACTCTATGCCTACGTATTCTCAAGAGAGAAAGTCAGAGTCAACGTAGTTCGGGAAACTACAGGGAATTGGCTCGCCAAGACTTCGCGTCTTGTGCCTACATACTTCCACACAGCATGGAAGATCAGAGCTTTCGTAGTTCAGGCTAACTACGGCTAGACTGGGTATTCTCACACACAGGAAGTGAGATATTAAGTTGGTTTTAAAGGTACGGGAACCTATGGGAACTAAAGCTACGGTCTGGTCTCAAATGCACTTGGGCAAGAGAAAAGGATAACATCAGTCGTCAGCGGGAAAGTCTCGATCGCACAGCAGTGAGAGAACAAAAGGTTAGTTGTTAGTGTGCTCGCTAGGATATCGCATCCTATGCCTACATATTCTCGTTCAGTACGAGAAATCAGAGCAGCTGTAGTTCGGCTACTTTCGGGACCACAGCTCAAATCTCGTTTTATTAATATTCTGAAAATGGGTTACAATAATTGACTACGGGAAATAAACTCCTAGACAATATTATCCTATCCCTTTATAATGGAAAATCAAGTGGAAAATAGTCCCTTAACAAATGGACTTCTAAAACTACCTCTAAAAAGGTAAAATAAACTCTATGAAAAATTGTATCCTAAAAGAAAAATATTAAATCTACAAACTAATATTTTTATACTCTTTTTTACTATTTTTTCTTCTATTCTTTTCATATTTCTTTTTCAAATCTTTTTTCAATATTCTTTTATTCATTTCTTTTTTCAATATTCTTTTTCACATTCTTTATTCTTCCTTTTTTTTTCTCCAACTAATCAAAAGAATATAAAAAAAGAAATACAAGGGGAAGGGGGTACATAACCAATACAGGGGAGTAGTTAGTAAAAACTACAAACAAGGCAGAATAGGGCCCAGCCCACTAGGCCTGCCAACAAGAATGCTGGGAAAGGGGGGGGGGGTAAGAAAAACGGAGGTATGACCAAACAGAACTCGCTGGGCTTAGGAAGGCCCAAAAGACCACATGATCCACCAATCTTCTCACATTCTGAAAACAAAACAACAACCCTAATTTTCCACACGCCAAACACTGTTCACCCAAAAGAAAACGCCGTTCCCTCTCTTCTCTCAGACTCTCTCGTCTTCTCTGATTCTATCTCCACCTTTTCTTCTCCGTTCAAACTTCTTAGATTCTTGCTCAAACAAAACTTCCTTTGATCTTTCTCATCTCTCAGATAATTTTTCTATCTCTTACAATCAGTTCAACCAAACAAAGAACATGAACAAACTTCTAACAAAATCATTGTCAATCTGATGAAGGTCTGGAATCTGATGGAGATGAAGGTGATTAAAGACGGAAGCATGATATTATTAAATTCGATCTGGAAAAAATTGGAGAATAGTAATGAACACAATGATGACAGACGATGATTTTGAAGATCTTGAACCTGAAGATCTTGAACGATGACAAAGATCGGATGAAGGTATTTGATGAAGGAGGCGACAAATCCTTGAAGATTGCTGAATGGATCGTTGCGAATCTTGCTAGATTCTTAAGACGTTGATTGAATGTTCAAAGATCTGGACAAAATCTTGCTAGATCTTCGAAGTTTTCTGATGAAGTTCGTTGTGGTTTCTTGTTTGATGAACATGTAAGAAGCTCTGATGGATATCTTGTTGAACGTTCTGGAGATCGATGACGAAGGAGCTGTTGATTAATCTTCGAAAGCGAGGGAGGAAACCTGAACATGTGAGCTTCTGGCGAAATGATGAAGAACGTGATGAACTTCAGATGAAGATGAACAGTTCTTGTGATTTGATGAACTCGGTGATGAAGGTTGAAGGATTCTGGAAAAAAAAATTGATGATGAACAACATGAAGGCGGTGGCGAACTGATGAATCTGGATATAGTTTTTCTGGAAAAAATGGTATGAAGGTTCACGAAGATCTTGAACGAATGATGATTCTGATGATGAGCTGAGAAGAAAGATGAAGACGAACGGATGAGTTTGGTGAAGATTTTCTGGAAAAAATGGGTTTTCCGTTGACGGTTAGGGCTCCGACGAACAATTATGGTGGTCGCCGGTGAGAGGTTACGGTGGTCACCGGAATTGCATGCCGGTCAGAGGAGGTCTCCGGCGAAGGGATAGGTGTCAGATTTGCATGCTGATGAGGGATGGAGAATGAACACGTGGTGGTGGAAGGGCTTGCATGGGAGCCACGCGGTGTGAAGAGGGAGAGTGGATTATGATGTGTTGGCTCTGAGTGATAGTGGAAAATGATGTGGCCCCTTGAGAATTGCACGCGTGGACGATTTTATAGGATGACGCATGGCATGGACAAAAATGGATTGAGATATTGGGCCTCCAAAAAAAGACTCTGGGCCCACGAAAAATGGACTGAAATGAGATTAATCAGACCAATTAATGACTAATTAATGAACAGTTAAACCTGGTTAAGACTTAAAACTACAATTAACTGAAAAATTAAAACTACAATTAACTGAAAAATTAAAACTACAATTAACTGTTAAATGAAAATTAAACTAATCTAACCCTAATTAATTCTAACAAACTCAATTAAAATCTAACTAAGATTAAACTCTAATTAAACTCTATTAAAAGGGAATTAACAACTAATCTATGTTAATCTCTAAACTAATGAAAGAACTATTAATTTCTATTATTTCCTATTTAAATCTAAACTAATAAAAAAAGAAAAACTCTAATGATTCCTATTTAAAAACCTATTAAAAATGTTCCATTAAACTATTATCTACAAATGACTTAATATCTAAAAAATAAATTATTCTAAAATCTATTTAAAAACAATTTATAAACTCTAAAAAAAAGATTTAAAACTATTAAAAATATTAAAAAAATCTATTTAAATTCTAGAAAATCTATAAAACCTATTTAAAATCTACAAAAAGGCTATTAAATCCTAAAAAAATGCAAACAAAGGCAAATAACCAACATAAAAGAGAGCACGTGACCAGATCGAAGCAAACAATAAACCCGGACACCAAGAATCTCAAAAATCACTGCATAAGCTGAAAACACCCAGGAAGCGCGTGACTTCTCAAAATAACCTCCGATTATCCGAACCGGTCTGAGATACCTGAAATGCGACAGCAGAGCTGTAATCCCGATAAAATCACCATGATTGAGGAAATGCACTATATGCAGTATGTAAATGCTAATGCGAAATGTGTCGAAACATCGAGCCAGATACGAGACCCAGTTGGTCAAATTTTAGGGTGCAACAGACACGTTTTGGCATTTTATTTCAAATGACATGTTTTTTCTTTATTTTCCCCATCTTTTCCTTTCCTTTACAGCATGTGCGCAAGTGGCCAAGTGGTAAGTCTTGGGTTTGTAAGCAAGAGGGCCTGGGTTCAACCCCTCCCATGGCCATTTTATTTTTGTTGCTTGTTTTATTTTCATAAAATTCAATAAATCATAACTTTTGCGTGCTTTATTGTTTTTAATTCGTTCTTTTTGCAAGTTGTTCATTTTAATGTCTACTTTCATTTAATGGAATAAAATCTCAAATTGTTTGCATTTACAATACCGTTTACTTGCTCCGAAGTTGGCTCAACTTTTAGGTCGTTACTTTACGTCTTGATCGCATTTCTTTCATGCTATACTTAACTTATCTTGTGAGATTTATTGGTATTTGATTTCTTTATGTTTGTTAACATGTTGAGACCTCATTTCTTGTTGGTGGTTACTAGAACGCCCATTTTAATTATCCAGTTTTCGATCCTTTTGTGCTGTTTATTATTTTATTTTTCCGGCATGTCTGTGGGGGTGTGTTCGAGCGCGGATGGGTGTAGGCCTTAAGTTGGAATTTGATCGAATAATATCGGACCTTAAGAATTATAATAATATTATTATTAACGATAAATGATAATTAATAAATAATAGAGATATTAGTAATATTGATATTATTATTATTACTATTATTATTATTATTATTGTTAATATACTATTATCATGTTAATAGAATTGGATTAAGATAATATGAGGAGTTAGTGAATAAGGGTAAGATTGGAAAGAGTAGAAAAGGGTATTGAGGGCATAAGTGGAATTGGGAGAAGTTGGGAAAAGAAAAGAGAAAGAGAACGCGTGAAGGAGAAGAGAGAAGAGGAATACGACCAAGAGTGGAGGAGAGCAGCTGAGCAATTGGAAGAAGAGAAGGCTAGGATTTCCGTTTGGGGAAAGGATTCAACATTCGAAACTAGAATTCGAGGTAAGGGGGGGGGGGGGGGAGAAAGTGATCAAAACGGGTAGATAGCATGAATGTTAGGTAGTGGGAATTTCCCCTAATCCCATGAATTTTGTTATGCATGTTGTTGTTGTTGTAATTCTGTTATCGATTATGTTCATGTTGACTGCATTGCATGTTGTTGATGTTGAGTTGTTGGGAGAATTGGGGTTTCCGGGCAAACTGACATTGTTATGCCGGAACTGAGCAATTATCATAACTGTAGTTGTTCTCGGGTAGAAACTAGGATGGGTAGTGTAGGTTGCTGCCTTATAACGTATCTTTATGGTCGGGGATTCGTTTGGATTTAATCGGGTGCAAGGGGAGGAGCAGTTCTGATTCTGAGCTGTAGAATGTTTCTGAAATCGCAGACATTCGCCGGCCGAGCGGAATAGCGAGGTTTCGCCAGGAGAATGGTGGCGAGTGCTCGTAGCGAGGTCTCGCCAGGCGAGTGTGCGAGCGAGAGACAGCGAATACTTACAGTAGCTACTGTCTATCTTCGCTGAAGGGGTCGCTAGGCAAGTGGTGGCGAGGGTTCGCTAGGCGAATGAGCCAGCGAACATGACAGAGTTCTGGGCATTTTGTGTTGTGTTGTTCCGTTCTTGTACCGTTAGACCTTTATTGGTCATGGGTGATTCTGAGAGTTATCAGGGCACTGCTGTGGGTATGTGTGAACACGGGAACGTGATTCCTCGTAGTATTTGTATAGTCGATTGAGTATATGATAGGTATTATGTGTGCTGGTGATATGGCGTGGGATCCTTGAAATGTGGCATGTGATACCTGAGATATGTGATAAATGTGATCTGTGGATTACGTACAACGTGTGTGCTAGTATTTGTTGTGGTGAATTGTGTTATGCATGGAATGTGAAGGGGTTGATCATACTGCTCGGTGAGGCGTATGAAATAAAATCAGGCTTCGAAAAGGAGTGGATGCAGGGGTTGATCCTTTGTTCGGTGGAGCAAATGAGATAGACTCGGGATTCCGTAAGGGAATGTGAAGGGGTTGATCATACTGCTCGATGGGGCGTATGAAATAAACTCAGGCTCCGAAAAGGAGTGGATGCAGGGGTTGATCATATTGCTCGGTGGGGCATATGAGATATACTCAGTAGGATAGATCGTTGCCTAGGGTGGCTCGAGTAATCTATCCGGGTTCGATGATGAACCGTGACTCAGTACCGCATTTCATGTGTCGAGTTGCATGTGTTGCATAGTCGTGTGTATGTTGCGATGGTGTGGGACCGTAGGTCCGAGATGATGCGTGTGAATTATGTTGTGTGTTTACTGACTTCATATTCATGCTTACCGTTACCTTTATGTTTTGTTCGTAATTTCTCACCCCTTTGCCTTTGTTATGGTCTGTGCTTCTTCGGAAGTACAGAGATTTCAGGTGATAGCTAGGTTGTTTTGTGCCGAGTCGTAGGGATGCTCTGATACGTAACACCGGGGCTTTTGGGAGTTCTTTGTTATATGATGTTTCTAGTGCCCCTGTGGCGTATCTTGTTGATCATATGTTTTGGTGGATCTTTTGATGTGTGGTTGTACATGATGTATGTTTTGGACAGATAGTCGACACTTATGTACCTGACTTGTATATGATGTTGATATATATATATATATATATATATATATATATATATATATATATATATATATATATATATATATATATATATATATATATATATATATATATATATATATATATATATATATATATATATATATATATATATATATATATATATATATATATATATATATATATATATATATATATATATATATATATATATATATATATATATATATATATATATATATATATATATATATATATATATATATATATATATATATATATATATATATATATATATATATATATATATATATATATATATATATATATATATATATATATATATATATATATATATATATATATATATATATATATATATATATATATATATATATATATATATATATATATATATATATATATGATGATTTTCCGCTACTTATATGTGGTTAAATACTTTAATGAAAATGTTTCGATTGGTTTTCTTTTGTGACATCCCGTGTGTGATGTGAAACTCTGATGTTTGTCTATCTTGATTGTTTATTTTTAATTGCACTTATTTTATTTTTGGGAGCGGGGTGTTACAAGTTGGTATCAGAGCAGGTCGGTTCGTCCGGCCAGTGTAGTGTTTTGAGTCTGTCTGTAGGATAGAGTTGGTTGTTTTCTGTTAACCTGGATTTTTATTGTGAAGGAGTATGGATGGGAGGAATGATGCGGCGTTGGCTGCAGCTATGCAGGCTATGGCGCTGGTGGTTGCTAATCAGAACCATGCTGCAGGTGCGCAGTTTAGAGACTTGGCGCAGTTTCAAAGCAATAAGCCGCCGACGTTCCAAGGAGGGATTTTGGATCCGGAAGTTGCTCAGAAGTGGTTGAAGGCGATAGAGAAGATATTCAGAATGATGGGTTGCAACGATGAGCAGAAGGTGAGGTTCGATACTCACATGTTAGAGGGCGAAGCTGAAGCTTGGTGGGACAACAGCCGCCAAAGGTTGGAGACTACTGGGACTCCGATTACCTGGGATGTTGTTCGCACTGGATTTCTGGAGAAGTACTTCCCTGAATATATCAGAAGTGCCAAGGAGATTGAGTTTCTGGGACTGAAGCAGGGAAATATGACGGTGGCGAAGTATGCCGCTAAGTTTGTGGAATTGGTACAGTATTGTCCCCACTACAATACGGATGGAGCGATGACCTCCAAATGTTTGAAGTTCGAAAATGGATTGCTTCTAGAAGTGAAGATGGGAATAGCTTGTCAGAAGATCAGGGATTATCCTGAGCTGATAAGCAGAAGCCAGATTTATGACATTGATAATCGGGCAAGGATTGCGCATTACAAAGCTGCTAATGACCGTAAGGGTAAACAAAAGTTCGGTGGGACTCATTACAGTGTTCCTACTGGTAAGGGAAAGTTCAAAGGTGCTAATGATAAGAAGCCAAGAGAAGGGAGAGCGGTTGCTGGAGGGAAGTGTTTTCGGTGTGGTGACTTGGGTCACCGTGCCATTGATAGTCCTCTTGAAGAGAAAAAGTGTTTCAAGTGTGGCAAGTCAGGCCACGTGATAGCTAATTGTCGAGTCGCCATGCCTACATGCTACAACTGTGGTGAGAAAGACCACATCAGTACTCATTATGGGAAACCGAAGTCGACTCAAGTGCCACAGACCAGCGGCAAAGTGTTTGTAGTAGTGGGAACTCAAGCTACTGGTGATGATCGTTCTATACGAGGTACTTGTTTCATCAATAATGTTCCCTTGTCTGCTATGATTGATACGGGAGCGACCCACTCGTTTATCTCTGTTGATTGTGTGAAGAGGTTAGGTTTAGTGCCGACTACTCTTGAGCGGCGGATGACTATTGAGACTCCCTCGATTGGTTCAGTGACTACTTCTTTGGTCTGTTTGAAGTGTCCACTGACTATTTTTGATAGAGATTTTGGAGTAGATCTGATTTGCTTGCCTCTTGGTAAGTTGGATGTTATTCTGGGTATGAACTGGTTGGAGTTCAACTGGGTTTACATCGACTGTTTCCAGAAAGTGTTATTGTTTTTTACTCCAGAGGAAGAAGAGTTGGCAGATTCGTTGTCCGGTAAGGAACTGAGAACTTTGTTGGAAGATGAAGCTCGGGTGTTTGCTTTATTTGCATCACTGTCTGTTGACAACAAGGTGTCGCTTCTGCGAAAATAAGGTGCCGGCAAAACAGAAGAGTCGCCACCTTTCGTTATTTATCCCTCGGAGCGGGAAAGGAAACAATCGGAAAAACCTGACGAAAAAGGTAAGACAAGGTCGTCGCAACCGTTGTCTGGGTTCAGGAGTCGGTTACGCAAGGGGAAGGTATTAGCCCCCCTCACGTCCGTCGTACTCGACGGGATCCACGCTTGTTGTGTTTACTGGACGAGTTGGTTTATCTATCTACCTATCAAGGCTGGCTTAAACAGAAAAGAAAATGACTCGGCAAAGCGTCGTGCTTTATGCCTACGTATTCTCATCAGAGAATGAGAAATCAGAGTCAACGTAGTTCAACCTACTACGGGTTATGGGGAAGGTGGCTCGCCAATACATTAGTATTGTGCCTACGTACTCTCAAGAGGTATGAGAGATCAGAGCTTATGTAGTTCGGGATACTACGGATTACGGGAATTCAAATTCATCTATTTTATCGAGTAGGGTTAAACAGCAATTCCAGCAGTTAGGGACAAAGCCTGTTTGCGGTAGAACTGAGGTTTTACGACACTCTTTTATTCAGAAAAGCTTCCTTTGAATTATGGGCCCACGGGGCAAAAAGGTTTGAAGTTTGTTTTCTGTCTTTTACGGAAGAACTGTTTTTTATTGTGTTTGCAATTTCAATCGCACTAAAGACTATGACCTGAGAGTGAATGCGTCGCATGTCACCCAAAGGGTGCCATACTAAACATTTAGACCGTTGAAAAGAAGCTCTCCAACAATCCTTTCTCAGATAGCTTAAGGCTCGTAATGTACGAAAGAAACCATTCATGATTACTGTATCTTAAGCTGTTTTGAGATGAGAAAAGAACAGGCTCAACTACGGGGAGACTATCAAATCCTACTGTTGTCATGCCAAGGATTCATCCTATAGTTGAAGTTTGAAACAGGGAACTCCTAGACGTTATCATGCATAGGTTTCAACCTAAAGTTCTATCATCACTTCCTTATCAAAGGAAGCGAGAGTCCTAAGGGATCATATCAATGATACAGAAACAGATGAAGCATCAGCTTAAACAGTAAACAGATATACAGTAAAATGCATGCAATGCAAGTGAGGGAGGAAATGTGTGTGGGGCAGCAGCCTCCACAAGCTCATCTCAACCTCAAGCCAGATATGAATAACTGCAATCATACAAAGGAAATAACATGCTATCAAGCAGGATATAAGTGACTGTAATCATACAGAAGAGATAAAACATGCTATCAAGCAAAACAAACCACATGGGCAAGGGAGTTGGGCTCTACCAAATACCCGCAAGCAAAGCCATACAGTAACAATACAAGCAGAGGGAGCAACTCAACCTCTAGTGCAATCATGCTCCTAATTAAAGTCAGTCTAATCATGGACTTATTCTAATGCATCAAGCAAGTCAAACAAGGCACATCAGCAATACAGAAAAGAAAACAGACAAGAAAGAAACAGATCAACAACTCTCTCGCAATTCCAAGCCTCAGCTCTTCTAACATCAATTCAGTCTTCAGACTTCGATCACCCTTCAAGGCTATCATCTTCCATGACAAATATCAATTTGCTTCTCCATGTTTCAACCCTTCAACATATAAGTTTCAACACAATTTCACTTCTTCAAGCTTTAGCTTTTCAGTCAATCCTACCTTCAGGCTTCACTCTTAACTGCAAGTGTCAACTTGATTCCTTCAGGCCCTCCAAGCTTCAAAGTAATTATCAACTCATCCTTTATTCCTCAAGCCTCAACTCCACACTCAATCCCAATTGAATCCTCTTCATAAGTATCAACTTAGTCTTCAAGCTCTCTTTGTTTTACCAGTGTCAACTTGGTCTTCTCTCTTCTCCAAGCTTCAGCTTCTCAGAGTAGCCTTCAATCACATAGAAGTATCAACTTCCCCCTTCAATTCTTTAAGCCTCAGCTCTTCATTCAATCTCCATTGGGTCTTCAAGTATCAACTTGTTATTCTTGCTCTTCAAGCTTCAGCTGCAATGGCAATGCTCAAGGAATCATCCTCTTCCACACTCTTCAATGAAGTTCTCCTCTTCAAACTCAAGTCCAACATCTTTCAAGATACTCAAACCAGAAGATAATTGATTTAACAAGATGAGGAGAAATGATAGACAACTTACTGACAACCAAAGGAAGCCTGTAAGGGTTCATCATTATGAGAGACCGGTTCCCTCAAAGTTCTACTTCCCAGATAAAACCACTCATCCTTCCAAAGGAGGGATGTGAATATCTAAGAAGGACCTTTAGTCATTGGGAGGAATGGAAGCACAAGATGCTTTCCATGTTTGAGAAAGAAATCATTCTAACTACAAGGCTCTCCCTATGTCCTATCTCCTAATCTTCATCAGATACCTTCAGGCACAAACAAACCAAAGCTCCATGCAGCTTCAAGCAACTTCAAGCATCCTCCTCTAGTCTTCAACTTCTCTTCAACCTCAACCAAAGGCAAACCAAGCACAAACCCTAATCTAAGGGAACTAGAGAAATTAAACTAGTTGAATTAGTAAATTAGGATCACCTAAAACCTAGTACTAAATTTAGTCCTAACTAAAATACTAGAATCAATTGTAAAATCCTTCAAAAATTACTATGGGAACCTAGGTCAATCATGCCTCTACCACATTAGTTTCAAAGATCAAATCATCAATTTGGACCTAGGACTAAATCCTACATTACAAGGTGTCAACCTAAAACCCTAAAAAAGGAAGCATCTAAATATCAATCTAGAAGGCAAACCTATTCTCATCACAAAAATGTGAGAAAATTACTATGGGATCATACATGTCTAACCTAATCACACACAAAAAATTAGGCCAAGAATCATCACCATGAGATCACACAAAATTCCACAAAACTATACATCAAACATGAACATTTTAATATCAATTAAAACATGAAATTCCAATTAAATCAGAAATTACATGAAATGAAAATGTTTTTTCTCTAAAAAATAATAGACTCAATCATGAGTAATATGCAAAAAGAATGGATTTGATTGGATTAATATTCAATTAGTTATGATTTTTACAAAAATCATGAATTAAATGGAAATTAAATGAAAATCAAATAAAAATGAATAAGCGCGCGGTGTGGATAATAATCATTTTCAGTTAAAATTCTGGGTTGGGCCATCAGGGGGGTGCGAATAGCGCTCAGATCACTAAGCCCAAAACACCAAATAAATGAAACGCAGCGTTTCATCCTCAGAATCCTTCACAATCCAATTTTAAAACGCAGCCGTTGGATCCTCTCTCAGTCAATGGTCAAGCTCTCATCCAATGGTGAAAACTTCATCTCCTACCTCTGGCCATGGAAATGGGGGGAAGAACCAGAGTTCAAACATGGTTCTTGCTCAACTCGAACTTCATCATATCTCCATCAAAACACATGGTTTAAAACACTAACACACTCCAAATTCCACACTGATCACAATCATGGTCTCAAATTCAATTGAAACATCCTATAACCCTAAACACGATCGGGGATCAAAATTCTGACCAAGAATCAATTGTCTTCAATCTTGAAATTGCTTGGTCTAAAATGCTCAACACATTACACTGATCAGTTTCCCCTATAGAATTCATATTATTGCTCACTATACACCAAGTTCTTGATTCAAACTGAAATGGTGGCATCACCTTGATCATAACCAAATTGTCTCAAACTCTCCAGAATCCATCCCCTAGTTGCCTCTAACCATTCTAACCTAACAATTTGACTTAACAATGCTTAAATTAAGGTGTCTGGTGAAAGTTACAAACCTGGGATTTCTTGGATAACAGATGCACCAAATCTTCACTTCAACACTTCAATCCTTCCAGAATCGTTCCTCGTATCAAGATATAGCTTCTGTTTGCAAAATAATTGATGGAAGATGCTTGCAACTCCAAACCCGATAGTGACTTGCAGCAGGTGGAACTCAAAAGCTCATGCACAATTCAGCCATGTTCTTGCTCTCAATTTGCTATCGAATCACTCAGTAACTCATAAGGAAGAGATTGCAATAGAAAGAATCAATTGAAATGGTGCAGAAATGAAGAATGGATTTCAATTTGCAATGCACAAATTCTGAATCCCAACTCTCTCTCCTTCCTCAACTCTCACCAACCTCTTCCATGGACAGCTTCTAAATCATATATAGAATGATTCTAAACCCTCTAGCACCTTCTGGAATCATCCAAGGAGATTTTGAAAATCTCATGTCATGGTTTCTCATTTCAAGCCATACTCACACCAGTCCATGTTTCCCTTATTCTCAGCTCCAATTCTGAATTGAAAATCTCCTTAGATGAGAAGTATGAGATGTTAGGATGCTTGGATAACTCGTACATTGATCTCTCTTATGTTTTGCAAGTGTAACTTAGATTACAAGTAACCTATGATAAGTCCCCTAATTTGACCTCAAATCAAAATTGTAATAATGCCATTGTTTCTAAAATGATTTTTCCATTCAATTTGGTAGGTCACTTGCATTGTTTTGGTTATGTATGGAAAATTCCCAAAAATAGGTCACTTTAATACATTAAATCCTCCTTTATTTTGACCATTTTGATAAGTATGAGCTACAAGAATTTCCAACATCTCATGGCCTCCTCACTAGCCTTAAAACACCATTTTGAACAAGTTTGATGTTGAATATTTTTCCATTTGAAGCTTGGAAATAGGAGTTATGGCCTTATGCTTGAAATGACCTGTAATCTCCAAATGACCAAAATGCCCTTGACTTGTCAAAGACATAACTTGAGCTCTACAAATCCTATCAAGGACTTCTAATAATTTCTAGAAATCTAAGAGGATAAGGAACAACATTCATGTTGACCAAAAGTTCATAGGAATCATCCTTCTTAGGAAAACGTTTGATGCAAGTTGGGTAACTTTCAAGCCCCCAGATTCACATACCTCAGATGACCTGTAACTTGTCAGAGTCATAACTTGGGTTCTACAAATCCTATCAAGGACTTCTAGTACTCAAATTAAAGCTACGATCAAGCTCTACAACATTCATGTTGGGGGTAAGATGAGATGACAATCACATCTTGAGCTAAACTGCCTTGAAGATAGGGGTCAAACTAGGGGATTTTACACTGTCAAGCCTTAGAAACCCTAGCTTGAAATTTCTCAAACTCTTCAATCATGATGAGTTGACCTTGGAATCATCCTTATAACATCTCAATGCATCAATCCATGATCACATGGATCTTGGACTAGGTCTCAACCTTCTCCAAATCATCAGTTGACCTAGGGTTGACTCAGTCAAACCCTAATTATACCATTCATGGCTTGGTCTCTTTAATCTTGTACCATGGCTTGTCTAGGCCTCAAAGTGATCTTAAAAACTTCTCATGAGCTCTCTCAAGGCTTCAAGTCCACATTCTTGGCTTCAGAATCATCTGAGGGCTCCCACAACTCTTAAGTTAGGAGGCACACAACCTTGGTTTCAACCATTCTCTTTGAGGATCTTTTGACTTCTCTGACAAAGATATCAACCCTTGAACACTTGAATAACCTTCTTAGCTAGCTTCATAGTCTTGTATAGCTCTTGACTGGTAATCATACCTCTTGATCTCCTGCACACATGTCAATGAAATGCAAATGATAATGCTAATGTGAATGAAATGACACACAAGCTAGGTAAAGAAATGCTGGGCAAATTTTGGGGTGCAACACAAGGCAGTGTTGGATGAGTTAGCTGTGGTGAATGAGTTTCTGGAGGTGTTCCCGGATGATGTTACAGAATTACCTCCGAAGAGAGAAGTTGAGTTTAACATTGATCTCATTCCTGGTATGAGGCCTATTTCTATGGCGCCGTACAAGATGTCGGCAGTGGAATTGGCCGAGTTGAAATCTCAGATTGGAGAGTTACTGGATAGAAATTTTATCAGACCAAGCGTGTCTCCGTGGGGAACTCTGGTGTTGTTAGTGAAGAAGAAGGACGGTAGCATGCGGTTGTGCATCGATTACCGTCAGTTAAACAAAGTGACCATCAAGAACAAGTATCCTCTTCCAAGGATCGATGATTTGATGGATCAATTGGTGGGGACTCGTGTGTTCAGTAAGATCGACTTGAGGTCGGGCTATCATCAGATAAGAGTTAAGGAAGGTGATATTCAGAAGACGGCGTTTAGGACTCGGTATGGACATTACGAGTATGCAGTGATGCCTTTCGGAGTGTCTAATGTGCCGGGTGTGTTTATGGAATATATGAACCGTATCTTCCGTTCTTATTTGGATCTGTTCATTGTCGTGTTCATTGATGACATACTGATTTATTCTAAGTCTGAGGAAGAGCATGCAGAACATTTGAGGATTGCTTTGCAAGTGTTGAAGGATAACAAGTTGTTTGCTAAGTTATCGAAGTGTGAGTTTTGGTTGAGGACGGTGAGTTTCTTGGGGCATGTTATTTCGGGTGATGGTGTTTCAGTAGACCCTTTGAAAGTTAGTGCGGTGTTACAATGGGAACCACCAAAGACGGTAACTGAAGTTAGAAGCTTCTTGGGTTTAGCTGGTTATTATCGAAGATTTATTGAGGGCTTTTCCAGATTGGCTTTGCCGTTGACTCAGTTGACGAGGAAAGATCAAGTTTTTGTGTGGGATGCTGCTTGTGAAGAGAGTTTTGAGGAGCTGAAAAAGAGATTGACTTCAGCACCGGTGTTGGTGTTACCGAATCCGTGTAAACCTTTTGTGGTGTATTGCGATGCGTCCAAGTTGGGCTTGGGCGGAGTTCTTATGCAGAAGGGAAAAGTGGTAGCTTATGCGCCGCGACAATTGAGGGTGCATGAGCGGAATTATCCTACTCATGATCTTGAGTTGGCTGCGGTTGTTTTTGTGTTGAAAATTTGGAGACACTATTTGTATGGTTCAAGATTTGAGGTGTTCAACGACCACAAGAGTTTAAAGTATCTGTTTGATCAGAAATAGTTGAAAATGAGGCAGAGAAGATGGTTGGAATTCTTGAAAGATTATGATTTCAGTTTGAGTTATCACCCAGGGAAAGCAAAGGTGGTTGCAGATGCACTGAGTAGGAAGGCAATTCATATGTCAGCTTTGATGGTAAAAGAGATGAAGCTTATTGAGCAGTTCATAAATTTAAGCATGGTTTGTGAGATTTCAACGGATTGTGTGATGTTGGGTAAGTTGCAAGTGCACAATGATTTCTTGGATATGATAAGAGAACATCAGAAGTTAGATGTTAAACTTGTAGATTTCATGCGCGAGGCCAAAAGTGACTCCGGTAGTGATTTCAAGTTGGATAACGCGGGTGTGCTGAAATTTCGGGGTAGAATTTGTGTGCCAGATAATGATGAGTTGAGGAGGTCAATTTTGGACGAAGGACACCGTAGTAGCTTGATGTTCATCCAGGAGCTACGAAGATGTATTAGGATTTGAAAAAGTTGTTTTGGTGGTCGGGCATGAAAGAGGACATTGCTCGTTATGTGTATGCTTGTTTGGTATGTCAGAAATCGAAGGTGGAGCATCAGAGACCTTCTGGGATGATGCAACCGTTAGAGATTCCGGTTTGGAAGTGGGATTGTATCGCTATGGATTTTGTCACGGGTTTGCCGAATACGGCGAGAGGCTTTGATGCCATTTGGGTGATTGTGGATCGGCTTACGAAGTCTGCACACTTTGTGCCGATTAGTATTAGCTTTCCGTTGGAGAAGCTAGCAGAGATCTATGTTCGGGTGATTGTAAAATTGCATGGTGTGCCATTGAGCATTGTGTCGGATAGAGATCCTAGGTTCACCTTTGTATTTTGGAAGAGTTTGCAAGAGGCATTGGGTACTGAGTTGAAACTGAGTTCAGCTTATCATCCGCAGACGGATGGACAGTCGGAGGGGACTATTCAGACTCTAGAGGATTTGTTGCGGGCGTGTGTGTTGGAAAAAGGTGGAGCGTGGGATACTCATTTGCCTTTGGTTGAGTTCACGTACAACAACAGTTACCATTCCAGTATCGGGATGGCACCATTTGAAGCTCTTTACGGCAGGAGGTGTATGACTCCTTTGTGTTGGTATGAGTCAGGGGAGAATGTGGTGTTGGGACCAGAGTTGGTGCGGAAGACTACTGAGACAGTGCAGATGATCTGTGAGAAGATGAAAGCATCTCAGGATCGGCAAAAGAGTTATTATGATAACCGCAGGAAAGAGTTGGAATTCAGTGAGGGTGACCTTATATTTTTAGGGTTAACCCAGTGACGGGTGTTGGACATGCATTGAAGTCCAAGAAGTTGGATCCGAAGTTTATCGGGCCGTATCAGGTATTGCAGAGGATTGGTGTTGTGGCTTATAGGGTGGCGTTGTCGCCGGAGCTTTCGAACTTGCATGACGTGTTTCACGTGTCACAACTTCGGAAGTATGTACCTGATCCGTCTCATGTGATTCAGAGGGATGAAGTCCAAGTTAGAGAGAATCTGACTGTGGAGACGTTAACGTTGAAGATCGAGGATCGCAAGATGAAGAGACTCAGAGGGAAAGAGATACCTTTGGTGAGAGTGGCTTGGGGAGGTGTTGCAGGAGGAAGTGTGACCTGGGAATTAGAGAGCAGGATGCGGGAAGCGTATCCAGAGTTGTTTCCATCAGGTATTTTCGAGGACGAAAATAATTAAAGTGGGGGAAAGTTGTAACGCCCATTTTAATTATCCAGTTTTCGATGCTTTTGTGCTGTTTATTATTATTATTTTTTTCGGCATGTCTGTGGGGGTGTGTTCGGGCGCGGATGGGTGTAGGCCTTAAGTTGGAATTTGATCGAATAATATCGGACCTTAAGAACTATAATAATATTATTATTAACGATAAATGATAATTAATAAATAATAGTGATATTAGTAATATTGATATTATTATTATTATTACTATTATTATTATTATTATTATTATTATTATTAATATATTATTATTATGTTAATAGAATTGGATTAAGATAATATGAGGAGTTAGTGAATAAGGGTAAGATTGGAAAGAGTAGAAAAGGGTATTGAGGGCATAAGTGGAATTGGTAGAAGTTGGGAAAAGAAAAGAGAAAGAGAACGTGTGAAGGAGAAGAGAGAAGAGGAATACGACCAAGAGTGGAGGAGAGCAGCTGAGCAATTGGAAGAAGAGAAGGCTAGGATTTCCATTTGGGGCAAGGATTCAACATTCGGAACTAGAATTCGAGGTAAAGGGGGGGGGGGAGAAAGTGATCAAAACGGGTAGATAGCATGAATGTTAGGTAGTGGGAATTTCCCCTAATCCCATGAATTTTGTTATGCATGTTGTTGTTGTTGTGATTTTGTTATCGATTATGTTCATGTTGATTGCATTGCATGTTGTTGATGTTGAGTTGTTGGGAGAATTGGGGTTTCTGGGCAAACTGACATTGTTATGCCGGAACTGAGTAATTATCAGAACTGTAGTTGTTCTCGGGTAGAAACTAGGATGGGTAGTGTAGGTTGCTGCCTTATAATGTATCGTTATGGTCGGGGATTCGTTTGGATTTAATCGGGTGCAAGGGGAGGAGCGGTTCTGATTCTAAGCTGTAGAATGTTTCTGAAATCGCAGACATTCGCCGGGCAAGTGGAATAGCGAGGTTTCTCCAGGAGAATGGTGGCGAGTGCTCGTAGCAAGGTCTCTCCAGGCGAGTGTGCGAGCGAGAGACAGCGAATACTTACAGTAGCTACTGTCTGTCTTCGCTGAAGGGGTCGCCAGACGAGTGGTGGCGAGGGTTCACTGCACGGCTTCGCTAGGCGAATGAGCCAAAGAACATGACAGAATTCTGGGCATTTTGTGATGTGCTATTCCGTTCTTGTACCGTTAGACCTCTGTTGGTCGTGGGTGATTCTGAGAGTTATCAGGGCACTGCTGTGTGTATGTGTGAACACGGGAACGTGATTCCTCGTAGTATTCGTATAGTCAATTGAGTGTATGGTAGGTATTATGTGTGCTGGTGATATGGCGTGGGATCCTTGAAATTTGGCATGTGATACCTGAGATATGTGATAAATGTGATCTGTGGATTACGTACAGCGTGTGTGCTAGTATTTGTTGTGGTGCATTGTGTTATGCATGGCATGTGAAGGGGTTGATCATACTGCTCGGTGGGGCTTATGAAATAAACTCAGGCTCCGAAAAGGAGTGGATGCAGGGGTTGATCCTTTGTTCGGTGGAGCAAATGAGATAGACTCGGGATTCCTTAAGTGAATGTGAAGGGGTTGATCATACTGCTCGGTGGGGCGTATGAAATAAACTCAGGCTCCAAAAAGGAGTGGATGCAAGGGTTGATTATATTGCTCGGTGGGGCATATGAGATATACTCAGTGGGATAGATCATTGCCTAGGGTGGCTCGAGTGATCTATCCGGGTTCGATGATGAACCGTGAGTCGGTATTGCATTTTATGTGTCGAGTTGCATGTGTTGCATAGTCGTGTGTATGTTGCGATGGTGTGGGACCGTAGGTCCGAGATGATGCGTGTGAATTATGTTGTGTGTTTACTACCTTCATATTCATGCTTACCGTTACCTTTATGTTTTGTTCGTAATTTCTCACCCCTTTGCCTTTGTTGTGGTCTGTGCTTCTTCGGAAGTACAGAGATTTCAGGTGATAGCTAGTTTGTTCTGTGGCGAGTCGTAGGGATGCTCTGATATGTAACACCGGGGCTTTTGGAAGTTCTTTGTTATGTGATGTTTCTGGTGCCCCTGTGGCGTATCTTGTTGATCATATGTTTTGGTGGATCTTTTGATGTGTGGTTGTACATGATGTATGTTTTGGACAGATAGTCGACGCTGATGTACCTGACTTGTATATGATGTTGATCTATATATATATATATATATATATATATATATATATATATATATATATATATATATATATATATATATATATATATATATATATATATATATATATATATATATATATATATATATATATATATATATATATATATATATATATATATATATATATATATATATATATATATATATATATATATATATATATATATATATATATGATGATTTTCCGCTGCTTATATGTGGTTAAATTCTTTAATGAAAATGTTTCGATTGGTTTTCTTTTGTGACATCCCGTGTGTGATGTGAAACTCTGATGTTTGTCTATCTTGATTGTTTTTTTTAATTGCACTTATTTTATTTTTGGGACCGGGGTGTTACAGTTACCATGAATTATTATTCTCTTCCCAAAGTCTTGAATTTAACCGCCGTGAACATTCCTTGCGTATTTGATTGTCATCAATGCCTAAATGCCGTTACATTTGAATTTATAACACGATCATCTTAAAGTTGTGACTTACTCGCATGATTATGGTTTCCATATTTGTTAATATATTTGATTCTTGGTTGAAACCATTTGTATCGATGCTTCCTTTCTTATTGTAATATGCATGCTTGTTTGGTTGTAACCAAATTCCTTGTATTCATCATGCTTAAATGTTTTTTTTATTGCTTTGTTAAGTATTTCTTCCCCAAGTGATGGAACTCTTTAGTTCTCATCCAAGTTGCCTCATATATTCCCTTCCAAAGGAAAGTCTCTCTATTGACCCTTGGGTCATAGATAGCTCAACACAATCATAGGTCTAGATAGAACCTTCCTCCCCTGTTGGCCTGGATAGAACCAATAGGACTTAAACTCATAGGTCTAGATATAACCTTTTCCCTCTTTTGGTCTGGAAAGAACCAATTGATCCTTATTCTGTAGTTCGAGCCCTGAACTACGACCGCTCTGATTTTTCATTGGACAATGAGATACGTAGGCACAAGATGCGATATCTTGAAGAGCAACCTCCCCCCTTTCTCCCACCTTTTGGTCTGGATAGAACCAATTGGTCTCACAACGTAGAACTTTAGGATAGAGTTTGGTTAACTCTATGTAAGAATCATGGATATGATTACTTACTTCCCTTTCTTGAGAGTTCAACAAGATCTAGAGAGTTTCGTAAAACTCTATACAATCATTGTTATGTTTGTTCCCCTTTGAACCTTGATCATAATCAAGTGTTCTTCAACCCTAGTGAGGTGAACTACGATTGCTCTGATTCTATCCTAGTTAGGATACGTAGGCAGAGGACGCGACGTCTTTGCGAGCAAACTTAGGAACTATCTTTAGGTCTTAACCTACACCCTTTACCCAATCCCAACCTTAGCAAACATTTACCAAACTAAGCATGCAAACAAACAAAAGGTTCATGTAGAGTACTACAGATGTTTAGGATGTGAAATACCTACCCTATGCATAACCAACCCCCGATCCCCGAATCTCTTAGCGTTGTTGTTACATCGCGAAAAGGGTTTTTCTTTCTTTAGACCTTTCCTTTGGATAAATTAAATTCCGGGTGTGAATTTAAGAATTAAAGATTCAAGTTAATCAATAGCTTGGTATCACGATTTTCACCACAACAGTGTCCCGACGGCTCTAGTGGCGAAGATTCGAGAACTCGAGAAGGGCTAATTAGGGGCTATCAAATTGGGTTAGGAGAGTGCCATAGAGCTGTTTCTTATTGTGAACCCTGAGGTTCCTTTTGTCATGAAGGGATGGGGCCCTACCACCAAGTGTTTGAGGGGTGTGTGTGTTGCACCCCAAAATTTGCCCAACTTTTCTTTACCTAGCTTATGTTTCATTTCATTCACATTAGCATTATCATTTGCATTTCATTGACATGTATGCAGGAGATCAAGAGGTATGATTACCAATTAAGAGCTACACAAGACTAGGAAGCTAGCTAAGAAGGTTATTCAAGTGTTCAAGGGTTGATATCCTTGTCAGAGAAGTTAAAAGAGCCTCAGAGAGAGTGGTTGAAACCAAGAGTGTGTGTCTCCTAACTTGAGAGTTTTGGAAAGCCATCAGATGATTCTGAAGCCATGAAGTTGGACTTGAGGTCTTGAGAGAGCTCATGAGAAATGTTTAAGCTCATTTTGAAGCCTAGACAAGTCCTTATGCAAGACTAAGAAGCCTCAGCCATGATTGGTGCAGCTAGGGTTTGACTGGGCCAGCCCTAAGTCAACTGAGGATTTGAAGAAGCTTGAGACCTAATCCAAGATCCATGTGATCATGGATTGATACATTGAGAAGTTATAAGGATTATTCCAAGGTTAACGCATCACGATTGAAGAGTTTGAGAAGTTTCAGGCTAAGGTTTCTAAGGCTTGACAGTGTAAAACCCCCTAGCTTGACCTCTGACTTCAAGGCCATTTAACTCAAGATGTGATCTTCATCTCATCTTGACCCCAACATAATTATTGTAAGGGAATGATCTTAGCTTTAATTTTAGTATTATAAGTCTTTGATAGGGTTTATAGAACTCAAGTTATGAGCCAGACAAGTTACAAGTCATCTGAGGCATGTGAATTTGGAGCTTGAAAGTTACCCCAACTTGCATGACACGTTTTCCCTAGAAGGATGATTCCTATGAACTCTTGGTCAACATGAATGTTGTTCCTTATCCTCTTAGCTTTCTAAAGAGTACTAGAAGTCCATGATTGGATTTGTAGAACTCAAGTTATGGCTTTGACAAGTCAAGGGTATTTTGGGTATTTGGACATTACAGGTCATTTTGAATTATAGGTCAATTTCATCATCTTGCAAGCTTCAAATGGATTTTTGTTCAACGTGAAAGTTGCTCAAAATGATGTTTTTAGCTTGTCCGAGTATCAAGAGTCCATTGATATGGATTATATCAAGCATTGGTTGAAGAAAATTCACATAAAGACCATTTTAATGAATTAAAATGTGAAAATTCAAAGTAATTGGAAATAATGTGTTTTCAGGTCAAATTTGTGGTCATTTTGAATGGAATTGATATTCTAAAGAGATTGGCATTATCACAATTTTGAATTGAAATGCATAACATGGTCATATGGAAGCTTGCTTCATAAGGAAGGAACATATCAAAAACACCCCATGGATTGAAATCGAGGAGGGGAAACACTTCAATTATACTCCACAGCTGTTAAGTGAGTAATTTGGACTGAGTTTGAAGGATGAACAAAGCAAAAACGTGTACCACCATCATTGAATTTTTGGAAGGAAGTGAAAATTGAAAATCCAAAGTTGGGCTTGGTTTGGGCCTCCAAAGTGATTGAACAGATTATAAATAGAGTGTGGAGCATTCTGAGAAGGTTCGAGTGTCAAAATTTGTTAAGAAGCCATTGGAGCAAGTGGAAGAAAAAGCTTGAAAGTGAATTTTCGTTTTTGAAGAATCAGAGGGTTTCATCAAGAATTGATTATCAAGAATCGTTCACCATCAATCGTTGAAGCTTTCTGCACGTGTTGGAGGAGAATTGAGGGCTGAAACCACCACAATCAAAGCTTTAAGCCAGGTGTAATACCCCAAATTTTGCCCTAAGATTTGTCGTCGCATTTCATTGCATTTTTATTGCAATTTAATCAATTACTAACAAATTTGTGTAGTCATTTGACTTTTTGCAGGTAAATATCATATGACATGCATTTTTTTTCTAAAAAGTAAAAATGGCACAATTGGCAAGAGGACATGTGTAAGGAGTTGTGAGTGTGAGAGGTTGAGAGTTCGAAACTCACTTTTGTCACTTTTTGTTTTTTTATTATTTTTACTCTAAATTTTTCTATCTTTCATTAAAAAATAACAAAAATAGTTTTTTATTATTATTTAATTATTATTTTCGTATTTTAATTAAATCATTTTTTAAAATATTATTTTTTTCACCTTTTTCTAAATTATTCATAAAAATATCCAAAAAATCATAAAATAAAAAAATATTGGAAAAAATCTTGTTCTTTTTATAATATTTTTGATTTTAGGAATCAATAGGATTTTTAGTATTTATTTTAAGTTTATTTTAAATTATTTAAATTTTATTTTTTCTTAACTAATTATTTAGTTTGGGCTTTAAAATGGGCTTTAGGGACATTATTGACAATTTGGTGTTAACCCTAATTTGTTCCCTATATATACATGTGTTGCCTTGTTGAAAAGGGGGTCAGAAGGTTTTCTTCAGAAAAGAGGAGAGAGAAAGGGAGAAACAAAGGAGATCCCCAGAGAAGAAAGGCGGTCGTTCCCACAACTCGTCAGAAGGATTGGAGCTCTCCAGTGTTCCCTTATTCAAACCTTTTTCACATTTACCGAAGCAAACCTCCGCTTCGTAGGTTAAATTACTAAACCTTTTGCCTTTTCATGTTTATATCCATATTTTTCCATGTTAATGTGTTTAGGTCCGTTAAATTACTAAACCTTTTGCTTTTTCATGTTTATGTGCATATTTTGCCATGTTAATCTCCATGTGTATTTAGGTCCGTAAATTTTAATATCAAAACCCTTTTTTAACAAAACCTTTTTTTAAAATCAAAACCTTTTTTTATTTATTATTAAAATCTTTTTTTAGTAAGACCTTTTTTAAAAACTGAAAAGCCTTTTTGTTCCGAAAAAAAAAAAACCTTTTTGTTCCCAAAACCTTTTCCCAAAAAAACTGAAAAGTCTTTTCCCAAAAAATTGAAAAGCCTTTTCCCAAAAAACTGAAAAGTCTTTTTTGGGATGAAAAACCTTTTTTGTTCTAAAAAAAACAAAAAAGACTTTTCCCCCAAAAACTCTTTTTTTATAATTTAAACTTAATTTTTTTTATAATTTTAACTTAAATATTTTTTATTAAAAAATTAAAACCTTTTTTTTTATAATTAAAATATTAAAAAATTAAAACCTTTTCGTAAGGAACTCCTGATGTTTGATGTTTGTCGTGTCATTTTATGTACCCTTTTATTACTTTTCTTTTCTTTTAGCATTTCATGTGCATGCTCGAGGTTGAGATGTGGTTGTGGTGGCCACAGCCCCACACTATTTTCCTCCCTCACTTCATTCTAAGTGTTATTACATATTTTTATATTCTTCATGTTTTTAGAAATGTTTCTTTGTTTCTTTATACCCTCTGCCTTTATTACTTTTCTTATTTTTGTACCTTAATTATTCCTCCATATAATGATTTGTCATATTTTCACATTTTTTTTACAGTTTTATCCTCCCGAAGGATTAGGTCCAGCCTTTTGGCCGCCGAGTCAATAGCCTTACCCCTTTAATGGATCAAACCCTGTTTAGCCTAGGTGTCCCGCCGTGGGCAAAATTGCTTTTATCCTAGTGTTAGGTCAAAGAGTCGCCGCACTCATTTTAGGGTTTCCCGCCGCGGAATCCCTAACCTAACCATAATTGTTGTCAGTATGCTTTCAATCAAACCTTGTTGACGATGTAAGGCATTGTTTCAATTCCCAAACACTGGAGAAATAAGGAAGTTAATCCCTCGTTACCCCCTTCGAGCCTAGAAGTTGGAGTTTCTTTCGTTACAAAAAACCCACAATTTTAACCTTGGGATGGGTAGTTCTCAGTTAACTTAGTTGTGTGTTCATACGATACACCTTTCATTAACAAATTTTCCTTCGCACACGTCAAACAAGTGTCGAAGATGTTTTCTAATCAAAAGGTCGATGATGGTTCACCGTAATCATTAAAATCAAACAGTCACTTTCCTTCACACAAAAAAAATAATATAAAAAAATCAAAAGAAGCCCGCTAAGTCAAAACCTATGAAGGAGACTTAAGCAAAACTGGGGCATCCCGCTGACTGTAAACTCTAAAATAAACAGTTCAGGCAAAATTTAGGGATAATACAAAGAGATTTTTAAATCCTTATCTTGAAAATCCTCAATGTCAAAACAATCAAATGTTATAGGGGAGTAGTGGCTGCCTTTTCATAGGTCCCTTTGACTTCTGAGTCATCATTGCTACGATCAATGAAATCCCTAACTTATGGGAACCCGAATGCATAGTATGAGTTAACTGAGCATAGGACTGAAGATCATCACGTAGATTAGGTGGGTACAAATAAATTTTGAGCCTTTATCTTTTGTTTCATAAACCGTGAACCAGACCACATTACAACCCTCAAAAGACCTAATTGAAGCAAGGTTATTTTGAAAGTATACTACAGCAAGGTTGCGTAACCTGACTCCAAAAGATCCTTGCGAATCATTTATTTTGGCAATACACTTTTATTTTAAACTTTGAGTGTCTTGAACCGCCTTGTTCTGACTAACGACTCATGTATTTTCCATCTTTCAAAAATAATTTTTCAAAAGTCGCATGAACTTTGCATTACCATGTTTGTATGAATATTTTTGTTTGCAAACTGGCTTTCCTCTAAGGAATTTTCAAACAATGAGAAACTTGGTCAAGTGATCTTATCAGGGGCAAGTTCCTTTTACATCCTGTCAAAGAATTAGTTCAAGATTTGTTCAAGGCAATATCTTCTCAGATTTGGTTTATCCAGAGAATTGTTCAAGACTCAGACTGGGGCAAGCCCTCCGAGGATACAGCAAAACAGTCGATTCCACGAATCAGACAGCAGAAGCAATTATCAGTTCATTTGACCTGGGGCAGTTTACTTGCATAATCCCTAAGCAGTTATTCATCATTCCTACAGTGACTATCAACTTGATACATTTTAACAAAATGACAGTGATCTCTGTGTTGAGGAATCAGTCCTCCAGTTTTGTCATCTCACCAAAAGAGTCGAGTCTTGTCGTTGACGTCTGCATGTGCATTTGATCATATGTCATAGCATAATTCCTATACATGTGCACATCTTTGATGCTTTATTCCCTATTTACATTTCTATCTTGGGTACTTTATTCCCCATTTACCTCTCTATCTTGGGTGCTTTACTCCCCATTTACATTTCTATCTTGGGTGCTTTACTCCCCATTTACATTTCTATCTTGGGTGCTTTATTCCCCATTTACCTTTTTATCTTGGGTGCTTTACTCCCCATTTAAGTTTTTATCTTGGGTGCTTTACTCCCCATTTACATTTCTATCCTGGGTGCTTTACTCCCCATTTACATTTCTATCCTGGGTGCTTTACTCCCCATTTACATGTCTATCCTGGGTGCTTTACTCCCCATTTACATGTCTATCTTGGGTGCTTTACTCCCCATTTACATGTCTATCTTGGGTGCTTTACTCCCCATTTACCTTCTATCCTTGGGTGTTTTATCCCCCATGTACCTTTATCCCGGGTGTTTTATTCCCCGTTTACCAGATATTCTTGGGTTTACCTAACATCATGGTGTTTTACCCCCATTTACTTTTTTTTCCCTGAGGTCGTGTTTTACTCGCGTCTTACCTTGTGGGCACACTTTATTTACTTGGCATCATGGGTGTTTTATCCCCATTTGCGTTTTTCTCCTGAGCTCGTGTTTTACCCGCGTCTTACCTTGCGGACAATTTCTAATTTACTTGGCACCTATCAACAATTATGTGTCGTGTCTATCCGACGTTCTTCCAGATATGACATGTCTTCTTCCCTAGTGCAATTCCTCGATGGGTCGTCCCCTGTAACGTTGTTTCGTCTGTATCCGTGCATTTGTCATTTTCATCATACACACCATATCAGATTCATATCATATTTAGCATTATAGTTCATTTTGTTTTGTCCATATCATTGCATAGCACTGCGTCTAAAGGCAAAATTTTCGGTTATCTGTATTTAAATCCCTCCACCATGATTTCTCGAGTCTCCATTGCTCAAATCACCCGGTGAAGTTATTTAAATAGGGGCAACTGTAATACCCCAAATTTTGCCCTAAGATTTATCGTCGCATTTCATTGCATTTTTATTGCAATTTAATCAATTACTAACAAATTTGTGTAGTCATTTGACTTTTTGCAGGTAAATATCATATGACATGCATTTTTTTTCTAAAAAGTAAAAATGGCACAATTGGCAAGAGGACATGTGTAAGGAGTTGTGAGTGTGAGAGGTTGAGAGTTCGAATCTCACCTTTGTCACTTTTTGTTTTTTTATTATTTTTACTCTAAATTTTTCTATCTTTCATTAAAAAATAACAAAAATAGTTTTTTATTATTATTTTCGTATTTTAATTAAATCATTTTTTAAAATATTATTTTTTTCACCTTTTTCTAAATTATTCATAAAAATATCCAAAAAATCATAAAATAAAAAAATATTGGAAAAAATCTTGTTCTTTTTATAATATTTTTGATTTTAGGAATCAATAGGATTTTTAGTTTTTATTTTAAGTTTATTTTAAATTATTTAAATTTTATTTTTTCTTAACTAATTATTTAGTTTGGGCTTTAGGGACATTATTGACCATTTGGTGTTAACCCTAATTTGTTCCCTATATATACATGTGTTGCCTTGTTGAAAAGGGGGTCAGAAGGTTTTCTTCAGAAAAGAGGAGAGAGAAAGGGAGAAACAAAGGAGATCCCCAGAGAAGAAAGGCGGTCGTTCCCACAACTCGTCAGAAGGATTGGAGCTCTCCAGTGTTCCCTTATTCAAACCTTTTTCACATTTACCGAAGCAAACCTCCGCTTCGTAGGTTAAATTACTAAACCTTTTGCCTTTTCATGTTTATATGCATATTTTGCCATGTTAATGTGTTTAGGTCCGTTAAATTACTAAACCTTTTGCTTTTTCATGTTTATGTGCATATTTTGCCATGTTAATCTCCTTGTGTATTTAGGTCCGTAGATTTTAATATCAAAACCCTTTTTTAACAAAACCTTTTTTTAAAATCAAAACCTTTTTTTTATTTATTATTAAAACCTTTTTTTAGTAAGACCTTTTTTAAAAACTGAAAAGCCTTTTTGTTCCGAAAAAAAAAAAACTTTTTGTTTCCAAAACCTTTTCCCAAAAAAACTGAAAAGTCTTTTCCCAAAAAATTGAAAAGCCTTTTCCCAAAAAACTGAAAAGTCTTTTTTGGGATGAAAAGCCTTTTTTGTTCTAAAAAAACAAAAAAGACTTTTCCCCCCAAAACTCTTTTTTTATAATTTAAACTTAATTTTTTTTTATAATTTTAACTTAAATATTTTTTATTAAAAAATTAAAACCTTTTTTTTATAATTAAAATATTAAAAAATTAAAACCTTTTCGTAAGGAACTCCTGATGTTTGATGTTTGTCGTGTCATTTTATGTACCCTTTTATTACTTTTCTTTTCTTTTAGCATTTCATGTGCATGCTCGAGGTTGAGATGTGCTTGTGGTGGCCACAGCCCCACACTATTTTCCTCCCTCACTTCATTCTAAGTGTCATTACATATTTTCATATTCTTCATGTTTTCAGAAATGTTTCTTTGTTTCTTTATACCCTCTGCCTTTATTACTTTTCTTATTTCTGTACCTTAATTATTCCTCCATATAATGATTTGTCATATTTTCACTTTTTTTTTACAGTTTTATCCTCCCGAAGGATTAGGTCCAGCCTTTTGGCCGCCGAGTCAATAGCCTTACCCCTTTAATGGATCAAACCCTGCTTAGCCTAGGTGTCCCGCCGTGGGCAAAATTGCTTTTATCCTAGTGTTAGGTCAAAGAGTCGCCGCACTCATTTTAGGGTTTCCCGCCGCGAAATCCCTAACCTAACCCTAATGCACTTAACAATTTATAACATAGAGATCGGAGTTTAAGACTCCATGTAAGCGTGTCCTTAAGATGCGTTTATTCCCCTTGAGACCTTGACCACAGTCAAGCAGTCTCTAACCTCCATTTTGAGGGGAACTACGATTACTCTGATTCCATTCCCGTAAGGATACGTAGGCACAAGATGCGATGTCTTGCCGAGTTAACTTAGAATTAACCCCTAGGTCTTTTTTAATTTTCAATCCTTTGTATATACCCTAAAGCAAAATAATTAATGAAATAAAAAAAAAAAAATAATAAACAAAAGGTTCCCGTAGAGTACTACGGAAGTTTAGGGTGCTAATACCTTCCCTAAATTTAACCAAACCCCGAACCTTAGATCTCTCCCTTTTAGGTTTTTCCTTTCTTTAACCTTTCCTTCGGATAAATCAAAGACCGGTTGTAAATGAATTAAGATTCAAGTTAATCAATAGCTTGACATCCAAATTTCATCGCAACAGAAAATGGCGACTTCACTGGGGATTCTCCTAACTTTCGAGGGTTATCCCTATTTTATTTATTTTTGATATTTGTTTCATTATATATTTTTGCTCACCTGTATGTATATATTGGGGTACCTTACTTGGAGTTACTGTGTTGTGAGATAAGTCCTACACCCGGACTTGAGCGACCTTATGATAGGATGACTGATATATTCGACGAGGCTTATAGGGAGTGAGTCCCGACTAAGCTAAATCGAGAATCACCGCTCAGTTGAGACACTTTCGAAAATGGTTCGGTTGATCGAGTGTAGTCGTGAAAACTTTTACCGTTATCGATTGGAGTCTGTGATACTGGGAACCGTAGTACCTTTACACCATCTTGACCTTATATAGGACGTAGTGCGGGAAATATATGAGAGTAGTCCTACAATGGTTGTTACGCGATGCTACACTTAAAAGAGGTTCTTTTGAGAATATTATTGACCCTCGAGTTAGCCGGGAAGTCGATAATATCCGAAAGATGGACTGATGACTTTGGGCACTGATTTAGAACCCTTGTTCTGCAGGTACAATCAACCTATAGTACATACCTCTTTGGGAAGGGTATACCTTGACTCCATTCATTGTTCCTCTAACTTAGGACCTTTTGTTTGCTTATGTGTATTTATGCTTCGCATCCATAAAGCATCATATCATTTCTAGTTTCAAGGAATTCAGCAGTCCTTTGCAAATTCGAAAAGCCTTACATTTTAAAGTCTAAAATTTTTTCCAACTTTCTTAAAAAGCAATATTCGCAATCGACCGTTGAAATTCTTGAAACCATTGCATGGCATTAGCATCACATTTTTGCATTGCATTTATCCCCGAGTTTCTCCTTCTTGGTCCTATCGTCTTCTAGTGTACCTTTGAGTCGTCAAGCTGATTCCTCGACACAGATATCAGACCAGAAACGGAACAGGAGTCACTTTGATCCTATTCTCATGACTTACACAGAGCTGTATCCTGACTTAGTTCGACAAGGGCTGATCACTACAAAGGCTTTACCACCTCCTCTTAATCCTCCAGTTGGATTTAGGGCGGATCTAAAGTGTGCTTTTCATGAGGGTGCCTTAGGCCACTACTTGGAGCATTGTTTTGCATTGAAAGCTAGGGTGCGTGAACTGATTAGAGCCGGAATACTTGATTTTACGGATAGTCGTCCGAGCGTTCAGACAGATCCCTTGCCAACACATCAGAATTGAAGCTTTGTCATTGGGCCTTTTTTTTCCTCGTTGTTTGCATTTTCCTTATTTTGTTTAAGTTGTTTGCTTTCAATTATGTTTGTACTTTCATTAATGAAATAAGCATTGCGACTTTTGATTCAATTCATTTCCGTCCATTTATTTGCATCTTTATGCTTTATTTTTCAAATGTTTACTTCTTGTCCAAAATTTTGATATGCTAAGATTGGAGGGAGGATGATGAAAACGTTATACCCATAATTGCTGTCAGTATGCTTTCAATCAAACCTTGTTGACGATGTAAGGCATTGTTTCAATTCCCAAACACTGGAGAAATAAGGAAGTTAATCCCTCGTTACCCCCTTCGAGCCTAGAAGTTGGAGTTTCTTTCGTTACAAAAAACCCACAATTTTAACCTTGGGATGGGTAGTTCTCAGTTAACTTGGTTGTGTGTTCATACGATACACCTTTCATTAACAAATTTTCCTTCGCACACGTCAAACAAGTGTCGAAGATGTTTTCTAATCAAAAGGTCGATGATGGTTCACCGTAATCATTAAAATCAAACAGTCACTTTCCTTCACACAAAAAAAATAATATAAAAAAATCAAAAGAAGCCCGCTAAGTCAAAACCTATGAAGGAGACTTAGGCAAAACTGGGGCATCCCGCTGACTGTAAACTCTACAATAAACAGTTCAGGCAAAATTTAGGGATAATACAAAGAGATTTTTAAATCCTTATCTTGAAAATCCTCAATGTCAAAACAATCAAATGTTATAGGGGAGTAGTGGCTGCCTTTTCATAGGTCCCTTTGACTTCTGAGTCATCATTGCTACGATCAATGAAATCCCTAACTTATGGGAACCTGAATGCATAGTATGAGTTAACTGAGCATAGGACTGAAGATCATCACGTAGATTGGGTGGGTACAAATAAATTTTGAGCCTTTATCTTTTGTTTCATAAACCGTGAACCAGGCCACATTACAACCCTCAAAAGACCTAATTGAAGCAAGGTTATTTTGAAAGTATACTACAGCAAGGTTGCATAACCTGACTCCAAAAGATCCTTGCGAATCATTTATTTTGGCAATACACTTTTATTTTAAACTTTGAGTGTCTTGAACCGCCTTGTTCTGACTAACGACTCATGTATTTTCCATCTTTCAAAAATAATTTTTCAAAAGTCGCATGAACTTTGCATTACCATGTTTGTATGAATATTTTTGTTTGCAAACTGGCTTTCCTCTAAGGAATTTTCAAACAATGAGAAACTTGGTCAAGTGATCTTATCAGGGGCAAGTTCCTTTTACATCCTGTCAAAGAATTAGTTCAAGATTTGTTCAAGGCAATATCTTCTCAGATTTGGTTTATCCAGAGAATTGTTCAAGACTCAGACTGGGGCAAGCCCTCCGAGGATACAGCAAAACAGTCGATTCCACGAATCAGACAGCAGAAGCAGTTATCAGTTCATTTGACCTGGGGCAGTTTACTTGCATCATCCCTAAGCAGTTATTCATCATTCCTACAGTGACTATCAACTTGATACATTTTAACAGAATGACAGTGATCTCTGTGTTGAGGAATCAGTCCTCCAGTTTTGTCATCTCACCAAAAGAGTCGAGTCTTGTCGTTGACGTCTGCATTTGCATTTGATCATATGTCATAGCATAATTCCTATACATGTGCACATCTTGGGTGATTTATTCCCCATTTACATTTCTATCTTGGGTGCTTTATTCCCCATTTACCTCTTTATCTTGGGTGCTTTACTCCCCATTTACATTTCTATCTTGGGTGCTTTACTCCCCATTTACATTTCTATCTTGGGTGCTTTATTCCCCATTTACCTTTTTATCTTGGGTGCTTTACTCCCCATTTACATTTTTATCTTGGGTGCTTTACTCCCCATTTACATTTCTATCCTGGGTGCTTTACTCCCCATTTACATGTCTATCTTGGGTGCTTTACTCCCCATTTACATGTCTATCTTGGGTGCTTTACTCCCCATTTACCTTCTATCCTTGGGTGTTTTATCCCCCATGTACCTTTATCCCGGGTGTTTTATTTCCCGTTTACCAGATATTCCTGGGTTTACCTAACATCATGGTGTTTTACCCCCATTTACTTTTTTTTTCCCTGAGGTCGTGTTTTACTCGCGTCTTACCTTGAGGGCAAAATTTATTTACTTGGCATCATGGGTGTTTTATCCCCATTTGCGTTTTTCTCCTGAGCTCGTGTTTTACCCGCGTCTTACCTTGCGGACAATTTCTAATTTACTTGGCACCTATCAACAATTCTGTGTCGTGTCTATCCGACGTTCTTCCAGATATGACATGTCTTCTTCCCTAGTGCAATTCCTCGATGGGTCGTCCCCTGTAACGTTGTTTCGTCTGTATCCGTGCATTTGTCATTTTCATCATACGCATCATATCAGATTCATATCATATTTAGCATTATAGTTCGTTTTGTTTTGTCCATATCATTGCATAGCACTGCGTCTAAAGGCAAAATTTTCGGTTATCTGTATTTAAATCCCTCCACCATGATTTCTCGAGTCTCCGTTGCTCAAATCACCCAGTGAAGTTATTTAAATAGGGGCAACTGTAATACCCCAAATTTTGCCCTAAGATTTGTCGTCGCATTTCATTGCATTTTTATTGCAATTTAATCAATTACTAACAAATTTGTGTAGTCATTTGACTTTTTGCAGGTAAATATCATATGACATGCATTTTTTTTCTAAAAAGTTAAAATGGCACAATTGGCAAGAGGACATGTGTAAGGAGTTGTGAGTGTGAGAGGTTGAGAGTTCGAATCTCACCTTTGTCATTTTTTGTTTTTTTATTATTTTTACTCTAAATTTTTCTATCTTTCATTAAAAAATAACAAAAATAGTTTTTTATTATTATTTTCGTATTTTAATAAAATCATTTTTTAAAATATTATTTTTTTCACCTTTTTCTAAATTATTCATAAAAATATCCAAAAAATCATAAAATAAAAAAATATTGGAAAAAATCTTGTTCTTTTTATAATATTTTTGATTTTAGGAATCAATAGGATTTTTAGTTTTTATTTTAAGTTTATTTTAAATTATTTAAATTTTATTTTTTCTTAACTAGTTATTTAGTTTGGGCTTTAAAATGGGCTTTAGGGACATTATTGACAATTTGGTGTTAACCCTAATTTGTTCCCTATATATACATGTGTTGCCTTGTTGAAAATGGGGTCAGAAGGTTTTCTTCAGAAAAGAGGAGAGAGAAAGGGAGAAACAAAGGAGATCCCCAGAGAAGAAAGGCGGTCGTTCCCACAACTCGTCAGAAGGATTGGAGCTCTCCAATGTTCCCTTATTCAAACCTTTTTCACATTTACCGAAGCAAACCTCCGCTTCGTAGGTTAAATTACTAAACCTTTTGCCTTTTCATGTTTATATGCATATTTTGCCATGTTAATGTGTTTAGGTCCGTTAAATTACTAAACCTTTTGCTTTTTCATGTTTATGTGCATATTTTGCCATGTTAATCTCCATGTGTATTTAGGTCCGTAAATTTTAATATCAAAACCCTTTTTTAACAAAACCTTTTTTTAAAATCAAAACCTTTTTTTTATTTATTATTAAAACTTTTTTTTAGTAAGACCTTTTTTAAAAACTGAAAAACCTTTTTGTTCCGAAAAAAAAAAACCTTTTTGTTCCCAAAACCTTTTCCCAAAAAAACTGAAAAGTCTTTTCCCAAAAAATTGAAAAGCCTTTTCCCAAAAAACTGAAAAGTCTTTTTTGGGATGAAAAGCCTTTTTTGTTCTAAAAAAAACAAAAAAGACTTTTCCCCCAAAAAATCTTTTTTTTATAATTTAAACTTAATTTTTTTTATAATTTTAACTTAAATATTTTTTATTAAAAAATTAAAACCTTTTTTTTATAATTAAAATATTAAAAAATTAAAACCTTTTCGTAAGGAACTCCTGATGTTTGATGTTTGTCGTGTCATTTTATGTACCCTTTTATTACTTTTCTTTTCTTTTAGCATTTCATGTGCATGCTCGAGGTTGAGATGTGCTTGTGGTGGCCACAACCCCACACTATTTTCCTCCCTCACTTCATTCTAAGTGTCATTACATATTTTCATATTCTTCATGTTTTCAGAAATGTTTCTTTGTTTCTTTATACCCTCTGCCTTTATTACTTTTCTTATTTCTGTACCTTAATTATTCCTCCATATAATGATTTGTCATATTTTCACATTTTTTTTTACAGTTTTATCCTCCTGAAGGATTAGGTCCAGCCTTTTGGCCGCCGAGTCAATAGCCTTACCCCTTTAATGGATCAATCCCTGTTTATCCTAGGTGTCCCGCCGTGGGCAAAATTGCTTTTATCCTAGTGTTAAGTCAAAGAGTCGCCGCACTCATTTTAGGGTTTCCCGCCGCGGAATCCGTAACCTAACCCTAATGCACTTAACAATTTATAACATAGAGATCGGAGTTTAAGACTCCATGTAAGCGTGTCCTTAAGATGCGTTTATTCCCCTTGAGACCTTGACCACAGTCAAGCAGTCTCTAACCTCCCTTTTGAGGGGAACTACGATTACTCTGATTCCATTCCCGTAAGGATACGTAGGCACAAGATGCGATGTCTTGCCGAGTAAACTTAGAATTAACCCCTAGGTCTTTTTTAATTTTCAATCCTTTGTATATACCCTAAAGCAAAATAATTAATGAAATAAATAAATAAAAAATAATAAACAAAAGGTTCCCGTAGAGTACTACGGAAGTTTAGGGTGCTAATACCTTCCCTAAATTTAACCAACCCCCGAACCTTAGATCTCTCCCTTTTAGGTTTTTCCTTTCTTTAACCTTTCCTTCGGATAAATCAAAGACCGATTGTAAATGAATTAAGATTCAAGTTAATCAATAGCTTGACATCCAAATTTCACCGCAACACCAGGTTTCTATTTCTTGAATTTTCTCTCCATTCATGCGTTTTTAGTGGATTAGATTCATGTGGTTAGGTTACAAGTAAGGTGTAGTTTATTTATGGACAGAAAAATTAAGGTTTAGTGACAAAATAGGAATTGATCCATTTTCGGTTGAGATTTAGACTTCTTTATTCTTAAGGTTTTAGCGTGATTCATTAGTATAATTGAAATCCTCGTGAAATTTCACACAACTTTGGTTCAAGAATCGAGTGGAATGGTGAAGTATCGAGAGAGTTAGGATGTCACAAAATTTTTCGGCGAAACTCCAGCCGGTCATGGCCAGATTCTGCATTCCCTCCCATGCACAATTTTGAATTGGAGAAGACGAGTGGAACACCGTCCAATCGAGCAGAAAATAGGACTAAGTCACTCAATCTTGCGCTCCAGCTTGCGCCACGTACCCCCTCCCCCAAAGTGACGTCGTTTCAATTAGTGGATATTGCCAAGCTTTTCAGCACTACATGAATCCAAGGAGCGTGGGTTCGAACCCTCGCGTGGTAATTTTCTTTTAATTGTGAAATTGAATTGATTTGAGTATTGACGTTGGGCCTTGGCTTCCCATACTATTCGCACCTCCCCCTATTAGGCCCAATGGGAATTAACGCATAGAATCCCTGCTTAATCCACGCCCTGGCATATTTTTGTTTGCTGAATTCAAACTCAATTGGGCCTAGCGCCCATGTGCTAACGCCACCCCCTTCATGGGCCCAAGCGAGATTAAATCTTGTTTTTCTTGCTAGCTGAACCCCTTCCCTTATTTCTTCTAATTCCTTTTCTTTTAATTTTTGTTTTAATTGATTGGTAGATTTAATTCATAAAAAAATAGCAAATGTTGATAATAAATTCTGGAAAAATTTGTGGATATAAATTAAGATGTTTAGGATTTTATCATGCTTTTTATTTTGATTTTCCATGCATTTTCCATTTTATTTCATATTTTCTAGTTTAATATGTTGCTAATGGTGAAATAATTGTGTGCTGATTTTGTCCATTTTATTTCTCACTCATATTTCTGAATTTGATCTTGAGATTTTACATGCTGATTATATACATGTTAATGACGTTTTGTGATTTTTATCATGATTTTTAGATGATTTTAAATAGGGTTTTAGAGTAGTTGTTTAGGAGTGTTCATGATTTAATTCCTTTGGTGTACCCTTGAAACTTTAGATTTAATTTGAGCCTTTTGAATTAGGTTTAACCCCTGATTTTTGGACTATAGCATGTTGATACATGTAGGATGGTATGATATTTTCCCTAGAATTTTTAGGAATGATTTTTAATTAGTTCCCCATTTTACAAATTAACTTCAATTTAGGTAATTCTAACTTAGAGAATTTCATATGTTAACCTTGTAATTGGCCATTAGATGATTCTAAGTAGTGTATTCCTTCTTGATAGAATGGTAAGTAAGTAGATACTTCATTAAGGTTTAGGAAGAGCCTTAGAGAGTGTTTTCTTTCTTCAAACAAACATGGCTTGCTTTATGTGCATGTCATTCCCATCCTATGATTCAAAGCCCTCATGTGAAAGCCCGTCTCTCCTTTGGAGGGATGTATGGCATGTCATAATGAGTAGAGCTTTTGAGTATGCCTTTCTATGATGACTAGTTGAGTGTCAAGAGGGATTCCCTTGGTTTCCTTCCTGTTTCCCATCATCAACCAATATTCTTTGTGTTGAATCTCTTCTCTCTTGATGGAGCCTATTGAAGATTGAAGCTTGAAGATGGAGTTCTCCAATAAAGCTAGCTTGGGTATCAACACAAACTACAGACTGTTGGATTTTTGCTGTTAGGAGTTTGCTTGCAGCTGCTTGGATGCTTTGCTGTTTATCTGCTTTGCTGTTTACCTGCTTTACTGTTGAGCCATTTTGTCTGCTACTCTTTCTGTTTGACTGTTGCTGATGTGACTTGCTACTGTTGCATTCCTTTATCTTTGCAATTATTCATACTTGGCTTGAGGTTGAGATGAGCTTGTGGAGGCTCCTGCCCCACACATATTTCCTCCCTCACTTGCATTGCATGCATTCTATTTACAGTTGTTCCCTGTACTGTTTACTGTTTACTGTTTAGCTGATGTTTACTCGTTTCTGTATACCATTGATATGATCCCCTAGGAATCTCACTTCCTTTGATAAGGAAGTGATGATTAGAAATTTAGTTTGAAACCTATGCATGATAACTTCTAGGAGATCCCTGTTTCAAACCTCAACCATAGGATGAATCCTTGGCATGATAACTGTTAGGACTTGATAGTCCCCCCTTAGTTGAGCCTGCTCTCTCTTCTCATCTCAAAATAAATCAAAATACAGTAATAAAGGTTAACTCACGTCGTATGTTATGAGCCTTAAGCTACTTGAGAAAGGGTTGTTGGAGAGTTTCTTTTCAATAGTTTGGATGTTTAGTATGGTACCCTTTGGGTGACATGCGACGCATTCACTCTCAGGTCATAGTCTCTAGTGCGATATTGGTTGCAAACATCCTAAAAAACAGTTCTTCCGTAAAAGACAGAAAACAAACTTCAAACCTTTTTGCCCCGTGGGCCCATAATTCAAAGGAAGCTTTTCTGAAGAAAAGAGTGTCGTTAACTCTCAGTTCTACCGCAAACGGTAACGCCTAAGTCTCCAAGGGTCGAGCTGCGTACACCAAACTGCTGGAATTATTTGTTAACCCTACTCGAAAAAACAGATGAATTTGAATTCCCATAATCCGCGTTATCCCGAACTACGTAAGCTCTGATCTCTCATATCTGTTGAGAGTACGTAGGCACAATACTGATGTATTGGCGAGCCACCTTCCCCCATCCGTTTACCTGTAGTTAGCCAAACTACGTTGACTCTGATTTCTGATTCTCTGATGAGAATACGTAGGCATAATGCGCGACGCTTTGCCAAGTCATTTTCTTTTATTTTTAGACTAGCCTTGATAGGTAGATAGTAAATAAACCCGTCAAATAAACACAACAAGCATGGATCCCATCGAGTACGATGGACGTGAGGGGTGCTAATACCTTCCCCTTGCGTAACCGACTCCTGAATCCAGACATTGGTTGCGACGACCTTGTCTTATACCTTTTTGTTAGGTTTTTTTGATTGTTTCCTTTCCTGTTCTGAGGGATAAATAACGGAAGGTGGCGACTCTTCTGTTTTGTCGGCACCTTATTTTCGCGGTAACGACAGTTGGCGACTCTGCTCGGGACTTGATAGTTTCCTGGGGATCCAACGTCCCTGATGCGAGTCAATATGGGGATCCAACGTCCCCTGTGCGAGCCAATACTAGCGCTTGTATGTTTACCTGTTGGGTTTTATTTATCGCATTTATTTCCCGCATTTTATTTTCAGTATGATATGATTATCTGTGTTATTGTGGGAGGGGCTCTGATGAGTGAGAAGCCAGACCCAGGCTTGAGTGTACTTAGCATTAGTTGTGGAAATTAGTGGGCGCGTGCTTGCTTTGCAAGCGCTAGTGTCTCATGAAATCCATGCTCAGACGAGGTTCTCCCGGTTGACTTCTTTTCCAGCCCTTTGGGCTTGAGGGGTTGTTGGTTTGGAGGATTGTCGACTCTGGGGACCGATCATTTATGACTCAGCTAAGTGAGGCCGCTTCAAGAGATGATGATGCCACACCTTATGGGTATTGTATCATCGTTTCTTGAAAGTCTGTGACGCTGATGACCGCATAGGATACCGAACTTGTGTCAGTTTAGGTCCATACATGTGAGCAGGGTCGGGTTTTGTTGGTAAGGTCAAACCTTAACCTTCAGAATACCTGGTTTTCTTGACAGTGAATCAGTTTTGTTGGTATCAATGGTTCTCATCATCAGATATGTGTTTGTTCTTGACATAGCAGATTTATGGTCTGGTATCAGGGGTTCTTATTGTTGCACCCTAAAATTTGCTCAACCTATTTCATTTGATTTATGTTTCAATTGCATTATCATTTGCATAGTAAATCATGTTCATAATCCAATCATTTGCATAGCATATCATAGCAAGGTATCCAACAAGGGATTACGTGCCATTCTTATCTAAAGAAGCACATCCAGGGGTTTTATTCAAGCTTAAGGCCATCAAAGTCACCAAGAAATGTTTGAAGCTTTGAGAAGTTTGAGGGTCAACCAGTGGATTTCTCTCCTAATTTGAGGTGTATTGAGGGTCATCAATGAGCTATGAATTGAGGGTATGGAATGTGTACAAAGCTTATGAAATGCCTAGAGGGTCATATTGAGATAAGACAAGTCATTGATTCAAGTACAAGAGCCACAATTGAAGTGTAGTCAACTAGGGTTTCATCTGGGTCAACCCTAGGTCAACTGAGTGATTGAAAAGCATCAAGGCTTAATTGGAGGTTGTGGGATTCATGAATTGATATGTTGATACATGTGTGGTGTTGTGCCAAGGATAAATCAAAGAGAATCAAGAGTGGGAGGAGTTACCAAATTAGGGTTTCAGTGTAAAATCCCCTAATTTAGGCCTCACTTCCAAGCCAGATAAGTCAAAATCCAAGTTTCAAATGGATTCTTGGTCAACATGAAGCTTGTAAAGCTTCTAAATAGATTTAATTTTAGTACTAGAAGTCTTTAAGAAGATTTGTAGAATTCAAGTTATGGTTCTTGCAAGTTATGGGTCCCCAGAGGACACTGAAATTTATCTGTGAAAGTCACTTGACTTCCAAGCAACTTTTTCCCATCAAGGAATTTTCAAATGGATTCTTGGCCAACATAAGAATTGTAGGGATTGACCTTAGCTTTAATATGAGTACTATAAGTCCTCAAGAAGATTTGTGGAACTCAAGTTATGGTCTTGGCAACCCAGGGGTATTTTGGGAAAGTTGAATTATAGGTCATTTTCAACATAGGTCAAAATCTCTATCTTCCACTCCTCAAATGAAAAAATGTTCAACATGAGATATGTTTAGAATGGTGTTTTCGGGCTAGATTAGAGGTCATAGGTGATTGGAAAGGCTGGTATCACAAAATTGCAAAAATGGCTTAAAATAAGGGTGAATTTTAAATGAACCAAAGAGGAAAATTGGGATTTTTGGTCTATGGGTCCAAACCTAGCCATGTGACATACCAAATTGATTGGAAAACATATTTTGAAAACAATGACATTGCCAAATTTTTGAGTTAAGGATTAATTCAATGGCTTCCTTTGTAAAGTGGTTACTTACATTATAAGTCACATATGCAAAACCATTCTTCAAGGCATAACCAAGGCTCTAATGAATCCTAACACATTCAATATGTCATGTGGTGAGAATTTGGATCAGAATGAGGTGCAAATACAAGCTTGAAACTCAGCTGCCATATGTGAATTTCTCATGACATTTTCAAATGCAAGAGATGTGGAACTTCTCATTGGATCAATCCAGAAGTTTCTAGGGTTTTCATTCATGTTCTATATAAGGATTAGAAGAGGTTCAAAGCATTGGTTGGTGGAGATTGAGGGAGAATTGAGAGATTGCATCTTGAGTTTTCCATTTGCAAAACAGAATCGGTTACAATAATTTGATCCATTTCAATCCATTCTTTTGTGTTCAATAGCTTCCTTTGGTGTTGGTGAGTGATTCCAGATACAATTCAAGGCAAGATTGGTGCAAAATTGAGAGAGAGGATTTTGGATTCATCTCTTGCAAGTCAGAATCGGATCCAAGGATTCAAGAGGTTTCAATCCAATTTGATGCATACAGAAGCTTGATCATACTTCATTGAAGGTATCTGGAAGATCTTGGAGCTTGATTTGGAGGTTTTACCACTCTGTTCATCCAAGATTTGCAGGTATGTAAAATTCTTTCTATGGCTCGATTCATGAAGTTTATTTAGGTTTTAGATAGTGGTATGCATTGTAGAGCATGGCTAGGTGGATTCTGGTAGCAATTGGCATGATTTAGAGACAAACTTAGATTGATCACATTTTCTGTTGAGGCTCGTATCTGATGATTCTTGGAGGTTTAAACCTAGTTTGATGGTGGATTTTATTCAGTGTGAAGTGCAGTTGATCCTAGGCTTCTCAATTCTGGGTTTGATGATATTTTATTGGTGAAGCATTTTCTGAACATGCCTTCGTGTTTTGAGAAGGGGAGGGTTTTGATACAAATGGAAGGCATGGTTGAGTTCCTTGTGGAAAAACGCGCAGGTTGATGTATTTAGGTTAGGGTTTTGGTGGGGATTAAGGGAACTGAGGTTTGGGGGCGACGGTGGCTCCACCGCTGGCCACCGTCTGCGTTTTTCCCCCTCCCAGCATTCAAAAGGTTGAAGATGAACCTGGAGCCCTTGGATCAATAGTGGACCTTTGACTCAACCATGATCTAACGGCCATGATTGATTGAATTTTGTGAAGGAGTCTGAGAGCATGAAACGCCCCTTTTCACTTAAGGAGTGGTAGTGGGCTTAAGTCATTTGTTGCTATGTACACCCCAGCTTGGAGGCCCAATGGAAAACACACGTGAAATCCTTGCTATTCGTACCATGTTTTTTCCATTTTCTTTGATTTTTCATTTTTATTTTTTGAATTGAATTGGGCCTTGTGCGCGCTTCTTATACCCACCCCCCTCTGGGCCCAATTGGTGAATTGAACTGGTTCTGATTGCTATTTGTCACGCCCATTTACCATTTTCATTTTATTTTCTCATTATTTCATGGTTTTATCATAGTTAATAAAAAAATTAATAACTAATTGAAAAAAGATCATTTTTGGATGAGAATTTTTTCCTTGTTTTCCTTAGGGTTTATAGAATTTAATAAAGCAATAAATACATTCTTTCACGCATTTTATATTTTTTGGTATATTTTACAATTTTATTGACTTTATTTGGCATTTGTTTGGTACCTTATTTTGCTGAATTTAGTATGAGAGATTGGTGAATGTTTTTGAGTTGATTCTTGTTGGATTGATTAGATTAGAGATACATGCTACCTTAGGGATTTTTCTCATATTTTTATGGTGAAATTTAGGTTAGTTTTGAGTAATGAACTTTAGGGTGCTAGGATTAGGGTTTTACAACACTTAGGTGTAGTTTAGGGCATGGTTTGGAGACTTAGGGTGTGATTTGGGCCTTGGGGTTTATGTGGGGTATAGGGTACATAGTTTGGGTCCCTTAGAAATTAATCTAGGATTTTATGATGAGTATTTCCATTTTATTTGATTTTTGCAAATTGGGTGATATTGGTGTGTTTCCCTCTTGGGATGTTGTTTTGTTTGTTGGGTTTTGGGCATTTCAAATTGGGTGTTGGGCTTGAGTTTTGCTTGATTGAGCTAATGAAGACCTTGGAGATGATTGGAGATAAAGGATGGAGCTTGGGGCATGAGATTCTTAATCTTGAAGATTGCTTTTGAAGACTTAGGAGATAGGAGATATAGGGAGAGCTTTAGAGTAGACTGATTTCTTCTGTCAAACATAGAGAGCTTCTTGTGCCTCTATTCCATCCTATGACACAAGGTCCCCCAAAGAAGTTCCATCTCTCCTTAGGAGGGATGTAGAGCATACTTTGATTGGGTAGAACCTTGAGGATACCTTTCACTTGCTATGATAAGATCTTAGTGATTTCCTTGGGTTATCATTAAGCCTCTTAACATTCCAACTTCATCTATTAGTTGATTCTCTTCTGTGAGTGTTTGCATTGGAAAAGGGAACCTATTGGGGAATGAAGTTCATTGAATGTTGGTGAAGATAAAGCTTGTGCCTGTCAAAGAGAGTTATCTATTGAAGACTAGGGTTTTGTTGTTGTTTGAAGCTGTCTATTTGTTGGGATTCAGTGCTTGCTAAAGCTGGAGATTATTGGAGATAAGAGCTTATCTGAAGCTTGAATATCATTGGATAGTGAAGATGGGGTCTTGCTTGAAGGTGTTACTGTCAACCTTTTGATATTGTTCATCTGTAGCTGTAGGAGCTGGTGTTGCTGTCAGAGCTGGTGTTGGGTTTTATTTTCTTTTTCTGTATTGATTGTTGGCTTGTTCAACTTGCCCCCTTAGGTTTGAAGTGAAGCTGTTTCACTTTTCCTATTGTTTTCCCAGGTTCGAGGTTGAGTGGGACTCCCTTGCCTCGCTTGTATTGCTGCATTTCATGCATGTTTATTGTTTACTGTATATATGCTATTTCTTTTCCGTATATCCCCTAGGATCTCTGTTTCCCTCTGTGCAAGAGAGAAATACGACAGATATTAGGTTGTAATCCATACATGACAACATTAGGTTAGTTTGATTCCCTTTTCAAACCCTAGGTTTTAGAGCTTCTTTCTCTTCTATCTCCAAACAATTCAAAACCTAGTAATAAGGACGATCGACGTCGTACGCTACAAGCCTTAAGCTATTTGAGAGAGGGTTGCTGGAGGGTCACTCTTCAGTAATCCGATTGCCTAGTGTGTTACCCTTAGGGTGACATACGACATAGTCACCCTCAGATCATAGTCTCTAGTGCGTCAGAGATTGCGAACATCATAAAAACAGTTCTTGCGTAAAAGACTGAAAACAAACATCAAAGTGTCATTTTTGTCCGCTTGGACTCTTAATCAGGAGAAAACCTTTTCAGAAGGATCTAAAAAATAGTCAGACAAATCTATGTCTTCCATGGCCCGAACTACGTTTGCTCTGATCTTTCATGCTGTATGAAAGTACGTAGGCATAGGATGTCGTATCCTAGCGAGCAACCTTCCCCTCCTTTCCCGTAGGTAGGCGAACTACGTTGACTCTGATTTCTCGTTCCAGACGGGAATACATAGGTGTAAAGTGCGATACTTTGCCGAGTCATTTTATTTTCGTTTAACCCCAGACCCTTTAGAGTAGATAGAATAATAATCCGTACTAGAAAACAAGCGTGGATCCCGTCGAGTACGACGGACGTGAGGGGTGCTAATACCTTCCCCTTGCGTAACCGACTCCCGAATCCAGGATTTGGTTGCGATGACTATTCCTTTCCCGTCTTTGCGGTAGGTTTACTCTGAGTGTTTCCTTTCCCTCCGTTGGGATAAATAACGCATGGTGGCGACTCTTCTGTTTAGCCGGCGCTGATTTTCGCAGTAGCGACACTTATCATCAGAGATATGTTTGTTCTTGACAGAGCAGATTGTGGCCCTTTTCCTCAACATCACAGTCGTCTTGATCTCCTACTGCATGATTGCATTTTTCATTTTTGCATACCCATTTGCATATCATTAACGTGTGTCTGTGTTACAGGTACCGTTTCCCCCGGTTCAGGTTTTCTTGCCGTATTTTGTGCTAGTATGGGTTCTCTGAGGAAGACCGTGGCCTATAAGCTCCCCACTCTAGATGTTATTCAGTTGTCCAGTTTGATTGCTTTGGCAGATGATTCTGTGAGAGGTGAATTCAGAAAGTCTTATGCGAAACTGCTCAGTTTGGTTCGTAAGCCTTCGGTGTATGAGTTGAATGGGTTATATGCCTTGCTACAGTTCTACGATCCTCCTTTGAGATGCTTTACTTTCCCGGACTTCATTCTCGCACCTACATTAGACGAATATGCTGATTTGTTGGGTGTGCCTATCAAGAGTCAGATGCCATTTGTTCATATGGATGCTGAGCCTAATCTGGCTAATCTAGCTCTTTCTCTTCATCTGGATGCCTCCGAGTTGATCTTGTCCAGTTGGAATAGGGTTCCCGGTTTCTCTTTGCAGTTCTTAGTGGGAAAAGGCCAACAGTGTGCCAAAGACAGTTGTTGGATTGTGTTCAACGCCATCCTTGCTCTCTGCATATATGGTATCATTTTGTTTCCCAACCTGCCTGATTTTGTAGACTTGGACGCTTTTCATATCTTTGCCTCAGGGAATCCAGTCCCTACCTTGATTGGCGATTTGTATCATTCCATCCATTACAAAAATGAGAATAGAAGGGGTAAGAATGTCTCGTGCTGTGTGCCCTTATTCTATAGATGGTTTGATAGTCACCTACCCAAGAAAGGTCTCTTTGCTTCATCTGCAGCCACAGCTGAGTGGTCTGAGCGTTTGATGAGTCTATCAGCAGAGGATGTTATTTGGTTTGATAGAGATATGTTGGGTACTGAGGTTATATTCAGCTGCAATGGGTTTCCGAATGTGCCTTTGATAGGAAGGAAGGGTTGTATCAACTATAATCCATCCTTACTTGTCTGACAGTTTGCTTATGCTTTGAGGGTTCCGCCAAAGGATGAAGAGGTGCAGGAATCTCTGTACCTCACCGGTCTTCTAGAAGGGAATATGTTATCTCAGCTTCAGCATGCTTGGAATGATATATGTAGACGAGAGAAACCATTGTTGGGAAAAAGTAATAGCCAAGCCTACGCTCCGTATGTGACCTGGATTAGAGCCAGAGCAGAGATTATCGGGATGCCTTTTCCACCTGCTAAGCAGGAATGCCCTCTGGTGGTGCAGTATAATCAGGTGTTAGCTGAGAGAGATGAGTTGAAGAAGGCAAATGAAGAATTGGAGAAAGAATTGGCTCAGCTCAGAAGCGAGAGAAATGAAGTCTTCCATTCTTTCAAGAGGCAAACAGAGTTGGTGAACAAGTTAGGTATGGATTTGACTAAGCAGATGGCTGAGCGTGAGCGTTTGGGTCGAGACTTCAAATTTGTCAATGACGTACTGGCCACTAAGAAGCAGCACTTGGATGAAGTGTACAGAAGAATATCCAAGTTTAATCAGCAGTGGAATGCCACCATAGCCAACAGCAAGGAACAGGAGGATAAACTGAAACAGCAGATTTCCAAATTGAAAGCTCAGGTGAAGGCTAGTGAGAAGAGGTTTGATGAAGAAACTGCTCACAGATATGTCGCTGAAGACCTGCTAAATAAGGCTCTCGCTAACCGGAAGGAGCGCAAACAGATGTTTGAATCCAAGAAACGGAGGTTAGAAGATTGTTTCGGCAAAGGAGCGTGGGAAGATTCCGTCGAAGGTCTTTAACACACTATTATGTAGAGGGAGTTACTCGTCGAAGGGTTGCTCACTCGGCCTGATCATCCAGAAATGAAGGGGTTGTCAGAAGAGTTTCACGCCCTTGGTCGTGCTTGACTATATTTGTAATCCCTTTTTTGATCATTGTTGTATGCTGACCATCACTAGGCTTGTTGGTCGAGGTCATGCTATTGATTCTGCTTGTCCTCAGTGACAGTGTATGCTGCCTTGATGAGCTTTCTTTATATATATATGAGATGTCATTTCCATGACTATATCCGGACTTCTTATTATCAGCACTGGCACTCTGGCACTAGAATCGGGGGAGAAATCTCCCTAAGGCACAGACACGCGTTAGCATTTGCATGAATCATTTGCATGACAAGCACCTTGTCGTTTTTCTAACCCTTTGTGTATGCAGGATTGACCGAAGACTGATCCACCGATACCTGACCAGAGCGAATCAAGCTAGAGCAATGGAACAAGTGCAGACTGACATCCAGGAACTCCGAATGAGGATGGACCGCTTCATGGAGCTCATGCAAGTGGTCGCTAACGGCCAAGACCATCTCCGAACTCTAGTTCAGCCACTGATCTCAAGGGTTGACAGCAACGGTGTACTTCATGGAGGGAGCGTTCCAGTCCCTCCACATGTTGAGACCCCTTAGGGTGGCATCCCTGTGACCGGAGGGAATGGAAGTGGTAACGACAATATGGTCACTAACATCGGGCCTAATGGTAATACGGTTGGCATCGGTAACGGTAACTTTGAGGCCAATGGCAATACTGGACTAGGCCATGGCAACACAGGTGCTGGAAATCTGTATGGGCATAATGCTACTGGATTTGCTGGTGGCAATGGCACTCAGCAATGGTTAGAAGATCTCCAAGAGGATTTGTTCTCACAGAAGAGTGCTGAGGGCGAATTGAATGCTGAGGCACGTCTGAGGTTTAAAGCACTCAAGGACAAAATGAAGAGTTTCGAGAACCTGAACACTATGGGTGTCGACATGACTAAACTGGGATTGATTTCTGATTTCAAGGTGCCTCCCAAATTTAAGGTACCCGACTTTTAGAAATACAAGGGCACCATTTGCCCTCGTGTCCACTTAAGGTCATAGTACCGAAAGATGTCCGCTCACTCTGAAGATGAGAAGCTGCTGATGCACTTCTTCCAGGATAGCTTGTTCGGCCCATCCTTGGAATGGTATATGGGTTTGGACCCCACCAGTGTGCGTACATGGAAAGAACTTGTTGAGGCCTTTGTACACCATTATCAGTATAACAGTGACTTGGCTCCGAATCGGGTTCAACTGCAGAACTTGTCACAGAAGACCAATGAGGGGTTCAAAGAGTACGCCCAGCGATGGCGTGAATTAGCAGCTAGAGTTCAGCCGCCGATGGTTGAACGAGAGCTTGTTGAGATGTTTTTAGCCACTCTCCCGGGGGTCTATTACGAGAAACTGGTCAGTGGTATGTCAGGGAGTTTCTCCGATCTCATCATTACTGGCGAACACGTTGAAAATGGGATCAAATTGGGGAAAATTCAGGGTATTGATCTATCCTCAGCTGGAGGAGGAAAGAAACTGTACAGTAACAAAAGGCGTGAGGGAGAGACGAGCGCCGTGTCTAACGCCCGGAGGAAAGGTAAGGGCCAGCGCCAGCAGGTTGCTAGCATAACCATCCCTGCAGTCCAGCAACAACCCCAGCAGCAGCAGCAGCAAAATCAGCAAGGGTACAGAAGGTATCAGAACAGAGCACCTCTGGCAAATCGTCATCTTGAGACACCACTCATGTCTTATGCTCAGCTATTACAAACTTTGCTTCAATTACAGCTAGTCCAGAAAAGAACCCTGGCTCCCTTGACATGGGCACCTCCATAGGGTTATGATGCGAATGCAAAATGTGATTTCCACTCGGGGGCACCGGGCCACACGATAGAAAACTGTAAGGCATTCAAGCACAAGGTGCAAGATATGGTGGATGCTAAAATCATCAATTTTTCTGATAACGCGCCGAACGTCACAAAGAACCCTATGCCGAATCATGGGGGAGGTGGGGTGAACGCCATTATTGAAGAAGATGGCTCAGATTTATTGACTGATGTCAAGGATCTGAAGACACCGCTTAGCTTCGTTAGAGCCAAGCTGATGAAGAGAGGCATCTTTCCGGGCTGTGGAGAATTGTGTATGGGCTGTGCGATTCGCTCCGACGGCTTAAAACAGTTGATAATGGGGATTCAGAGTCTGATGACCGAAGGAACCTTGCAGTTTAGACGAAGGGCTGAATATAGATCTGGAGAGGTAATGCTGAAACAGGATGATGAAGTTGCCACCATCACCATTCCTCACAAGACAATAACCATTTTTGCGTCCAGGCCGCCCACAATCACCATCACAAAGGCTGGGCTGATACCTTTTGAAAGCACCAACGCTGTCCCATGGCACTATGGGGCAGACGTCTACTGTAACGGACAGAAATTGGAACTGGAGCCATTTGGGCAGTCTATGGATAACCTAGTGGGAACCGGCGGAATCACACGTAGCGGAAGAGTATTTGCTCCACCTGAGGTTGTGGTTGACAAAGCTGACAAAGCTGAGGAAACTGATAAGGGAAAGAGTAAAGTCGTTGAGGAAACTGATAAGGGAAAGAGTAAAGTCGTTGAGGAAACCCCTTGTGGGGTAGAGAAGGACTTACTTGTAAAGGACGCTGAAGAGTTCATGAGGTTGATCAAGAAGAGTGATTACAAGATCGTTGACCACCTCCATCAAACACCATCGAAAATCTCTATTCTGAATTTGTTGTTGTGTTCTGAGGCACATCGCAACGCGCTGTTAAAGGTTCTGAATGCCACGTATGTACCTGGAGATCTCGGTCAACTAGTTGGAGGGGGTAGTATCCCACGTGAATGCTGGAAACGGGTTAGGGTTCACTGACCTGGAGCTGACGCCGAAGGGGAAAAACCACAACAATGCCCTGCACATCTCGATAGAGTGTAGGGGAACAGTTATGTCCCATGTGTTGGTGGACACTGGATCATCGCTCAATGTTCTCCCGAAGAAGGCACTGATGAAGCTAGATACGAGAGGATTGATTTGCACACCCAGTGATCTAGTTGTAAAGGCTTTCGATGGAACCAAGCGTCATGTCTTCGGAGAGGTAACCCTGTGAATCCAAGTTGGGTCGGAAACTTTCGACGCAGTCTTCTACATCATGGACATCATGCCAGCCTATAGATGTCTGTTAGGCCGGCCATGGATCCATTCTGCCGGTGCCGTGACCTCCACGTTGCACCAGAAGCTGAAGTATGCGGTGGGGGGCAGCATTGTAATTGTCTGTGTCGAGGAAGACATAATGGTGAGCCATTTGTCGTCCTTCAAATATGTTGAGATGGATGGCGAGATCCACGAAACCTTATGTCAGGCATTCGAAGTTGTTAAGGTCAAAGACGTGACTCCAGTAATGATTGAGAAACCGGAGATGACTCTCTCTTCCTTCAAGGAAGCTCGGGCTGTTGTTCAAGCCGGATCTTCCCCAGGCTGGGGGCAAGTTCTAGAAATACCTAACAAACAAGACAAGTTTGGGTTAGGATACTCTCCTACTGCTGAGGCCTCCTCCTATCACAGTGCGTCGCGGGTTATAGGGCCGATCCAGTTTACGAGTGGCGGGGTGATATTTGAAAGTGTCAACGCAGTGTCTGAAGACGGCGAAGCCAGCGATTGCGACCTGGATTCCTGGATCCAGCCAAGCAAACCAGGCCAGAGCCTCGACAACTGGTCTATCAGGTATATCATCCAAGTGACAGGCAAAGAGTAATGATTTACTTTCTCCAATTATTGTACAACCCTATGTCCTGCCCGGGGAATAGTGGTTTTATTGCCAGGGCCTTGTTTGATTATGTACATGCATTTTCCCAATAAACCAAAGGGCGTTTTCCTTCACATTCAAATGTTGTGATCTCTGTTATTCCTGTTTTATATTTGGTCTGAAAAACAATAAAATGGCAATATGGTTTGTGCTAACCTACATATCCATGTTTTAAGCTTAACCCTTGTTATTGCAGGATTCACATTGCAGATGACATCGACTCTGGACCTTCTACGACTCACTTCGACTTCGATTGCCCGATCTATCAAGATGAAGAAGAGATTGATGAAGACGAAGACCTTTCCAAAGAGTTGGCCCGTTTGTTGAAACAAGAAGAGAAAGTCATTCTGCCTCACGAGGAAGAGATTGAGATTGTGAACCTGGGTTCTGAGGAACTTGTCAGGAATGTCAGGATAGGGGCTGCATTGCAGAGTGATGTCAAGCAGAGATTGGTCGAGATGCTTCGAGAGTATAGTGACATCTTTGCTTGGTCATATGAAGATATGCCCGGACTTGATACTGACATCGTGGTCCATCACTTGCCACTGCGAGAAGATTGTCCTCCCGTTAAGCAGATGCTTAGAAGGACACGACCAGATATGGCCGTTAAGATCAAAGAAGAAGTGAAAAAGAAGCTTGATGCTGGCTTCTTAGCGGTCACTACTTACCCTCCTTGGGTCGCCAACATAGTTCCTATACCGAAGAAGGACGGTAAGGTGCGAATGTGCGTTGATTATTGGGATTTGAATAGGGCGAGCCATAAAGATGATTTCCCGCTCCCTCATATTGATGTGTTGGTCGACAATACTGCTTAGTTCTCCGTGTTTTCATTCATGGATGGCTTCTCCGGCTACATTCAAATCAAGATGGCGCCGGAGGACATGGAGAAAACTACGTTTATTACACCTTGGGGAACATTTTGCTACAAGGTAATGCCCTTCGGTCTGAAGAATGCAGGGGACACTTACCAAAGAGCAATGGTCATTTTGTTTCATGACATGATTCACCATGAGATTGAAGTCTATGTTGATGACATGATTGCGAAGTCCCAAACGGAGGAGGGGCATCTGGTCAATTTGCTGAAGCTTTTTGAGAGGCTTAGGAAATACAGGTTGAGGCTGAATCCTAACAAGTGTACTTTTGGAGTACTGTTTGGAAAACTATTGGGGTTCATTGTGAGTGAAAGAGGCATTGAGGTTGATCCTGCGAAGATAAAAGCAATATAAGACATGCCAGCGCCAAAAACTGAAAAAGAAGTTCGTGGTTTCCTGGGCAGAATAAACTACATTGCAAGGTTTATATCTCAGCTCACGGCCTCGTGTGAACCGATGTTCAAACTACTGAAAAAAGATCAGGCGATTATCTGGAACGAGGATTGCCAGAAGGCATTTGATAAGATAAAACAGTATCTACAGGAACCTCCGATCCTGATACCCCCAGTGGCCGGAAGACCCTTAATCATGTACTTGACAGTTCTTGAGAATAGTATGGGGTGTATTCTCGGTCAGCACGACGAGACGGGCAGAAAAGAGCATGCCATTTATTACTTGAGTAAAAAGTTCACAGGTTGTGAATCCCGTTACTTAATGTTGGAGAAAACGTGTTGTGCACTCGCGTGGGCTTCGAAACGTTTACGGCAGTATATGCTCAATCACACAACCCTGCTAATTTCGAAGATGGATCCGATCAAGTACGTCTTCGAGAAACAAGCGCTTTCGGGCAGGATTGCCAGATGGCAAATGGTGTTGACGGAATATGACATTCAATACGTTTCCCAGAAGGCCATCAAGGGAAGCGTATTGTCTGAATACCTTGCCGAACAGCCGATCGAAGATTATCAGCCGATGAGATTTGAATTCCCTGATGAGGATATCATGTTTCTCAAAGTGAAAGACTGTGATGAACTGTTTCCCGACGAGGGGCCAGACAGGAAATCCCAAAGGAAATTGATATTTGATGGGGAGGTTAATTCTTACGGAAGTGGTATTGGGGCAATCATCACGACTCCCCATGGATCCCACATCCCATTCACTGCTAGATTGACATTTTCGGTCACCAATAACGAAGCAGAGTACGAAGCATGCATCATGGGTCTAGAAGAAGCGGTTGATTTGAGAATTAAGAACCTAGATGTATATGGTTGTCGCTACCGCGAAAATTGGCGCCGGCTATGACAGAAGAGTCACCACCGTGCGTTATTTATCCCAAAGGAGGGAAAGGAAACGCTCAGAGTAAACCTAACGCAAAATGGGAAAGGAATGGTCGTCGTAACCAAATCCTAGATTCGGGAGTCAATTACGCAAGGGGGAGGTATTAGCACCCCTCACGTCCATCGTACTCAACGGGATCCAAGCTTGTTTTCTGGTACGGATTGTATTCTATCTACTCTAAAGGTCAAGGGACAAAAGGAAAAGAAAATGACTCGGCAAAGTATCGCACTTTATGCCTACGTATTCCCGTATGGAACGAGAAATCAGAGTCAAAGTAGTTCGCCTAACTACGGGTTAAGGTGGGAAGGTTGCTCGCTAGGATACGACATCCTATGCCTATGTACTTTTATACAGCATGAAAGATCAGAGCAAACGTAGTTCGGGCTACGGAAGACACAAGCTCGTCTGACTGTTTTTTATTACCTTAAGAAAGGGTTTTTCTTGATAAAGAGTCCAAGCGGACAAAAATGACACTTTGATGTTTGTTTTGAATCTTTTACGAAAGAAGTGTTTTTTAGTTTGTTTGCAATCTCTGACGCACTAGAGACTATGATTTGAGAGTGACTACGTCGCGTGTCACCCAAAGGGTGCCACACTAAGCAGCCAGACTACTGGAAAGAAGCTCTCCATCAACCCTTTCTCAAACAGCTTAAGGCTCGTAACGTACGACATCGATTAACCTTATTACTGTATTTTTGAGTTGTTTTGAGATAAGAAGAGAAAGAAGCTCTAAAAAGCCTAGGGTTGAAAAGGGAATAAAAACTAACCTAATGTTGTCATGCATGGATAAGAATCCTAATGTCTGTCATAATTTCCTCCTGCATAGACGAAATCAGAGATCCTAGGGGATAAACAGAAAAGAAAGCAAGCAAATACAGTAAAATGCATGCAATGCAGCAATACAAGCGAGGCAAGGGAGTCCCGCTCTACCTCGAACCTGGGAAAACAACAGGCAAAGTGAATCAACGTTCACTTCAAACCTAGGGGGCAAGCTTCACAAGCTAACAAACAATACAGAAAAACCAAAATAAAAAAGAGGAGGCAGCCCAAGCAGCATCATCAAACTCCCATAGTTGACAGCATAAGCAGCAGCTGTGACAACAATAATTGATTAAACAACAAAACGTTGACAGCAACAACCTTCATCTTCATGAGTAGCTCCCATCCTCAAGCTTCAATAAACTTTCACTCTTCAACAAGCACCAAGCTTCAACAAGCTTCAAACTTCAACAAGCAACCAGCTTAAACCAGCAAACTTCAACCAGTAAACAGCTTCAACAAGCTCCTAACTTCATCTTCAACAAGCAGCAAAACCCTAGCTTCGACAAGCAACCAGCTTCAACAAGCACAAACTTCATCTTCAACAAGCTTCAACAAGCAACCTCCAAGGGAGAATCAATTAACAAGATCAAGTTGGAATGTTAAGAAACTTAATGACAACCAAAGGAAGCCACTAAGCACTTAACAATGTAGTAGAAATGTATCCTCAAAGTTCTACTCTTAAAGCATGCCATTCATCCCTCCAAAGGAGAGATGTGACTTCTTTAAGAGGACTTTATGTCATTGGATTGAATGGAGATGAACAATATACTCCATGTTTGAAGAAACAGGCAAAACTAATCTAATGCTCTTCCTAAAACCCTAGTTACCCTATGCTCCTGACAAGCATCCACAAGATGAGAAATTCTTCATATTCAAGCTCCTTCAAGCATCCTAAGGCATCTTCAAGTTGTCATCATATTCATCCAAGCACAAGAGCACCACCACCCTAATCTAAGAGGAAATAATGAGTTGAACTAGTCAAGTTAGTGTGTTAGAAACACCTAAATATTAGTCCTAAAACTAATTCTAATTAAAATACCAAAAATGATTGTAAAATCCTATAAAATATTCTAAGGGTTCCTAAACCTCTTAAGAATCACTCCATACAAAAACCAGGGGGTTAACCATTCATTAAGACCTAAAACTATGCCCTAAACCTAAGGGTACTATCTTAAAACCCTAATCTAAACCGCCTATTGTTTAATGTTCAAACTAGCCTAAATTTATCTCACAAAATTATGAGAAAAATACTAAGGGTACATGCATTTCTAAGCTACATAGCCCAAAAAGAACCACCTAAAAATTCTACACCAATCATCAATACTAAAATCAGCAAGATCATGCATCAAATATATTCAAAATAAAACCAATTAAACTATAAAAAATGCAATAAAAAAATAAAATGCATCAAAAATTAAACTATTAATCCTATAAAATTCTAGACTCTCTAAGGAGTCAGGGGAAAAAAATATAACCTAAAAATGTTAATTTTCCTATTTGTTATGAATTTATTTCTAACTATATGCAAAACATAAAAATAAAAGAAAATCCATTAAAAAGATGAAACACGCGTGAAGAATAGCAATAAAATCATGTTGTTTCTTCAGACTGGGCCCAAATGGAGGTGGGTATAGAAATCTGTCACTAAGCCCAACCAAAAAATAAAAGAAATAAAAGAAACTCATGGAAATTGGAAAACGTTCGTGGCAAATAGCAATGGTTTTATGTTCAATTCCTCAATGGGCCCAAAGGCAGGGTGTAATTAGCAAGAGTTTCCTTAAGCCCACCTAATGTCCTTTAATGAAACGATGAGTTTCATCAAACTCACCCTCTTCAGAACTTGAAACGAAATCGTGGCCACTGGTTTCTATCTTCAGTCAATGGTCAAACATGATCCAACGGGCATGGCATCATCTCCCCCAAAACGCATCAAACAACACAACTAAACATCCTATCCTACTCAAAATCAACCCCTGAGCACGAATATGATCTCCAATTTCATTGATTCTCATCCTAACTTCAAAACCGATCCAAGTTTCAGAAGATCACCCCAACTCCAATGTCATGATTCTTGAAATTAACAAGCCTAATGTCATCTACACGTTTCAGTCATCAATTCTAACTATCTGACCATGCTTAAATCCTCAAGAATCAAGAGTTTTACTCCTCAACAGAAATCTTGGTGCACCTAACTTTGTCTATAAACACTCCAATTTTGTACTGAAATCCATCCTAGCATCATCACCAATCTATCCTCATATCAAAACCTAAGCAATTCACTACAAATTACGCTGAAAGTTGAAAAGTGCATACCTGGTTTTGAGAGATGAACAGATAGTGATTTCCTTCGATTCAGCCTCCAATCTTCTCCATAATCACTCAATATCACCTTCTCAAGCTTCTAAAACAATCAATTGGCCTTGAAATCAACTCAATCTCCAAACACGATTCTTGATGTAGCTCTTGCAATTCAACTTGCTTGCTCTGGTTTCTCTCCACTTCTTTCCCAAAAAATGGCCTGAATGCATTGCACTGAATATATAGAAGTGAATAGAATCCTCTAGAAACTTCTGTAATCATCTAAATGAGAAATTCAATTTCTCATGCACTTCCAAAATCTCATATGTGTTGCACCCTAAAATTTGCTCAACCTTATTCACTAGGTTTATGTTTCAATATCATTAGCATTTGCATATAGAGTCATGTACATAGGTTACTCATCTGCATAGCATAAGCATAGCAAGTCATTCAACAGGGGACCAATCATTATTCTCATCTCTAGAGGCCTACCAAGAGGATATTATCCTAATTCCATCTCATTCAAGTTATCAGAAAAGAATTTGAGAGCAGAGAGTTCAGCAAATCAAGCCTTGAGTCCATCTCCTATCTGAGGATATCTGAGGGTCATAAAGGGGGGTTGTGAGCTGTGAATGGAAGGCATGGAGAGCATCTAGACATCATGAGAGGCTTAGAAAGTCATTTGGGGAGGAAAGCAAGTTGTTGAGGTGATCACAAGAATTGCAGTTGAAGACAGTCAACTAGGGTTTCATCTGGGTCAACCCTAGGTCAACCCTATGTCAATTGCTTGATTTAAAGGCATTAAGGGCTATTGGAGAGATGTGGGGTTCATCATTTGACATGGAGAATAAGGATATGTTGTCATGCTAAGAAGAATTCAAGAGAAATCAAGGAGAAGAGGAGTCTCTAAATTAGGGTTTCTGTGTAAAATCCCCTAGTTTGGGTCAAATTTCCAAGCAAGATAAGTCAAAATGCAAGCTTCAAATGGATCCTTGGCCAACATGGAACTTGTAGAGGATCTCAAGAACTTTAATTTGAGTGGTGGAATACATCAAGGAGATTTATAGAACTCAAGTTATGGTCCTTGCAAGTTACAGGTCATCTGAAGTATCTGAAATTTTGTCTGTGAAAGTGACTTGACTTCCAAGCAATTTTTACCCATCAAGGAGATTTCAATTGAATTTCTGGTCAACATAAGAATTGTTCCTCATTGTCTTAGCTTTCTAGAATGGTATAGTATGCCTTCATATGATGTGTGGAACTCAACTTATGGTCTTGGAAAGCAAAGGGTATTTTGGTCATTTGTGAATTACAGGTCATTTTAATCTATGTCCAAAACTCATACAAGGAGGCCTAAAATGGAAAAACTTACAACATCAAACTTGCTCCAAATGACATTTTGAGTCTAGAAAAGTGACCATGAGAGATTGGAAATGTCCATAGCACAAGGTTTCAAAATTGGTGAATTTAATGAAGGAAAATGGCTTAAAAAATGGTATTTTTCATATCTTGGCCAAATGATGCAAAATTATAGGTCATTTTGAATGGAAAAGGCATTCTAAAGACATTGGCTAAAGTGGAATTTTGAGCTTAGGTCATGATTTGTGAGTTATCCATGGTTGCTTGGATTGAAAGTAACATAATCCAAATTGAAAGGGAAAAGTGTAAGGGAAACTTCTCCAAGGTTCTAGGAGTTTCTAAACTCATGTATATATTGATATGAAGAGCTTCATGCCATGGTTGGTGATTCCATTTGCTCAAAAACTTCAAGTTTTCACACTTTCTCATTTTTGCATAAGCTTCACAAACTCTCCATAATCTCCATCAATTCTTGCTATTCTTGATTGGATCATCATCTAGATCATTCATAGGTCAAAATTGTATCAAAGAATTGGTTGAATTGGTCAAAGATTGTACTATTCATCTTCTTCATCCAACTTGCAAGAAGATCTCAAGTCCAAGATTTAGGAGGTTTACACACGGATTATTGCATACAGAACTCTTAATTCAAGACACTGAGCAAGCTTCAATCACTGCAAGCACCTAATTCCAAGGGTTGCATACCTGTTTTCCCCAATTGTACCAGGTTTGTATCCTCTTCGTACAGCATGATTTAGTTAGAATCTTAGGGTTTTGATAGGGTAGAATGGTTAAGGTAGGATAGAGGATTGATTGGGATGATTTTGGAGAAGTTTCATGAAGTTTGAGTATGATGTATCAATTCTGTTGAGGCTTATAACTCTTGGATTAAGGCACGATAATCATGAGTTAATAGCTTGAAGTGATCAGTGCAAGGTGTAGAGTATGTTAAGGCCATAGTTGGAAAGAATTGAGAGGATTGATATCAGTTGAAAATGGTGGATCAGATCTGTTATACCTATCGAGCTTGCTTTGTGAGTGAGTTTTAGGAAGAACTAAGGCTATGGTTGTGTAGAGGGAGAGATTTAGAGCAATTTTGCTCTTGACATCGAAGGAATCCATGGAGAGTTGAAGGAGAACAGAAAGGTGTAAGGCTCGTGCATGGGGATGAGTTGCAGAACCTAGGGTTTGCTGGAGGTAGGAGACGATCCATGAGCCACACGATCTCATTTTGACCTTTGACTTGAAGACTCATCCCACGGCCACGATTAAAGCTGAAAACGGAGGGAGATTTTAAATGTTGAAACGCACCGTTTCATTTAAATAGAGGGAAATGGGCTCAGATGCTATTGACACCCCCACGCGCGTGAAGCCCAATCATTTGAACTGTCTGGCCCTGCTTTTCTCACCCCCTATTTTATTTCTTTCTATTTTCTTTTATTTTCTTTAATTTTTTTTTTCATGCATCTTCTAAAATTCATAATAAATAGCAAAATAATCATTTTTAATTCATTCTTTTTGCATTATTTTCTTTAGGATGTCTAGAAAATTATAAAAAATAAAAATTGCATTTTATTTTTTATTTGATATTTTTCCCATATTTTCTAAATAAATGACATTTTAAATGGTTTCATTTCATACATGATTTTATTAATTTTTGTTCTATTAGATACTTTCATATTTTTCATCCATTCTTTTTAGGTTGTTTAGATTAGACATTGAATTTGTAGATTCATTTTAGTTCCCATTTTTAGAAATTAATTTTAGGTGATTAATGTAAGCTTGAATAACATGAATGAAACTAGGGTTTTTAGGTGATGACTTAGGAGATTTGATTCTTTCCCTTAGGACCTAGGGTTTGAATAGTTTAGTTATGGGACTATAGGGGCTATGGGTAGTTATTAGATCCCTTAGAGAAAAAGTCAGGACTCCCCTACTGCTATTAATGTACTGTATATATCTGATTGACTGGTGTGGTGTGCCCTCTGGGGATTATTGCTTGCTTGTGTGGGTATTGGGATTGTCTGGGGACTTGGGAGAGCTGAAGACTTGAGGAGATGAAAGCCATTGGAGATCCAGAGATTGAAGTTCAACTTCCAGAGTTGAAGAGAAGATTCTTGCTAGCAGATGCTGAGGAGACTAGGGTTTAGGAGCTAGGCAGAGCTCTAGGTTAGAAAGTTTGTTTCTCAAACATGGATTGCCTTGTCTGCATCCATTCTTCTCTGTGATTCAGAGTCTCTCTAAGATACTCACCCCCTTCCTTTGGAAGGCTTGGTGATAGTGTCTAAGAGATAGAACTCTTGAGAGAAAATGTCTTTTGTGTTAGAAGCAGTCTGTTCACCACCCTTGGTAGTCAACTGATTGCTTAACACCCAATTCATTCTTGTGACTGATCCCTCATCCTGGAGGTTTGAACTAGAAGAAAAGCCATTGCAGATGGAAGAATGATGACCAAAGCCCTTACCTGAAGATCATGAAGATGGAGATTGATGCTTGTTGAAGCCCATAGCTGATTGGAGATTACTTAGAGCCAGATGTTGATTCAGAGCTGCTGATGCTGTTTATTTTTGTTGTATTTCATTTCTTGATGTATTGATTGGTTTTCCCTGACTGTATTGTTTGCTGTTTAACCTGTTGGGTTGAAAGTGAATTCTGTTCACTTTTGCCTATTGTTTTCTAGGTTCGAGGTTGAGTGGGACTCCCTTGCCTCGCTTGTGCTGTTGCATCCATGCATTTTACTGCTTTATTATATCTGTTATTGTTTCTGTTTCTGCCTATCCCGTAGGATCTCTGTTTCTCTCTGTGCAAGAGAGGAGCATGATAGACACTAGGTCTTAACCCAGGCATGATAACATTAGGTTAGTTTGTTTCCCTTCGCAACCGTAGGTTAGAGTTCTGTCTCTTCTTCCTCAAAACAAACAGAAAAACACCATAAAGATCTCAAACACAATAAAAGACACTTCTTCTGTAAAAGAATGTGAACTCATCAAGACGTCATTTTTGTCCGCCGGGACTGTTAATCAAGGAAACCTTTTTCAGAAGGAATAAAATCAACCAAGACAGACTTGTGTCGTACGTGGCCCGAACTACGTTTGCTCTGATCTTCCATGCTGTGTGGAAGTACGTAGGCATAGGATGCGATATCCTAGCGAGCAACCTTCCCCTCCTTTCCCGTAGGTAGGCGAACTACGTTGACTCTGATTTCTCGTTCCAGGCGGGAATACGTAGGCATAAAGTGCGATACTTTGCCGAGTCATTTTATTTTCATTTTATTTTCTTTTTAACCCTTGACCTATAGTTTAGATAGAATAACAATCCATACCCGAAATCAAGCGTGGATCCCGTCGAGTACGACGGACGTGAGGGGTGCTAATACCTTCCCCTTGCGTAACCGACTCCCGAATCCAGGTTTTGGTTGCGATGACCATACCTTTCCCATGTTGTGCGAGGTTTACTCTGAGCGTTTCCTTTCCCTCCCGTGGGATAAATAACGCACGGTGGCGACTCTTCTGTTCAGCCGGCGCCGATTTTCGCAGTAGCGACAGCTGGCGACTCTGCTGGGGATCCAACGTCCCCTGGCTGCTAAGGACTGCGATGGTTCTTATGCATTTGGGATCCAACGTCCCTTGAGAGAGTCAATCCTAACGCTTGTTTTCCCGTCGAGGATTTTGTATGGAGTTATTTTATATTTCTAACCTTGTATTTTCAGCTTTATATATTGATTATTATTGCTGTATCTGGGGTGTGACGGGTGTTCTGATATTGAGAGATAAGCCGGACCTGGGCTTGAGTGCACCTAGAATTAGAGTAGAAATTAGTGGGCACCCGCTTGCTTTGCTTGCTTCGGTGTCCCATGAAATCTACACTCAGACGAGGTTCCTCTGGTTGGCCTCCTGCCCCTTCCTTGGGTTGGCGTGGGTTGCTGGTTAGTTGGATTGTCGACTCTGGGGACCGATCATTTGGAAGTTGGCTAAGTGAGGCCTCTTCAGGAATTGATGATGCCACTCCTTCTGGGAATCGCATCATCAACCTTGAAAGTCTGTGACGCCGACGACCGCATAGGATGCCGTACCTTGTGCCAGTTATAGGGCCACCCACCTGTGAGGGGATTCAGGGTTATGCAGGTAACTAGACCTTCAGACCACCGGTTTGTTGATCAGGATCTTGGATATTTATGGAGGGTTCTAAGGTCTGTCAGAGACCAGTTGGTGTGTTCCGAGGTCTGTCAGAGACTATTTGGAGATGTGTTCTGAGGTCTGTCAGAGACCAGTGGGGGATATGATCTGAGGTCTGCCAGAGACCATTCAGGTTATGATTATGGGGTCTATCAGAGACCAATATTGGAGCTTTGTTTGAGGTATATCTGAGACCAGGGCTTGAGGACTTCTGGATGGTCTATCTGAGACCTTTCTTGATTGGGTTCAGGCTATTCGGCTACAGCTTTGGTCCCTGTTGCATGTTACTTGCATTGCATCACTGCATATCCATTACCATTTGCATTTCACTAACGTGTGTCTGTGCTGCAGGCGCATTTGCATTTCCCTAGTTCTAGTACCCAGACTTCTGAGTGTTTGATCATGACTAGCTTAAGGAGAACAGTTGCTTACAAATTGCTTACTCCTGATATTGTTCCTTTACTTGGGTTGATCTCTCTTGCTGATGAGGGTGTTCGTAGGAGCTTCCGGATGAACTATGGTAGACTACTGAGATTGGTGTGCAAACCTACAGAGGTAGAGTTAGATGGGCTGTATGCTTTGATGCAATTCTACGACCCTGCTTTGAGGTGCTTTACGTTCTCTGACTTTATTATGGGACCAACCCTGGAGGAATACGCTGAGTATGTTGAGCTGCCCGTGCAGAACCAGGTTCCATTCATTCATTATGACGCCAAGCCCAAGCCGGAGGATTTGGCAAAAGCCTTTCATATTGATGCTTCTGAACTTGTGACTACTGTTTCCCGTGGAGTTCCAGGCTTCTCACTCCAATTCTTAGTTGGTAAAGCCCAAGAGTATGCCAAGAGCGGGTGCTGGGTTGCTTTCAATGCTGTGTTGGCCTTGTGCATTTATGGCATAGTACTGTTCCCCAATATACCGGATTTTGTGGACTTCGACGCCTTCTACTTGTTTGCCGCTGGTAATCCTGTACCTACCTTACTCGGAGATCTCTACCACTCACTGCATTACAAGAATGAGAAGGGAAGAGGAAAGAATGTTCATCTTTGTGTACCCTTGTTGAGTATGTGGTTTGAAAGTCACCTTCCTAAGAGAAGATCTGGTGCAGAGGCTACAGTCCCAGCTGGTTGGCCAGAGCGCCTGATGAGGCTATCGTCGGAAGATATGGAGTGGTTTGATCGAGACCTGTTGGGATCTGAGCTCATCTTCAGTTGTTCTGGGTACCCTAATGTGTCGTTGATAGGAAGAAAGGGGTGTATCAATTACAACCCCTCTCTATTCGTTCGCCAGTTCGGATATGCACTGAAGAATCCACCTCAGGAGGAAGAAGTACAGGAATCTCTGTACTTCACTGGTAATTTGAAGGGAGAATTGCTAGCTGAGCTGCAACACGCCTGGACACGTATTAACCGCAAGGGGAAACCACTGTTAGGTAAGAACGATTGCCAAGCTTATGCGCCATACAGGGTTTGGATTCAGGAAAGAGCCAGTCAGTTGAGGATGCCATTTCCAGATGCACCAGTTCTTGATCCTATTCCGGTAGCAGAGCCAACTACTGTTTCTAGGGAAGTCTATGGGCAAGTTGTGAAAGAAAAAGAAGCCTTGATGAAGATCAATGAAGGGTTAGAGCAAGAGCTAGCTCAAGTACGCAGTGAGAAAAACAAGGCCGTATATGCTTTCCAACAACAGATTGAGCTAATGAACAGATTAGGGGATGAGTTGACTGAGGAGAGGAAGAAGCGCGAACGTCTGGGGCAAGAGTTCAGAAGCTCCCATGACATGCTGGAATCCAAAAAGAAGGCGCTTGACGCAGCACACCGAGAAATCTCCTCTTGCAATAAGACTTGGAATGCTACACTCACCAACAATAAGAAGAGGGAAGATAAGCTGAAGCAGCAAATTTCCGACCTCGAGGAGAAGTTGAAGTCTAGCATCAAGAAGTGTGAGGAGGAAGTAATGACCCGGTACAGTGTCCAGCATGCGCTGAACAAGGCAATCAAATCCAGAGATGAAGCGGTGTCTCAGAAGCGAAAACTAGAAGATTGCTTCGGAGAAGCAACGTGGGAAGAAACTACTGAAGACGTGCGCCGTGTTCTTAAGAAAAAAAACCAACTTGTTTAAGGGCTGCTTGATCGACCAAGTCACCCAGAGACTAAGAAGTTGATAGAAGAGTACCAGACTTTCGGGAGGATTTGATCGTTTCATGTAGTCACTTGTAATAACTTGTATGCTTTATTTGCATAAGTGCTGACCATCACCAAGATTGTTGGTTGAGGTCATGCCTTCTTATCGTACTTTCAGCGACATTGTATTCAGGTTTTCTCAGCAATATATGAGGCTTTCTTTGATTCAGCTCCGGTATTCCTATTGTCAACACTGTCACTGCACCGGCACCTTCACACTAGAACTGGGGGAATGAATTTCCCTAAAGCACAGACACATTGCATTGCATTCATATTCATATTGCATTACAGGTAATCTTTGAATAGTGTCTTATTTCCTGCTTTGTACCAGGTACTTAACAGGATTGCAGACCAGCACCCTCACCGCTATTCTACCCGCACCAATTGTCGAAGAATCATGGATCAAATGCAGAACGCGATGCAAGATGTGCGCGAGAAGCTCGCTCTCTTCATGCAGACCATGGAAGCGATTGCGAAAGGGCAGGAGAATTTGCAGGCCATGGTCCAGCCTCTGTTGGCCCGAAACGCTGGTCATGGTAACGAGGATCATCAGTCTGTACGGGTCGATACTGTTCATGGAGACGGCACTCCCACGCCAGTGGCTCCACCTGTAGTCAATGTACCCGCCGCCAATGTCAACAACGCTACCGCTGCTATAAATGGTAATGCCGGAGTTGGAAATGAGACTGCTGTCCATAATGTTGGGCTGGGTGATGTCAATTTGGGTGATAATCTAGGCGGCAACGGCTTCGTCAATGCTGGATTCGGATTCAACGATCAGGGATTCGATAACACTGGGAAGTATGGCTTTAATGCTCAGGGCTTTGGGCAGGATGGTTATGGCACGACCAATCAGGGTTACGGAGGCTTTGGAAACGGAAACGGTACTGGATTTATGGCTTTTGGTCCTGCTGGAGGTGTTCAAGGGTACGGCAACAGAGGCTGAGGTCCGGGGATGAATCAGATCAGAGCTGGACGTAATAATGGATATGATGGATATGGGGCTGGAAACGGTATGTGGCAAGAAGATCAGCAGGAAGACGCTTTCTCCGGCGGAGGTTTCGAAGGGCCGATGGATGATTCCCAGAAGATTAGAATGCTGGAAGAGCAGATGAGGGGAGTCCTAAACCAAAGTGCTGTGGGTCTGGACATGGCAACAATGGGGCTGGTACCTGGCTTGAGGGTGCCAATTAAATTCAAAGCTCCTGCGTTTGACAAGTACAAAGGAGACACATGTCCAAAGGTGCATGTACGAGCTTATTACAGAAAGATGTCTGCATACTCAACTGATGAAAGAATGCTAATGCATTTCTTTCAGGATAGTCTGTCGGGCCCTTCTCTAGAGTGGTACATGGGATTAGAGCCAACTGATATCAAGACATGGAAGCAGTTAGCTGAGGCATTTGTAGCTCACTACAAGTATAACAGCGACTTGGCACCCAATCGGGTCCAATTGGCCGGGCTGTCGCAAAAAAAGGGGGAGAGCTTTAAAGAGTACGCGCAAAGGTGGCGCGATATGGCTGCCAGGGTCCGTCCTCCGGTAGAAGATAAGGAAATGAATGACATGTTTGTCGGCACATTCACAGGTCTGTTTCATGACATGTTGTTTCACACGTCTCTGGCCAGTTTTTCAGACCTGATTCTGATGGGAGAAAAGATTGAACGTAATATTAAGCAAGGAAAGTTCCAAGTCGAGGAATCAACTGCATCCGGCAGTAATAGGAAAGCTTATGGGGGGCGCCGTCAGGGCGAGGCCAGCGCAGTCTTTGGAGGCCGAGGCCGAGGCCGAGGCAGGGGACGAGGTTAATATCGTCAGCCGCCGCAGGTGGCGAGTGTTACTATCCCGTATCAACAGCAACCACTCCAGCAACAGCAACCGGTGCAGCAACAGCCAATGCAACAGCAGCAGCAGCCCCAGCAGGGGGCGCAGCAAGCTCAGCGAAGATTCCAGAGTAGTAAGCCGAGAAGAGTGTTTGAGAAGCCTCCCTCAACCTATGCCGATTTATTGCAGACATTGTTGGGATTGAACCTGGTAGAGAAAAGAACTCTGGCACCGATAACGGGAGCTCCCCCGTTTGGTTATGATGCAAGTAGGCACTGTGAGTTTCATTCTGGAGCTCCGGGCCACGATATAGAAGGTTGTCATGCTTTTAAGCATGTTGTACAGGATCTTTTGGACAATAAGACTATCAATTTCGGAACAGCAGGTCCGAATATAGTGCAGAAACCCATGCCTAATCATGGGGCAAACGCCATTCTGACTGAGGAAGGATTGAATCTGATTATGAATGTTGAAGATTTGAAGACGCCGCTGAGCGAGATAAAGAGCCGACTGTTGCAAGGGGGTGTTTTCCCAGGATGTAATGAGTATTGCTTAGAATGTTGGACCCTAGCTGGGGGGTGTGATGATTTGAAGAAAGGCATTCAGGCTTTAATCGATGAAGGTATATTGCAGTTTGACCAAGCAGCAACTGAAGAGCCCGCAGGGGCAGTAATAGATGATCGGAATGATGTGGCCACGGTAACGATTCCTCGGAAGACGATCACTATTGCAGCACCAGCTCAGCGACCACCGATCACCATAACTAAGGCCGGGCCAATCCCGTACGAGAGCACGAAAGCAGTCCCATGGTCATATGGGTTGGAGGTGTATTGTGACGGGATAAAGATTGATGTTAACAAGCAGCCAGCCGAGACTGTGGATAATGTTGTTGGTTCAGGAGGTATGACAAGGAGTGGTAGGATCTTTATATCCCCCGAAGTGGAGGCCGAAAGACTAGCGAAAGGAAAAGGGAAAGCAGTTGAGAATGTTCCGGCGCAAGCAAGTGATAAAGAATCGGCATCGAAAGACGTAGAAGAGTTCATGCGCTTGATTCGAAAAAGTGATTATAAGATTGTGGAGCACCTGCAGCAGACGCCGTCCAAGATATCTATCCTGTCATTGCTGTTGTGTTCGGAAGCCCACAGAAATGCTTTGCTGAAAGTCCTGGACACTTCTTTCGTACCCCAGGACGTCTCCGTAAATCAGCTAGAAGGAGTGTTGGCACATGTGAATGCAGGCCATAGTCTGGGGTTTACTGATTTTGACTTGACTCCGAAAGGGAGAGATCATAATATGGCGCTGCACGTATCTGTTGAGTGTAGAGGATCGGTAATGTCACACGTCTTGGTTGACACCGGGTCATCTTTGAATGTGCTGCCCAAGAAGGCGATGATGAAGTTGGATGTTAGAGGAATCTTGTGCACACCCAGTGATTTGGTAGTCAGAGCGTTTGACGGCACGCGGAGGACAGTCTTTGGATCGATTACCTTGCCTCTACAGGTGGGGCCGAAAGTGTTTGCAACGGAGTTTTATATCATGGATATACAGCCTGCGTACAACTGCTTGCTTGGAAGACCCTGGATTCATGGAGCAGGGGCAGTCACGTCCACCCTGCATCAGAAGTTGAAATATATGGTCGGAGACAGCGTAGTCACTGTGTGCGGAGAAGAGGACATCCTGGTCAGCCATCTATCTTCATTTAAATATGTGGAAGTCGACGGAGAGATCCACGAAACGCCCTGCCAGGCATTCGAAGGTTTGCGCATCAAGGACAAGGGTCCCGGGCCGAGTAAAGTGCCAGAGATAGCCGTCTCATCGTATAAAGAAGCTCAAGCTCTAGTGGAAGCAGGAGAAGCCAAGGGCTGGGGCAAAGTGCTGGACATTCCTGTGAAGATGGACCGGTTCGGGCTGGGGTACCAACCGTCGTCATCAACTCCTTCCGTGGGGGCACCCCGTTTCAGAAAGCCAATCACCATCTCTGCCAGTGGAGTGTGCCACGAAACTGTCAATGCTGCTTCGGAGTCTGATGAAGGAGACAGCGACTGTGATATGGATGCCTGGATTCAGCCAAGCACGCCAGGACAAGGACTGTGCAACTGGTCTATTCAGGAGCTTGTTCCTGTGACTTTTAAACAGTAATGCTTTGCTTTATTAATTGTTGAATAATCTGATGTCTTGCCCGGGGCATCAGGATTTGCTTAGGGCCGTGTTGTTATGAACATTGCGTGTTAATCATTGAATAAATGGCGTTTTCTTCATGTGCAAATACTGTAATCCCTGTCTTTCCTGTTTTATATTTTTCAACAAAATGGCAACGTGGTTGTTCGCTTTGTACGCATTTTGAAGCACTTAACCATTCTTTTGCAGGATAACATTTTCAGATGACATCTTTGAACCACCTATGACTCGTCCCGACTTCGAGCACCCGGTATTCCAGGCCGAAGAAGAGGTTGTCGAAGATAGCGACGTTTCTGAAGAACTGTCTTGGTTGGTGAAGCAAGAGGAAAGAGCCATTCTGCCACACGACGAGGTCATCGAAATTATCAACTTCGGGTCGGAAGGGGTTGAGAAAAATATTCGTATCGGAGCCGCACTGCATAGTGATATCAAGCGAAGACTGGTTGAAATGCTTCAAGAGTATAATGATGTATTCGCTTGGTCATATGAAGATATGCCGGGGCTCGATACAGACATGGTTGTGCATCGCCTGCCACTGAAAGAAGACTGCCCGCCAGTCAAACAAAAGCTTCGCAGAACTCGACCAGATATGGCAATGAAGATCAAAGAGGAAGTTCAAAAACAGTGGGACGCTGGTTTCCTGGCTGTGACAAAGTATCCCTCATGGGTTGCCAACATCGTACAAGTGCCAAAGAAAGATGGCAAGGTTCGAATGTGTGTCGATTATAGAGATTTGAATAAAGCCAGCCCAAAAGACGATTTTCCACTTCCTCATATTGACGTGTTAGTTGATAATACTGCTCAATACTCCGTATTCTCCTTCATGGATGGCTTTTCAGGCTATAACCAGATTAAAATGGCGCCAGAGGATATGGAGAAGACTACTTTCATAACGCCTTGGGGAACATTTTGCTACAAAGTGATGCCCTTTGGTTTGAAAAATGCTGGGGCAACATATCAGCGTGCGATGACGACTCTTTTCCATGACATGATGCATAAAGAGATTGAAGTTTATGTTGACGATATGATTGCCAAATCCCAGACGGAGGAAGAGCACCTGGGGAATCTGCTGAAGTTATTTAAAAGGCTTAGGAAGTTCAGGCTGAGGCTGAACCCTAACAAATGCACCTTCGGGGTGAGATCGGGTAAACTGCTAGGGTTTATCGTAAGCGAAAGAGGAATAGAGGTCGATCCTGCTAAAATAAAAGCAATTCAAGAAATGCCGACGCCTAAAACAGAGAAAGAGGTGTGCGGGTTTTTAGGGAGGTTGAACTACATTGCCCGGTTCATATCTCACCTGACTGCTACGTGTGAACCACTATTCAAGCTGTTGAAGAAAGATCAAGCAGTAACGTGGAACGAAAATTGTCAAAAGGCGTTCGATAAAATAAAGCAGTATTTGCAGGAGCCTCCTATTTTGATACCCCCAGTGGCAGGGAGACCCTTGATAATGTATTTGACGGTTCTTAAGGGAAGCATGGGTTGTGTTCTCGGTCAACACGACGAGACAGGGAGAAAAGAGCATGCAATCTATTACCTGAGTAAGAAATTTACAGACTGCGAATCTCGGTATTCAATGCTGGAGAAAACTTGTTGCGCGCTAGCCTGGGCCGCCAAGCGTTTGAGGCAGTACATGCTGAATCATACAACCATGCTCATCTCGAAGATGGATCCTATCAAATATGTGTTTGAAAAGCAGGCGTTGTCAGGTAGAATTGCCCGTTGGCAGATGGTCTTGACTGAATATGATATTCAATACGTCTCGCAGAAGGCTATAAAGGGGAGTGTGCTGTCTGAGTATCTGGCGGAGCAGCCTATTGAAGAGTACCAATCGATGAGATTTGATTTTCCTGACGAGGATATTATGTACTTAAAGATGAAAGATTGTGAAGAGCCGTTGCCAGACGAAGGACCGGAGTTGGGTTCGAAATGGAAGATGATATTTGACGGAGCTGTGAATGCTTACGGTAGCGGAATATGGGCAATCATCACTACGCCACACGGGTCGCACATCCCGTTTACTGCCCGATTGACCTTTGCCGTTACCAATAATGAGGCCGAATACGAAGCTTGTATAATGGGGCTTGAAGAAGCCATTGATTTGCGAATCAAACATCTGGACGTATACGGAGACTCAGCTCTGGTGGTGAATCAGATAAAAGGAGAATGGGAGACACGGCAGCCCAATTTGATACACTACATGAACTATGCAAGGAGATTGTTGCCTTTCTTCGATAAGGTTGAGTTGCATCACGTACCGCGAGCAGAGAATCAAATGGCTGACGCCCTGGCCACTTTGTCTTCCATGTACAAGGTCAACTTCTGGAACGAAGCTCCCCGAATCATTATTTCTCGGCTTGACAGGCCAGCTTATGTATTTGCTATTGACGAAGCGTTTGATGGCAAACCATGGTATTTCGATATCTTTAATTTCCTGAAGAACAAAGAGTATCCGGCTGGGGCATCCAGTCAAGATCAGAAGACTCTCAGGAGGTTAGCAGGCAACTTCTATTTGAACCCGGATGGCGTCTTATACAGAAGGAACCACGATTTGGTACTGTTGCGTTGTGTAGATGAAAAAGAGGCAAAGCTTCTCATGGAAGAAATACACGAAGGTACCTTTGGTACGCATGCCGGCGGACATGCTATGACGAGAAAACTGCTGCGGGCAGGTTATTTTTGGCTGACCATGGAAACTGATTGTTTCAAGTTCGCGAGGAAGTGTCACAAGTGCCAAATCTATGCTGATAAGATCCATGTGCCTCCAAGTCCTCTAAATGTGATGTCATCACCATGGCCCTTCTCGATGTGGGGAATCGATATGATTGGAAAGATCGAGCCGACAGCTTCTAACGGGCACCGGTTCATTCTAGTAGCAATCGATTATTTCACCAAGTGGGTGGAAGCGGCGTCTTACGCAAATGTAACGAAGCAAGTGGTGGCCAGATTCATCAAGAAAGATATCATTTGCCGATATGGGATTCCCGAGTGGATAATCACGGACAACGGTTCAAACCTGAACAACAAAATGATGAAGGAGCTCTGTCAGAATTTCAAGATTGAACATCACAACTCCTCCCCTTACCGACCCAAGATGAATGGCGCTGTTGAGGCGGCCAATAAGAATATCAAGAAGATCGTTCAGAAAATGGTGGTGACCTATAAGGATTGGCATGAAATGCTACCTTTTGCTTTGCACGGTTATCGTACGACAGTACGCACATCAACCGGGGCAACTCCGTTCTCGTTGGTATACGGAATGGAAGCGGTGTTACCATTGGAAGTTGAGATCCCTTCTCTGAGGGTGTTGCGAGACGTTCAGCTAGACGAGGCAGAATGGGTAAAAAACAGATTGAACCAACTGAGCTTAATGGATGAGAAGAGGCTAGCTTCTCTAGCATACGGTCGTTTGTACCAGAGCCGAATGAAGAAAGCGTATGATAAGAAAATACATCCGCGAAGCTGTCAGACGGGCGACCTTGTGCTGAAAAGGATTCTCCCGCCGCAAGCAGATCACAGGGGCAAGTGGACCCCCAACTACGAAGGGCCATACGTTGTCAGGAAAGTCTTCTCAGGAGGAGCGTTGTTGTTGTCCACCATGGACGGTGAAGACTTTACGTCACCTGTGAATTCGGACGCAGTTAAAAAATACTTTGCTTAAAATTGACCAGCTGGACAGAAAAAAAGAGAGTCCAGGCAAAAATGGGGCATCCTGGCGAACCAAAAACAGAATGAAAGGTTCGGGCAAAAGTTAGGGATAAAATTGAAAAAATGTACACCCGCGAAGTTGAAAACCTACACTGGGCGGCTTCGGCAAAAAGGGGTATCCCGGTGAACTGAAAACCCGTAAAGGGCGGTTCACGCAAAAGTTAGGTATTTGAAAAGCAAATGACTGCGATCCGAATTTGATACTGCACTGAGCATCAATGCGGGAGAATACCTGAGGGGTCGATTATCAGATACAACCGTTTCGGAGGTATGGATACCGGGAAAGCATTAGAGTCGGATGAGTCATAGGAGGATCAGTTCGTGGTGTTCGTCTGCACCCCGTTGCCGACATGTGTACAAATTTAAGTTGTCGATATTTATGCTTCTTGTGCATACTTCTATATTTGTATATTTGCTTTGTGTAGCTTCCTCATTTCAGGAGCTACGTCTCGTGTACGAAACTCCGCCCATTCAGGGGCCCAATCAATAAATACGTTATTCAGTACTTAACACTGTTCTTTACTGTTTTGTGCATGATTAACGCCTAAGTTTGATGTAACTAGCATGAGTATAACGTCGCTGGCCCTTGCCAACAGTTGCTAAAGCTTTGAATTAACTGAAAATAATGTCACTAACCTGAGTTGATTTGGTTGCGTAGGCTTGTCTTGTCTTGTTTGTGTTGTTACAGGTTTCATAACCATACGAGGAAGATGATCGAAAGATTGCGATGACGAAAGACTCAGCCTTTACACAGGTCACGTAGGCTCCTCCTGAAGAAGGATCGAACTCTCCAGCTAGTCGTAGCTTGTGCAAAAAGGATTGATGATTCCAAGATCGTAAGGCTGTACTCAGACAGGTTCAAATTTCCCCACAGGGTCATTCACTCTCCCCTAGCAGAGTCAGTGGATTTCCCCCGAGAGAATAGTCTCCCCACTAGCGGAGTTCTCTTCTTTCAGCAAATGTTTTTCCTCCCAGTGGAACTCGAAGATCAAGACTCTCCCCGGCGGAGTTGGTGGTGGGTCCTATCATTTATTTTGTCAAGGATACCGTGTAATATCAGTTCACTCTCCAGCAGAGAAGTCCAATCATACTTGGCATACCTGCTACTCCTCAGCAAAGTTATATTCCCCAGCAAGGGGTTACCTCAACAGGGTGTTTGGGTCGAGCTCCCAACTTCCCAGCATGGGTGACTTCGCCCTTCCAACATTTATTTATTTTTTTGCTGGAATGATTCTGTAGCATCTGGCTATACCCAGCGGAGTTGGCATTATCTTCAGCCTTTAATTTTGTTGAAGCAGTTTCTGTATTATAGCAGTTCAGGTGAAGAGAGCACTTGCTCAAATGAACTACCAAACACTCAAGGTCTCGGCATGAGATATTCAATGATAATGTCAGTTTCGGCTGTACTCCCCACAGAGTTACCAGGATAAGGTTCTCTTTATTTCCAAGCAGAGTTATTTGTCATCAAAAGGGCTTCATGAATCAGAATTTCAGAAGTTGCCTCCGATCACCAAAACAGGCATCCGGTAGTTCGGTTCCCAGATATCCCCAGTAAAGTCCGCCCCAAAGTCGCTGTCACGTTGGTGCTAAGAAGTTTGTGGGTGGGGATCAATGGAGAACTAAGTCCTGACGTGGACAACTTATTCCTATATTGACGGGATTTCTTCAGAAGTGGGCGCCCTAATGTGGACAGGTTTATTTCCCCGGGTTCGTGAAGTGTGTTAGTCCTAACGTGGGCAGATTCGGGTTCTCGAAATTGGTGAGATGGGAAGTCATGACATTGACAAAAGTGATTACTCTTTGTGTTGGTGTCCTGACGTGGACCAGTTCCTCTCAGCAGTTATCTTTCTTCGTGTTGGCAAAGCATGGGTCCTGACGTGGACAGATCAAACAAAGGTGTGAGTCCTGACGTGGACAAGTCTTATTTCCTCAGCAGGTCGAAGATGCCTGAGTCCTGACGTGGACAAGGCAAGACGAAAAATGGGTCCAGACGTGGACAAGTTTATTCCTTACATGGGAAAAGAGGTTTCAGTTCCTGACGTGGAAAGATGAAAAGTTTATTCCTTACGTGGAAAGAGTAGGGTCCTGACAGGGACATATCAAAAGGTATTCCTTACGTGGAAGAAAAATAGTTTCCTTACGTGGAAAAAGAGGGAGATTCCTTACGTGGAAAGACGAGTTTATTCCTAACGTGGAAAGATGAGATTCCTTACGTGGAAAAGAATGGGTTTCCTTACGTGGAAAGATTGAGTCCTTACGCGGACACATAGGAGGAGGTTTCCTTACGTGGAAAGAGCGGAGTCCTTACGTGGACAGATTAAGATGGCATTCCTTACGTGGAAAAATGTAGTCATGACGCGGACAAATCGGAAAGAGTTGGTTTCCTTACGTGGAGAGATTGGGGTCCTTACGTGGACGGATTCAAGAAAAGTTGATTCCTGACGTGGAAGAATGATGTACTCCTTACGTGGAAAGGTGAGTCCTAACGTGGACAGGTTCAGAACCAAAGTTGTATTCCTTACGCGGAAAGATTGGAGTCCTGACGCAGCCATATCGAGTTGTACTGGAGTCCTTACATGGACAGATTGATACGGTTCTCCTTACGTGGAAAAAGAAGATTGCATCCTGACGTGGAAAGATGGAAAGTTTAGTCCTGACGTGGACAGATGCAGAAGAGATGATTCCTTACGTGGATGGTGTTATTCCTAACATGGAAGAGTCTATTCCTAACGTGGACGATTTATTGGAATATCCCTCAGCGGAGTTGCCGAGGTTTTTCTGGGTTAACAGCAAGTGGAGTCCTAACGTGGACAGGTTCTAGTTGAGATTTCTTCGTATTGATGACAGACAGAGTCCTAATGTGGACAAGCAAGCAATCTGTTATCCCCAGCGTGGTCGTTACGAGATCAGTGAGCGGCTGCAAACAGTCAGATCCAGGCAGTGGATGTCGTTACCCAAATAGGGGTGCAGTTTATTTCTGCGGTTGGCAAATTTCCGGGTTTCTTAGTATTCAACCGTCTCGTACCTCGAATGTTTGAAGGCCGTTCGCTCTTCACCCAATCGGGTCCAAGTCGCTTGAATAGGGGCAGCTGTTGCACCCTAAAATTTGCTCAACCTTATTCACTTGGTTTATGTTTCAATATCATTAGCATTTGCATATAGAGTCATGTACATAGGTTACTCATCTGCATAGCATAAGCATAGCAAGTCATTCAACAGGGGACCAATCATTATTCTCATCTCTAGAGGCCTACCAAGAGGATATTATCCTAATTCCATCTCATTCAAGTTATCAGAAAAGAATTTGAGAGCAGAGAGTTCAGCAAATCAAGCCTTGAGTCCATCTCCTATCTGAGGATATCTGAGGGTCATAAAGGGGGGTTGTGAGCTGTGAATGGAAGGCATGGAGAGCATCTAGACATCATGAGAGGCTTAGAAAGTCATTTGGGGAGGAAAGCAAGTTGTTGAGGTGATCACAAGAATTGCAGTTGAAGACAGTCAACTAGGGTTTCATCTGGGTCAACCCTAGGTCAACCCTATGTCAATTGCTTGATTTAAAGGCATTAAGGGCTATTGGAGAGATGTGGGGTTCATCATTTGACATGGAGAATAAGGATATGTTGTCATGCTAAGAAGAATTCAAGAGAAATCAAGGAGAAGAGGAGTCTCTAAATTAGGGTTTCTGTGTAAAATCCCCTAGTTTGGGTCAAATTTCCAAGCAAGATAAGTCAAAATGCAAGCTTCAAATGGATCCTTGGCCAACATGGAACTTGTAGAGGATCTCAAGACCTTTAATTTGAGTGGTGGAAGACATCAAGGAGATTTATATAACTCAAGTTATGGTCCTTGCAAGTTACAGGTCATTTGAAGTATCTGAAATTTTGTCTGTGAAAGTGACTTGACTTCCAAGCAATTTTTACCCCTCAAGGATATTTCAAATGAATTTCTGGTCAACATAAGAATTGTTCCTCATTGTCTTAGCTTTCTAGAATGGTATAGTATGCCTTCATATGATGTGTGGAACTCAACTTATGGTCTTGGCAAGCAAAGGGTATTTTGGTCATTTGTGAATTACAGGTCATTTTAATCTATGTCCAAAACTCATACAAGGAGGCCTCAAATGGAAAAACTTACAACATCAAACTTGCTCCAAATGACATTTTGAGTCCAGAAAAGTGACCATGAGAGATTGGAAATGTCCATAGCACAAGGTTTCAAAATTGGTGAATTTAATGAAGGAAAATGGCTTAAAAAATGGTATTTTTCATATCTTGGCCAAATGATGCAAAATTATAGGTCATTTTGAATGGAAAAGGCATTCTAAAGACATTGGCTAAAGTGGAATTTTGAGCTTAGGTCATGATTTGTGAGTTATCCATGGTTGCTTGGATTGAAAGTAACATAATCCAAATTGAAAGGGAAAAGTGTAAGGGAAACTTCTCCAAGGTTCTAGGAGTTTCTAAACTCATGTATATATTGATATGAAGAGCTTCATGCCATGGTTGGTGATTCCATTTGCTCAAAAACTTCAAGTTTTCACACTTTCTCATTTTTGCATAAGCTTCACAAACTCTCCATAATCTCCATCAATTCTTGCTATTCTTGATTGGATCATCATCTAGATCATTCATAGGTCAGAATTGTATCAAAGAATTGGTTGAATTGGTCAAAGATTGTACTATTCATCTTCTTCATCCAACTTGCAAGAAGATCTCAAGTCCAAGATTTAGGAGGTTTACACACGGATTATTGCATACAGAACTCTTAATTCAAGACACTGAGCAAGCTTCAATCACTGCAAGCACCTAATTCCAAGGGTTGCATACCTGTTTTCCCCAATTGTACCAGGTTTGTATCCTCTTCGTACAACATGATTTAGTTAGAATCTTAGGGTTTTGATAGGGTAGAATGGTTAAGGTAGGATAGAGGATTGATTGGGATGATTTTGGAGAAGTTTCATGAAGTTTGAGTATGATGTATCAATTCTGTTGAGGCTTATAACTCTTGGATTAAGGCACGATAATCATGAGTTAATAGCTTGAAGTGATCAGTGCAAGGTGTAGAGTATGTTAAGGCCATAGTTGGAAAGAATTGAGAGGATTGATATCAGTTGAAAATGGTGGATCAGATCTGTTATACCTATCGAGCTTGCTTTGTGAGTGAGTTTTAGGAAGAACTAAGGCTATGGTTGTGTAGAGGGAGAGATTTAGAGCAATTTTGCTCTTGACATCGAAGGAATCCATGGAGAGTTGAAGGAGAACAGAAAGGTGTAAGGCTCGTGCATGGGGATGAGTTGCAGAACCTAGGGTTTGCTGGAGGTAGGAGACGATCCATGAGCCACACGATCTCATTTTGACCTTTGACTTGAAGACTCATCCCACGACCACGATTAAAGCTGAAAACGGAGGGAGATTTTAAATGTTGAAACGCACCGTTTCATTTAAATAGAGGGAAATGGGCTCAGATGCTATTGACAACCCCACGCGCGTGAAGCCCAATCATTTGAACTGTCTGGCCCTGCTTTTCTCACCCCCTATTTTATTTCTTTCTATTTTCTTTTATTTTCTTTAATTTTTTTTTCATGCATCTTCTAAAATTCATAATAAATAGCAAAATAATCATTTTTAATTCATTCTTTTTGCATTATTTTCTTTAGGATGTCTAGAAAATTATAAAAAATAAAAATTGCATTTTATTTTTTATTTGATATTTTTCCCATATTTTCTAAATAAATGACATTTTAAATGGTTTCATTTCATACATGATTTTATTAATTTTTGTTCTATTAGATACTTTCATATTTTTCATCCATTCTTTTTAGGTTGTTTAGATTAGACATTGAATTTGTAGATTCATTTTAGTTCCCATTTTTAGAAATTAATTTTAGGTGATTAATGTAAGCTTGAATAACATGAATGAAACTAGGGTTTTTAGGTGATGACTTAGGAGATTTGATTCTTTCCCTTAGGACCTAGGGTTTGAATAGTTTAGTTATGGGACTATAGGGGCTATGGGTAGTTATTAGATCCCTTAGAGAAAAAGTCAGGACTCCCCTACTGCTATTAATGTACTGTATATATCTGATTGACTGGTGTGGTGTGCCCTCTGGGGATTATTGCTTGCTTGTGTGGGTATTGGGATTGTCTGGGGACTTGGGAGAGCTGAAGACTTGAGGAGATGAAAGCCATTGGAGATCCAGAGATTGAAGTTCAACTTCCAGAGTTGAAGAGAAGATTCTTTCTAGCAGATGCTGAGGAGACTAGGGTTTAGGAGCTAGGCAGAGCTCTAGGTTAGAAAGTTTGTTTCTCAAACATGGATTGCCTTGTCTGCATCCATTCTTCTCTGTGATTCAGAGTCTCTCTAAGATACTCACCCCCTTCCTTTGGAAGGCTTGGTGATAGTGTCTAAGAGATAGAACTCTTGAGAGAAAATGTCTTTTGTGTTAGAAGCAGTCTGTTCACCACCCTTGGTAGTCAACTGATTGCTTAACACCCAATTCATTCTTGTGACTGATCCCTCATCCTGGAGGTTTGAACTAGAAGAAAAGCCATTGCAGATGGAAGAATGATGACCAAAGCCCTTACCTGAAGATCATGAAGATGGAGATTGATGCTTGTTGAAGCCCATAGCTGATTGGAGATTACTTAGAGCCAGATGTTGATTCAGAGCTGCTGATGCTGTTTATTTTTGTTGTATTTCATTTCTTGATGTATTGATTGGTTTTCCCTGACTGTATTGTTTGCTGTTTAACCTGTTGGGTTGAAAGTGAATTCTGTTCACTTTTGCCTATTGTTTTCTAGGTTCGAGGTTGAGTGGGACTCCCTTGCCTCGCTTGTGCTGTTGCATCCATGCATTTTACTGCTTTATTATATCTGTTATTGTTTTTGTTTCTGCCTATCCCGTAGGATCTCTGTTTCTCTCTGTGCAAGAGAGGAGCATGATAGACACTAGGTCTTAACCCAGGCATGATAACATTAGGTTAGTTTGTTTCCCTTCGCAACCGTAGGTTAGAGTTCTGTCTCTTCTTCCTCAAAACAAACAGAAAAACACCATAAAGATCTCAAACACAATAAAAGACACTTCTTCCGTAAAAGAATGTGAACTCATCAAGACGTCATTTTTGTTCGCCGGGACTGTTAATCAAGGAAACCTTTTTCAGAAGGAATAAAATCAACCAAGACAGACTTGTGTCGTACGTGGCCCGAACTACGTTTGCTCTGATCTTCCATGCTGTGTGGAAGTACGTAGGCATAGGATGTGATATCCTAGCGAGCAACCTTCCCCTCCTTTCCCGTAGGTAGGCGAACTACGTTGACTCTGATTTCTCGTTCCAGGCGGGAATACGTAGGCATAAAGTGCGATACTTTGCCGAGTCATTTTATTTTCATTTTATTTTCTTTTTAACCCTTGACCTATAGTTTAGATAGAATAACAATCCATACCCGAAATCAAGCGTGGATCCCGTCGAGTACGACGGACGTGAGGGGTGCTAATACCTTCCCCTTGCGTAACCGACTCCCGAATCCAGGTTTTGGTTGCGACGACCATACCTTTCCCATGTTGTGCGAGGTTTACTCTGAGCGTTTCCTTTCCCTCCCGTGGGATAAATAACGCACGGTGGCGACTCTTCTGTTCAGCCGGCGCCGATTTTCGCAGTAGCGACAATATGTAACTGTCATGAATGTGCCCTGTTCTCAGCCTGATTTTGCTTGAAATGATTATCTCATGAGATTTAGAATTAAATGGCTATGAGAGCTTCCTTGTTTTTGATCTTATGATGTGCAATTCAAGTGTTACTTCAACCTTAAGTTACAAAAGGGAAGTGCTTGAAAATGGCCTCAAATGTAAAATGTAATATTTCCAACCTTCTTCAAATGCATTTTCTGATCAAAATGACATATAACATTGTTCAATTTGGCCACAAAACAATTTTCCCCAAATTTTGGCCTTTTAAGGTGTATTAAAGTTCCTTTTCAAAGCCATTCCAAATGAATTTGTGTTCCAAGCCAAATCAAACTCTCATAAAAACTTGGTTGTACTCAAAACATCATTTTGAACAAGTTCCATGTTGAACAAATTTCCATTTGAAGCTTGCAAGTTGGAGTTATGGACCTATAATCTCACTTTCCCAAAATACCTCTGGCTTGCAAAGATCATAACTTGAGTTCTACAAATCCTATCAAGGACTTCTAGTACTCTATGGAAAGATAAGAGGATAAGGAACAACATTCATGTTGACCAAAAGTCCATTTGAAAACACCTTGAAGGGAAAAAGTTGCTTGGAAGTCAAGTGACTTTCACAGATAAATTTCATAGTCATCTGAGGACCTGTAGCTTGTCTGGACCATAACTTGAGTTCTATAAATCCCCTTGAGGACTTCTAGTACTCAAATTAAAGGTATTGAGATGCTATACAAGTTTCATGTTGGCCATAGATCCATTTGAAACATTTATTTTGACTTATGTGGCTTTGAAGTTAGGCACTAAATAGGGGATTTCACACTGAAACCCTAATTTAGCAACTTCCCACATTCTTGATCCTTCTTTGATTAAACTTGGAACAACACCACACATGTATCAACATACCAATCCATGACCCCCATGACCTCAAAGTAGGCTTTGATGCTCTCCAATTTGCACAATTGACCTAGGATTGACCCAGATGAAACCCTAGTTGACTTCACCTCAACTGTGGCTCTCATACTTGAATCAATGACCTGTCTCAGCTTCCATAGGGCCCTCTAGGAATTCCATGAGATCCATACACACCTCAAATTCACATTCCATGTTTCACATCCCACTGATGATTCTCAATATTCCTCAAGATAGGAGCAAAACCCACATGTAGGCACTTAAACTTCTCAAGACTTCAAATCACTTCTTGATGGCTTGGATGATCTCTCAAACTTGGATAAGACCTCTTGCTAGGCTTCTTATGATAAGAATCACACTTGATCCCCTGTTGGATGAGTGATATGCTATGATATGCCAATGATTGAACTATGTACATGATGTAACTATACAAATGAAATGCAATGAAACATAAATCAGGTAAGAAAAGGTTGAGCAAATTTTGGGGTGCAACAGCTGCCCCTATTCAAACGGGTTGGACCCGACTGGGTGAAGAGCGAACGGCCTTCAAACAATCGAGGTACGAGACGGTTGAATACCAGGAAACCCGGAAATTTTCCAACCACAGAAATAAACTGCACTGCTTGGGGAGCAACATCCCCTATCTGAATCCGGTTGTTACGACAACAACTGATCCAACATATGACAATAATTTTGATTTCAACTTCAACCACATATGTAACGCCACAGGTACTGAACAATTTTTGCAAAAACACCTCCGTCCACAACTGGACTAACCTTGTCAACACAAGAAGAGAAACAAATTCGTCAACACGAATAGAGATTCTGTCGTCACAGGAGTAACCTTGTCCACATCTGGACCCAAATTTCGTCAAATCACGAATAAATACAAATCTGTCCACGTCAGGACTCACATTTCGTCAACCCGAAGAAATCTCAACAACACAGGAATGGAACTTTGTCCACATTAGGACGCTTGTTTCATCAACACGAAGAAATCCTCCCAACAAGAGCAAAACTTTGTCCACGTTGGGACGCACACTTCGTCAACACGAAGAAATCCCATCATAAACTTGTCCACGTTAGGACTCAAATTTCGTCAACCCGAAGAAATCCTATCGTCATAGGAATAAAACTTGTCCTCATCAGGACTCCATATTCCGTCAACACGGAGAAATCCCGGTGACTTCTCTGGGGATGAGTTGTCTGCATCTCGTCAACACGAGGAGATCCTATCAACATAGGCAATAAACCCGTCACCATGAAGAGAAATAAATTTATCCACATCAGGATTCCATCTCGTCAACACGAAGAACGGTAAACTTGTCCACGTCAGGACTCGCATCTCATCAACACGAGGGAAGGTAACTTGATTTGTCCATGTCAGGACTCACATCTCGTCAACACAAGGAAATCCTATCATCATAGGAGTAAATTGTCCACGTCAGGACACCATTTCGTCAACACGAAGAAAGATAAAATTGTCCACGTCAGGACTCGCGCATCTCGTCAACACGAGGAACTATAAACTTGTCCACGTCAGGACGTACATTTTGCCAATACGAAGAAAGATATCTGCTGGGGATAAATGGTCCACGTTAGGACACCATTTCGTCAACACGAATAGTAATCAATTTGCCCACGTCAGGACTTCACATTCCGTCAACACAGAGAAATCAAAACTGCCCACGTTAGGACTAGCACATCTCGTCAACACGAGGAAATAAATTTGTCCACGTCAGGACTCATATCTCGTCAACACGAAGAAATCCCGTCAATACAGGAATAAATTGTCCATGTCAGGACTCATATATCGTCAACACGAGGAACTCCTATCAACATAGGCAATAAAATTTTGGCGACTTCCGGGGAAATACTTCTGTCAACCAGTAGGAAAATACATCCGTTTATCCATACGGGAAGATACTCAGAATACAGTTTCTTTGCTTATCTCTGCAGTAGCTAACTCCATTGGTCCCAACCCACAAACCTTTTAGCGCTGACGTGACAGCGACTTTGAGGAGGACTCTACTGGGGATATATGGAAACCAAACTGCCGGACGCCTGTTTCGATAACCGGCGACAACTTCTGAAATTTTGATTCCTGAAACCCTTTGATGCTGACGTAACAACAAATTTAAAGAAAATAATCCGCTGGCCGGATAAGAGAAACTTCAACAAGCAACTTTGTGGGAAAAATAGTAAGATGAACCGTAACATCACACGTCTCACGGCGAGACCTCGAATGCCTAGTAATAGATCTGAGCTAGAACTCCATACTCCTGCTGAGAAAACACACCTGAAAGCAAAAGGTTAACCAGCCTGATTTATGTTTCAAAATGCGTATGTTTGAAAATGGCGTAATGCTCCGTACGACACGGAAATGCTACGCGTTTGAGTAGATGCAAATATGACGATATATGCAAATGCAAATGCAGGCTCAAGCTGCCGGGGCCACTCTGATAATGATGTGTCAACAACATGAATGCTGAGGATAAAGCCAACTCCGTTGGGGAGAACAAGTATCATAAGGTATTCCAGTAAAATAAATGTCGGAAACACAGTCAACTTTGCCGGGGAGAGATTAAACATCAATTTCCATTGGGAGGAAAGAACAAACACCTTGCTGGTGAACAAACTTAGTTGGGGAAGAAGCGACACTTCTGGGAAAAGCACACTGTCTGGGCACAGTTTACACATTCAGAGTTACCACTCCGCTGAGGACAATCATCCCGACGGAGGCAAGACGACCTGTGGGGAGCAAGAAAACCATCCTTCGCGGATATAAACCTTTCGAACCAACAACTTGGTTAACTATTGCAGGAATCTCCCATGCTGGAGATTGAACGTGCACATCTTCGATTCACTGAGGAGCGCAACCTCTGTAGGGGACATTGATTTTGACTTGTTGGGGTTAATCCTATGGACGGCTTTCCATAAGGACACTCTCCAGGGGAAAATAATTCCCTCCTTCGGGAAGGGATAAATGTCATTTCATTTCTCTGGGGATAAGCTGCGACTAGCTGAGGAATGACATCAATTGGAGTCAGGTCTTACGTCAAGCGACCTTGGCTGAGGAATACAATTCCTGACCGTTTGCTCCAAAGGTAAGAACCCTGCAAAACACAAACGAGAAAAAACAGGCCTATACAACAGAATCTATCCGGGTTAGCATCGGTGACATTACTTCAGTCAATTCGAAGTTTTAGTAATTATTGGCAAGGGCCAGCAAGTTTATCACAAACAAAACAGTAAAGAACAAGCATCAAGTACTGAATAACATGTTTTATTGATAATGGGCCTCTGAATAGGCAAAGTTTTGTACACTGGATGCAACTCTTGAAAAGAGGAAGTTACGCACAAACACACATAAATATATGCACAAGAAGCATAAAGAAAATACAAAACAATATTTGTATACATGTCGGCAACATGGCACAGACAAACACCATGAGCTGATCCTCTTATGACTCGTCTGACTCTGCGCTTTCCCGGTACTCAATCTTCGGAAGAGATTGTTTTTTTGGATAGACGGCCCCCAGGTACTCCCAAACCACTAAGCAATGTCGTATCAAATCCGGACCGCAGTCATTTGCTTTTTCAATCCCTAACTTTTGCGTGAACCGCCCTTTGCGGGTTTTCAATTCACCAGGATACCCTTTTTTGCCGAAGTCTCCCTTTTCAGGTTTTCGACTTCGCGGGTGTACATCTTTTCAATTTTATCCCTAACTTTTGCCCGAACCTTTTATTTATTTTTTATGGTTCGCCGGGATGCCCCATTTTTTCCTGGACTCTCTTTTTACTGTCCAGCGGGTCACTTTCAAGCAAAGTATTTTTTAACTGCGTCCGAATTCACAGGAGACGTAAAGTCCTCACCATCCATGGTGGATAGTAACAAGGCTCCTCCAGAGAAGACTTTTCTGACAACGTAGGGACCTTCGTAATTGGGAGTCCACTTGCCCCTATGATCTGATTGTGGTGGGAGAATCTTTTTCAAAACAAAATCGCCCGTCTGAAAGCTTCAGGGGCACACCTTCTTGTCGTAGGCTTTCTTCATCTGGCTCTGATACAACCGATCGTATGCTAGAGAAGCCAGTCTCTTCTCATCCATTAAGCTGAGCTGATTTAGTCTATCTTTAATCCATTCTGCCTCGTCGAGTTGGACATCACGTAAAACCCTCAGAGAAGGAATCTCGACCTCCAACAGTAACACCGCCTCCATCCCGTATACCAATGAGAAAGGGGTTTCCCCGGTTGATGTGCGTACCGTCGTACGATAACCGTGCAAAGCGAAAGGTAACATCTCGTGCCAGTCCTTATACGTCACAACCATCTTCTGAACAATCTTCTTTATGTTCTTATTGGCCGCTTCGACAGCACCATTCATCTTGGGCCAGTAAGGAGAAGAGTTGTGATGCTCAATCTTAAAATTCTGACACAGCTCTTTCATCATTTTATTATTCAAATTTGAACCATTGTCGGTGATAATTCTCTCGGGGATTCCATATCTGCAGATATTATCTCGTTTGATAAATCTGGCTACCACTTGTTTGGTCACATTGGCATATGATGCTGGTTCCACCCATTTGGTGAAGTAATCGATTGCCACCAAAATGAACCGGTGTCCGTTTGATGCCGTAGGCTCAATCTTGCCAATCATGTCAATTCCCCACATCGATAAAGGCCACGGTGATGACATCACATTCAGAGGACTTGGAGGCACATGGATTTTGTCTGCATAAATCTGGCATTTATGACACCTCTTTGCAAACTTGAAATAGTCTGTTTCCATAGTCAGCCAATAATAACCTGCCCGCAGCAGTTTTCTCGTCATAGCGTGCCCACCAGCATGTGTACCAAATGTACCCTCATGTATCTCTTCCATGAGCAACTTCGCCTCTTTCTCATCTACACAGCGTAGCAACACCAAGTCGTGATTTATTTTGTACAGGACACCATCCGGATTCAGATAGAAATTGCCAGCCAATCTCCTGAGAGTCTTCTGATCTCGACTGGATGCTTCAGCCGGATACTCCTTGTTCTTTAGGAAATTCTGGATGTCAAAATACCAGGGCTTACCATCGGGAGCCTCGTCAATAGCAAATATGAAGGCAGGCCTATCGGGCCGAGAGATAACGATCTGGGGAGCCTCGTTCCAGAAGTTAACTTTATACATTGAAGACAATGTCTCCAGGGCGTCAGCCATTTGATTTTCTGCTCGTGGCACGTGATGCAATTCCACCTTGTCAAAGAAAGGCAACAATCTCCTTGCATAGTTCATATAGGGTATCAAATTGGGCTGACGTGTCTCCCATTCTCCTTTAATATAGTTCACCACTAGAGTTGAGTCTCCGTATACATCCAGGTTCTTGATTCTCAAATTCATGGCTTCTTCCAGACCCATGATGCAAGCCTCATATTCCGCCTCGTTATTGGTAACGGGAAAAGGTCAATCGGGCAGTAAATGGGATGTGCGACCCATGAGGAGTAGTGATAATTGCACCTATTCCGCTACCATAGGAATTTACAGCTCCGTCAAATATCAACTGCCATTTGGAACCCAACTCTGGTCCTTCGTCTGGCAACGGCTCTTCACAATCCTTCATTTTCAGGTACATGATATCCTCGTCAGGTAAATCAAACCTCATCGATTGGTAGTCCTCAACCAGCTGCTCAGCGAGGTACTCTGACAGAACGCTACCTTTAATAGCCTTATGCGAGACATATTGGATATCGTATTCTGTTAACATCATCTGCCATCGGGCAATTCTTCCGGAGAGTGCTTGCTTCTCAAATACATATTTGATTGGATCCATCTTTGAAATTAGCATGGTTGTATGATTCAGCATGTATTGCCTCAAACGCTTGGCGGCCCAGGCTAGCGTGCAACACGTCTTCTCGAGCATTGAGTATCTGGACTCACAGTCGGTAAACTTCTTACTCAAATAGTAGATCACATACTCTTTATGTCCGGTCTCGTCGTGTTGACCGAGAACACAACCCATACTTTCCTCAAGAACCGTCAAATACATAATCAAAGGTCTCCCGGCCACTGGGGGTATCAAAACAGGAGGTTCCTGCAAGTATTCTTTTAACTTGTCGAACGCCTTTTGACAATTTTCATTCCAGGTCAACACCTGATCCTTTTTCAACAACTTGAATAACGGCTCGCATGTCGCAGTTAGGTGAGATATGAACCGAGCAATGTAGTTCAACCTCCCTAAAAACCCACGCACTTCTTTTTCTATTTTAGGCGTCGACATTTCTTGTATAGCTTTTATCTTTGCAGGATCAACCTCTATTCCCTTTTCGCTCACAATAAACCCCAGCAGTTTACCCGATCTCACCCCAAAGGTGCACTTGTTAGGGTTCAGTCTCAACCTGAACTTCCTAAGTCTTTTAAACAGTTTCAGCAGATTAACCAAATGCTCCTCTTCTGTCTGAGACTTGGCAATCATACCATCAACATAAATCTCGATCTCTCTGTGCATCATGTCATGAAAGAGAGTCGTCATAGCACGTTGATATGTTGCCCCAGCGTTCTTCAGTCCGAAGGGCATCACTTTGTAGCAAAATGTTCCCTAGGGAGTAATGAAGGTAGTCTTCTCCATGTCTTCTGGTGCCATTTTAATCTGATTATACCCTGAGAAGCCGTCCATGAAGGAGAATACGGAGAACTGAGCAGTGTTATCAACCAGCACATCAATGTGAGGAAGTGGAAAGTCGTCTTTCGGGCTCGCCTTATTCAAATAACGGTAGTCTAAACACATTCGCACTTTACCGTCTTTCTTCGGCACTGGTACTATATTAGCGACCCATGACGGATAAGTTGTAACGGCTAGGAAACCAGCATCCTACTGTTTTTGAACTTCCTCTTTGATTTTCACAGCCATGTCTGGTATGGTTCTTCTGAGTTTCTGCTTAACAGGCGGACATTCCTCTCGCAACGGCAGACGGTGCACAACCATGTCCGTATCCAACCCAGGCATACCCTCGTACGACCAAGCAAATATATCATTATACTCTCGCAGTGTTTCAATCAGCCTTTGCTTGATGTCGCTCTGCAGTGCATCCCCTATACGGATATTTCTCACAACTTCTTCCGACCTCAAGTTGATAATCTCAATTTCCTCCTAATGAGGCAGAATGATTCTCTCTTCCTGTTTCAACAAACGAGTCAGCTCCTTTGGCAAGTCGCTATCCTCAACAATCTCTTCCTCTGCTTGGAATACCGGGTGCTCGAAGTCGAAACGAGTCATAGGCGGTTCGTAGAAGATGTCATCTGAAATATTAGTCCTGCAAAGGAAATGGTTAAATGTTTCAAAACGCAAACAAAGCAAATAACCGCGTTGCCATTTATTGTTAAAGTAAAAACAAACAAAAAAGGAACCACAATATTTGTATATGAAAAACGCCTTTATTTTATGATTAAAATAGTGCAATACACATAATCAAGTAGCCCTAAGGTAAAATCACTATGCCCCGGGTAGGACATAGGATTATTCAACAATTGACAAAACAAATCATCACTGTTTAAGAGTCACTGGGACAATTTCCCGGATGGACCAGTTGCAGAGACTTTGTCCTGGCACGCTTGGCTTGATCCACGCGTCCATATCGCAGTCACTATCTCCGTCTTCAACATCGGAAATAGCGTTGATTGTCTCAAAGCACATCCCGCTTGGCGTAATAGTTATCGGTCCTTTGAACTTGGGCACTCCAGAAGATGACGCTGACGATGTCGATCGATACCCTAGCCCAAACTTGTCATTCTTCACGGGAACCTCCAGTACCCGCCCCCAACCTTTAGTCTCACCAGTCTGCACTAAAGCCTGAGCTTCTTTGTAGGATGACACTGCCACTTCTGGCATTTTGTTGGGACCCTGAGCTTTGTCTTTAATCCGCAACCCTTCGAAGGCTTGACAAGGTGTCTCGTGTACTTCTCCGTCGACTTCAACATATCTGAACGATGACAGGTGACTGACCAAAATGTCCTCCTCCCCGCAAACGGTAACAACACTATCAACCACCATGTACTTCAACTTCTGATGCAATGTGGACGTTACGGCCCCTGCAGCGTGGATCCATGTGCGCCCAAGAAGGCAGCTATAGGCTGGATGGATATCCATGATGTAGAATTCAGTATCAAAAATTTCTGGCCCCACCTGAAGCGGTAATGTTATTGACCCAAACACTGATCTTTTCGTCCCGTCAAACGCCCTTACAACCAAATCACTGGGCGTGCAAATAACTCCTCGTATGTCCAATTTCATCATGGCTTTCTTTGGCAGTACGTTCAACAACGATCCAATATCCACCAATACACGCGACATTACGGTGCCCCGGTATTCCACCGATATATGCAAAGCCATGTGTTGCACCCTAAAATTTGACCAACCGGGTCTCGTATCTGGTCCTATGTTTCGACGCATGACCGCATTCGCATCTGCATAACGCATATAGTGCATTTTTCATTTGTATTGATTTTATCGGGATCACAGCTCTCGTCTCGCGTTTCGGGTGCTTTTAATCAGTTTAGATAGGTAGAATCGTATTTTTGGGATATTTCGGTGCCCGTTTATTTTTTACCGGCTATTTTGGTGCGCTCTCGCGGTGTTATGTGTCGTTCGGTGCTTATTTTGTTCCTCTAGGAATTATGGTGATTTTTCTGGATTTTATTGGCCATTTTTAGGGTTTAAATAGATTTTTAATCATTTTAGGATAATATAGAATTTTATAGAAATAAATAGCATTTTTCATTTTTAGAATATTAATGGTTTTTTTAAATAGTTTTAAATCATTTTTAGAATATTATACAATTTAAATAGATTTTACTATTTTTTTTAATAGAATAAATAGATTTTTCTTTTATTAATAATGAATTTTCTTTTATAGAATAGATTTTATCATTTTCTTAATAGGGTAATATAGTTTCTTCTTTTATTAATAAGAGATTTTCTTTTATGGAATTTAATATAGTTTTATTAGAAATTATTAGAGTAGTGGAGTTATTAGAGTTTTTTAATTAGAGTTTAATTGGATATTAATCAGTTTTTAGGATATTAGATTGATTAGGTTCAATTGTTAATTGAGTCATTAATCCATATTATTTCCATTTAATCAGATTTTAATTAGTCTTTCTTTTTCAGTTTTTATCCATTTCAGTTTTGGATTTTTTCTATCATTTTTTCGTTTGGGCCCAAGTGATGTGCAGAGCCCAATTCGTCCAGGATAAGTCCAGAACATTCCAGAAATGTCCAGAAAATGCCAGCCTATATAAAGTCTCAACTACACGTGTAAGCCAAGGAGGGACCCCACATTTCATCATTACACGACGCCACATCACCCTCAGAGTCTCTCTCTCACTGCCACGCCAGGATACCACGCGGCGCCCATGCACCACTCCTTCCCACTCCTCCACCCACGTGTCTCCACCACAGCGCACTACTGGTCCTCGCCTGAAATTCTCCCCGGCCGGCATGCATGGCCGGCGACCACCGCAACTACCGCCGGAGAAATCAAATCCACCGAGAAACCCAGAATTCCTCCATCTTTCTCCAATTTCTCCGATCAGAACTTCATCTCCTCCAAATTTCCTTTCAACATTTTTCCAGTTTCCGATTACAATCATCATCATCGTTCATCCAATCTCCACTGCATTCGTCCATCAGATTTCCAGAAAGAGGATTTTCAAGAAACTTCAACAAACTTCCTTCTTCAATAATCGTCTCCAGAAACAAGTTTCAGCAAGAACTTCAACAAATTTCCAGATTCGAAGTCTTCATCGTAGATCAAGAACGTTCATCCATTCCCAGATCTTCTTCATACAAGATGTTCACTACACCGAGATCCATCCAAGAACGGCTCTTGAACTCTATCGTTCATCCAACATGCAACCAACCATCCGTTATCAAGAACTCCAAGAACTCCATCATCAGAAAATCAGAGAACATGAAGAGCGTCTTCATCGTCTCGACGACTCAACTTTAAGTTCACCATCAAGAAGCTTCATCAAATCTGCTCCAGATCTCCATCGATAATCAAGAATATGCGTTCAGATCTCCAGGTTTTGCATTACGTCCTTCATCTGACATGAGCGATGCGCGTATTTTCTTCTTCGTCGTGATTCTCCGTCAAGAGCTTCAGTAAAGTGGTCGAGTCTTGGTTGTGAAGGAGGAGTTTGTGGATCGGTGATCATAGAGGGAGAGTTACGAAGAACAGATTCGAAGGTTGGGATTTGAGAAGCGAGGTTGAGGAAATCCAAGGCGGCGAGAGGGATTAACTGTGAACGGAGAGAGTTCAGAATGGGGGACGGCGGCGCTGTGAAGAGGGAAAGAGAATTAGGGTTTGGAGAGAAGGTGAAGTGAGAGTGGGAACGAGGGTTAGTGTGGGTTTGGGCCTCAAGGCCCAAAATCTGGTGGTTTTTTTGTCCTACACCTTCCCCCGTTTTTTTCTGGGTGATGGATTCTGGGCCTAAGCCCAGCGTTTTACTAGCCACACTCCCATTTCACCACATACACCCCCCCTCCGTTTCCTGTGTTACTGATTGGGCTGGGCCCAATTTCATTTGCTGTTTTTTGTTACTGTACCCCCCATAACTGTAACTAACCCCCTCCCCTTGTATTTTTTTTCTCATTTTCATTTTATTGGTTCTTCATGAAAAAATAATAATAAGAAATAATGAAAATGTATAGAAAAAGAAAAAGAAATATGCATGAAAAATATTTGAAACAATATTGAAAAAAGGAAAAGAAAAGATATTGAAAAAAAGAAAAAGAAAAAGAAATATTGAAAAATATATGAAAATATAGAAAAAAATAGTGGAAAAAAATGTATGAAAAATATTTTGAAAGAAAAGAAAAAATAGTTGAAAAGAAAAGAAGGAAAAAGAGGAAAAAATATTAAAGTAGACTTAATATTTTTAGAGTGTATTTTTTTCATAGAGTTTATTTTACATTTTAGAGACATCCTTAGAAGTCCATTTGTTAGGGGACTTTTTCATTTGATTTTTTCAGCATAGGATAGGATAATATTTCCTAGGAGATTATTTTTCAGTATTCAAGCATTGTAATCATTTTTCAGAATGTTAATAAAACGAGATTTGAGCTGTGGTCCCGAAGTAGCCGAACTACAGCTGCTCTGATTTCTCGTACCAGACGAGAATATGTAGGCATAGGATGCGATATCCTAGCGAGCACACTAACAACTAACTTTCTGTTCTCTCGCTGTTGTGCGATCGAGATTTTCCCACTGACGACTAATTGTATCCCTTTTTTCTCTCTTGCCCGAGTGCATTTGAGACCGAGCTATAGTTTTGCCCATAGGTTCCCGTACCTTTGAAACCAGTTGATTTTCTCACTGTTGTGTGAGAACGCCCTGTTTAGCCGTAGTTAGCCTGAACTACGTAAAGCTCTGATCTTCCATGCAGTGTGGAAGTACGTAGGCACAAGACGCGAGGTCTTGGTGAGCCATTTTCCCCGTAGTCCCGAACTACGTTGACTCTGACTTTCTCGCTTGAGAATACGTAGGCATAGAGTGCGACGCTCTATCGAGTCAATTCCCTTCCGTTTAGATTTAGCAGCCGTAGATAGATTGTTTTGCATCCTTTAGACAACCCAAGCAAGCGTGGATCCCGTCGAGTACGACGGACGTGAGGGGTGCTAATACCTTCCCCTTGCGTAACCGACTCCCGAACCCAGGTTTTGGTTGCGATGACCATACCTTTTCCCGTTATTTGCGAGGTTTACTTCGAGCGTTTCCTTTCCCTCCGTTGGGATAAATAACGCACGGTGGCGACTCTTCTGTCAGCCGGCGCCGATTTTCGCAGTAGCGACAGCTGGCGACTCTGCTGGGGACTGTGATAGTTCCCTATGTGAGTCTGCTGGGGATCCAACGTCCCCTGGCTGCTAAGGACTGCGATAGTCCTTATGCATGTGGGATCCAACGTCCCCTAAGAGAGAGTCAATCCTAGCGCTTGTTTGCTTGTTTATTGGGGTTTATTTATTGATATTATCTGTTGCTGTTAGGGTGTGACAGGTGTTCTATGATTGAGTGAGAAGCTGGACCTGGGCTTGAGTATGCACCTAGATATAGTTGTGGAGAGTAGTAGACGAACCTGTCTGCTGAGCAGGCACAGTTCCCTACGAAATCTGCACTCAGACGAGGTTCTCGCAGAGGTGCTCCTTTCCGTTCCTGAGGATCTGAGGGGAGTCCAGACGTGAGGATTGTCGACTCTGGGAACCGATCATTTGGAAGTTAGCTAAGTGAGGCCTCTTCAGGACTCGATGATGCCACTACTTTTGGGAATCGTATCGTCAGTCTTGAAAGTCTGTGACGCTGACGACCGCATAGGATGCCGTACCTTGTCAGATATAGGTCCACACCTGTGAGTGGGGGTTTTTTTTGCAGGAAACTTGACTTCCAACCTACCCGTCATTTTGGTCTTCTCTTCAGAGCAACCGTACTCCGTCAGCAGCGCAGCAGTATTCAGATTGTGTGGGGGTTGTGGTCCTGTTGTTTGCTGCATCTGGCATATCATGTGCATATCAGTGTTGCATCGTATTGCATATCATCCTCCAGTTGCCCAGAGTTCTGATCCAGCCTTTGTTTCCTGAAGGTGATTACCCGGAGTTTGGATTGAGCAACTGTTGATTGTCAGAAGACCGACCTAGGGGTTGAGTAGATTTGAGCAAAGTCAAGCATTGAAGTCAGCTGAAGACTATTGGTAGCTATGTTTGAAGGCAATTTCCAGTCTCCTAACACCCTGACAGGGTTCAATATGGCGTCCAACCCTCTGTATGATTCCATGGAAGACTTCCCGCAAGTGAACAACGTTACTGCAGACTAAGTTGTACAGCCTTCTGTTCAGAACCGAGATCGACAGGAGCAGTTTGTTGCTAGAAATGAGCGTCCTCCTCCTGTTACCAATCAAGGTGTTGCTTTCCCTGTGATGAATTACCAAAGAGATATTCCAATGGCCGGGATGGTAGATCCAAGAGCTCTTGAAAAGGATAGAAGACTCCGAGCGTTGGAAGAAGGAATAAAAGCCTTGAAAGTGAAAGATGCTGTTAACCTGGATGCTGTAGACATGTGTTTGGTTCCTGACTTGGTGTTGCCTTATAAGTTCAAAGTGCCGAAATTTGAGAAGTACACGGGAGATAGCTGTCCGAAGCTGCATTTGATGATGTTCTGTCGAAGAATGACTGCGTTTGTGCGAGATGACAAATTGATGATCCATTGCTTTCAAGATAGTCTGACTGGGGCATCTTTGAGGTGGTATATGCAGTTAGAGAGAAATCAGATTCAGTCATGGATGGATTTAGCCAGAGCTTTTCTGAAGCAGTACGATTATAACTTAGACATTGCTCCCTATCGCATGCATTTGCAAGAACTGTCTCAAGAGGACAATGAACCTATCAGGAAGTATGCTCAGAGATGGAGAGAATTTGCTGCTAGAGTGCATCCACCGCTGTTAGACCAAGAGCTGGCAAGCATGTTTGTAGATTCCCTACAAGATCCGTACTTCGAAAGATTGCTCGGAATTCCATCAAGTTTCTCTGACGTGATAGCATTAGGAGAACGCCTTGAGTATTCCATAAGAATCGGGAAAATTCAGATTACTTCAAATGATCAAGCTGGTGAAACTGAATATCCTTATGACTATCAGAGTGAAGAAGGATTTGTGATCAATGCAGCCATGCCAAAGGTTGAATATCCTTGAAGCGAATCAGTGAATTTTGTTGGTTCTTCATCTTATCAGAGATCAGTACCTCCTGTGGCTTGTTATACTGAACAGACAGCCGTACCTGGGGCGCTCTATCAGGAATCTTATGTCGCTTCCATTGCAAATCAGCGAACTCGTGGTCGAGGTTATCAGAATCAGCGTCAGAATCAGAACAGACCTCGTAGCAACTTGGAACGAAGGAAAGCTCCTTCTCATCCAGTGCATATGCCGTATAGCCAGTTGCTACCATCTTTGATCCTGAAGTCTTTGGTGGAGCCGAAAGCTCTTAAGCCAGTTCCAGAACCTTACCCTCCTGGGTATAATCCCCACGTTCAGTGTGGTTATCATGGTGGCTCTCCAGGGCATTCGACGGAAGATTGTAAAGCATTTCAGGTGAAAGTACAACAATTGATTGATCAGGATCGCATTTCCTTTCGAGAAGGATTTCTGTTTGTTCATCCCAACCGCTCAGCTGTCGAAGCTCGTAGACTCAGAAGGTATTCCCCAGCAGAAGCCAGTGGTTCAGACAGGCGGGCGCCTCAGCATCGGCAGTCCTCAGACTTTTATATCATTTGCATTCGTAGTTTCTTTTCTGCTCGTTACTACTTGCTTTTAAACATTGTATGTTTCGAATGGTGATAATAATAAAGTGACTATGCATTTTTCTGAATTAATCATGTCGTTGTCGCTCATTTACTGCATTGCACTGACACTTGCATTTTTTTCACTCCACTTTATCACTGTGACTAGCAAAGATTGGAGGGAGGATGACGAAACTGAACTCATAACCGATGATCGTATGCTTTCAGATAAGACCTTACCGATGACGTACAAGGCATTGTTTCAAATTCCCCAAACACTGGAGATATAAGGAGTTAGTCCCTTGTTAACCACTTCGAGCCGGGAAGTAGAAGTTTTTTCGGACTTTTTAAACCCTCACATCTTAACCCGGGGCAGGGTAGTTGTCAGTTAGCTTGACCGAGCATTCAAGTCTTGCAGAGGAGTGTTGTCTGTCAAGGACCAATCAGTTTATACCTTTCAAGAGGTCATACCTCACTAATCAGGAGTGAGACAGTTACAATCCTTTCGGAGCAATCAAGACAACCAGTGTCACACGACTTTGTTCCAAAAGAAAGAATAAGAAAGCCCGCTAAGTAAAAAGAAAGAAAAAGCTAGAAAGCTGATACTTAGGCAAAAAAATCAGGGCATCCCGCTGGACTTCAAAAGAAAACGAAAAAACGAAAAGAACTCAAAAGGAGTCAGTCCAGGCAAAAATTAGGGAATCAAAAGAACGAAAAAGAAGGGATAAAAGAAAATTTTTCCCCAGCAAGTCACAAAGTCGTGTATACAGACACCGAAAGAGAAAAAGGAGTAACTATCACTCCGGAAAAATCTTGTGGATTCCTTAAGCTGTGGTTCTTACCAGTCAACATACCTCTCGAAGAGGCGAGCGCTTGTGCCAGGTTAACTGAACCTTAGGATCGGAGATCATCACGTAGACGGGGTGGGTACAAATCAAAATTTGAGCCAAATATCCTTTGTTTCACGAACCGTAAACCCGACCACGATACAACCCTTAAAAGACCTAATTGAGGTAGGGTTATTCTGAAGCGCATTACGATAAGGTTGAGTAACCTGACTCCTTCTTGACTTGCTAGTCACATCCTTGTTGTATTTTTCACTGACCACGTAAGCACTACGTTTGAACTCTGGTTCATTCGTCACTCATAATCATCATGCATGTAAATGAGTGACAGCTCAAAATTTTTCAAAATCTGCATAACCACTGCATTAAGATTACCATTCGTGAATAGACAATTTTAATTGCAGGTTAGTAGTCGGCATGAAAGAAATTCCAACAGGGAATCGTCGAGCAGGACTGAGTAACCCAGCAGTCTAAATCAAGATGGCGTATGTTGTGAAGACCTGTGAATCAGGGGCATTGATTTGCAATGAGTTCGGAATCAGTTAGTCTGAGGACAAGCCCCGAAGCTTCCATTGATCAGGGGCAGTTTGTTTGAGAAGCAGTTGATCAGAAGTGAGTCTTCTCGAGAGCCAATCAGGGGCCATTAGGCAGAGTATTGAGATTTGAAAGCAGATACTTCAGGTGGATAATCAGATCGGGTTAAGTCTCTAGAACGCTCATTCAGGGGCAAGTCACCGCAGAGAGTGTTGAAACCAACTGGGTTGACAATTGTTTAATGGAGAGTGAATTTTGTTGTCGCATAGATACCGGGGCAAGTAATATCGAGGTCTTCTCGTAGCAAGCTGTTCAGAGCAAGTACTCCCAAGAGTTAGATTAGGGCAAGTTGAATTGTACTAGGGCAAGTTGTTCGAGCCAGTCTTTTTACCCCCAGCTGAGTGTACTGGGGCAAGTTGTTCAAACCAGCCTGTTTATCCCCAGCCGGAGTTGAGTATCGGGGAATCATGTCAATACCCTTATCAAAAAACCTCAACATTTTGAAAAAGGCCTTGCTGTCGTTGGATCATTATCCTGCAGTTTAAACCTGTTGCGTGTCAGTAACCCGTCGTTTCCAAAGTCCAGTTCTCGCCTGGCAAACCGGTAACCAGTTCTCGTCTGGCCCGCCTCTCCGTAAGCATCAGTTCCCGTCTGGTGCAGTTTATCGTAAGCATCAGTTCCCGTCTGGTGCAGTTTATCGTAACCAGTTCTCGTCTGGTCGCCATTTCTTCCAGAGTTGTATCAGTTCTCGTCTGGTACATGTCATCGCGTAATCAGTTCTCGTCTGATCATCGTGTGTTTCAACCTATGTGTTATACCAGTTCTCGTCTTGTGTACGTCAGCTTTCAGCCAGTTCTCGCCTGGTTGTCTATACCTCAGTCTGTTATCCAGTCAGCCCTGTCTGATGTCAAAAACCAAATCAATTCTCGTCTGATAACCTATTTTCCTATCAGTTCTCGTCTGGTAGTCTACCTTTGAATGCTAGTTCTCGTCTAGTATTTTCCATATCTTCCACTGTGTACATAATCCATGTTTATCCTAAACCAGAAAAACAAAACAAAAACCTAAAGGTATCTGACACAGTAATCCCCAATGACTCGCATGTTGTCATGCTCCCCGATACGAAGCTCAACAGATACCAGTTCTCCGATTAATTTTGAATTCCTTGTGGATGTTGTTAAATCAGAATTGCTACTCTTCAGCAGATGAAAGTTGCTTATTATCCCCGGAAGAATCGAGATTGTATTTTACCCCGCATCAGAGTTGGATCAGGAGTATCCTCAGCAGATTAAGATTGATATCCTTGATAGTAGGGGCATTTCCAGCAGTGTGCTGCGCGCAATCGATCTCAGTTTGGGTCAATCCCCCGCAGAGCATAATCAGTTGTCAATGGTTTGAAGAAAGCATCCCCGAGCAGAGTTGTTTTTTCTTTCCCCAGTGAAGTCGCCAAGCAGGGTTGCTTTTTCATTTCTCCAGCAGGACAGTTATCCCTAGCGGATTTGATTTCCCTTTTCCAGCATTTATTTTGCTGAGATGGTTCTGTGACTTCGGTTCATCCCCAGTAGAGTTGACGTTACCTCAGGCGTTTATTTTGCCAAGTGGTTTCCAGACCTGGTATTCTCTGGCAGCTAGAGCTTACATTAGCATTCGCATATATAGTCATTGCATCTATCAAACATATAACATTTCCATGACGTCTGGGCCTCGCATCTTCAAACAAAACGCATAACATTTACATGTCATACAGGGCATCGCATCATTTCAAGCATACGCATGTCGAAACATGGACCAGGTTGGTTACCTATTGGATTTCGAATTTGTTCACCTGCAGAGTTGTGTGGTTAAGTTTCTCGTCTTCCCCAGCGGAGTGATTCTTCACATTTGGTTGTTACGTCAGCATCGAAAAAAAAAAACAATAACGAAGATTGACATATATCAAGTTTCTGAAGCTGCCGCCTTCGTCAGAATAGGTGTCAGGCAGTTCAATTCAGAATTCCCCCAGGAGAGTTTCCTCAGGTTCGCAGTGAACCATGAGTCGACAGAAAAGATCCCGTAACAGATGGGAAGGTGTTTGCTTTGCGAAGCATTATTCCAATACCTGTGGCGTCACACAGGTGATTGGCAAGGAGAAGAAAATTTTATCAGAAAATTGACCAGTTGTTGCCGTGACAACCAAACTTCAGTTCATTGGAGGCTTTTCCTCAAGCAGTTTGCAGTATATTCCCACGGTTGGCAAATTTTAGGGTTCCATTTGTATTCAACCGTCATCTACCTTGAATGTTTGAAGGTTGAGCGCTCTTCAACCATTCAGGTCCAAGCCGCTTAAATAGGGGCAGCTGTTGCACCCTAAAATTTGATCAACCGGGTCTCGTATCTGGTCCTATGTTTCGACGCATGACCGCATTCGCATTTACATATCGCATACAGTGCATTTTTCATTTGTATTGATTTTATCGGGATCACAGCTCTCGTCTCGCGTTTCGGGTGCTTTTAATCAGTTTAGATAGGTAGAATCGTATTTTTGGGATATTTCGGTGCCCGTTTATTTTTTACCGACTATTTTGGTGTGCTCTCGCGGTGTTATGTGTCGTTCGGTGCTTATTTTGTTCCTCTGGGAATTATGGTGATTTTTCTGGATTTTATTGGCCATTTTTAGGGTTTAAATAGATTTTTAATCATTTTAGGATAATATAGAATTTTATAGAAATAAATAGCATTTTTCATTTTTAGAATATTAATGGTTTTTTTAAATAGTTTTAAATCATTTTTAGAATATTATACAATTTAAATAGATTTTACTATTTTTTTTAATAGAATAAATAGATTTTTCTTTTATTAATAATGAATTTTCTTTTATAGAATAGATTTTATCATTTTCTTAATAGGGTAATATAGTTTCTTCTTTTATTAATAAGAGATTTTCTTTTATGGAATTTAATATAGTTTTATTAGAAATTATTAGAGTAGTGGAGTTATTAGAGTTTTTTAATTAGAGTTTAATTGGATATTAATCAGTTTTTAGGATATTAGATTGATTAGGTTCAATTGTTAATTGAGTCATTAATCCATATTATTTCCATTTAATCAGATTTTAATTAGTCTTTCTTTTTCAGTTTTTATCCATTTCAGTTTTGGATTTTTTCTATCATTTTTTCGTTTGGGCCCAAGTGATGTGCAGAGCCCAATTCGTCCAGGATAAGTCCAGAACATTCCAGAAATGTCCAGAAAATGCCAGCCTATATAAAGTCTCAGCTACACGTGTAAGCCAAGGAGGGACCCCACATTTCATCATTACACGACGCCACATCACCCTCAGAGTCTCTCTCTCACTGCCACGCCAGGAATCCACGCGGCGCCCATGCACCACTCCTTCCCACTCCTCCACCCACGTGTCTCCACCACAGCGCACTACTGGTCCTCGCCTGAAATTCTCCCCGGCCGGCATGCATGGCCGGCGACCACCGCAACTACCGCCGGAGAAATCAAATCCACCGAGAAACCCAGAATTCCTCCATCTTTCTCCAATTTCTCCGATCAGAACTTCATCTCCTCCAAATTTCCTTTCAACATTTTTCCAGTTTCCGATTACAATCATCATCATCGTTCATCCAATCTCCACTGCATTCGTCCATCAGATTTCCAGAAAGAGGATTTTCAAGAAACTTCAACAAACTTCCTTCTTCAATAATCGTCTCCAGAAACAAGTTTCAGCAAGAACTTCAACAAATTTCCAGATTCGAAGTCTTCATCGTAGATCAAGAACGTTCATCCATTCCCAGATCTTCTTCATACAAGATGTTCACTACACCGAGATCCATCCAAGAACGGCTCTTGAACTCTATCGTTCATCCAACATGCAACCAACCATCCGTTATCAAGAACTCCAAGAACTCCATCATCAGAAAATCAGAGAACATGAAGAGCGTCTTCATCGTCTCGACGACTCAACTTTAAGTTCACCATCAAGAAGCTTCATCAAATCTGCTCCAGATCTCCATCGATAATCAAGAATATGCGTTCAGATCTCCAGGTTTTGCATTACGTCCTTCATCTGACATGAGCGATGCGCGTATTTTCGTCTTCGTCGTGATTCTCCGTCAAGAGCTTCAGTAAAGTGGTCGAGTCTTGGTTGTGAAGGAGGAGTTTGTGGATCGGTGATCATAGAGGGAGAGTTACGAAGAACAGATTCGAAGGTTGGGATTTGAGAAGCGAGGTTGAGGAAATCCAAGGCGGCGAGAGGGATTAACTGTGAACGGAGAGAGTTCAGAATGGGGGACGGCGGCGCTGTGAAGAGGGAAAGAGAATTAGGGTTTGGAGAGAAGGTGAAGTGAGAGTGGGAACGAGGGTTAGTGTGGGTTTGGGCCTCAAGGCCCAAAATCTGGTGGTTTTTTTGTCCTACACCTTCCCCCGTTTTTTTCTGGGTGGATTCTGGGCCTAAGCCCAGCGTTTTACTAGCCACACTCCCATTTCACCACATACACCCCCCCTCCGTTTCCTGTGTTACTGATTGGGCTGGGCCCAATTTCATTTGCTGTTTTTTGTTACTGTACCCCCCATAACTGTAACTAACCCCCTCCCCTTGTATTTTTTTTCTCATTTTCATTTTATTGGTTCTTCATGAAAAAATAATAATAAGAAATAATGAAAATGTATAGAAAAAGAAAAAGAAATATGCATGAAAAATATTTGAAACAATATTGAAAAAAGGAAAAGAAAAGATATTGAAAAAAAGAAAAAGAAAAAGAAATATTGAAAAATATATGAAAATATAGAAAAAAATAGTGGAAAAAAATGTATGAAAAATATTTTGAAAGAAAAGAAAAAATAGTTGAAAAGAAAAGAAGGAAAAAGAGGAAAAAATATTAAAGTAGACTTAATATTTTTAGAGTGTATTTTTTTCATAGAGTTTATTTTACATTTTAGAGACATCCTTAGAAGTCCATTTGTTAGGGGACTTTTTCATTTGATTTTTTCAGCATAGGATAGGATAGTATTTCCTAGGAGATTATTTTTCAGTATTCAAGCATTGTAATCATTTTTCAGAATGTTAATAAAACGAGATTTGAGCTGTGGTCCCGAAGTAGCCGAACTACAGCTGCTCTGATTTCTCGTACCAGACGAGAATATGTAGGCATAGGATGCGATATCCTAGCGAGCACACTAACAACTAACTTTCTGTTCTCTCGCTGTTGTGCGATCGAGATTTTCCCACTGACGACTAATTGTATCCCTTTTTTCTCTCTTGCCCGAGTGCATTTGAGACCGAGCTATAGTTTTGCCCATAGGTTCCCGTACCTTTGAAACCAGTTGATTTTCTCACTGCTGTGTGAGAACGCCCTGTTTAGCCGTAGTTAGCCTGAACTGCGTAAAACTCTGATCTTCCATGCAGTGTGGAAGTACGTAGGCACAAGACGCGAGGTCTTGGCGAGCCATTTTCCCCGTAGTCCCGAACTACGTTGACTCTGACTTTCTCGCTTGAGAATACGTAGGCATAGAGTGCGGCGCTCTATCGAGTCAATTCCCTTCCGTTTAGATTTAGCAGCCGTAGATAGATTGTTTTGCATCCTTTAGACAACCCAAGAAAGCGTGGATCCCGTCGAGTACGACGGACGTGAGGGGTGATAATACCTTCCCCTTGCGTAACCGACTCCCGAACCCAGGTTTTGGTTGCGATAACCATACCTTTTCCCGTTTTTTGCGAGGTTTACTTCGAGCGTTTCCTTTCCCTCCCGTGGGATAAATAACGCACGGTGGCGACTCTTCTGTCAGCCGGCGCCGATTTTCGCAGTAGCGACACCATGTTGTGCTCTCGACCCCTGGGTGTTAGATCAAAATCTGTGAAACCCAGGCTATGCCCAGTATTGACATGCGCCATTATCCCCTCTAACTGATTTACAGAAACTTCTTGAGGCACAAATTACGTATCCAGAATCTTTAGCAAGGCGTTCCGGTGGGCCTCGGAACATAACAACAACGACAAGATAGAAATCTTCGACGGCGTCTGCTGTAGGTGTTCAACAATTTTGTAGTCGCTTTTCCGAATCAGTCTCATGAACTCCTCTACATCCTTGAGTGACGTATCCTTTTATTTCGACTGAGTAGGCCCGCTTTCATTTACTTTGGCTTTGCCTTTGGCCAATCTCTCTGCTTCTATTTCAGGTGAGGTAAAGACCCTTCCGCTACGGGTCATGCCCCCTGTTCCAACGACATTATCAACAGCCCCAGCTGGCTGGCTATTCACCACAATCTTTTCACCGTTGCAATATGCTACCAATCCGTATGTCCACAGGACAACTTTCGTACTCTCAAAGGGAACATGCCCTGCTTTGGTAATCGTAATAGTTGGCCGCTGGGCGGGCGCTGTTATCGTTATAGTCTTCCTCGGGATCGTCACCGTTGCAATACCATTCTGCTTATCACATAATGCCTCCACAGGCTTCTCAACCGCAGTTCGATCAAATTGCAAGGTCCCTTCGTCGATCATGGCCTGAATGCCCTGCTTCAAATTAGTACAACCCTCAGGCTGGGTCCAACACTCTAAACAGTATTCATCACAACCAGGGAATACTCCCCCTCTGAGCAACCTGCTTTTCACCTCACTCAATGGTGTCTTCAGTTTGTTAATATCCATCACCAAGTTCAAATTTTCTTCTGTCAAGATGGCATTTGCCCTATGATTAGGCATAGGCTGTTGTACAATATTGGGCCCCACCAGGCCAAAGTTGATGGCTTTACTGTCCAACAAGTATTGAACTTTATGCTTGAAAGCATGACAAGATTCTACATCATGTCCGGGCGCCCCGGAATGGAATTCGCAGTGCTTATTGGCCTCATACCCATAAGGAAGAACTGGTTCTGTAGGCGGTTCCAATGTTCTTTTCTCGACCAAATTCAACCCTAGCAGTGTCTGAAGAAGCTCTGCATATGTCAACGGAGGCTTATCAAATACCCTCTTCGGCTTTGCATTCTGAAACCTTCTCTGACCCTGATTCTGCCTTTGCTGCTGCTGTGGTTGTTGTTGCTGCTGTTGTTGTTGAGGAATTGGAATAGTAACACTGGCTATTTGCTGAGGTTGAATGTACTGATTTCTACCTCTGCCCCGACCTCTACCACCAAACACAGTGTTGGTATCACCTTGTCGTCTTCCGCCGAACGCTTTTCTCGCACCCCCAGCTGAAGTAGATTCACCTTCCTGAATCTTTCCAATTTTAATTCCATTTTCGATCCTCTTTCCCATAAGGATCATATTGGAGAAGCTACCCATCGAAACATTGAGTAACTTGTCATAGTACATTCCTGTAAATGTCCCCACAAACATGTCATTCATCTCCCTTTCAACCAAAGGAGGGTGCACCCGAGCTGCCATATCGCGCCACCGCTGCGCGTACTCTTTGAAACTTTCACCACTCTTCTACGACAGACTCTACAGCTGAACTCTGTTTGGCGCCAAATCGCTGTTATATTTGTAATGCATAACGAAAGCATCAGCCAACTGCTTCCAACTTCTAATCTGAGTGGGCTCCAGTCCCATGTACCATTCCAATGATGGTCCCGATAAGCTATCCTGAATGAAATGCATGAGCATCCTTTCATCATTGGAATATGCAGACATCCTTCTATAATAAGAACGTACATGGACCTTTGGGCAGGTATCCCCTTTGTATTTGTCGAATGTTGGAGCCTTGAATTTTAATGGCACCCTCAGCCCTGGTGCCAACCCCATAGTAGTCATATCTAACCCAGCGGAGTTCAGATTAACCACACCTTTCATCTGCTCTTCTAGCATTCTGATCCTCTAAACAGGGTCAATGGGGCCCTCAGGTCCCATACCTCATCCCGAAAAAGCGTCGTCCTGGTGATCCACAATCCAGTCATTGCCATACCCATCGTAACCCACGTTACAGCCAAATCCTTGCTGATTGAACATAGGAACCTGTCCTCGGTTGTCGAACCCTTGATTGACCCCAGCAGGTCCAAAACCATTGTTGAAAGGAAATATTCCAGCGCCGTTGTTATTCACATTACCGAATCCACCATTACCATGGCCATACCCCTGATTGTTGCTGTAACCGTCATTACCAAAGCCTTGATTGTTGAACCCGAAGTTCCCGTCCTGATTGACATTGCCATACCCATTGTTTCCAAAGCCAGCATTGTCACCGAATCCTTGATCGGCATCCCCAGTGTTGCCTTTGTTGTTAACAACATGCCCATCATTAGTATTGCCATTACCAGCGCCAGCACCTGCACCAGTACCAGTGTTTCCGTTGACAGTCGCAACAGGTGGAGTAACTACCGGTATCTCATCCTCCCGGGGAGGAGTTCTAACATAATTGTGGTCAGTATTTCCATTTCCGTTTTTCCGCGTCAGCAGCGGCTGCACCAAGGTCTGAAGGCTCTTCTGGCCCTTGGCCATGCTCTCCATAGCTTGCATGAACAGAGTCAGCTTCTCACGGATTTCCTGCATCTCGACTTGAACTTGATCCATTTCTTTCTTACAGTTGTTTCTGGTTGAGTAGCGGTGGATTCTTTGGTCGTCAATCCTGAAAAACCTGTGAGATGCAGGAAATAAGATACAGATTCAACAAGTAACTGGCAATGCAAAATGAATATGCAGATACAATGTGTGTCTGTGCGTTAGATATCAACCCCTGATTCTAGTGCCAAAGTGCCAGTGCAGTGCCAGTGCTAAGAAGCTTGGATTCTCCCATGGAGAAAACATCTCATATATTGCTCCAAAGAGCCCAACAAGGCAGAAATACAATATCTCTGAGTGTACACAATAACAAGAAGGCATGACCTCAACCAACAAGCCTGGTGATGGTCATCACAATGCAAATAAAGCATATACAACAGTCAAGTGTTACAATGAGCACGGTACTCTTCTAACAACTTCTTGGTCTCTGGATGATCTGGCTGAGTGAGCAACCCTTCGACGAGCAACTCTAACTGCCGTATAGTGAATTGGAGGCCTTCGTTGGAGTCTTCCCAAGCTCCCTTGCCAAAACAGTCTTCTAACTTCCTCTTCTTGGCTTCAAAGTTCTGTCTGTGCTCCTTCAGGTTTTTGACAGCTTTGTTCAACGAGGCTTGAATGGAAAAACTACACACAGCTTCTTCCTCAAACTTCCTCTGGCTAGCTTTCAACTGATCATCTAACTTGGAGATTTGCAACTTCAGCTTATCTTCTCTCTCCTTGTTGTTGGTCAATGTAGCGTTCCAAGTTTTGTTGAACGTAGAGATCTCCAAGTAAGCTATATCAAGTGCTTTCTTCTTAGACTCCAGCATGTCATGGGAGCTCTTGAAACTATCCCCAAACGTTCACGCTTCTTTCGTTGTTCAGTCAGTTCTGCACCTAGCTGGTTCACCAGCTTCGTTTGCTGCTTGAAGGAATATACGGCTTCATTTCTTTCGCTTCTGAGCTGAACTAGCTCTTCTTCCAACTTCTCGTTGGCTTTCATCAACTCTTCTTTCTCCTTCATAACCTGTTCATACCTCTCAATAGGCACAGTAGTTGGCTCCTCAACCACGAGGGGAGCAGGAGGTAATACTGCAGGAAACGGCATCAGACTCAGCAAAGATACCCTTCTTGGGCAGGTGACTATCAACCCAAATATACAACAAAGGCACACAACAAAAGACGTTCTTGCCCCTCCTATTCTCGTTCTTATAATGCAGAGAGTGATAGAAGTCTCCAATTAGCGTAGGCACAGGATTGCCTAAAGCAAATATATGGAATGCATCCAAATCAACAAAGTCAGGCATATTAGGGAACAGTACAATGCCATAGATACACAAAGCAAGGATAGCATTAAACACAATCCAACAGCCACTCTTGGCATACTCTTGTGCTTTCCCAACCAAGAACTTGAGAGAAAAACCAGAAACTCCATTGCACGAGGTTAACAGCAACTCCGAGGAGTCTAAATGCAAAGCAACAGCCAAGTCCTCCAGTTTGGGCTCAGCATACATATGAATGAAGGGTACCCTGTTCTGAATGGTTAACTCCAAGATCTCAGCATATTCCTCCATGGTCGGAGCCAGAATGAAGTCAGGGAAAGTAAAACACCTCAGTGGGGGATCATAAAACTGCATAAGTGCATATAATCTGTTCAACTCATACGTGGATGGTTTGCAAACCAACCTAAGCAATTTCCCATAACTCTTCCTGAAGCTTCTCTTCACAACATCATCAACTAAAGACATCAAACCAAGCAAAGAAGTAACATCTGGAGTAGGCAACTTGTATGCCACAGTCTTCTTCAAAGTATCCATGATAGCAGCCAGAAATCCAGGCAACTAGAATCAGAAGGTATGAAATGCACCTGCAGCACAGACACACGTTAATGATATGCAACATGAGTATGCAACAATGCAATATGCAAGCAATGCAACATGGATCAAGTGATATGTTGCTGAAGAGATCCATCCACAATATCTGTCTCAACAGACCCACAATACTACTCAAACTCTGTCTCAACAGACCCATAACAATGCTCCACTTTGGTCTCAACAGACCCAAAACAATGCTCCAGCTTGGTCTCAACAGACCCATAACACTGTTCTGATGAAGAACCCCAAGTAATCATAAGTACTGATCCAATATCAAGAAAACCGGGTAGTCTGGAGGTCAAGTTTCCTGCATGTCCCAATCCCTCTCACAGGTAGGTGTCCTATCAACTGACACAAGGTACGGCATCCTATGCGGTCGTCGGCGTCACAGACTTTCAAGACTGATGATACGATACCCAGAAGGTGTGGCATCATCATGTCCTGAAGAGGCCTCACTTAGCCAACTTCCAATTGATCGGTCCCCAGAGTCGACAATCCAACTAACCAACAACACCCTCAACCCAAAGGGTTGAAAAAGCAATCAACCAGAAGAACCTCGTCCGAGCGTGGATTTTGCGGGACACTAGTACATGCAAAGCATGCACGCGCCCACTACTTTCCACAACTAATTCTAGGTGCACTCAAGCCCAGGTCCGGCTTATCTCTCAATCTGACCCCCTACCCAGCATAACAACAATAATATAATGCTGAAAGTAAATACAGAAAGGTAAATCCATACAAAACCCACGACGGGAAAACAAGCGCTAGGATTGACTCGCGTAGGGAACCGTTGTTCTCCCCAGCAGAGTCGCCAGCTGTCGCTACTGCGAAAATCGGCGCCGGCTATGACAGAAGAGTCGCCACCGTGCGTTATTTATCCCAAAGGAGGGAAAGGAAACGCTCAGAGTAAACCTAACGCAAAATGGGAAAGGAATGGTCGTCGCAACCAAATCCTGGATTCGGGAGTCGATTACGCAAGGGGAAGGTATTAGCACCCCTCACGTCCATCGTACTCGACGGGATCCACGCTTGTTTTATGGTACGGATTGTATTCTATCTACTCTAAAGGTCAAGGGACAAAAGGAAAAGAAAATGACTCGGCAAAGTATCGCACTTTATGCCTACGTATTCCCGTCTAGAACGAGAAATCAGAGTCAATGTAGTTCGCCTAACTACGGGTTAAGGTGGGAAGGTTGCTCGCTAGGATACGGCATCCTATGCCTATGTACTTTTATACAGCATGAAAGATCAGAGCAAACGTAGTTCGGGCTACGGAAGACACAAGCTCGTCTGACTGTTTTTTATTACCTTAAGAAAGGGTTTTTCTTGATTAAGAGTCCAAGCGGACAAAAATGACACTTTGATGTTTGTTTTGAATCTTTTACGAAAGAAGTGTTTTTTAGTTTGTTTGCAATCTCTGACGCACTATAGACTATGATTTGAGAGTGACTACGTCGCGTGTCACCCAACGGGTGCCACACTAAGCAGCCAGACTACTGGAAAGAAGCTCTCCAGCAACCCTTTCTCAAACAGCTTAAGGCTCGTAACGTACGACATCGATTAACCTTATTACTGTATTTTTGAGTTGTTTTGAGATAAGAAGAGAAAGAAGCTCTAAAAAGCCTAGGGTTGAAAAGGGAATAAAAACTAACCTAATGTTGTCATGCATGGATAAGAATCCTAATGTCTATCATAATTTCCTCCTGCACAGAGGAAATTAGAGATCCTAGGGGATAAACAGAAAAGAAAGCAAGCAAATACAGTAAAATGCATGCAATGCAGCAATACAAGCGAGGCAAGGGAGTTCCGCTCTACCTCGAACCTGGGAAAACAACAGGCAAAATGAATCAACATTCACTTCAAACCTAGGGGGCAAGCTTCACAAGCCAACAAACAATACAGAAAAACCAAAATAAAAAAGAGGAGGCAGCCCAAGCAGCATCATCAAACTCCCATAGTTGACAGCATAAGCAGCAGCTGTGACAGCAACAATTGATTAAATAGCAAAACGTTGACAACAACAACCTTCATCTTCATGAGTAGCTCCCATCCTCAAGCTTCAATAAACTTTCACTCTTCAACAAGCACCAAGCTTCAACAAGCTTCAAACTTCAACAAGCAACCAGCTTAAACCAGCAAACTTCAACCAGTAAACAGCTTCAACAAGCTCCTAACTTCATCTTCAACAAGCAGCAAAACCCTAGCTTCCACAAGCAACCAGCTTCAACAAGCACAAACTTCATCTTCAACAAGCTTCAACAAGCAACCTCCAAGGGAGAATCAATTAACAAGATCAAGTTGGAATGTTAAGTAACTTAATGACAACCAAAGGAAGCCACTAAGCACTTAACAGTGTAGTAGAAATGTATCCTCAAAGTTCTACTCTTAAAGCATGCCATTCATCCCTCCAAAGGAGAGATGTGACTTCTTTAAGAGGACTTTATGTCATTGGATTGAATGGAGATGAACAATATACTCCATGTTTGAAGAAACAAGCAAAACTAATCTAATGCTCTTTCTAAAACCCTAGTTACCCTAAGCTCCTGACAAGCATCCACAAGATGAGAAATTCTTCATATTCAAGCTCCTCCAAGCATCCTAAGGCATCTTCAAGTTGTCATCATCTTCATCCAAGCACAAGAGCACCACCACCCTAATCTAAGAGGAACTAATGAGTTGAACTAGTCAAGTTAGTGTGTTAGAAACACCTAAATGTTAGTCCTAAAACTAATTCTAATTAAAATACCAAAAATGATTATAAAATCCTATAAAAAATTCTAAGGGTCCCTAAACCTCTTAAGAATCACTCCATACAAAAACCAGGGGGTTAACCATTCATTAAGACCTAAAACTATGCCCTAAACCTAAGGGTACTATCTTAAAACCCTAATCTAAACCACCTATTGTTTAATGTTCAAACTAGCCTAAATTTATCTCAAAAAATTATGAGAAAAATACTAAGGGTACATGCATTTCTAAGCTACATAGCCCAAAAAGAACCACCTAAAAATACTACACCAATCATCCATACTAAAATCAGTAAGATCATGCATCAAATATATTCAAAATAAAACCAATTAAACTATAAAAAATGCAAAAAAAAAATGCATGAAAAATTAAACTATTAATCCTATAAAATTCTAGACTCTCTAAGGAGTCAGGGGAAAAAAATATAACCTAAAAATGTTAATTTTCCTATTTGTTATGAATTTATTTCTAACTATATGCAAAACATAAAAATAAAAGAAAACCCATTAAAAAGATGAAACACGCGTGAAGAATAGCAATAAAATCATGTTGTTTCTTCATACTGGGCCTAAATGGAGGTGCGTATAGAAATCTGTCACTAAGCCCAACCAAAAAATAAAAGAAATAAAAGAAACTCATGGAAATTGGAAAACGTTCGTGGCAAATAGCAATGGTTTTATGTTCAATTCCTCAATGGGCCCAAACGCAGGGTGTAGTTAGCAAGAGTTTCCTTAAGCCCACCCAATGTCCTTTAATGAAACGGTGAGTTTCATCAAACTCACCCTCTTTAGAACTTGAAACGAAATCGTGGCCACTGGTTTCTATCTTCAGTCAATGGTCAAACATGATCCAACGGGCATGGCATCATCTTCCCCAAAATTCAAAAAAAGAGAGGGAAGGGTTGGGACTGTGGCCTGAGACACAGAGCCACCGTCGTCTCCAGCGAGAGTCCCCCAAAACGCAACAAACAACACAACTAAACATCCTATCCTACTCAAAATCAACCCCTGAGCACGAATATGATCTCCAATTTCATTGATTCTCATCCTAACTTCAAAACCGATCCAAGTTTCAGAAGATCACCCCAACTCTAATGTCACGATTCTTGAAATTAACAAGCCTAATGTCATCTACACGTTTCAGTCATCAATTCTAACTATCTGACCATGCTTAAATCCTCAAGAATCAAGAGTTCTACTCCTCAACAGAAATCTTGGTGCGCCTAATTTTGTCTCTAAACACTCCAATTTTGTACTGAAATCCATCCTAGCATTATCACCAATCTATCCTCATATCAAAACCTAAGCAATTCACTACAAATTATGCTGAAAGTTGAAAAGTGCATACCTGGTTTTGAGAGATGAACAAATAGTGATTTCCTTCGATTCAGCCTCCAATCTTCTCTAGAATCACTCAATAGCACCTTCTCAAGCTTCTGAAACAATCAATTGGCCTTGAAATCAACTCAATCTCCAAACACGATTCTTGATGTAGATCTTGCAATTCAACTTGCTTGCTCTGGTTTCTCTCCACTTCTTTCCCAAAAAATGGCTTGAATGCATTGCAATGAATATATAGAAGTGAATAGAATCCTCTAGAAACTTCTGTAATCATCTAAATGAGAAATTCAATTTCTCATGCACTTCCAAAATCTCATATGTAACTGTCATGAATGTGCCCTGTTCTCAGCCTGATTTTGCTTAAAATGATTATCTCATGAGATTTAGAATTGAATGGCTATGAGAGCTTCCTTGTTTTTGATCTTATGGTGTGCAATTCAAGTGTTGCTTCAACCTTAAGTTACAAAAGGGAAGTGCTTGAAAATTGCCTCAAATGTAAAATGTAATATTGCCAACCTTCTCCAAATGCATTTTCTGATCAAAATGACATATAACATTGTTCAATTTGGCCACAAAACAATTTTCCCCAAATTTTGGCCTTTTAAGGTGTATTAAAGTTCCTTTTCAAAGCCATTCCAAATGAACTTGTGTTCCAAGCCAAACCAAACTCTCATAACCACTTGTTTGTACTCAAAACATCATTTTGAATAAGTTCCATGTTGAACAATTTTCCATTTGAAGCTTGCAAATTGGAGTTATGGACCTATAATCCAAAGTGACCTATAATCTCACTTTCCCAAAATACCTCTGGCTTGCAAAGATCATAACTTGAGTTCTACAAATCCTATCAAGGACTTCTAGTACTCTATGGGAAGCTAAGAGGATAAGGAACAACATTAATGTTGACCAAAAGTCCATTTGAAAACTCCTTGTAGGGAAAAAGTTGCTTGGAAGTCAAGTGACTTTCACAGATAAATTTCATAGTCATCTGAGGACCTATAACTTGTCTGGACCATAATTTGAGTTCTATAAATCCCCTTGAGGACTTCTAGTACTCAAATTAAAGGTATTGAGATGCTATACAAGTTTCATGTTGGCCAAAGATCCATTTGAAACTTGTATTTTGACTTATGTGGCTTTGAAGTTAGGCACTAAATAGGGGATTTCACACTGAAACCCTAATTTAGCAACTTCCCACATTCTTGATCCTTCTTTGCTTAACCTTGGAACAACACCACACATGTCTCAACATACCAATCCATGAACCCCATGACCTCAAAGTAGGCTTTGATGCTATCCAATTTGCACAATTGACCTAGGATTGACCCAGATGAAACCCTAGTTGACTGCACCTCAACTGTGGCTCTCATACTTGAATCAATGACTTGTCACAGCTTCCATAGGGCCCTTTAGGCATTCCATGAGATCCATACACACCTCAAATTCACATTCCGTGTTTCACATCCCACTGATGATTCTCAATATTCCTCAAGATAGGAGCAAAACCCACATGTAGGCACTCAAACTTCTCAAGACTTCAAATCACTTCTTGATGGCTTGGATGATCTCTCAAACTTGGATAAGACCTCTTGCTAGGCTTCTTCTGATAAGAATCACACTTGATCCCCTGTTGGATGAGTGATATGCTATGATATGCAAATGATTGAACTATGTACATGATGTAACTATACAAATGAAATGCAATGAAACATAAATCAGGTAAGAAAAGGTTGAGCAAATTTTGGGGTGCAACAATGGTGACTCGACACTTGTGGTTAATTAGATTAAAGGGGAGTGGGAGAATCGTCAATCGAATTTGGTACCGTACATGAATTATGCCAGAAGGCTGCTTCCGTTCTTTGATCGAGTGGAACTCCATCATGTGCCCAGAGCTGAAAATCAGATGGCTGATGCCTTAGCCACGTTGGCTTCGATGTATAAAGTCAATTTTTGGAATGAAGCTCCAAGGATTGTCCTTTCTCATCTTAATAGACCTGCGTTTATTTTCGCAATCGAGGAAGCCTCCGATGGCAAGCCATGGTTCCATGATATCCAGACATTCCTTATGACTAAGGAGTATCCTACGGGAGCGTCAACCCAGGATAAGAAGACTCTGAGGATGCTGGCTAGAAATTTCTATCTCAATCCTGACGGAGTTCTCTATAAAAGAAACCACGATCTCGTGCTACTCAGATGTGTAGATGAGAAAGAAGCGAGTTTGCTCATGGAAGAAGTCCATGAAGGCACATTTGGTACGCACGTCGGCGGACATGCTATGATAAGAAAGATCCTGAGAGCAGGATATTACTGGCTGAAGATGGAGTCGGATTGCTTTAAATTCACGAAGAGATGTCATAAATGCCAGATTTATGCTGATAAAATTTATGTTCCGTCGTGCCCGTTGAATGTCATGTCCTCCCCGTGGCCGTTCTCCATGTGGGGCATCGACATGATATGCAAGATCGAGCCCACTGCATCTAACGGTCATCACATCATTTTAGTAGCCATCGACTACTTCACCAAGTGGGTGGAGGCAGCCTCGTATGCTAACGTGACCAAGCAGGTGGTGGCTAAATTCATAAAGAGGGACATCATCTGTCGATACGGAATTCCTGAGCGGATCATTACCGATAATGGTTCGAATCTGAATAACAAGATGATGAAGGAGTTATGCCAAAGTTTCAAGATTGAACACCACAACTCTTCTCCTTACCGGCCGAAGATGAATGGCGCGGTTGAAGCGGGCAATAAAAACATTAAGAAGATTGTGCAGAAGATGGTTGTGACCTATAAAGATTGGCACGAGATGTTTCCATTTGCATTGCACGGTTATCGTACGACAGTACGTACATCAACCGGGGCAACTCATTTCTCACTAGTGTACGGTATGGAAGCTATCCTACCGTTAGAAGTTGAGATTCCTTCTTTACGAACCGACTAAACCAACTCAGCCTGATGGACGAGAAGAGATTAACATCGATTGCATATGGTCGTCTATACCAGAGCCAAATGAAGAAAGCTTATGATAAGAAGGTGTGTCCTAGAAGCTTTCAGACGTGTGATCTCGTCCTGAAGAAGATTCTTCCTCCATACTCCGATCACAGGGGCAAGTGGAATCCCAATTACGAAGGTCCGTATATCGCCAGCAAGGTCTTCTCGGGAGGAGCCTTGTTGTTATCCACAATGGATGGCGAAGATTTTGCATCCCCAGTGAACACGGACACAGTTAAAAAATACTTTGCTTAAAAATGACTCGCTGGAAAGAAAAAGAATATCCAGGCAAAAATGGGGCATCCCGAAGAACCATAAAAAAGAGAAAAAGGTTCGGGCAAAAATTAGGGATATAAATGAAAGAATGTACACCCGCAAAGTCGAAAACCCGGAAGGGCGGCTTTGGCAAAAAAGGGTATCCCGGTGAATCGAAAACCCGAAAGGGAGGTTCAGGAAAAAGTTAGGGATTTGAAAAGCAAATGACTGTGTTCCGCGTATGGACTTTCATTGTTTAGTGGTTTGGAAGACCTGAGGGCCGTTTATCTGAAGCTGAAGCCTCGGAGAGGTATCGAAGTCGAGTGGGTCATAGAGGGATCAACTCATGGTGTTCGTCTATGCCACATTGTCGACATTTGTGTATATACTGATGTATATTTATGTTATTATACTTGCACAGCTTCCTCATTCCAGGAGCTTGCATCTGTTGTAAAACATTTGTGCCCATTCTGGGGTTCGTTATCAATGAAACATATACTATTCAACAATTCTATTTGTTTGTTTAGCGTTTATCTGTTTTGTTTGCGGAAAAAAAAACGCCCGATGTTTTTGATAAAATGCACATACATAAACTTGCTGGCCTAGGCCGATAGTTGTTGAAACATTGAATTACTCGAATATTGTCGCAGGATGATAACCTTGATAGGTCCCTTTGAGAAGGGTATCTTGTCTGTTTGTTTTTGTTGTTGCAGGTATGGCATATTCCAGGCGGTACGCCGTATGTTTTCCAAGCAGGATGATTCCTTCTTCCCCAGCAAGTTCAGCAGCGTCTCCCCACGGAGTCTGAACAGAGACCGTGAGCATTGATATGTCTCCCCGAGCAAAGGTAGATTCTCTCCAACTAGATGTATACTGAGGAAAGATCATCATCTCCCCAGCTGAGTCATACGCAGAAGCGTATGTTCATTCCCAGCACTGAGGCAGTGTGCAGTTTCTCGTAGGAGACTATTCACAAGTGTTCAGCCCTCGATAGTGCAGACTGAAGTCTCCAGCGGAATTGAAAGTCCCCCACAGAGTGGTATTTTCCCCAGCAAGTAGGATTTATTCCAGCGTCTGGTTGCCTATCCTCAGCCGAATTTGCAGTTTCCCAAGAGAGCCGAGTCCTTGGAAAGCGTTCAGGCCATGATTGGTTTTCCCCAGTATAGAGTACTGGATAGTTGATGTTTTACTTCCCCATCGGAGCCCATTTCTCCAGGAAGTTTTAGTTACGAAGGCCGCGCAGTTTATTTCTATGATTGAAATTGTTTCCCTCAGCAATTTATGGGTCGTATACCTAGCTGAGCGGGTTCAGGTTCTTGTAGAACTTTGTTCCCCTGCAGCAGTCGCCTGGAGTTCGTTTCCCCAGTTTAAGTCCAATTGATATTGGCGTGACTTCTTCTCATCGGCAGGATGATTCCTCCTCTCCACCAGAGTGGTCCTTTCTCCTGGACAGGAGGTTTCTCCCTTCAGCATTTATTTTGCTGATGGGGTCATAGCATTTTGCATGATTGCATAGCATTTACCCTAAAAGCGTAGTATTTCCACCGTGTGGAGCATTGCGCCATCGTCAAAGCATATGCATATGAAACATGAGCTAGGTCGTTACCGTAATTGTTTTGCAGGTGTTCCTACGCAAAATGGTTTGCTCAAGATGATTCTTCAATTCTCCAGCGAAGTTGTTTACTTAAGATGATTCTTAAAATCCCCAGTGAAGTCGCCAGAGTTGGTTGCTCAAGTTGATGCTTAGAGTCCCCGGCAAAGTGTTTGCTCAGGATGATTCCTGAAATCTCCAGCAGAGTTACTTGTCCAAGATGATTCTTGAAGTCCCCGGCGGAGTTGTTTGTCCAAGATGATTCTTGAAGTCCCCGACGGAGTTATTTTCCCAAGATGATTCTTGAAGTCCTCAGCAGAGTTGATTTACCCAGAATGATTTCTAGATCCCCGAAGCAGAGTTACTTGATAGTTCTCCAGAATCCCCAGTGGAGATGTGTCATCCCCAGCAGGTTTTTGGACAGAGAAGTTGAGATTTCCTTGAAGACTTAATAATTGAAGTCCGACAGCGGTGCCAAAATCACAGACTTACTGATGAAGTCCCACTGCGGTGTCGAAGCAGTTATCTCAGCTGACGCAGAGTGCCTAACAGCAAAACATTATATATCCTTAGTGGTTCCTGATTGATTAAGGATTCCATTTGAAGACTTATTGACGAAGTCCAACTGTAATGTCGACGCAGTTCTCTTAGCTGACGCGGAGTGCCCGACGGTGAAAGAATAAATATCCCTATTTGGTTCATGATTGACCGATGATTCTATTTCAGACTTCCTAACAAAGTCTGGCTGACGCCCGAGGTGTTCTTTGAATGCCCGACGGCATAATTAACTGGATTGTTAAAAAGTTCCTAATGACCTGATGAGTCCCGAGGAATCCTTCTGCCGCAGTGTCGCAGAATGCCTGACGGCAATATCAGCTATGTATCGCCGGTTACCGAGTGACTAGTGAGCCCTTGATGATTTGAGGAAGAAGCTGCAGCAAAATATTATAATCATCCCGATGGAGATTTGATAGTAGCCCTTCACCAGTTACCGAGTAACCGGTGATCCCTTATTGACTTACTGATGAAGTCCGACAAAGATATTGTCGACGTTCCTAGCGACATGATGAGTCCATAGGTGACGATAAGGAATTCTTCTGCAGTGGTGCAGAATGCCTGATGGCAGAATCAACCATCATTCACCAGTTACCGAGTAACTGGTGATCCCTTATTGACTTACTGATGAAGTCCGGCAAAGATGTTGTCGACGTGCCTAGCGACACGATGAGTCCATAGGCGACGATAAGAAATTCTTCTGCTATGATGCAGAATGCCTGATGGTATAATCGACCATCCATTACCAGTTACCTTGTAACTGGTGATCCCTTGATGACTTGAGGACGAAGATCTACAGCAAAATCAGATGATCATCCTGACGGAGATTTGAGATTAAACCCTTCACCAATTACCGTGTAACTGGTGATCCCTTGATGACTTGAGGAGGAAGCTGCGGTGAAAGCTGATGATCATCCTGACGGATATTTGGGCCAGTTATCGTGCAACTGCCATTTCAGACTTCAAAGATTTTCCTACCAATCGGAGTATCGTTTACTTGTGCGGTTGGTAAAATTCCGGGTACCATGTGACCAATTCCCCAGCAGAGTTGTCGTGCAACTGTCATTTTCAGTTTTGAAGATGTTCCTACCAATCAAAGTATCGCTTACCTGTGCGGTTGGCAGATCACCTGTTGCCGTGTAACCGGTGATCCCTTGATGATTTGAGGACATAGATGATCATCTTGACGGCGATTTGAGATTAATCCATCACTAGTTACCGTGTAACCGGTGATCCCTTGATGATTTGAGGATGCAATGATATCAGATAAATCAAAAAAACATCCTGACGGAGGTTCAGATCAATATTTCTCCAGCTAGTTGTCGTGCAACTATTATTTCAGTTTCCGAATATTGGTTCCCATCAGAGTACCGCGTACTTGTGCAATTGGCAAATTTCCGAGTTTGTTGCTATTCAACCGTATTTTACCTTAATTGTTTGAGAGACGTTCGTTTCTCACACAGTCAGGTCCAAGCCGTTTGAATAGGGGCAGCTGTTGCACCCCAAAATTTGCCCAACTTTTCTTTACCTAGCTTATGTTTCATTTCATTCACATTAGCATTATCATTTGCATTTCATTGACATGTATGCAGGAGATCAAGAGGTATGATGACCAATTAAGAGCTACGCAAGACTATGAAGCTAGCTAAGAAGGTTATTTAAGTGTTCAAGGGTTAATATCTTTGTCAGAGAAGTTAAAAGAGCCTCAGAGAGAGTGGTTGAAACCAAGAGTATATGTCTCCTAACTTGAGAGTTGTGGAAAGCCATCAGATGATTCTGAAGCCATGAAGTTGGACTTGAGGTCTTGAGAGAGCTCATGAGAAATGTTAAAGCTCATTTTGAAGCCTAGACAAGTCCTTATGCAAGACTAAGAAGCCTCAGCCATGATTGGTGCAGCTAGGGTTTGACTGGGTCAGCCCTAAGTCAACTGAGGATTTGAAGAAGATTGAGACCTAATCCAAGAGCCATGTGATCATGGATTGATACATTGAGATGTTATAAGGATGATTCCAAGGTTAACTCATCACGATTGAAGAGTTTGAGAAGTTTCAGGCTAGGGTTTCTAAGGCTTGACAGTGTAAAACCCCTAGCTTGACCCTTGACTTCAAGGCCATTTAACTCACGATGTGATCTTCATCTCATCTTAACCCCAACATAATTGTTTGGAGCTTGAAAGTTACCCCAACTTGCTTGACACGTTTTCCCTAGAAGGATGATTCCTATGAACTTTTGGTCAACATGAATGTTGTTCCTTATCCTCTTAGATTTCTAAAGAGTACTAGAAGTCCATGATTGGATTTGTAGAACTAAAGTTATGGCTTTGACAAGTCAAGGGTATTTTGGGTATTTGGACATTACAGGTCATTTTGAATTATAGGTCAATTTCATCATCTTGCAAGCTTCAAATGGATTTTTGTTCAACATGAAAGTTGCTCAAAATGATGTTTTTGCTTATCCATGTATCAAGAGTCCATTGATATATATCATATCAAGCATTGGTTGAAGAAAATTCACATAAAGACCATTTTAATGAATGATAATGTGAAAATTCAAAATAATTGGAAATAATGTGTTTTCAGGTCAAATTTGTGGTCATTTTGAATGGAATTGATATTCTAAAGAGATTGGCATTATCACAATTTTGAATTGAAGTGCATATCATGGTCATATGGAAGCTTGCTTCATAAGGAAGGAACATATCAAAAACACCCCATGGATTGGAATCGAGGAGGGGAAACACTTCAATTATACTCCATAGCTGTTAAGTGAGTAATTTGGACTGAGTTTGAGGATGAACAAAGAAAAAACGTGTACCACCATCATTGAATTTTTGGAAGGAAGTGAAAATTGAAAATCCAAAGTTGGGCTTGGTTTGGGCCTCCAAAGTGATTGAACAAATTATAAATAGAGTGTGGAGCATTCTGAGAAGGTTCTAGTGTCAAAATTTGTTAATAAGCCATTGGAGCAAGTGGAAGAAAAAGCTTGAAAGTGAATTTTCATTTTTGAAGAATCAGAGGGTTTCATCAAGAATTGATTATCAAGAATCGTTCACCATCAATCATTGAAGCTTTCTGCACGTGTTGGAGGAGAATTGAGGTCTGAAACTACCACAATCGAAGCTTAAAGCCAGGTTTCTATTTCTTGAATTTCTCTCCATTCATGCGTTTTTAGTGGATTAGATTCATGTGGTTAGGTTACAAGTAAGGTGTAGATGATTTCTAGATAGAAAAATTGAGGTTTAGTGACAAAATAGGAATTGATCCGTTTTTGGTTGAGATTTAGATTTCTTTATTCTTGAGGTTTTAGCGTGATTCATTAGTATAATTGAAATCCTCGTGAAATTTCACACAACTTTGGTTCAAGAATCGAGTGGAATGGGGAAGTATCGAGAGAGTTAGGATGTCACGAAATTTTCCGGCGAAACTCTGGCCGGTCATGGCCGGATTCTGCATTCCCTCCCCTGCACGATTTTGAATTGGAGAAGACGAGTGGAACACCATCCGATCGAGCAGAAAATAGGACTAAGTCACTCAATCTTGCGCTCCAGCTTGCGCCACGTACCCCCTCCCCCAAAGTGACGTCGTTTCAATTAGTGGATATTGCCAAGCTTTTCAGCGCTGCATGAATCCAAGGAGCGTGGGTTCGAACCCTCGCGTGGTAATTTTATTTTAATTGTGAAACTAAATTGATTTGAGTATTGACGTTGGGCCTTGGCTTCCCATACTATTCGCACCTCCCCCTATTAGGCCCAACGAGAATTAACACATAGAATCCCTACTTAATCCACCCCCTGGCATATTTTTGTTTGCTGAGTTAAAACTCAATTGGGCCCAGTGCCCATGTGCTAATGCCACCCCCGTCATGGGCCCAAGCGAGATTAAAGCTTGTTTTTCATGCTAGCTGAACCCCTTCCCTTATTTCTTCTAATTCCTTTTCTTTTAATTTTTGTTTTAATTGATTGGTAGATTTTATTCATAAAAAAATAGTAAATGTTGATAGTAAATTCTGGAAAAATTTGTGGATATAAATTTGAGATGTTTAGGATTTTATCATGCTTTTTATTTTGATTTTCCATGCATTTTCCATTTTATTTCATATTTTCTAGTTTAATATGTTGCTAATGGTAGAATAATTGTATGCTGATTTTGTCCATTTTATTTCTCACTCATATTTCTAAAATTGATCTTGAGATTTTACATGCTGGTTATATACATGTTGATGATGTTGTATGATTTTTATCATGATTTTTAGATGATTTTAAATAGGATTTTAGAGTAGCTGTTTAGGAGTGTTCATGATTGAATTCCTTTGGTTTACCCTTGAAACTTTAGATTTAATTTGAGCCTTTTGACTTAGGTTTAATCCCTGATTTTTGGACTATAGCATGTTGATACATGTAGGATGATATGATATTTTCCCTAGAATTTTTAGGAATGATTTTCAATTAGTTCCCCATTTTACAAATTAACTTCAATTTAGGTAATTCTAACTTAGAGAATTTCATATGTTAACCTTGTAATTGTCCATTAGATGATTCTACGTAGTGTATTCCTTCTTGATAGAATGGTAAGTAAGTAGATACTTCATTAAGGTTTAGGAAGAACCTTAGTGAGTGTTTTCTTTCTTCAAACAAGCATGGCTTGCTTTATGTGCATGCCATTCCCATCCTATGATTCAAAGCCCTCATATGAAAGCCCATCTCTCCTTTGGAGGGATGTATGGCATGTCATAATGAGTAGAGCTTTTAAGGATGCCTTTCTCTGATGACTAGTTGAGTGTCAGGAGGGATTCCCTTGGTTTCTTTCCTGCTTCCCATCATCAACCAATATTCTTTGTGTTGAATCTCTTCTCTCTTGATGGAGCCTATTGAAGATTGAAGCTTGAAGATGGAGTTCTCCCATGAAGCTAGCTTGGGTATCAACACAAACCACAGACTGTTGGATTGTTGCTGTTAGGAGTTTGTTTGCAGCTGCTTGGATGCTTTGTTGTTTACCTGCTTTGTTGTTGAGCCATTTTGTCTGCTACTCTTTCTGTTTGACTAATGCTGATGTGACTTGCTACTGTTGCATTCCTTTATCTTTGCAATTATTCATACTTGGCTTGAGGTTGAGATGAGCTTGTAGATGCTCCTGCCCCACACATATTTCCTCCCTCACTTCCATTGCATGCATTCTATTTACAGTTGTTCCCTGTATTGTTTACTGTTTACTGTTTAGCTGATGTTTACTCGTTTCTGTATACCATTGATATGATCCCCTAGGAATCTCACTTCCTTTGATAAGGAAGTGATGATTCGAACTTTAGGTTGAAACCTATGCATGATAAATTCTAGGAGATCCCTGTTTCAAACCTCAACCATAGGATGAATCCTTGGCATGACAACTGTTAGGACTTGATAGTCCCCCCTTAGTTGAGTCTGCTCTCTCTTCTCATCTCAAAACAAATCAAAATACAGTAATAAAGGTTAACTGACGTCGTACGTTATGAGCCTTAAGCTACTTGAGAATGGGTTGTTGGAGAGTTTCTTTTCAACAGCTTGGATGGTTAGTATGGTACCCTTTGGGTGACATGCGACGCATTCACTCTCAGGTCATAGTCTCTAGTGCGATATTGGTTGCAAACATCCTAAAAAACAGTTCTTCCGTAAAAGACAGAAAACAAACTTCAAACCTTTTTGCCCCGTGGGCCCATAATTCTAAGGAAGCTTTTCTGAAGAAAAGAGTGTCGTTAACTCTCAATTCTACCGCAAACGGTAATGCCTAAGTCTCCAAGGGTCGAGCTGCGTACACCAAACTGCTGGAATTGTTTGTTAACCCTACTGGAAAAAATAGATGAATCTGAATTCCCGTAATCCGCGTTATCCCGAACTACATAAGCTCTGATCTCTCATATCTGTTGAGAGTACGTAGGCACAATACTGATGTATTGGCGAGCCACCTTCCCCCATCCGTTTACCCGTAGTTAGCCGAACTATGTTGACTCTGATTTCTCATTCTTTGATGAGAATACGTAGGTATAAAGCGCGACGCTTTTCCGAGTCATTTTCTTTTATTTTTAGACCGGCCTTGATAGGTAGATAGTAAATAAACCCATAAGATAAACACAACAAGCACGGATCCCATCGAGTACGATGGACGTGAGGGGTGCTAATACCTTCCCCTTGCGTAACCGACTCCCGAATCTAGACATTGGTTGCGACGACCTTGTCTTATACCTTTTCGTCAGGTTTTTCCGATCGTTTCCTTTCCCGTTCTGAGGGATAAATAACGGAAGGTGGCGACTCTTCTGTTTTGCCGGCACCTTATTTTTGCGGTAGCGACAATATGGTCACGCCTGGAGCTGAGGAAGACGATGATGGCCCGATGTTGAGGGAGAGGAGCCAGAGGGAAATGATACTTCTTAGAGTTGTGCCTTTTTTTTTCGGGCCTACGCGCCTATGTTTTTTTTTTCTCGCTTGCGTGCCTGTTTTTTGATGTAGTTATTTCTGACCTTCGTGCCATTTTGTGTAAATTTGTACAATGGGCTCTGCCCACCTCTCTTTTAAATGTAATACTCTTTAATTTTATATTGTGTATGCTTCTATGTTACTTCACTTTCCGTGTATGAATATGTTTTTGTTTGTTTACCTGGTCGACGTTTATCTTGACCGACTGTGCGGGGAACTAGTCGGGTGATCGGAGTTGGTATCCAATCGATTATAGGGTAAGGTCTCAGTTGAAGCCTTTCCCCAGGCGTGTACCTCCCATCACGAGCTGGGTGTTCTGCTCTAATGGTACGGCAGCAGCGGAGCTCGATCGAGGGGTCCCTGCTGGATTAAGGGTCTTGTCCGCACACGCGAAGGGTCGACTCTTGTCTTTTTTGTTATAAACTTTTGGAGTCGCGTTTGTACCATGTTGTGCCACTATGGTCGTGATGCTAACAGATCGCGGGCAGTGTCCAACTTTATTATTGTTTGAGTTTTTCTGCATTCCATGGTCGAGCAAGTTCTTCTCCGTATAGGTTTTCAAGGTAATAGGCCATGTTACCTGTTGCGGTGAAAATTGGATATCAAGCTATTAAATTAACTTGAATCTTAATTCATTTACGACCGAACTTTATTTTATCCAAAGGAAAGGTCTAAAGAAAGAAAAACCCTTTTCGCGATGTAACGACAAGGCTTAAGAGATTCGGGGATCGGGGGTTAGTTATACCTAGGGAAGGTGATAGCACCCTAAGCATCTGTAGTACTCTACAGGAACCTCTTGTTTGATTGCTTGCTAAGTTTGTGAAATGTGTTGTGGATTGGGAAAAGGATAAGTAAAGACCTAAATGGTTTTCTAGGTTTGCTCGCAAAGACATCACATCTTCTGCCAACGTATCCTGACTAGGATAGAATCAGAGCAATCGTAGTTCACCTCACAAGGGATGAAGAACACTTGATTATGATCAAGGTTCAAAGGGGGACAAACATGACAATGTTTGTGTGGAGTTTTTCAAAACTCCCTAATCTAAATTATAACACTCAAAAGGGGAAGCAAGAAATCATGACGATGATTCTTACATAGAGTTGACAAACTCTATCCTAGGGTTCTAGTTGAAGAACACTCCTAGTACAGGTGGATTTTTTTAGACTTAAAGCAAAGTCTAATGGCTTCTAAACTAAGGTTAAAGTGACTTAACAAAGTCAAGGGATGGTGAATGAACTATTCATGACACAGGGGTCAATGGAAAAGACCTTTTCCTTTGGAAAGAGAGAGGGGAGGCGACTGGGATGAGAGCTAACAAGCTTCATCACTTGGGGAAAGAAAACAATAAGAAAAGTAACAACATTATAAAATACATTCATGGTGACAACTGTCGCTTGCGCGAAAATAAGGTGCCGGCACAACAGAAGAGTCGCCACCTTTCGTTATTTATCCCTTAGAGTGGGAAAGGAAACGATCAGAAAAACCTGACGAAAGGGGTAAGACAAGGTCATCGCAACCGTTGTCTGGATTCGGGAGTCGGTTACGCAAGGGGAAGGTATTAGCACCCCTCACGTCCGTCGTACTCGACGGGATCCATGCTTGTTGGTTTACTTGGACGGGTTGGTTTTATTTTATCTACCTATCAAGGCTGGCTTAAAAAGAAAATAAAAATGACTCGGCAAAGCGTCGCACTTTATGCCTACGTATTCTCATCAGAGAATGAGAAATCAGAGTCAACGTAGTTCGGCCTACGAAGGGTTATGGGGGAAGGTGGCTCGCCAAGACATCGCCATCTTGTGCCTACGTACTCTTAACAAGCATGAGAGATCAGAGTTCATGTAGTTCGGGAAACTACGGTTTATTTCCTGTCTTTTACGAAAGAAGTGTTTTTTATTGTGTTTGCGATTTCAACCGCACTAGAGACTATGACCTGAGAGTGAATGGGTCGCATGTCACCCAAAGGGTACCATACTAAACATCCAGACTGTGGAAAAGAAACTCTCCCACAATCCTTTCTCAGATAGCTTAAGGCTTGTAACGTACGAAAGAAATCATTCATGATTACTGTATCTTAAACTGTTTTAAGATGAGAAGAGAACAGGCCCAACTAGGAGGGAGACTATCAAGTCCTACTATTGTCATGCCATGGATTCATCCTATGGTTGAGGTTTGAACAGGGAACTCCTAGAAGTTGTCATGCATAGGTTTCAACCTAAAATTCTATCATCAAATCCTTATCAAAGGAAATGAGAGTCCTAAGGGATCATGTCAATGATACACCAAAACAGACAAAGCATCAGCTTAACAGTAAAATGCATGCAATGCAAGTGAGGGAGGAAATGTGTGTGGGGCTTCAGCCTCCACAAGCTCATCTCAACCTCAAGCCAGAATAGATAACAGTAATCATACTGAAATATAAACAACATGCTATCAAGCAATAATAGTAAACTGCAATCATACAGATAAAATGAAATGAAATGCCATCAGGCAAACAAACCACATGGGCAAGGGAGCCGGGCTCTACCGAATACCCGCAAGCAAAGCCACACAGTAACAATACAAGCAGAGGGAGCAACTCAACCTCTAGTGCAATCATGCTCCTAGATTCTACCTATTCTAGATATGAACTTATTCTAATGCATCAAGCAAGTCAAGCAAAACACATCAATACAGAAAAGAGAAAGAAGAAAACAGATCCACTTCTCTCTCAACTCCAAGCTTCAGCTCTTCCAATAGTAACTCAGTATTCAGACTTCAATCACTCTTGAAAAACATCAATTTGCTTCTCCAGGTCTCAACCCTACCACATAAGTTTCAACTTATCTTCTCCCTTAAGCTTCAGCTTCAATCTCAGTCACTTAGAAGTGTCAACTTCATCCTTCAGTCTCTGCTTCACCTTCAAGGGTCTTCAAGTATCAACTTGATCTTCATGCTCTTCAAGCTTCAGCTGGAATGGCAGTACTCAAGGATTCATCCTCTTCTATACTCTTCAATGAAGTCTTCATCTTCAAGCTCAGGCTCAACCTCTCTCCAGACAATCAAACCAGAGAAAATCACTTACTGGATAAGCTGGGGGATATGGAACTGCCTATTGATCACCAAAGGTGACCTATAAGGGTTCAACATCAAAGGAATGGTTCCCTCAAAAGTTCTACCTCCTAGGTACATCACTTATCCCTCCAAAGGAGAGAGGTGTATACCATGGAAGGACTTTGAATCATAGGGAGGAATGGAGGTGACAGATACCATCCATGTTTGAGAAAGAAGTCATCTAAGTCTAAGCTCTTCCTAATCCCTAACCCTAAAACAATCAAAAAGGAAATAAGATCAAGCTCTCAAGCTCCTTAATGCATCTTCAAGTCTTCTACAATGCTCCTCAATGAGATACCAAGCTTTCCAAGCCCACAAAGCAAAGCAACTAAAGCACACATGCCCTAAAGGCAACACAAACAATCAAGTAATACAAAAATCAACTAAAAATAGCATACTACTATATTAAATCCTAATATAATTTCTAAGGGATCCTACATACCTACCCTTAATGCCCATATATGTCCCATAGTCTAACTTGTCCTAAAAACCCAAAAATCTAAAGTTATCATGGACCTATGTTGAAGTTTAACCTAATTCTACACAACCTAATAGCATCTAATCAAAACTATCCTAAAAATCATCACAAAAATATGGAACTAATCCAGGGGGAAGCTAAAACATATAGCTAATTATCCTAAAAAGATTGACCTAAAAATCTTAAGGGATCTACCTAAACTAAATTCTACAAAATCATATATCAATATAAAAGAAATAAAAAGCAACTAAAAAAAGAAAATATGCAAAAAATACTAAAATGCATGATATGAACAATATTTTTATTTTATATTTTTCTTGACAAAAATATGAAAAGGGAGAAAAAACTCCCATTAAAAAATATTGAATTTCCAATTTATTATGATTTTCTAAAGTTAGAATAAAAATGGAGAAAAATTAAAATGAATACATGAAGTATGGGTGCAGATAGTAACAATATCCAATGCAATGCGCGCTTGGGCCCAAACTGGGGGGTGCACATAGCATGCGTGCCTGGGCCCAATTTAAAATCAGAAAACAATTAATAAACCAAAAGAAAAAAGAAAAAAGAGCGGTGCAAAAAGAAACCAATTTCAGTTTAAAATACAATTGGGCCTGAAAAGGGGGTGGGGATAGTCATTATCACTCTAAAGCCCAGAATTCCTCTTTAATGAAACGCGGCGTTTCATTATTTCTGAACTTTCCTTCTCAAAATTCAATCAAATCGCATCCGTTGGATTAGTCTTTGGTCAAGGGGTCTTGCCAACATCTCACGGCTGAGACTTCGTCTTCCTCACGCAGCTAGGGTTTGCCCTGCAACTTCCATGAAAACAGACCTCATGCAGCCATCTTCCATCCACTCGTACTCCCTCAAAACAACATCAAATTCCAAAATGTAAAACCCTAAACTGATCCATTTTTCACCCTGATCATGCTCATGGCCTTGGTTTTCATTGAAAGATCCTCCATCATCAAACCCGATGGTGCAACTCCATTAATCTCAAAATATGATCCATACTCAACTTCAACCAAACTCAAATTTCTTTACATCAAAATGCTTATCACGTTGCCCTAGTCAAAACTAGCTATTAATCTTGCCTTATCACTCATTGAATCACACGTTCTTGCTCCATCAAGAAATGATGTCCATGGCTGAAACTTCACCAATTGACCCTAAACTCTTCAGAAATGATCACCTAGTTGTCTCTAACAATTCTACACTAATAACTTAACCTAACCATGCCTAGATTATGAGGTGAAAGAGATTTTGCAAACCTGGCTTCTTGATATGGTAGATGATGAAACCCTTGCTTTCAAGGCTTGAAACTCTTCAAGAATGATCCTTGGGTGATGAAACCTCTTCTGTTTGCAAAAGATTTGAGGGAGAGAGCTTGTACTTCAAGATTCGATGGTAATTGCTTCTTTGCAAATTCAATGTGAACACCTTCAATCTTCCATCAATGGAGCTTCAATTCAGCGTGCACACACTCAGAAGGATCTATGGAAAAGGTTTGTGGAGAAAAAATGGATGGGAATGAAGAAGAATGAAGAAATTGAATGTGACTTGCAATGGAAGCTTTTGGATTTCACTCTCTCTTTCATGCACCAATTCACACCAACCGCGCATCTGAGCAAGTTGTATTCATCTTATAGAGTGGTTTAGAAACCTCTAGAACCATCTAGAACAATCCAATGAGAAATTGATCTTTTCATGTCATGGTATTTTTAATTCTCATTCTCCTTACATGGTATCTCATGCCAAGCTTCATGTAACTTCCCATTCTGACTTGAATTTATCCCCACATGAGATTTAGGGTTAGTTACAATGCATAACTTCCTTGCTTGTTAAGCTCTTTTGAGTTTTGGTTTGGTACCTTCATGTGCAAGCAATCCAATTCCAAAGCAGCCCTATGATGCAAGCCTCAAATCAAAATTGTGGCTGAACCATTGTTCTTAGAATGTCATTTGGAGTCAAAATGACCTATTACATGACATGGTTTGGACTTATAACTTGGGATTTCCATTTTTCAAATTCACTTGAATTAACTTATGCCTCATTTTTAGGCCATTTTTATCACTTTTTGATATGAGCCTTTTCAACATCTCATGACCTCCCTACTAGCCTTAAAACATCATTCTAAGAAAGTTTGATGTTGAAGACTTTTCCATTTGAAGCTTGGAAGTAGGAGATATGGCCTTATGCTTGAAATGACCTATAACTTCCAAATGACCAAAATGCCCTTGGCTTGTCCAAGCCATAAGTTGAGTTCTACAAATCCTATTGTCGCTTGCGCAAAAATAAGGTGCCGGCACAACAGAAGAGTCGCCACCTTTCGTTATTTATCCCTCAGAGTGGGAAAGGAAACGATCGGAAAAACCTAACGAAAAAGGGTAAGACAAGGTCATCGCAACCATTGTCTGGGTTCGGGAGTCGGTTACGCAAGGGGAAGTTATTAGCACCCCTCACGTCCGTCGTACTCGACGGGATCCTCGCTCGTTTGTTTACTTGGACGGGTTGGTTATAATCTATCTACCTATCAAGGCTGGCTGAAAAAGAAAAGAAAAATGACTCGGCAAAGCGTCACACTTTATGCCTACGTATTCTCATCAGAGAACGAGAAATCAGAGTCAACGTAGTTCGGCCTACGAAGGGTTAAAGGGGAAAGGTTGCTCGCTAGGATATCGCATCCTATGCCTACGTACTTCTACACTGTATGGAAGATCAGAGCAAACGTAGTTCGGGAAACTACGGTTTATTTCCTGAAAGAACTGTTTTTTATTGTGTTTGCGATTTCAACCGCACTAGAGACTATGACCTGAGAGTGAATGTGTCGCATGTCACCCAAAGGGTACCATACTAAACATCCAGACTGTGGAAAAGAAACTCTCCCACAATCCTTTCTCAGATAGCTTAAGGCTCGTAACGTACAAAAGAAATCATTCATGATTACTGTATCTTAAACTGCTTTGAGATGAGAAGAGAACAGGCCCAACTAGGAGGGAGACTATCAAGTCCTATTGTTATCATGCCAGGGATTCATCCTACGGTTGAGGTTTGAACAGGGAACTCCTAGAAGTTGTCATGCATAGGTTTCAACCTAAAATTCTATCATCAATTCCTTATCAAAGGAAATGAGAGTCCTAGGGGATCATGCCAATGATACACCAAAATAGACAAAGCATCAGCTTAACAGTAAAATGCATGCAATGCAAGTGAGGGAGGAAATGTGTGTGGGGCTTCAGCCTCCACAAGCTCATCTCAACCTCAAGCCAGTCATGAAATAACAGTAATCATACTGAAAAATAAACAACATGCTATCAAGCAATAAACAGTAAACTGCAATCATACAGATAAAGCAAAATGAAATTCCATCAGGCAAACAAACCACATGGGCAAGGGAGCTGGGCTCTACCGAATACCCGCAAGCAAAGCCACGCAATAACAATACAAGCAGAGGGAGCAACTCAACCTCTAATGCAATCATGCTCCTAGATTCTACTTATTCTAGATGAACTTATTCTAATGCAACAGACAAATCAAACAAAACACACAATACAGAAAAGAAAAACAGAAGAAAGCCTCAGCTGGAATGGCAGTCTTCAGGGATTCATCCTCTTCAAAGCTTCAGCTTCTAACCCAAGTGTCAACTTGATCTCCACAAAGTCTTCAGACTTCAACAATCTCCAAGGAATCATCCTCTTCAAAGCTTCAGCTTCTATCTTCAATGGCTTTTAGATCTTCAATCAAATCTTTTATCATCTTCTTCAAAGAAAACAACTTCAATGCAAATCTTCAATACTCTTCATTGCTTCCTTTATCTTCAACAACCCAAATGCTCCAACAAACAAGATTCAATCAACAAGATGAGGTGAGGATGTTAGAGTGCTCACTGACTTCCAAAGGATGCCATTAAGGACTTAACATCAAAAGGCAAGGCTCTCTCAAAGTTCTACCTCATAGGGCAAGGTCACTAATCCCTCCAAAGGAGAGAGGTGAATACCCTTAAGGGACTTTATATCATAGAGAAGGAAGGAGGTGAACAAGACACTCCTTGTTTATTGAATGGAATTATTCTATCTAAAGCTCTACCTATGTACTTATGATCCTGTAAACAGAACAAACAAAAGCTAAAACTAAGCTCCTCCTCAAGGTCTTCAAAGTCTTCAATGATGATCCACAAGGTCTTCTACTCAATCTTCAAGGCTCACACACTCAAAGGAGAAGAAAAGAAAGCAAAACAATACAAACTATGCCCTTAAGCAACACACATACTAACCATACATTCAAAAATCAATTAAAAATACTAAAATACTATATAATATTCTAGTAAAATTCTAGGGGATTCTATACATACCTACCCTTAACCCATATATTCCCCATACTCTAATCTTGACCTAAAAACCCAAAACAAAATTGTTAAGTCTACTTATGTTGTATAGAACCCTAATTTTGTTATGCTAATGCTAGCCTAAACAAACTAATCAAATTTTAACCTAAAAATCATGAATTAAATCCTATGGGAAACTATGATTCAATATCTAACTATGCCAAAAAGAATGACTCAAAAAGCCTAAGGGAAGGTCCTAAAAGAAATTCTACAAAATTGAGTATCAACCAAAATCAATTTAAAAGCTATTTACAAGAATAATATGCTAAAAATATTAAACGAAAATAAAATGCCAATTTTATTTATTGATATTTTTCTAGACAGAGTTATGAGCATGTAGAAAAAACAAGCATTAAAAAATATTAATTTTTGAATTTTCTATGATTTTTATAAAATGCAAGCAAATAAAGGAATTAAAAATGAAAGAAAATGAATTAAAGGGGTGGGGGGTGTCAAACATAACTGCGCCCAGTTCAATTATTATTGGGCTGAGAATATGGGGGTGCAGATATAAACTGGCTTAAGCCCATGCGCTTCAGAAAATCAAAAGAAAAATCAACAGAAAATTAAAACGAATACGGTGCAAATAGCATGTTTTTTACGTTAAAAATTGGATTAAGCCAAGCAAGGGGGTGTGAGTATCAAGAAGTTCTGAGGCCCAGGATTCATCACTTATTCAAACGGTGCGTTTTGCTTTTTAAAATTCCCTCCGTTTTGAAATTAAATCATGGCCGTGCGATGGCATTACAAAGTCAATTAACCAGAATAATCCAACGGCTGATGGCCATCTTCTCCAAACACATGCTAGGGTTTTCAGTCTTCATTTTCACGCGCGAATTTTCAGGTCCTTCGTTCTCTCTGATTCCTCGACGAAAATCAAAACTTCCAAGAGCAAAGATGCTCCACTAATCACCAAGAACACGATGGTACCTATAATTTTCACTGAAACCTCTTGTACCACTCTAACAGAACGCATGAACATTAGGGTTTCAACACTTTTCTCTGTGATCAACTCTGGTTAAACTTAAATCTAATGGCATAAACTTGTTCTACACATTACCCTAACCAATCTGCACTATGTCATATCCATTAAAACTCAATACACAGCATTTTCTTGATCATCAAAGAACCTAACACCTGTCATTGATCTTCATGAAACTCTCTGAAATTCTATGGAATCGATCATCTAATCAAGTCTAACAATCCTACACCAAAGGTCTAACCTAACTATGCATAATTAAGGAGATATTGGAGAATCCACCAACCTGTCAAATATCAATGGTGGAGGTATGAACAGCTCGATTTGGTACTTGAACCTGCTTCAAAATACTCCTCTAATGGTGGATAGGGTTCTGTTTGCAAGAGTTGTGATGGATGAGGCTTGCAATGATGAATTCGAGCTTGACTTGCACTTGAAGGAAACCTTGGATATCTCTTTCTCCTCTCCCTCTTCACCAATGGATTCAGCAACTTTCACCAACCTTTTCTTCATTATGATTAAACCAATATATAGAAACCAATGGAAGAGTCTAGATACTTTGAGAATCATCTAGAAAGTGATGGAAATTCTCTTTTAAGGACATGTGGTATATCTCATATCTCATGTGCCAAGCCTTGCCATTTTGCTTTAAAATCTCCTTACAAGAGATATTGAGAAGGAATGTGTGGAAAAACAAGCATTGCCTTTGCTTTATGTGAAGTTTCTCAAGTTGCCTTATGATTCAAGAATGAACTTTACAAAGCAAACTCCATTTTTAAGCTTCAAATCAAAAATCTATTTGAACCATTGTTTTTAAAATGATGTTTGGATTGAAAATGACATATTGGATGACCTATTTTGGATTTGTGGATCTCCCAAACCAATTTCCAACTTGGATTCATTTAACTTATAAGTCATTTTTAGGTCATTTTTACCCAATCTTGAAAATCCTTGCTACAAGCTTTTCCAACAACTCATGACCACTTTTATAGGCTTAAAATCCCGTTTTGGACAACTTTGATGTTTTGAGTTTTTCCATTTGAGGCTTGGAAATAGGAGATATGGCCCTTGCTTAAAATGACCTATAATCACCAAATGACCAAAATACCCCTATCTTGTTCAAACCATAAGTTGAGTTCTACAAATCTTATCAAGGACTTCTAGTACTCTCTAGAAAGCTAAGAAGATTCTCTTCAAAATTCATGTTGACCAAGAAATCATAGGAATCATCCTACTAGGGCAAAAGTTGTCTGCAAGTTGGGTGACTTTCAAGGACCCAGATTCACACACCTCAGCTGACCTGTAATTTGTCAAAACCATAACTTGAGCTCTGCACATCCTATCAAGGACTTCTACCACTCAAATTAAAGCTAAGAACAAGCTCTACAACATTCATCTTGTGGGGAAGGTGAGATATCAATCACATCTTGAGCTAAAACTGCCTGGAAGATAGGGATTAAATTAGGTTCTTTTCCCTAACAATCCTCAGAAACCCTAACTCAAAACTTCTCAAACTCCTCAATCATGATGAATTGGTCTAGGAATCATCTTTATAGTATCTCAATACCTCAAAGCTTCAAGTTCATTCTCAAAGCTTCTCACAACAGCACAAATACTTCTCAAAGCTTCAAGTTCATTCTCAAAGTCTCAGAATCATCTGAGGAGCTCCCACAACTCTCAAGCTATGAGGCACACAACTCTGGTTTTAACCAATTCTTCTGAGGATCTCCTGAACTTTCTGATGAAGGTACGAACCTTCAAACACTTGATGGATGAATAATTGTTGGTCAAATTTTGGGGTGCAACAGCTGCCCCTATTCAAACGGCTTGAACCTGACTGGGTGAGAAGCGAACGACTCTCAGCCAATCAAGGTGCGAGGCGATTGAATACCGGTAAACCCGAAAATTTGCCAATTGCCCAAGCACACAATACTCTGCGGGGAACAAATCTTCGAACACTGCAACACTAGCTGCTCAACAACTAGCTGGAGAAATACTGATCTGACATCGCCGTCGGAAACAAACAAAATACCCCGCATCGCCGCTGGAGAACTAAATTGTCTGGCATACCCAACATCGCCGCTGGAAAATTGAATCTGACATCGCCGCCGGAAACAAACATCACTTTGAGAGACACTCGACATCGCCGTCGTACAAACATCATCTCTGCTGGGAATTTAAAGAGTCTGACCTCACCGTCAAACAATCGTTCAACCTCGCCGCCGAACAAACATCACCTGACCTCGCCGTCAAAACAAACATTCAACCTCGCCGTCGAACAAACATCCAACCTCGCCGTCGGAAACAAACGTGAACAAAACTAACCTGGGGTTCACCCCTGGTAAATGGAACAAAAAGGTACACTGGCGTATTTGAAGCTACTCCACTGGGAATGAGAGACTTAACCGAGCACATTCTGATCTGGGGTTCACCTTCAGAACCATAACGAACATCCGAATACTACTGCATACTGAGCTCATCGTAGAACTTCAGCATCAAAGCTATATGAAACCCTGGCTCCTGGCCACTTCCAGCTTCAGCTAGAAAAGATCTCCACGCATTTCTGAAGATAAGCATCCTTGGCCTTCAAGGATGTAAACTTTGCCCGTCGGCAACTCTGCAGGAGGTATCTTCGACTTCAGTCTGAAGAAAATGATCCTTGGCCTTCAAGGATGCATGGATCTGCCTTCAGGCAACTCCGCCTCTGCTATAGAGTATCCGTGACTTCAGTCAGGGACATACTTCGGCCTTCAGTCCGAAAAATGAATCCTAAGTCATTCATGACTTTGGGGATAACCTTGCCTTCAGGCACCTTCGCTTCAGCTTGGGAAATCTATGACTTCAGTCAGAGAAGTGGTATCCTGATCCATTCATGACTCTACGGGGATTCAAACACTTTGCCTTCAGGAAAAACTCCGCTTCAGCTGGAGAAACATCTTCGACTTCAGTCAGAAGAAACACTACTCACTTGATCGCAATCAATCATCACCTCAGGACGACTGACGTGGTCTTCAGGCCAACACGGATCACCTTGCACATAAAAGCTGCATCTACAAACTTTTGAACTCTGTCTTCAGACAAACATTGATTCATCAACAAGGAAATCTGAATCCACAGGAACATTCTGATATCGCCTTCAGGCGTTTACGAAGTCAATCTTCAGATTAGACATCACTGTTGGAGCAAACATATCACGCAACTCCGTCGGGCACCTTCAAGAATCATCTTGAACTGATAACCTTTCTGGAGCAAACATTCTGTTGGGGATCCCTGGAATCTTCCTGGGCAACTCTTGCTGGGGACGCTACTGGGGAGCTCAAGAATCCTACTAAGCAAGCAACTCGGGAAACCACGCTGAGGTCTTAAGAATCACCTTAAGCAAACGGCCTGCTGAGGAATTCAAGAATCGTCTTGAACTGAAGACTTCGCTGGGGATCTCAAAAATCATCTTGAGCGAGCGACTATGGGGATTACACCGGGGTCTTAAGAATTATCTTAAGAAAACGACCTCGTTGGGGAGAATATCAGGGATTGTCCTGAGCAACTGGTCCTTTGGTGGAACACCTGTAAAACAAGAATGATAATAACCTAGATCATGCTTATGATGCATATACTTCGGCGCCATGCCCCACACGGTGGTAATGCTATGTGTTTATGCTAAATGCCATGCAATCATGCACAATGATGCGATTCCGTCAGCAAAATAAATGCCGAGGGGGAAATTCTCCTGTCAAGGAGAAAGAACTACTCAGGTAGAGGAATCATCCTGCTGAGGAGAACGTGGATATGCCAATATCAATTGGACTCCATCTGGGGAAATGATCTTCAGTTGACTGCCGCAGGGGAAACAACTTCAGTTGATTGCTGCAGGGGAACGAAGCTTTGCGAGACCCGGACCTGCTGAAGGGAAATGATACCAATCGCGAGAATAAACTGCGGGGCCTTCTCGGCTACTCTTCTGGGGATAACAACTCTGTGGGGAAACAACCTCAGCTGCTTAACACTCCACTGGGGAAAAACCAATCATGGTCTGATCAACTTCCAAGGATTCGGCTCTCTTGGGGATCTGCAAACTCGGCTGGGGAAGGAGAAATCATTCTGCTTCACTAGAGGGTACGACTCTGGGGGAATACATCGTCAGCTGTTCAACATCTGCTAGGGAAAACCACTCATGGTCCCAACCGCTTCCAAGGATTCGGCTCTCTTAGGGTCTGCGGACTCAGCCGGGGAGAGAGAAATTATTCTACTTTGCTGGAGAGTACGACTCTGATGAGGAATTCAATTCCACTGGGGACGAAAGAACCATCTGACTTCGGGGGAAAATACAACTCTGCAGAGGAATACAACATCAGCTGTTCCAACATTCTACTGGGGGAAGAGGGAATCATCCAACTTCGGGAGAGGATACAACTTTGGCGGGGAATTCCAATTCCGCTGGAGACTTCAGTCTGGCACCATCAGTTATGGCATACTTCAGCGTACGAACAGTTTCCTACGAGTCCTGCACTTGCGACCCGGCGCTGGGGGAAACACCTGCTGCGGCGACTTTATTGGGGAAAACACGAGCTTCGGCAACCGAACATTTCTACGAAATCTGCACTTGTGACCCGGTGCTGGGGGAGAATACGAGCTTTGGCGCGCGACTCAGCTGATGAGGTGACGTCCCTTCAGGATGCGTCTTCTTGGGGAAGATAATCCTCTCTGCGTGGGGAGACGTATCAATGCTCACTATTCTGCGTTCAGATTCTGCGGAGGAGAGACTACTGAACTCTGCTGGAAGGAGGACCCGCCCTGCCTCGGGGATGCGCACGGCGCACCGTCTGGAAGGCGCTACACCTGCAACAACATAAACAAACAGACAAGATACCCTCCTCAAAGGGACCTATCAAGGTTATCATCTCGTGACAATATTCAGGTAATCAATTGTTTCAACAACCAACGGGCCTAGGCCCGTAAGTTTATGTATGCGCATTTTATCAAAAACATCGGTGTTTTCTTTCGCAAACAAAACAGATAAATGCTAAATAGGCAAACAGAATTGCTGAGTAACATGTATTTTATTGATGGTGAACCCCTGAATGGGCAAAAAATGTTTTACAACAGAGGCAAGCTCCTGGAATGAGGAAGCCGCGCAAAAATAAAACATAAATATACATCAGTATATACAAATGTCAGCAACGAGGCGTAGACGAACACCATGAGTTGATCCCTCTAAGACCCACTCGACTTCGATACTTCTCTGGCGCTTCAGCTTCGGAAGAGATTGATTCAGATAAACAACCCTCAGGTCCTCCAAACCATTAACAATGAAAGTCCATACGCGGAACGCAGTCATTTGCTTATTCAAATCCCTAACTTTTGCGTGAACCGCCCGTTACGGGTTTTCAGTTCACCGGGATACCCTTTTTTGCCGAAGCCGCCCAGTGTAGGTTTTCGACTTCGCGGGTGTACATTTTTTCAATATATCCCTAATTTTTGCTCGAACCTTTTATTTTGTTTTTGGTTCGCCGGGATGCCCCTTTTTTGCCTGGACTCTTTCTTTTTTGTCCAGCGGGTCTCTTTCAAGCAAAGTATTTTTTAACTGCGTCCGTGTTCACCGGGGATGCAAAATGTTCACCATCCATCGTGGATAACAACAAAGCTCCTCCTGAGAAGACCTTGCTGACGACATACGGCCCTTCGTAATTCGGAGTCCACTTGCCCCGGTGGTCGGAGTGTGGCGGAAGAATCCTCTTCAGGACGAGATCACCCGTCTGAAAGCTTCTAGGACGCACCTTCTTATCATAAGCTTTCTTCATTCGGCTTTGGTACAGGCGACCAAATGCAATCGATGCTAACCTCTTCTCGTCCATCAGGCTGAGTTGGTTCAAACGATTCGTAATCCATTCTGCCTCGTCGAGTTTCACATCAACCAAAACTCGCAAAGAAGGAATCTCCACTTCTAACGGTAGGACAGCTTCCATACCGTACACTAGTGAGAAAGGCGTTGCCCCGGTCGATGTACGCACTGTCGTACGATAACCGTGCAAGGCAAACGGCAACATCTCGTGCCAATCTTTGTACGTCACAACCATCTTCTGAACAATCTTCTTTATGTTCTTGTTGGCGGCTTCAACGGCGCCATTCATCTTCAGCCGGTAAGGAGATGAGTTGTGGTGTTCAATCTTGAAGCTCTGGCACAGCTCCTTCATCATCTTGTTATTCAAATTCGAACCATTATCAGTAATGATCCGCTCGGGAACTCCATAACGACAGATGATGTCCCTCTTTATGAATTTAGCTACCACCTGCTTGGTCACATTAGCGTACGAGGCTGTCTCCACCCATTTGGTGAAGTAGTCGATGGCTACCAGAATGAAACGATGACCATTGGATGCAGTGGGCTCGATCTTTCCTATCATGTCGATGCCCCACATGGAGAACGGCCAAGGGGAGGACATGACATTCAATGGGCACGGCGGCACATGAACTTTATCAGCATGAATCTGGCATTTATGACATTTCTTCGCGAATCTGAAGCAATCTGACTCCATAGTCAGCCAGTAATACCCTACTCTCAGGATCTTTCTCGTCATGGCATGCCCGCCGGCGTGCATACCAAATGTGCCCTCATGGACTTCTTCCATGAGCATACTCGCATCTTTCTCATCTACACATCTGAGTAGCACGAGATCGTGGTTTCTCTTATACAACACTCCATCAGGATTGAGATAAAAGTTTCCAGACAGCCTCCTCAGAGTCTTCTTATCCTGGGTTGACGCACCCGCAGGATACTCCTTAGTCATAAGGAAGGTCTGGATGTCGTGGAACCATGGCTTGCCGTCGGCGGCATCCTCGATTGCAAAGACAAATGTCGGTCTGTCAAGATGCGAAAGCACAATTCTTGGAGCCTCATTCCAAAAATTGACCTTATACATTGAAGCCAACGTGGCTAAGGCATCAGCCATCTGATTTTCAGCCCTGGGTACATGATGGAGTTCCACTCGATCGAAGAACGGAAGCAGCCTCCTAGCATAATTCATGTACGGCACCAAATTCGCTTGACGAGTTTCCCACTCCCCTTTAATCTGATTGATCACAAGCGTTGAGTCACCATATACGTCTAGATTCTTGATTCTCAAATCAATTGCCTCTTCTAGACCCATAATACATGCTTCATACTCTGCCTCATTGTTGGTAACTGGAAACGTCAGTCTCGTAGTAAACGGGATGTGGGATCCGTGAGGAGTCATGATGATAGCCCCGATACCACTTCCATAGGAATTAACCGCTCCGTCGAATATCAACTTCCACTGAGACTTCCTATCTGGCCCTTCACCGGGCAATGGCTCATCGCAATCCTTCGCTTTGAGAAACATAATATCCTCGTCAGGGAATTCAAACTTCATCGGCTGGTAATCCTCGATAGGCTGTTTGGCAAGGTAATCAGACAATACGCTTCCTTTAATGGCTTTCTGGGAGACATACTGAATATCATATTCCGTTAGCACCATCTGCCATCTGGCAATCCTGCTCGAAAGAGCTTGTTTCTCAAAGACGTACTTGATCGGATCCATCTTCGAAATTAGCATAGTGGTGTGATTGAGCATATACTGTCGTAGACGCTTGGCGGCCCAAGCTAATGCACAACTAGTCTTCTCCAGCATCGAGTATCGAGATTCACACTCAGTGAACTTTTTACTCAAATAATAAATGGCATGCTCTTTTCTGCCCGTCTCGTCGTGCTGACCGAGAACGCACCCCATACTATTCTCCAGAACCGTCAGGTACATGATTAATGGCCGTCCAACCACTGGGGGTATCAAGATTGGAGGTTCTTGAAGATACTGCTTTATTTTGTCGAATGCCCTCTGGCAATCCTCATTCCAAGTAATCGCCTGATCTTTCTTTAAAAGCTTGAACATCGGTTCACAAGTGGCCGTGAGCTGAGAGATAAACCTTGCAATGTAGTTTATTCGGCCCAAGAAACCACAAACTTCTTTTTCTGTTTTCGGCGCTGGCATTTCTTGAATAACTTTTATTTTCGCAGGATCAACTTCAATACCTCGTTCACTAACGATAAACCCCAATAACTTTCCGGACCGCACTCTGAAAGTGCACTTGTTAGGATTCAGCCTCAGCCTGAACTTCCTAAGCCTCTCAAAAAGCTTCAATAAGTTGACCAGATGCTCTTCCTCCGTTTGGGACTTTGCATTCATGTCATCAACATAGACCTCGATCTCATGATGAATCATATCATGAAACAAAGTTACCATTGCTCGCTGGTAAGTGGCCCCTGCGTTCTTCAGACCGAAGGGCATTACCTTATAGAAAAATGTTCCCCAGGGGGTGATAAACGTCATTTTCTCCATGTCCTCCGGTGCCATCTTAATCTGATTGTAACCGGAGAAGCCATCCATGAACGAAAACACGGAGAACTGGGTTGTGTTGTCGACCAACACATCAATATGAGGCAACGGGAAATCATCCTTAGGGCTCGCCCTATTCAAATCCCGATAATCGACGCACATGCGTACCTTACCGTCCTTCTTCGGTACAGGCACTATATTGGCGACCCACGGAGGGTAAGTGGTAACGGCTAGAAATCCTGCGTCCAACTGCTTCTGGACTTCTTCTTTGATTTTTACAGCCATATCTGGTCTCGTCCTCCTAAGCTTCTGCTTGACTGGAGGGAAATCTTCTCGCAACGGCAAGCGATGAACCACGATGTCTGTGTCAAGTCCGGGCATATCTTCGTATGACCAAGCAAAGACGTCACTATACTCTCGAAGCATCTCGACCAGTCTACGCTTGACATCATTCTGCAGCGCAGCCCCTACTCTGACATTTCTGACGAGCTCTTCAGAACCCAGATTTACTATCTCAATGTCTTCCTCGTGAGGCAGAATAACCTTTTCCTCTTGTCTCAACAAGCGGGCCAACTCTTCCGGAAGGTCTTCGTCTTCATCAATCTCATCCTCGGCTTGATAGATCGGGCAATCGAAGTCGTAGTGAGCCGTAGAGGGTCCAGAGTCGATGTCGTCTGTTACGTGGATCCTGCAATAACAAGGGTTAAGTTTAAAGCAAGGATATGCAGGTTAGCACAAACCTCGTTGCCATTTTACTGTTTTTCGAAATAAACATAAAACAGGAATAACAGAGAACACAATATTTGAGTACGAAGAAAACGCCTTTGATTTATTAACAAAATGCATGTACATAATCCAACAAGGCCCTGACAATAAAACCACTATGCCTCGGGCAGGACATAGGGTTGTACAAAGATTGTAAAAAGTAAATCATTACTCTTCACTTGTCAACTGGATAATCTCCTTGATGGTCCAATTGTTGAGGCGCTCGCCCGGCTTGCTTGGCTGAATCCAGGCGTCAAAATCACAATCGCTATCCCCGCTGTCCTCTGACGCTGCGTTGATGCTTTCGAAAATCACTCCGCCCTTGGCAAATAGGATCGGCCCCTTCCTACGAGACGAACTGCTAGACGAAGAAGATGAAGCTTCAGCTTCAGGAGAATACCCTAATCCAAACTTATCCTGCTTTATCGGTATCTCCAAAACATGCCCCCAGCCTGGGGTGGAACCGGTTTCGACAATGGCCCGAGCTTCTTTGAATGAGGAGAGATTCATCTCTTGCTTCTCTATGACGACAGGAGCTACCTCTTTCACCTTGACGGTTTCAAATGCTTGGCAGAGAGTTTCATGGATTTCGCCGTCCATTTCAACATATTTGAAGGAAGACAAGTGGCTCACCATGATGTCCTCCTCGCCACAGACGGTTACTATGCTTCCCCCGACAGCATATTTGAGCTTTTGATGCAGCGTGGACGTCACGGCACCAGCAACATGGATCCATGGCTGACCTAAGAGGCAACTGTAGGCAGGCATGATATCCATGATATAGAAAAACGTATCGAACGTCTCCGGACCAACCTGAATCGGCATGGTCAACTCTCCGAAAACGTGGCGCTTAGTTCCATCAAAGGCTTTCACCACCAGATCACTGGGCGTGCAAAGCAATCCACGAGTGTCCAACTTCATCAGTGCCTTTTTCGGAAGCACATTAAGCGACGAACCCGTATCCACCAGGACATGCGACATGATTGTGCCTCTGCACTCTATTGAGACGTGCAAGGCGCTGTTGTGATCTCTTCCTTTAGGAGTCAGCTCTAAATCTGTGAATCCCAACCCATTGCAAGCATTAACATGGGCTACCACCTCTTCTAGCTGATTTACTGATATCTCCTGCGGCACGTAGGCAGCGTTCAATACCTTCAGTAACGCGTTGCGGTGCGCTTCAAAACACAGCAACAAGTTGAGAATAGAAATTTTTGACGGAGTCTGATGAAGATGATCTACAATCTTGTAGTCGCTCTTCTTGATTAACCGCATGAACTCCTCAGCATCTTTGACAAGAAAATCCTTCTCTACCCCACACGGGACCTCTTCGACGGCTTTGCCTTTACCCTTATCAGCAGCCTCAGCTCTGACCACTTTCTCTGCCACAACCTCTGTCGGCGCAAACACTCTTCCGCTTCGAGTAATACCACTGACCCCGGCGAGATTCTGCACGGTCGACCCATATGGCTCCAACTCTAACTTTTGACCATTGCAATAGACCTCAGCGCCATAATGCCATGGAACGGCGTTAGTGCTCTCGAATGGGATCGGCCCAGCCCTGGTAATAGTGATTGTAGGCGGTCGGGGCGCATAAATAGTAATAGGTTGACGAGGAATAGTGATGGTAGCGACTTCATCTGCCTGCTTCAGCACAACCTCCCCTGATACACTCTCAATGCTCCGGCTGAACTGCAAAATACCCTCAGACATCAGACTTTGGATACCTTCTACCAGCTGCTCACACCCATCAGGAAGTGTAGCACAAGCCATGCACAACTCTCCGCATCCAGGAAAGAAGCCCTTCTTCAGCAACTTAGCTTTGACGAAACTAAGCGGCGTCTTCAAGTCTTTGACATCAGTCAGCAAGTCTGCACTCTCCTCAGTGATAATGGCGTTCACTCCGCCTCCCCTATGATGAGGCATATGGTTTTTGGTGACCTTGGCGTCTACCAGGTCCTGCACTTTGTGCTTAAAAGCTTTACAGTTCTCAATCGTATGGCCTGGTGCCCCAGTATGGAAATCACAAGTAGCATTTGCGTCATACCCCGACGGCGGTGCCCCTGTCAAGGGAGCCAGCGTCCTCTTTTGCACTAACTGAAGCTGAAGCAAAGTTTGCAGAAGCTGCGCATACGACATAGGTGGAGCTTCGAAATGACGATTTGCCAAAGGAGCCCGATTCTGATATTTCCTATACCCCTGCTGATTCTGCTGCTGCGGTTGCTGCTGCTGCTGCTGCGGCGGAGCAGCTGGGATATTTATGCTAGCAATCTGCTGCTGAGGGCCCTTGCCCTTTCTCAGAGCATTAGTGACAGCACTGGCATCTCCTTCTCGACGCTTTCCAGCGTAAGGTTTCTTACCACCTCCTCCAGCTGAGGATGATTCACCTTGGATTTTTCCGATTTTTATACCGTTCTCAACATGCTCGCCCATATTGATGAGAGCCGAGAATGTCCCAGACATGCCACTGACTAGCTTTTCATAGTAGATTCCAGGAAGGGTAGCCACGAACAATTGCACTAGCTCGCGCTCAACCATCGGCGGTTGAACCCGAGCAGCCAACTTACGCCACCGCTGGGCGTACTCTTTAAAGCTTTCATTGTTCCGCTGTGAGAGATTCTGGAGCTGAACTCGGTTAGGGGCCAAGTCGCTATTGTACTGATAGTGGAGGACGAACGCTTCAACGAGATCCTTCCAGGTGCGCACTGTAGCGGGCTCCAAGCCCATATACCATTCGAGTGATGGACCAGAAAGACTATCTTGGAAGAAGTGCATCAGCAACTTCTCATCGTCAGAATAGGCAGACATCTTTCTATAATAAGATCGAAGGTGAACACGAGGGCAAGTAGTACCCTTATACTTCTCAAAGACAGGCACCTTGAACTTATGAGGTACCTTGAAATCAGCGATTAACCCGAGTTTGGACATATCAACGCCCAAAGTATTCTGATTTTCAATGTCTCTCATTTTGTCTTCCAGCGCTTTGAACCTGAGTCGAGCTTCAGCATTCAACTCTGCTTCTACACCTCTTTGGGAAAACACGTCATCTTGATGGTCCTCAAGCCACGGTTGAGGTACCAACAGATTTCCGACACCAGCATTGCCGTTGACCGGCCCTATGTTGACATTGGCTCCCAGACTACCATTGCCGACGCCCGCCGCATTAAGTCCGATATTAGTCATCAGATTGCCGTTAGCACTGCCGTTGCCCCCGGCAATAGGAACAACATTCTGTGGAGCATCCACTGGAGGAGGAGTAGGCACAGCCCCGCCATGCAGTATGCCATTACTATCAACCCTGGAGATCAAAGGTTGAACCAAAGTACGAAGCTGGTCCTGACCATTAGCGACCACCTGCATCAGTTCCATAAAACGATCCATCCGTTCACGGAGCTCTTGAACATCTGACTGCACCTGATCCATGATCCTTGTCTGATTAGCTCGAGTTGAGTAACGGTGAAGGAGTCTCTGATCAATCCTGGAGATTGGAAGCAGCTCGGAACCTGTGAACCTGAAAAACCTGCAAACATTAAAGGTTAGGAAAAGCAACAAAATGTACGCCATGCAAATGCTTCATGCAGATGCATGCATGTGTCTGGGTGCTTGGGAGATTTCCCCCGATCCTAGTGCCTTAGTGCCAGTGCTGACAATAATAAGAGGAAGAAGTCCGAGCCCAATCATGGAAACATCAATCTCATATATATATGGAAAGGCCTGTCAAGGCAGTACACAGTATCAGCGAGTACAAAACAAATCAACAGCATGACCTCAGCCAACAAGTCTGGTGATGGTCAGCATACAGCAAAATCAAAACAACAGGAATACAACTAGTCAAGTACGGCCACGGGCGCGATACTCTGCTAATAACTCCTTCATCTCTGGATGATCTGGCAAAGTGAGAAACCCCTCGACGAGTAGTTCCCTCTACACAATGGTATGCTGAAGCCCCTGAACTGAACTTTCCCAAGCTCCTTCGCCAAAGCAATCCTCCAGTTTCCGCTTCTTAGACTCAAACATCAGCTTATGCTCCTTCAGGTTAGCAAGAGCTTTGTTGAGTCGGCTTTCGGCGGCGTATCTGCGGGCGGTCTCTTCATCAAACCTCCGCTCACTGTCCTTTACTTCGACTTCCAACTTAGAGATCTGCAGCATCAGCTTGTCCTCTCGCTCCTTCCTGGTGGCCAGGGAGGTCTTCCAATGCTGGTCGAACTTAGATATCCTCCGATATGCCTCCTCTAAATGCTGCTTCTTCGTAGCTAGTACATCATTAACAGCCCTGAAGTCCTGCCCCAAGCGTTTCCGATCAGCGATCTGCTTTGCCAAGTCTGCACCCAGTTGGTTTACCGACTCTATTTGCTTTTTGAGAGCATGCACGACTTCGTTCCTTTCACTTCGGAGCTGAGCTAACTCCTTCTCCAATTCTGCGTTCGCCCGCTTCAGCTCATCCCGCTCGGCTAATACCTGGCTGTGCTGATGAATGGACACAGTGGTAGGCTCTTCGACTGGTGGAGGACTCTCTGGTCTGACATGAGGAAATGGCATCCCTATAGCGTTGGCTCTGGCTCTGATCCAAGCTGAATAAGGAGGGTAGGCTTGACTGTTGCTCTTTCCCAACAAAGGCTTTCCCCTTGTGCTGATGCTGTTCCACGCACGCTGAAGCTTGGACAACAAATCCCCCTCTAGAGTACCCGTGAGGTACAGAGATTCCTGTACCTCTTCCTCCTTCGGTGGCGTCCTCAAAGCATATGCGAACTGACGAACTAGCAACGACGGATTGTAGTTGATGCAACCCTTCCTACCTATCAGAGGTACATTAGGAAACCCACTACAACTGAAGATCACCTCGGTACCTAACCTGTCTCTGTCAACAAACCAATCAATATCTTCTGCAAACAAACTCATCAGACGCTCAGGCCACTCAACTGTGGCTGCAGACAAGACAAAGGAACCCCTCTTGGGCAAATGACTATCAAACCATTTGTACAGCAGCGGTACGCAGCATGAGACATTCTTCCCTCTCCGGTTCTCATTCTTGTAATGTACTGAGTGATAGACGTCTCCGATCAAAATAGGGACTGGATTCCCTGAGGCGAAGATGTGAAATGCATCAAAGTCTACGAAATCAGGCATGTTGGGGAACAGGATAATGCCATATATGCATAAAGCGAGGATGGCATTGAATGTGTCCCAACATTTGTCCTTAGCACACTGCTGAGCCTTAGCTATCAGAAACTGCAAGGAGAACCCAGGAACCTTGTTCCAACTCGTCACTACTAACTCAGAGGCGCCTAAATGAAGTGAAGAAGCTAAACCAGCCAGATCAGGCTCAGCATCCATGTGGACAAAAGGCATCTGCCTTTTGATAGGCACACCCAGCATATCAGCATACTCTTCCAGCGTCGGCGCGAGAACAAAGTCCTGAAAATTGAAACACCTCAGAGGAGGGTCATAGAACTGCAGAAGAGCATGTAACCCATTCAACTCGGACGTAGAAGGTTTGCAAACCAGACTGAGCAACCTGCCATAAGACTTCATGAACCTATCCTTCACAGAATCACCTGCTAGCGCTATCAAACCAGTCAGCTTCGACACATCAGGGGTCGGGAACTTGTACGCAACGGTCTTCCTGAGAGAGGCCATAATAATACAGTAGGAGGTGAGAAATCCTGGATCGGGGAAACGGTACCTGCAACACAGACACACGTTAATGGAATGCAAATGAACATGCCAACTAATGCAAAATGCAGGCATGCAATAATATATCCGGATAGCTACTGTGGAGATTCTGTATCAACAATCACTGATGAGAAGAAAACCCCGGTGTAAGACCACTAATTTGATCTGCTAAGAACGACCATCTGATAGGACCGTATACATAAGATCAAAATTTTGTTCTGTCCAGAACAAATGTCTGATAATAAGGACCCCGGATGTATGATCAAGAGATATCTGCTGATGAAGTCTTCAGACCCCAAATCAGAAATCTGCCCTATCAAGAACAAACATACAGCTGCTGATGAGATCTTCAGATCCCACTCAAAATCTGCTCTATCAAGAACAAACAACATCTGCTGACGAGATCTTCAGACCCCACTCAAAATCTGCTCTATCGAGAACAAACCACTGATGACAATACTCTGATCAAACCTGCTCTATCAAGAACAGACATACACCTGATGATAAGATCCTCTGGTCAAAACCTGCTCTATCAAGAACAGACAAATCTGCGACTGAGAAACCATGATACCAACATAACTGATTCACTGTCAAGAAAACCAGGTGGTCTGAAGGTCAAAGTTTCCTGCAATGAACCCAATCCCACTCACAGGTATGGACCTAAACTGACTCAAGGTACGGCATCCTATGCGTTCATCAGCGTCACAGACTTTCAAGAGGGGTGATACGATACCCGGAAGGTGTGGTATCACCAGCTCATGAAGAGGCCTCACTTAGCTGAATCACAAATGATCGGTCCCCAGAGTCGACAATCCACCAAACCAGCAACCATCTCAACCCAAAGGGTTGAAAGTGAAGCCAACCGGATGAACCTCATCTGAGCGTGGATTTCATGAGACACTAGTGCCTGCAAAGCAAGCACGCGCCCACTAATTTCCACTCTAAGTCTATAGTGCACTCAAGCCTGGGTCTGGCTTCTCACTCATCAGAACCCCCATCCCACAACAGCACAAATAATCATATGATACTGAAAATAAAAGGCGGGAAATAAAGTGCGAGAAGTAAAATGCGATAAATAAACGCAACCCAACAAGAAAACACACAAACGGTAGGATTGACTCTCGCAGGGAACCGTTGGAGTCCCCAGCAGAGTCGCCAGCTGTCGCTTGCGCGAAAATAAGGTGCCGACACAACAAAAGAGTCGCCACCTTTCGTTATTTATCCCTCAGAGTGGGAAAGGAAACGATCGGAAAAACCTAACGAAAAAGGGTAAGACAAGGTCATCTCAACCATTGTCTGGGTTCGGGAGTCGGTTACGCAAGGGGAAGGTATTAGCACCCCTCACGTCCATCGTACTCGACGGGATCCTCGCTCGTTTGTTTACTTGGACGGGTTGGTTATAATCTATCTACCTATCAAGGCTGGCTGAAAAAGAAAAGAAAAATGACTCGGCAAAGCGTCATACTTTATGCCTACGTATTCTCATCAGAGAACGAAAAATCAGAGTCAACGTAGTTCGGCCTACGAAGGGTTAAGGGGAAAGGTTGCTCGCTAGGATATCGCATCCTATGCCTACGTACTTCCACACTGTATGGAAGATCAGAGAAAACGTAGTTCGGGAAACTACAGTTTATTTCCTGAAAGAAGTGTTTTTTATTGTGTTTGCGATTTCAACCGCACTAGAGACTATGACCTGAGAGTGAATGTGTCGCATGTCACCCAAAGGGTACCATACTAAACATCCAGACTGTGGAAAAGAAACTCTCCCACAATCCTTTCTCAGATAGCTTAAGGCTCGTAACGTACAAAAGAAATCATTCATGATTACTGTATCTTAAACTGCTTTGAGATGAGAAGAGAACAGGCCTAACTAGGAGGGAGACTATCAAGTCCTCTTGTTATCATGCCAGGGATTCATCCTACGGTTGAGGTTTGAACAGGGAACTCCTAGAAGTTGTCATGCATAGGTTTCAACCTAAAATTCTATCATCAATTCCTTATCAAAGAAAATGAGAGTCCTAGGGGATCATGTCAATGATACACCAAAACAGACAAAGCATCAGCTTAACAGTAAAATGCATGCAATGCAAGTGAGGGAGGAAATGTGTGTGGGGCTTCAGCCTCCAGAAGCTCATCTCAACCTCAAGCCAGTCATGAAATAACAATAATCATACTGAAAAATAAACAACATGCTATCAAGCAATAAACAGTAAACTGCAATCATACAGATAAAGCAAAATGAAATTCCATCAGGCAAACAAACCACATGGGCAAGGGAGCTGGGCTCTACCGAATACCCGCAAGCAAAGCCACGCAATAACAATACAAGCAGAGGGAGCAACTCAACCTCTAATGCAATCATGCTCCTAGATTCTACTTATTCTAGATGAACTTATTCTAATGCAACAGACAAATCAAACAAAACACACAATACAGAAAAGAAAAACAGAAGAAAGCCTCAGCTGGAATGGCAGTCTTCAGGGATTCATCCTCTTCAAAGCTTCAGCTTCTAACCCAAGTGTCAACTTGATCTCCACAAAGTCTTCAGACTTCAACAATCTCCAAGGAATCATCCTCTTCAAAGCTTCAGCTTCTATCTTCAATGGCTTTTAGATCTTCAATCAAATCTTTTATCATCTTCTTCAAAGAAAACAACTTCAATGCAAATCTTCAATACTCTTCATTGCTTCCTTTATCTTCAACAACCCAAATGCTCCAACAAACAAGACTCAATCAACAAGATGAGGTGAGGATGTTAGAGTGCTCACTGACTTCCAAAGGATGCCATTAAGGACTTAACATCAAAAGGCAAGGCTCTCTCAAAGTTCTACCTCATAGGGCAAGGTCACTAATCCCTCCAAAGGAGAGAGGTGAATACCCTTAAGGGACTTTATATCATAGAGAAGGAAGGAGGTGAACAAGACACTCCTTGTTTATTGAATGGAATTATTCTATCTAAAGCTCTACCTATGTACTTATGATCCTGTAAACAGAACAAACAAAAGCTAAAACTAAGCTCCTCCTCAAGGTCTTCAAAGTCTTCAATGATGATCCACAAGGTCTTCTACTCAATCTTCAAGGCTCACACACTCAAAGGAGAAGAAAAGAAAGCAAAACAATACAAACTATGCCCTTAAGCAACACACATACTAACCATACATTCAAAAATCAATTAAAAATACTAAAATACTATATAATATTCTAGTAAAATTCTAGGGGATTCTATACATACCTACCCTTAACCCATATATTCCCCATACTCTAATCTTGACCTAAAAACCCAAAACAAAATTGTTAAGTCTACTTATGTTGAATAGAACCCTAATTTTGTTATACTAATGCTAGCCTAAACAAACTAATCAAATTTTAACCTAAAAATCATGAATTAAATCCTATGGGAAACTATGATTCAATATCTAACTATGCCAAAAAGAATGACTCAAAAAGCCTAAGGGAAGGTCCTAAAAGAAATTCTACAAAATTGAGTATCAACCAAAATCAATTTAAAAGCTATTTACAAGAATAATATGCTAAAAATATTAAACGAAAATAAAATGCCAATTTTATTTATTGATATTTTTCTAGACAGAGTTATGAGCATGTAGAAAAAACAAGCATTAAAAAATATTAATTTTTGAATTTTCTATAATTTTTATAAAATGCAAGCAAATAAAGGAATTAAAAATGAAAGAAAATGAATTAAAGGGGTGGGGGGTGTCAAACATAACTGCGCCCAGTTCAATTATTATTGGGCTGAGAATATGGGGGTGCAGATATAAACTGGCTTAAGCCCATGCGCTTCAGAAAATCAAAAGAAAAATCAACAGAAAATTAAAACGAATACGGTGCAAATAGCATGTTTTTTACGTTAAAAATTGGATTAAGCCAAGCAAGGGGGTGTGAGTATCAAGAAGTTCTCAGGCCCAGGATTCATCACTTATTCAAACGGTGCGTTTTGCTTTTTAAAATTCCCTCCGTTTTGAAATTAAATCATGGCCGTGCGATGGCATTACAAAGTCAATTAACCAGAATAATCCAACGGCTGATGGCCATCTTCTCCAAACACATGCTAGGGTTTTCAGTCTTCATTTTCACGCGCGAATTTTCAGGTCCTTCGTTCTCTCTGATTCCTCGACGAAAATCAAAACTTCCAAGAGCAAAGATGCTCCACTAATCACCAAGAACACGATGGTACCTATAATTTTCACTGAAACCTCTTGTACCACTCTAACAGAACGCATGAACATTAGGGTTTCAACACTTTTCTCTGTGATCAACTCTGGTTAAACTTAAATCTAATGGCATAAACTTGTTCTACACATTACCCTAACCAATCTGCACTATGTCATATCCATTAAAACTCAATACACAGCATTTTCTTGATCATCAAAGAACCTAACACATGTCATTGATCTTCATGAAACTCTCTGAAATTCTATGGAATCGATCATCTAATCAAGTCTAACAATCCTACACCAAAGGTCTAACCTAACTATGCATAATTAAGGAGATATTGGAGAATCCACCAACCTGTCAAATATGAATGGTGGAGGTATGAACAGCTCGATTTGGTACTTGAACCTGCTTCAAAATACTCCTCTAATGGTGGATAGGGTTCTGTTTGCAAGAGTTGTGATGGATGAGGCTTGCAATGATGAATTCGAGCTTGACTTGCACTTGAAGGAAACCTTGGATATCTCTTTCTCCTCTCCCTCTTCACCAATGGATTCAGCAACTTTCACCAACCTTTTCTTCATTATGATTAAACCAATATATAGAAACCAATGGAAGAGTCTAGATACTTTGAGAATCATCTAGAAAGTGATGGAAATTCTCTTTTAAGGACATGTGGTATATCTCATATCTCATGTGCCAAGCCTTGCCATTTTGCTTTAAAATCTCCTTACAAGAGATATTGAGAAGGAATGTGTGGAAAAACAAGCATTGCCTTTGCTTTATGTGAAGTTTCTCAAGTTGCCTTATGATTCAAGAATGAACTTTACAAAGCAAACTCCATTTTTAAGCTGCAAATCAAAAATCTATTTGAACCATTGTTTTTAAAATGATGTTTGGATTGAAAATGACATATTGGATGACCTATTTTGGATTTGTGGATCTCCCAAACCAATTTCCAACTTGGATTCATTTAACTTATAAGTCATTTTTAGGTCATTTTTACCCAATCTTGAAAATCCTTGCTACAAGCTTTTCCAACAACTCATGACCACTTTTATAGGCTTAAAATCCCGTTTTGGACAACTTTGATGTTTTGAGTTTTTCCATTTGAGGCTTGGAAATAGGAGATATGGCCCTTGCTTAAAATGACCTATAATCACCAAATGACCAAAATACCCCTATCTTGTTCAAACCATAAGTTGAGTTCTACAAATCTTATCAAGGACTTCTAGTACTCTCTAGAAAGCTAAGAAGATTCTCTTCAAAATTCATGTTGACCAAGAAATCATAGGAATCATCCTACTAGGGCAAAAGTTGTCTGCAAGTTGGGTGACTTTCAAGGACCCAGATTCACACACCTCAGCTGACCTGTAATTTGTCAAAACCATAACTTGAGCTCTGCACATCCTATCAAGGACTTCTACCACTCAAATTAAATCTAAGAACAAGCTCTACAACATTCATCTTGTGGGGAAGGTGAGATATCAATCACATCTTGAGCTAAAACTTCCTGGAAGATAGGGATTAAATTAGGGTTTTTTTCCCTGACAATCCTCAGAAACCCTAACTCAAAACTTCTCAAACTCCTCAATCATGATGAGTTGGTCTAGGAATCATCTTTATATTATCTCAATACCTCATTCCATGATCACATGGCCCTTGGATTAGGTCTCAACCTTCCCCAAATCTTCAGTTATCCTAGGGTTGACCCAGTCAAAACCCTAATTCTACCATTCATGGTTGAATCTTCTGAATTCTTGCATAATGACCTCTCTGGGCTTCATGATGGCTTTCAAGACATCTCGTTGGCTTTCTCAAAGCTTCAAGTTCATTCTCAAAGTCTCAGAATCATCTGAGGAGCTCCCACAACTCTCAAGCTATGAGGCACACAACTCTGGTTTCAACCAATTCTTCTGAGGATCTCCTGAACTTTTTGATGAAGGTACCAACCTTCAAACACTTGATGGATGAATAATTGTTGGTCAAATTTTGGGGTGCAACACCTATCAAGGACTTCTAGTACTCTCTATAAATCTAAGAAGAGGCTCTTCAACATTCATGTTGACTAAGAATTCATAGGAATCATCCTACTAGGGCAAACGTTGTCTACAAGTTGGGTGACTTTCAAGGACCCAGATTCACATACCTCAAATGACCTGTAATTTGTCAAAACCATAACTTGAGCTCCATAAATCCTATCAAGGACTTATATTACTCAAATTAAAGCTAAGAAAAAGCTCTACAACATTCATGTTGTGGGGAAGATGAGACGACAATCACATCTTGAGCTAAAACTGCCTTGAAGATAAGGATCAAACTAGGGGATTTTACACTGTCAATCCTTAGAAACCCTAGCCTAAAACTTCTCAAACTCCTCAATCATGAAGAGTTGGTCTAGGAATCATCCTTATAGTATCTCAATGCTTGATTCCATGATCACATGGCTCTTGGATTAGGTCTCAACCCTCTCCAAATCATCAGTTGACCTAGGGTTGACCCAGTCAAACCCTAATTTTACCACTCATGGTTGAATCTTCTGAATTCTTGTACAATGACCTTTCTAGGCTTCATGATGGCTTTCAAGACATCTCACAAGCTTTCTCAAAGCTTCAAGTTCATCCTCATAGTCCCAGAATCATCTGAGGAGCTCCCACAACTCTCAAGTTATGAGACACACCACCTTGGTTTCAACCAATTCCTCTGAGGATCTCTTGAGTTTTTCTGACAAAGATATCAATCTTTGAACACTTGAATAGCCTTCTTGGCTAGCTTCAAAGTCTCATACAACTCTTGATAGGTAAATAAATGGTGGTCAAATTTTGGGGTGCAACAACAACCATTAAATGAGCATGTGAAATGACAAAAATAAAGATGCTGTGATGACAATCAAAGCAGTTGATTAAGCAGGAAGTGTGACGACAGATCGAGCTTAAGTAAATTCAACAGGGGGGACAAAGTAAACATGGTAACAACCAAAGAAGAAATCCTAGCATGTTAACTAACATTAAAGAGCATTAATGCAAGTAAGTATTACAAACAATCACAAGTATGACAAGAGAAAAATTTATCTGCATACGCGAAAACGATCACAAAACGCACTTAACTTGCACATAGCCAAAAGGGATGAAAAATTAGGAAAACATGGAATTTAAAAATACATCATGAAAGTAGGCATCAATATGAACATAATGCAAAAAGAATGGGTGAAAAATGATAAATATTGAAGGAGATATGAATTTTGAAATTTGGTTGAAAAATGACAAAAATTGGTAAAAGGGTTGCCCTCCTCAGGGGTCGAACCCATGCTTGCAAGGTAATAGGCGCTTAAGTGACAAGTTGCTTACCACTGGGGTGGCTGTACATCCATTGATGAAGCCACCCCAAAATATACATAAACCAAGGAAAACTTAAAATTCTGGGCAAAATGACCAAGGCAAAAATGAGTGAACGAGCCAAATACGTTTTGTTCATAACTTGCTCAAATCTCAACCTTTTTCAATGAAATTTTAGTCTAAATTGCATATTTTTAAATGAAGAACATGATGGCACTGCTCATTTTTCCAGAAGATGCTCACATTTTAAAATTCTATGGAAAATGCATGATGAGTTTTAGAAATGCAACTTGAAATCCATACATTGAATCAAGTGTAATTAAAAGCAAGTAGGTGTCTGCACATGTCCTAAATACACTGTTCATGGATTATGTATAATTAAATGCCTCAGATTTTCACTGAATCAAAATATGACCATCAAGTTGCAAGTTTAATGAAATGGTATTTGCAAAAGTTTAAGAAAAAAAGCAAAGTAGCTCAAAGCAAAGCAATACTAAAAAACTAGCTATACGGTGATTATGAATCCCACACACATTTTGCAAGGATAAAAATATTCATGGTATTTAGAGGCCCGTCTTCAAGGCCTGGACTGGCAACCAAGTCTTGGTACTTCACACAACATGAATTGATGAATTCCAACCACCAAGTTTGATCAAAAGACAAGAGAAAAAAAGAAAACTGGCACAAACTTTACAGCAAGTATTGCAGCAATTTAATTCAAACAGAAGCAATCACAAGTATGCATAGGTTTGAATTTTTAGGGGGAAAAAGGGGTTTGCAGATCATGACAGCAGGCTTTGATTAAGAAAGAAAAAAAAATTGTTGACATGAGTAAACAAAAACAAAAACCTTAGGTGATAGCAAGCAGCTCATGGTAGCAAAACAAACATGACTTATAATTAAAACAAGACACCTAGCAAAGCATAATAACCAAACTAACATCAATGCAGGCATACTCATCATAATTGACACTGGTACAAAACTAGACAGCCCTAAACAAATATGTTCTAAATTCAATGAGTGGCTCTAGCAGCAAATGATTGGAGATGGATACTCAATAGTATGCAAGCAGTTATGAAATTTGGGCTGCTACTTGGATTTCAAGGTTTCAAAACATATGCAATTTAAACTCAATGCAAAGTGTGCATATGTTATAAATGTCATGCCTGGTGATGGTCTGAGCATATTATATATGAGATGTTTGATGAATTCTAGTGGCAAGTTCAACCAAAACAGCATTGGAGCAGAAAAGTGATGTGTAGTGTGCAAGTGTGCATTTTGAAGACCAATAACCAATTTAAGACATGTTACAACCAAAATAAAAACTCAAACATGTTCCACACATCATGTACAAAGTGTTCTTACACTTAAAAGGACTTCACATGAACCAAAATACCAGCTGTCATGTGAAAATGCAACATGGCTAACAATGAGATTTAACACAGTTTGCAAGGCCAAGGAAACTTAAGGCACATAGTTAGTTCATAACAGATACAATGCAAGGTATGTACAAGTTTCAAACATTCAAATCATGATGGTGCTCCAAGTGATGGTCTCAAACATCCACTGAAATGTACAACTACTGATAGAAATGCAAACATGGCAGCTCAAAGTGCATGAGGAAAATCAAGACACCAACCATAAGTTATAGCAGAACATACAAGCATGTAAGTAAGCTCAAACTCAAAATGACCAGAAGCTTTCCATGGTTCAAAAAAATAGCTTGGTTTTGGAAGCAGAACCAAAAAACTCAGTTTGGCATCACACTTTAAAGGCATTCTTGGTTAAAAGCAAAATGTTTTCAGACAAAAATGATCATGCTTCACATAGCCATGTCAAACTTAATGCACCATATATTTCAAAGCAATGCAAATGGTACAAGTTGAGCAAACTTAACAACAGCTTCAACATCATAACCAGGAGTTCAAAGTGTTGCAATGTGCAAATTAACCAAATATTAATCCATTCCTATGACAACTACAAACTATTTAGTGTGAGATGCAAGTTAGGCAGCAAGTATGATTTGACAAAATCAATTTTCAAAACAGTTTTGGTAACATAAGGAAGAGTTTAACAGCAAGAAAATCATGACAATGCTAAAACACCTAAAACCAGTTCATATTTTCACAATCAGTTTAAGGTCCCAAAATTCTCATGTAGAAAAGATGACAGTACTGCATAAACAACTAATCAAACAAACATGGCAGCTATGTACAACAACAGTGCTGACCATCTAGAACCAAAATATGCTTCAACAGAACCCCATGAATCATTTAACACAAAAGCCAGCAGCAACCCCAAGACAACAACAACAAATCATGGCTATGCTTAAACCACACTTCTCATGAACATTATACTTTAACAATATAACAATCATGGCAATGGATATGAACTTTTAACAGAAACAAATTTGGGACAGTATGAGTACATTTTCAACATATGACCTCTAACATGCAAAACATGGTGATGTGATGTATGAGATGAAGTTCAATGTCACATAACTCTTGTAGACAATCTTGAACAACTTATATAGCAAAGAAGCCCAGAGATCTTCAAACGGCACCTAGCTTTGGAGCTTTCTTCTTCTTGAAGCAAAATGCAAACTTTAAGATAGTTGGAGAAATAAGCTTCACCACTGATCCTCAATGCTTTGGACAGTTGAGATATGATATATATGAGGTGTTTGAATGGTTAGAACATCAAGAGAATGCTTAGACCATGTTTTGGCTGATTTTGTGCATTATGGTCAAACTATCTTGGTGTGGAAGTTGACTTTTTGAATGAGGAGGTTTTTGAGTGGCTCAATGGTTGGAACACCTTCTATATCATATTTGTGGGTTGTGGGGATGATCTTTGGTGAGTTTGAGTGTAGAGAAATGATTTTGGCAGCAATTGTACCAAGACAGATTTTGGTGGTTTTTGGTGAAAATGTGATTTTGTGATTTTGAAGCAAAGTGTGCAAGAGAAAAGGCTTGAGCTTTCTCTAGTTTTTAGAATAGATATTGTGTCTGGTATGAAGTGGTGAGGGCCACTATTTATATGCAAAGCCATGGAGTGGGCAGATTTGGAGATTTCCTTCATATGAAGGAAAGATTTGCTTTTTGGATCAAACAAGCATAAAGAGGTTTCCTTGGCTGATAGGTAAGCTCTAAAGTCAAGCTTCATGATGCGTTTGAAGTGGCTAAATGCAGGATAGAATGCATAGGTTGATGGCTGGTTCAAATTTGCCTTTACACCTCATGCTTGCCATTTTCACTTTAAGTGCAAGTTGTAAAGCCACTTGCAAGCCCACTTGCAAGCTTGGCTAATTCCACACCTTCTGCATTTCCTTTGTAATTCCATGCTACAAAGTCTCTACATATCAGATAAAACATGTTTCAAAAGCTGAGATTGGCCCAATTGATCAAAGGAATGATTTTTGAAAGTTTGTCAATGTGGGACTCAAGTGTGAAAACACCAACTTGTCAAATCCATATCTCTCAGTTCACAAATGCTATTGAGATGTGCTAGTACTTTTTAGAAAGCCCTCAAATAGCTCTAAAACATTCATGCTTTCATGAGTTTCATATTCCCAAAGGAACTTGGCCAAAAAGCCTCTCAAAGTTGCTAAAAAATGAGCTTTAAAGTGAAATTTTCCAAGTCCTTTTCCCTTCTCAAAATGAATTTGATCATAACTTCAAATCTGTGCATTTTATGAACATGGACCACTTAGGGACTTTTGTAGGATTTGTCAAGAGCTTTCTAATGAGCTTTGAACCACTTCATTTGGATGTGTGGTTAAGGAGTTATGGTTTAGCCCCTTTCAAAACCCTAATTTCCCGATTTTTCGATTACTCCTTCATCCTTGATCCAATGGTCATGAAAATTGATAGGCAAGTGAAATATGACATAAGGAACATTTTTGGTTCACACTTTGAAGTCCAATTCCTTAAATTTGAAGAGTTGACTTTTTGGTCAACCGTACGATCGATCGGTGACTACCGAGTCGTCTGTTGACACTCTGGACCTCCTGAGACTTTGAGACTTCTTGAATGAACTTTATTAAGCTATATGAACTTCATGGATCATGATCCCACCCTTAAAACACCTTCCAACACCAAAGTCAAACTACAGTTGACTTTTACTAGTCAAAAACCATAATCGGGTACCCTGAAATGCACTGCTCTTGATTCTGGGGTAACAACCTGAAATTGGATTCTTAATTGACATCATATGATACCCTTGATCTTGTTTCATGATTGAATTAGCCTAAAACTTTGATTGATCACAAACCCTGAAGCTTCGATTTGACTGTACAAAACCCTGATTCATCTGTAATTGGACAACGACAAACTTGCACTAGGTTAGGGTTAGATAATTCATGAGTATGCTCCTAAAATGATAATGAGAATCTAAGGGGTCAAAATTTGGGGTGCAACAGTTGCCCCTATTTAAATATCTTCACTAGATGGAACTGAGAGATGACAATCCTCGTAGAATCGCAGTGAAAGGTATTTAAATATAGAAAACCGAAAATTTTGTCCCTTAGATCCGATGATATGCAAAAGGACAGGTCATGATATTCCATGAATTCTAAATGATGCCTTATGATGCTTGGATGCAAGACATATGCAGAGGACAGAAAAACAAAACAACGAGTGACTACTCATGGGACCTGGTTATGTGGATCCGACACTAGGGGGGAAAACCGAGATATAACAATCAATAGTTCAAACATGACTAGTAATAACTAAGAGGAAAATTTCACATGAGGATGCAAGAATTCCAATGAAGATGACAATCTCACTGGGGAAGAGCGAACACTCGACTAGGGAGAGAGATAGATTCCACCGGGGAAAAGAGCGACTTTCTACTGGGGAAGTGAAGAACTAGAGACATGAACCTCACTGGGGATGATCAGATGAGGAACTTCCTATAGTGAAGAGTTCAAACGGGATCTTCAGGAATGGACTAGAAACAAGGACCAAACATTCTGGGGATACTAGTGACGACTAGATCTCCGAGACTTGTCTGGGGAAAAAGGTTTCGCTGGGGATAATGATGTCGCCCAGTTTTAACAAATGGTTCAAAACAGTGCTAGTAACCACTAGACTTTCCGGAGGAAATAGTAACGACCAACCTGAGATAATGACAAAATGAGATTTCTCAAATCCAACCGGTAACACATAGGACTTCGACTGGGGAAATTGGTGACGACCAAATTTCAAGCAATGCTAGTAACTACTAGACTTAAAGGAGATTGGTAACGATCGAATCCGGGTACCAATGACGATTGGATTTCAAGTAATGCCAGTTACGACTGGACTTTAAAAGAAACACAGTGACGACCCAAATCAATCACATGTGGTTATGAGGATGCTAGCAAGATACTAGGCTTCAGCTGGGGAGGTTGGTAACGACCAATCCAAAAGATACCAATAACGACTGGATTTCAAGTGACTCCAATTACAACTGAACTTCATGGGGAAGGTTGGTAACGACCAACAGGATACCGATGACAATAGGATTTCGAACATCTGCCAGTTACGACTGGACTTAAACGGAAAATCAACTAGTAACGACCAGACTTCATAGGGGATTTGCTAGTGACGACTAGAAGGAAAAAGTTGGTAACGACCAAACCAAAAGATAATAACGAGCGAAGTTAAGGCAATGCCAGTTACGACTGGACTTCAAAGGAAAATATGGTGACGACCAAAAGAATATCAATAACGATTGGATTTCGAACACTTCCAGTTACGACTAGATTTTAAAGGAAAAGGGTGGTGACGACCGAATCAACAGATACCAACGAGTGGAATTAAGACAATGCCAGTTACGACTGGTCTTAACAAGAAATATGGTGACGACCAAAAGAATACCAATAACGATTGGCTTCTAAAACAATGCCAGTTACAATTGGACTTTAAACGGAAGTTCACTAGTAACGACTAGACATTCACGGGGGATCGACAGATAGCACACCGAACCCGAGAGACAAAATGAATAACACTGAAACCAGGATGAAGGATGTATGTAGTTTTGGGCAATAAACCCAATCCTACTGGGGAACAGAGCTTAAACAAGCAGGTCCGGAATGACAATGTAAATTCAAACAAATGCTCAGACATCTTCTACTGGGGACGAATATTCACATCATCATAAGAAGTTCTTGAGAGACAATCTTCAAGCTTCGATAACCACATGACCGAAGGAAAATCAGCAGTTCGACTTGCTTACACTTCACCAGGGAGTGCGATAGGATTGCGTATCAAGGTTTCTGCAATCCTGAGGTTTCGGGGAAGTATGATTTTCCTCTATTCTTTTCCATGAGTTGAAGTTTTTTACGTTTGTTAATCTTTCCAAAAAATAATTTGACCCCTATGCTTTCAAAATTATCGTTGATCAACGAACAATATTTTGCATAACAAAGAAACACAGGAAATGGTAAATTTGAAAAAGAAAGAAAGGCTCAAAACTGAGTTTATTCAAGAATGAAATCTTGCAAATGACAAAATTCCATAGAAGTTTTACAAGTGAAAAATGGCAACATGGACAAGGTTACATTGAATCCTATGACCAAACTATCCCTAAAGACTAAAAACTCCCAAAAATCCTTGCTTCTGACGAGAGCGGTTGGAGTGACTTCTTGTAGGATCTTCTGCGGTAGTGACAACTCATCTGATGCACTGAAACGCCTTTTTCCCTAACGTTTTCCTGGATCGCCCTTTTGGGGTTTCAATCCACCGGGACGTTCATTTTTGCCTAAGCCGCCCTTTCGGGTTTTCAACTTAGCGAGCTCTTATTTTTCTTTTTCTTCTTTCTTCTTCTTTTTTCTCAACCCTAACTTTTGCATAAGCCGTTCCTTTGAGTTTTCGACTTATCGGGTTCTTTTAGGCGTAATATTTTCGTACTGCATCAGAATTCACTGGATGAGTAAGCTGCTCTTCATCCATGGTGGTGAGAATTAACGAGCCTCCTGAGAAGACTGTTTTCACAACAAACGAGCCGTCATAATTAGGCATCCATTTTCCCCGTGCATCCTTGTGAACTGGTAAAATATTTTTGAGTACAAGCTCCCCTTCTCGGAATTCTCGGACGCGAACTTTCTTGTCAAAAGCCCTCTTGATCCTTTTCTGATATAACTGACCATGACACATCACAGACATGCGCTTCTCGTCAATAAGATTCAACTAATCAAACCTTTCTCTCACCCATTCTGCTTCTTCAAGCTTGGTTTCCATTATGACTCTCAAAGAAGGTATTTCGACCTCAATAGGAAGTACCGCATCCATTCCATATACCAAAGAAAAGGGGGTTGCTCCTGTTGAAGTGCGGATGGATGTTCTGCACCCATGCAGGGCAAATGGTAGCATCTCATGCCAATCTTTGTAAGTTTTCACCATTTTTTGCAAAATCTTTTTGATGTTTTTATTCACAGCTTCTACAGCTCCATTCATCTTGGGACGATAAGGAGAGGAATTGTGATGTTCAATTTTGAAGTCATCGCACAACTCTTTCATGATTTTGTTGTTCAAGTTGGTACCATTGTCCGTTATGATCATGCTTGGAATTCTATAATGACAAATAATCTCCTTCTTGATAAAATGGGCCACCACTTGTCGAGTAACATTAGTGTAGGATGCGGCTTCAACCCACTTTGTGAAATAATCAATAGCAACCAGAATAAATCGGTGCCCATTAGAAGCTTTTGGTTCAATTGCCCTAATCATATCAATGCCCCACATAGAGAAAGGCCACGGTGATGACAACACATTTAGCAATGTCGGAGGTACATGCATCTTGTCCGCATAAATCTGACACTTGTGACATTTCCTGGCATATTGAATACAATCAGTTTCCAAAGCCAACCAGTAATAACCAACCCTCAAAATCTTTTTAGACATAGCATATCCATTGGCATGAGTGCCAAATATTCCTTCGTGAACATCTTGCATTAACAACTTTGCTTCTCGTCTGTCGACACATCTAAGCAGGACCATATCATGATTCCTTTTGTAGAGCACATCATTACTGAGAAAGAACTTGGATGCTAATCGTCTCAGAGTTTTCTTGTCAAGTGACGTAGCATCTGCTGGATACTCTTGTTTTAACAGATAATTCTTTATGTCATGGAACCATGGCTTGTCATCAGTTTCTTCTTCGACCATCTGACAGTAGGCGGGCTCGGTCTTGCGTTTAATTAGAATGAGAGTGGCATCATTGACATCCCTAATTTTCCACATTGAGGCTAACATGGCTAGGGCATCGGCAATGTGATTCTCAGATCTCAGAACATGCTTGAAAGTGATTTCATCAAAATACTCGATCATCTTGATGATGTAGGCTCTGTAAGGGATCAAATTCTTATGTCTAGTCTCCCATTCCCCAATAACTTGATAGATAACCAAAGTTGAATCTCCACTTACTTCAAGAAGTTTGATTTTGAGGTCGATAGCCACTTCGAGGTTGAGAATGCATGCTTCATATTCGACGATATTGTTTGTGCAGTCAAAATCTAACCTGGATGTGAATGGAGTGTAACCACCTTCTGGATTCATTAAAACGGCGCCTACACCATGCCCACTGTAGTTGGAGGAACCATCAAACATCATTTTCCACCAAAGACCTTTCTGCGGATCCTCATCAGGACCTGGCTCTTCACAATCTTTTACCAACATGATGTCCTCATCTGGGAAATCAAATTTGAGAGACTCATAATCTTCCACTGGTTGATCTGCAAGATATTCTGACAAAACACTACCCTTGATGGACTTCTGGGTTACGTACTGGATGTCGTATTCTGATAATAACATATGCCAATGGGAGAGCCTTCTAGTCTGAGCAGGCTTCTCAAAAATATACTTTATCGGATCCATTTTTGAAATCAACAAGGTGGTATGACAAATCGTGTACTGCCTCAAACGCCTGGCAGCCCATGCTAAAGCACAACAAGTTTTCTCCAGAAATGAATATCGGCTTTCACAATCAGTGAACTTCTTACTTAAATAATAAATAGCATGTTCTTTTCGTCCGGACTCATCCTGCTGACCTAACACACAACCCATGGAATTCTCGAGCACTGTCAAATACATGAAGAGAGGTATTCCTGGAACAGGAGGTATTAAGATCAGAGATTCTTATAGGCAACCCTTGATCTTATCAAACGCTTGCTGACAATCTGAATTCCAAACAACCGTCTGGTCCTTGCGCAATAATTTGAAGATGGGCTCGCAAGTAGGAGTCATGTTGGAAATAAATCTGGATATGTAGTTCAGTCTTCCAAGAAAACCTCAGACTTGCTTCTCAGTTTGTGGAGCTAGCATATCTTGAATGGCTCGGACTTTATCTGGATCTACCTCAATCCCTCGGTGACTGACAATGAAACCGAGTAACTTCCCAGATCTTACCCCAAAGGTACACTTGGCTGGATTCAGTCTCAACTGATATTTTCTGAGTCTCTTAAACAATTTCAAAAGATGTTCCAAATGGTCCTCCTCGCTCTGAGATTTGGCTATCATGTCATCAACATATACCTCTATCTCCTTATGCATCATATCATGAAATAAAGTCACCATGGCCCTTTGATAAGTAGCACCTGCGTTCTTCAGACCGAAAGGCATAACTTTGTAACAGTAAGTCCCCCACGGAGTAATGAAAGTAGTTTTTTCCATGTCATCGGGATCCATCTTAATCTGATTGTAACCGGAGAAACCATCCATAAATGAGAAAACTGCAAAACGAGCCGTGTTATCCACCAACGTATCAATATGCGGCAAAGGGAAATCATCTTTCAGACTGGCCTTATTTAGATCCCTATAATCCACATACATTCTGACTTTCCCATCCTTTTTCGGTACAGGTACAATATTGGCCACCCATTCGGGGTATTTGGACACTGCTAAGAAACCGGTATCAATTTGTTTCTTCACCTCATCTTGAATCTTGAGAGCCATGTCAGGTCTTGTTCTTTGGAGCTTTTGTTTAACCGGTGGGCATTCTGGTCGAAGCGGTAATTTGTGAACCACTATGTCAGTGTCTAAACCCGACATATCTTGGTATGACCAAGCAAATACATCCACATATTCTTTCAAAAGCTCTTCTAGTTGCTATTTGACTTCTGTCCCTAGGGCTGCCCCAATCTTGACTTCTTTCTTGTCTTCTTTGGTGCCAAGATTAATGACTTCTACCTGTTCTTTGTAGGGTTGAAGCTCTGTGTACTCATGGTGTGCAAATTTTACCAGTTCATCAGGGATTTCGAAATCTTCATCCTCTTTTTCAGCTTGGTATATTGATGAATCAAAGTCAGGACGGAATGCAAAGTCATAGGATTCAATGGGTTTTAGGACATCACTGCATGTTGGAATGGCTTAATTTATTAAAACACACAAAGACAAATGCAGCACACAAAAGAGAAAATTGTTTTGGGTTTTTTAAGATTACCATTTTTCTTTTAAAATGAAAGCAAAAGCAGTAAAGGAAATAACACAAGGAAATTAACAAAATAGTTTGTTTTTCATTGATTTTCTTGAAAGCATGGGGCCCTTACAAAACATTCCTATAGCCTTGGGCATGGCTAAGGGGATTCAAAACAAAAATAAGAAAAGAAAGACAAACAAATTACTTTGACTCAGGAAAGACCATAGGAATCTCAATAGCTTCCCAGTAGCTCAAGGCAGAGTTGCAATGATACACTAACTATTCAAGGTCTCCATATTCAAAATCTTCCTCCATAACACTGACTTGGAATCCTGCACTGATGAATACTTCTTGTATAGTCTTTGGGCGTCCTTTGTCATGTGTCGGTGCTTCATCATGAGTTGGTTTGTAACCCAACCCTTGGCGATCCATCTTTGGCTTCACTTCAATAACCTATCCCCAACCTGCAGGAGTACCTTCTTCTAGTGTAGACTTGATGCTCTGAGCGGATGCAAAAGACGGACCACTCTTAGCCATTGTTTCCTCTAACATCACTGCGTTAGCTATCTCGAGTTCCTGAAAGGAAGTTTCTAACGCGCCTTCATCTACATCAATATACTTAAATGATGACAGATTGCTCACCATTAGGTCCTCTTCACCGTGTACAATCACTAACTTATCGTTCACAACAAATTTCATTCTCTGATGCAATGTGGAAGTCACTGCCCCAGCCGCGTGAATCCACGGTCATCCCAACAAACAACTATAAGTCGGGTTAATTTCCATGACTTGGAATGTAATATCAAACACATGAGGTCCTATCATGATTGGCAATTCTACCTCTCCCACAACCGTTCTTCTTGAACCGTCAAAAGCTTTTACAATCAATGACGTCGGTTTCATTTCTGCCCCTGCATATGCTAACCTTGTGAGCAATCTCGCGGGCAGTACATTCAATGAGGATCCAGTGTCGACTAAAACTCGTGCCATTGTGTCTTCCTGTCACCTGACAGATATGTGCAACGCACGGTTGTAATTACGTCCTTCTTTTGGCAACTCTGCATCGCTAAAACTCAGGGTGTTACATGCAGTAATGTTGGCTATCACGGAGTCAAATTGGCCGAGAGTTATATCTTTTGTCACATGTGCCTGCTTCAATACTTTTTGCAGAGCTTCTCTGTGGGCTGGAGAGTTCATCAAGAGAGACAAGATCGATATCTTCGATGGGGTTTGGTGAAGCTGATCAATAACTCTGTAATCACTTTTCCGAATAATCCTTAAGAATTCTTCATCGTCCCCCTCAGTACTTGGTACTTCTTTTTTTTTTCGTAGCAGGGGTAACCTCTTTTGGAGCATCTACTATTATCTTTGGCTGATAGATTCGACCACTACGGGTCATTTTGCTTGTACCTGCAATATTTGTCACGTCCACTTGGTCGTCTCTCACTGTCTCTTTCTGACTAACCCTCCCAGATCCTCGGTCTATCATAGTCATGTCATATTTCCATGGAACGGCCTTCGTGCTTTCAAAAGGAAATGGTCTTGGTTTCTAAATAATAACCGGTTGAGGTTGATCAATAGCCGACTTGTTGAAAACAGGCTTCACACTTTTGTTGGTCATTTTGAACACCGAAACTTTCTCACCTTTCTTTGGTAAATTAAAAACAGGCTCAATTACCGAAACTTCTTCTTTCCTCACCTTACTACACACTTGTAATACTCCATCGTCAATCAATCTTTGTATATCTCCTCGTACCACATCACACCCTCTAGAATCAATAGAACATTCTTCACAATTATTATGGGTACCTTCTATCAATCCTACTTTCAACAGCTTCTCGTGAAGTAATTTCACCGGAGTCTTGATCTCTGACACACCTCGGACTATCCTTTCATCTGAAACTTCTTCTACAGCATTAACCCCTCCATGGTTCGGCAATGGATTACTTTTAACGTTTAGGGGTACATCGTCAAAAGATAAGATATTCTTTTCTATCAACTCCCTGACAAGATGTTTTAAAGCAAGACAACCTTCTAAATCATGACCAGCAGCGCCTTCGTGAAAGGCACAATGAGCGTTTGGATTATAGTAAGGAGATGTAGTGTCTGGATTTAACGGTCGCGTTATTACCAATCCCTGTTGCACTAAGGAGGGGTACAACTCTGTGTAAGTCATCGGTATCAGAGGAAGTGGAGGTTTTGTTGTTCGTCTCTGATTCTGGTAGTTCTGTCTGGGTACCTGAGCTCTAGGATGATGATGCTGCTGATAGGGTGAGGCGTTGGGCGCTCGTTGATACCCTTGTTGAATTGGCTGATATATAGGTGCTGGCTGCACTGCCTGATAACCGAGAACAAGATGACTGAAAGCCGGAGTTACAACTGCCACATACGGTTGTTGGGCATACTGCAACGGATACATTGGTCGTTGTTGCTGGGATTGCTGAACATAACTTGCTTGAGGCTACTGAACAAAGCCTTGCTGAGGTTGTTGAACATAACTCTGCTGATACTGTTGGTAAGGCGGTCTCCAGGTGCGACTCTTTCTTCCCACGGTTACTGCATTTGTTTCTCCTTCCTTCTTTTTATGAAAATTACTGCTGAATTTCTTGACATTATTGTTACCAGAACTGCTGGAACCACTAGCCACCTTTCCATTCTTCATTCCTAACTCCACTCTCACCCCAACTACTACTATATCAGAAAAACTTGCGGTTACACTATTGATCATCTTCTCATAAAAATCTGGTCTCACTGTATCGACGAACCAATCTATCAACTCTTTTTCACTCAAAGGAGGTTCTACCTGAGAGGCGGTTTCCCTCCACCGTTGTGCATATTCTTTGAAAGATTCCAAACTCTTCTACGACATACTCAGTAACTGTCTCCTATCAGGGGCTAAATCCATGTTGTACTTGTAATGTTTTACAAAAGCATCAGCCAAGTCTTGGAAACTGTGAATACGAGACTGATCCAGACCTAAATACCATTTAGCAAGAGCTCCTTTCAAACTATCCTGGAAACAGTGAATCATCAGCTTGTCATCTTCTACATGAGCAGCAATTCTTTGGTAGTACATAATCAGATGTGTTCGAGGACAAGTAGCACCAGAATACTGATCAAAATTGGGAACTTTGAATTTCGGCGGAATCACCAATCCAGACACTAAGCACATATCTCTGGCATCAGTACCAAAGATGTCATTCCCTTCCATTGCTCTGACTTTTCTGCCTATGGTCTCTACACTTTATTTCAACTTATCATGTCATCCACTCTCGTCTTCATACCCATCAAGACCTTCGTACACTTGTGGAGGATTATGAAAAACAGGGCGCGCTTGAATCTGAACAGAAGGATGAGTGTAAGTAGGAATAGCTTGAGGAACTTCTGGCCCTAGAGGAACTGCTTGTTGGTTGACCGCTGGTGGAGGTACAAAGCCGGGTGGTAACCCATATGGTGGAACATTTGCAATAGTGACTGCCGTTGTGATCGGCTCTACAGCTATGCCAGTGATTTCAGAAACAACAGTGGCTTGAGTGTCCAACTTTGCACGAATGACTTGTAGGGCTTCCATGATCTGCCCCATGCCTCCTCGTAGCTCTCCGAGTTCATTATCAATCCTGTCCACATCTAAATTCTGTCCTTCCATTCTTAGGCGAGCTTGGGGTCGGGTATTGTATCGGTGTTGAGGATTCAATGTGATTCTTTCTGGAGACAAGACAGCGAGATGAGACACAACACAAGAATATGCACATGCAATGCTTATGAATGCAAAATGCAACAATGCAAAATTAATCATTCAAGGAATCCAAAGAAATATTTGCAAAAATTATAACAATGGGGAAATAAGCAAATTCAAAGTCTTCATAGATTCATAATTGAGAGTTTTACAACAACGATTCTGAAACTGAAATACAAGTCTTTAATACAGATACATGATGAAATAAAATGGAAAACAAAAGGATTTTAGATCTTCTAGTTGGATGGCCCTTCATCTTCTGGCTGATTCTTCTTTTGATGGATCAACTCTTGAAGCTCTTCTTTCTCTTGCATAACCTTGAAATACTTATCTCTCCAAGCCTTTCCTTCTTTTTCAGCTTTTGCCAAAGCAACTTTCAATTCCTCTACGAGAGTAGGTTTAGGTGAGTCAGGCTCAAAGCGAGTATAGAACATCTTCAACGCTGCTTCTTTTACCCATGATAAGTAATATTCTGAAACAGTAGTGTCGTGGTAACCTAGGGCAGTTACTCCTCTTGTGTGGACATGACGCCAAGCATACACAATTCGAGCCCTGTAAGCGGGATTCTTCCCCTCTTCAATGTAGAAGCTTCTCAAAAGATCTGGGTCTGGCTCATTCTCCATTGGGTGCCCCAACTGGCGATGAGCTAAAATAGGATTATAGCTGATGCAACCATTAACGCTGATAAGCGATACATTCGGGAAATCTCCACAGCTTTGGATCATGGCAATCCCTCCATACATAGGGTCATACCACTTAATATCTGAATGTTTGAGTAACAATAGTTTTTCAACCCATGAGAGCCCATTTTGCTTATCCCAGAGTGCTGGAATTCTTGGCAAGTGCGAAATAAACCACTTATGCAAGAGAATGGTGCAACACTCAATCTGACCAACTCCATAACGGTTCCTACGGTGGATGGAAAAGTACATATCAGCCAACAAGGTAGGTACAAGATTCTTGATTAAGAAAAGGTTGATTGCATTTGCGTCCACAAAATCATTAGGAGTCGGGAACAGGAATAGTCCGTAAATTAGTAAAACCAGGATGGCCTCAAATGCTTCAATATTCTTCAACACGACATAACTTTGAGCTTTTTCATACAGGAACATAGCTGGAAATCCATACAACCCTCCCTTAGCAATCATATGAGATCGTACCTCGTCCACCTCCAAATACGCGGCCTCTGCAACTGCTCTTTCATTAGGAGTCCCTTCTCTTCTAGAAAATGGTCTAGGAGTGACGCCTACTCCCATCAGGGCAGAATATTCTTCCAAGGTTGGCAGCAACTGATAATCTGGAAATGTGAAACAGTGATAGGTTGAATCATAGAACTGCGCGAGTGCGGACAACATCTCTTCGTATACTTGAACTTCATGCAAAGACAACATATTCCTATACTTCTCTCTGAATGCCTCGGGGTCTTCTACTAAACTTCCCAGTTTCTTCAAGTTTTCCAATTTTGGTTTTTGGAACACAATCTCTGCTTTCTTTCCAGAATCCATCTTATAATATCTGCAAAACAATCATTAGTTCCTTGAATGATTAATTAATGAGAATGCAAATGCAAAGGTTTTATGGAACTCAGATTTTGTAAACATCGAAACATCATTTCATTTTATTGATTTCAAGTTTGAATTACAAAATGGTACATCTTACAAAAGTCCTAAACATAGAGCTAAAGATATTCTAACGAAAGTCCTGTCTTTCTTTGATCTTCTTGAGTTCTTCTTCTATCTACGTCTTCTCAAGAATAAGCTTGTCCATCATTAACTTCCATGGAGTTGACTGATAGTTGAAATAAAATAAATCTTCCTGTGCCTTCCTCTTCTTACAAGGAATCATTTCTTCATCCTTCAACTGAAGTTGTCTACGGAGTTCATCGTTCTCTTCTACGACCACTTGGTACTTGTATTTCCACGCTACTTCAGTTTGTTGTGATTTCCTCAAAGCAATCTTCAACTTCTCCTCTTCAGACATAAAGATCATTGGGGGTTCCTCCTTCAACACTATGGGTGCCTGCTGAGGATAAGGCATCTTCAGCTGAATGGCTCTCTTTCATACCCATTGGAGATAAGGCTCGAGAGAGATACAATTAGGTTTCCCTAAGTCTTCCTTTCCTTTCTTATGCACATGACCCCAAGCTTTTAGGATCTCTTTTCTTAATTCTGATTCCCCCTTAAAGAAAATATTCTCCACATGAGCACTATTGGGTTTGTCTTTCAAAGGATATCCAATTTGTCGGCGAGCGAGAATAGGGTTGTAATTGATTCCTCCATTTGTACCAAGAAGAGGTACGTTACCAAAACTTCCACAACTGTCAATGATTTTTATCCCATCGTAATTACGGTTGTACCAATCAATATCAGAATGAGTAAGAGCCATAACCTTCTGAGACCACCAACTGTCGCTTGCGCGAAAATAAGGTGCCGGCATGACAGAAGAGTCGCCACCTTTCGTTATTTATCCCTCAGAGCGGGAAAGGAAACGATCGGAAAAACCTGACGAAAAAAGGGTAAGACAAGGTCATCGCAACCATTGTCTGGGTTCGGGAGTCGGTTACGCAAGGGGAAGGTATTAGCACCCCTCGCGTCCGTCGTACTCGACGGGATCCTCGCTTGTTTGTTTACTTGGACGGGTTGGTTTTATTCTATCTACCTATCAAGGCTGGCTGAAAAAAGAAAAGAAAAATGACTCGGCAAAGCGTCGCGCTTTATGCCTACGTATTCTCATCAGAGAATGAGAAATCAGAGTCAACGTAGTTCGGCTAACTACGGGGGAAGATGGGGAAGGTTGCTCGCTAGGATGTCGCATCCTATGCCTACGTACTTTCATCTGGTATGAAAGATCAGAGCAAACGTAGTTCGGGAAACTACGGGAAAAAATGGCTCAACTAGGAGGGAGACTATCAAGTCCTATTGTTATCATGCCATGGATTCATCCTATGGTTGAGGTTTGAACAGGGAACTCCTAGAAGTTGTCATGCATAGGTTTCAACCTAAAAGTCTATCATCAAATCCTTATCAAAGGAAATGAGAGTCCTAAGGGATCATATCAATGATACACCAAAACAGACAAAAGCATCAGCTTTAACAGTAAAATGCATGCAATGCAAGTGAGGGAGGAAATGTGTGTGGGGCTTCAGCCTCCACAAGCTCGTCTCGACCTCAAGCCAGTCATGAAATAACAGTAATCATACTGAATATAAACAACATGCTATCAAGCAATATACAGATAAAGAAGGGAAATGCCATCAGGCAAACAAACCATACTTGAGAAAGAATCATCTACTCTCTAATCCTAACCCTAACTCAGAATCTGAATCAAATCTAAGCAAAGCCCTAAAGCAAAACCCTAAACAGGAGAAATCAATCCCAGTCTTCAAGCTTCAGAACAAGCTTACCAAAGAAAGGGAGCTAAGCAAGCAGACTCATAGTGTCTTCCTCAGGAAAGCACTAGGAGGTGTATACTCAGGAGTCATACCCTATGTGGCTCAACCACTGTGATCAGTTTATATTCCTCCTCAGGAGAAATTAAACTCACAAACAGGCTCCAACATCACTGGATATTTAGGAAATCCTATCTGAACTAGTGGAACTAAGTGACTAGACTCATAGGACCTTCCTCAGGAAAGTACTAGGAGGCTTCCACTTAGGAGTTGTATCCTATATGGCTCAACAACTGTGATCAGTTTACATTCCTCCTCAGGAGAAATTAAACTCACAAGTTGGCTCCAACATCATTGGATACTTGAGAAATCCTAGATAAACTAATGGAACTAAGTGAATAGACCCATAGGACCTTCCTCAGGAAAGTACTAGGAGGCTTCCACTTAGAAGTTGTATCCCATGTGGCTCAACAACATGTGATCAGTTTACATTCCTCCTCAGGAGAAATTAAACTCACAAGTTGGCTCCAACATCATTGGATACTTGAGAAAGAGGTGAGAAGAAAGGATGAAAGTCATTCATAGTGCCTTCCTCAGGAAAGTACCATGAACTTCCTTCAAACTTCAGGATCCCAAACCTCACCAACAGGGAACAAGACAAGCTCTGGGCCTCTGGGTCTTGATCTTCAATCTTCTCTTCATCATGCTCTCCAACAAGATCTTCAAGACAACACAAGCCCCTCAACAAATTCCCCACAATGAACCCCAAAGATGAACAGATAACCACAGGGGGGACAAAAACAATAGGCAACTTCAGAAAATACCTAAAAATACTAAACTAATGGGGAAAAATCTAACAATTATTCACAAGGGTCCTCAACACCTACTCATAACATCTACATAGGCCTCTACCTAAAAATCAAGACAAAACTTATCAAAGAAAGGGAATTCTTCACCTATGCACAATCTAAACCCTAATTAGGATACCCTACATCAACCCTAATTAAACTAATCAAAAATTAATTCTAAAATTCTATAAAAAATCCTATGGAGAACTATGATTCATCATATAATTGCACAAAAAAGAATGGATTAAAAACCCTAAGGGAAGGTCTAAAAATAATTCCTACAAAATCATGATACAACTAAAATAAGGCAAATACACTATGCTAAAGAAAATATCACAAAAAAAAATCCACATTAAAAATAAAATTCCTTTCTTATTTTTATATTTTTCTACACTAAATCATCTAATCATAGAAAAAAGAATAATTAAAAAAGAGTTATTTTCCATTTATTTATGAATTAATCAAAACAGAAAAAATAAAAGAAGAAAATAAAAGAAATTAAATTAATTAAAGGGAGGGGGGGTATGAACAGCAATAGGCGCTAGTTAAAATAATTGGGCCAGCAAAAGGGGGGGGGGGGGTGCGGATAGCGCTACAGGCCCAGAACGCTGGCTTAATGAAACGCCGCGTTTCAATATTTTGAATCTTTCCCTCCAACTCTCAGATTGAACCACGGCCGCTGGATCAGATGAATTTGTCAAACTTTGAAGCGAATCCAAGGGCTCTCCTTCATCGTCCCAAATGAAACCTAGGGTTTTCAGAACCCTCTCCTCCATGCCCTAATCTTCGAGCTCCTCTATCTCTCTACTCAGGCCACGAAACAACATGATTCCAAAACGAAAGTTGCTCTACTAAATGAGAGGAATAAAATGGTACGAGTAGTTTTTCTTAATCCCTCTTGAATAATCCAAACAGAAGACTTCAATGTCTTGGTACAACCACGTTCAGCTGATATCAATCTTCATTAACCCTAACTCTAATGATCTACAGATGTTCTATATGCTATGCTCATCAATCTGACCTAACTCATATTAACTAAAACGCCCTAAACAACTAATTCTTGAAGATTCAAGAATCACTCACCTGCCATGGAACCTCATGGATCGTGCCCTAATTCATGGGAAAGAGTCATCTACCCTAGTGCATCATTTCTATGTCTATGAAACTAACTAAACTGCAATAATTTAGGAGATAGAAGGTGAAGAAGAAACCTGTCAAGAAGATGAGATGAGGTGATGTTGAGCACGATTCAGAGCTTGTAGCCTCTCAACAATGCCCTTCTAATGGTGGAAGATCTTCTGTATGCACTTGTATGGGAGGAGGATGCTTGTAGTGGAAGAAAACTCAAGTTGCTTCAACTTGAAGAAACCTCTTCAATGGCAATGTATCTCTCTCTTTCTCCTCTGACTTGACTCTCTATCACCAACCTTGAACTCTCTTCATGGCATTCTTTATATAATGATCATTGGATGTGTCTAGATTCATCTAGAATGATCTAGAAAAGTCATGAACTTCTCCTTAAATGAGAAGTTGAAAATATCATTTCCCTTGCCTTATCCCTTGTAATCTCATGCCAAATTGTCTTAATATGAGATATTGAATGTTAATGAATGAAAGCAGCCCTTACATTTCACTTATGTAGGGTTTTGCAAAGTTGCCTTCTTATGCAAGTAATAAATTTCCAAAGGAAGTCCATTTTTGGAGCCTCAAATGAAAAATCTATTTAAACCAAAGTTCTCAAAATGGTTTTTCCAATCAAAATGATATATTGGATGACCTATTTTGGATTTGTGGATCTTCCAAATCACTTTTCAATTTCAACTTTTCAAGTTTATAAGCCTTTTTAGTTCATTTTTGACCAATCATGTAATCTCATGCTATGAGCTTTTCCAACAATTTTTGACCTTCTTTCTAGACTTAAAATCACATTTTGAGCAACTTTCATGTTTTGAGTTTTTCCATTTGAGGCTTGGAAATAGGAGTTTTAGGCATTGGATAAAATGACCTATAACTGACAAATGACCAAAATACCCCTGTCTTGTTCAAACCATAAGTTGAGTTCCACAAATCCAATAAAGGACTTCTACCACTCAAATTAAAGCTAAGAAGATCCTCTTCAACATTCATGTTGACCAAGAAATCATAGGAATCATCCTACTAGGGCAAAAGTTGTCTGCAAGTTGGGTGACTTTCAAGGACCCAGATTCACACACCTCTGCTGACCTGTAATTTGTCAAAACCATAACTTGGGCTCTGTAACTCCTATCAAGGACTTCCACCACTCAAATTAAAGCTAAGAACAAGCTCTACAACATTCATGTTGTGGGGAAGATGAGACATCAATCACATCAAGAGCTAAAACTGCCTGGAAGATAGGGGTCAAATTAGGGTTTTTCCACTGACAATCCTCAGAAACCCTAACTCAAAACTTCTCAAACTCCTCAATCATGATGAGTTGGTCTAGGAATCATCTTCATAACATCTCTATGCATCATTCCATGACTTCATGGCCCTTGGATTAGGTCTCAACCTTCTCCAAATTTTCAGTTATCCTAGGGTTGACCCAGTCAAAACCCTAATTCTACCATTCATGGTTGAATCTCCTGAACTCTTGCACAATGACTTCTCTGGGGTTCATGAAGGCTATCAAGACATCTCATAGGCTTTCTCAAAACATCAAGTTTCTTCTCAAAGTCTCAGCATCATCTGAGGGGCACCCATAACTCTCAAGCTATGAAGCACACAACCCTGGCTTCAACCAATTCCTCTGAGGATCTCTTGAACTGTCTGATGAAGGTATCAACCTGCAAACACTCAATGAATAAATAATTGTTGGTCAAATTTTGGGGTGCAACAGCTGCCCCTATTCAAACGGCTTGAACCTGACTGGGTGAGAAGCGAACGGCTCTCAACCAATCAAGGTGCGAGACGATTGAATACCGGTAAACCCGAAAATTTGCCAACTGCACAAGCACACGATACTATGCGGGGAACAAATCTTTGAATACTGCAACACTAACTGCTCAACAACTAGCTAGAGAAATACTGATCTGACATCGCCGTCAGTTATCCACGTTAACCTCTTCTGACATTGCCTTCAGACAACCACGACACCCAGCATCACCGCTGGAAGACTAAACCTGATATCGCCGTCGAACAATCAAAATACCCCGCATCGCCGCTGGAGAACTACAACACTGGACAACTCTGCCCTGGGGTTCACCCCTGGTTACTGGAACAAAAGGTACACTTGCATATTTGGAGCTACTCTGCTGGGGATGAGAGACTCAACCAAGCACACTCTGATCTGGGGTTCACCCTCAGAACCATAACGAACATCCAAATACTACTGCATACTGAGCCCACCGTAGAACTTCAACATCAAAGATATATGAAACCCTGGCCCCTGGCCACTTCCAACTTCAGCCAGAAAAGATCTTCAAATATTTCTGAAGATAATCATCCTTGGCCCTCAAGGATATAAACCTTGCCTGTCGGCAACTCTGCAGGAGGTATCTTCGACTTCAGTCTAAAGAAATGGTCCTTGGCCTTCAAGGATACATGGATCTGCCTTCAGGCAACTCCGCCTCTGCTATAGAGCATCCGTGACTTCAGTCAGGGATATACTTCGGCCTTCAGTCCGAAAAATGAACCCTAGGTCCTTCATGACCTTGGGGGATAACCTCGCCCTTAGGCACCTTCGCTTCAGCTTGGGAAATCTGTGACTTCAGTCAAAGAAATGGTATCCTGAGCCATTCATGACTCTACGGGGATCCAAACACTTTGCCTTCAGGCAAACTCCGCTTCAGCTGGAGAAACATCTTTGACTTCAGTCGGAAGAAACACTATTCACTTGATCGCAATCAATCATCTCCTCAGGACAACTGACTTGGTCTTCAGACTTGTTGCGGTGGAAATAGGATCACAAACTATTAATGAGTTTGAATCGCAATTCAATTCACAACCGCTCTTTGATTTATCCGAAGGAAAAGGTCAAAAGAGGGAAAACCTATTTTGCATCGTAAACACAATGCGGGGAAAGATCTAGGGTTCGGGGGTTGGTTAAATTTAGGGAAGGTATTAGCACCCTAAACTTCTGTAGTACTCTACAGGAACCTTTTGTTCAAATGTTTACTATTTGCTTTATTTATTTGCTTAAGGTATATGTACAAAGGATTAAAAGTGAGAAAATAAACCTAAGGGGTTAATTCTAAGTTTACTCGGCAAGACATCGCATCTTGTGCCTACGTATCCTTACGGGAATGGAATCAGAGTAATCGTAGTTCCCCTCAAAAGGGAGGTTAGAAACTTCTTGACTGTGGTCAAGGTCTCAAGGGGAATAAACGTATCTTAGGGACACGCTTACGCGGAGTGTAGAAACTCCAATATCTACGTTGTAAATTGTTAAGTGAATTAGGGTTAGGTTAGGGATTCCGCGGCGGGAAACCCTAAAATGAGTGCGGCGACTCTTTGACCTAACACTAGGATAAAAGCAATTTTGCCCACGGCGGGACACCTAGGCTAAACAGGGTTTGATCCATTAAAGGGGTAAGGCTATTGACTCGGCGGCCAAAAGGCTGGACCTAATCCTTCGGAAGGATAAAACTGTAAAAAAAATGTGAAAATATGACAAATCATTATATGGAGGAATAATTAAGGTACAAAAATAAGAAAAGTAATAAAGGCAGAGGGTATAAAGAAACAAAGAAACATTTCTGAAAACATGAAGAATATGAAAATATGTAATGACACTTAGAATGAAGTGAGGGAGGAAAATAGTGTGGGGCTGTGGCCACCACAAGCACATCTCAACCTCAAGCATGCAAATGAAATGCAGGAATAAAGAAAATAAAAGGTACACAAAATGACACGGCAAACATAAGGAGTTCCTTACGAAAAGGTTTTAATTTTTTAATATTTTAATTATGTAAAAAAATGTTTTAATTTTTTTAATATTTTAATTATATATATAAAAAGGTTTTAATTTTAAAATGGAATTACTTAGTTAAAAAAAATTTAAGTTTAAAAAAAATGTTAAGTTTAAATTATATATAAAAAAAATGTTTTTGGGAACAAAAAGGTTTTTTTGGAAAAAAATGTTTACGGGAACAAAAAAAAGGCTTTTTTTGGAAAAAAATGTTTACGGGAACAAAAAAAGGTTTTTTTTTGGGAAAAAAATGTTTACGGGAACAAAAAAGGTTTTTTTTTGGGAAAAAAATGTTTTGATAAAAAAAAAAATAACAATAGAATTGCAAATGCAAACAGACAATTAATGGACATGCAAACAATCCTATACGACACAATCATGGTTCATACATATCAAAATCTACGGATCTAAACAACAATGAAGGTTAACATGGCAAGGATGCAAATAAATATGAAAAATGCAAAGGATTTAGTAATTTAACGGACCTAAACACATTAACATGGCAAAATATGCACATAAACATGAAAAGGCAAAAGGTTTAGTAATTTAACCTACGAAGCGGAGGTTTGCTTCGGTAAATGTGAAAAAGGTTTGAATAAGGGAACACTGGAGAGCTCCAATCCTTCTAACGAGTTGTGGGAACGACCGCCTTTCTTCTCTGGGGATCTCCTTTGTTTCTCCCTCTCTCCCCTCTTTTCTGAAGAAAACCTTCTGACCCCTCTTAGGTTTTTTTTCATTCTCTCCTCCTTTCCAACAAGGCAACACATGTATATATAGGGAACAAATTAGGGTTAACACCAAATTGTCAATAATGTCCCTAAAGCCCATTTTAAAGCCCAAACTAAATAATTAGTTAAGAAAAAATAAAATTTAAATAATTTAAAATAATTAAAATAAACTTAAAATAAAAACTAATAATCCTATTGATTCCTAAAATAAAAAATATTATAAAAGGAACAAAATTTTTCAATATTTTTTTATTTTATGATTTTTTGGATATTTTTATGAATAATTTAGAAAAAAGTGAAAAAAATAATATTTTAAAAAATGATTTAATTAAAATACGAAAATAATAATTAAATAATAATAAAAAACTATTTTTGTTATTTTTTTAATGAAAGATAGAAAAATTTAGAGTAAAAATAATAAAGAACAAAAAAAGTGACAAAGGTGAGATTTAATTTTTAAAATAGTTAGAAAAAAAAAAAAAGATTTAATTTTAAAAAAGAATTTAGAGGAAAAAAAGATTTAATTTTAAAAAGAAGTTAGAGAAAAAAAGATTTAATTTTAAAAAAGTTAGAAAAAAAAAATTTAGTTTTAAAAAGGTTAGAAAAAAATATTTAATTTTAAAAAAGTTAGAAAAAAAGATTTAATTTTAAAAAGTTAGAAAAAAAGATTTAAAGTTAGAAAACAAGATTTAGCTTTAAAAATAGTTAGAAAAAAAGATTTAATTTTAAAAAAGATAGAAAAAGATTTAACTTTAAAGAGGAGTTAGAAAAAGATTTAATTTTAAAAAAGAAGTTAGATTTTTATTTTTTTAAAAAAAATATTAGAATTTGATTAAAAAATGTGTTAGAAATTAATTTAAAAAAAGGTTATAAAAAATTTACTCTTGAAGAAAAGAAAAAAAAAAAGTTAAATTTTAATCTAAATCCTAAAAGTTAGTAAGAAGAGCTTTAAATAAACAAACTAAATAGAAAAAAAAAAAAGTTAATAAAAAATATTAGTGAAGTTATAAAAAAAATTTAATTAAATTATTATTAGTTAAAAAAACAAGATCTAAAAAAAAGGTTAATTTATTAGGTTAATAAGAATTTAAAATAAAAATAAAAAAGAAAGGGTAAAATTTGGGGTATTACAGTTGCCCCTATTTAAATAGCTACACCAGATGATTTGAGTGACGGAGACTCAAGGAATCATGGTGGAGGGATTTAAATATAGATAACCGAAAATTTTGCCCTTATATGCGGCGATATGCAATGCTATGGACAAAGCGAGAACAGACTAATGCAGACGATGCCATGAATATGATATGATGCGTATGCTGGAGTGATGAATGCGACAATGCTGACGAATACGACGACACAGGGACAGACGCTACGAGAAGAACACACTGGGGAAAACGACGTGCTGGGACACAGTACAACACCGGGGAATTCTAAAATGATGGTCAACTGGTGCGAATACGACCAAATTGTCATTTTTAGGACTGGAACGAGATTCTCGAATGGAGATGGTACCTATGAGACGACCTCCACTGGGGAATCTAAAAGTAAAACTGGATCATGTACGACTGCAAAATCGATTACAGAATGCTGGAGCATTGAGCAAAGAATAACATCCAAGCTTCTGTAAACTATCTCTCGTGACAGGATCAAACGGACTTTTCGGAACTCCGTAGTAAATATACAGGGTAAAGACCGGCTGTATGCCAAAATAAATGGACTTTTAGGAATAAGGTTCTTAAATGGAGAGGGCACTTTATGAGATGACCTCCATTTGAGAATGTTTAATAATAACAGGATCTACACGGTTGCAAGATCGATTACAGAACGCTGGAGCATTGAGCAAAGAATAACATCCAAGCTCCTATAAACTATCCTTCGTGACAGGATCAAACGGACTTTTCGGAACTCCGTATCAAAAATAAATGGACTTTAATGGGAAGTGCCCTGATAAGCTTCTCGAGGGAGAACTGTCACTTATCGTTGGAAGGGACCTATGTGCCAAAATGGATAAGCACTCAAATAAAGAGGCTGCTGCTTATCTGATAAATAAATCTTCTCGTATTTAAGGTCGACGCCTGGAATACGATTCTGATTCTTCTCTTACTGAAGGATAAATAAACTTCTTCATGCTTCAAGATCGTGCTCTCCTGAACATGAAAAGGGTAAACTGAACTTCCTCATACTTCAGAATCGTGCTCTCCTGAATATGATTCGGCTAAGGGGTAAATGAAAATCTTCATACTTCAGAATCGTGCTCTCCTGAATATGAAAAGGGCTAACTGAACTTCCTTATACTTCAGAATCGTGCTCTCCTGAATATGATTCGGCTCTTTCGGATAAATGAAATTCAGAATCGTGCTCTCCTGAATATGAAAAGGGCTGACTGAACTTCCTCATACTTCAGAATCGTGCTCTCCTGAAAAACGGCCAACTGAACTTCCTCATAACTCAGAATCGTGCTCTCCTGAATATGATTCCGTTCCTTCTTTTACTAAAGGATAAATGAACTTCTTCATAACTCAGAATCGTGCTCTTCTGAATATGATTTCGCTCAAACCTTCTCGTAACTCAAGATCGTGCTCTCCTGAATACGAATTGGTTCGTACCTCAAGACGGCAGGTAAATGGAAGCCCAACTGCTCCATGGAGATGGCCATTTGCTGCGAGTCATAACGAGGATATGATCGACTTCTTAGGTGAGAAATGTCGTGTGTTGATGCTGTAAGATGTAAAGTGTAAAGGGTTGTAACATGTAGGATTGTAAAGTGTTTTACTGATAGATTTTCCAGGCGTGAACTGGCGTGTATCTGTAAAGGATTGTAGTTGATTTTCTTGAAAGATAGTGCAAAATAAATGCACGTCCGGGTACGGTGATAAACTTCTCAAGCGAGATAGTCGCGTATCTGTCATGGTATGGTGAAAATCTTAGATGGTGCAAAATAAATGCACGTCCGGTTGGGCTTGACGACCGACAAGACTGAGATTCAATCTAGGATCGAGCTAGAAAGAAGACTGGTAATCAAGACTCCATCGAGGGAATGAACTCGAAGGGTAGATATCTTATCCTGGCGAGGAAAGATAGCTGAAGTAACCGTCATCCACGAGGATCGAGCTCCGTGGGGAAACTGGAAACACATATGTATTTTATGCTTAGGGCTGACAATCTATTTGGAGAGAATGGACGAACCCAGTTACTCGGCGGTAACAACCAAATGATGGAGAGACACAATGAACCTGTGAATTCTAACGCATATGTTGATGCATATGTTAATGTGAATGTATGTTAATATCTATGTATGTAACTATGCAAGATGTTATGAAATGAGTATGTTGAGTATGTAATGAATATGTAATGAATATGTAATGAATATGTAATGAATATGTAATGAATATGTAATGAAATAGGCATGTGATGCTTATGCCCTTGCGTATACTGACGAAGCAGACTAGAGATGGGATGAGAGATGAAATAAACATATCGACGGAGATACCCTGCGTTCTCTGCAACCAATACGTCAATCATGGGTGCGAAAGATCAATAGTAGAACCAAGTCTGGTTTTAAAGTTCTGAATTCTCTGAGGAGAAGGTAATCTGCTTGGGTGTACAGTATCACGTCTTCACATGGGGAGGAGAAAACCTGGGGGACACTTTTGAGTTACCCAAGAAAAAGTTGTCAGCTTATAGTCTCGCTGGGGACTGTGATGAGGCAATAGCTTGGGAGCCTGTTGCAACACTGAGATTTACTGGGGAACGAAGGCCGCCGTGAGTAAAATCCATCGGGTGCATGAAGAAAGTTGTGGAACCACATGGTTTTAATCTTGAAGGACCTTATAGTAGTCGCCATTTGTTTCCTTTAAAAACATGGTGCCCCAGGATACTTGCGTTGCGAGGTAGGGTCATCTCAAGAGGATTTTATAGAGAACACCGAGTCCGGTTGCCCCATTGTTCTCAAACTCTTTGAGAGATTCGTCAGGTCTCGACGTAACTGGCACAAATTAATCGTGTTACGACGAAATCTTTGGGAAATAGCTCTTTAAGAATGTCAGACTCGCGTTGGTAAGCAAACTGGGAAACTGCCTGCCCCTGTTTAGCAGGATCATCAAGTTCCACGGGTTATGTCCATATGTAAATCTCTAAGATATCAAGCAAAGTCGTCATGCCTGAAATGCCTATCCTGAGCTTGTCAATGTACACATATATTTGTCTTGAATTTTTGTTTTGAAAAAAAGATATCGCAACAACTTGTGACCGAAATCACTAGTCAGGATATAAGTTTTAATTATAATGCCATCATGAATTTTTTCTGAGCATAGCTCGTAGGAGTCAGGAAACGTGATCTTGTCAAGTATGCTTTCAACCGAAGTCCTACTTCAATTAGGTCTTTTAAAGGTTGTATCGTGGCTCAGTTCACGGTTTAAGAAACAAAAGGATAAAGGCTCAAAGTTATATTTGTACCCACCCATTCTTCGTGATGTTCTCCAATCCTAATTCAGTTAACCGGATACGAACGCTCATATCTCAAGCGGATTTGCTATGGTCGAGAACTTATCAAGGCTTTGGACATGGCAGTCGCTCACCTATTACACGATCTTGTTCTTTACTAGGGACTATTTATTGTACCCTCTTGTTTTGCTTTTATTCCCTAACTTTTGCCTGGACAACGTCTTTTGATCTGACTTTGGAGTCCAGCGGGATGCCCCAGTTTTGCCTAAGTCTCCTTCATAGGTTTTTGACTTAGCGGGCTCTTATTTTTTTGAATATTCCTTTATGCACAAGTTGTGTAAATCTTTTGAAAGGCTCGTGACTGCCCCACTCCTTAGGTAACCGAAGGATAGTCATTGTATTGGACTTCTTAAGATGCTAAGGATAAATTCTCGAAGGTTTGCTCTTCCTTTTTAAGAGTCTAAGCGCTCGATCGGTTTAACTGAAACCTACCCTGCCCCAGGTTAGGATGAAGGTTCTTAAAAAGAAAGAAAAACTCCTACTTCAAGGTTCAAAGGGTTGACTAGGGATTAACATCCTTATATCTCTAGTGTTTGGGATTTGAAACAATGCCTTACATCATCAGCGGGTTTCAATCGAAAGCATACGACAAGAAATCTGACGTTTTGGGTTCGTCATCCTCCCCCCAATTCTCCATCAGAACAAGAGATCGGGTAAAGTTGGCATTATAATTTATGAAAACGTTTTTGAATGAGTGAAGCGAATGGATTTATTCAAGACAAACATATGTGTTGCATCAAAGATAAACAAGTTCGTGCATGCTAAATATGCTTAATCAAAGAGAAATGCATATAAATAAACAAATGAACTGTCGGAAAAATCCTTCTAAATGTTTATGAAATCTTGCATTCAAGAGTAACAGTTTCCTTTGGCGGAGCCTCAATGGAAAGGACGTCTGGTTCATGATCACTGTGAGTCGTCATGGCTTACCCCAGTTATGCTGGTCACATCTTCAACAGTTTTCAGTCGTTGCTTCAAAATAAATTTCCCAGATCCTTTGTTGATCCCGGTCATATCACCTTGAGGGTTACTGAAATGAAGCGGGCTAGGCCTTTGAATAATGACTGGATTCGGCTGATAGGCGTAGCATGCTTTGCAGAATTTGCACTTGACGAGTGAGGAACCCCGAAAGGAGTCTCGATCTTCAGCTGAGCATCGCCAAAAGACAACTTCTTCGTTTCTAGCAAATTTCTGACAACTTTCTTAAGAGCATAGCAATTCTCTAGATCATGGCCGGGCGCACCCTCATGAAATAAACAATGAGCGGTAGCGTTGTAACTTGCAGGTAATGGATTAGGTGGAGGATTAGGAGGCGGACCCAAAGCCCGAGTAGTGATGAGACCTTGCTTGACCAAAGAGGGACACAACTCGGTAAAAGTCATCGGGATCGGCGGACAAGGTTTATACGTTCTTCTGTTTGGCATATTCTGGCGAGGAGCCGGACTCTTTGGCTGTTGAGGAGCAGGAGTATTGGGTGCCTGTAGGTAGTTGACAGGAGGCGGCTAAACAGGAGGTTGTTGCATAGGTTGATACATGGGAACCTGTTGATTGAAAGAAGGTGTAATAGCTGCCACATAGGGTTGTTGAGCATATTGGACCGGGTACCCTTGAGGTTGAGCATAACCTTGCAGATGCCGATAAAAGCGTTCCCTTGGTTTACCAGAGGATATAGCATTAGTCTCACTCTCCTTCTTTTTCTGGGAGCTATAAGGAGGTTTCTTCGGCTGATCCTTAGAAGCGCCATGATTATTTGTCATTTTACCACTCTTCATACCCAATTCAATCTTGACACCCACAGCAACGATGTCGGAGAAATTTGAAGTCACGCTACCCACCATTCTCTCGTAAAATTCTGGACGGACCGTGTCGACAAACCAATCAGCTAACTCTTTCTCGGTCAAAGGAGGTTCTACCTGCGAAGCAGTCTCTCTCCACCTTTGAGCATACTCTTTGAATGACTCAGAATTCTTTTGTGACATACTCAGCAACTGTCTTCTGTCAGGAGCCAGATCCATATTGTACTTGTAGTGTTTGATGAAAGCGTCAGATAAATCTTGAAAGCTCTTAACGCGGGATTGGTCCAAAGTTAAATACCACTTGGAAGAAGCACCCTTCAAACTGTCTTGGAAGCAATGAATCATCAGTTTATCATTCTCAACATGGGCAGCCATTTTGCGATAATACATGATCAAATGACTCCTAGGACAGGTGGCACCTTCATAACGATCGAAGTTCGGAGTTTTGAACTTCGGGGGAATAACCAAACCTGAGACCAAACAAACATCCCTTGCAGCAGTCCCGAAAATTTGATCACCCTCTACCTTTTTCAATCTCTGGACGATGGTGTTCACTTCCTCACGAAGCTTATCATGTCTCTCATAACCCTCAACATTCTCATCAAGATCATCAAAAACTGTCTCATTGAAGTACGGTTGCGCACGAGTGTGTACAACAGGTGGTGCAAAGATAGGAGCCCCCCTAGAAACTTCAGAAAACAAGGGCACGGCTTGCTGAACAGGTTGATTAATCGGAACAGTGGCTTGAGGAGGCACAAAACCGGGAGCAAGACCATAAGGTGGGTCCCTTGCTACGGTCACACTTGGTGAAGGGTCCACAGTAACGCCGGTAATCTCAGAAACAACAGTGGGCTGGGTATCCATCTTAGCATTCATGACATGTAACAATTCCATCATTCGCCCCATACCCCCTCGAAGGTCTTCAAGTTCATTGCTAAGGCGATCAATCTCTTTTGCCTGATCCTCCATTCTTTTCCGAGTTTGAGCTCTGGTGTTGTATTGGTGCCGAGAACTCAGGGTGACGAAACTGGAAGGTGAGAGAACCGAGTGTGAGAAATCGGGAGACACATGCAATGCAAGAGTATGATGCTAAAATGTGAATGTAAATGAAGATTTCATGGAATTCAAAACATTTACGAATGTCGTGGGGTACCAAGGAAATCTTTTTCTTGTTTTTTCATTTTATATTTTTTTTATTTATGGTATCCCGCGATATCCATAAATGATATTTGAACTCCATGAAATACAATGCAATGAGATGCTTTATGGATGCAATGCATGAAAACACACAAAGTCCTAGGTTAAAAGCTTGCATGAGGTTCAAAGGCAAATACCCTCCCCTGAAGTTAGATGGTTCATCCTGTCCTACAAAAGTAACCAGGTTCTAAGGGATCTCAATATCATTGATCCTTCACAAGGGTGGTTGTTCAGAAGGCAACTTACTTGCCAACCAAAACCCTCCAAGTTTAAGATCTCAATGAGCGTAGTATCGAGTGTCAACCAACTTCAGTCTGCACCAAAGCCGGTTACCTCACTACTTTCTAAAGGCCAAGATGAGTTAACTAGGGTTCTAAAAGTCAGTTAGTGCGTTGACAACATATGGCAGCCTCAATATTATCCTCAACTTGACTTCAGGAATATAAAAAAATTTAATTAAATTATTATTAGTTAAAAAAACAAGATCTAAAAAAAAGGTTAATTTATTAGGTTAATAAGAATTTAAAATAAAAATAAAAAAGAAAGGGTAAAATTTGGGGTATTACAAGACTCACACGAATCACTCTGTTGTATCTACAACCCTGGAACCTTGTCTTTAGCCCTCCGTTGATTCTTCAACACGGAAATCTGGACTCACCGGAACCTTCTGATATCGCCATCGGGCGCTTACGAAATCCATCTTCAGATTATACATCATTGTTGGAGCAGACATATCATGCTGCTCAGGGCCTCAAGAATCATCTTGACCAAACAGATCCATCGGGTATCTTCAAGAATCGTCCTGAACTAATAACCTTTCTGGAGCAAACATTCTGTTGGGTATTCCAGAAATCTTCCTGGGCAACTCTTGCTGGAGGCGCTATTGGGGAGCTCAAGTATCATACTAGGCGAACCACTCGGGAAGCTGTACTGAGGTCTTAAGAATCGTCTTAAGCAAATGGCCCTGCTGAGGGACTTGAGAATCATCTCGAACTGAAGACTTTGCTGGGGATCTCAAAAATCATCTTGAGCGAGCGACTGACCGTGGGGATTATACCGGGGTCTTTAAGAATCATCTTAAGAAAGCGACCTTGTTGGAGAGAATATCAGGAATCGTCCTGAGCAACTGGTCTCTTGGTGGAACACCTGTTCAACAAGGATGATGATGACCTAGGTCATGCTTATGATGCGTATGCTTCTGCGCTACGCCCTACATGGGAATGATATGCGATTATGCTAAATGCTGTGCAATCCTGCACAATACTATGCAATCATGCACAATGATATACTATGTTAAATGCTATGCAGTCATGCACAATGATGCGATCCCATCAGCAAAATAAATGCCGAAGGGGGGAAATCCTCCTGTCAAGGAGAAAGAACCGCTCAGATAGAGGAATCGTCCTTCTGAGGAGAACGGGGACACGCCAATATCAATCGGACTCCGCCTGGGGAATTACTTTTCCGTTGACTGCTGCAGGGAAAACAACTTCAGCTGACTGCGGTAGGGGATGAAGCTCTACGAGAACTTGGATCTGCTGATATCAATTGCGAGAATGAACTGCGCGGCCGTCTCGGCTACTCTTCTGGGGAGGATAACTCTATGGGGAGACAACTTCAGCTGCTCCACACTCCACTGGGGAAAATCAATCATGATCCGATCAACTTCCAAGGATTCGGCTCTCTTGGATATCTGCAAACTCGGCTTGAGGAAGGAGAAATCATTCTGCTTCGATGGAGAGAGTGCGATGCTGGGGAAATACAACATCAGTTGTTCACTATCTGCTGGGGAACAACGATCATGATCTGACCGACTTCCAAGGATTCGGATCTCTTCTGCGGACTCAGCCGGGGAGGGAAATCATTCTACTTCATTGGGGAGTACGACTCTGATGGGGAATTTGATTCCACTGGGGAAGAAAGGATCATCTGACTTCGGGGGAGAGTACAACTCTGCCGGGGAATACAACATCAGCCGTTCCAACACTTTACTGGGGGAAGAGGGAATCATCCAACTTCAGGAGAGAATACAGCTCTGATGAGGAATCTCAATTCCGCAGGAGACTTCAGTCTGGCACCATCAGTTACTGCATCCTTCGGCTAACGAACGACCTCCTGCGAAACCTGCACTTGTGACCCGGTGCTGGGGGAGACACCTGCTTCGACGACTTTACTGGGGGAAACACGAGCTTCGGCACCCGAACCCTTCTATGAAACCTGCACTTGTGACCCGGTGCTGGGGGAATAACATCATGCTTCCGTGCTTGACTCAGCTGATGAGGTGACATTCCTTCAGGATGCATCTGCTTGGGGAAGAGAATCCTTTCTACCCTGCTTCGGGGATACGCACGACACATCTTCTTGCAAGGGCTATACCTGCAACAACACAAACAAACAGACAAGATACCCTCCTCAAAGGGGCCTATTCAGGTTATTATCTCGTGACAATGTTCAGTTAGTTAATTGTTTCAACAATCAATGGGCTTAGGCCCGTAAGTTTATGTATGCGCATTTTATCAAAAAAACACATCGGCGTTCTCATTCGCAAACAAAACAGATAAATGCTAAACAGACAAGTAGAATTGCTGAATAATGTGCATTTTATTGATGATGAACCCCTGAATGGGCAAAAATGTTTTACAACAGAGGCAAGCTCCTGGAATGAGGAAGCCGCGCAAAAAAGAAAACATAAATATACATCAGTATATACAAATGTTGGCAATCGAGGCGTAGACGAACACCATGAGTTGATCCCTCTAAGACCCACTCGACTTCGATACTTCTCCGATGCTTCAGCTTTGGAAGAGATTGATTCAGATAAACGGCCCTCAGGTCTTCCGAACCACTAAACAATGAAAGTCCATACGCGGAACGCAGTCATTTGCTTATTCAAATCCCTAACTTTTGCGTGAACCGCCCTTTCGGGTTTTCAGTTCACCGGGATACCCTTTTTTGCCGAAGCCGCCCAGTGTAGGTTTTCGACTTCGCGGGTGTACATTTTTTCAATATATCCCTAATTTTTGCCCGAACCTTTTATTCTGTTTTTGGTTCGCCGGGATGCCCCTTTTTTGCCTGGACTCTCTTTTTTTGTCCAGCGGGTCGCTTTCAAGCAAAGTATTTTTTAACTGTGTCCGCGTTCACCGGGGATGCAAAATCTTCACCATCCATCGTGGATAACAACAAAGCTCCTCCCGAGAAGACCTTGCTGACGACATACGGCCCTTCGTAATTCGGAGTCCACTTGCCCCGGTGATCGGAGTGTGGCGGAAGAATCTTCTTCAGGACGAGATCACCCGTCTGAAAGCTTCGAGGACGCACCTTCTTATCATAAGCTTTCTTCATTCGGCTTTGGTACAGGCGACCAAATGCAATCGATGCTAACCTCTTCTCGTCCATCAGGCTGAGTTGGTTCAAGCGATTCGTAATCCATTCTGCCTCATCAAGCTTCACATCAACCAAAACTCGCAAAGAGGGAATCTCCACTTCTAGCGGTAGGACAGCTTCCATACCGTACACCAAGGAGAAAGGAGTTGCCCCGGTCGACGTACGCACCGTGGTACGATAACCGTGCAAGGCAAACGGCAGCATCTCGTGCCAATCTTTATACGTCACAACCATCTTCTGAACAATCTTCTTGATGTTCTTGTTGGCCGCTTCAACAGCGCCATTCATCTTCGGCCGATAAGGAGATGAGTTGTGGTGTTCAATCTTGAAGCTCTGGCACAGCTCCTTCATCATCTTATTATTCAAATTCGAACCATTATCAGTAATGATTCGCTCGGGAATTCCATAGCGACAGATGATGTCCCTCTTTATGAATTTAGCTACCACCTGCTTGGTCACATTAGCGTACGAGGCTGCCTCCACCCACTTGGTGAAGTAGTCGATAGCTACCAGAATAAAACGATGACCATTGGACGCGGTGGGCTCGATCTTGCCTATCATGTCGATGCCCCACATGGAGAACGGCCAAGGGGAGGACATGACATTCAATGGGCACGGCAGCACATGAACTTTATCAGCATAAATCTGGCATTTGTGACATTTCCTCGCGAATCTGAAGCAATCCGACTCCATAGTCAACCAGTAATATCCTGCTCTCAGGATCTTTCTCGTCATGGCATGCCCGCCGGCGTGCGTACCAAATGTGCCCTCATGGACTTCTTCCATGAGCATACTTGCCTCTTTCTCATCTACACATCTGAGTAGCACGAGATCGTGGTTTCTCTTATACAGCACTCCATCAGGGTTGAGGTAAAAGTTCCCAGATAGCCTCCTCAGAGTCTTCTTATCCTGGGTTGACGCACCCGCCGGATACTCCTTAGTCATAAGGAAGGTCTGGATGTCGTGGAACCATGGCTTGCCGTCAGTGGCATCCTCGATTGCGAACACATATGCTGGTCTGTCAAGACGCGAAAGAACAATGCTTGGAGCTTCATTCCAAAGATTGACCTTATACATTGAAGCCAGGGTGGCTAAAGCATCAGCCATTTGATTTTCAGCCCGGGGTACATGATGAAGTTCTACTCGGTCGAAGAACGGAAGCAGCCTCCTGGCATAATTCATGTACGGCACTAGATTCGGTTGACGAGTTTCCCACTCCCCTTTGATCTGATTGATTACAAGCGCTGAGTCACCATATATGTCTAGATTCTTGATTCTCAAATCAATTGCCTCTTCTAGACCCATAATACACGCTTCATACTCGGCTTCGTTATTGGTAACTGAAAACGTCAGTCTTGCAGTAAACGGGATGTGGGATCCGTGAGGAGTCGTGATGATAGCCCCGATACCACTTCCATAGGAATTAACCGCTCCGTCGAATATCAACTTCCACTGAGACTTCCTATCTGGCCCCTCATCGGGCAATGGCTCATCGCAATCCTTCGCTTTGAGAAACATAATGTCCTCGTCAGGGAACTCGAACTTCATTGGCTGATAGTCTTCGATTGGCTGTTCGGCAAGGTAGTCAGACAATACGCTTCCCTTAATGGCTTTCTGAGAGACGTACTGAATATCATATTCTGTTAACACCATCTGCCATCTGGCAATCCTGCCCGAAAGAGCCTGCTTCTCGAAGACGTACTTGATCGGATCCATCTTCGAAATCAGCATAGTGGTGTGATTGAGCATATACTGTCGTAGACGTTTGGCGGCCCAAGCTAATGCACAACACGTCTTCTCCAGCATCGAGTATCGAGATTCACACTCAGTGAACTTTTTACTCAAATAATAAATTGCATGCTCCTTTCTGCCCGTCTCGTCGTGCTGACCGAGAACACACCCCATACTATTCTCCAGAACTGTCAGGTACATGATTAATGGCCGTCCAGCCACTGGGGGTATCAAGATTGGAGGTTCTTGAAGATACTGCTTTATCTTATCGAATGCCTTCTGGCAATCCTCATTCCAAGTAATCACCTGATTTTTCTTTAACAGCTTGAACATCGGTTCACAAGTGGCCGTGAGCTGAGAGATAAACCTTGCAATGTAGTTTATTCGGCCCAAGAAACCACGAACTTCTTTTTCTGTCTTTGGCGCTTGCATCTCTTGGATAGCTTTTATTTTCGCAGGATCAACTTCAATACCTCGTTCACTAACGATAAACCCCAATAACTTTCCGGACCGCACTCCGAAAGTGCACTTGTTAGGATTCAGCCTCAGCCTGAACTTCCTAAGCCTTTCAAACAGCTTCAGCAAATTGACCAGATGCTCATCCTCCGTTTGGGACTTTGCAATCATGTCATCAACATAGACCTCGATCTCATGATGAATCATATCATGAAACAAAGTTACCATTGCTCGCTGGTAAGTGGCCCCTGCGTTCTTCAGACCGAAGGGCATTACCTTGTAGCAAAACGTGCCCCAGGGGGTAATAAACGTCGTTTTCTCCATGTCCTCCGGCGCCATCTTAATCTGATTGTAACCGGAGAAGCCATCCATGAACGAAAACACGGAAAACTGGGCTGTATTGTCGACCAACACATCGATATGAGGCAACGGGAAATCATCCTTAGGGCTCGCCCTATTCAAATCCCGATAATCGACGCACATGCGTACCTTACCGTCCTTCTTCGGTACAGGCACTATGTTGGCGACCCACGGAGGGTAGGTGGTAACGGCTAGAAATCCTGCGTCCAACTGCTTCTGGACCTCTTCTTTGATTTTTACAGCCATGTCTGGTCTCGTCCTCCTGAGCTTCTGCTTGACTGGAGGGCAATCTTCTCGCAACGGCAAGCGATGAACCACGATATCAGTGTCAAGTCCGGGCATATCCTCATATGACCAAGCAAAGACGTCACTATACTCTCGAAGCATCTCGACCAGTCTATGCTTGACATCATTCTGCAGCGCAGCCCCTACTCTGACATTCCTGATAAGCTCCTCAGAACCCAGATTTATGATCTCGATATCCTCTTCGTGAGGCAGAATAACCTTCTCCTCTTGTCTCAACAAGCGGGCCAACTCTTCCGGAAGGTCTTCGTCTTCATCAATCTCATCCTCGGCTTGATAGATCGGGCAATCAAAGTCGTAGTGAGCCGTAGAGGGTCCAGAGTCGATGTCATCTGTTACGTGGATCCCTTCACTTGTCAGCTTGATAATCTCCTTGATGGTCCAATTGTGGAGGCGCTCGCCTGGCTTGTTCGGTTGAATCCAGGCGTCAAGATCACAATCACTGTCTCCGCTGTCCTCCGACGTAGCGTTGATACTCTCGAAGATTACTCCTCCCTTGGTGAATAAGATCGGCCCTTTCCCATGAGACGAGCTACCAGAAGAGGATGAAGCTTCAGCTTCAGGAGAATACCCCAATCCAAACTTATCCTGTTTGAATGGTATCTCCAAGACATGCCCCCAGCCTGGGGTGGAACCAGCTTCGACAACAGCTCTAGCTTCCTTAAACGAGGAGAGGTTCAACTCTTGCTTCTCTGCAACTACGGGAGCTACCTCCTTCACCCTGACGGTTTCAAAAGCCTGGCAAAGAGTCTCATGGATCTCACCATCCATTTCAACGTATTTAAAGGACGACAGGTGGCTTACCATGATGTCCTCCTCTCCACAGACTGTCACTATGCTGCCCCCAACAGCATATTTAAGCTTCTGATGCAGCGTGGACGTCACGGCACCAGCAGAATGAATCCACGGCCGACCTAAGAGGCAACTATAGGCGGGCATGATATCCATGATATAGAACACCGCATTAAACGTCTCTGGACCAACTTGAATTGGCAGGGTCAATTCTCCGAAGACGTGGCGCTTGGTTCCGTCAAAGGCCTTCACGACCAGATCACTGGGCGTGCACAGCAGTCCACGGGTATCCAACTTCATCAGTGCCTTCTTCAGAAGCACGTTAAGCGAGGAGCCCGTATCTACTAGGACATGTGACATAATCGTGCCTCTGCACTCTATCGAGACGTGCAAGGCATTGTTGTGATCTCTTCCCTTGGGAGTCAGCTCCAGGTCCGTAAATCCCAGCCCATTACCAGCATTGACATGGGCTACTACCTCCTCGAGTTGATTTACTGATATCTCCTGCGGCACGTATGCAGCGTTCAATACTTTCAGCAACGCGTTGCGGTGCGCTTCAGAACACAGCAACAGGTTAAGAATCGAGATCTTCGACGGAGTCTGCTGAAGATGATCTACAATCTTGTAGTCACTCTTCCTGATCAGTCGCATGAACTCTTCAGCATCTTTAACCAACAAGTCTTTCTCTGCCCCTGCAGGGACCTCTTCAACAGCTTTACCTTTGCCCTTGTCCACAGCGTCAGCCCGGACCACTTTCTCTGCTGCGACCTCTGCCGGCGCGAACACTCTACCACTTCTGGTGATACCACTGACTTCAGCAAGATTCTGCGCAGTCGATCTGGACGGCTCCAGCTCTATCTTCTGACCATTACAATACACTTCGGCGCCGTAATGCCATGGGACGGCATTAGTGCTCTCGAATGGGATTGGTCCGGCCCTGGTGATGGTAATAGTAGGCGGACGAGGTGCAGAAATAGTGATAGGGTGGCGAGGAATGGTAATAGTAGCAACTTCGTCCGCCTGCTTCAGCATGACTTCCCCTGACGCATTCTCAACGCTTCGACTGAACTGCAAAATACCCTCGGTCATCAGACTTTGGATACCTTCGATCAATTGCTCACACCCATCAGGAAGTGTAGCACAAGCCCTGCAAAACTCTCCACATCCGGGAAAGAAGCCTTTCTTTAGAAACTTAGCTTTAACAAAACTCAACGGCGTCTTCAGATCTTTGACATTAGTCAGCAAGTCTGAATTCTCTTCAGTGATAACAGCATTTACTCCGCCTCCCCTATGATGAGGCATTGGATTCTTGGTGACGTTGGGCACGCTGTCAGAAAAGTTGATAACCTTGGCGTCAACCAAGTCCTGGACTTTGTGCTTAAAAGCTTTGCAATTCTCAACCGTATGGCCAGGTGCCCCCGAATGAAATTCACAAGTAGCATTAGCATCATAATCTGGTGGTGGTGCCCCTGTCAAGGGAGCCAACGTCCTCTTTTGAACTAATTGGAGCTGAAGCAACGTCTGCAGAAGCTGTGCATATGACATAGGAGGAGTTTCCAAATGACGGTTTGCCAGGGGACCCCGATTCTGGTATCTCTTATATCCCGGATTATTCTGTTGCTAGGGCTGCTGCTGCGGCTGTGGGGGAGCAGCTGGGATGTTTATGCTAGCGATCTGAGACTGAGGGCCCTTGCCCTTTCTCCTAGCATTAGTGATAGCACTGGCATCTCCCTCTCGGCGCTTGCCAGTATAGGGTTTCTTGCTAGCTCCTCCAGATGAGGATGATTCGCCCTGAATCTTGCCGATCTTTATACCGTTTTCAACATGCTCGCCCAAAGTGATGAGGGCTGAGAATGTTCCGGACATGCCACTGATCAGCTTCTCATAATAGACTCCAGGAAGGGTAGCCACGAACATTTGTACCAACTCACGCTCAACCATCGGCGGTTGAACCCGAGCAGCCAATTCACGCCACCGTTGGGCGTACTCTTTGAAGCTTTCATTGCTCCGCTGCGAGAGATTCTGAAGCTGAACTCGGTTGGGAGCCAAGTCGCTATTATACTGATAGTGGAGAACAAATGCTTCTGCAAGATCTTTCTAGGTGCGCACCGCAGCGGGCTCCAAACCCATATACCATTCGAGCGATGGACCAGAAAGACTATCCTGAAAGAAGTGCATCAGCATCTTCTCATCGTCAGAATAGGCGGACATCTTTCTGTAATAAGATCGGAGGTGAACACGGGGACAAGTAGTGCCCCTATACTTCTCAAAGATAGGCACCTTAAACTTGTGAGGTACTTTAAAGTCAGCAATCAACCCAAGTTTGGACATGTCAACGCCCAATGTGTTCTGATTTTCTATATCTCTCATTTTATCTTCCAGCGCCTTGAACCTGAGTCGAGCCTCAGCAGTCAACTCAGCCTCTACACCTCTCTGAGAGAAAATGTCATCCTGATGGTCCTCCAGCCACGGTTGAGGTACCACCATATTTCCAACATTGCCGTTGACCGGCCCCATGTTAACATTGGCTCCCAAACCACCATTGACGGCGCCCGCCGCGTTAAGTCCGAGATTAGTCACGAGATTGCCGTTAGCACTGCCGTTGCCTCCGGTAGCAGGAACAACGTTCTGTGGAGTATCCCCTTGAGGAGGAGTGGGCATGGCCCCGCCGTGAAGTATTCCATTACTATCAACCCTGGAGATGAGAGGTTGGACCAAAGTACGAAGCTGGTCTTGCCCATTCGCAACTACTTGCATCAGCTCCATAAAACGATCCATCCGTTCACGAAGCTCCTGAACATCTGACTGTACCTGGTCCATGATTCTTGTTTGATTGGCGCGAGTTGAGTAGCGGTGGATGAATCTTTGATCAATCCTGGAGATCGAAAGCAGCTCGGAACCTGAGTACCTGAAAAACCTGTCAACATCAAAGGTTAGGAAAAGCAGCAGAATGTATGTCATGCAAAAATGCTTTATGCAGATGCATGCGTGTGTCTGTGTGCTTGAGAGATTTCCCCCGATCCTGGCACCTGCTGACAATAATAAGGAGAGGAATCTGGGCCCAATCATGGAAATAGTAACCTCACATAGCAATAGTCAGATTCGACACGTCAGGGACCGAGAACTCGTACGCAACAGTCTTTCTGAGAGAGGCTGCAGTAACACGATAAGAGGCGAAAGATCCTGGATCGGGGAAACGGTACCTGTCACAGACACACGCTTATGGAATGATTATGCAAGCTAATGCAAAATGCGGGCATGCAACAATATATCCAGGTGACTGCTGTGGAGATTCGATGTCAACAGTCACTGATGAGAAGGAAACCCCGGTGTAAAATCACTGATCTGATCCGCTGAGAATAACCCTCTGATAGGATCGAGATCAAAATCCTGCCCTGACAAGAATAAAGGCCTGATAAAAAAGACCCCGGATGCAAGATCAAGGAATATCTGTTGGTGAAGTCTTCGGACCCCAAATCACAAATCTGCCCTCTCAAGAACAAATGCACAGCTGCTGATGAGATCTTCAAACCCCACTCAAAATCTGCCCTATCAAGAACAAAATAACAACTGCTGACGAGATCCTTAGACCCCACTCAAAAATCTGCTCCATCCAGAACAAACCTCTGATAACAATACTCTGATCGGAACCTGCTCTATCAGGAACAGACAAACACCCGATGATAAAATCCTCTGATCAAACCCTTGCTCTATCAAGAACATCTCTGCAACTGAGAACCCAACATAACTGATTCACTGTCAAGAAAACCAGGTAGTCTGGAGGTCAAAGTTTCCTGCAATATCCCAACCCCACTCACAGGTATGATGGACCTAATCCACGGACAAAGGTACGGCATCCTATGCGGTTGTCAGCGTCACAGACTTTCACGAGTGACAATACGATTCCCAGAAGGAGTGGCATCGTCAAGTCATGAAGAGGCCTCTCTTAGCTTACTTCCAAATGATCGGTCCCCAGAGTCGACAATCCTCACGTCTGGACTCCCCTCAGATCCTCAGGACCGGAAAGGAGCACCTCTGCAAGAATCTCGTCTGAGCGCAGATTTTCGTAGGGAACTGTGCCTGCTCAGCAGACAGGTTCGTCTACTACTTCTCCGCAACTATATCTAGGTGTGTACTCAAGCCCAGGTCCGGCTTTTCACTCACAGTAACATCCCTCTCCCACAGCAGCACAGATAATCATATCAAACTGGAAATAAAATACGGGAAGTAAAATGCGGGAAGTAAAAATGCGGGAAGTAAAGATGCGATAAATAAACGCAACCCAACAAGCAAACACACAAACGATAGGATTGACTCGCGTAGGGGATGGGAAACGGTCCCAGCATAAGGGATGGGAAAAGTCCCTAGAAGCTCATTCGTCCCCAGCAGAGTCGCCAGCTGTCGCTTGCGCGAAAATAAGGTGCCGGCATGACAGAAGAGTCGCCACCTTTCGTTATTTATCCCTCAGAGCGGGAAAGGAAACGATCGGAAAAACCTGACGAAAAAAGGGTAAGACAAGGTCATCGCAACCATTGTCTGGGTTCGGGAGTCGGTTACGCAAGGGGAAGGTATTAGCACCCCTCACGTCCGTCGTACTCGACGGGATCCTCGCTTGTTTGTTTACTTGGACGGGTTGGTTTTATTCTATCTACCTATCAAGGCTGGCTGAAAAAAGAAAAGAAAAATGACTCGGCAAGCGTCGCGCTTTATGCCTACGTATTCTCATCAGAGAATGAGAAATCAGAGTCAACGTAGTTCGGCTAACTACGGGGGAAGATGGGGAAGGTTGCTCGCTAGGATGTCGCATCCTATGCCTACGTACTTTCATCTGGTATGAAAGATCAGAGCAAACGTAGTTCGGGAAACTACGGGAAAAAATGGCTCAACTAGGAGGGAGACTATCAAGTCCTATTGTTATCATGCCATGGATTCATCCTATGGTTGAGGTTTGAACAGGGAACTCCTAGAAGTTGTCATGCATAGGTTTCAACCTAAAAGTCTATCATCAAATCCTTATCAAAGGAAATGAGAGTCCTAAGGGATCATATCAATGATACACCAAAACAGACAAAAGCATCAGCTTTAACAGTAAAATGCATGCAATGCAAGTGAGGGAGGAAATGTGTGTGGGGCTTCAGCCTCCACAAGCTCGTCTCGACCTCAAGCCAGTCATGAAATAACAGTAATCATACTGAATATAAACAACATGCTATCAAGCAATATACAGATAAAGAAGGGAAATGCCATCAGGCAAACAAACCATACTTGAGAAAGAATCATCTACTCTCTAATCCTAACCCTAACTCAGAATCTGAATCAAATCTAAGCAAAGCCCTAAAGCAAAACCCTAAACAGGAGAAATCAATCCCAGTCTTCAAGCTTCAGAACAAGCTTACCAAAGAAAGGGAGCTAAGCAAGCAGACTCATAGTGTCTTCCTCAGGAAAGCACTAGGAGGTGTATACTCAGGAGTCATACCCTATGTGGCTCAACCACTGTGATCAGTTTATATTCCTCCTCAGGAGAAATTAAACTCACAAACAGGCTCCAACATCACTGGATATTTAGGAAATCCTATCTGAACTAGTGGAACTAAGTGACTAGACTCATAGGACCTTCCTCAGGAAAGTACTAGGAGGCTTCCACTTAGGAGTTGTATCCTATATGGCTCAACAACTGTGATCAGTTTACATTCCTCCTCAGGAGAAATTAAACTCACAAGTTGGCTCCAACATCATTGGATACTTGAGAAATCCTAGATAAACTAATGGAACTAAGTGAATAGACCCATAGGACCTTCCTCAGGAAAGTACTAGGAGGCTTCCACTTAGGAGTTGTATCCCATGTGGCTCAACAACATGTGATCAGTTTACATTCCTCCTCAGGAGAAATTAAACTCACAAGTTGGCTCCAACATCATTGGATACTTGAGAAAGAGGTGAGAAGAAAGGATGAAAGTCATTCATAGTGCCTTCCTCAGGAAAGTACCATGAACTTCCTTCAAACTTCAGGATCCCAAACCTCACCAACAGGGAACAAGACAAGCTCTGGGCCTCTGGGTCTTGATCTTCAATCTTCTCTTCATCATGCTCTCCAACAAGATCTTCAAGACAACACAAGCCCCTCAACAAATTCCCCACAATGAACCCCAAAGATGAACAGATAACCACAGGGGGGACAAAAACAATAGGCAACTTCAGAAAATACCTAAAAATACTAAACTAATGGGGAAAAATCTAACAATTATTCACAAGGGTCCTCAACACCTACTCATAACATCTACATAGGCCTCTACCTAAAAATCAAGACAAAACTTATCAAAGAAAGGGAATTCTTCACCTATGCACAATCTAAACCCTAATTAGGATACCCTACATCAACCCTAATTAAACTAATCAAAAATTAATTCTAAAATTCTATAAAAAATCCTATGGGGAACTATGATTCATCATATAATTGCACAAAAAAGAATGGATTAAAAACCCTAAGGGAAGGTCTAAAAATAATTCCTACAAAATCATGATACAACTAAAATAAGGCAAATACACTATGCTAAAGAAAATATCACAAAAAAAAATCCACATTAAAAATAAAATTCCTTTCTTATTTTTATATTTTTCTACACTAAATCATCTAATCATAGAAAAAAGAAGAATTAAAAAAGAGTTATTTTCCATTTATTTATGAATTAATCAAAACAGAAAAAATAAAAGAAGAAAATAAAAGAAATTAAATTAATTAAAGGGAGGGGGGGTATGAACAGCAATAGGCGCTAGTTAAAATAATTGGGCCAGCAAAAGGGGGGGGGTGCGGATAGCGCTACAGGCCCAGAACGCTGGCTTAATGAAACGCCGCGTTTCAATATTTTGAATCTTTCCCTCCAACTCTCAGATTGAACCACGGCCGCTGGATCAGATGAATTTGTCAAACTTTGAAGCGAATCCAAGGGCTCTCCTTCATCGTCCCAAATGAAACCTAGGGTTTTCAGAACCCTCTCCTCCATGCCCTAATCTTCGAGCTCCTCTATCTCTCTACTCAGGCCACGAAACAACATGATTCCAAAACGAAAGTTGCTCTACTAAATGAGAGGAATAAAATGGTACGAGTAGTTTTTCTTAATCCCTCTTGAATAATCCAAACAGAAGACTTCAATGTCTTGGTACAACCACGTTCAGCTGATATCAATCTTCATTAACCCTAACTCTAATGATCTACAGATGTTCTATATGCTATGCTCATCAATCTGACCTAACTCATATTAACTAAAACGCCCTAAACAACTAATTCTTGAAGATTCAAGAATCACTCACCTGCCATGGAACCTCATGGATCGTGCCCTAATTCATGGGAAAGAGTCATCTACCCTAGTGCATCATTTCTATGTCTATGAAACTAACTAAACTGCAATAATTTAGGAGATAGAAGGTGAAGAAGAAACCTGTCAAGAAGATGAGATGAGGTGATGTTGAGCACGATTCAGAGCTTGTAGCCTCTCAACAATGCCCTTCTAATGGTGGAAGATCTTCTGTATGCACTTGTATGGGAGGAGGATGCTTGTAGTGGAAGAAAACTCAAGTTGCTTCAACTTGAAGAAACCTCTTCAATGGCAATGTATCTCTCTCTTTCTCCTCTGACTTGACTCTCTATCACCAACCTTGAACTCTCTTCATGGCATTCTTTATATAATGATCATTGGATGTGTCTAGATTCATCTAGAATGATCTAGAAAAGTCATGAACTTCTCCTTAAATGAGAAGTTGAAAATATCATTTCCCTTGCCTTATCCCTTGTAATCTCATGCCAAATTGTCTTAATATGAGATATTGAATGTTAATGAATGAAAGCAGCCCTTACATTTCACTTATGTAGGGTTTTGCAAAGTTGCCTTCTTATGCAAGTAATAAATTTCCAAAGGAAGTCCATTTTTGGAGCCTCAAATGAAAAATCTATTTAAACCAAAGTTCTCAAAATGGTTTTTCCAATCAAAATGATATATTGGATGACCTATTTTGGATTTGTGGATCTTCCAAATCACTTTTCAATTTCAACTTTTCAAGTTTATAAGCCTTTTTAGTTCATTTTTGACCAATCATGTAATCTCATGCTATGAGCTTTTCCAACAATTTGTGTCCTTCTTTCTAGACTTAAAATCACATTTTGAGCAACTTTCATGTTTTGAGTTTTTCCATTTGAGGCTTGGAAATAGGAGTTTTAGGCATTGGATAAAATGACCTATAACTGACAAATGACCAAAATACCCCTGTCTTGTTCAAACCATAAGTTGAGTTCCACAAATCCAATCAAGGACTTCTACCACTCAAATTAAAGCTAAGAAGATCCTCTACAACATTCATGTTGACCAAGAAATCATAGGAATCATCCTACTAGGGCAAAAGTTGTCTGCAAGTTGGGTGACTTTCAAGGACCCAGATTCACACACCTCTGCTGACCTGTAATTTGTCAAAACCATAACTTGGGCTCTGTAACTCCTATCAAGGACTTCCACCACTCAAATTAAAGCTAAGAACAAGCTCTACAACATTAATGTTGTGGGGAAGATGAGACATCAATCACATCAAGAGCTAAAACTGCCTGGAAGATAGGGGTCAAATTAGGGTTTTTCCACTAACAATCCTCAGAAACCCTAACTCAAAACTTCTCAAACTCCTCAATCATGATGAGTTTGTCTAGGAATCATCTTCATAACATCTCTATGCATCATTCCATGACTTCATGGCCCTTGGATTAGGTCTCAACCTTCTCCAAATTTTCAGTTATCCTAGGGTTGACCCAGTCAAAACCCTAATTCTACCATTCATGGTTGAATCTCCTGAACTCTTGCACAATGACTTCTCTGGGGTTCATGAAGGCTATCAAGACATCTCATAGGCTTTCTCAAAACATCAAGTTTCTTCTCAAAGTCTCAGCATCATCTGAGGGGCACCCATAACTCTCAAGCTATGAAGCACACAACCCTGGCTTCAACCAATTCCTCTGAGGATCTCTTGAACTGTCTGATGAAGGTATCAACCTGCAAACACTCAATGAATAAATAATTGTTGGTCAAATTTTGGGGTGCAACACCAACCTTCCTTCTAAAACGCATGGGCCTTCGGTAAGTGAGAAATAAACAACTTGTATAGTAAGGGGACACAGCAGGTAACCATCCCTCCCTTATGCAAATTCCTCAAGTGAACAGAATGATAGGCGTCAGCTAATAAAGTAGGCATAGGGTTTTTCTTCAAGAAAATCTTAATGGCGTTGAGATCCACAAAATTATCAAAACATGGAAACAAGAAGATCCCATAAATGAGCACGGCGAGGAGGGCCTCGAATGCATCTATACTCAAATGATCAGCATAGTATTGTGCTTTCCCAACCAAGAATTCTGCAGTCAAACCAAATACTCCTCCTTTAGTAACCATATTTTTCTGAATATCCACCAATCCCAAACGTGTAGCTTTAGCAATTTCTTCCTCATTAGGGTCCTTCTCCATGATTGGAAAAGGAGAGTCTTCAAGAATAGGCAAACCAATCAAGCAAGAATATTCCTCAAGTGTAGGTACCAGCTGATAATCAGGAAAAGTGAAACAATGATAGAGTGGATCATAAAACTGGAGAAGTGTGAAGAGAAGTCCCAGATCTATCTTCTTATTTACCCTCAATAATGATAATAAGTTCCCATACCAGCTCTTGAATCCTTCTAGATCTGTTATCAAGGTGCTCAACCTCTCTATGTCATCCAAGTTAGGACTTTTGTAAGTGTACTTCATAGTTTTCTTTTTTCCACTATCCATGAGGATCCTAATGTTTACAAACAAAATATGAGTTCTATGAAACTTTTATGATCAGATGTTCATGAATGCATGAATGCACAAACACAGGTAAGCACAGATTTCACATATACACAAAGGTAAACAGGTGAAGGTTTAGGTTTGGAGAACATGAGCGAGGAGCCAAGGTCTACCCATCCCAACGGTATGTACTAGGGCTTTTCATAAACTGTAGAACAAGGTTCTAAAAGGGTTCCCAGAGTTCTCGACCCATCTTTCGGATATTATCAATTTCCCAAATACTTGGTGGTCGATAATATTCTCAAGAGAGTCTCGTCCAAGTGTAGTATCGCGTATCAATTATTTCAGAATTACTCCCTTATAGTCATCGCACTACATCCTAATAAAGCCAAAGTGGGGAAAAGGTAATCTAAAGGTCCTCAGTATCACGGGCTCTGTCATACCCCAAATTTGTCCTACTTTGGTATTTAATAAATGTCTTACTGCCACATGACTTCTGGCCATGACTCTCTAAGGTTTCGTTATAAAGACTTTGTGTATACTCATTATGGTGATAATCCATGGCAATTTATGCTGAATTATTGTGGGAGGAGCGTGCCTCCAGCCCCTTGTACCCAAACTCGTGTGTGTCCTCGTTCTCACGATCAGACAGACATGATATGATCAATGACATAAAGTACATGACTGGGTCTATCTTGCCACACAGTTTCAGGAAATTTACACCCTATTTCAACTTGATTACAAACTTTTCCTTAAATGTTGTTTAAGCCTCACTACAAGTTGCTTACTATGGTATGTACTTAATTCAAGTTAATTCAAAGATACTTCACATGATGCTTATGGACACGGTCGATTTAGCCTCAGGCTTTGTTCGAATCGATTGCAAGCGTCAGGCTATGTTGGGATACTAAATCAGTTTGTGACAAACTTAGATTTAGCTTGTCAATTTCAAGTCATAGTTGAATTAGAATTTAGATGCAATGAGTTCAGAAGATATTTCGATTCATCTCAAAGGCTTACGGTATAATGCATCAGTTCATAACCATACAAACTATATTTGAGGAATGAACCGCATATATTATACAAATCCATTAGCTTCATGGCCAATCCCATCGATATAGAAAATATTAGAAGGATGTTTGTCTAAAAGGTCCGGGACGTGATCAAAACATGTGCTAAATTCGAGTCATGCATAATTAAGGTTAAGATCTTTTTGTCCAAAATTCACGTCGCAAGGTAGATTATGATGTTCATATATTGTGAAACGTTTTGGCTTGTTACAAAACTGGTCCCGCACATATAGACATACTTGTTTTCATATAAAATTAGTGAGTTATAAGGATCAAATTAATAAGTAATGGTTGGAGTTGTTTCCGTAAAACATTAAGCATGCAGTGGACTTGTGAGAAATCTCTATCATGGATACCTGGGATTATATCACAACTTATGAAGAATTATGTTCAAACAGTGCCTATAGAAATTAAAGTCATTAGGCCAAGAATCATCAAGTTGTGAAACCTACAAGGACAAAGACATTCTTGATTTCCGCAAATATTAAATAATACAATGATAACTTGTACATTTTCAAATTACACACAAAGATAGGGCATTAGAAGACGTTTGCTACTTGCACGTACTGCGAGTCCTCGACAAATCCCATAAGGCTATTCCAACAACAAAGCTGTGAATTTTCAGGCTGTTTTAGGCTAATCCATACCACCGTCACATACCCCTTTCACCTTCAAGACAAAGGCTCATACATCCAAAAGTCAATGTACCTAAAAGACATGAGGAGGCCAGGATTAAAATAATATACCAAATTGAGATCACCATAGAACACAAGTCCTTTATTCTTGTGATAAAGTGACTCACATATCTAAGTCTACTAAATCCTAGTCAAGTTCATGAATTCTAAATAAAACCTGTTATCTATGTCAAAGTGTAGGCCACGAACCTTGGCTCATATCTCAACTTCTTCATTTATCCATCTCCAAAACTTGTGAAATGCACAAAAGGATGATTCAAGACGAAAGAAAACAGCAGACTAAGAACAGAGAAACATCCGATGATGGAGCATTTCATGCTTGAGAGTCTTCACCAATTAGGTGTTGTGAAGAAGCTTACATGGGAACTACTTAAGCCACCGTACAACAGATTTGATCACAATTTTCCGGCATACGTTCTTTCTCGAATTGAAGGATTAAGATGAGAGGCAGCGTGTACATCTTATTTCGAAATGTTGTAAAGCTCATGAGCCCCCGAACTTGTTGATTGTTCCCTTGGCCAACTCCTCGACTCAATCAATCATTGCGAAAATGTCGCTGTACTGCTACTTCGAGAAAGTGGAGAAGTGGTTACAAAATTCATCAAAGTCTATGCCCTTCTGCATCCTTTGTCTCCTTTAGTAACAGAGCCTTTCCAACGACGCCGGCGGATGGCTCGAAGTTGTGTCACCCTAATATCCTGCAACATATTCACACACTGATAACGATATAGTTCATTCAAAATGACGAAACCTGCAGAACATCGTAGACATAATCAGTTCTTGGCTCAAGGAATAAATGAACGGCTAGGTACAAAAGCTACTGGTACATAAATGTTGAAATATCAAATGAATTCAAAATCCTCACTGTGAGTCATCAGGTGACAAATCCCTCATCAGACAACGGTAGACGGCGCGAGTTTCTTTCTTGCGATGAATCTCTATCATCAAGAAAATTGTATTAATTCCTAAACTACAAACATGAGAACATACAGTTATGATGAAGTTCACAAATGAATGTCACATTCTTAACCATACAGCCAAAAAAATCAGAACAGGGAATTGAAATGTCAAAAGCTTTTTAAAATCAATTACAGGAGCAATGCCATGATTTATTGCTTGTACCAAGCTGACTCCATGTTACGGTTTCCTCTCCATTAAACATCATCAATTCAAATTCCAAGTTGTGAAATAGCTTTATTTCTCTCTAGAGAGCATACCTGAAATAAGGGTGGAAATATAATATTAGAAATAGATACAAGCATAACTGTACAACTGGAAGTTGAGTGGAGAGTTAAGTGGATGTTGTTTTTTAGAGCATGATTCAAAAGTGTTTCATTTCTCATAAATCAAGCTATAACAACAACATGAAAAGGTCCCCTTACAAATCATAATTGATCTATGAAAGTAAACAAGCACAATTGTAAAGAGATCTTTGCTGGCATAGAGATCCAACTTTCAAGTCGCGCACACCACTGCACCAGCCGAGAAAAAATAATGAACTCCCTCGTCATGCCAAGTCCTTTTCGCCGTCCTAAGTATGCCGCTTCCAAACTCCCTCAATGCAAGCTTCAAGGTTGATTTAGTCTCCCATCATGCACATAAAAAGGGAATTAGCGCGCAAGAAAATAAAAGCAGCTATAGAATCTGAGTCAGAGAATGCTCATAGGCGTTATTAGCAACTATTGGGCTTCAAAAAGCCCTTGCTTAAAATTGTATCAAGCATTAGTGACAGTGAAATAGACTCACAACAGAAGGATTTTGTGCAGCAAATGATGGTTTCTTTACCTGGTCCCTCGGAAAATCAGCAGGAAAATTGCTCTTCTTGAAGTCCTCTGTGGTGAGAAGTGCAAAGCAGCTTTTGATTCTGTCACCAAAAGTGTCCAGACATTGCAAGGGCTACACAGGGTGCTGATGAATTATCTACACCAGAAGAATTCAAGAAACAAAGACTGGCAGCGGCAAGCCAGAGGCCAGCTCTGGGACGTGAAGGTCTTGATGCTTTGGCCAATGCTGCAATACTTAGAGATGGTACAAGTGACTCTAGCAGGACACCAGTCACGACCACTAAACACCCTCATCATAGACCTGGATGCTCCTCCATTGTCTGTATCCAGCCACCAAGTAGGAAGGGTCAAGCGCATATAAATAACAGATTTAATACATATAGTGGGTGTATAGAATAAGTAAGTCACAACTTGGCATACCAATTTTATTGCAGCCAATATGCACAACCGCAGACAAGATCTTCGCATTTGGTAAAGTCTCAAATCCTTGTTTGACTTAACCATGAGAAACTTGTTTCTAAACTCTACCGCAATACAAGTTTCAAATTCCGAGAGGTAAAATGGATGATCTACTCTCCTGCCAAACTTACACAGCACAAAGAAAATGGAAGTTGGTCAGATTGAAATAATATACAAGACTAGAGATCCTGTTGACTTCAAGAAACATGTCACACTTGGTTTTCAAAGAAGAACATATTATTCAAAACCAAGGAGGAATCAAAACCGGATGCGATCAGTTCAATCCAACTAAGTACTTTATGGAAGAAACAGGATACAATAGTACAAAGTCTTCAACAGCAACCTTTTTGTCTAGGACTGTCGAGTCCACTCACCGGTTCAGCAAGGTCCGCAATTCTTTCAAGCATGATAATAAAGCAAGAGACGATTCAGGTGGTTAGTACAATATGTAAACCAGATGACTATGAACCAAATAATACGCCAAAATGCCAAACTTCCAAGTTAGGGTCATTGCAAGAACTCAACCGCCATCGTACCACCTGAAAGTTCCCTTCAATCTTCATGTTACATTTTTTCAAAACGGTATAAGCAGTGCCTGAAAGTATCGTTCCAAAACTCGTTCAAATGGACATCATCATGTCTGCAAAATAATGTTAACACAGGATTAGTTCAAGATCAATACACCAGAGCATTACACAGCAAGTTTACATACCATTTCTCCTTATGGGCAACACCAACCATCCGCAACTTTGTCAACCACCTAACAAACTTTCCACCACTGTTCTGACACTCTTCAAATCACTAAACAACATTGAGAGCTACCGGTAAAGCTTCTTGATCCTCTTCACCATTTTTACCTTGCCAAATACTAAAGACCAGTAAGTGTTACAACCTGTAATGATTACTCAACATTAGCAACATATGAAGAAGAAAGAGCATGACAGTTATAACAGAATATGGCAACAAGAACAAATTTTTTTTAAGTCTAATAAAGACTCCCATGTCAGCAAATTGATAATCAGTAAAAGAAACATTTCCACACAGTAAAAAATCAGGGTAAAACCAGATATTCTTCTTCCTCACTACAGACAAAGAAAAGGTCACTATCAAGTCCCAGAAAAGCAGAAATCATGGTATAAACCTCTAACAGAATTGTACTACCGAAATGCACCTCACCTCACACGATACCAAACATTTCTTTCAGCAAATTTCATGTTTTCACACGTATCAAAAAAACCCTAAAATCTCCTATAAATACACTCCTAACCATTGGCAAAAAACGGAGAAGAAACCTATCGTTACTCTGCTGAAATTGATATCCCCACCCTCACCGAAAGCTTTAGCAAAGACTACTTTTCAAAATTTTACCTTAAAGTTTTGAGAAGGAGAAGCTTAATACCCTAACAGTGGAAAGCAACGACAACAACACGTATTCAAAAGAAAATAATTTGGGGGAAAGAAAGGAGTCAGAGCAAACAAGTGGATAAAGAAGGGACATTCGAGCTCACCTGAGGTAAATATAATGAAACTAGTTCCCCGTTTTAAACGCTTTTCATGATGGAATACGATGTTGTCCGCTGAATGTTTGATTTTGATAATGATTGTTGTTAAACACGCTCTTGATTCGTGAGGTTTCTGGCTAGGGTTTGTCTTGCTTGTTTAGATTTAGGGATTCGATGGGGTTTAGGATTCGGGATATCACATTTGTACGCTGATGTTTGATTTGATTCGTGTGTGGTTTCGCGCTTTTGTTTGTGATTTGAGTCATGAAGTTAATTTTGAGAGGGTTTAGGGAGTTTTGTTCTAGCAAGGCAGGAAAAATGATGTTTTCACGGTAATCCTAAATTGAACAGAGATAGAATTGGAAGTGGGTGAGCTTGAAGAGGGAGTTTTCTATGAGTTATTTTAAAGAAAATCTTTGAAACCCCATAGCTCCCTACGTTTACCCATTAATTTAGTGGCTGGCACCTAGAGAGGTAGCAGACTTTTAATGCCGCATGTTCATTTTCTTGTGTGAGAAACGAGACACCTTGTTTATTCCGAGAAAAGCATGCGAAGGGTTTCTTTTCTAACCCTTGATTCTGCCATGGGTCAGCAAGGTGCCAGACCATTGGGCCTATGTGATTATGGCCATTTAGCTTAATTAAGGCTAATTTTAGTGGGACTTAATGGGGTCATTTTAGAAACCAATTATATTAGTGATATTATTAGCAATATTATTAATGATATTATTATTGTTTTTTTCAGATTTTATTTATAAATTACAATAATTAATATTTGTAATATGGCTTTACTTAAATTCTTTTTTAGAATTGTATCAACTTGTTTCTTATCTTCTTTTTATTAAATTCAAAATATTTTATTTGTTTAGAATAAATAAAAATCTTTTTTTTTTGAATTTATATGGAAGTAGTGGGTCCTTGGAGTCGAGCACTCCTTGGATCCTTAAGCGATCACTCTCGAGGTGCACGCCTCGAGTTGTGGTCGTTTCGTCTTTCATCCCTAAAACACCTCAACTTTGTCTAAATCTTTCAAAGTAGGCAAACCCTAATTCGAACGATACGCCTACCCTAGTTTAACCCACCTACGCTAATATTTTTAAACCATTTTCCTAATTAAATTATGAAAGAATCGAGTTCTTGGAGTCGTGCATTCCTTGAATTCGAGAATGATTACAACCGAGGTGTACACCTTGAATAATGTGTCATTCGAACTTTCATTCCTAAAATACTTCCCATAATTATTTGGACAAGTACTTTCACTGTCCAACAAACACTATTTCCTAATTTATGGAATGAAAAAGGCGTCGTTGGGATCTAGCATTCCAATGATATCCCGACTAGTTGATTACGAGGCTAACGCCTTGCTTACCGAATAGTCGTCATTCATCCCAAATTTTTAACCCGTCTAATCTCGTTCCTCACCTTCGTGCGATCGAGTCTAAACTCTAGTATGTTTCTAGACCATACGTTAAATCCAAATTATTTTCTTAATTAAATTGCGAAAGAATGGAGTTCTTGGAGTCTCGCATTCCTTGAATTCTTGAGTAGCCACTCTTGGGGCATACGCTTTAGGTTGTGGGCTACTCGACCTTTCGTCTATAAAACACATGCCCTAACTACTTTGGCAAATACCACCATTGTCCATTCAAATACACTTTCATAATTAATTAAATGAAAAAGGTATCATTGGGATCTAGCATTCCAATGATATCCCGACTAATTGGTTACGAGGCTGACGTCTCGTTTATGGAACAGTTGTCATTCCTCCTAAACATACAGCCTGTTTAACCTCGTTTCTCACCCCCGTGTGATTGAATCTAAATCTCCTTCAATTCAAACTCTTTCGTGTCTAAACCATACATCAAACATGTTTCTAATGAAAAAGGTATCATTGGGATCTAGCATTCCAATGATATCCCGATTAATTGATTGCGAGACTGACGTCTCGTTTATCGAGTAGTCGTCATTCTCCCTTTAAATACTCAACCAAACTCCTCTTTCTCCCCCATGTGCGATTGAAATATTTCAAACACTAAATTCCTCTCCCTCTTGCAATTTCCAACCAAAACAACTTTTCCCAAAGAACATTGTTTAGTCCCTTCTTCCGCGCATAACAAACTAGTGCTTCAGTCTCCCCTAGCGAGCAAACAAGCCAATGTTTGGCAGTTAGAATGCGACTTAACACTCGTTCGTTTTCCAAACCTTTTTACCGTAGTTGGCCGAACTACGGCTGCTCTAATTTCTCATATCCTTTGAGAATACGTAGGCACAAGATTGCGATGATCTTGGCGAGCACAATCCCCCCTCTTTTCCCGTAGTCCCACGAACTACGAATGCTCTGATTTTCCACTTCTTATAAGTAGAGATACGTAGGCACAAGGGCCCCAATCCTTGGCGAGCACCCTATCTTAAAACCACCCGTTCCCCCTATAGGAGAAACCTTAGAAGAAAACTAACAAGCATAACTAACTTTACTCTCGAATCGAATCAAGAGGTTCCCGTTGAGTACAACGGACGTAGAGGGTGCTAATACCTTCCCTCTGCGTAACCGACTCTCGAACCTAGAATATTGGTTGCGATGACCATGTTCTTATCTCTCTTAAAGGTTTTATCGATATTTTCCTATTCCATCCTTGGAATGAATAAAGTTCGGTGGCGACTCTATTCGAACGTATTTTTCGCGTCCATCGCAAGGATCGTATTTTTCGAGGTACGACAGATGGAGACTCTGCTGGGGACAATCGCATTGCCCTATGCAAGAGAGAGTCAAGCCTAACTTGACTCGATTTGAGAGTGTTAACCTTTTCTTAACTGTTTTCTTTGTGTTTATGTTCTCCTGTTGTTTATTTATTACTTTCTCTTTCTATTATGTGTTATGTATTACATTTGCTTGTTGGATTCCGGGAAAATATCACAAGTAAAGCTCTACACCTGAGCTTTGGAAAAAGAAGAGAGAAAACATAGTTTAGAATTGGTAGTCGAGTAATGTTAGTCCCCAGGGATTCGCTCCTTGTGTGCCTAGCATGAAAGCTCCTCCAGAATAGACCTTTTTCGTAGATCCTATCGTAACGCAGCTAGCCTGTTGCACGATTTGATTCGTGAAGGGTCCATGACTCTGGGAACCGCTCTTAGAACCAGTTTCTATATTGGTAGTCGTGTAGTGTTGGTCTCCGAGGACTCGCTTTTCGTGGGCCTAGCATGAAGACTCCTCTCAAGAAAGATCCTTTGGTATTACCGTCGTAATGCAGCTCGCCTGTTGCGTGACGGTGGTATCATTGGTATCTGTGACCTTGAGAACCCCGTCCGTCAACGTAGAAACTATCCCGTGAGTGGGTCATTTTGGGTAAAGAATCTAAAACTATCTTTATACCTATTAGGATGGCGGGAGATACTTGTGATAGCATGGATTCCGCACTGTTGCATTCATAAACATTTATATATGCATCATAACTCACACTAGTTTTTATTTTCAGGGAAGCGTTTATATTGACAGGTTGAAATACATTCACAAATGGCTGCAAGTTCAGAAAAGAGAAAGACTATTCAGCTTAAGGCACTCAAACCCGATGTTAGTGTGGTCATGAACTATTTAAAAGAAATGCCTACAATCTTCAAGAAGACTCTGATAGGAAGGTTTGGCTAGGTGACCGATCTGCTAATGGTTGAAGTACAGGTCCCTGCTATTATGGCTTTGGCACAATTTTATGATCCGCAAATGAGAAGCTTCTTATTTCAAGATTTCTACTTAACACCTGCTATTGAAGAGTTTGAGGGGTTCCTAGGTTTCCCGGTCAAGGGTAGGGCACCTTATACTATGATAGGGCAGACTCCAGAAGTGGAAGAATTGGCCGATGCTCTCAAAATTTTGATTTCAATAGCCAAAGCTGGTTGGAAGAAAAGAGAAGATTTATTTGGCTTTAGAAGCATTGTACTAGAGAAAGAAGCAATAAAGATGTTAAAGAACAAACAATGGGATGCTTTGGTGAATGTATTGGCTCTCCTCATCTATGGGCTAGTATTGTTTCCCACTTTCGAAGATTTCATTGATTCTGCAGTTGTCAGCGTATTTTGGGCCGTTTGGAAGGAGCAAAGCCCGGTACACCCTCTCTTGGCTGATGTTTTGTACACTTTACACCTTCTCCATGAAAGAAAGGGTTCAGCGTTGACATTTTGTCTCCCTATTCTCTACAAATGGCTCACTTCTCACGTATACAAACGTCACGCCACCGTCCCTATTTTGAACAGTGGGGAATGGGCTCAATTTCTAGTATCTATCTCTGAAAAGAACATCACCTGGTACCCGAACAAATTGGAAGTAAGTGAAATCATCATGAGCTGTGGTAGTGTTTGCAACGTACCATTGAGTACCCAATACTAGCTATACGACAATTTGAGTACCCAATGTTAGGGAAACCTGAAGACAAAGAACTAGAAGAAATGATCCTTCATGAGAGAGGTGCCAAGAATCCCTCACTTCTCTGTCAAATTGTATGATCTTGGCAGAAAGTTCATACTAAAGGATCAGAATTGAGAAGAAGGGATGGTGTGGCCAGGATGCCTTTTCAGCAGTGGGTTCTAGAGAGGGTCAAAATAGTTAAGCTCCCTTTTTCTATTGAGGCACCTCCTAGACCCACCACTCCACAACCTGTACCCGTATCAGTTGAAGAAGTGGAAGAGATGAGAGTCAAGATAGCCCAGCTAGGGAAAGAAAACGAAGAATTACAAGTCAAGCTTCAAAATGTGACTAATGAAAAGAATCACATGAGGTATGCGATCGAGAGAAAGGATAAGCAAATTGAAGAGATGGGAAGCAAAATTAATGAAGAAAAGGGTAAAAGGAAAAGGACCAAAGTGTGTATCAACCAGGCTGCCAGTTGTTTAGAATCCCTCAAAGAGCAGCTAGAGCACGCTCATAGAAAATGGCGAGAGAATGAACAGTGGTATCTTCTAGCCACTAAACAGAATAAGGAGATCAGGGAGACATTAGGAGCTGAAATCAAGACACTTGGTGCTGCACTACGCCTATCAAGAGCTGGCGAAGATAGAGAACGTCAACTCAAGGAAGAAGCCCTAAACTCATCTTGGGTTAAACCAGAAGACTGGCGCAAGATATGTGTTAACATGGATGGGCTCAAGAAGTTTATTAAGTATCAAGAGAATTAGATAGGAGCTATCAAGGAAGACCAAGCAATTTGGTCTGCTGCAAGAGACCAGTTAGCTCGTGATGTTGCGGCATATGAGCAATCCATTCACTTCATGAAGAATAACCGAGACGCATACCGCAACAAGCTAAATGGGTAGGTGGAATTTTGTAACTGGTTGGCCAAAGATCTGATATGGAAACATAGAGATGCTATGGAAGCCATGGATGACTCTACCGCTTCGGCTATTTATGAGTTCATATGTGTGTGCAAGGAAATGTTGGCAAGATTCAAGGAGCGCGAAGCAAGAAGAAATGAAGCTTGAAGTTTTCTTTGTTTTTCTATTATTTTTCGCAAACTTATATTCCTTGATGGATTGTACTCTGTTTATGTTGGAACAATTTGAATGAATGAGGAGTAGTCTTTTAATTTATTTGTTCTTATGCTGTTTGAATGATTGATAAATAACCGTCGGTATAAATGTTTCCCTAAAAAATAAAAATGCAATCGTAATCATAAGCATAAACATAAGCATTTTGCACCTTCACCCGACAGTACAACTAATCGGACTTTTCCTTTCTACCTCCAGAATTTGAAAGCTGACTACTTGACATCGCTACGAGACCAGGCGCAACTTTCAAATGACGCTTGAACAAATGGAAGAGACTCAGAACACCATGAGGGGTGACATCGACGCTCTCAAGATGAAGATGGACCAGCTGCTGGAGACAATGCTGACGTTAGCCCAAAAAGAAAACAATGCTGAGACTTTTGCTGATGCCAAGAAGGTGGCTGACAATATAGGAACTTTTGGGATTGTTAAAACTCCCCATGTGGACCTTGTCGACCGTTCCACATCCGCGCGTCAGGGCTCTGAAGTAGACATGGATGAACAATATGATGCTTTCTACCAACCTCCACCACCTCCTCCTCAACACAATATGGGGGTTACTAATGACATTGCTGCAGATAGGCTACGAACTGTTGAAGAGAAAATCAAGTCATTGGAGGTCAAAAAGACTCCAGGATTGGATGCTGTTGACATGTGCCTAGTTCTTGGATTGGTGATACCGAAGAAATTCAAAGTCCCAGACTTTGAGAAATACAAGGGGGTCAGATGCCCCAAAACCCATCTGAGAGCATACTGTCGCAAGATGGTGGCTCACATTGATAACGACTTGCTCTTAATACATTACTTCCAAGATAGTCTCAGTGGAGCATCATTGGAATGGTATATGCAGTTAGAGAAAGGTCAAATCAGTACGTGGAGAGATCTAACAGACACGTTTTCACAACAGTATCCGTATAATACTGATTTGGCACCGAATCGCACGCAGCTGCAAGATATGACTCAATATAATAATGAGTCGTTTAAAGAGTATGCCCAAAGGTGGAGGGAGTTGGATGCCCGTGTTCAACCATCATTGCTGACTAAGGAGTTAACTGACATGTTTACGGAAACTCTACAACCTCAGTACTTGGATCGCTTGCTTGGGTCTAGTTTTCCTAACTTTGCTGAAGTGGTATCAGTGGGTGAAAGAATCGAGAGCACATTAAAAAAGAGCAAGGTTGCGGCAGTCACAGCAAATGGAGGAAGAAAGCCTTTTGTGAAGAAAAGAGAAGATGAGGCTAATGCTGTGATGAGAGGACAAAGAGGCAGAGCTCCGGTGGAAATCCAGTATCAACAAGTAGCTGCAGTAGCCCAAGCTCCCTACCAACAACCAGCTCAACAACAGAATCATCAACAAAATTATCAGAGAGTTCCTCCCCCGCAATATCAGAATGCTCCAACTCAAAGACCGCAAAGGCCGAGACAGCCAAGAAGACAACTTGACCCGTTGCCTATGTCATATGGATAGATTTTTGCTCAGCTAAATCAGAGTAGACACTTAACGTTGCGAGATCTACGTCTGGAAATCTTTCCATATCCTCCTGGGTACGATGCTAATGCTCATTGTGAGTTCCATAAGGGAGCCCCTGGACACTCCATAGACAACTGCTATGCGTTTCAGAACAGGGTGCAAGACTTGATAGAGTCCAAAGATCTCACTTTTACACCTAGAGGTGCCAATATTACGAAGGATCCGTTACCTAAACATGGAGTTCCTTCTGTCAATGTTGTGGAAGAGAGTAGTGGTTTGAGACTAATTACAAATGTTGAAGATGTCCGTACTCCGATGGCCGTTATTGGAGAACAATTGAAGAGAAGTGGGATGATCCCCTAAGAAGAAGTGGAGAATTTGACTGACGAAGTTGTGAAGAGACATTTACAAAGGTTCATAGAACATGGGATAATACAAATAGAACAAAGAGATTCGAACGTGTCTGCTATTGATATTCAGTATGATGAAATAAGTGCTTATCCGACAAGGCGACTTCGACCAGCGCCAGTAGTCTTGCAGTATGATCCTTCAGAAGCCTTTCAACAGAGGCCCGCCCGACCAGCACCCGTGATTATGCAATATGATGAAGATGACGTCAATAGACAAAAAGCAACACGACCAGCTCCGGTGGTAATGGAGTATTCTGTCAATGAATCTGAGCCTAAAGTTTTTAAACAGAGGCCAGGGAGGCTAGTGATTGAGTATGACGCTGCCAAATGCGATGCAGTGGTTGAACCTAGTGGAATGACCCGTAGCGGTCGTTTATTTGCCGCCAAACCAGTGGAAATGCCAGCTAGGAATAAAGAAAAAACTACAGTTGAACTGCCAAGTGTTGAGCCACCTGTTGAGGTATCATCACCAAAGGCAGCGGTTACACCAAAGGAAGCTGAGGAGTTTTTGAAGATCATCAGAAAAAGTGATTATAAAGTGATTGATCAACTAAACCAGACTCCAGCCAGAATTTCCATGCTCTCGTTGTTACTTAGTTCAGAGGCCCATAGGTTATCTTTAATGAAGGTGTTGAGCGTTGCGCATATTGCTAAAGACATCACCGTAGCTCAGTTCTATGATGTGATAGCTAGCGTAACAACCGGAAACTTTCTTGGGTTTAATGATGATGACCTGACTGTAGAGAAAAGAAACCACAATAAAGCTCTCCATATTTCTATCAAGTGTCAAGACACGTTGATATCCCGAGTCTTAGTAGATACAAATTCTTCTTTAAATGTGCTTCCTAAGATTACCCTGGAGAGAATCCCAGTAAAAGGAGTTAGCATGAAGCCGAGTGCTCTGGTAGTCAAAGCTTTTGATGGTTCTAGGCGTGCTGTGATTGGCGATGTGGACTTGCCAATAAAAATCGGACCAACTATCTTCACCATTACTTTCTAAGTAATGGATATCTATCCAGGGTACATCTGTCTATTAGGAAGACCTTGGATTCACTATGCAGGAGCTGTTACCTCCACCCTTCACCAAAAGCTAAAATTTGTCAGTAATGACAAGGTAGTTCAGATTGGAGGAGAGGAGGATATCTTGGTAAGCCACTTGACGTCCTTCAGGTACATTGAAGTTTGAGGGGAAATGGTGGAAACGCCTTTTCAGTCGTTTGAAATGGTGAATACATTAGCGGTACATCGAATTTCAGATAGTCAGAGTTCAAGATCCACAATGGCCTCTTATGAAGAGGCTAAGATGGTTGTAGATGAAGGGAATGCCCAAGGCTGGGGCAAGATGGTGGAAGTGGCTGAAAAGTTCGACAAATTTAGGCTAGGATACCATCCTTTGTCCAACACAGTGATAGTTGCATATGACAAGAAGCAGATTCCTCCTGTAGCAGAAGTTTTCAAGAGCGCCGGGCATATCTTCGATCATACCTCCGCCATGGTAATTGAAGATGAAGCTGATGACAAAGAAGTCTCCGCAAGCTGGATCCGACAGGCTGAACCTGGTGAAGAATTGAAGAACTGGAAGACCATCGAAATACCCCAATTCTTCCCTCTTCAAAAGTAAAGTTTTAATTGATTTTCAAAACCCTACGCTCTGCCCAAGGTGTAGTGGAGCTTTGTATCGGGCCCCCTGATGTTTCGAAACATGTTTAACGTGAATAAATTTTGATTTGCATTCAATTTTTTGCTCATTTTCTTTTCTACTTTTTCATAATTAATGGCATTTCTTTCACGCACTCACTTTCCTAAATAAGCTGCATAAATCATAAACATGCAGAGACACTACCGAGGTCCTTGATATCGACACTGCTATAGGCCTTTATGATTTTGATTGTCCAATATACCGAGCGGATGAGGAAGACGAGGATGAGCTCCCCAACGAATTGGCTAGGTTGCTGCAGCAAGAAGAGAAGGTCATTATGCCGCATAAAGAGGATGTCGAGGTTATCAACCTAGGTTCAGAAGAAAATAAAAGGGATATAAAGGTTGGAGCGTCTCTTCAGGATGCTGTCAAGGTAAAGTTGGTAGGGCTCCTCCGAGAATATGCTGATGTATTTGCATGGTCGTATCAGGACATGCCTGGTTTAGATACGACCATCGTTTTACACAAGTTGCCACTCAAAGAAGAGTGTCATGTCGTCAAGCAAAAGTTGAGAAGAACTCGTCCTGATATGGCTCTGAAAATCCGTGATGAAGTCCGAAAACAATTCGATGCAGGGTTCTTAGCAGTGGCCAAATATCCGCAATGGGTTGCAAATATCGTTCCAGTGCCGAAGAAGGATGGAAAGGTCCGTATGTGTGTGGATTACCGTGACTTAAATAGAGCAAGTCCTAAAGATGATTTTCCATTACCTCATATTGATGTGTTGGTAGATAATACGACTCAGTTCTCCGTTTTTTCCTTCATGGATGGATTCTCTGGTTACAATCAAATTAAAATGGATCCAGATCACATGGAAAAGACCACGTTCATTACACCATGGGGCACATTCTGTTACAAGGTAATGCCATTTGGGTTGAAGAATGCTGGGGCAACGTACCAACGTGCAATGGTAACACTCTTTCATGATATGATTCATAAAGAGATCGAAGTGTACGTTGACGACATGATTCCTAAGTCCCAAATTGAAGAGGAGCATTTGGTTAATTTGGAAAAGTTGTTCGCCAGACTGAGGAAATTCAAGTTGAGACTTAATCCCAACAAATGTACGTTCGGGGTGCGGTCTGGATAGTTGTTGGGCTTTATCGTAAGCCAGAGAGGGATTGAGATGGATCCTGATAAAGTAAGGGCGATTCAGGACATGCCTGCACCAAAGACCGAAAAGGAGGTCCGTGGATTTCTAGGGAGGTTGAATTATATCGCAAGATTTATTTCACATCTCACAGCCACTTGCAAGCCAATTTTTAAGTTACTCAGGAAAGATCAGCCGGTTGTATGGAATGATGAATGCCAAGGGGAATTTGATGCAATCAAAGAATATTTGCAAGAACCACCGATCTTGATAGCACCAGTTCCTGGAAGGCCGCTCATTATGTACTTAACTGTACTAGAAGAATCCATGGGTTGCGTATTAAGACAACAAGATGATTCATGCAAGAAAGAGCATGCTATATACTATCTCAGCAAAAAGTTTAACGACTGTGAGACTAGATACTCTTTGCTTGAGAAAACTTGTTGTGCACTTTCATGGGTTGCTGGACGCCTCAGACAATATATGCTGACACACACCACATACTTAATCTCTAAGATGGATCCAATCAAGTACATATTTGAGAAACCTGCTCTTACCGGTAGGATAGCTCGATGGAAAATGCTTTTGTCTGAATACGACATCCAGTATGTTGCTCAGAAGGCTATCAAGGGCAGTGTGTTAGCGGACCATTTGGCCCACCAACCCGTGGAAGATTATCAGTCGTTGAGATTCGACTTTCCAGATGAGGATATCATGATGGCAAAAGATTACGAGGATCCAGGGCCAGACGAAGGGCCAGAACCAGGAGAGCGATGGACTCTTATGTTTGATGGTGCTTCTAACTCTTATGGACACGGAATTGGGGCAGCGATTACATCTCCCAAAAATTTCCACTTGCCGTTTACAGCCAAACTTTGTTTCCCGTGAACTAACAATATGGCTGAGTACGAGGCATGTATACTAGGGCTAGAAGAAGCGATTGACTTGAGAATCAAAACTCTCGATGTGTTTGGAGATTCTGCTTTGGTAATTTACCAGATAAGAGGCGATTGGGATACGAAGCATGAAAATTTAATTCCATACCGGGATTATGTGACCAAATTGCATCCCCGATTCGAGGATATCACTTTTGCTCACATACCTCGAGAAGAGAATCAAATGGCTGACGCTTTGGCAACCCTGGCATCCATGTACAAGTTGATATGGCCTAATCATAGACCGTCTATTGATTTACGACGCTTTGAAGAGCCCGCGCATTGCCTGACTGCTGATAAAGACGCAGATGAAAAGCCGTGGTTTTATGATATAAAGCGATATCTTGAAAAGCATGAATATCCCGAAGGAGCCTTGGGTATCGACAAAAGAACTTTGCGAAGATTGGAATCCAACTTCTTCCTCAACGGAAATGTATTGTACAAGCGCAACTATGACACTGTTTTGCTTAGATGTGTGGAGAAACGTGAAGTTGAACAAATTCTAAAAGACATTCATGAGGGCTGCTTTGGAACTCATGCGAATGGACATACCATGGCAAAGAAAATATTGAGAGCGGGCTATTATTGGCTTACCATGGAAGCAGATTATTATCATCATGCCCGAACTTGTCACAAGTGCCAAATATACTCTGATAGGATTCATGTACCCACCACTCCATTGAACGTCTTAACCTCACCATGGCCCTTCTCCTTGTGGGGAATAGATATGATTAGGATGATTGAACCAAAAGCTTCAAACAGACATCGCTTCATACTTGTGGCCATAGACTATTTCACCAAGTGGGTTGAAGTTGCTTCTTATACCAACGTTACTAAGCAAGTAGTCGCTCGCTTCTTGAAACACAACATTATATGCAGATATGGAGTGCCTAACTACATCATCACCAACAATGGGTCGAATCTCAACAACAAAATGATGGACGAGTTGTGCGCCAGTTTTAAAATAGAACACCATAACTCGACACCATATAGACCCAAAATGAATGGAGTCGTAGAATCAGCCAATAAAAATATAAAGAAAATCATCCAGAAGATGGTGGTCATGTACAAAGATTGGCACGAGATGTTACCCTTTGCACTACACGGCTACCGTACTTCAGTACAAACTTCAACAGGGGAAACTCCCTACTCGTTGGTTTATGGCATGGAGGAAGTTCTCCCAATAGAGGTCGAAATCCCTTCGCTGAGGGTTTTAATGGAAGCTCAACTTGATGAAGCCGAATGGATAAAGACGAGGTTTAAAGAACTTAATCTCATTGAGGAAAAACGCTTGACAGCCATATGCCACAGCCAGCTTTATCAGAGAAGAATGCAGAGAGCCATCGACAAAAGAGTGCATCCTAGGACATTCACACAAGGAGACTTAGTCTTCAAGAGGATCATGGATATGTATAATGAATCTAGGGGCAAATGGACGCCAAACTACGAAGGCCCATATGTGGTAACAGAAGCATTCTCTGGTGGTGCCCTAAAGCTCGCAACCATGGATGGGGAGGTGTTACCTTATCCAGTGAATGCAGATTTGGTCAAATGATACTTTGCCTAAAAAAGTGGAATAATAAAGCCGCTAAGTCGAAAACCTGAAAGGGCGACTTAGGCAAAATTGGCTATCCCGGTGAACCGAAAACACGAAAGGGCGATTCAGGTAAAAATTAGGGATAAAATAAGAATAGGCCCGCTGAGTTGAAAACCCGAAAGGGCGGCTCAAGCAAAAAAGGGCGTCCCGGTGGATTGAAAACCCAAAAGGGCAATCCAGGCAAAAGTTAGGGGCAAAATTCCGAGGCAAAGTATCCATTATGCATGATCACTTGACCCTAGTACATTATCAAGAGATATAATTGATCCGACCATTTTTTCTATGAAGCAAGGTGTTGAAGACTTCCAAAGTCATAGGGACTATAGCAGTGTCAAAACTCAAAGGAACTCTGATTTTTGCCATTATGTTTTTCTTGCACTGTAATCACCTCATTAAGGGATTACATCTTTGTATATTTACCCATTCAAGGGTCAAATCAATATAAAGAGAGATTTTTCATTAAATTGTGCTCACTCTTTTACTTTATCTGATCGTTTGCAAATTAATTTTATTTTGATAATTTGTGTTCGAAACTTCAGCTAAAAAATAAAAATATAACTTTTGACAAGGTATAGAACTTGTTTTGATGTTCGAAGATATTGGGGAAAATAGATGGTCTCCAAGAAAAATGTCAATAGGTAGAAGCATTGAATTAGTCGTCAGCTGCCCAAGCTTGTCATCATGAAAAGCTTTGTCTTTCTAAAGGGGTTGTATGATGTGGTTCCCCCCAGCATCGAGTTCAAGAAATAAACTAGGGCAATCAATTCCCCGGTCATCATGGAGTGTCTAAATCTGGGATGTCGAGTAGTCTAATCCTCTCACTACCCCACAGAAAGCCCAATCTTTTGTTGGCAACTACAAAAAGCCACTCCAATTGGCACTTTCATTTTACCCTAAAAAGTCCAGTCTTCATTAGCAACCACTAAAAGTCCACCCTCGATGGCATCCTCATGAAACCAAAGTCCAATCCATTTGGCAACTACCAAATCCAGTCCCTGGTGATATCCCCGACAGGATTTTATCCCCAACATACCTGATCACTTGCATTATCATAAGCACGACATACAATATCACATCATATCATAATCATGTTAAGCCTTAGCACATCATTTACATTCGCATATTGCACTCCCTAGCAGTTGCATCTTAGTCGCATGTTTGGGCATCATAAAACATTGCATTGCATAGCAACATAGCAGGATCCAGGATCAGTTCGCAAGCATCTTGGTCAGTCCTCCAGTGAAGTTGGCAGTATGACTCTGAAAAGAGTTAATACCCCACGAGTTCAGGGAATTCTACTCCCCAACAAGTCACTCTTCAACCATGCAGTTGATGATGATAATCCCCAGCAACTATTGCACTTGTGGCTCCCCAAGCAGAGGTTATCTTAGAGAGTTTATTGAAGATTTCTTCCCTGCAGAGTTTGGACAACGCTGTTCCTCTAATAGGAATTTTAGCTCAACTATTCCTCAGCAAAATTATCACTCGAGATACTGCTTTGGTATCATCGAAGAACCTTATTGGATGAAGGACTGCTTCGACCACCCGAAGAATCTCAAGTGTTTAGAGATACTGCTTTGGTATCATCGAAGAAGCTTATTGGATAAGATACTGCTTCGACCACCCGAAGAATCTCAAATTTTCAGAGATACTGCTTTGGTATCATCAAAGAACCTTATTGGATAAGGGACTGCTTCGACCACCCAAAGAATCTCAAGTTTTCAGAGATACTGCTTTGGTATCATCAAAGAACCTTATTGGATAAGGGACTGCTTCGACCACCCGAAGAATCTCAAGTGTTTAGAGATACTGCTTTGGTATCATCGAAGAACCTTATTGGATAAGGGACTGCTTCGACCACCCGAAGAATCTCAAGCGTTTAGAGATACTGCTTTGGTATCATCGAAGAACCTTATTGGATAAGAGACTGCTTCGACCACCCGAAGAATCTCACATGTTCAGAGATACTGCTTTGGTATCATCGAAGAATCTTATTGGATAAGGGACTGCTTCGACCACCCGAAGAATCTCAAGTTTTCAGAGATACTGCTTTGGTATCATCGAAGAACCTTATTGGATAAGGGACTGCTTCGACCACCCGAAGAATCTCAAGTTTTCAGAGATACTGCTTTGGTATCATCAAAGAACCTTATTGGATAAGGGACTACTTCGACCACCCGGAGAATCTCAAGTTTTCAGAGATACTGCTTTGGTATCATCGAAGAACCTTATTGGATAAGGGACTGCTTCGACCACCCGAAGAATCTCAAGTTTTCAGAGATACTGCTTTGGTATCATCGAAGAACCTTATTGGATAAGGGACTGCTTCGATCACCCGAAGAATCTCAAGTGTTTAGAGATACTGCTTTGGTATCATCGAAGAACTTTATTGGATAAGAGGCTGCTTCGACCACCCGAAGAATCTCACGTGTTCAGAGATACTGCTTTGGAATCATCGAAGAATCTTATTCGATAAAGGACTGCTTCGACCACCCGAAGAATCTCAAGTTTTTAGAGATACTACTTTGGTATCATCGAAGAACCTTATTGGATAAGGGACTGCTTCGACCACCCGAAGAATCTCATGTTTTCAGAGATACTGCTTTGGTATCATCGAAGAACCTTATTGGATAAGGGACTGCTTCGACCACCCGAAGAATCTCAAGTTTTCAGAGATACTTCTTTGGTATCATCGAAGAACCTTATTGGATAAGGGACTGCTTCGATCACCCGAAGAATCTCACGTGTTTAGAGATACTGCTTTGGTATCATCGAAGAATCTTATTGGATAAGGGACTGCTTCGACCACCCGAAGAATCTCAAGTTTTTAGAGATACTGCTTTGGTATCATCGAAGAACCTTATTAGATAAGGGACTGCTTCGACCACCCTAGGAATCTCAAGTTTTCAGAGATACTGCTTTGGTATCATCGAAGAATCTTATTGGATAAGGGACTGCTTCGACCACCCGAAGAATCTCAAGTTTTCAAAGATACTGCTTTGGTATCATCAAAGAACCTTATTGGATAAGGGACTGCTTCGATTACCCGAAGAATCTCACGTGTTTAGAGACACCACTTTGGTATCGCGAAGGACCTTAACGAATGAGGGACTGCTTCGACCACCCAAAGAGGATCGTTTATACTACTCTGGTATCGCGAAGAACCTTATTAAATAAGGGGCTGCTTTGACCACCCAGAGAATGTCATATTATCTTGATCATCCTATTAACCCATTCATGGTACTTTTCACTTCTCTACCGGACAAATTTTGGGGTCTTTTTGTATCTAATTGACTTCCACCTTAAAATTAACGCCATGCGGCAGTTCATTCGCTCAGGTTAAAGGCAATTAGATAGGGGCATCTGTCATACCCCAAATTTGTCCTACTTTGGTATTTAATAAATGTCTTACTGCCACATGACTTCTGGCCATGACTCTCTAAGGTTTCGTTATAAAGACTTTGTGTATACTCATTGTGGTGATAATCCATGGCAATTTATGCTGAATTATTGTGGGAGGAGCGCGCCTCCATCCCCTTGTACCCAAACTCGTGTGTGTCCTCGTTCTCACGATCAGACAGACATGATATCATCAATGACATAAAGTACATGATTGGGTCTATCTTGCCACACAGTTTCAGGAAATTTACACCCTATTTCAACTTGATTACAAACTTCTCCTTAAATGTTGTTTAAGCCTCACTACAAGTTGCTTACTATGGTCTGTACTTAATTCAAGTTAATTCAAAGATACTTCACATGATGCTTATGGACACGGTCGATTTAGCCTCAGGCTTTGTTCGAATCGATTGCAAGCGTCAGGCTATGTTGGGATACTAAATCAGTTTGTGACAAACTTAGATTTAGCTTGTCAATTTCAAGTCATAGTTGAATTAGAATTTAGATGCAATGAGTTCAGAAGATATTTCGATTCATCTCAAAGGCTTACGGTATAATGCATCTATTCATAACTATACAAACTATATTTGAGGAATGAACCACATATATTATACAAATCCATTAGCTTCAAGGCCAATCCCATCGATATAGAAAATATTAGAAGTATGTTTGTCTAAAAGGTACAGGACGTGATCAAAACATGTGCTAAATTCGAGTCATGCATAATTAAGGTTAAGATCTTTTTGTCCAAAATTCACGTCGCAAGGCAGATTATGATGTTCATATATTATGAAACATTTTGGGTTGTTACAAAACTGGTCCCGCACATATAGACATACTTCTTTTCATATACAATTAGTGAGTTATAAGGATCAAATTAATAAGTAATGGTTGGAGTTGTTTCCCTAAAACATTAAGCATGCAGTGGACTTGTAAGAAATCTCTATCATGGATACCTGGGATTATATCACAACTTATGAAGAATTATGTTCAAACAGTGCCTATAGAAATTAAAGTCATTAGGCCAAGAATCATCAAGTTGTGAAACCTACAAGGACAAAGACATTCTTGATTTCCACAAATATTAAATAATACAATAATAACTTGTACATTTTCAAATTACACACAAACATAGGGCATTAGAAGACGTTTGCTACTTGCAGGTACTGCGAGTCCTCGACAAATCCCATAAGGCTGTTCCAACAACAAAGCTGTGAATTTTTCAGGCTGTTTTAGGCTAATCCATACCACCGTCACATACCCCTTCTACCTTCAAGACAAAGGCTCACACATCCAAAAGTCAATGTACCTAAAAGACATGAGGAGGCCAGGATTAAAATAATATAACAAACTGAGATCACCATAGAACACAAGTCCTTTATTCTTGTGATAAAGTGACTCACATATCTAAGTCTACTAAATCCAAGTCAAGTTCATGAATTCTAAATAAAACCTGTTATCTATGTCAAAGTGTTGGCCACGAACCTTGGCTCATATCTCAACTTCTTCATTTATCCATCTCCAAAACTTGTGAAATGCACAAAAGGATGATTCAAGACGAAAGAAAACAGTAGACTGAGAACAGAGAAACATCAGATGATGGAGCATTTCATGCTTGAGAGTCTTCACCAATTAGGTGTTGTGGAGAAGCTTACATGGGAACTACTTAAGCCACCGTACAACAAATTTGATCACAATTTTCCGGCATACGTTCTTTCTCGAATTGAAGGATTAAGATGAGAGGCAGCGTGTACATCTTATTTCGAAATGTTGTAAAGCTCATGAGCGCCCGAACTTGTTGATTGTTCCCTTGGCCAACTCCTCGACTCAATCAATCATTGCGAAAATGTTGCCGTACTGCTACTTTGAGAAAGTGGAGAAGTGGTTACAGAATTCATCAAAGTCTATGCCCTTCTGCATCCTTTGTCTCCTTTAGTAACAGAGCCTTTCCAACAGCGCCGGCGGATGGCTCGAAGTTGTATCACCCTAATATCCTGCAACATATTTGTTGCACCCCAAAATTTGACCAACATTTATTCATCCATCAAGTGTTTGAAAGTTGATACCTTCATCAGAAAGTTCAAGAGATCCTCAGAGAAAGTGGTTGAGACTAGAGTTATGTGCCTCATAGCTTGAGAGTTGTGGGAGCTCCTCAGATGATTCTGAGACTTTGAGAATGAACTTGAAGCTTTGAGAAAGTTTATGAGATGTCTTGAAAGCCATCATGAAGCCCAGAGAGGTCATTATGCAAAAATTCAGAAGATTCAACCATGAGTGGTAGAATTAGGGTTTTGACTGGGTCAACCCTGGGATAACTGAAGATTTGGAGAAGGGTGAGACCTAATACAAGGGACATGAGATCATGGAATGATGTATGGAGATGGTATAAAGATGATTCCTAGGCCAACTCATCATGATTGAGGAGTTTGAGAAGTTTTGAGTTAGGGTTTCCAGGGATTGTCAGTGAAAAAACCCTAGTTTGATCCCTATCTTCCAGGCAGTTTTAGCTCAAGATGTGATTGATATCTCATCTTCCCCACAACATGAATGTTGTAGAGCTTGTTCTTAGCTTTAATTTGAGTGGTAGAAGTCCTTGATAGGAGTTGCAGAGCTCAAGTTATGGTTTTGACAAATTACAGGTCAGCTGAGGTGTGTGAATCTGGGTCCTTGAAAGTCACCCAACTTGCAGACAACTTTTGCCCTAGTAGGATGATTCCTATGATCTCTTGGTCAACATGAATGTTGAAGAGCATCTTCTTAGCTTTCTAGAGAGTACTATAAGTCCTTGATAGGATTTGTAGAACTCAACTTATGGTTTGTACAAGACAGGGGTATTTTGGTCATTTGGTGATTATAGGTCATTTTAAGCAAGGGCCATATCTCCTATTTCCAAGCCTCAAATGAAAAAACTCAAAACATCAAAGTTGTTCAAAATGGTATTTTAAGCCTAGAAAAGTGGTCATGAGTTGTTGAAAAAGCTTGTAGCAAGGATTTACAAGATTGGGTAAAAATGACCTAAAAATGACTTATAAGTTAAATGAATCCAAGTTGGAATTTGGTTTGGGAGATCCACAAATCCAAAATGGGGCATCCAATATGTCATTTTGACTCCCAACATCATCTTAAAAACAATGGTTCAAGTAGAATTTTGATTTGAGGTCTTAAAATGGATGTTGCTTTGTAATTTTGATTCTTGCATCATAAGGCAACTTGCAAATCTTCACATAAGGCAAGGTTTAGCTTGTTTTTTCACTCATTCAATCCCAATATCTCACGTAAGGAGTTTTTGACACAAGATTGAAAGGCTTAAGGCATGAAAGGAGATGATACAATATGTCATGACAAGAGAAGTTCCATTACTTTCCAAATGATTCTCAAAGTTTCTAGATGAATCTAGACTCTTCTTTTGATTGTTATAAAAAGAGTGAATCACCATGAGATTAGGGTTGGTGATGGTTAATGGTGAGTGGTGAGATTAAAAGTGCAAAAAGAGTGAAATTCCATTTTGCAAAATCATAACAAACTCAATTTCTCTTCCATCTTCATTCTTTTCTTCTCCACAAACACACTCTTCTGATCATTGTGAGCAGTTGCATACCAAAATTGAGGTGGATCCATGGAGTCTTGAAGGTGCAAGATTAAAGTCGTAAGAAAAGCAAATTGATATCAAACTCAAGATTCAAGCAGTATACGTCAAAGTTTTTGCATACAGAACTCAAAGCATTCATCAAGGATCAATATTGGAGAGTAGCAAGCATTGAAGTGAGGTGCAAGTGCCACTACCATCCTCAAGTTGCAGGTTTGCAAATTCCCTCGAGTCTCTCTATTTATGCACTTTTAGGTCATGTGGTTAGGATAAGATTAATTAGCAACCATTAGGGATGAATCCTGGCAAGTTTAAGCATGTTCTATGGAGTTTGAGATTTTGACATGTTACTTTAAAGAGCAAGAACAAGCTGTGTGTTAGGTTTTAATGATCATGTGATAACATAGAGTGACGAGGGTAGCATAAATAACAAGTCTATACCATTGGAATTAAGCTTCATCGTGATTGATCTCAGAGGAAAATGGCGGAACCCTAATGTTTGTGCGTTCTGTTAGAGAGATATAGGAGGTTTTAGTGAGAGCTATTGGTTCCATTGTATTCTTGGAGAAAAATGGAGCATCTTTGCTCTTGGAATCTTTGAAGTTCATTAAGCATGGAGAGAGAACGAGAGACTGGAAATATCGTGCATGGATTCTGCAAAACCTGCAAACCCTAAGTCCTTTGGGGACGATGGCCTTCGACCGTAGGATCTGTCCAGCTTAATTGACTTAACCATTCCATCCAACGGCCACGATTTGAACAAAGAAAGCGGAGGGAAGACTTAAGCTGCAACGCAACGTTTGGTTTAATGAGGAGTTCTGGGCTTAATGAAAAGTTGATACTCACACCCCACCCAGGAGCCCAATCCAAAAATGAACTAGAATATGTTGCTATTCGTACCGCTCGCGTATTTATTTTCTTTTAATTTTTCTTTTTATTTTCTGATAGCCATTGGGCCCAGGCGCGCCATGCTAGGCGCACCCCCCTTCCTGGGCCCATCATAGAAAGCAACTGAGCGTGTTTGCTGTTCTCACCCCCCATCCCATTTTTCTTGTATTTTCTCATTTTAATTTCTTTTAATATTTTAGCATTTTATAAAAATCATATAAAATAGAAAAATGAATTTTTTTTAATTCTTGTTTTTTCTACATGTTCATGATTTTGTCTAGAAAAATATAAATAAATAAAATTCCATTTTATTTTTCTTTTAATATTTTTAGCATATTATTCTTTTAAATAGCCTTTTTAATTGATTTTAGTTGATACTTAATATTGTAGAATTTGTTTTAAGGTCTTCCCTTAGTATTTTTGAGCCATTCTTTTTGGCATAGTTAGATATTTAATCATAGTTCATATAGGGTTTAATTCACAATTTGTAGATTAAAATTTGATTAGTTTGTTTAGGCTAGCATTAGTATAACAAAATTAGGGTTTTATTCACCATAAGTAGATTCGAACAATTTTGTTTTGGGTTTTATAGGCCAAATTAGTGTATGGGGAATATATGGGTTAAGGGTAAGTATGTATAGAATCCCCTAGAATTTTACTAGAGTATTATATAGTATTTTAGTATTTTTAATTGATTTTTGAATGTATGGATAGTATGTGTGTTGCTTAAGGGCATAGTTTGTATTGTTTTGCTTTCTTTCCTTCTCTTTTGAGTGTGTGAGCATTGAAGATTGAGTTGAAGACCTTGTGGATCATCATTGAAGACTTTGAAGACCTTGAGGAAGAGTTTAGTTTTAGTTGTTGTTTGTTCTGGTTATAGGATCATAAGTACATAGGTAGAGCTTTAGATAGAATACTTCCATTCAATAAACAAGGAGTGTCTTGTTCACCTCCTTCCTTCTCCATGATATAAAGTCCCTTAAGGGTACTCACCTCTCTCATTTGGAGGGATTAGTGACCTTGCCCTATGAGGTATAACTTTGAGAGAGCCTTTCCCTTTGATGTTAAGTCCTCAATGACATCCTTTGGAAGTCAGTGAGCACTTTAACATCCTCACCTCATCTTGTTGACTGAGTCTTGTTTGATGGAGCATTTGGGTTATTGAAGATAAAGAAAGCAATAAAGAGTATTGAAGATTTGATTGAAGATCTAAAAGCCATTGAAGATAGAAGCTGAAGCTTTGAAGAGGATGATTCCTTGGAGATTGTTGAAGTCTGAAGACTTTGTGAAGATCAAGTTGATACTTGAAGATCCCTGAAGATAGTGAAGCCTGAAGGTGGAGCTGATCAAAGAAGCTGAAGCTTAAGGGAGAAGATGAGTTGATACTCATATTGTAGGGTTGATACCTGGAAAGCAAGTGATCTCTGAAGTCTGAAGACTGAGTAGCTGCTGGAGGAGCTGAAGCTTTCTTCTGTTTTCTTTTCTGTATTGTGTGTTTTGTCTGATTTGTCTGTTGCATTAGATTAAGTTCATCTAGAATAAGTAGAATCTAGGAGCATAATTGCATTAGAGGTTGAGTTGCTCCCTCTACTTGTATTGTTATTGTGTGGCTTTGCTTGCGGGTATTCGGTAGAGCCCAGCTCCCTTGCCCATGTGGTTTGTTTGCCTGATGGCATTTCGTTTCGTTTTATCTGTATGATTGCAGTTTACTGTTTATTGCTTGATAGCATGTTGTTTATTTTTCAGTGTGATCACTGTTATTTCATGACTGGCTTGAGGTTGAGATGAGCTTGTGGAGGCTGAAGCCCCACACACATTTCCTCCCTCACTTGCATTGCATGCATTTTACTGTTAAAGCTGATGCTTTGTATGTTTTGGTGTATCATTGACATGGTCCCTTAGGACTCTCATTTCCTTTGATAAGGATTTGATGATAAACTTTTAGGTTGAAACCTATGCATGACAACATCTAGGAGTTCCCTGTTCAAACCTCAACCATAGGATGAATCCATGGCATGATAACAGTAGGACTTGATAGTCTCCCTCCTAGATTGAGCCTTTTCTCTTCTCATCTCAAAACAGTTTAAGATACAGTAATCATGAATGATTTCTTTCGTACATTACGAGCCTTAAGCTATCTAAGAAAAGGTTGTGGGAGAGTTTCTTTTCCACAGTCTGGATGTTTAGTATGGTACCCTTTGGGTGACATGCGACGCATTCACTCTCAGGTCATAGTCTCTAGTGCGATTGAAATCGCAAACACAATAAAAAAAACACTTCTTTCGTAAAACAGGAAATAAACTGTAGTTTCCCGAACTACGTGAGCTCTGATCTCTCATGCCTGTTGAGAGTACGTAGGCACAAGATGGCGAAGTCTTGGCGAGCTACCTTCCCCCATAACCCTTCGTAGGCCGAACTACGTTGACTCTGATTTCTCGTTCTCTAATGAGAATACGTAGGCATAAAGTGCGACGCTTTGCCGAGTCATTTTTCTTTTCTTTTTCAGCCAGCCTTGATAGTTAGATAGAATAAAACCAACCCGTCCAAGTAAACAAACAAGCGAGGATCCCGTCGAGTACGACGGACGTGAGGGGTGCTAATACCTTCCCCTTGCGTAACCGACTCCCGAACCCAGACAATGGTTGCGATGACCTTGTCTTACCCTTATTCGTCAGGTTTTTTCCGATCGTTTCCTTTCCCGCTCAGAGGGATAAATAACGAAAGGTGGCGACTCTTCTGTCATGCCGGCACCTTATTTTTGCGCAAGCGACAGCTGGCGACTCTGCTGGGGACTTTCAGGTGTTTCCCTATGTGAGTCTCGCCTTGGATTTTCTTCCTAGCTGCCTGGGACCGTCCCCAGCAGCTGGCGACTCTGCTGGGGACTTGATAGTTTCCTAGGGATCCAACGTCCCGAAGGCGAGTCAGTTTTGGGATCCAACGTCCCTTAAGAGAGTCAATCCTACCGCTTGTGTGTTTGCTTGTTGGGTTGCATTTATTTATCGCATTTTTACTTCTCGCACTTTATTTCCCGCATTTTATTTTCAGTATAATATGATTATTTGTGCTGTTGTGGGATGGGAGTTCTGATGAGTGAGAAGCCATACCCAGGCTTGAGTGCACCATAGACTTAGAGTGGAAATTAGTGGGCGCGTGCTTGCTTTGCAGGCACTAGTGTCTCATGAAATCCATGCTCAGACGAGGTTCATCCGGTTGGCTTCACTTTCAACCCTTTGGGTTGAGACGGTTGCTGGTTTGGTGGATTGTCGACTCTGGGGACCGATCATTTGTGATTCAGCTAAGTGAGGCCTCTTCAAGACTTGATGATGCCACTCCTTCTGGGAATCATATCGTCAGTTTTGAAAGTCTGTGACGCTGATGAACGCATAGGATGTCGTACCTTGAGTCAGTTTAGGTCCATACCTGTGAGGGGATTGGGTTCATTGCAGGAAACTTTGACCTTCAGACTACCTGGTTTTCTTGACAGTGAATCAGTTATGTTGGTACCAGGGTTCTCAGTTGCAGATTTATCTGTTCTTGATAAAGCAGGGTTTGATCAGAGGATCTTATCATCAGGTGTATGCCTGTTCTTGATAGAGCGGGTTTGATCAGAGTATTGTCGTCAGTGGTTTGTTCTTGATGGAGCAGATTTTGAGTGGGGTCTGAAGATCTCATCAGCAGATGTTGTTCGTTCTTGATGGAGCGGATTTTGAGTGGGGTCTGAAGATCTCATCAGCAACTGTGTGTTTGTTCTCGATAGGGCAGATCTTTATTTGGGGTCTGAAGACTTCATCAGCAAATATTTCTTGATCATGCATCCGAGGTCCTTATTATCAGACAGGTGTTCTTGACAGAGCAGAGTTATGATCCTATATATGGTCCTATCAGATGGTTGTTCTTAGCAGATCAGATCAGTGGTCTTACACCGGGGTTTTCTTCTCATCAGTGATTGTTGATACAGAATCTCCACAGCAGCTACCCGGATATATTATTGCATGCCTGCATTTTGCATTAGTTTGCATGTTCATTTGCATTCCATTAACGTGTGTCTGTGTTGCAGGTACCGTTTCCCCGATCCAGGATCTCTCGCCTCCTACTGTTATTATGGCCTCTCTCAGGAAGACTGTTACGTACAAGTTCCCGACCCCTGATGTGTCGAAGTTGACTGGGTTGATAGCTCTAGCAGGTGATTCTGTGAGGGATAGGTTCAGGAAGTCTTATGGCAGGTTGCTCAGTCTGGTTTGCAAACCTTCTACGTCCGAGTTGAATGGGTTACATGCTCTTCTGCAGTTCTATGACCCTCCTCTGAGGTGTTTCACTTTTCAGGACTTCGTTCTCGCGCCGACGCTGGAAGAGTATGCTGATATGCTGGGTGTGCCTATCAAAGGGCAGATGCCTTTTGTCCACATGGACGCTGAGCCTGATCTGGCTGGTTTAGTTTCTTCACTCCATTTGGGCGCCTCTGAGTTAGTAGTGACGAGTTGGAACAAGGTTCCTGGGTTCTCCCTGCAGTTTCTGATAGCTAAGGCTCAGCAGTGTGCTAAGGACAAATGTTGGGACGCATTCAATGCCATCCTCGCTTTATGCATATATGGCATTATCCTGTTCCCCAACATGCCGGATTTCGTAGACTTTGATGCATTTCACATCTTCGCCTCAGGGAATCCAGTCCCTACTCTGATCGGAGACGTCTATCACTCAGTGCATTACAAGAATGAGAACCAAAGAGGGAAGAATGTATCATGCTGCATACCGTTGCTGTACAAATGGTTTGATAGTCATTTGCCCAAGAGGGGTTCTTTCGTCTTGTCTGCAGCCACAGCTGAGTGGCCTGAACGTCTGATGAGTTTGTCTGCAGAAGATATTGATTGGTTCGTTGACAGAGACAGGTTAGGTACCGAGGTGATCTTCAGTTGTAGTGGGTTTCCTAACGTACCTCTGATAGGTAGGAAGGGTTGCATCAACTACAATCCGTCATTGCTAGTTCGTCAGTTCGCATATGCTTTGAGGACTCCACCGAAGGAGGAAGAGGTACAGGAATCTCTGTACCTCACGGGTACTCTAGAGGGGGATTTGTTGTCCAAGCTTCAGCGTGCGTGGAACAGTATCAGCAAGAGGGGAAAGCCTTTGTTGGGAAAGAGCAACAATCAAGCCTACCCTCCTTATTCAGCTTGGATCAGAGCCAGAGCCAACGCTATAGGGATGCCATTTCCTCATGTCAGACCAGAGAGTCCTCCACCAGTTGAAGAGCCTACCACTGTGTCCATTCATCAGCACAAGCAGGTATTAGCCGAGCGGGATGAGCTGAAGCGGGCGAACGCAGAATTAGAGAAGGAGTTAGCTCAGCTTCGAAGTGAAAGGAACGAAGCCGTGCACGCTCTCAAAAAGCAAACAGAGTCGGTAAACCAACTGGGTGCAGACTTGGCAAAGCAGATTGCTGATCGGGAACGCTTGGGTCAGGACTTCAGGGCTGTTAATGATGTACTAGCTACGAAGAAGCAGCATCTGGAGGAGGCATATCGGAGGATATCTAAGTTCGACCAGCATTGGAAGACCTCCCTAGCCACCAGGAAGGAGCGAGAGGACAAGCTGATGCTGCAGATCGCTAAGCTGGAAGCCGAAGTAAAGGACAGTGAGCGGAGGTTTGATGAAGAGACCGCCCGCAGATACGCCGCCGAAAGCCGTCTCAACAAAGCTCTTGCTAACCTGAAGGAGCATAAGTTGATGTTTGAGTCTAAGAAGCGGAAACTGGAGGATTGCTTTGGCGAAGGAGCTTGGGAAAGTTCAGTTCAGGGGCTTCAGCATACCATCGTGCAGAGGGAACTACTCGTCGAGGGGTTGCTCACTTTGCCAGATCATCCAGAGACGAAGGAGTTATTAGCAGAGTATCGCGCCCGTGGCCGTACTTGACTAGTTGTATTCCTGTTGTTTTGATCTTTGATGTATGCTGACCATCACCAGACTTGTTGGCTGAGGTCATGCTGTTGATTTGTTTCGTACTCGCTGATACTGTGTACTGCCTTGACAGGCCTTTCCATATATATATGAGATTGATGTTTCCATGATTGGGCTCGGATTTCTTCCTCTTATTATTATCAGCACTGGCACTAAGGCACTAGGATCGGGGGAAATCTCCCAAGCACACAGACACACGCATGCATCTGCATGAAGCATTTGCATGGCGTACATTTTGTTGTTTTTCCTAACTTTTAATGTTTACAGGTTTTTCAGGTTCACAGGTTCCGAGTTGCTTCCGGTCTCCAGGATTGATCAAAGACTCATTCACCGTTATTCAACTCGAGCTAATCAGACGAGGATCATGGATCAGGTGCAGTCAGACGTTCAAGAGCTCCGTGAACGGATGGATCGTTTTATGGAGCTGATGCAGGTGGTCGCTAACGGTCAGGACCAGCTTCGTACTTTGGTTCAACCTTTGATCTCCAGGGTTGATAGTAATGGCATACTTCATGGAGGGGATGTGCCTACTCCTCCTCCAGTGGATGCTCCACAGAATGTTGTTCCTGTTGCAGGGGGCAACGACAGTGCTAACGGCAATCTGATGACTAATATCGGACTCAATGCGGCAGGCGTCGGCAATGGTAGTCTGGGAGCCAATGTTAACATAGGGCCGGTCAACGGCAATGCTGGTGTCGGAAATCTGTTGGTGCCTCAACCATGGCTGGAGGACCATCGGGATGACGTATTCTCTCAAAGAGGTGTGGAAGCAGAGTTGAACGCTGAAGCCAGGCTCAGGTTCAAAGCGCTGGAAGACAAAATGAGAGACATTGAAAATCAGAACACTTTGGGCGTTGATATGTCCAAGCTCGGGTTAATTGCTGATTTCAAGGTACCCCATAAGTTCAAGGTGCCTATCTTTGAGAAGTATAAGGGTACTACTTGCCCTCGTGTTCACCTTCGATCTTATTACAGAAAGATGTCCGCCTATTCTGACGATGAGAAGTTACTGATGCACTTCTTCCAAGATAGTCTTTCTGGTCCATCACTCGAATGGTATATGGGCTTGGAGCCCGCTACTGTGCGCACGTGGAAAGATCTCGCTGAAGCGTTCGTCCTCCACTATCAGTACAACAACGACTTGGCCCCCAACCGAGTCCAGCTCCAGAATCTCTCACAGTGGAACAATGAAAGCTTTAAAAAGTACGCCCAGCGTTGGCGTGAACTGGCTGCTCGGGTTCAACCGCCGATGGTTGAGCGCGAGCTAGTGCAAATGTTCGTGGCTACCCTTCCTGGAATCTACTATGAAAAGCTGGTCAGTGGCATGTCTGGGACTTTCTCGGCTCTCATCACTATGGGCGAGCATGTCGAGAACGGAATAAAGATCGGAAAAATTCAAGGCGAATCATCCTCAGCTGGAGGAGGTAGTAAGAAACCTTACGCTGGCAAGCGTCGAGAGGGAGATGCAAGTGCTGTCACCAATGCTCGGAGAAAGGGCAAAGGCCCTCAGCAGCAGATTGCTAGCATAAATATCCCAGCCGCTCCGCCGCCGCAGCAGCAGCAACCTCAGCAGCAGAATCAGCAGGGGTATAGGAAATATCAGAATCGGGCTCCTTTGGCAAATCGTCATTTTGAAGCACCACCTATGTCGTATGCGCAGCTTCTGCAAACTTTGCTTCAGCTTCAGTTAGTGCAAAAGAGGACGTTGGCTCCCTTAACAGGGGCACCACCACCGGGGTATGACGCAAATGCTACTTGTGATTTCCATACTGGGGCACCAGGTCATACGATTGAGAACTGTAAAGCTTTTAAGCACAAAGTGCAAGACCTGGTAGACGCCAAGGTTATTAACTTTTCTGATAGTGTGCCCAATGTTACCAAGAACCCTATGCCTCATCATAGGGGAGGCGGAGTGAACGCCATTATCACAAAGGAGAGCGCAGACTCGCTGACTGATGTCAAAGACTTGAAGACGCCGCTTAGTTTTGTCAAGGCTAAGCTGCTGAAGAAGGGCTTCTTTCCTGGATGCGGAGAGTTATGTATGGCTTGTGATACACATCCTGATGGGTGTGAGAAACTGGTAGAAGGTATCCAAAGTCTGATGTCTGAGGGTATTTTGCAGTTCATCCGGAGCATTGAGAGTGTATCAGGGGAGGTCGTGCTGAAGCAGGCAGATGAAGTCGCCACCATCACTATTCCTCGTCGACCTATTACCATTTCTGCGCCCCGACCACCTACAATTACTATTACTAGGGCCGGGCCAATCCCGTTCGAGAGCACTAACGCTGTTCCATGGCATTACAGCGCCAAAGTCTATTGCAATGGTCAGAAGTTAGAGCTGGAGCCGTACGGGTCGACTGTGCAGAGTCTCGCAGGAGTCGGTGGTATTACTCGAAGCGGTAGAGTGTTTGCACCGACAGAGGTTGCAGCGGAGAAAGTAGTCAGAGCTGATTCTGCGGATAAGGGTAAAGGCAGGGCCGTCGAAGAGGTCCCTTGTGGGGCAGAAAAGGATCTGCTAGTTAAAGATGCTGAGGAGTTCATGCGGTTAATCAAGAAGAGCGACTACAAGATTGTAGATCATCTTCATCAGACTCCGTCAAAGATCTCTATTCTTAACTTGTTGCTGTGTTCCGAGGCGCACCGCAACGCATTATTGAAGGTATTGAACGCTGCCTACGTGCCGCAGGAGATATCAGTAAATCAGCTAGAAGAGGTGGTAGCCCATGTTAATGCTTGCAATGGGCTGGGATTCACGGATTTAGAGCTGACTCCTAAAGGGAGAGATCACAACAGCGCCTTGCACGTCTCGATAGAGTGCAGAGGCACAATCATGTCGCATGTCCTGGTGGATACGGGTTCGTCGCTTAATGTGCTTCCGAAGAAGGCATTAATGAAGTTGGACACTCGTGGATTGCTTTGCACGCCCAGCGATCTGGTGGTGAAAGCCTTTGATGGAACTAAGCGCCACGTTTTTGGAGAGTTGACCCTGCCGATTCAGGTTGGTCCGGAGACGTTCGATACGGTTTTCTATATCATGGATATCATGCCTGCCTACAGTTGCCTCTTAGGTCGGCCATGGATCCATGCTGCTGGTGCCGTGACGTCCACGCTGCATCAGAAGCTCAAATATGCTGTCGGGGGAAGCATAGTAATCGTCTGTGGTGAGGAGGACATTATGGTGAGCCACTTGTCATCCTTTAAATATGTTGAAATGGACGGCGAAATCCATGAAACTCTCTGCCAAGCATTTGAAACCGTCAAGGTGAAAGAGGTAGATCCTGTCGTCGCAGAGAAGCAAGAGATGAATCTCTCCTTATTCAAAGAAGCTCGGGCCGTCGTCGAAGCCGGTTCCACCCCAGGCTGGGGGCATGTTTTGGAGATACCGATCAAGCAGGATAAGTTTGGATTGGGGTATTCTCCTGGAGCTGAAGCTTCATCTTCTTCGTCTGGCAGTTCGTCTCGTGGTAAGGGGCCGATCCTATTCACCAAGGGCGGAGTAATTTTCGAAAGTATCAACGCAGCGTCTGAGGACAGCGGGGATAACGATTGTGATCTTGACGCCTGGATTCAGCCAAGCAAGCCGGGCGAGCGCCTCAACAATTGGACCATCAAGGAGATTATCCAGCTGACAAGTGAAGAGTAATGATTTGCTTTTTACAATCTTTGTACAACCCTATGTCCTGCCCGGGGCATAGTGGTTTATTGTCAGGGCCTTGTTGGATTATGTACATGCATTTTGTTAATAAATCAAAGGCGTTTTCTTCGTATTCAAATATTGTGTTCTCTGTTATTCTTGTTTTATGTTTATTCTGAAAAACAGTAAAATGGCAGCGGGGTTTGTGCTAACCTGCATATTCTTGCTTTAAACTTAACCCTTGTTATTGCAGGATCCACATAACAGACGACATCGACTCTGGACCCTCTACGGCTCACTACGATTTCGATTGCCCGATCTATCAAGCCGAGGATGAGATTGAGGAAGACGAAGACCTTCCGGAAGAGTTGGCCCGCTTGTTGAGACAAGAGGAAAAGGTTATTCTGCCTCATGAGGAGGATATTGAGATCATAAACCTGGGTTCTGAAGAGCTCGTAAGAAATGTCAGAGTAGGGGATGCGCTGTAGAATGATGTCAAGCATAGACTGGTCGAGATGCTTCGAGAGTATAGTGACGTCTTTGCTTGGTCATACGAAGATATGCCCGGACTCGACACAGACATCGTGGTTCATCGCTTGCCGTTGCGAGAGGATTGCCCTCCAGTCAAGCAAAAGCTCAGGAGGAAGAGACCAGATATGGCTGTAAAAATCAAAGAAGAAGTCCAGAAGCAGTTGGATGCAGGATTTCTAGCCGTTACCACCTACCCTCTGTGGGTCGCCAACATAGTGCCTGTACCGAAGAAAGACGGTAAGGTACGCATGTGCGTCGATTATCGGGATTTGAATAGGGCGAGCCCTAAGGATGATTTCCCGTTGCCTCATATCGATGTGTTGGTCGACAACACAGCCCAGTTTTCCGTGTTTTCGTTCATGGACGGCTTCTCCGGTTACAATCAGATTAAGATGGCACCGGAGGACATGGAGAAAACGACGTTTATCACCCCCTGGGGAACATTTTGCTATAAGGTAATGCCTTTCGGTCTGAAGAACGCAGGGGCCACTTACCAGCGAGCAATGGTGACTTTGTTTCATGATATGATTCATCACGAGATCGAGGTCTATGTTGATGACATGATTGCAAAGTCCCAAACGGAGGAAGAGCATCTGGTCAACTTATTGAAGCTTTTTGAGAGGCTTAGGAAATTCAGGCTGAGGCTGAATCCTAACAAGTGCACTTTCGGAGTGCGGTCCGGAAAGTTATTGGGGTTTATCGTTAGTGAACGAGGTATCGAAGTTGATCCTGCGAAAATAAAAGCTATTCAAGAAATGCCAGCGCCGAAAACAGAAAAAGAAGTTCGTGGTTTCTTGGGCCGAATAAACTACATTGCAAGGTTTATCTCTCAGCTCACGACCACTTGTGAACCGATGTTCAAGCTTTTAAAGAAAGATCAGGCGATTACTTGGAATGAGGATTGCCAGAAGGCATTCGACAAAATAAAGCAGTATCTTCAAGAACCTCCAATCTTGATACCCCCAGTGGTTGGACGGCCATTAATCATGTACCTGACGGTTCTGGAGAATAGTATGGGGTGTGTTCTCGGTCAGCACGACGAGACGGGCAGAAAAGAGCATGCCATTTATTATTTGAGTAAAAAGTTCACTGAGTGTGAATCTCGATACTCGATGCTGGAGAAGACGTGTTGTGCATTAGCTTGGGCTGCCAAACGTCTACGACAGTATATGCTCAATCACACCACTATGCTAATTTCGAAGATGGATCCGATCAAGTACGTCTTCGAAAAGCAGGCTCTTTCGGGCAGGATTGCCAGATGGCAAATGGTGTTAACGGAATATGATATTCAGTACGTCTCCCAGAAAGCCATTAAGGGAAGCGTATTGTCTGATTACCTTGCCGAACAACCAATCGAAGACTACCAGTCGATGAAGTTCGAATTCCCTGACGAGGATATTATGTTTCTCAAAGCGAAGGATTGCGATGAGCCATTGCCCGGTGAGGGGCCAGATAGGACGTCTCAGTGGAAGTTGATATTCAACGGAGCGGTTAATTCCTATGGAAGTGGTATCGGGGCTATCATCACGACTCCTCACGGATCCCACATCCCGTTTACTACGAGACTGACGTTTCCAGTTACCAACAATGAGGCAGAGTATGAAGCATGTATTATGGGTCTAGAAGAGGCAATTGATTTGAGAATCAAGAATCTAGACGTATATGGTGACTCAGCTCTTGTAATCAATCAGATTAAAGGGGAGTGGGAAACTCGTCAGGCGAATTTGGTGCCGTACATGAATTATGCCAGGAGGCTGCTTCCGTTCTTCGATCGAGTGGAACTCCATCATGTACCCAGGGCTGAAAATCAGATGGCTGATGCCTTAGCCACGTTGGCTTCAATGTATAAAGTCAATCTTTGGAATGAAGCTCCAAGCATTGTTCTTTCGCGTCTTGACAGACCGGCATTTGTCTTTGCAATCGAGGGAGCCGCCGACGGCAAGCCATGGTTCCACGACATCCAGACCTTCCTTATGACTAAGGAGTATCCTGCGGGTGCGTCAACCCAGGATAAGAAGACTCTGAGGAGGCTATCCGGAAATCTTTATCTCAATCCTGATGGAGTGCTGTATAAGAGAAACCACGATCTCGTGCTACTCAGATGTGTAGATGAGAAAGAGGCAAGTATGCTCATGGAAGAAGTCCATGAGGGCACATTTGGTACGCACGCCGGCGGGTATGCCATGACGAGAAAGATCCTGAGAGCGGGATATTACTGGCTGACTATGGAGTCGGATTGCTTCAGATTCGCGAAGAAATGTCATAAATGCCAGATTTATGCTGATAAAGTTCATGTGCCGCCGTGCCCATTGAATGTCATGTCCTCCCCTTGGCCGTTCTCCATGTGGGGCATCGACATGATAGGCAAGATCGAGCCCACTGCATCCAATGGTCATCATTTCATTCTGGTAGCTATCGACTACTTCACCAAATGGGTGGAGGCAGCCTCGTACGCTAATGTGACCAAGCAGGTGGTAGCTAAATTCATAAAGAAGGACATCATCTGTCGCTATGGAATTCCCGAGCGAATCATTACTGATAATGGTTCGAATTTGAATAACAAGATGATGAAGGAGCTGTGCCAGAGCTTCAAGATTGAACACCACAACTCATCTCCTTACCGGCCGAAGATGAATGGCGCCGTCGAAGCCGCCAACAAGAACATCAAGAAGATTGTTCAGAAGATGGTTGTGACGTACAAAGATTGGCACGAGATGCTGCCGTTTGCCTTGCACGGTTATCGTACGACGGTGCGTACGTCGACCGAGGCAACTCCTTTCTCCTTGGTGTACGGTATGGAGGTTGTCCTACCGTTAGAAGTGGAGATTCCTTCTTTGCGAGTTTTGGTTGATGTGAAACTCGACGAGGCAGAATGGATTACGAATCGTTTGAACCAACTCAGCCTGATGGACGAAAATAGGTTAGCATCGATTGCCTTTGGTCGCCTGTACCAAAGCCGAATGAAGAAAGCTTATGATAAGAAGGTGCGTCCTAGAAGCTTTCAGACGGGTGATCTCGTCCTGAAGAAGATTCTTCCACCACACTCCGATCACCGGGGCAAGTGGACTCCGAATTACGAAGGGCCGTATGTCATCAGCAAGGTCTTCTCCGGAGGAGCTTTGTTGTTATCCACGATGGATGGTGAAGATTTTGCTTCCCCAGTGAACGCGGACGCAGTTAAAAAATACTTTGCTTGAAAGAGACCCACTGGACAAAAAAGAAAGAGTCCCGGCAAAAAAGGGGCATCCCGGCGAACCAAAAACAGAATAAAAGGTTCGGGCAAAAATTAGGGATATATTGAAAAAATGTACACCCGCGAAGTCGAAAACCCACACTGGGCGGCTTCGGCAAAAAAGGGTATCCCGGTGAACTGAAAACCCGTAAAGGGCGGTTCACGCAAAAGTTAGGGATTTGAATAAGCAAATGACTGCGTTCCGCGTGTGGACTTTCATTGTTTAGTGGTTTGGAAGACCTGAGGGCCGTTTATCTGAATCAATCTCTTCCGAAGCTGAAGCGTCGGAGAAGTATCGAAGTCGAGTGGGTCTTAGAGGGATCAACTCATGGTGCTCGTCTATGCCTCGTTGCCGACATTTGTATATACTGATGTATATTTATGTTTCATTTTTGCGCGGCTTCCTCATTCCAGGAGCTTGCCTCTGTTGTAAAACATTTATTTGCCCATTCAGGGGTTCATCATCAATAAAATGCATATTATTCAGCAATTCTGCTTGCCTGTTTAGCATTTATCTGTTTTGTTTGCGAAGGAAAACGCCGATATTTTTGATAAAATGCGCATACATAAACTTGCGGGCCTAGGCCCATTGATTGTTGAAACAATTAATTACCTGAATATTGTCACGAGATAATAACCTTGATAGGCCCCTTTGAGGAGGGTATCTTGTCTGTTGTTTGTGCAGGTGTAGCACCTTCCAGACGGTGCGCCGTGCGCATCCCTGAAGCAGGGCGAGTCCTTCTTCTCCAGCAGAGTTCAGTAGTCTCTCCTCCGCAAAATCTGAACGCAAGAAAGTGAGCATTGATATGTCTCCCCATGCAGAGATGATTCTTTTCCCCAAGCAGGCGCATCCTGAAGGAACGTCACCTCATCAGCTGAGTCGAGGGCCAAAGCTCAGACCCCGGCACCGGGTCACAAGTGCAGATTTCGTAGAAATGTTCGGGTGTCGAAGCTCGTGTTTCCCCAGTAAAGTCGCCGAAGCAGGTGTCTCCCCCAGCACCGGGTCACAAGTGCAGGTTTCGCCGAAGTATGCAGTAACTGATGGTGCCAGACTGAAGTATCCCGCGGAATTGAGATTCCCCGCCAGAGCTGTGTTCTCTCCCGAAGTTGGATGATTCCCTCTTCCCTCAGTGAGTGTTAGAATGGATGATGTTGTATCCCCCTGCAGAGTTGTACTCTCCCCCGAAGTCGGATGATTCCTTCTTCCCCAGCGAAATAGAAAATCCTCATCAGAGTCGTACTCTCCAGTGAAATAGAATGATTTCTCTCTCCCCTGCTGAGTCCGCAAACCCCCAAGAGAGACGAATCCTTGGAAGCAGTTGGGACCATGAGTGGTTGTCCCTAGCAGAATATTGAACAGCTGATGTTGTATTTCCCCAGAGTCGCACTTTCTCCAGCGAAGCAGAATGACTTCTCCTTCCTCAGCCGAGTTTGCAGATGTCCGAGAGAGCCGAGTCCTTGGAAGGTGATCAGATCATGATTGGTTTTTCCCCAGTGGAGTGTTGAGCAGCTGAAGTTGTTTCCCCACAGAGTTGTTATCCCCAGAAGAGTAGCCGAGAAGGCCCCGCAGTTCATTCTCACGATTGACATCGCATTCCTTCAACAAGTCCAGGTTCTCGTAGAGCTTCGTTCCCCTGCAGCGATCAACTGAAGTTGTTTTCCCTGCAGCAGTCAACGGAAGATCAATTCCCCAGACAGAGTCCGATTGATATTGGCGTATCCACGTTCTCCTCAGCAGGATGATTCCTCTATCTGAGTAGTTCTTTCTCCTTGACAGGAGAATTTCCCCTTCGGCATTTATTTTGCTGACAGGGCCGCATCATTGTGCATGATTGTATGGCATTTAGCATAAACGCATAGCATTCCCACCGTGTGGGGCGTGGTGCCGAAGTATATGCATCATAAGCATGATCTAGGTTATTATCATTCTTGCTTTACAGGTGTTCCACCAAACGACCAGTTGCTCAGGACGATTCCTGATATTCTCCCCCAACGAGGTCACTCTCTTAAGATGATTCTTAAGACCCCGGTGTAATCCCCACAGTCGCTCGCTCAAGATGATTTTTGAGATCCCCAGCGAAGTCTTCAGTTCGAGATGATTCTCAAATCCCTCAGCAGGGCCGTTTGCTTAAAATGACTCTTAAGACCTCAGCGCAGTTTCCCGAGTTGTTTGCTTAGGATGATTCTTGAGCTCCCCAGTAGCGTCCCCAACAAAAGTTGCCCAGGAAGATTCCTGGAATACCCAGCAGAATAAAGTCTCCAGAAAGGTTATCAGTTCAAAATGATTCTTGAAGGTGCCCGACGGAGTTGTTTGCTCAAGATGATTCTTGAAGTCCATAGCAGCGTGATATGTTTGCTCCAATGGTGATGTCTAATCTGAAGATTAACTTCGTAGACGCCTGAAGGCGATATCAGAATGTTCCTGTGGATTCAGATTCCCTAGTTGATGAATCAACGTTTGTCTGAAGACAAAGTTCAAAAGTTTGTAGATGCATCTTTTATGTGCAGGATGATCTGTGTTGGCCTGAAGACCAAGTCAGTTATCCTGAGGTGATGATTGATCGCGATCAAGTAAATTGTGGCTTTCCCGACTGATGTCGAGGCCTGAAGGCTATGGTACCACATTGACTAGCGGTTTTTCCCGACTGAAGTCGAGGCCTGAGGGCTATGGTATAACCGGACTAGTGTTTCTTCTGACTGAAGTCAAAGACGTTTCTCCAGCTGAAGCGGAGTTTGCCTGAAGGCAAAGTGTTTGAATCCCCGTAGAGTCATGAATGGCTCAGGATACCACTTCTCTGACTGAAGTCATAGATTTCCCAAGCTGAAGCGAAGGTGCCTGAAGGCAAGGTTATCCTCAAGGTCGTGAATGACCTAGGATTCACTTTTTCGGACTGAAGGCCGAAGTATATCCCTGACTGAAGTCACGGATACTCTATAGCAGAGGCGAAATTGCCTGAAGGCAGATCCATGTATCCTTGAAGGCCAAGGATCTTTTTCTTCAGACTGAAGTCGAAGATACCTCCTGCAGAGTTGCCGACAGGCAAGAGTTTACATCCTTGAAGGCCAGGGATGCTTATCTTCAGAAATGCGTGAAGATCTTTTCTAGCTGAAGCTGGAAGTGGCCAGGGGCCAGGGTTTCATATAGCTTTGATGCTGAAGTTCTACGGTGAACTCAGTATGCAGTAGTATTTGGATGTTCGTTATGGTTCTGAGGGTGAACCCCAGATCAGAGTGTGCTCAGTTAAGTCTCTCATTCCCAACGGAGTAGTTTCAAATATGCAAGTGTGCTTTTTGTTCCATTTACCAGGGGTGAACCCTAGGTCAGAGTTTCTCAGTGTTGTATGTTCTCCGGCGGCAAGGTCGGATGTTTGTTTGACGGCGAGGTTGAATGTTCGGATTCAGCGGCGAGGTCAGATTATGTTTGTTTGACGGCGAGGTCAAACTCTTTAAATCCCCAGCAGAGATGATGTTTTTACGACGGCGATGTCGAGTGTCTCTCAGAGCAATGTTTGTTTCCGACGGCGATGTCAGATTCGGTTTTCCAGCGGCGATGTTGGGTATGTAAGATGGTTTAGTCTTCCAGCGGCGATGGTGGGTGTTTTGGTTGTCTGAAGACAATATCAGAAGAATTTAATGTGTATAACTGACGGTGATGTCAGATCAGCATTTCTCCAGCTAGTTGTCGTGCAGCTAGTATTCCAGTTTTCGAAGATTTGTTCCCCGCAGAGTGTCGTGTGCTCGTGCAGTTGGCAAATTTCCGGGTTTACCGGTATTCAACCGTCTCGCACCTTGATTGGTTGAGAGTCGTTCGCTTCTCACCCAGTCAGGTTCAAGCCGTTTGAATAGGGGCAGCTGTTGCACCCCAAAATTTGACCAACATTTATTCATCCATCAAGTGTTTGAAAGTTGATACCTTCATCAGAAAGTTCAAGAGATCCTCAGAGAAAGTGGTTGAGACTAGAGTTATGTGCCTCATAGCTTGAGAGTTGTGGGAGCTCCTCAGATGATTCTGAGACTTTGAGAATGAACTTGAAGCTTTGAGAAAGTTTATGAGATGTCTTGAAAGCCATCATGAAGCCCAGAGAGGTCATTATGCAAAAATTCAGAAGATTCAACCATGAGTGGTAGAATTAGGGTTTTGACTGGGTCAACCCTGGGATAACTGAAGATTTGGAGAAGGTTGAGACCTAATCCAAGGGCCATGAGATCATGTAATGATGTATGGAGATGGTATAAAGATGATTCCTAGGCCAACTCATCATGATTGAGGAGTTTGAGAAGTTTTGAGTTAGGGTTTCCAGGGATTGTCAGTGAAAAAACCCTAGTTTGATCCCTATCTTCCAGGCAGTTTTAGCTCAAGATGTGATTGATATCTCATATTCCCCACAACATGAATGTTGTAGAGCTTGTTCTTAGCTTTAATTTGAGTGGTAGAAGTCCTTGATAGGAGTTGCAGATCTCAAGTTATGGTTTTGACAAATTACAGGTTAGCTGAGGTGTGTGAATCTGGGTCCTTGAAAGTCACCCAACTTGCAGACAACGTTTGCCCTAGTAGGATGATTCCTATGATCTCTTGGTCAACATGAATGTTGAATATAATCTTCTTAGCTTTCTAGAGAGTACTAGAAGTCCTTGATAGGATTTGTAGAACTCAACTTATGGTTTGTACAAGACAGGGGTATTTTGGTCATTTGGTGATTATAGGTCATTTTAAGCAAGGGCCATATCTCCTATTTCCAAGCCTCAAATGAAAAAACTCAAAACATCAAAGTTGTTCAAAATGGGATTTTAAGCCTAGAAAAGTGGTCGTGAGTTGTTGAAAAAGCTTGTAGCAAGGATTTACAAGATTGGGTAAAAATGACCTAAAAATGACTTATAAGTTAAATGAATCCAAGTTGGAATTTGGTTTGGGAGATCCACAAATCCAAAATGGGGCATCCAATATGTCATTTTGACTCCCAACATCATCTTAAAAACAATGGTTCAAGTAGAATTTTGATTTGAGGTCTTAAAATGGATGTTGCTTTATAATTTTGATTCTTGCATCATAAGGCAACTTGCAAATCTTCACATAAGGCAAGGTTTAGCTTGTTTTTTCACTCATTCAATCCCAATATCTCATGTAAGGAGTTTTTGACACAAGATTGAAAGGCTTAAGGCATGAAAGGAGATAATACAATATGTCATGATAAGAGAAGTTCCATTACTTTCCAAATGATTCTCAAAGTTTCTAGATGAATCTAGACTCTTCTTTTGATTGTTATAAAAAGAGTGAATCACCATGAGATTAGGGTTGGTGATGGTTAATGGTGAGTGGTGAGATTAAAAGTGCAAAAAGAGTGAAATTCCATTTTGCAAAATCATAACAAACTCAATTTCTCTCCCATCTTCATTCTTTTCTTCTCCACAAACACACTCTTCTGATCATTGTGAGCATTTGCATACCAAAATTGAGGTGGATCCATGGAGTCTTGAAGGTGCAAGATTAAAGTTGCAAGAAAAGCAAATTGATATCAAACTCAAGATTCAAGCAGTATACGTCAAAGTTTTTGCATACAGAACTCAAAGCATTCATCAAGGATCAATATTGGAGAGTAGCAAGCATTGAAGTGAGGTGCAAGTGCCACTACCATCCTCAAGTTGCAGGTTTGCAAATTCACTCGAGTCTCTCTATTTATGCACTTTTAGGTCATGTGGTTAGGATAAGATTAATTAGCAACCATTAGGGATGAATCCTGGCAAGTTTGAGCATGTTCTATGGAGTTTGAGATTTTGACATGTTACTTTAAAGAGCAAGAACAAGCTGTGTGTTAGGTTTTAATGATCATGTTATAGCATAGAGTGACGAGGGTAGCATAAAGAACAAGTCTATACCATTGGAATTAAGCTTCATCGTGATTGATCTCAGAGGAAAATGGCGGAACCCTAATGTTTGTGCGTTCTGTTAGAGAGATATAGGAGGTTTTAGTGAAAGCTATTGGTTCCATTGTATTCTTGGAGAAAAATGGAGCATCTTTGCTCTTTGAATCTTTGAAGTTCATTAAGCATGGAGAGAGAACGAGAGACTGGAAATATCGTGCATGGATTCTGCAAAACCTGCAAACCCTAAGTCCTTTGGGGACGATGGCCTTCGACCGTAGGATCTGTCCAGCTTAATTGACTTAATCATTCCATCCAACGACCACGATTTGAACAAAGAAAGCGGAGGGAAGACTTAAGCTGCAACGCAGCGTTTGGTTTAATGAGGAGTTCTGGGCTTAATGAAAAGTTGATACTCACACCCCACCCAGGAGCCCAATCCAAAAATGAACTAGAATATGTTGCTATTCGTACCGCTCGGGTATTTATTTTCTTTTAATTTTTCTTTTTATTTTCTGATAGCCATTGGGCCCAGGCGCGCCATGCTAGGCTCACCCCCCTTCCTGGGCCCATCATAGGAAGCAACTGAGCGTGTTTGCTGTTCTCACCCCCCATCCCATTTTTCTTGTATTTTCTCATTTTAATTTCTTTTAATATTTTAGCATTTTATAAAAATCATATAAAATAGAAAAATGAATGTTTTTTAATGCTTGTTTTTTCTACATGTTCATGATTTTGTCTAGCAAATTATCAATAAATAAAATTCCATTTTATTTTTCTTTTAATATTTTTAGCATATTATTCTTTTAAATAGCCTTTTTAATTGATTTTAGTTGATACTTAATATTGTAGAATTTGTTTTAAGGTCTTCCCTTAGGATTTTTGAGCCATTCTTTTTGGCATAGTTAGATATTGAATCATAGTTCATATAAGGTTTAATTCACAATTTGTAGATTAAAATTTGTTTAGTTTGTTTAGGCTAGCATTAGTATAACAAAATTAGGGTTTTATTCACCATAAGTAGATTCGAACAATTTTGTTTTGGGTTTTATAGGCCAAATTAGTGTATGGGGAATATATGGGTTAAGGGTAAGTATGTATAGAATCCCCTAGAATTTTACTAGAGTATTATATAGTATTTTAGTATTTTTAATTGATTTTTGAATGTATGGATAGTATGTGTGTTGCTTAAGGGCATAGTTTGTATTGTTTTGCTTTCTTTCCTTCTCTTTTGAGTGTGTGAGCATTGAAGATTGAGTTGAAGACCTTGTGGATCATCAATGAAGACTTTGAAGACCTTGAGGAAGAGTTTAGTTTTAGTTGTTGTTTGTTCTGGTTATAGGATCATAAGTACATAGGTAGAGCTTTAGATAGAATACTTCCATTCAATAAACAAGGAGTGTCTTGTTCACCTCCTTCCTTCTCCATGATATAAAGTCCCTTAAGGGTACTCACCTATCTCCTTTGGAGGGATTAGTGACCTTGCCCTATGAGGTAGAACTTTGAGAGAGCCTTTCCCTTTGATGTTAAGTCCTCAATGGCATCCTTTGGAAGTCAGTGAGCACTTTAACATCCTCACCTCATCTTGTTGACTGAGTCTTGTTTGATGGAGCATTTGGGTTGTTGAAGATAAAGAAACCAATAAAGAGTATTGAAGATTTGATTGAAGATCTAAAAGCCATTGAAGATAGAAGCTGAAGCTTTGAAGAGGATGATTCCTTGGAGATTGTTGAAGTCTGAAGACTTTGTGAAGATCAAGTTGATACTTGAAGATGCCTGAAGATAGTGAAGCCTGAAGGTGGAGCTGATCAAAGAAGCTGAAGCTTAAGGGAGAAGATGAGTTGATACTCATATTGTAGGGTTGATACCTGGAAAGCAAGTGATCTCTGAAGTCTGAAGACTGAGTAGCTGCTGGAGGAGCTGAAGCTTTCTTCTGTTTTCTTTTTTGTATTGTGTGTTTTGTCTGATTTGTCTGTTGCATTAGATTAAGTTCATCTAGAATAAGTAGAATCTAGGAGCATAATTGCATTAGAGGTTGAGTTGCTCCCTCTGCTTGTATTATTATTGTGTGCCTTTGCTTGCGGGTATTCGGTAGAGCCCAGCTCCCTTGCCCATGTGGTTTGTTTGCCTGATGGCATTTCGTTTCGTTTTATCTGTATGATTGCAGTTTACTGTTTATTGCTTGATAGCATGTTGTTTATTTTTCAGTGTGATCACTATTATTTCATGACTGGCTTGAGGTTGAGATGAGCTTGTGGAGGCTGAAGCCCCACACACATTTCCTCCCTCACTTGCATTGCATGCATTTTACTGTTAAAGCTGATGCTTTGTCTGTTTTGGTGTATCATTGACATGGTCCCTTAGGACTCTCATTTCCTTTGATAAGGATTTGATGATAGACTTTTAGGTTGAAACCTATGCATGACAACATCTAGGAGTTCCCTGTTCAAACCTCAACCATAGGATGAATCCATGGCATGATAACAGTAGGACTTGATAGTCTCCCTCCTAGATTGGGCCTTTTCTCTTCTCATCTTAAAACAGTTTAAGATACAGTAATCATGAATGATTTCTTTCGTACGTTACGAGCCTTAAGCTATTTGAGAAAGGGTTGTGGGAGAGTTTCTTTTCCACAGTCTGGATGTTTAGTATGGTACCCTTTGGGTGACATGCGACGCATTCACTCTCAGGTCATAGTCTCTAGTGGGATTGAAATCGCAAACACAATAAAAAAAACACTTCTTTCGTAAAACAGGAAATAAACCGTAGTTTCCCGAACTACGTGAGCTCTGATCTCTCATGCCTGTTGAGAGTACGTAGGCACAAGATGGCGAAGTCTTGGCGAGCTACCTTCCCCCATAACCCTTCGTAGGCCGAACTACGTTGACTCTGATTTCTCGTTCTCTAATGAGAATACGTAGGCATAAAGTGCGACGCTTTGCCGAGTCATTTTTCTTTTCTTTTTCAGCCAGCCTTGATAGGTAGATAGAATAAAACCAACCCGTCCAAGTAAACAAACAAGCGAGGATCCCGTCGAGTACGACGGACTCGAGGGGTGCTAATACCTTCCCCTTGCGTAACCGACTCCCGAACCCAGACAATGGTTGCGATGACCTTGTCTTACCCTTATTCGTCAGGTTTTTTCCGATCGTTTCCTTTCCCGCTCAGAGGGATAAATAACGAAAGGTGGCGACTCTTCTGTCATGCCGGCACCTTATTTTGGCGCAAGCGACAATATTCACACACTGATAACGGTCTAGTTCATTCAAAATGACGAAACCTGCAGAACATTGTAGACATAATCAGTTCTTGGCTCAAGGAATAAATGAACGGCTAGGTACAAAAGCTACTGGTACATAAATGTTGAAAGATCAAATGAATTCAAAATCCTCACTGTGAGTCATCAGGTGACAAATCCCTCATCAGACAACGGTAGACGGCGCAAGTTTCTTTCTTGCGATGAATCTCTATCATCAAGAAAATTGTATTAATTCCTAAACTACAAACATGAGAACATACAGTTATGATGAAGTTCACAAATGAATGTCACATTCTTAACCATACAGCCAAAAAAATCAGAATAGGGAATTGAAATTTCAAAAGCTTTTTAAAATCAATTACAGGAGCAATGCCATGATTTATTGCTTGTGCCAAGCTGACTCCATGTTACGGTTTCCTTTCCATTAAACATCATCAATTCAAATTCGAAGTTGTGACATAGCTTTATTTCTCTCTAGAAAGCATACCTGAAATAAGGGTGGAAATATAATATTAGAAACAGATACAAGCATAACTGTACAACTGGAAGTTGAGTGGAGAGTTAAGTGGATGTTGTTTTTTAGAGCATGATTTAAAAGAGTTTCATTTCTCATAAATCAAGCTATAAAAACAACATGAAAAGGTCCCCTTACAAATCATAATTGATCTATGAAAGTAAACAAGCACAATTGTAAAGAGATCCTTGCTGGCATAGAGATCCAACTTTCAAGTCGCGCACACCACTGCACCAGCCGAGAACAAATAATGAACTCCCTCGTCATTCCAAGTCCTTTTCTCCGTCCCAAGTATGCCCCTTCCAAACTCCCTCAATGCAAGCTTCAAGGTTGATTTAGGCTCCCATCATGCACATAAAAAGGGAATTAGCGCGCAAGAAAATTAAAGTAGCTATAGAATCTGAGTTAGAGAATGCTCATAGGCGTTATTAGCAACTGTTGGGCTTCAAAAAGCCCTTGCTTAAAATTATATCAAGCATTAGTGACAGTGAAATAGACTCACAACAGAAGGATTCTGTGCAGCAAATGATGGTTTCTTTACCTGGTCCCTAGGAAAATCAGCAGGAAAATTGCTCTTCTTGAAGTCCTCTGTGGTGAGAAGTGCAAAGCAGCTTTTGATTCTGTCACCAAAAGTGTCCAGACATTGCAAGGGCTACACAGGGTGCTGATGAATTATCTGCACCAGAAGAATTCAAGAAACAAAGACTGGCGGCGGCAAGCCAGAGGCCAGCTCTGAGACGTGAAGGTCTTGATGCTTTGGCCAATGCTGCAATACTTAGAGATGGTACAAGTGACTCTAGCAGGACACCAGTCACGACCACTAAACACCCTCGTCATAGACCTGGATGCTCCTCCATTGTCTGTATCCAGCCACCAAGTCGGAAGGGTCAAGCGCATATAAATAACAGATTTAATACATATAATGGGTGTATAGAAGAAGTAAGTCACAACTTGGCATACCAATTTTATTGCAGCCAATATGCACAACCGCAGACAAGATCTTCGCATTTGGTAAAGTCTCAAATCCTTGTTTGACTTAACCATGAGAAACTTGTTTCTAAACTCTACCGCAATACAAGTTTCAAATTCCGAGAAGTAAAATGGATGATCTACTCTCCTGCCAAACTTACACAGCACAAAGAAAATGGAAGTTGGTCAGACTGAAATAATATACAAGACTAGATATCCTGTTGACTTCAATAAACATGTCACACTTGGTTTTCAAAGATGAACATATAATTCAAAACCAAGTAGGAATCAAAACCGGATGCGATCAGTTCAATCCAACTAAGTACTTTATGGAAGAAACAGGATATAATAGTACAAAGTCTTCAACAACAACCTTTTTGTCCAGGACTGTCGAGTCCACTCACCGGTTCAGCAAGGTCCGCAATTCATTCAAGCATGATAATAAAGCAATAGAAGATTCAAGTGGTTAGTACAATATGTAAACCAGATGACTATGAACCAAATAATACGCCAAAATGCCAAACTTCCAAGTTAGGGTCATTGCAAGAACTCAACCGCCATCGTACCACCTGAAAGTTCCCTTCAATCTTCATGTTACATTTTTTCAAAACGGTATAAGCAGTGCCTGAAAGTATCATCCCAAAACTCGTTCAAATGGACAGCATCATGTCTACAAAATAATGTTAACACAAGATTAGTTCAAGATCAATACACCAGAGCATTACACAACAAGTTTACATACCATTTCTCCTTATGGGCAACACCAACCATCCACAACTTTGTCAACCACCTAACAAACTTTCCACCATTGTTCTGACACTCTTCAAATCACTAAACAACATTGAGAGCTATCGGTAAAGCTTCTTGACCGTCTTCACCGTTTTTACCTTGCCAAACACTAAGGACCAGTAAGTGTTACAACCTGCAATGAATGCTCAACATTAGCAACATATGAAGAAGAAAGAGCATGACAGTTATAACAGAATATGGCAACAAGAACAAATTTTTTTTAAGTCTAATAAAGACTCCCATGTTAGCAAATTGATAATCAGTAAAAGAAACATTTTCACACAGTAAAAAACCAGGGTAAAACTAGATATTTTTCTTCCTCACTACAGACAAAGAAAAGGTCACTATCAAGTCCCAGAAAAGCAGAAATCATGGTATAAACCTCTGACAGAATTCTACTACAGAAATGCACCTCACCTCACACGATACCAAACATTTCTTTCAGCAAATTTCAAGTTTTCACACGTATCAAAAAAACCCTAAAATCTCCTATAAATACACTCCTAACCATTGGCAAAAAATGGAGAAGAAACCTATCGTTACTCTGCTGAAATTGATATCCCCACCCTCACCGAAAGCTTTAGCAAAGACTACTTTTCAAAATTTTACCTTAAAGTTTTGAGAAGGAGAAGCTTAATACCCTAACAGTGGAAAGCAACGACAACAACATATATTCAAAAGAAAAGAATTTAGGGGAAAGAATGGAGTCCGAGCAAACAAGTGGATAAAGAAGGGACATTCGAGCTCACCTGAGGTAAAAATAATGAAACTAGTTCCCCATTTTAAACGCTTTTCATGATGGAATACGATGTTGTCCGCTGAATGTTTGATTTTGATAATGATTTTTGTTAAACACGCTCTTGATTCGTGAGGTTTCTGACTAGGGTTTGTCTTGCTTGTTTAGATTTAGGGATTTGATGGGGTTTAGGATTCGGGATATCACATTTGTACGTTGATGTTTGATTTGATTCGTGTGAGGTTTCGCGCTTCTGTTTGTGATTTGAGTCGTGAAGTTAATTTTGAGAGGGTTTAGGGAGTTTTGTTCTAGCAAGGCAGGAAAAATGATGTTTTCACGGTAATCCTAGGTTGAACAGAGAGAGAATCGGAAGTGGGTGAGCTTGAAGAGGGGTTTTTTAGAGTGAGGCGTTTGAGTGTTCAGAGTGAGAGAGTTTATAATCTTTGTTGTTTTATTCATATTTTCTATGAGTTATTTTAAAGAAAATCTTTGAAACCCCATAGCTCCCTACGTTTACCCATTAATTTAGTGGCTGGCACCTAGAGAGGTAGCAGACTTTTAATGCTGCATGTTCATTTTCTTGTGTGAGAAACGAGACACCTCGTTTATTCCGAGAAAAGCATGCGAAGGGTTTCTTTTCTAACCCTTGATTCTGCCATGGGTCAGCAAGGTGTCAGGCCATTGGGCCTATGTGATTATGGTCATTTAGCTTAATTAAGGCTAATTTTAGTGGGACTTAATGGGGTCATTTTAGAAACCAATTATATTAGTGATATTATTAGCAATATTATTAATGATATTATTAGTGTTTTTTTTAAGATTTTATTTATAAATTACAATAATTAATATTTGCAATATGGCTTTACTTAAATTGTTTTTTAGAATTGTATCAACTTGTTTCTTATCTTCTTTTTATTAAATTCAAAATATTTTATTTGTTTAGGATAAATAAAAATCTTTTTTTTGAGTTTATATGGAAGTAGTGGGTCCTTGGAGTCGAGCACTCCTTGGATCCTTAAGCGATCACTCTCGAGGTGCACGCCTCGAGTTGTGGTCGTTTCGTCTTTCATCCCTAAAACACCTCAACTTTGTCTAAATCTTTCAAAGTAGGCAAACCCTAATTCGAACGATACGACTACCCTAGTTTAACCCACCTACGCAAATATTTTTAAACCATTTTCCTAATTAAATTATGAAAGAGTCGAGTTCTTGGAGTCGTGCATTCCTTGAATTCGAGAATGATTACAACCGAGGTGTACACCTTGAATAATGTGTCATTCGAACTTTCATTCCTAAAATATTTCCCATAATTATTTGGACAAGTACTTTCACTGTCCAACAAACACTATTTCCTAATTTATGGAATGAAAAAGGTGTCGTTGGGATCTAGCATTCCAACGATATCCCGACTAGTTGATTACGAGGCTAACGCCTCGCTTACCGAATAGTCGTCATTCCTCCCAAATTTTCAACCTGTCTAATCTCGTTCCTCACCTTTGTGCGATCGAGTCTAAACCCTAGTATGTTTCTAGACCATACGTTAAATCCGAATTATTTTCTTAACTAAATTGCGAAAGAATGGAGTTCTTGGAGTCTCGCATTCCTTGAATTCTTGAGTAGCTACTCTTGGGGCGTACGCTTTAGGATGTGGGCTACTCGACCTTTCGTCTATAAAACACATGCCCTAACTACTTTGACAAATACCACCATTGTCCATTCAAATACACTTTCATAATTAATTGAATGAAAAAGGTATCATTAGGATCTAGAATTCCAACGATATCCCGACTAATTGGTTACGAGGCCGACGTCTCATTTATCGAACAATTGTCATTCCTCCTAAACATACAACCTGTTTAACCTCGTTTCTCACCCCCGTGTGATTGAACCTAAATCTCCTTCAATTCAAACTCTTTCATGTCTAAACCGTCCATCAAACATGTTTCGAATGAAAAAGGTATCATTGGGATCTAGCATTCCAATGATATCCCGATTAATTGATTGCGAGACTGACGTCTCGTTTATCGAGTAGTTGTCATTATCCCTTTAAATACTCCACCAAACTCCTCTTTCTCGCCCATCTGCGATTGAAATATTTAAAACACTAAATTCCTCGCCCTCGTGCGGTTTCCAACCAAAACAACTTTTCCCAAAGAACATTGTTTAGTCCCTTCTTCCGCGCATAACAAACTAGTGCTTCAGTCTCCCCTAGCGAGCAAACAAGCCAACGTTTGGCAGTTAGAATGCGACCTAAACACTCGTTCATTTTCCAAACCTTTTTACCGTAGTTGGCCGAACTACGGTTGCTCTGATTTCTCATATCCTTTGAGAATACGTAGGCACAAGATTGCGATGATCTTGGCGAGCACAATCCCCCCTCTTTTCCCGTAGTCCCACGAACTACGAATGCTCTGATTTTCCACTTCTTATAAGTGAAGATACGTAGGCACAAGGGCCCCAATCCTTGGCGAGCACCCTATCTTAAAACCACCCATTCCCCCTATAGGAGAAACCTTAGAAGAAAACTAACAAGCGTAACTAACTTTACTCTCGAATCGAATCAAGAGGTTCTCGTTGAGTACAACGGACGTAGAGGGTGCTAATACCTTCCCTCTGCGTAACCGACTCCCGAACCTAGAATATTGGTTGCGATGACCATGTTCTTATCTCTCTTAAAGGTTTTATCGATATTTACCTATTCCATCCTTGGAATGAATAAAGTTCGGTGGCGACTCTGCTCGAACGTATTTTCCGCGTCCATCGCGAGGATCGTATTTTTCGAGGTACGACAGGCTCCCATGTAGAAAGTAGCATTATTTTCACGAATACTCGATCAACAATACTAACTCTCAGAAGGGCCTCTACTGAGCGGTGGTTTTCTCAAGTCAACTTGGTCGGGAATCAACTCCCTATAAGTCTCCTTGAGTATACCACCATCCTATCATAAGTACGCTCACACGGGTATAGTGTTGTCTTACCACTCAAGATTCCCAAGATCCAACAGGGCACATATATACATATTTACAAGTATTCACAAATATAGCAAGTATTCAAGCAAGATAGGCTAAACCCTCAAAGCAATCAAAATCCCCAGTGAAGTCGCCATTTCTATTGCGGTGAAAATTGGATATCAAGCTATTAAATTAACTTGAATCGTAATTCTTTTACAACCGAACTTTATTTTATCCAAAGGAAAGGTCTAAAGAAAGAAAAACCCTTTTCGCGATGTAACGAATGCTTAAGAGATTCGAGGATCGGGGGTTAGTTATACCTAGGGAAGGTGTTAGCACCCTAAGCATCTGTAGTACTCTACAGGAACCTTTTGTTTGATTTCTTGCTAAGTTTGTGAAATATGTTGTGGATTGGGAAAAGGATAAGTAAAGACCTAAATGGTTTTCTAAGTTTGCTCGCAAAGACATCGTATCTTCTGCCTACGTATCCTAACTAGGATAAAATCAGAGCAATCGTAATTCACCTCACAAGGGATGAAGAACACTTAATTATGATCAAGGCTCAAAAGGGAACAAACATGACAATGTTTGTGTGGAGTTTGTCAAAACTCCCTAATCTAAATTATAACACTCAAAAGGGGAAGCAAGAAATCATGACGATGATTCTTACATAGAGTTGACAAACTCTATCCTAGGGTTCTAGTTGAAGAACACTCCTAGTACATGTGGGTTTTTTTAGACTTAAAGCAAAGTCTAATGGCTTCTAAACTAAGGTTAAAGTGACTTAACAAAGTCAAGGGATGGTGAATGAACTATTCATGACACAGGGGTCAATGGAAAAGACCTTTTCCTTTGGAAAGAGAGAGGGGATGCGACTGGGATTAGAGCTAACAAGCTTCATCACTTGGGGAAAGAAAACAATAAGCAAAGTAACAACATGATAAAGATACATTCATGGTGACAACCATTAAATGAGCATGTGAAATGACAAAAATAAAGATTCAGTGATGACAACCAAAGCAGTTGATTAAGCAGGAAGTGTGACGACAGACCGAGCTTAAGTAAATTCAACAGGGGGGACAAAGTAAACATGGTAACAACCAAAGAATAAATCCTAGCATGTTAACTAACATTTAAGCACATGAATGCAAGCAAGTATTACAAACAATCACAAGTATGACAAGAGAAATATTTATCTGCATACGCGAAAACGATCACAAAATGCACTTAACTTGCACATAGCCAAAAGGGATGAAAAATTAGGCAAACATGGAATTTAAAAATACATCATGAAAGTAGGCATCAATATGAACATAATTCAAAAAGAATGGGTGAAAAATGATAAATATTGAAGGAGATATGAATTTTTGAAATTTGGTTGAAAAATGACAAAAATTGGTAAAAGGGTTGCCCTCCTCAGGGGTCGAACCCATGCTTGCAAGGTAATAGGCGCTTAAGTGAAAAGTGGCTTACCAATGGGGTGGCTGTACATCCATTGATGAAGCCACCCCAAAGTATACATAAACCAAGGCAAACTTAAAATTCTGGGCAAAATGACCAAGGCAAAAATGAGTGAACGAGCCAAATACGTTTTGTTCATAACTTGCTCAAATCTCAACCTTTTTCAATGAAATTTTAGTCTAAATTTCATATTTTTAAATGAAGAACATGATGGCACTGCTCATTTTTCCAAAAGATGCTCACATTTTAAAATTTGATGGAACATGCATGATGAGTTTTAGAAATGCAACTTGAAATCCATACATTGAATCAAGTGTAATTAAAAGCAAGTAGGTGTCTGCACATGTCCTAAATACACTGTTCATTGATTATGTATAATTAAATGCCTCATATTTTCACTGAATCAAAATATGACCATCAATTTGCAAGTTTAATAAAATGTTATTTGCAAAAGTTTAAGAAAAAAAGCAAAGTAGCTTAAAGCAAAGCAATACTAAAAAACAAGCTATACACTAATCATGAATCCCACACACATTTTGCAAGGATAAAAATATTGATGGTATCCAGAGGCCCATCTTTAAGGTATGGACTGGCAACCGAGTCTTGGTACTTCACACAACATGAATTGATGAATTCCAACCACCAAGTTTGATCAAAAGACAACAGAAAAAAGGAAATCTGGCACAAACTTTACAACAGGTATTGCAACAATTTAATTCAAACAGAAGCAATCACAGGTCTGCATAGGTTTGAATTTTTAGGGGGAAAAAGGGGTTTGCAGATCATGACAGCAGGCTTTGATTAAGAAATAAAAAAAAAGTTTGTTGACATGAGTAAACCAAAACAAAAACCTTAGGTGATAGCAAGCAGCTCATGGTAGCAAAACAAACATGACTTATAATTAAAACAAGACACCTAGCAAAGCATAATAACCAAACTAACATCAATGCAAACATACTCATCATAATTGACACTGGTACAAAACTAGACATCCCTAAACAAATATGTTCTAAATTCAATGAGTGGCTCTAGCAGCAAATGATTGGAGATGGATACTCAATTGTATGCAAGCAGTTATGAAATTTTGGATGCTACTTAGATTTCAAGGTTTCAAAACAGATGCAATTTAAACTCAATGCAAATGTGCATATGTTATAAATGTCATGCCTGGTGATGGTCTGAGCATATTATATATGAGATGTTTGATGAATTCTAGTGGCAAGTTCAACCAAAACAGCATTGGAGCAGAAAAGTGATGTGTAGTGTGCAAGTGTGCATCTTGAAGATCAATAACCAATTTAAGACATGTTACAACCAAAATAAAAACTCAAACATGTTCCACACATCATGTACAAAGTGTTCTTACACTTAAAAGGACTTCACATAAACCAAAATACCAGTTGTCATGTGAAAATGCAACATGGCCAACAATGAGATTCAACACAGTTTGCAAGGCCAAGGAAACTTAAGGCACATAGTTAGTTCATAACAGATACAATGCAAGTTATGTACAAGTTTCAAACATTCAAATCATGATGGTGCTCCAAGTGATGGTCTCAAACATCCACTGAAATGTACAGCTACTGATAAAAATGCAAACATGGCAGCTCAAGATGCATGAGGAAAATCAAGACACCAACCATAAGTTATAGCAGAACATACAAGCATGTAAGTAAGCTCAAACTCAAAATGACCAGAAGCTTTCCATGGTTCAAAAAAATAGCTTGGTTTTGGAAACAGAACCAACAAACTCAGTTTGGCATCACATTTTAAAGGCATTCTTGGTTAAAAGAAAAATGTTTTCAGACAAAAATGATCATGCTTCACATAGCCATGTCAAACTTAATGCACCATATATTTCAAAGCAATGCAAATGGTACAAGTTGAGCAAACTTAACAACAGCTTCAACATCATAACCAGGAGTTCAAAGTGTTGCAATGTGCAAATTAACCAGATATTAATCCATTCCTATGACATCTACAAACAATTTAGTGTGAGATGCAAGTTAGACAGCAAGTATGATTTGACAAAATCAATTTTCAAAACATTTTTGGTAACATAAGGAAGAATTTAACAGCAAGAAAATCATGACAATGCTAAAACACCTAAAACCAATTCATATTTTCACAATCAGTTTAAGGTCCCAAAATTCTCATGTAGAAAAGATGACAATACTGCATAAACAACTAATCAAACAAACATGGCAGCTATGTACAACAACAGTGCTGACCATCTAGAACCAAAATATGCTTCAACAGCACCCCATGAATCATTTAACACAAAAGCCAGCAGCAGCCCCAAGACAACAACAACAAATCATGGCTATGCTTAAACCACACTTCTCATGAACATTATACTTTAACAACATAACAATCATGGCAATGGATATGAACTTTTAACAGAAACAAATTTGGGACAGTATGAGTACATTTTCAACATATGACCTCAAACTTGCAAAACATGGTGATGTGATGTATGAGATGAAGTTCAATGTTACATACCTCTTGTAGACAATCTTGAATAACTTATATAGCAAAGAAGCCCAGAGATCTTCAAATGGCACCTAGCTTTGGAGCTTTCTTCTTCTTGAATAAAAATGCAAACTTTAAAACAGTTGGAGAAATAAGCTTCACCACTGATCCTCAATGCTTTGGACAATTGATATATGATATATATGAGGTGTTTGAATGGTTAGAACATCAAGAGAATGCTTAGACCATGTTTTGGCTGATTTTGTGCATTGTGGTCAAAGTATCTTGGTGTGGAAGTTGAATTTTTGAATGAGGAGGTTCTTTAGTGGTTCAATGGTTGGAACACCTTCTATATCATATTTGTGGGTTGTGGGGATGATGTTTGGTGAGTTTGAGTGTAGAGAAATGATTTTGGCAGCAATTGTACCAAGACAGATTTTGGTGGTTTTTGGTGAAAATGTGATTTTGTGATTTTGAAGCAAAGTGTGCAAGAGCAAAGGCTTGAGCTTTCTCTGGTTTATAGAATAGATATTGTGTCTAGTATGAAGTGGTGAGGGCCTCTATTTATAGGCAAAGCCATGGAGTGGGCAGATTTGAGATTTCCTTCATATGAAGGAAAGATTTGCTTTTTGGATCAAACAAACATAAAGAGGTTTCCTTGGCTGATAGGTAAGCTCTAAAGTCAAGCTTCATGATGAGTTTGAAGTGGCTAAATGCAGGCTAGAATGCATAGGTTGATGGCTGGTTCAAATTTGCCTTTACACCTCATGCTTGCCATTTTCACTTTAAGTGCAAGTTGTAAAGCCACTTGCAAGGTTGGCTAATTCCACACCTTCTGCATTTCCTTTGTACTTCCATGCTACAAAGTCTCTACATATCATATAAAACATGTTTCAAAAGCTGAGATTGGCCCAATTGATCAAAGGAATGATTTTTGAAAGTTTGTCAATGTGGGACTCAAGTGTGAAAACACCAACTTGTCAAATCCATATCTCTCAGTTCACAAATGCTATTGAGATGTGCTAGTACTTTTTAGAAAGCCCTCAAATATCTCTAAAACATTCATGTTTTCATGAGTTTCATATTCTCAAAGGAACTTGGCCAAAAAGCCTCTCAAAGTTGCTAAAAAATGAGCTTTAAAGTGAAATTTTCTAAGTCCTTTTCCCTTCTCAAAATGAATTTGATCATAACTCCAAACCTATGCATTTTCTAATCATGGACCACTTAGGGACTTTTGTAGGATTTGTCAAGAGCTTTCTAATGAGCTTTGAACCACTTCATTTGGATGTGTGGTTAAGGAGTTATGGTTTAGCCCCTTTCAAAACCCTAATTTCCCGATTTTTTGATTACTCCTTCATCCTTGAGCCAATGGTCATGAAAATTGATAGGAAAGTGCAATATGACATAAGGAACATTTTTGGTTCACACTTTGAAGTTCAATTCCTTAAATTTGAAGAGTTGACTTTTCGGTCAACCGTACGATCGATCGGTGACTACCTAGTCGTGTGTTGACACTCTGGACCTCCTGAGACTTTGAAACTTCTTGAATGAACTCTATTAAGCTATATGAACTTCATGGATCATGATCCCACCCTTAAAACACCTTCCAACACCAAAGTCAAACTACAATTGACTTTTACTAGTCAAAAACCTTAATCGGGTACCCTGAAATGCACTGCTCTTGATTCTTGGGTAACAACCTCAAATTGGATTCTCAATTTAAATCATATGATACCCTTTATCTTGTTTCATGATTGAATTATCCTAAAACATTGATTGATCACAAACCCTAAAGCTTCGATTTGACTGTACAAAACCTTTATTCATCTGTAACTAGACAACGACAAACTTGCACTAGGTTAGGGTTAGATAATTCATGAGTATGCTCCTAAAATGATAATGAGAATCTAAGGGGTCAAAATTTGGGGTGCAACATTACCCATTTTGTTTTGGACATGATAAGGGCCTTCCCAGTTTGCAGCGAGCTTGCCCTCGTGTGAGTCCTTTTGGTTCCTTCGTATGACCAGGCTGCCCACCTAGAACTCACGCTTGATGACTTTGCTATCATGCCACAAAGTTATCCTTTGTTTTAGTGAGGCTTCCCACAGGGATGCCCCCGACATGATTTCCTCGACCAAGTCGAGTTCTTCCCTTAGTGCTTTGTCGTTCGCCTCCTCGGGTATGGGGTTCGGTTCTCCTGAAGGGTTCTCTTATTTCGACCAGGATCAATCCCTCTGCCCCATAGGTCAGCTGGAATGGGGTCTCCTCAGTTGTTGAGTGTGGAGTGGTCCTGTAAGCCCATAGAACGTTGTGTAACTCCTCGACCCATCCTTTCTTAGCGTCCCACAACCTTCACTTCAGACCACGCAGAATTACCCTATTCACGGCTTCGGTCTGCCTGTTATTTTACGAGTGTTCGACCGACATGAAGTGTTATTTCGTGCATAGCCTGGCGACAAAGTCTTAGAAGTTCCTGTCAGTGAACTGTGTCCCATTGTCAGTGACGATGGCTTGGGGTATGTCAAACCGGGCAAGTATGTTTCGTTTGTTGAAACAGAGTATGTTTTGGGCCGTGATTTTTTGCTAAGGCTTCTATCCACTTAGTGAAGTAGTCGATGCCAACTATCAAATACTTATTTTGGTAGGACCCGATGGTGAAGGGTCCGAGGATGTCCATCCCCCACCAGACGAATGACTACGGCGATGAAAGCGTCTTGATCTCGTTCGGTGGGGCAAGGTGCATGTCCCCGTGCCGTTGGCATCTGTCTCATTTTTTGACGTGTTCTTTGGCATCTTGCTGCATGGTGGGCCAATAGTATCCCGCTCTCAAAGCCTTACGAGCAAGTGATCTCCCTTCTAGGTGTTTGGCGTTGATCCCTTTGTGCATCTCTTAGAGTATGCCTGGTACCTTGGATTCGTCAGCACACATGAGGAGTGGAGTGCAGAACCCTCGTCTGTACAATTTGTCCTCGATCAGGATGCAAGAACATGCTCGATGTCTCACTATACTCGCCTCTTTGGCGTTGTCAGGAAGTCGCCCCATGCTAAGGTAGGCGTATACAGGGGTCATCCACCAGTTACCATCGCCAATGGCGTTTACCTCGACGAATGTTGTGTCCTTCTTGATGCTGGTTCGAGAGATAACCTCCTGGATTATGGATTTGTTTCTGCCTTTTTTCTTTGTACTAGCTAGTTTTGACATGATGTATGTCCGGGTATTGTGTTCTTACAGGATGTTTCATACCTCCACAGAATCGAAGCTTTTCATTCTTTCTTTTACGAAGGAAAGGTATTCGGAGAGGCTGTCGTTCTTGGTTTGATACTCTCCTCGTACCTGGGATGCCACGAGCTGGGAGTCCGTGAAGATCTTAACCTCTTTCGCGTTAAATTCTTTGGCCATACAGAGTTATGCGAGGAATGCCTCATACACGACCTAGTTGTTCGACGTTGGGAACACCAAGGTGAGGGAAACTTCTATCAAGATAACTTCTTCATTTTCCAATATAACGTCTGCTCCACTTCCTATCGAGCTGGAGGCGCCATCGACGAAGATGGTCCATTTATACGCCCCGGGGGTTGAAGAGTCTGCGAAGGTCATTTCCACGACGAAGTCGCCCAAGACTAGGGCCTTGAGGGCCTTTCTGCTCTTGTACTGGACGTTAAATTTGGAAATTCTGAGTGACCATCTGAGCATTCTTCCGGATGTATCTAGTCGCTCAAGTAACTGTTTGAAGGGCTGGTCAGTTCTGACTATGATCGTGTGGGCCAGGAAGTAATGATGTAACCTTATGGCTGCGTTGATGAGGGCCAGAGTGACCTTCTCTATCTGCTGGTACCTGAGCTCGGGCCCTTGGAGGGCTTTGCTCGTGAAGTATATTAGTTTCTACTCTTCGGGAGTTTTGCATATCAGTGTTACGCTAACGGCTTCTATGGCGACAGGGAGATACAGTTATAAGGTTTCCTCGACCTCAGGCTTTGATAACACTAGCGGCTCCGAGAGGACTTGCTTGAGGTGGAGAAGAGCTTGTTCGCATTCCTCAGTCCATTTGAACGCGGCCTCTTTGCATAGCAGTTTAAAGAAGGGGAGGGCGTACTGATAAGTGCATATTTATGCATATTATCCTATATTTTTACTTAGGAATTAATTTACTTTATTTTGATTATTCTTATGTTTTATTATGTTTTTATATTTTATTTTATTTTTGGTTTAATTTGATTTTCGCACTTTATTTTTCAGCTTTATCAGTCTGCGCGAAAACGATCATAACTGGAGTTCCGGGAATCCATTTGAGGCTTACTGAAAATCGCCGGAAAGCTAAGAGAGAGAGCTACAACTTTCATGTTGGAGTCGAAGTCATATTCGGAGCATATTTTCCCAAAATATTCGTTGAAGTTAAGCATTAGGAATTTGTTTTAGTTTTGGGTCATGTTTTGGGTCTGGGTTATATTTTCGACCCAGTTGGGTTTTGAACTGGATCCATTGTTTTTCTTTTTAGGGGAAACCTTTTTTTACTATTAATTATATACTATTCACGAAAAAAATTGAAAGAAAGGTTTGAGAAGCACTCATGGAAAACTAATACCTCCGGGCAAATCCTGTTGTGTACGGTTTCAACACTTTGAGGTTATTATAATATCAAGTTAAATCTGATTTCTTTCAATCCTTTTCTATGAAGTCATTTGCTTAATTTGATTGCAATTGTTTGCTTAATTCAATTGTTGTTCATAGGATAGAATTGGTTAAATTCGATTGTATGCATGTTCCTAAATTTAATTGCGTGTTATCGTTTGCTTAATTCGTTAATTCGCCATGTTCTTAATCGTTTGCTTAATTCGGTAAATAGGAACATAATTCATTTGATGTTGATAAGCGCTTGTCTGATTAATATCATAATCGAATAGGATTGGTAGCGCTTAGGGATTGATGTTATAATAGTCGATGATAAGTCGGAACCCGAATCAGTAGGATTAGTCGTTTCAGCTTATTACTATAATCACTTATTTCAAAATAGCTTATTTCTTTAATCACTTTTGTTAATTAATCTTTATTAATCAGAAGCCTAACCCCCCCCCCCCCCATAAACTGTTACTTTATTGGTCAATCACTACAAGAATCCTTGAGAACGATATTTTGAGTTATTGTCGATGTACTATAATTTTTACAAAAAGACTCGTTTTTGATCCGCGCGTGAAGCGGATCACGTACAACACAAACTTGGGGATGAATCGTGACAAAGACGCGAGCATCTCGTTTAGTAACTGGATGGACTTCTTTGTGTTCGGGATGGCAAACTTGGAGAAGGTCCTGCAGTTGTCTGGGTTAACTTCTATTCCTCGTTCCATTAGGTAGAAACCGAGGAACTTGCCTGCTCCTACGCCGAAGGTGCACTTTTCAGGGTTGAACCTCATCCTGCACTTCCTTGCTGTTTCGAAGAGCTTCCTGAGATGGGCGGTATGGTCGACCTTTTCTCATGACTTCACGATGATGTCATCCATGTAAACTTTGACCATGTCCCCGATTTCTCCCTAGAAGACCTTGTTCATCATCCTTTGATAGGTCTCCCCGGTGTTCTTCAGACTGAAGGGTATTATGTTGTACTAATAGTTTCCTGACTTGGTCATGAAGGTCATGTGTTGCTTTTCGGCCTTTTCCATGGGGATTTGGTTGTATCCCAAATAAGCATCCATGAACGGCAATAGTTTAAGACCTGCAAAATTGTCGACGAGTTTGTCAATGTTAGGCAATGGGTAAGCATCTTTGGGATATGCCCAGTTGAGGTTGGTATATTCAACAGACATTCTCCATTTTCCATTATGTTTCTTAACTAGTACAACGTTAGATAGCCAGGTTATGTACTTGCCTTCTGATATAAAATACGCCTCTAGGAGGTCTTTTACAGCTTTTTCAGCAGCCTTCGCTTTCTCGGGAGACTGCCTACGCCTACGTTGAACTATGGCCCTAGCGGTCGGATCTATGAAAAGGTGGTGGCATGCTACGTCGGGGTTGAGCCTGGGCATTTCAACAGCGCTCAAGGCAAAGAGGTCAACATTCTCCCAAAGGCAAGCCTTGAGTTATTTCCTTGCTAAGTCAAGCAGTCTCATGTCGATCTTTATGCTTCTTCCGGGATCATCTCCTAGCGTGATGAGTTCGAAGTATCCATCTAGAATGAGGCGTGTCGGGTGGGAGAGATGCCTGTTATCTGCCAGAGGCGTGTCTTCAAACTCTTCGCCTTGTCCCTGTTTGTCGAGGTCGATAGAGTTGACGTGTGGGAGGGGCTTCGGCTCCTCCGTTCGGCCTGGTCTACCGGCCGAGTTAGGGGTGACGTTGATGGAGCTGAGTCTTTTAAGTGTTGCCTCGAAGCATCTTCTGGCTGCCTCAATGTCCCTATGGAGGGTGATGACCCGCCCTCTAGTTGTGTAGTACTTCATCTTTAGGTGGATTGTTGATGGTACCGTGGTCAGTTCGGACAAAGTTCGTCCCAGGATGCATTGGTACAAGGAGGGGCATTCAATTACTAGAAAGTGGACTTTCACATGTCTGGCCATCTCCTCGGCCCCGAACCTGATGAGCATCTCCACGTATCCCCAAGGCTTAGTGGTGGTGTCGTTGAATCCTTGGAGTTCGGAACACACATATGGGGTCAAGTGGCTCTCGTCGAGCTGCAGGGTCATGAATAGGTGGGCGTACACTATGTCCACCGAACTCCCTTGGTCGACTAGGATTTGGCGAACATCGAAGTTCTTCATCTGAGCTTTGATCAGGAGGGGGATGCTGGAGTTGGGCGCCCCCCGAGAATCTACTCGAGGTAAAAGGTGATCGGGTTTGATTTCCCTTTGAACCTGTCGAGGGTAGCGTTCATCTTCGAGCTCTTGTCGATGAGTTCCTCGAACTTCCTCTTGACCGACCCGACCAATAACTTGTTGGGCCCTCATCGAATATCGCCAGTATGGCAGGGAAATCCTCCCACGGACTATGGGCGGACAGTGGTCTAGTGGGCTCGCTAAAAAGGAGGAAATCTTCTGGTCGAAAGACACACAGGGCCACCTGCATTCCCGCTTCGTCGAATGGAATTGACGCTTCTTCGACCTTCTTGGCCTCGTGGGTCTCAGGTCGGGGGGCTTTACCTCGACGGGTGTATTGTTTCAGATGTCCTTCATTAATTAAAATCTCAATTCCATCTTTGAGGTGGATGTAATCCTCCGTGATGTGTCCATGGCTCCGGTGGAACCGACAGTATTTGGATTTCTCTACGTTGGGCTTCGGGGGTGTCGATTTTGGGAACCGGACACCGCCCCTCTGAAATTCCAAATTGATACATTCAGTCAGGATGCGCTCGCGGGGAGCTGTGAGTAGCGTGTACTCAGTGAACCGGCCCGCTGGTTCTTTCTGTTCGCGGGGTCGGTCTTCATGCCTTTTTTGCTCGTTGCGTCGAGGAGGAAGGGCCTCCTCATGTATGGCACCTCTGGAGCCCTCCTGGTTCTGTCTGTCCCGAGCGGTGTTTGTGGTCTTCATCTCGTCGTACTCGATATATGATTGAGATTTGTGGAAAAGGGTGTTCAAGGTGCGGGGATGTGCGATCCTAACGGCCTTGGTGAAGTCAGAGTATGGTCTTATACCTCTCTGTATCAAGAATTTCTTCATTTTTTCCGTGGTGGACACCTGAACGACCTCGCGATTGAACCTCTATATGTAATCTCGGACAGGCTCATTCTTCCTCTGGTTAATGGTTTCCAAGGCTGCATCTGTCTTCGGATGGCGCCGTAAAGTGTCTGGAGAAATACCGCTATAGTTCTCCCCAAGAGGTTATAGAGTCAAGCGCAAGGCGTTTGTACCACGCCATGGCTCCCCAAATGTTCCTGTAATCGAGCATTGCTTCGATGCTTTCGACATGGTCTTCCGGGTCGGTCGTGCCATCGTTCATTGCCAAGATCGGGGGTTTGTCCATTCTAAAGAGTAGTGGGGCCTCCTTGATGGTCCTGCATAGCGGTGAGCGCTGGACGTCTTCGTCTCTTCGGAGGGGTGACAGCAAGGGGGAAGCTGACCCCTGGTAGTGTCTGTATCGGCATGGAGGACTATTTGGTTGAACTTTCGATTTAGAGGAGTCCCATGCGGCTTTGTTCTTCTTCTGAGCCGAGGAACGTCACTTTTCCGGGGAGGCGACCTCTCCCGTTTGTGGGAAACCAGCTGCTGAGATCGCTCTAAACGAGTGTGGTGCCTCGTCAGCAGGGGAGAGGGACTCTGGCTAGATTGGAATGGAAGCTAAAGGTTGCTTTGGTCCTTGAGTGACTATGCTAGGATAGGAGAAAGAACGTGGAAGCAAAAATTCCCATAAACGACACCACTGACCCACCAGATCAGAAAGGAAGCAGTAGCCTGCCACGCGTTTTGAGTTGCTGCCTTCGTCGGTGTTATAGAGGAGGAGGGTTTGTACCAGCAAGGTGCTCCGATTCTTAAGTGAGTAGCGGAGTTTTAAAAGAGCAAGTACAAAGAAAAAGTGTTGTGAATAAGATACCTGACCCTCTAGTGAAAGAGGGTATTTATAGTGTTCCCCCTGCGCAGGGCCAACGAGTACATTGTATTGGTCCAAACTCCCAGGGCTTACGTGACATAGTGAAGACCAGCATGTGGTCTTCACCCTAGATCAACTATCCTATGATCTTCAGAAGGTGGGCTTACCAACTCTTTCAGAGGTGGGTAGTTGCCTGATAATGTGTACCTGCGTGGGGGGCACGTGGAGAACGTGGGGGAAACGCGTGAGCTTCCCCGTCAAGGGAGTTGTCTTCCCATCATAGGTGCATTGTCGAGGCTTGTGCCCGATAGAGAGGGATTGGAACTTGTTGGGCATCATCAGCATAGTGTTGGGTTGGGCCTGCCCGCCTGAGGGGCAGGTCCCGACCCAGTCCAGAATAGGGTAAGGGTGTACCAACTCAGACTACATCAACTCAATGTGTACCAATTGCATTATGATTGTATATTTGTTATGCTTTTTTTATTACTGTCTGTGTACACTTTTGTGTTATTAACTGTTGTCATACCCCAAATTTTACTCTTATATTAGTCGGTTCATTTCACATTTCATCTCATTTTGCATTGCATTATAAACTAAACTCTAACCAGTTTGCTCAGTCTGTTGGTTTTGCAGGAAAATCCCGTTGTTGGTCATTAATTTGCAGTCTGCCGACCATTCATGAAGTTAGGTTGTCATCAGGAGTTCTTCAAGTGATTAGGGTTTCCATCTTCGAGTCATGTGACTCATTTGAGGAGGAGCTTAATTTTACGGCAGTTTTGGACGTCAGATTTCTCGTGACACAACACATTTTATTCAAGAGCCGAGATTCAGTCGTCAGTTGGATTTCAGAAATGTTGTGTGATTCCGAGACCGTATGGAGCTGAATGTGTTGGGATATCAATTCAGGTTAAATCGGTACGGGGATTTGCTTAGAAGAATTTATTTTAACAGACGCACATTTTCCTGCTTTCGGCTACCTACCAGTCGATTTTGAGAGAAACAGGGGAATTTTGGGTCATGTTGAATTTATAATAAACATATGTTGGTTTGATCATGATTATCAGTCAAGCTAATTCAGGTTACCGAGTTAAGTCATTCGAGATGCGATTTGAGTTTTAAAGGCCGAAGACAGTTTGTTTCGCCGGTTAATTGATTTTCTCTGCTTATCTGTTCGAGGCTATATTCACTGACTTTATTATCAAATACGAATTAATTCACAAAGGGATTTGTTTGAACTCAGCGGACATGTCGGATTCAAATCGTGCAAAATGATTAATTTTCGAATCCGAAGTTGGAACGTCATAGCTTAATCGGATAAATTTTGTTGGATAAATTTAATTAAATGAATTTATTTTAATGAGTTTAATCAGATGACTTTTAATTGAATGAATTTTAATCAGATGAACTTGGTCAGGTGGATTTATTTGGACAACTGAAGCAAATGAATTTATTGGTACGGATTTAAAGCGGATAGACTTAGTTGGACAAAAGTATTTGTATGAATTTATCTGGAGGAATTTAATCAGATAAATTCAATTAAATGGATTTATTTGGTTGAGCTTAATCGGACGGATTATCTGGTGAATTTAATCTAATAAATTTAGTCAGGTGAATTTATTCGTTTGAGTTTAATCTGAGGAATTATTTGGAGATTTTAATCGGATGATTTATAATCGGAGAAGTTGGATCAGAAAAATAAAGAATTGAATTTATTATTTGAATTCTATTTTTTATTACAAAAGAAATTACATTTACAAAAGTTCTTGAGTCCTAGAATGCTTAGTTTCTAGATTTCGAGTCCGATTTTTCGACTTTGATTTTTCCGAACCTGCAAAACAAATCAATAACTAATGAAAATAATAGAATTAATTAAAATTGGTTTTTTCGGTTCTGATACCCTCATTAAAAGCTCATCATCAGGTACGTTGGGAGGGCAACAACGACAAGATCGGAAACAATAACTCATGATTTTTCTTGCCAAACAGGTCACAAACAAATTTCTCAAAAAAATTCTGAGCCACAACAGATCAAACCACAACAACAATAAGCAACAACAATTCCTAAAAAATACCATGAATTTCGCAGCAACAGTGACCATTTCATCACCAAAATCATAACAGCAACAACTTTCCTCAAATCCAGTTCAACCAACAACCAAAATAAGACCAAATCAGAAGCATAAAAAATTTCCTCAAATCCAGTTCAAACCCAAACAATTCAAACATTAAATCTCCTGAAAACAGCCACAAAAATCGTGAAAATCGTAAGAACACCGGCCCAAAATATCAAGAAGAAAATTAATATAAGAACATCACCAGTTCTTCAAATGAAAGGGGGGATCCGGAGTTCAGAAAAAAAGAAAAAGTTCATCAGTGAGTTCATCAACAAAGAACCCAGAAGCATCAAAATCGCGGACAGACCGAAACCCATGGCCTCAACTCATCATCATCAGCCGTGAGATAAGAACCTGCAAGGATCAACAACCATCAATAAACCCTAAAAATCATAAGTTCATCATGTTGAAATTGTTATCTTTTTGTTTGTTTTTCAGGTAAACAGAATAAGAAGAAGACAAGAAGCATTTTGCGGCAACATGAAGGCAAAATGGTCGGAGCAAGAACCAACGATGAAGAAAAATCATGAGAATCGAGAAGGAAAACCAGAAAGCGCAGCAAGGTCTCCCTGGGGAAGAACCAGCTGAGGCCGTCGTGAAGAAGATGAAAATGGTTTACAACCCTAAACATTCAACAACTTTCCCCTTTATATTATGTCTTATTTTTTCTTTTTCTTTTTCTTTTTCTTAAATCTTTTAATTTTCAGATTTGCTAACTTTATTAATAAGGATTAATGTTATAATAAAACCTAAACTCCATTTTAGTTTTTAATTAAAATTCATTTTTAAAACATAAAAATTAAAACCATTTTAGTTTCATAATTAAAACTTATTTTCAAAACCTAAAAATTAAAACTAATTCTTGAAAAAAACTAAAATTTACACTTTTTTTTTTAAAAACTTGTAATTAAAACTTGACTTAAAATTTCTTAAAAACACTTAATTGTAGAAAACTATTTTTAAAACTTTACTAAAAAAAATTTATTTGGAATTTAGTTTCTTAATTCAAAGAGTTAACATTTTATAATTTAAAATTAACATTTTCTTTAATTTAATTATTAGTTTATTAATCCAATTCTTTTTTTTTTCTAATTAAAATCCAAATTTTTGTAAACATTAATTTCTAACAAATTCCCAAACTTTTAAAAAGTTAACTTATAAAATTAAAGTTCTTGTTATAAATTCTTCAACTAATTTTAAAACCCTTTCTTGAACTTATTTCTAGCATTTCAATTTCAGGTTTGAATTAAACTGTCGCATAATTGCGGATTTGCCCCGTTTAATTTTGTTTAGAGTGTATGACGTTTCTAACATTGCTTTCTCGTTTGTACAGTTACTAATTTCATATTTTTTGTATTTCATTTTCATGGTTGTAATTCATGCGAGGACATCGTCGCTTTTATTTCGTTATTATTCTTTCATTTTGCATGGTTGTAATTTACGCGAGGACATCGTCGCTTTTCAATTGCGTTATTATTCGTGCATACTTTCTCATATTTCACTTCCGTTGTTCGTTTATTTTTCATTATAATATTTTACCGATAAGATCCCCTCCAAAGAAATAGGTCAAGCCGTTTGACCTCCGAGTCAATAGTCTTTACCTTGGACTTTTTCCCTTTTTAAACCCTAAATGCCTAGGCGTCCCGCCGTGGACAGTTTTACCCTTTACCCTAGCATTAGGATAAGGAGTCGCCACACTCCATTTTAGGCGTCCCGCAGTGGAAAATTTTACCCTTTACCCAAGCATTAGGATAAGGAGTCGTCGCACTCCATATTAGGTTCCCCGCCGTGGAATACCTAGTTTTACCCTTTTTAATTCAACTCTTTACAACATAGAAATAGGAGTCGCTGCACTCCACGTAAGTGCTTCCTTAAGAACTTTTATTCTCCATTGAAACGTTGACCACAGTCAAGAAGTTTCTTTTCCTCCCTTTCAAGGGGAACTACGGTTACTCTGATTCCATCCCCTACCTCGGATATGTAGGTACAAGGTGCGAGTCTTGGCGAGTAAACTTAGGACTAACCCTTAGGTATTTTCTTTAACTTTTAACCCTTAGCATATACCCTTAAGCAAATAATTTAGCAAAATAGCAACATTAGAACAAGAGGGTCCTGTAGAGTACTACAGAAGTTTCGGGTGCTAATACCTTCCCTAAGCTTAACCAACCCCCGAACTTTAGATCTCTCCCCGCATTGTGTTTACGATGCAAAAATAGGCTTTTCCTTTCTTTGACCTTTCCTTCGGATAAGTTAAAGACCAGTTGTGAATCAAAGATTTGCGATTCAAATTAATTAATAATTTGATATCCTATTCTCACCGCATCAACTGTGTACACTTTTTTTAGTAGTGTCTCTGAACACGTACAATTATGGTTCCAGGGCAGCAATTTGTTCTTTTATGCCAATATGGTTCTATTAGAGTTTGGCCCAACACAACCCTACAAAACCGGTTGTTAAGGTGAGGAGTGCCACTCTATATAAACAATTGATTGCTCTATCTTCAACAAATATGGAACTTTAGGATATTCCTAACACACCCCCTCTTGCCCAACATTCTTTTTGTGCTTGGTGCATGGATTTAAATGGTGGGCTGCCTAAGGTCCGATCAATAGGCTCTGATAATATATTAAAGTTTGGCCTAACACAGCCCTACAAAACTGGTTGGTAAGGTGATGTGTGTCACTCTATATAAATTATGTCATTGCTCTATCTCCAACTAATGTGGGACTTTACGATCTTCCTAATAGGTTCAATGTAACAAGATTCTTATTTTTTATTATGTTAATTCAATCTTATATGTTTACTTCAATATGATTGTCATGATATTGTGTATGGTCTAGTTCTGTATCATATTTGGTATGATAAATAACATAATGCGGGGAGAATTTATTTGTAGTTTGGTTAGACTATTAAACTTAACATTTCAATTTAGTCATTTTATTTATTACATAGTTTTCAATTTTGTCCCTTTATTTATTATTTTTATTTCACTTTAGACCCTTATCTATCAAACTTATCATTTCTAGTCCCTTACTTAATATCTTTTGTTTCATTATGATTTTTGAACTACAATATTACATAACACTAGTGATAACATATAAATTAATAAGCAATTTTGTCATAGCAAAGAGTGAAGCATAACACATATTGTTTTGATCAGCCAATTTCATTAAACTAATAAAAAAAATACATGGTTAAAAACACTACATTCAACCCTAAACTAAGAATTTCAAACACCATCGAAATTTTCAACATTCCTCTTGTGTGGATAACCACATTCTTAAACTTACAAATTTTCTTCCTTTTTCGTTCAATCTTTAAACCCCTTCCATCAACAACTTCATCACCTAACAAATTGCATCCCTTCTCCATTTTATATTTGTAATTCAGACAACCCGAAAATGTTTTCTCGACATTCGCACTCTTCAAATCCTTAACAATATGAATAACACACTCTTCTTGGCACCAACACTCTGTTGAGTAAAAAAATCATTTTTGATGTCTTGAAGATGACAAACTTTTGTGTAAATATAATTAAGATTATGATCTTATTTGTTATTTGAAGTGTGCTCTAGAGTGGAAATAAATAAAATCGGCATGTATAAAGTTGGTCAGCAATGAGAAGAGAGAAGCAATTTGTTGCACCCTAATTTTTTACCTTAAGATCCCACCTCCCTGAGTGCTTTCTCACGCTTTATCTTTTACATTTATGTGTGAATAACGAGTGCGTAAAGGTCAGGGGATGGTTAACACGACTTCCCGACATTCGTCTTGAACTTGAAGGTTGACTGAACCCGCTTGAATTGCTCTGAGTAGCTCTGAAAATATGAAGAGGAACAGTTCATTCGCTTCCAAATTTGCCCCAGCGTGTGGGGTCTCTATAGAAATCTTCCTCGAAAGGGAACCTGAAGTCTCTGCACCCTGATGGTTAGATATGAACTGCCTTAGCATTTTGAACCTCGGAGAGGTGCTTCAGATAAGTTGCCTCCTGGATAAGGATAGCTTTTTTGCTCTTGGGGTGACCTGCCTCAGCCTTGCAATGACTTTGCCCTTGATTGGCTGATTTGTGCATAAGTGCCTCTAACTACCTGACCTTCGAGAGATTAAGCGAATCTCAACCTGATTGTCCCAGATTAACTGCATCTTCGGATGGCTGATTCCCCTTATGATCATCTGATATGGCCTGCCCCTGCTCAACTGAGTACTCAGGCGCTCTGCATCTTATCTCGATCAATCTTTCCATTGTAGGAACTCTCCTGATATCAAGTGCTTACTCGCGAGTAAAACAAATCGTTTTGCAAATGATAATATTAATGCAATGCATATGACAGATTTGAAATCCATGTCTGTTCACTGGAAAAAATTGTGACATATAATGAATGAATCACCTATCAGAATGTCAATATCAATACCCATAGGGTAAGAAAATCCTCTTAGGATTCAGTTTCGACGCGATCTTTACCGAAGTATGCTTTCGAAACAAACCTGCTTCAATTAGGACCTTTGACGGTTGTAACGTGGTCAAGTTCACAGTTAGAAAGAAAGGATATAAGGCTTGAGGTTCTGTTTAACCCACCCATTCTCCTTGATGTTCTCTGATCCTATATTCAGCTAATTTGACACTCACTCACCTCTCAGAGGTTGGATGACAAGATTGATGGTTCAGGAAACCACAAGTTTTTGAAGGGACAGTCACTCGCTTTTCGCCTTTGGTGCTTGGAGTCACACGACTTGTTCTTCGTCACTTTTTCAATTCCCTATTTTTGCCTGGACTGACTCTTTTAAGTATATCTTTAAATTTCGAAGTCCAGCGAGATGCCCTAATTTTTGCCTAAGTCACTTGTTTTCAAGTTATCGACTTAGCGAGCTTTTTATTTTTCTTCTTTTTTTTCCTTCTCTTTTTTTTTAGAACAAATTATGTGACACCGGCTTGTTTGACTTGTTGAAAGGATTGTAACTATCTCACTCCTTGGCCAATGACAGATAACCACTGTGTTTTTTTTAGGTACGACCTCTACAAGTGTGATTGATCCTCGAACGGGAACACTCATCTCGCAATTTGGATGCTCGGTCAAATTAACTGGAACCTACCCTGTCCCAGGTTGCGATTGAGGGTTTTTCGTTTTCAGAAAGAAACTCCTACAACTAGGCTCAAAAGGGGTTGACAAGGGATTATCATCCTTATATCTCCAGTGTTTAGGAATTTGAAACAAACCCAACCGGTTGCTGACTCTGAACGCTCGAAGCGTCTGATGACGCGACTGATGACGGTATGACTGTTGACTCTGGAGAGGAGCAGATATCTGATACACAAACCCAACCGGTTGCTGACTCTGAACGCTCGAAGCGTCTGAAAACTGAATCTAAGGTATTGGAGATTCTGGGATTGCATCCCTTTCTTTCTCCCATTGAGAATTGACAACTGATTCGCTTTCGTAAACTGAGGTATCTGAGATGTCTCGAATCTTTCCATTCATGAGTCCACTCTCAATATGTTCACCCACTATCACCAAGTCAGAAAAGTTTACAACCCTACTACCAACCATCTTATCAAAGTAGTAGCCTTGAAAAGTACCCATGAATAGGTCAACCAATTCTCTGTCCAGAAGTGGTGGTTGAACACGAGCAGCTAATTCTCTCCATCTCTGCACATATCCTCTGAAGGATTCATTGTCTGCCTGAGATAATTCTTGCAATTGCATGCGACTGGGAGCCATGTCGAGATTATAGCTGTACTACTTCACAAAGGCATTGGCAAGATCTGACCATGATTAGATGCAACCACTCTCCAACTGCATGTACCAATTCAATAATGCTCCACTCAGACTGTCTTGGAAACAGTGAATCATCAGCTTGTCATTGTGGATATACGAATTCATTCTTCTGCAAAACATTACCAAATGATGCTTCAGACAACTATCCCCTGGTACTTCTCAAAATTTGGCGTCTTAAACTTCGGAGGCATCACAAGACCTGGCACCAAACACATGCTCGAAGCATTCAAATTGAGAGTATCCTGACCCAATAGGGCGTCAAGATTTTCATCCAACAAATGACATCTTCTCATAAATTCAACAGTTTGTGGATCCTTAGGATTAATCTTCGGAACAACCCTTTGAGAATCTGGCACAAAGAAAGTGAAGCTCTAATAGTCTGAGTCATTGAGAGAAGATGAACCTCTATCTCTGACAATGGTATGCTCTTCAACAGGAATCTTCATAGGCTTAGCTTGAGCAAAATTGTTCACCGGAGTCCTCTGAATATTGGCCCCTCCTCTGGTCATAACTGTCATGGCTTCCATGAGTTATCCAATTGAGTCTTCATCAATTCAAACTCTGCCCTTGTAACAACCAAGTTCTGCTCTCCTGAGTTCATGATTCTTCCAGAAGCTAATTCAAGTCCAATGCGAATGTCGGGAAATCAACTACAGGTTGGACAAAAGACGGATAAGCTTTCTAGTCCGGGCCGAGGATGGACATGCAAAAATGAGATGCAAATGCAATGCAATGCAAAATACTAATGCAACACACAAAGGATCAAAGCTTCCACAAAGCTTTGAACAAACTACTGTACTTCTGACTGGACAAGTTCAAAAGTTTGCTCTGAAGAAAAAACCAGAATACCGGGTTGGTTGAAATTCAAGGTTTCCTGCATAACCCAATCCCTCTCACAGGTATGAACCTAATCTCTAATAAGGTTTGGCATCCTATGCGGTCATCAACGTCACAGACTTTCGAGAAACGATGATACATTCACCATTTCTGGTTTGGCATCATATTCTAATGAAGCGGCCTCACTTAGCTGACTCCCAAGTGATCAGTCTCCAGAGTCGACAGTTTCCAGATCCAACATCCCCATCCTGACCAGTAGAATGAGATATCTTCAAAAGGAAACCTCGTCTGAACGCGAATTTTGTGGGGACTAATGCATGCTAAAACATACAGGTCCATCACTACTTTTCGCTCTAATGCTATGTGTATCCTCAAGCCTGGGTTTTGGCTTACCTTTCAAAGGAACAACCATCCAACAACACCACAGCAACAGTATAATAAAGTGCACAAAATGTAAATACAACAATATACAAATATGTAACACACAAATATATACACCCAAAGACAAGCAAACAAACGCTAGGATTGACTCGCATAGGGGATGGGAAATGTCCCCAGCAGAGTCGCCAGCTGCTGGGGAGCCCAGATAGCCAGGAAACAAAGCAAGGCGAGACTGCAAAAGAAGGTCCCCAACAGATTCACTAGCTGTCGCATCGCTGCGAAGGAGGGCCGGAGGAAGACAAAAGAGTCGCCACCGTTCGTTATTTATCCCAAAGGAAGGGAAAGGAAACGATAAAGAGAAAACCTACGGAAAAGGGAAAAGACAGGTCATCGCAACCAAATCTTGGGTTCAAGAGTCGGTTACGCAAGGGGAAGGTATAAGCACCCCTCACGTCCGTTGTACTCAATGGGATCCACGCTTGTTGTCTAAGTCTAAAGGTGAAAAATAAACTATCTATGGCTGCTGCTAAACGAGGAGAAATAGAGAGAACCGACTCGATAGGACATCGCTGCCCTATGCCTACGTATTCCCTCGTGCAATGGGAAAGTCAGAGTCAACGTAGTTCGGAAAACTACAGGGGGATTTCTCTCCAAGACATCGCGTCTTGTGCCTACGTATTCTCATCTGGTATGAGAAATCAGAGCAAAACGTAGTTCAGGCTAACTACGGGAAAATAGAGTGTTCTCGATCGCACGGGTGCGAGAGAAAAGGTTAGAGATAACGGGCTAGTCTCGATTGCACGAGAGCAAGAGAAAGGGACGTTAGTCGTCAGCAGGAAAGTTTCGATCGCATGGAGGTGAGAAAAGAGAGAAATTAGTTGTTAGTGTGCTCGCCAAGACATCGCGTCTTGTGCCTACATATTCTCATCTGACATGAGAAATTAGAGCAATTGTAGCTCGGCCAACTACATAAAAACAGGAAGAATGCTCGCTAGGATTATCATGATCCTATGCCTACGTACTCTCAATAGATTATGAGAGATCAGAGCAGCCGTAGTTCGGCCAACTACAGAAAAACAGTCTCAATCGCACAGGGGCGAGAGAAAAGAAAGTCTCAATCGTGCGGAGGTGAGAGAAAGGATCTCAATCGCACGGGGCGAGAGAAAAGAGCCTCAATCGTAAGGATACGAGAGAAAAGGCAGGATCGGGACGCACACGCTAAAACCTAAGACGTAGGAGAGAATGTGTCGCATATTGTCCAAAGGACATATGCTAAACACTCTAGACGAGAGAGAGAGGAGACCGCCCACTCATCATTTCCCACGTATCTATCGCTTACTCACAATGTTCAGCGGTTGAATTAAAAGAGATTGAATTAGAAAGATGTTACCGAACAGAGTGGTTCCGTTGACCCTTTACAATGCGTGCTAGCTTCCTTTCCAAGCTTCTCCTCTTCTTTGATCCTTGGCAATGCTTCGAATCGGGACCAATGTGATGATAAACCGTCATAGCTCGACTTATAAGGGAAGTCAAGCTATAGGATGTCGCGTATTGATTTCTGTGCTATGGACAAGATAGAGAAACAGTATTGAGGATCGTTCTCCAATTGAATCGTATCGCACGGGCCAAAAACAGAAGTGGGATCTCGTCTTGCGGATATAAGACTTCATCGTTCCAAGAGAGTCAAAATAAAATCGAAAATAAGAATAAATAAGGAGAGAAAAGAAGTGGTCTCGGATCCAACATTATTCATCAATAATTTGACTGGTAATGGATTACGGAGGTCTCGTCATCGACCAAAAATAGATGAAATGAAATAAAGTCGAAAATAAGAAAGAAGAGAAAAAGTCGGTCTCGGATCCAATATTACTTATCAATAAATTGACTAGTAACGGATTACGGAAATCTCTTCATCGACCCAAAAATGGTGAAAATAATCAAATACAGATAAACAGTCGAAAATGGAAACGAAAGAGAAAAAACGGTCTCAGGATTGTCGTTTCCATCAATAATTTGACGTATAACAACTTGAAGGTCTCGTCATCAACAAAAAAGCGACGAAAATAACCAAATAGGGATAGACGTTGAAAATAGAAAGGAGAAGAGAAAAGAGGTCTCGGATCTACCATTTCTCATCAATAGTTTGACAGAAAAATGATAAAGGTCTCTTCATCGACCCAAAACAGATGAAATGGGACAAAATGCCCAATAACAAATGAGAAATAAAATCCAACTTCTAAAAGAAAATAAGAACTAAGATTCTAAAAGAAATTTAATAAAACTATAACTTAGAAAATAATATATATACATATAATCTAAAACTGTTAGAAAAAAACATTGTAAACTAATATATAAAATACATATTTAATTAAAATATATTACAAATTCTTTTTAAGATATAAATATAAAATATATACATATTAATAATCTAAAAAATATATTAAAAATATTTACAAAAACGAAAATAAACATGAAACAGGGGGGGGGGGGGTTATCTCAAAACAGAGGGTAAGTTTTCTAAGCAATACGGGCTAAACAGCCTTTCTGTGGTCCAACAAGCAATGGATTATGTCAGCATTACCAAAGTTAAAGCCATAATCTCGTTTTCCAAAAAGCAAAACGCTTCAGAACAAACAACAACACGCTCATGGCATTTCTTCCCCATCATCGCGTCTCATCATCAAACTTAAAGGGAAAAGGACCAAATGAAACCGAAAACAAGCGAACAACTTCGGACTCAGGCAATCCACTCTCTTCTCTCGCTCAAATCCTCTCGATCATTTCATCTTCTCCTGTTCCGGATTTGGGTTTGGAAATGTGGGTTGCGTTTCTGAGAAATGGGTTGGATGGGTTTATGAGATGTTTGGGTTAACGGTTGGAAGTGATTTGTGAAGATGGAAATGGAAATGGGTCGTGATTTTTGCAGATGGCGGAGGAGTTGTTCAATGGTGGAAATGGGTTTTCGGAGAGTCTCAAAACAGGGAAGAATGAAGGTTGAAGGATATGGAGATTAGTTCAGATTGATGTAGCTGTGAGGATGATGGTTTCTGGTTCAGTTTGCGAGTGGGTTTCGATTTGTGTTGTGAAAATGGGTCCAAGGTTTTGAGGGAGAGATTTTGGGTCATCTGAAGATGTTGGTGTGTGAGATGATGAAAATAGTTGGTTACGGTGGAGTTCTGGGTTGGAAGGTTTGAAGTTTGTTTTCATGGAGTTTGAAGAGATTGAAGAGAAATGGGTTGTTGTTTTTGAAGATCGTGGGTTGTGAGGTTTGAAGTTGAAAGATGATTTTTGGAGGGTGGACGTGTTGATTCACGGTCAAGAAAAATTGAAGGTTGGAGGAAGATGTTGAGTCGAAGTCGATGAGATGGTGGTGAAAGGAAGGTTCGAATCTGGAGATGGGTTTAATGGTGAAGGAGATTGTCGTTGAAGCTTGAAGGTGAGCTGATTTGGGCGAGTTGTGAAAACTGGGTTTCGCGGTGACGAACACCATGAAAGTTGGAGGTAGCTGCGTGTCGCTTCCGCGAAAATAAGGTGCCGGCAAAACAGAAGAGTCGCCATCTTTCGTTATTTATCCCTCAGAGCAGGAAAGGAAACGATCGGAAAAACCTGACGAAAAAGGTATAAGACAAGGTCATCGCAACCGTTGTCTGGGTTCGGGAGTCGGTTACGCAAGGGGAAGGTATTAGCACCCCTCACGTCCATCGTACTCGATGGGATCCACGTTTGTTGTGTTTACTGGACGAGTTGGTTTATCTATCTACCTATCAAGGCTGGCTTAAAGAAGAAAAGAAATGACTCGGCAAAGCGTCGCACTTTATGCCTACGTATTCTCATCAGAGAATGAGAAATCAGAGTCAACGTAGTTCGACTAACTACGGGTTACGGGGAAGGTGGCTCGCCAATACATCAGTATTATGCCTACGTACTCTCAACAGACATGAGAGATCAGAGCTTACGTAGTTCGGGATAATACGGATTACGGGAATTCAGATTCATCTGTTTTATCGAGTAGGGTTAAACAACAATTCCAGCAGTTAGGGACAAAGCCTGTTTGCGGTAGAAATGATGTTTAACGACACTCTTTTCTTCAGAAAAGCTTCCTTTGAATTATGGGCCCACGGGGCAAAAAGGTTTGAAGTTTGTTTTCTGTCTTTTACGAAAGAACTGTTTTTTATTGTGTTTGCAATTTCAATCGCACTAAAGACTATGACTTGAGAGTGAATGCGTCGTATGTCACCCAAAGGGTGCCATACTAAACATCCAGACTGTTGAAAAGAAGCTCTCCAACAATCCTTTCTCAGATAGCTTAAGGCTCGTAACGTACGAAAGAAATCATTCATGATTACTGTATCTTAAGTTGTTTTGGGATGAGAAGAGAACAGGCTCAACTAAAGGGAGACTATCAAGTCCTAACAGTTGTCATGCCAAGGAGTTATCCTGTGGTTGAGGTTTGAAACAGGGAACTCCTAGAAGTTGTCATTCATAGGTTTCAACCTAAAGTTCTATCATCACTCCCTTATCAAAGGAAGTGATAGTCCTAGGGGATCATGTCAATGATAAACAGAAACAGATAAAGCATCAGCTTAAACAGTAAACAGTAAACGACTGTAAAATGCATGCAATGCAAGTGAGGGAGGAAATGTGTGTGGGGCAGCAGCCTCCACAAGCTCATCTCGAACTCAAGCCAGATATGAATAACTGCAATCATACAGAGGAAACAAAATAACACATGCTATCAAGCAAAATATGAGTAACTGCAATCATACAGAGGAAATGACATGCTATCAAGCAAAACAAACCACATGGGCAAGGGAACTGGGCTCTACCGAATACCCGCAAGCAAAGCCATACAGTAAAAATACAAGCAGAGGGAGCAACTCAACCTCTAGTGCAGTCATGCTCCTAGCTTAAAGTCAGTCTAGATATGGACTTATTCTAATGCATCAAGCAAGTCAAACAAGGCACATCAACACAGAAAAGGAAACAAACAAGAAAAGAAAGCAGATCAATCCCTCTTTCAATTCCAAGCTTCAGCTCTTCTGACAGCAATCCAGTCTTCAGACCTCAACCACCCTTCAAGGCTATCATTCTCCATGACAAGTATCAACTTTCTTCTCCAAGCTTCAACCCATCAAACATAAGTATCCACTTATTCTCTTTTCTTCAAGCCTCAGCTCTTCAGTCAATTCCACCCTCAAGCTTCACTCCTAACTACAAGTGTCAACTTGATTCCTTCAGGCTCTCAATGCATCAATGTAAGTATCAACTCATCCTTTATTCCTTAAGCTTCATCTCTCCACTCAATCTCAATTGAATCCTCTTCATAAGTATCAACTTGTCTTCAAGCTTCAGCTCTCTTTGCTTTTCCAGTATCAACTTGGTCTTCTTCCCCTACAAGCTTCAGCTTCTCAGAGTAATCTTCAATCACCTGGAAGTGTCAACTTCATCCTTCAATTCTTTTTCAAGCCTCAGCTCTTCACTCAATCTCCATTGAGTCTTCAAGTATCAACTTGTTCTTCTTGCTCTTCAAGCTTCAGCTGCAATGGCAATGCTCAAGGAATCATCCTCTTCCACACTCTTCGATGAAGTCCTCATATTCAAACTCAAGTCTAACATCTTTCAAGATACTCAAACCAGAAGACAATTGATTTAACAAAATGAGTGGAAATGATAAACAGCTTATTGACAACCAAAGGAAGCCTGTAAGGGTTCATCATTATGAGAGACTGGTTCCCTCAAAGTTCTACTTCCCAGATAAAGCCACTCATCCCTCCAAAGGAGAGATGTGATTATCTTAGAAGGACTTTTAGTCATTGGGAGGAGTGGAAGCACAAGATGCTTTCCATATTTGTGGAAGAAATCATTCTAGTTATAAGGCTCTCCCTATGGCTCCTACCTCCTAAATCTTCATCAGACACCTTTAGGCACAAGCAACTCCTAGCTCCAAGCAACTTCAAGCAACTTCAAGCATCCTCACCTTGTCTTCAACTTGTCTTCAATCTCAACCAAAGGCAAACAAAGCAAAACCCTAGTCTAAGGGGATTAAAGAAGTTAATCTATTTGAGTTAGTAAGTTAGGATCACCTAAAACCTAGTACTAAAGTTAATCCTAACTAAAATACTAAAACCATTTGTAAAATCCTACAAAAATAACTATGGGAACCTAGTTCAATCATGACTTTACCATATTAATTCCATAGATCAAATCATCAAATAAGACCTAGAAATAAATTCTACACCACAAGGTACTAAATCTAAACCCTAAAACGAAGTACCTAAAGCTCAATCTAGAAACCACACCTATTTTCATCACAAAAATGTGATAAAAATTCTATGGGGGAATACATGTCTAACCTAATCACACACAAAAAATTAGGATCAAAATCATCACCACATAATCACACAAAATTCCACAAAATTAGGTATCAAACATAACCATTTTAATATCAATTAAAATATAAAATTCCCATAAAATCAGAAAATGCATGAAAAGAAAATATTTTTATTCTAAAAAATACTAGACTCAATCATGAGTATAATGCAAAAAGAATGGGATTAACTGGATCATTTTTCAATTTTATATGATTTTATCAAGAACCATGAATAAAATGAAAAAATAAAAGAAAATCAAACAAAAATAATAAAACCACGGTGCAGATAGTAAACACGCTCAGTTCATTCTATGGATTGGGCCATGAAGGGGTGTGGATATCAGTCTTTTCACTAAGCCCAGCATCAGCACTAAATGAAACGATGCATTTCATTAACTCAGATCCTTCACAACTTTTGAACCTCTAGGCCATTGGATCACTCCTCTAGTCAAAGGTCTCACCACATCCAATGGCTCTAGAGTCATCTTCTACCTTTTGAACATCTGAACTTCGTGCGCAGCTCCGGCCACCACCGGTGGTGCTCCGGTCATCGTCCCCAACCCTAACTCTCTCTAGGATCCTCCATTGCAAATGGTCTATACATGAATCTTGTCCCAAATTTCCTCACGAATTCATTCATGCCCATTGCAAATGGTCTATACATGAATCTTGTCCCAAATTTCCTCACGAATTCATTCATGCCCTTTATTCTCTCAAATTAATGGTCTGAAATCATTCCTACACCGTTCTACAATGCATCTAACACCCTAATTCATCTTGATTCTACCTAATTCATGCTGGAGGAAGAAAGCTACTAACCTGAAAATTCTTGATGAACAGATGCACTAAACCTTCAAATCAAGCTCTACAACCTTCCAGACACGATCAATGGATCCTTTCCTTGCTTCTGTATGCAATAGAACTGGTTGAAAACTCCTGAATCTTGAAACCCGATGGTGAGTTGCAGATGGAAAAATATGAGCTCAAGAACACCAATCAGCCACGAATTCCTCTTGATTATGATCTGAACTCAATCCCTAGCATCCATGGAAGAAGTTGCAATCAAGAAAATGGATGGAAAGTGAAGAAATTGGTGAAACCGAATTCAGTTGCAAGCTGAGCAATTTCAATCTCAATCTATGCTTTCTCCTTCAATCATCAACAACCTTTGCATTGGATCACCTCTACTCAATATATAGATGATGTATGGATGATCTAGAACCCTCTAGATCCTTGTAATGAGAGTTTCAATCTCTCATGTCATGAGATTTTCAACCATATGCCATGATATGCATAGTTATGTTTGCAGCTTGAAACCAATCCCATTCTCTTCCAATTTCTCCCCTAATGACATTTTGAAAGTGTTTAGCTTGCAAAAGGCCTTGGTTATGCCTTGATCTAGGTTTTGCAAATGTTACTTATGATGTAAGTAACTACTTTTCAAAGCAAGTCCACAAATTGGACCTCAACTCAAAAATGTGGCTAAACCAATGTTCTTAAAATGTTTTCTAGAGTCAAAATGATATATTACATGCCTTGGTTTGGATGTGTAGATCAGAAATATCAATTTCCAACTTTGGTTTATTTAACTTATACCCTTATTTTAGGTCATTTTTGCAACTTTGAGCTACAAGTACTTCCAACATCTAATGACCTCTTTACTAGCCTTAAAACATCATTTTGAACAAGTTTGATGTTGAACATTTTCCCATTTGAAGCTTGGAAATGGGAGTTATGGCCTTATGCTTGAAATGACCTGTAATCTCCAAATGACCAAAATGCTCTTGACTTGTCAAAGCCATAACTTGAGTTCTACAAATCCTATCAAGGACTTCTAGTACTCCCTAGAAATCTAAAAGGATAAGGAACAACATTCATGTTAACCAAAAGTTCATAGGAATCATCCTTCTTGGGCAAACGTTTGATGCAAGTTGGGTAACTTTCAAGCCCCCAAGTTCACATACCTCAGATGACCTGTAACTTGTCAAAGTCATAACTTGAGTTCTACAAATCCTATCAAGGACTTCTAGCACTAAAATTAAATCTAAGCTCATGCTCTACAACATTCATGTTGGGGGTGGGATGAGATAACAATCACATCTTGAGCTAAACTGCCTTGAAGATAGGGGTCAAACTAGGGGATTTTACACTGTCAAGCCTTAGAAACCCTAGCTTGAAACTTCTCAGACTCTTCAATCATGATGAGTTGACCTTGGAATCATCCTTATAACATCTCAATGTATCAATCCATGATCACATGTCCTTTTAATTAGGTCTCAACCTTGTTCAAATCATCAGTTGACCTAGGGTTGACCCAGTCAAACCCTAATTACACCACTTATGGCTGAGTCTTCTTAATCTTGCACAATGACCTATCTAGGCTTCATGATGGATTTCAAGACATCTCATAAGCTCTCTCAAGGCTTCAAGTCCAACTTCATGGCTTCAGAATCATCTGAGGGTCTTCCCCATAACTCTCAAGTTAAGAGGCACACACTCTTGGTTTCAACCATTCTCTCTGAGGATCTTTTAACTTCTCTGACAAGGATATCAACCCTTGAACAGTTGAATAAGCTCCTTAGCTAGCTTCAAGGTCTTGTGTAGCCCTTAATGGGTAATCAAACCTCTTGATCTCCTGCACACATGTCTATGAAATGCAAATGATAATGCTAATGTGAATGAAATGAAACACAAGCTAGGTAAAGAAAAGTTGGGCAAATTTTGGGGTGCAACACTGCGACGGCTGAGCATCTAGGGTTTTGTGAAGGGCCTCCGAAGATGAAGATGAATAGTGTATATATATCAGAATGAGTGACACGTGGCATTGTTTATGACTAAATGATGACTTAATTAAATCTGATTAATGGACTGATGATGGATTAATGACTAATGATGCCGGTAATGAAAACTGTACTAAAAAACTAATTGGTTAAATATTAATTATATTCTAATCCTAATAATTATTTCTATAAATATTCTAACTAAGACTAACCAATTATTTAATTAATCTAAACTAATGAAAATTCTGATTCTAATAATAATAATTTCTAATCAAAATAAAACCATTAAAAAATCTAACAATTATATTCTAAAATTCTATTTAAATTATTTTCTATTAAAACTCTATTTTCTTAAAAACTCTAATGAAAAATGAAAATAAATCTAAAAACTACTAAATTAAATCCAAACAAAATCTATTTCTAAAACTAATAAAAATCTAACCAATAAAATCTATATTAAAAATAAACATCTATTCCTAATTAAAATATTTTCTAAATAAATAAAAAAACAAAAATAATAAGTAAATGCAAAATGCCATGGAAAAACGGTCGAGCACCGAAATGCGCCAAATTATCAGCATGGATTAAATCATCAGGAAGAGAGCGACTTTCGCTCGATTTCGACACTGAACTTCTCATTTGAATGATTTGAATCGCCTGAAACGCGAGCAAAGCGGCTAACATCCTGATAAATTCAATCCGACTGATAACACGGGCAAAATGCAACCTAAATGATATGCAGATGAAAACGAAGCAAAAGCCAGTCAAAGTCGGAAAACTGGTGGGCAAATTTTAGGGTGCAACAGAGGATACTCTGGCTTTAGGGGGAGCTTGTGTATAACAATGTCGGTGTCCAACGCTGGCATACCTTGATAAGACCAAGCGAATATATCAACGTAATCTCTGAGGAGTGTTGTCAGCCTGCTTTTGACCTCTGGCCCCAACGATGCTCCAATATTGAGTTCTCTTCTCTCTTCTTCAGACCCCAAGGTGATGATGTCAATATGTTCCTTGTATGGATGAAGGTAAGCATCTTCATATTCAGTCATCCTCCTCAATTCTTCTGGGACCTCTGAGTCTTCATCACTCTCTTCTTCATCTTGGAAGACAGATGAACCACCAGTAGAAGGAACTGAATGATCATGGGATTCTGTGGTTGGTAGAGGTGTTATGCATATTTTTACAATTTTGAGAATGATCAGACACACACACACACACACAGACATGCAGATGAAGGGTTGTTTTTAAATTTTCACGAAAAGTTTCCATTTTTCCTTTAAAAAAAAGAGTGAAAATGATGAGCAGAAAACAAAACAAGAGTTTTAACAAAAACACTTTTTCATTCATAGATTTTTCAAATTGCAAAGTGGCCCATACGAAATGATTCACAGGTCTCGGGCAAGACTATGAATTTTTAAAGGAAACAAAGCTAACAAGCAAATGAATTACTCTAAGGGTAAAAAGACAGGAATCTCCACAGTCTCCCAGTTGCGCAAAGCTCCTCCTCCTCGGATTATCAGGCTGTCGAGATTATTATCTTCTTTTTCACCGATGATGGCATTTACTTGTAATCCGCCACTGGTAAGAATCTCTTTCAAGGATTTCTTCTTCATAACGCTCTTCTCTGGCGCATCTTCTAGAGTTGGTTTATAACCCAACCCTTGAAGATCATTCTTTGCTCGAGCATTGACTTCAATAATCTCTCCCCATCCTAATGGGAGTCCGGTCTTCAATGCATATTTGATGCTTTGAACAGAACCGAAAGATGGACCGCAGGTTATAGCCGATTCATCGACCAGAACAACATGAGCTATTTCCAGCGCTTGGAAAGCCGTTTCGAGCGCGTCTTCATCTGCCTCGATGTATCTGAAGGAAGACACATTGCTCACCATTAAGTCTTCTTCACCATGAATGATGACCAACTGGTTGTTGACGACGTATTTCATTTTCTGATGTAGGGTGGAGGTAACAGCGCCTGCTGTATGTATCCAAGGCCTCCCCAACAGACAATTGTAGACTGGATTAATATCCATTACTTGAAAAGTAATTTTGAAGATTTGCGTAGCTATCATGATGGGCAAATCAACTTCTCCTATCACTTTCCTCCTAGAACCATCAAAAGCTATTACGATCAGAGATGCGGGTCTCGTGTCAGCTCCTTGGTAAGCTAGCTTAGCTAAAGTTCTCTTTGGCATTACATTAAGCGCAGATCCTGTGTCGACAAGCACCCTGGATAATGTATCCTCTTCACATTTGATCGACATGTGCAAGCTGTTGCACCCTAAAATTTGACCAACCGATTCTCCTATCTGACTCATGATTAAATTTCATATTCGCAAATCAGACAGATGATTTTTGTGCAAGCAGGGGATATCAGAGTTTACAGCTTGATTTTCGTCTATCAGATATGGCAGACCCAGTCCAGATCACCAGGGTTTTATTTTCGGGAAATTGGGCGCTCCTCGGTGATTTTTAGCTTGCACAGTGATTTTGAGGATATTCTGATGCCCGGGGATCTCTGTTCGATTCGATCTAGTCTCGTGCGCTCTTTTATGGGGGTCATTTGCATCCATCTGCATTTTTAGGATTTTTATAGACTTTTGTGAATTTTTAATAGGCTTTATAGATTTTTTTCTGGAATTTAAATAGGTTTTTGAATATTTTAATAGCTTAATCCTCTTTTTAGAATTTTATAGGATATTTTAAATAGATTTTAATCATTTGTAGAATTTTTAATAGAATTTAAATAGCTTTTATCATTTTTAGAATATTGGTGAATTTTTCTTAGCATATTAAATAGAATGATACAAATTAGGGTTAATAGAAATTAAATAGTTGTTTTAGATAATATAGGAAATATTATAGTCTTAAATAGATTTACTAGTTTTAAATAATGGTAGAATTCTTAATAAGGAATTAGATTGATATAGAATTAATTAGACTTTTAATCACTTTTTAGAGTTTAATTAGGTTAATTGTTTTTTAGATTTAATTAGGCTTAAATAGAGTAATTAGAGTTTTAATCTTTCTAGATTTGATTAGGGCTTAATTTTTTGTTTAAGAGTTTATTAGTTAATCATTAGATTAATTAGTGTTAATTAGACATTAATCAGATTTAGTTAATTGTTTTTAATTCAGTTTTTTTTTCAGTTTTTGTTGGTCATGTCCGTATGGGCCCAGAGGTGTCTTTTTGTTAAGGCCCAGTTCTCAAATGACTCAGCATGTCCAGAAAAAAGCCCAGAATTCGTCCAAAAATCCAGCAATTCTCAGATTTTTCCAGCGCCTTCTAGAAGGTTCCACACGTGTTCAGTGGCATAAATAGCTGGCAGCCACGTGTTGCTTGGAGAGCGAGCCCATGTTACGCACACTCAGACCCACACGCGTTCCCTCTCTCTCTCTCTCTCTCTGCTGACACGCGTATCCCATGCAACAACTCCCTGAGACACTTGGCGCCCCCACACCCATCGCCTGAGTTTCACCAGTAAACTACCGGCGGCCATGCATCAGCCGTAACTTCCCACCGCCGGTCACCGTCAACTACCTCCGGCCACCGTCTCACTCACCGGAATCTGCCAACATCCAAAAATCCCCAGAAACTCATCTTCTTCCTCCGATCTCTTCCGTCAGCTTCATAATCCCTTCGCCGGAAACATCATCGTCGCCGGAATCTTCATACCTTCATACAACTTTTTCCAGAATCCACTCAAACCTTCATCGTTCTTCATCCACTTTTCCAGAACGCCATCATCCTCATCCCAGAATTTCCAGAACGCTCCAAGATTCATCATACCGTTTATGTTCATCATCATCCAGAATCTCTTGAATCCGTCAACAACTTTCAACAACGTGCCTCTAAACCATCCCTAGATCTATACAAGATCCATCAGTTCCAAGACTTGTGAAATCTTCAGCAAGATCTCGTCGTTGTTCATCACTACGAAGTGTTCTTCGCGCCATCAAGCTTCAACAAATACTCAGGAATCTTCAAAGATCCCTTGTTTCCCTCGCGTTAAACCAGGTTTGCCTTCTCTCTGTTAGATTTTCATTGCAATTAGGGCGAAATAATTGGTTAGGGTTTGAGGTTTGATTTGTGTTGAATATGAAAGGGTGCTGAGGGTGAGATTGTTGTGCTGATTCGCTTGAGTGTGGTGAGATGGGTGAAGTCTTGTTAGGGTTCTTTTTTCTGGGAATGGTGGGAGATTGGAGAGAAGTTGCAGAGAGGGCGTGAGAGATAGGGTGAGGAAGACGGCTAAGCAGTCTGATGAACAGTATTAGGGTTTGGGAAGGGATTTAGGTTTTGTTCCCTGAGTATTTGGATTAGGGTTAGGGCATTGGGCTTAGGCCCAAACGTGTTTCTGAACACTACACCCTCTCAATCGCTCGTTCCCCCCCCCCCCCCCCCCCCCGTGTGTGAGATCAGGAAGAATTGAGTTGGGCCTTAGGCCCTAATGGCTATCTGCACCCCCCTCGTTGAAGCCCATAATGGATAATAACTGAGAACTTACTAGCGCTGCACCCCCCCTGTGTGCATTTCAGTTTTTGTTTTTTTCTGTTTAACAAACCTGGGCCCTGCGCCCTATTGTTTTTAGCACCCCCCATATGTGGGCCCATCCAGAATAGGCCTGAATCCCTTGCTGTTAGTACCCCCCCCCCCAGCTTTATTTCAATTTTATTTCAATTTCTTTTATTTTCTTTGCATATCAAATAATTCATAGTAAAATGGACATAAATGATTTTTTTAATTTTTCCTTTTTCTACCATTTCATCATAATTCCTAGAAAATTAAATAAAAATAAAAATGTCATTTTATTTTTGTTTGTTATTTTTTGCATATTTTCCATTTTTATTGATGTTTTTAATATTTTCAATGCATGCATATCATTAGAAAATTGATAAAAAATAGTAGGTTTAGCCAAATAATTCCGTTCTTTTTTCTGTAGACTCGTAATTCAGTGTAGAATTTTATAATATAAAAACATTAGCTTAATCATGCATTTTCATTTTAATTGCATTTTTTCATTGTTATTGATGTTGAATAAATTGGTTTGTAGATATGTCTGTGTTGCTGATTTTAGTTCTTTCATCTGGTATTGAATTTTGTTCTGATTTTTCAGTATGTTGTCTTAGAGCCATGTAGGTCTCCCATTAGATTTTTGATAGATTTTTGTAGGGTGTCCTGATGTGATTTGTCTGAGCCTGAAAATAGGAAAAGTCTTGATGACTTCTGACTTTGAAGTTCAACTGTGGTTGAACTCCAGAGATAGTCTCTTGTGGTTTGTTGGCCTGTGGGTTTCTTCTCAAGGTGGGAGCTGATGGAGGTCCTGTTGGAGCTTGCAAGGAGGCAGTGGATTGAGGCTTAGTCTAGGAGCTTGTTGTCTGTTTGTGAGGTTCGAGATCCTGAAGTTTAAAGGGAGTTTATGGTACTTTCCTGAGGAAGGCGCTATGAATGACTTTCATTCTTTCTTCTCACCTCTTTCTTAAGTATCCAATGATGCCGGAGCCGACTTGTGAGTTTAATTCCTCCTGAGGAGGGATGTAAACTGATCACATGTTGTTGAGCCACATGGGATACGACTCCTAAGTGGAAGCCTCCTAGTACTTTCCTGAGGAAGGTCCTATGGGTCTATTCACTTAGTTCCATTAGTTTATCTAGGCTTTCTTAAGTATCCGGTGATGTTGGAGCCAACTTGTGAGTTTAATTTCTCCTGAGGAGGAATGTAAACTGATCACAGTTGTTGAGCCACGTAGGATACGATTCCTAAGTGTCAGTCTCCTAATACTTTCCTGAGGAAGGTCCTATGAGTCTGCTCACTTAGTTCCCATAGTGCATATAGGTATTTCTCAAATATCCAGTGATGCCGGAGCCTTCATGTGAGTTTAATTTCTCCTGAGGAGGAATGTAAACTGATCACAGTTGTCGAGCCGCATAGGATATGACTCCTGAGTAGTAACCTCCTGGTACTTTCCTGAGGAAAGCACTATGGGCTTATCTGCTTAGCTTCCTTTCTCTGGTAAGCTTGTTCTGAAGCTTGGAGACTGGGATTGATTCCTCTTGCTTAAGGTTTTGATTAGGTGTTTGCTTAGATATTTGCTTAGGGTGTTGCATAGAGTTTTGTCTAGGAGATAGATTAGGAGATTGTTTCAGGTTTGTTAGAGGCCCTGCTCAGGGTTAGTCTCTTTGTGCTGTTTGACTTGTATGATGTTATGTTGCATTAGACTTAGGTGTTCATCTAGATAGTTCTGAATAGGTGCATCTTAGAAGTAGACTTTGTGTGCATGAGAAGTTGAGGTGGTCCTCCTTCTGCTTGTTTGTTATTGCGTGGCTTTGCTTGTTGGTATTTGGTAGAGCTGAGCTCCCTTGCCTTTGTGGTTTGCGGCCTTTGCGCCTTGTTTGTTTAGTTGTTGCATTCATGCATGTTTTCAGTATTCCTTTACTTTGCAGTTTCTTGTTTGTGGTTTAGTCCTGTTGCCATGATCCCTTAGGAGCTCTGACTTCTCCGCTGCGGAGTTGTTATGATAGACATTAGGATGGTCAACCAGGTGTGATAGCAGTAGGTAGATTCCCCTGTTTCTCAGCTATAGTCCTAGGGTTTTCCCTTTCCTTTCTGTAGGAGCTTTTGAGTAGCTTGACCCGTAGTTTGCCGAACTACGTTTGCTCTGATCTTTCATACCAGATGAAAGTACGTAGGCACAGGACGCGATGTCCTGGCGAGCAACCTCTCCCCCGCTTAGACGTAGGAAGTCGAACTACGTTGACTCTGACTTTCCCATTGCACGAGGGAATACGTAGGCCCAGAACACCGTATGTTCTGTCGAGTCCTGTCCTTTTATTTTCTTTTCAGACCAGCCATTAGCGTAGATAGATAACACACCCTTTTACCTATAAACACCAAGCGTGGATCCCATCGAGTACGATGGACGTGAGGGGTGCTAATACCTTCCCCTTGCGTAACCGACTCCCGAATCCAGGTTTTGGTTGCGATGACCATACCTTTTTCCGTCTTTTGCGAGGTTTACTTCGAGCGTTTCCTTTCCCGCTCTGAGGGATAAATAACGCACGGTGGCGACTCTCCTGTCTAGCCGGCGCCGATTTTCGCAGTAGCGACACAAGGCACGATTGTGCTTGCGCTTCTCGGCTGTTAGATCATTATCATCAAAGCTCAGAGTATTACATGTTGTGATGTTTGCCACAATTGAATCGAATTTCCCTACTGTGATGTCTTTCGTCACATGAGGTTGCGTTAGGATTTTTAGAAAAGCTTGACGATATGCTGGAAAGCTTAACAGTAAGGACATAATGGAAATCTTGGACGATGTCTGATTTAGTTGATCTACCACTCGGTAGTCATTTCGACGAATAATCCTTAGGAACTCCTCATCATCCTTAAGGGGATCTTTTCCTTTGGTGATAGGTTATTTAGCAACAACTTCTTTTGGAATGGATTCCTTAGCGACAATGACTTTAGGAATAGGAACCGTTGGTTGAGCAACTACAGGATTTGCTCGGGGTTGATACACACGACCGCTTCGGGTCATTCTGCTTCCACCGGCAATGTTGGCGATATTTCCCTGTCTTCTTTCTTTGAATATTTCATCACACCATGAATGATCGTTTTTTGGTGCTATGGCCCTCGGGTGGGGTCTAGACCCTCTTCTTAGCTCAAACCTAGGTAAATCTCTCCCAAATCTGCGTGCCACATCTTCATCGAACACTGGCCGGACTGCTCTATTCCTGGTTGTATTGTTGTTGTCATTTCTAAAGACGACCCTCTTGTTGGGTTCCTCGGGTATATTGAATACTGGTTCAATCACCGCTACGTCTTCCTTTTTCTTCCTACTACCAATCTCTAGCATTTCTTGGTTAAGTAATGCTCGAACATCTTTTTGTACAAGGTCGCAACCTTGTGGATTTAGCATGCATTGTTCGCAGTTCTCATGAGAAGTTTTGAGCATCCACGCTTGAGCGAGCCTTTTGTGTAACTCTACCAATGGTGTAACACCCTTTTCAACCCCACAATTATCATGGAAAAATAAAACAGATGTCATAGTAAAATTATTAAATTTCATAAAAGCCACCACAAAAGGGCGTACATTTCCCAAATCAACAAAATCGGTCAAGGCTCCGTAAACACCGGGTTTTCTCAAAATAATCAAATCACACAAAGCAACGTAACTCAAAGGCACAAATCAAGGTTTCCTCATCAGGGAAAAATAAGAAAAATAACTCAACAGTATATAGTTTAACTTAAAAGAACCCAACCCAATGTTACATATCAGAGCAAGACCCTCTAAGCTAACCAAAAGGCTAAAACCTCGAACTTCAAAAATACTCCTCGACAGCGTCCACGGCTAAACTTGATCATCTGCATGTTACCTACATGGAGGTAACATTCAAACAGGAAGGGTGAGTAAAACAGTTCATAATAATCAATGTATAAAAATCAACATATAAACGGCGTCATAATCATATTCAACACATTCATATCCTTCAACAGGCCTCAAAGGTCACAATGTCATAATTCATACAAAAGGCTCAAAAATGCAAATGCAACATAGACTCAATGCATGTGGTACCAATCATCACATCACGATGGACACTGGATCATCAACCCTCCATAGATCCCCATCAATAGGATCGATTCTACTAGAGAACCGAAGCACATCAAAACACTTCACATCCACACAATGGGATTGAAGCCAAAGTAATCAAGGTCCTGAACCGAACTCCGGATGCACATGAATGCATGATGCACATGTCACAAATCATCCTTATATAACAGCATAGGTGCATCATCATTCATCATATTCATCATCATGGCAATCATCATCATATTAAGTCATATATATCATCATGTCATCATGTATACATCACATAAAACTCACAGTCATACTCATGTTAATTCATCACAGAAATCACATAATCAAACATCAAGGCATCACTCACACGATTAACATTTGCGAAACTCTGCTACATTGACTGGCATGTTTCGCACCTCGAAAAATTCATTCAAAAACGCGACCCTCGCGCGAAGAGCGCGGAAATGCAGTTCGACAGAGTCGCCACCGACCTTTATTTTTCTCGCATAAACAGGAGAGGAAAATATCGAGAAAACCTCTTAAAAGCGGAAAGGAACACGATCGTCGCAACCTAATGTTCCTGGGTTTGGGATTCGGTTATGCGAGGGGAAGGTATTAGCACCCCTCACGTCCGTTTTACTCAACGGGAACCTCTTAATTCGAGTTGTGATGAAAGTTAGCTAAGCTTAATTCTTCTCTTCTCAATACTAAATTCTAAAACGGTACGGGGAAAGGGGATGGTTTATAGGATATGATGCTCGCAAAGGATTGGGGCCCTTGTGCCTACGTGTGTTCATTCAGACGAGAATGAGAAATCAGAGCGTCATAGTTCGACTACGGGAAATAATGGGGGAATTGGAAGATAGAAGGAATTGTGCTTGCCAAGATCATCGCAATCTTGTGCCTACGTATCTTACATTCGGACGAGAATGAAGAATCAGAGCAGTCGTAGTTTGTGGTAACGACCACAAAGAGAAACGGGATTGAATGGGTTTGAAGGTGGGTATGGATGACGATTGCTTGAAGCTTAAGAAAGACTTCTCGGACGCAAGTAATCGGGAGAGTGGACCAAAGACTTAGAACTCTCTCTTTTTCATCTTGAAGATAAGGTTGTACTTGAAAGGGTGCGTTTGAACTGATGACAATGACTTGAAGCTTAAGAAAGACTTCTCGGACCCAAGTAGTCAGGGGAGTGAACCAAAGACTTGGAACTCTCTCTTTTTCATCGCGAAAAGAAAGTTGTTTGAGTTTGAAATGGTGTTTGGAAGGATGAGTGCTTGGACAATGGTTGATCATTGTCGAGTTGTTAATGTTATTTAGAGGCGTCAATTGTTCACACACGAATAAGATAACTCGCATCCAAGCAATTGAAAGCAAGCTCAAAGACTTGAACCTAATCTTTACACCTTGAAAAGAATTAAATAGTTGTTAATTGATGGATAGTTTGTTATGAAAATTTGCTTGATGTTGGATCAAGGGTTTGACCTATTATCGCGTGCAAAATGTTTCATGGAAATGGCCTGAGAAACGAGACCGACTTGACTTACGCATCAAGGGTCGAGGCGTGAGAAACGATACTAGTCCCTGAGGGTGCCCCCAATATCGAAACCACGGTGAAGTATGTGCAATAGGTTGATGGCGAATGCGTATGAGCACTCGACTTACGAGGTGTTTGAAAGTGGCTCGATGACAAATTGAGAATTAGTTTGAAAATAGTTTGATCTGCTCTAGTCCCTATGGGTGCTCCTAGGAGATAAACCGATAATCAAAGAAATGCGAGACATACATCGGAATGGGAGAGGGGTACATGTAAGCTACATGGGATTGCACGAAATAAAAGGGTCTCATTGTCAGGTAACCCAAGAGAAAGTCGTGTGTGTGCATTGTGTCCTAAACTACGCCTTGAGCAAAGTCGAGCACGACTCAATATTAGGGTTCCTGCAAATGACCAATGATCCAAAAGTCCACTAATTTGGCTAGGATTTCGATAGTTTATTATGTGTTTTTGATTATAGGTGAATGAAAATGAATAATGAGTATGATAATATGAATAATAAGATAATATAACAATAATATCCACAATAATATTTGACGTAAATTAAAGTTAGTGGTTAGTTTGATTTAGGAATTAAATAGGGGCAAATATAACGCTAAATCGTCGTAGCTCGACTTATAGTGAAAGTCGGTCTATAGGAGGTCGCGTGAGTTGATATTCGTGCTATGAACACGATAGAGAAATGGTATTGAGAACCATTCTCCAATTTAATCGTGTCGCACGGACAAAAAGGGTGGGATCTCGTCTTAATCGAAAATATTATGTCGATTAATCGAAGGTAGCCTATCACGATCCCAATGTAAATAAAATGACCCAAATGGTCATTTTCCATAGATTTGAAATTGAGAAGGTTATCGACTTCGATATGCGACGCTTACGAATAAAAGACTTCATAGATCGCAGAAATTAAAATAAAATCGAAAAGGAGAAGAAAAGAGGAGAGAAAGAAGATGGTCTCAGATTCAACATTATTCATCAATAGTTTGACTGGTAATGGTTTACATAAGTGTTGTCATCGACCCAAAAACGATAAAAATGAAATAAAATGAATAAAAAAAAGATAAAAATCGAAAATGAAAAGTTAAAAAGAAGTTGGTCTCGGGTTTGTTATTATTTGTCAATAATTTGACAAATTATAACTTGGAGGTCTCGTCATCGACCCAAAAAAAAGGTGAAAATGAAATAAAATGCCCAATAAAAAATAAAATTTATCCTCTAAAATAGAAAATAAACTCTAAAAGAAAATGTTTAAAAACTTCTAATTAGAAAAAGAAGAAAATCTATATAATATATAAATAATATTTTATATAATAAAAGTCTGTTTTAAAAACAATATATAATATATTTACATAATAATAAAAATATAGACATTATTAAATAGGAAATAAAAACAGGAAAGGGTTTGCTAATGAAATAGGGGTGAGTAAAAAATCAGGATCACTTGGGCTTGGAAGCCCATCACCCATAGCAAATGGGGGTTTAAAAAAACTGAAAGAATGTAGAATCATATGGGCTTCAAAACCAGAAGTCCATCATCCACATTAAAGCTCGCTGCAAGCAAAACAGGGGACGGGAAAGTGACACAAGCCTTAAGGTCATTGAACAATCTCTTTCAAAAGAACAAGGCAAAACTCGGAAAGAGAAGAAAAATAAAAAAAACAACGAATCCCAATTGTAGAACCCACGACGCCGACGGAAGTCCTCACCATCAATTGCTCACTCGACTCCAACGTGGCCCTCCTTCTCAAATGCTTGAATCGGGTTTTGGCTTTTTGTCTGGTTTCGCATAAACTTCTCCTTCTACCTTTTTCGTATCATTTATGAGTTTCAAACTCCTTCTTCTCACTTCATTCTTTTCATTTTGGATGGGTCAGCAAAAGTTTTGAAGGGAGGTGGTTTAGATGTGGGTGTTTCGGAGAAGAAAGAGAGCTCGCGGTTGTAAATGGGTTTCTGGGTTATGAGATTGAAAGTTTGGGTTGTTCTTGGTAGCGGTTGAGCGAGTTGGAGGGTTCTGTGTTCGAAAGAAGTTCCAAGATGAAATGGGTTAAAGGTTTTTTATGGAAGAAGGAGATGATGGATTGGGTTCAACATCAGTTTGAGGAATGGTTCTGTTTTGGGATGAAGAGGGATTTTAGTTTATGGGTTTCTGATTGAATGGAGGAAGGTTAAGGGTGGAGGTGGAAGGAGAGTTTTATTGAAGGTTTCGAGATATGAATATTGGTTTGGAGTTTATAAGTTGAAGAAGAGAAGGTTTTATCTTTGAAGGAGATTGGAATGAGGTTTTGGGGTAGAATGAAGAACAGGGCGAGTTGAAGGAGAATAAGAAATGTTCTGTATTGGCCCCCCCAAGGATGTACGTGTTGGGCTTGCAATTTATGTTGTTGGTGTTGTACGAGCTTTGTTGTGTAGCAGAAAATTCTTTTGGGGTTTGCAGGTACGAATTTGTTGTTGCGTTACGTTGTATGGCAAAAACCGTTGCACTGTGGTGGGCTGTCGTTGCGCAGAAATTTAGGTGTGTAGCAGGTTTTTGGTACTGAATGCTTGAGTGTGTGGAGACGCGACTGGTACGGTTTGTGCAGTCTGGGACTGCTGCAAGTTGAGGTGTTTTAGTGTGGGGTCAACTTGTGGTAAAGTGAATTAAATTTACTGCAATATTTTATTTCATTCACCGCTCATGAACTTTGATGCTATGTATCCCTTTTTGCTTCCTATTTTCAAGTTTTGATTGTGAGCACAGTATGGAGGAAAAACCGACGCGTACACGTTAGCGACATGGAGGCTGAAACGCTACAAACTCAAACTCATGGAGGCTGATACGCTACAAACTCATACGCAAGAAAGTGACCACCATCATTGAAGGGACACCTGCCGGTATTCAACCACTTGCGACACAACTTTGTTTTCCCTCTTTTAGAATTTGAGTTGTTTAGTGGTTTGTTGCATTTCCCAGGTTATGGTTCATGAATCACACGCTGGTGCTACCAGCTTTGCGTAGTAGGACGATTAATGATCGTTGCGGCGAAATACGAGCTGTGTTTCGGTCACCATGTATTTGCTAGGGTCTTGTTATCATTGAACTTCTATGTTTGTTTTGCTGCAAGCTGTGCAAATTGTAACTGGCGGTAGGCACTACTGCATGACTCAATTGACAGATGATATTGGTGGCTGGGTGGGTATCACGAGTGAGGTCAACTTGACCTGTACTATCAGGAAAAATGGCAATTGTGATACCATGTACGTGACGACAATACCGCATGTTGCGAAATGTCTCGCCTGCGGGTATGCGAAGGCTGGATGGCTGAGAAGTTGTTACACTCTTATTATTTCCATCTTAATTTTGCAGGTGATACATGTGGTATGTATATGAATGTCTCTTTTCCTTCTTTTTTTTAATGTTACAAGTGAATTTACCATGAGTGTCTTGTGCAGGTTGAATTTGGTTTATGCGACTGCATTTTGTGGTAATGTGCCGCTGCAGGAAGGCTATTGAAGGCTTGCAGCAGTTGCGTATATAAGTCGATGCAGATGCCGTCAACGGACTTTCTTCGAGCCAAGCTCGAAAACCAACCAATGACAGAACTTATAACTCGAGTGACAATATTATGTAATCACCTTGTAAAATTGTTGTGTATTGTTTAAATTCTGAAGCTTTGAATATCATCGTTGCTTCATGTACCTAATATCGTATTCAGATTTGTAACTTCTTAACAGAACATGTATATGTATGTCTTGGTAATAGGCGCAATAAGACAAACTTTTTTGAAATTCTTTTCCCACTTGTCATACATATTTATGCAAAGTACATCAGTAATGTTGTTTTGTCACATGAGGTATACCTTGAATAATAATAAAAACGCACAACGATCCTTGTATGGCTTGAGTGAACTCCAAACATGACTAGTATGACTTGAATGAACTCCACACATGACCTCAAATCAAACAGCTTTACAACTTTAAAATACATTGTTTAAGTTTTTAAATAACTTAACCAATTAAACTATGGATTTGAAACAACTTAAGGGTTCATTTGTGATTTCCCATCGTCACCAGTAGCACACTCCTCATTCTCTCATCCCTTAATCAAAAATTTATCAATCCACGATCCTTTCAATTCAATAATCCTCTATTAAAAATTACCACTAATTCAAACTTGGATCAAAACAAATAGAATCTAAAGGTGTAGCCAGCATAGTCAACTCTTGGACAAATTTGCAACAAACATAATTGGAATTTGATCATTCACATAATTCTAAAGTAGGTTCTTTTTTTAGAAGAAAAGTCTGATCCTGAGAATGAAGGCTCATTCCTTTTTTTTTTTAATCTCACAAGAATTCAACCCGATTTACGATGGATTATAAACATTATGTGCATAAACAAGATTTTTTTATGGTCAAAATCCTCGAAGACTGTGGCCAGAGGCCAGATGGTCATTTAGAAAGATCCCGAACCTACACAAGTACCTGGTATAAAGAATTGAGGGTAGGGAAAATTTAGGGTAGGACAGCATGTTCGTTAGGCGAGTTTGGGGCAAGTTTCTTCTCTAGGCGAAGGATTCTTCGCTAGGCGAGTCTGGGAACAACATTGTTCGCTAGGCGAACTGCGTGATGACAACAAATTCTGCTACGCACCAGAACTGATTTCTACTCAAAAGGCTCTACGATTTAATTACCCAATGACCCTAAAACATCCCTAAATCATTCCTAAGGTTCTACGGCGATAAAGGCACAAAACCTATGGTTTATTAGGCCAATCCTAAAACATATTCAGCCCTAAATCACAATTTTTCCTTCAATTACACCCTAAGGCATTAGAGTTACTCACATTAAAATATTCCTATTCCATCAGGGTCAAACATATAACAATTCAAGTTTTTGGCCACAAAGGCCTAAGGTTTTCCTTTCTCATATCTATGCTCTAACTGTCAGAAATACTTACCATTACACCACAACATTAGAGTTCCCACAACTAGATTTAGGTCACGAAGGCCAAAATCCCTTTTTCTCATAACTCCCCCTAAAACCCTTACATCAACTTACTACATCGAAATCTACATATAGAAAATCATGAAAAGCTATACTCCCCATACCTTAGTCGATTTCAAAGCCTTCACGATTATGTTCGGGAATCTTCTGCGTCCAATCTTCTCCTCAGAGCTCTCTGGCCATAATACTTTTCACGGTTAACAAATGAATCCTAATTTCCTTCAGAATTCCCTTTTTGTCAAACCTAGACTTGGGCCTCACAATTGAACTTTCTCCATTATACCCTCACTTACTCCTCACAATTGCCCAAATTACTCTTCTTTCACTACTATTTATTTTAATTCATAATAATATTAATAAATTAATATTATATACTATCAATTAAATAAATAATCCACAATTTGCATAATTCTCACTAATTTACAAAACCACCGAAAATCACCGGAAACACCAAAATACGAATATTCTCAATTAAACAAATTAATTAAAATACTCCAATTAAATTTGGGGTGTTACAACTCTCCCTCACTTAGAAGAATTTTCGTCCTCGAAAATTACCTCAAGAAAATAGAGTCAGATACGACTCCCTCATCTGATCTTCAGGTTCCTAAGTCCAACTTTCTCCAATCCAATATGCTACCTCCCCCACCCTTTGCGAAATCTGATACGGACCAACAAAGCGTGATATGAGCTTTCGAGACTTCAAAGCTCGGCCAACACCAGTTACCGGCATAACTCTCAAAAACACATGATCTCTCTCTTGGAATTCAAGTGCTTTCCTCCTCTTATCATGCTAAATTTTCTGACGACTCTGCGACGCTTTCATCTTTTCTTGGATCATCTTGATCTTTTCAGTCGTTTCTTGCACAATCTCAGGTCCGAGTACAACACTCTTGCCTGACTCATACCAACACAACGGAGTCCTACGCCTCCTACCATACAAAGCCTCATACAGTGCCATTCCGATACTAGAATGGTAATTGTTATTGTAGGTAAACTCAACCAACGACAAATGACTATCCCACGATCCACCTTGATCCAACACCCAAGCTCTGAGCAGATCCTCTAAAGACTGGATAGTTCTCTGTGTCTGTCCATTCGTCTGTGGATGATAGGCAGAACTCAACCTTAACTTAGTACCCAAAGCTGTCTGCAAACATTCCCAAAACCTCGACGTAAATCTCAAATCTCTATCAGATACGACACTCGAAGGAATACCATGCAACTTCACAATCTACTTAATATATAACTCGACAAGCTCCTGCAATGAATAATTGATCCTCATCGATATAAAATGAGCCAATTTAGTCAATCTATCCACAATCACCCAAATCGAATCATATCCCTTCAAAGTCTTTGGCAGACTTGTCACAAAATCCATAGAAATGCTATCCCATTTCCATTATGGGATACTCAATGGTTGCATCAGACCCAACGGTCTCTGATGTTCAATTTTCGACTTCTAACAAGTCAAACAAGCATACACAAATTCTGCAATTTCCTTCTTCATACTCGGTCACCCAAACAACTTCTTCAAGTCTTGATACATCTCTGTGGCACCAGGATGAATACTCAACCCGATTCTGTGACCTTCTTCAAGAATGCTCTTCTTGATTTCTGGCACATTGGGGACACACATTCTATCTCGTAACCTCATCACACCATTCTCATCGATCCAAAAATCACTGTCGTTACCTTGATTGATTAACGTGAGACGATCCACCAAACTCAAGTCAGATTTCTGACCTTCTCTGATCTCTTGGAGAATACCACTAGTCAACTTCAATATACCCAACTTCACACTGCTAGGAGTCTCTTCGCAAACCAAACTCATATCTCTGAATTGCTCAATTAGTTCTAACTCTCGAACCATAAGCATCGACATATGTAAGGACTTCTTGCTTAACGCATCAGCCACAACGTTAGCCTTACCCGGATGGTAACTCAATTCAAAATCATAATCCTTCATAAGTTCAAGCCATCTCCTCTGCCTCATTTTCAACTCTTTCTGATCAAAAAAGTACTTCAGGCTCTTGTGATCACTGAAAAATTCGAACCTAGACCCAAAAAGATAATGTCGCCAAATCTTCAACACAAACACCACAACGACCAACTCTAAGTCATGCGTAGGATAATTCCTTTCATGAATCTTCAATTGTCTGGAAGCATAAGCAACAACTTGACCATTCTGCATCAATACACCTCCAAGACCCATCTTCGACGCATCATAATACACACAAAAGGCTCACTCAGATTCAGCAAAATCAACACTGGAGCAGTTGTCAACTTCTTCTTGAGTTCTACAAAACTCTTCTCACAAGCAACATCCCACACATAAGCTTGACCCTTTCGAGTCAACTGAGTCAAAGGAAATTCCAACTTAGAAAATCCTTCTATAAACCTGCGATAATAACCAGCCAACCCAAGGACACTTCGAATCTCAATAGCAGACTTTGGAGTTTTCCACTGCAACACAGCATCAACCTTCGACGGATCAACAACAATTCCACCACTAGAAATCACATGGCCAAGGAAACTCACTTCCTTCAACCAAAACTCACATTTGGACAACTTGGCATAAAGTTTCTTGTCTTTCAAAACCTGCAATACCACCCTTAGATGTTGCGCATATTAGAACACAAATTGGTTCTTAATATATCTCTATGTTTTGATGATAACATTAATGAAATTTTGTATGAAGTAAATATATACTCTAATCGTATTCAAGTGTTTTTGTTTAAGATATTAAAATTAATATTCCTCTGGAAGCAAAAACTCCTCTGAAAGTTAAGAATCAAAAGACTCTGAACGCTGCCTGAAAGAGACTCTGAGCGAAGCTGCAGAAGACTCTGAGCGAAAAAGCATATATAAAGAATCAGAAGACTCTGAAAGTACTTAACGCTGCAAGTACAGAGGCTCTGATATTCAAGTCTGCTCTGATAAAGATCATTCACGCTAAAGCACATGGCTGAAAATACTCTAAATAGAGTAACTCTGATCTGAAGAACAAGGAACATCATCAGAGGATCTGATGCAAGACTGTTCCAGATTTGTTGAAGAAGATGTTGTTCAAATAAACATCCGTTGGCATACTCCTTGTTCTTATCCAAACAGATCTTTCCTCATTCGTGCATGACACAAGAATTCAGACAAAAAGGATTTGTCTGAACATTCCTCTTCTGGGAAAGAAAAGTCAAAGAAGACAGAATTCCAGATGCACGCCGTTTAAGAAATGAAAGTGAAGTTCTATTTAAACAAGACTTCTACATAATTTCTACATTGACGAACTGACAAATTATTGAACAATCAAAGAATAATATCCAGACATCTCTCAACTTCATTCTATATTCAATTCGTTCTTCATTTGTGTAAAATCATAGTTGTGATATAGCTTTTTAGAAGCAACTCTTAAACACACATTGTATTTTTACTTGTTGTAAAGTTCCTTAAGAGACCAAGTGTGGTCAAATTTCTTGAGAAGACTAAGACTGTTTGTCTTAGTGGTTATCATTGTAATCAGTTTGATTTAGTGGATTAAGTCCTTGTTGAGAAAGGCAAATCACCTTGGTAGGTTGGACTGGACTAGTTTGAGTTCAAACGAACCAGGATAAAAATACCTTGTTATTTTTACTATTGTCATAGTTATTATTTGAAACCCTTATTCAACCTCCCTTCTAAGTGTTTTTCCTACCTTCAGTTGGTATCAGAGCTCCGGCTCTGTAGTGCTATCACTTAACAGTGAAAGAGAAAGATCCAGTTGGGAAAAACTCTTGATTCATTATTCTTGATTTATCATGGCTGAAACTTCAACTTCAAACAACAACAAATGATGATAGAGATAGAATCAATACCAAACCTCCCATGTTTGATGGAGAGAAATTTGACTATTGGAAAGATAGAATAAAAATTTTCTTTCTAGGCTATGATGATGATCTATGGGATTTGGTCACTGATGGTTACATTCACCCCACTGATGGTGAGGGCAAAAAGGTTGACAGAAAGTCAATGACTGACAAACAGAAAAAGGATTTTAGAAATTATCACAAAGCTAGAACCATTTTGTTAAATGCTATATCTCATACTGAGTATGAGAAAATTATAAATAGAGAAACCCCATTTGACATGTTTGAGTCATTAAGATGACACATGAAGGAAATTCTCAAGTGAAGGAGACAAAGGCCTTAGTGCTTATCCAGAAGTACGAAGCTTTCAAAATGGAGGAGTCTGAATCTATGGAAACTATGTTCTCAAGATTCCAGATCCTAACTGCTGGTTTGAAGGTTCTGGATAAAGGTTACTCCACTTCTGACCATGTCAAGAAAATAATCAGAAGCTTACCATCAAGGTGGAGACCAATGGTTACAGAGATGAAGCTGTCAAAAGATCTGAATAAGATCACTCTGGAGGAACTTATCAGCTCCTTAAGAAGTCATGAGATTGAGCTGGAAGAAGACGAGCCTCAGAAGAAAGGTAAGTCTGATGCGTTAAAATATAACAAAACTGCTAAAGCTTTGCAGGTAATTGAAGAGAGCTCTGAAGAATCCTCCTCAGAAGAAGATGAACTGTCTTTGATGTCCAGAAGGATAAATCAACTCTGGAAGCATAAACAAAAGAAGTTCAGAAACTTCAAGAGATCTGATCAAAGTGGAGAATCTTCTGGACACAAAAAATTTGGCAAGAAAGAAGTTGTATGCTATGAGTGCAAGGAGCCAGGTCATTACAAAAATGAATGTCCCAAACTTCAGAAGGACAAACCCAGAAAGAAGTTTGAAAAAAAGAAGAAAATTCTGATGGCCACGTGGGATGACCCAGATGCTTTTGAATCCTCATCAGAGTCAGAGGAAGAATGTGAAAATATGACACTGATGGCTAACATGGAGGACCATGAAGAAACATCTGAATCTGGATCAGAATCAGATTCAGAAGAGGTGTTTTCTGAACTTACCATAGCTGAACTTATTGAAAGTTTATCTGAAATGCTTGAAAACTACAGTAAGATCAAACTCAAATACAAGAAGCTTCAGAGCTATCGTGCATCTGAGACTGATCAGCTGAGATCTGAAGTTGCTGTGCTAAAAGCAAATAAACTTCAAATGAAAACTGATTTAGAAAAAGCTCAACAAAAGTCTGACTCAGATACTATGTCATGCTCTAAAAATATTTTAGAAGAGTATGATTATAGTTTTCAGAGGTTTCTGTCCAGAGGCCTAGATGGAAGCAAAATGGCTTCCGTGATCTATGGCGTAAGCAGAAACAATAGAAAAGGAATTGGATATGAATCACCCTCTAGGAAGGATTTAAATCCAAAACCTGCTAATAAGCTGATCATCAAGTATTCTCCTCTGTACCCCCATTTTAAATATGGTCATCTGAATGATATAAATCACACACGTACAGATCAGAGCACTAAAGCTTTTGTTAAACCAAAATTTCGTTAGAACAAAGATGCTTTTAAGGGAAAGAAGTTCATACAGAATTTCAATCCAACTAACCCCAGAGGACCCAAGAAAATATGGGTACCTAAAGATAAAATAATCTTTGTTGTAGATGTCCTTAGCAGCAAAGTTAAGACACCAGTCATGGTACATGGACTCTGGCTGCTCACGACATATGACGGGAAGAAAGTCTATGTTCCAATGCCTGGAACTTGGATCTGGAGGTGATGTGAAGTTTGGAGGGAACCAGAAGGGCAAAATCATTGGCTCTGGAACTATTGGTAACGGTAACCTCCCTTCCATATTCAATGTTTTACTTGTTGAAGGATTAACACATAATTTATTGTCCATAAGTCAATTAAGTGACAATGGTTATAATATAATCTTTAATAAAAAATGTTGTAAAGCTGTGAGTAAAAAAGATGGTTCAATCCTCTTTAATGGAAAAAGGAAGAACAACATTTACAAAATTAATCTTTCAGAACTAAAAGTTCAAAATGTAAAATGCCTTATGTCTGTTAACGATTAGAAATGGGTCTGGCATAGAAGATTGGGTCATATTAGTATGAGACGCATATCTCATATTAATAAGCTCAATCTGGTCAGAGGACTTCCTCAGTTGAAGTTTACCTCATATGCTCTTTGTGAAGCATGTCACAAAGGAAAATTTTCAAAATCCTCTTTCAAAGCTAAAAATGTTGTCTCTACCTCTAGACCATTAGAGGTGCTTCATATTGATCTGTTTGGACCAGTGAAAACTGCATCCATCAGTGGCAAGAAGTGTGGATTAGTCATAGTTGATGACTATAGCAGATGGAACCCCCATGCCACCAGACTTGCTAACAAGAGCAAATGAACCTGCACCAGATTTCTTTGAGGAGAAAGAAGAGAAAGGTATCAGAGGAAGGATCTACAAAGACTAAGAGGAAAGCTTCTAGAGAACATCATCTATAAAGACCAAACGCTTAAAGAAGTCAGGTAAACCTTCTGAAAATTTATCTTCTATTTTGGAACAAGTAACAGAACCACCAACATCTATATCTCCTCCTCCCTATGACACCATACCTTCTCCCTCCCAAACACACACTACCTCTGAACACTTTTCATTTAAAAATGTTCATGAATCTGTTCCCCCTTCTCAACCTTAACCTCAAAATAACTCCCCTCAACAGAACCAAGCACCTTCATCTGAACCAAACCCTTCTATAAACCAACAATCTGAACATCAACCATCTGAACAACAACCATCTGAACCACAATAATCTGAAACAATACCATCTGATCCTGAACCTGAGATTCTTGATCTCTAGCCCCTTAAAACAGTGTTTCCTGTTTCATCTGGATCATGTCCATCATCTGAATCATCTGATTCATCTGATGCATCTTTTGATTCATCTGACGCTATCTCACTCACACACAACTCCCCAATCCATTCTTCTGATATCCCTGAAACAACCCAACCAGATATTCCTTCTGAATCTAAGGTTGTTACTACCTCATCTGTCCATATTCCATCTTCACCATATCCTCCAGTAATCATTATTCCTACTTTTTCTATACCTTTAACCTCTGCTCCCATTAAAACATCACCTTTAGAAGCCTACCTGAAACCCAAATCTAGGCTAGATGTTGGTGCACTGTTTTCTGGTTTTGAACAAGAGATGAATATGTGGTTGTCTTCCGTTAAGAAGGAGTGCCTCACAAGCATAAATCCTGCTGATTCTGAAGCCATATGGACAAGATTCAGAACTAGATCCAACTCTGTGGCTTCAAACCTTCAAGATATTTGCTCTGATGATGCGAAGGTGAGATTTGCTGAAGCTGTCAGACTCACTCTTCTAAGAGTTAGCAGAACTCAAATCTACTTCTGAAAAATACACCTCCAAAGGTTGTATGTTCTTTTTCTAAAGAAGCTGTTACACCTTAGATGACTGAAGTTTCTCAGACTGAGAAAGTTATCATAGAGGCTTCCATTCCTGAAGACGTTTCTGCATCTGCTCAACCTTCTCCTATGGAAATAGAGAATGAATCTACAATGGTTATTGACAATGCATCTGCTTCTATGAGTGTTCTAGATTCTTCTAAGTTGAAGACAGAAGAAGTTGTAGATCTGAAGATTAAGGTTGAAAAGCAAGAAGCTGAACACGCCGAGTTCAAGACATGGATGATCAAACAAGAGAAAATAACAGATGAAATAAAAGACTGGATGGCTAAGCAAGAGGAATCAACATCTTAGATTTCTGAAGATTTTGGCTTCTCGTTCTTCTTCTTAGTTTTTTTGTTATTTGTGCACTTTTGTGTTGTTTTGCTTATCTTGTTTATCTTCTGAATTTCTTATCAATGCATCTGTGACTGTTAGATTTTTTTCCATCTGATTATATGATATGCTTTATGTTTTTCCTCTGTTATCGTTTCATGTCTTCAAAAGTTTTTCTTTTTGATTATGACAAAATGGGGGAGAAAATGGAAATTCTAATTGTTCACATAAACAGTTGCTGAAATGGAACTCAGACATGTTTAAATTTAACTAACTTTGAATTCAGTATTTCAGAGCTCAAATTTTTCATCAGATAAATTTCATAGAGTAACTCTGAACAAACTCTAAGAGTCTCCAAAGCTTGCTCTGACTCTGGAAAGAATACTTTTGCTGAAAGGGAAGTAATTATTTTTTCTATCAGTATTCAATTCAGGGGGAGATTCATAATCTCAGGGGAGATATATATATCTTTCTTTATTTTGAACAAAATTTCCTATTGTTTTTGTCATCATAAAAAAGGGGGAGATTGTTAGAACACAGATTGGTTCTTAATATTTCTCTATGTTTTGATGATAACATTAATGAAATTTTGTATGAAGTAAATATATACTCTAATCGTATTCAAGTGTTTTTGTTTCAGATATTAAAATTAATATTCCTCTGGAAGCAAAAACTCCTCTGAAAGTTTAGAATTAGAAGACTCTAAATGCTTCCTGAAAGAGACTCTGAGCGAAGCTGCAAAAGACTCTGAGCGAAAAAGCATATGTAAAGAATCAGAAGACTCTGGAAGTACTTAACGCTGCAAGTACAAAGGCTCTAATAGTCAAGTCTGCTCTGATAAAGATCATTCACGCTAAAGCACATGGCTGAAAATACTCTGAATAGAGTAACTCTGATCTGAAGAACAAGGAACATCATCAGAGGATCTGATGCAAGACTGTTCCAGATTTGTTGAAGAAGATGTTGTTCAAATAAAGATCCGTTGGCATACTCCTTGTCCTTATCCAAACGGATCTTTTCTCATTCGTGCATGACACAAGAATTCAGACAAAAAGGATTTGTCTGAACATTCCTCTTCTGGGAAAGAAAAGTCAAAGAAGACAGAATGCCAGCTGCACACCCTTTAAGAAATGAAAGTGAAGTTCTATTTAAACAAGACTTCTACATCATTTCTACATTGACGAACTTGAAAAATTATTGAACAATCAAAGAACAATATCCAAACATCTCTCAACTTCATTCTAGATTCAATTTGTTCTTCATTTGTGTAAAATCACAGTTGTGATATAGCTTTTTAGAAGCAACTCTTAAACACACTTTGCATTTTTACTTGTTGTAAGGTTCCTTAAGAGACCAAGTGTGGTCAGATTTCTTGAGAAGACTAAGACTGTTTGTCTTAGTGGTTATCACTGTAATCAGTTTGATTTAGTGGATTAAGTCCTTGTTGAGAAAGGCAAATCACCTTGGTAGGGTGGACTGGAGTAGTTTGAGTACAAACGGACCAGGATAAAAATACCTTGTTATTTTTACTATTGTCATAGTTGTTATTTGAAACCCTTATTCAACCCCCCCCCCCCCCTTCTAAGTGTTTTTCCTACATTCAGCGCATGCTCTTCCTTGAACTCAGAATATATCAAGATGTCGTCGATGAACACTAACACAAACTGATCCAAATAAGGTTGAAAAATCCTATTCATATACTCCATGAATACACCAGGTGCATTAGACACACCAAACGGAATTACAGTGTACTCGTAGTGTCCATACCTCATCCTGAAGGCTATCTTTGGAATATAATCAGGCCTAACGCGAACCTGATGATAACCAGACCTCAAATCAATCTTGCTAAACACGCAAGCATCCACTAATTGATCCATCAAATCATCAATCCTCGGAAGCGGATACTTATTCTTAATCGTCACTTTATTTAGCTGCCGATAATCCACACACAATCTCTTACTACCATCTTTCTTCTTCACCAACAACACAGGAGCACCCCACGGAGAAACACTCTGTCGATTAAACTTCTTCTCAAGAAAATCTTCCAACTGTTTCTTCAATTCTCCTAACTCAGATGTAGACATCCGATAAGGAGCCATCAACACAGGGCTAGTGCCCGGTATCACATCAATAGTAAACTCCACCTCACGCTCAGGAGGTAAGTCACTCTTGTTGTCTGGAAACACCTTTGGAAATTCCCAAACAACTGGTATCTCCACGCGTACTGCTTCATAATCAACTTGAAGCGATGCAAACAATGAAAAAATCTAAGCCTCATCTTCTAAGAGTTCTTCTACTTGCTTGGCAGATACAAACATCAGCTCTCCACCATCACCAAACTCAGGAAACCTCACAGTTTTGCCGTAGCAATCAATATGAACATAGTTGTACTCCAACCAGTTCATTCCAAGAATAACATCAATCTGATGCAAAGGTAGACAGACCAAGTCCATCATAAATTTCTTATCATAGATGGTCAAAGGGCAGCTCAAACAGACTAACACAGTAGTCACATAACCATTAGCCAGGGTATCAATAACCATACTCCCAATCATAGAAGACAATTTAAAATTCAACCTCTTAGCACATTCAAGCGAAATAAACGAATGAGTAGCACCAGTATCAACTATAGCAATCAATTCAACATCATTAATAAAACAAGTACCTCTGATCAAGTTATTTGTCTTGGATTCTTCTGCACCGTTCAAAGCAAACACTCTGCCACTGGTCTGGGCAGCAGTAGCAGTCTTCTTTGGCGGCTGACACTGGGTACTGATATGACCCTTCTCTCCAAAGTTGAAGCAAGTTGGAGCTTCGTCTTTACAATCAATAGCTATATGACCTCTTTTGCCACAACGGTGACATCTCAGCGCTTTATAATTCTCAGAATGGTGGCCTTGCTCGCCACACTTATAACACTTACCTGGAGCAGTAACCGCTTCCCCACTTGGCTTTTTCCCATATGAAGCCTTTCGCTTCCCTTTATCACCAGAATTCACATACGGCTTCCCTCTATACTGACCTTTCTCTTTCTTCTCACTCAGCTGCTTGTAGTGAGTAGATCGAGCTCGACTATCTTCATCATAAATTCTTCTCTTATCCACCAGTTCCGAAAACCGATGAATCCGCTGGTACCCAATTCCTTGCTTAATCTCTGGTCTCAAACCATTCTCGAACTTGAGACACTTCGACATCTCTGCATCAGCACGGTTGTAATGCGGACAAAACTTGACCAAAGACTCAAACTTTGCCGCATACTCAGCCACTTCCATATTCCCTTGTTTCAGCTCAATGAATTCCACCTCTTTCTTGCCCCGAACATCTTCAGGAAAATACTTCCTCAAAAACTCTTCCTTGAACACAGCTCAAGTTGTTGCAATGCCAGCATCTTCCAATCTCTAACGAGTGTTATCCCACCAGTCCACAACTTCCTCTGCTAGCATATGCGTACCAAACTGTACCTACTGAGCAACGGTGCATGCCATAACTTGAAAAATCTTCTCAATCACTTTTAGCCACTTTTGTGCACCATCAGGATCATGAGTGCCCACAAAAGTCGGTGGATTGTTCCTCTGAAACTTTCCCAAATCACAGAACTCATCTGGAGGTCCACCATTCTGGGCCATCACTTGGGCAAGTGATTCCAGCACATCAACAATATCACGATCATTCCTTCCAGCCATCTGCAACCACCAACAGGGTTAGAAGAAAACAACTTATCAATAGTGTTCTCACACTATCGACTGACAGGGGACTAACAACATAAAAACTTGGCCGGATGGACCGACCTGCTCTGATACCACTAATGTAACACCCTTTTCTACCCCATAATTATCATGGCAAAATAACAAAAATATCAGAGTAAAATTATTAAATTTCATAAAAGCCACCACAAAAGAGCGTACATTTCCTAAATCAACAAAATCTGTCAAGGCTCCGTAAACAACGGGTTTTCTCAAAATAATCAAATCGCACAAAGCAGCGAAACTCAAAGGCATGAATCAAGGTTTCCTGATTAGGGAAAGACCCTCTAAGCTAACCAAAAGGCTAAAAACTCAAACTTCAAAAATACTCCTCGACGACGTCCACGACTAAACTTGGTCATCTGCACGTTACCCACGTGGAGGTAACATTCAAACAGGCAGGGTAGGTAAAATTGTTCATAATAATCAATGTATAAAAATCAACATATAAACGGCGTCATAATCATATTTAACACATTCATATCCTTCAACAGGCCTCAAAGGTCACAATGTCATAATTCATACAAAAAGGCTCATAAATGCAAATGCAACATAGACTCAATGCATATGACACCAATCATCACATCGTGATGGACATTGGGCCATCAACCCTCCATAGATCCCAGTCAATAGGATCGATTCTACTAGAGAACCGGAGCATATCAAAACACTTCACATCCATACAATAGGATTGAAGCCAAAGTAATCGAGGTCCTTAACCGAAGTCCGGATGCACATGAATGCATGATACACACATCACAAATCATCCTTATATAACAGTATAGGTGCATCATCATTCATCATATTCATCATCATGTCAATCATCATCATATCTTATATCATCATATAATTCATCAAAGTCATGGTAACATCATCATATTAAGTCATATAAATCATCATGTCATAATGTATACCTCACATAAAACTTACAATCATACTCATGTTAATTCATCACAGAATCAAACATCAAGGCATTGTTGCACACGATCAACATTTGCGAAACTCTGCTACGTTCGCTGGCATATTCGCTAGGCGAGTCTGGGGCGAGTTTCTTCGCTAGGCGAGTCTGGGAACAACATTGTTCGTTAGTCGAAGCTTTCTTCGCTAGGCGAACTGCGTGATGACAGCAAATTCTGCTACACACCAGAACTGATTTCTACTCAAAAGGCTCTACGATTCAATTACCCAATGACCCCAAAACATCCCTAAATCATTCATTAGGTTCTACGAAGATAAAGGCACAAAACCTACGGTTTATTAGGCCAATCCCGGAACATATTCAGCCCTAAATCACAATTTTTCCTTCAATTACACCCTAAGGCATTAGAGTTACTCACATTCAAATATTCCTATTCCATCGGGGTCAGACATATAACAATTCAAGGTTTTGGCCACGAAGGCCTGAGGTTTCCCTTTCTCATATCTATGCTCTAACTGTCAGGAATACTTACCACTACACCACGAAGGCCAAAATCCATTTTTCTCATAATTCCCCCTAAAAGCCTTACATCAACTTACTACATCGAAATCTACACATAGAAAATCATGAAAAGCTATACTCCTCATACCTTAGTCGATTTCAAAGCCTTCACGATTATCTCCGGGAATTTTCTGCCTCCAATCTTCTCCTCAGAGCTCTCTGGCCATAATACTTTTCACAGTTAACAAATGAATCCTAATTTCCTTCAGAATTCCCTTTTTGTCAAACCTAGATTTGGGCCTCACAATTGGGATTTCTCCATTATACCCTCACTTACTCCTCACAATTGCCCAAATTACCCTTCTTTCACTATTATTTATTTTAATTCATAATAATATTAATAAATTAATATTATATACTATCAATTAAATATATAATCCACAATTTTCATAATTCTCACTAATTTACAAAACCACCGAAAACACCAAAATACGAATATTCTCAATTAAACAAATTAATTAAAATATTCCAATTAAATTTGGTGTGTTACAAATGGCACTTTGACTTCATCAATAATGGTAACAGTCTTTGTCTCAGATCCCTCTCCTTCTTCACTGATAGCCTTTACTCCACCATGGTTCGGTAGAGGGTTGTCCTTCACATTTGGGTGATTATCTTCAAAGGACAAAATTTTCTTTTCAATCAACTCTCGAACAATGTGTTGGAGCGCGAAGCATCCATCTAAGTTGTGTCTGGGAGTGTTTTCATGGAACGGACAATGTGCATTGAAGTTGTAGTAGAATGGAAGAGGATTAGGCGGAGCACCTAATTTCCTCGTTTTGACAAGTCCTCTTTCTATCAGCATAGGGAGCAGATCAGTATAGCTCATAGGGATGGGTTATATCTTTGGCCTATTACTTTGGTAATTAGTACTCGGAGCTTGAGCCGGAGGCTGCTGCCCTTGCTGGTAGTACTGCTGATGTTGGTTGGGTGCCCCTTGTTGAGGACCCTGATGAGCTTGTTATTGAAAAGCAGGCGTTACTGCTGCTATATAGGATGGTTGTTGATATTGGTGTCGTTGATTCTTTGGATTTTATGCCCTTCTTTCATAAGTTACAGAACTTACATCGCCCTCCTTCTTTTTGTGGAGGTTACTAGCCGGCTTTTTGGCAGTACTAGCGCTAGAATTGGCAGTTGAAGTCGTCACTTTTCCATTTTTCATCCCTGCTTCGACCTTTATTCCTACAGCGATGATGTCGGAGAAATTAGTTGTGACACTGCTAATTAATCTTTCTTAGAACTCTGGTCTGACAGTGTCTACAAACCAGTCCACTAGTTCTTTTTCTGTGAGGGGTGGCTCTACTTGAGCTGCAGTCCCGCGCAATCTTTGCGCATACTTCTTAAAAGATTCGGTGCTCTTCTACGTCATACTAAGAAGTCGATGACGATCTAGAGCCAGATCCATATTGTATTTGTACTGCTGGATGAAAGCATCTGACAAGTCTTGAAAACCATGGATTTTTTTCCTGATCCAAGCTCAAGTACCATTTGGAGGATGCTCCTTTGAGGCCATCTTGGATGCAATGTACCAATAGCTTGTTGTTTTCAATATGCAGAGCCATCCGCCTGCAATACATGATTAGGTGCACCTTGGGACAACTAGTACCGTCATATTTGTCAAACATATTTATTTTGAATTTTGGTGGGAATACTAGTCCTGATACCAAACACATGTCTTTGGCGTTTGATCCAAAGGCATTACTCCCCTCGATAGCTCGCATTCTTTTGGCCATAATATCAATCTCTACTCTTAGCTTTTCATGCTTCTCATCTTCAACATTAGAACCATTTGGTATGTCGAAGAATGGCTGGTGATGGTTGAAAATAGGTTGGGCATGAGTTGGCCCTCCTGCCTGAGTGAAGATAGGATTCGTCGTCATTGGATCAACTTATGGTTGAAAATTAGACGGTTGAGGATTATTGATTAGTGGTAGGAAATCCCTAGACATGCCAAATGGGAATTCAATTGTCGTAGCTGGAGCGGTTGGAAGATTTGTTGCTGCTGTAGCCACTTCAGAAACCACTATAACCTATGTATCCATCTTCGCTTTAATCATATTAAGAACCTCCATGATTTGACTGAAGTTGTCTTTAATCCCCTCGATGTCGTTATCTATCTGTTCAATCCTCTGATCATTGTCTGCCATCCTTCTTTGAGCTTGAGCTCGGGTGTTGTACCCGTGAGAGCTCAGCGTGGCTCTCCTCTTTCTAATGGACAAGAACAAAAGATGAGCTGCGGAATCCAATGCAAGACCAATGCAAAATGATATGCAAATGCAAATGCAAATACAAAACTAACCATTCAAGGAAAAAGCGAATTTTGTTTACAAACAAAATTAGGAACACACGTAACAACGTGCTTCAAAAAGAAAATTTTCATTGAAAAATCAAGATCTATTACAATAGATGGATCTTGATAAAAAGCAAGACCTTTCTTAAAAGTAAATGCAACATAAGATTACAAACTTTTTAGGGAAAGCAGGAAATGGTGAAGCATCAATCAATCTAACTAGATGATCCTTCTCCTTCTTGGGACCTGGGCTGAGCTTGATTTTGACAAATAATCTCCCATAAGTCTTCATTCTCACGCTGAGCTTTGATTAAAGCATATCTCATTTCCTCCCTAAGCATAGGAAATTCTGGCTCCATTGTAACCTCATAGTCACGAGTGTAGAACATTGTTAAAGCTCTCTCTTTTGACCGTAGTAGATAAGCTCTAGTAGTCAAACAACTTATGTTTTCTTCTGTTGTCATCCCTTGCATGTGAGGACACCACCATGCACGACTGGCTTGGGCTTCTAGTTATTCGTTGCTATCTTTTTCACAAAAATAGGCTTTTAGCATCTTTGCTCTGGCTCTGGCCCGGTTGGATACCCATGCTGGCGTCGAGCGAGAATTGGGTTATAGCTGATAACTCCTCTTGTACCGATGAGAGGTATGTTAGGGAAGTCCCCACAACTTTGGATCATGGCTACACCACTAATTTTGGGATCGTACCAATTGACATCATAGTGGTTGAGAGTTATTAACTTTGCGATCCATGCGTCCTTGCTAGAGAGGTTCCACAGAACATGAGTCTTGGGCAAGTGAGAAGTGAACCACCTGCTAAGCAAAGCGGTACAACACGAGAGCTGTTCGAGATCATACAAAGTATGACGGTGGATGACAATGTAGGTGTCTGCCAGCAATGTATTCACGAGATTTTTGATAATGAAGAGCCGAATAGCCTCCTCACTAAAGAACTCATTACAGCATGGAAAGAGGTACAAGCCATATATAAAAAATTCCAAGATCGCCTCGAAGATACCCAAATTCCTATTTTCGTAGTGAAATTCAGCCATTTTTATAAATGGTCTTGCCTCCATTCCACGGAAACCACTCCTGGCCACCAAATCAGCAGCTAATTCATCTGGCCTGAGGTGTAATGCTTTGGCAAGGTATCTTCTTCTTGGTTTCCCATAAGAAGCCTTGAAAGTTAAAGGAAGATTTAGGTAAGCCAAATATTCTTCTATAGTCGGAATCAATTGGAAGTCCGAAAAGATGAAGCAATGGTATATTGGACTGTAAAATTCAATGAGTGCCTGCAGCATGTTCCCATCGATTTGAGTGTTAAGTAATGGCAGAAGATCTCCATACTTTACTGTGAACGCGACAGGATTCCTAACAAGGTCTGCCAAGATCTTGAGGTTGTCCAACTTCAAATCTGGAAACAGGAGTCCAGTTCGTCGTACCATGCTGACGTCTGCAAAGAAAAAATTTGAATTTCCTTGAATGGTTAGTAAAATGCAAAGATGCAATGCAAATGCAACTGGTTTTACAAAACTCAAAAGATCAATTTGTGCCAAACCCTCATTTCATTCATTATTGTTAAAAGTTATAACTTTTTGAGATACAACACAAAAAGTCTGAAATTACATCAAGAGACTAGGTTTCACAGCCTAAACTAATGACTTTAGACACGAGGCCTCTTCAACTTCTTCAAGATTGCATTCTCCATTTCCAATTTATCCACTATCCCTTTCCAAGCTCCGGAGGTAGGAGAGATACTGAAGTATTTATGATTGCTTTGAGTGGGCTTGATACTAGAGAAAAATAAATTCTCCTTTGTCGTTTCCCCATCAATTACTCGTCGTTCAAGCCAATCTATTAACTCATCTTTTCTTGCACCTCTCGGACAAGCCTTGTTGCTTCGGAAGAAAGCGAATGATACTTTCCTTCCCAAGTGTCTCTCTCAAGCTATGCTCTTGCAAGAAGTTCTTGGTACTCCTCCATCTTCTCAATGGGAATGGTAGAAGATGACGACGCGATGATAATCTGCGTGTCCTTTTCTGGCAGATACGACATCTTCAAATCTCTTGCTCTAGACTGGACCCATTGAGTAAATTGCTCTAAAGCTATGCAATTTCTTTTCCCCAGATCTGCTTTAGTCTTTTTCTGGATGTTCTCCCAAGCATCAATCGTATTGTTTCTCACATTTTCTGCTACCTCTGCGTTGAGATAAAAGAAACCAGATAGGAGCACATTGTTGGGTTTGTCTTTCATTGGAAAACCAGATTGTCGTCTAGCCAAGGCTGGATTGTAATTGATCCCTCCTCGCACTCCAATGAGTGGTATATTTGGGAAACTTCCACAATGATCAAAGTAAACTCCTCGGCCGTATGTGGGATCGTACCAATGAATATCAACTTGTGTTAAAGAGATTATCCTTTGAGGCCATCTACACCCATTGGGGTTCTCCTTGAAAGAGTCGGTTCTTGGCAAATGATTGACAAACCATTTGTATAACAGAGGTGCACAACAGAGGAAAGCTCATTTTCCTTGAAGTGTCCGATGATGAATTGAATGATACACATCTTCTAATAAGGTAGGCACAGGGTTGCCACTTAAAAATATAGTAATGGAAGGGAAATTGACGAATTCCTCTACCTCGGGAAACAACACTAGTCCATAGATTAACAAAGCTAGTATTGCTTCAAATGCATCCATACTCCCTTCTTTGGCAAGATAGGTAGCTTTCTTGACTAAGAAATCTGAATGAAAACCTGCTACTCCTTTTTTAGTTGCACGATGAGCTTTAATTTTAAATGCTTCAAGGTGAAGAGCATCAGATATTTCATTTGGTGAAGGCAAGCTTTCCAATCAACTATAAGGCTTCTGATCCTTCACAAGAACTCCCATATAATAGGCGTACTCTTCCAAAGTCGGCATCAACTGATAGTCAGGAAAAGTGAAGCAATTGTACAATGGATCATAGAACTGAACCAAAGTACTGAGAATCCCTTCTTCCATTTCTATCCTGACTAGGCCTAGGATCTTTCCATATATCTTTCCAAAGTCCTCTAACACCATGGTTCCTAGTTTTCTCAACTCGGAGGTATCGGGGTTCTTGAAAATGTATCTCTTGGTGTTTCTTGTTCCAATATCCATGATATGTCTTGGATTTTTCACAAAGAGATCAACTGAGTTTTACAAAACTAGTCACAATATGAAATGCTTATAATGAGATGATGAGATGATGCACACACCATACAAAGGCAAATATTCACAAATACAATGCACATGCACATGCACATACAAAGGCTCCCTAGGCTCAAGGTCAAAGCATGGAGTCAAAGGTCTACCCATCCCCAAGGATTCATACTATGAGTTGTTTTGTACCTGTCGAACGGGTTCTAACGAAGTTCCCAGAGTAATAGTAAATCTTTCGGATATTGCTAACCAACGCAACTACTTACGTGAGTCAACAATATTCTCAAGATAAACTCTTCTAAGTGTAGCATTGCGTGACAACTATTAAGGGACTACTCCCTAACAATTTCTGTGTTACATCCTAAAAAGGTCAAGTGGGGGTAAAAGTGTCACTAAAAGTCCTCAGCTTCGCAGACTCATGTTGAAACAATTAGTGAATACCCGACTACTCATGCATTACTAACCATCTCAAAGAGTCTCCACTGAGCATGATTATATCATATGTCAGACATATTGGGACTACTCCCAATAGCCCAACTATTGATCATATCTGTAACACGGTGGGAGAACTGACTTTAAACAATGTTGCGGATAGCAAGAGTCGCCACCGACTTTTATTTTATCCATAAGGAAAGGTTATAAAAGAACAGGAAAGACCTTAGAGAACATTTTGGGTCCGGGGGGTAGGTTATGAAAAGGGAAGGTGTTAGCACCCTTTTCATCCATGGTTATCCATGGGCTCTTAGGTACTTAAGCTCACTTTTGAATTGTTTTGAAAGTGTAGTGTGTGAATAGCAAAAAATTTCAGAATAGTTTAATAATAATCCGTGTATGGATGTGAAAAAAACTTGTTTGAAAATTTTGTTGGAAATTTGTTTAGGTGTGAAAAAGTTTTGAAGTGAGCAAGTATCTAGGAGTAGCCTACCCTAATGTTTTAAGGTCTTTCTTATTCTTTATCCTTTCCTTAGTAAGACTATCCCTACTATAATGGAGTAGGTAGTCCTTACTTTGGATGTTAAGGGGTATGTGAGGGACAATTTGACTTTGAAGGCCATTGTGGGATGTAATAAGCACATATAAGGGACCATCATCATTTTTCGAAAGGGACTTGATTCGTAAAGGCAACCATAAGGGACTTTGATGATTTTTTTATTTGAGGGACTTGCTTTATACACCCCACTTAACCATTATTCGTAGGTAACTTGAGGGATATCCATAGGAAGTGAGACGGCGATTAAAATCGACTTACGTGTGTGACGTGTTTATTTTAATTATCTTTATTTAAAAGTGATCTAAATTTATTTTAATATTACATACATGTTGTTACACTCCCTAATTACTAACCATAATAATAATTAAATAATTAAACAACTTTACATCCAAGAAACAATTACAAAATAATAAGCAAAATAATTAAATAGCAAAGATAAATAAAATATAAATAAGCAATAATAAATAATAAAGGGGGTTAATTCTAAGTTTACTCGGCAAGACATCGCATCTTGTGCCTACGTATCCTTACGGGAGTGGAATCAGAGTAATCGTAGTTCCCCTCAATAGGGAGGTTAGAAACTTCTTGACTGTGGTCAAGGTCTCAAGGGGAATAAACGCATCTTAAGGACACGCTTACGTGGAGTGTAGAAACTCCAAATCTCTACGTTGAAATGTTAAGTTGTAATTAGGGTTAAATTAGGGATTCCACGGCGGGAAACCCTAAAATGAGCGCGGCGGCTCTTTGACCTAATGCTAAGGGTAAAATTGTAATTTTGCCTGCGGCGAGGCATTTGTGAAAATTAGGGTTTGTAGTTTGTAGTTTTGAGGATTTGAAATTGAATGTGTGAAGTTTTACGGACTATTGGCGCGGCGGCCAAACAGTTAGACCTAACCTTCGGATGTGTGCAATGTGACAGAAATAATAGTAAACGCGTGAGATAATTGAATCATGCAAACAGAGAGATAATGTCATAATTTAAACCATGCAAGCATAAATTTAAAGGCAGAATTTAAAGAGCGATTGTTAAGTTCGCGAGGTTACATGAGAGGAGCAGATACAATATGATAATGAAATTTGAATTGAACAATAATAAAATAAATAACGGTTCTAGTTATTATTTTAAAAAAAAGATTTTAGTTATTATTTTAAATTTATCTAAAAAAAGTTTTTCTTAAAAATAATAGGTTTTCATATTAATTTGGAAAAGATGTTAATGTTATTTATTTTAAAAAACAGATTTTTATATTATAACAAATTTTAATAAATTAATGATAACAATAATAATAATAATGGTAATAATAATGATAATAATGATAATAATAATAATAAATAATGATAATAATAATAATAATAATAATAATAATAATAATAATAATAATAATAATAATAATAATAATAAAGCAATAATGAATTTTAAATGTGCCAAATAACCCAACAATGTTGCTAACGCAGAAATGCGCTCATCGCAACCAGATCTAAATCGGACGAAACAAAATTTATCGCAAAGAAAAAGAAATTAAGCAAAAAATAGTATTATTGCTCACACAAAAATGCGATCATCGCAACCAGATCGAACTAACACAAATGTCACGCGTCATGCACACAAATGTGCAAACATCGTATCGACATAATTCGATCAAAAATCTTATATATATAAACTCTAACAATTTAAAAATTATATATATATAAACGTAACAGTAATAGATAAAGAAAAAGAAATAACGGTAATAGATGAAGAAAAAGAAATAACGGTAAAAGATGAAGAAAAAGAAACAACAGTAATAGATGAAGGAAAAGAAATAACGGTAAACGATGAAGAAAAAGAAACAATAGTAATGGATGAAGAAGAAAACTAAATAACGGCAAACGGCACTCACTCCTCTTAGGTTTTTTTCATTCTCCCTCTTTTTCCAACAAGGCAACACATGTATATATAGGGAACAAATTAGGGTTAACACCAAATTGTCAATAATGTCCCTAAAGCCCATTTTAAAGCCCAAACTAAATAATTAGTGTTGCGGTGGAAATAGGATCACAAACTATTAATTAGTTTGAATCGCGATTCAATTCACAACCGCTCTTTGATTTATCCGAAGGAAAAGGTCAAAAGAGGGAAAACCTATTTTTGCATCGTAAACACAATGCGGGGGAAGATCTAGGGTTCGGGGGTTGGTTAAATTTAGGGAAGGTATTAGCATCCTAAACTTCTGTAGTACTCTACAGGAACCTTTTGTTCAGATGTTTACTATTTGCTTTATTTATTTGCTTAAGGTATATGTACAAAGGATTAAAAGTGAGAAAAAAAAGACCTAAGGGGTTAATTCTAAGTTTACTCGGCAAGACATCGCATCTTGTGCCTACGTATCCTTACGGGAGTGGAATTAGAGTAATCGTAGTTCCCCTCAAAAGGGCGGTTAGAGACTTCTTGACTGTGGTCAAAGTCTCAAGGGGAATAAACATGTCTTAAGGACACGCTTACACGGAGTGTAGAAACTCCAAATCTCTATGTTGAAATGTTAAGTCGTAATTAGGGTTAAATTAGGGATTCCACGGCGGGAAACCCTAAAATGAGCGCGGCGGCTCTTTGACCTAATGCTAGGGGTAAAACTGTAATTTTGCCTGCGGCGAGGCATTTGTGAAAATTAGGGTTTGTAGTTTGTAGTTTTGAATTTTTAGGGTTTTGAAGGTTTATGGACTATTGGCGCGGCGGCCAAATGCTAGACCTAATTCCTTCGGAGGAATGCAATGGGACAAATTAACGATGCAAATGCGCGAATTTAAACCATACAAACAGCAGAAATTAAAGCGCGGAAAAGTAAACGCGATTATTAGGGTTCGCGAGGTTACAATGGAGGAACAGTTACAATAATGTGATACAATTCAAATTTAAGAACGCAAACATAAGGAAATAAACATGGTAAGCTGCACAGTGAACGAACTAGGTTAATAAACAAAATTATGAAAGCGGAAACGTGAAGTTAAGGGACATTTTTTTTTGTGTTTTTTTTACTTTATGACCCTAAGCTTAAGTGTTTTAACTTGATAATAAATAAACAAAAAAAAAAAAAGGGAAGATTATGATTTCTTAAAAAAATATTTTCTCTTGGTTTTAAAAGGAATAATTGATTCTAATAAAAAAAATGTTTTAATTTTAATATTTTAAAATGTTTTTTAATTTTAATATTATAAGAAAATGTTCTTTATTTTTATATTATAAAAAAATATTTATTTTAATATTATAAAAAAATATTTTTAATTTTAATATTATAAAAAAACCAACTTAAATATTATTAAAAATTTGATAATTAGGAAAAGAAGAAAAAAGAAAATAAAAAATAAAAGGGTTGGGCCGGTCACTACCTCCGGACCCAACCCGGTGGAAGCAATTGATCAAAAGAGTCTTTTAGGGTTTCATAACCCTAAAAGCCCTTCTGCGGCGCCGTTTGCATCTTCCTCTTCTCTCTTTTCTCTCTCGCGGCCGTTCTTCTCCTTCCTCTCGTCTTTCTATGGATTCAATTCCTGCACAACAAAATGAAGAAACAGAACATAATGAGTTAGCAAGCTTTACGTTTTCCGGGCGCTTCTTGACAGTGACGGTGATGGTTCCGTAACGGAGAGCCTATGATGGAAACTGAGGCTACGTGTTGATCGCCCTTGTTTCAACGAACAACGGTGGCGGTCTTCGCTTCTTCGCGGCCGTTCGATGAATATCCCTTTAGGGTTTTGTTCTTCGCCGTTTTTCGTCCCTCTCCGTCTAGGGTTTTCGATCTTCCTTTTTTTTTTACAGGTGAAATCGTCCCCTTCTTATAGTTTTCCAATTTCATCTTTTTGGGCCTTAAACTGAGATTTGATTCTATAGTGATATTATTTGATTCGGTTTTGTTTGGGTTTTTCCAGATTGGATTCAACTATGATGCTTTCTGATACGATTAGGATCTTGTTTCTTCACTTGGAATCCTGATTGAGGTTTTGGTGAGATCGAATCACATTCTATTTCCTCTTTTAGAACCTGATTGAGCTGATATGATTTCCTGATTTGATTCACTTTTATTATTCTGAACTGATTTGCTTTGATTTACTTTGGGACTAATTATCAAATCAAAATCTCTCTATCTTTTTGATATGGTTTGCCTCCAGATTGGATTGATTGATGTTTGATTTTAATTCCCAGGATTCCTTAATGGATTCGTATCTCTGTTTGATGTTTTGATCTCGAACTGATTCGTTTTTTGATTGGTTCGCTTTGATGCAGCTCAGATTCTTTTCCTCTTCTTCTTTCAGAGAGGACATTGATATTGAAGCTTTGGTCGAGCCGAAATTGTCGGGAACGGTAAGCGGTGATGATGACTGTGTTCTGAACCCTCGAGGAAATACTTCTCGATGCTGCTGCGATTATCTTTTGCCGTGTTCTGGGGAACTTGGTTCAGAACACGAGTTGGGGTGCTACTTTGAATCGTTTTCTGATATGGTTTCGAGTTCAATTTACTCTTCCGGTTTTGAGTTTATTGACCCTCTTTTTCAGAACTGATACTGACGCTATTGAGTCGAAAGCTGCCGAGGATGGTCACGTGGTGATGATGACCACTGGTCTGAACCCTCTGCATTACTTCTGATTTGATTCTCCAATTTTTCAGGTGCTGAACTGTGATTACGATGCGTATGTCCCCTTTTCGTCGATGCAGTTGTCGTTGATTCTCACTTGGTGTAGGCTAGTATTTGGACTGATGTGTATATTGTTGGGCTATGATGTTTGAGCTGAGCCCGCGTCCCGTACCTTCGGTTTTCCGCTCATACAATTTGTGGACTGGCTTGAATCTTTTAACACGACTGTGGTGTGTTATGCAGGTTCCAGTAACATGGACTTCCTCCTCATCTTTGAGTTGAACTGGTATGAATCTTCCTTGTTTTTCAAGTTGACTTTGAGTTTGATTTCTTGTTTGAATTGAACTTAACGGGCAGTTTGTATTCTCGTGAACTGTATCTGTTCCTCAAACTCTGTAGCCTTTTGTGAGTTGTTCTTGCAGCTTGTGGTTCATTTTTCTGCTTTGAGTTTGGTCAATCGCTTTGTGACATTCAATTTGTCAGTTGTTTTTACTATTTCTTTCTGAACTGTAATTTGATTATGAGGTTTACGCCCCTTTTTTTTTTTGCAGTTTATGGTTTGTTGATTGAACTGATATGTTGTTCTGTCACGTGAACAGCCATGCTGTTTTCTGATCTGAACTGCTGTCTCTTCTCCGGAGTTGAGCCTAAACTGATTTCACAGATTTTTCCTGAACAGAACTGGCTCTACCCTTCTTCTAAGCATGAATTTGTTTCTTTGCTTATGAACATGTGTTGTTGTACATATGGTGACTTGACTTATCTGCTCATGTTTTGTGGAGCTTATGACTTCTGTTGGTAACAGACTTATACTGTTCTGGCGCGAGCCCCTTCCTGGTTTTGTTTATGCTGATGATACTTGGCTTTTCAGGTGTTGAAAGTTTTTAAAACCAAGGAAACTCAGACCTGCCGGCATCCGGGTCTGGGCCAGAATTTTGCCTATGTTGCCTTATTTTCGTATCAGTTTGGAAATCCAATCGTGGCAAAACGAATCAGTTCCACTTCATTTATTTTTTCTATCTCTCGGATGTCCCATATGGATAAGAACATGTATTACCTTATCTGACGCCCACGGCGCGGATCGGTAACGGGGGTAGGACGCAGCTTCGGTTGTGCCACTCCCAGCACTCGATGATGACATTGTTCTGAGAGTGTCGAGAAAACTTCTAACATTTTTCCTATTCTGTTTGTTCTGTTTTGATGTGCAGGTAACCGGAAACGGAAATCATTGAGAACAAGATTGAAGACTTTAGCTTTTTAGGCTTATGTCTTAGGACAGAAAAAATAATGTAACTAGGATTCTCTTGTAATTTGTAAACAAAGAGTTTAAATGAAATAAAATTCAATATTTTCCTTTCATTCAATTTTCTCTCAATTTTCTTTTATGCCTTGAATGGTTTATGTTTCATGAGTCATGAACTTTGAAATATTTCACTGTTATGCAATAAAGATACCACTTCTGCCCATCGCCTTTGAATATTTGAACATACCCTAAAACCTCAATTTCCCGTTCCAAGACATGATAACAAAAGGGAGAACTCGTGTTATGAATTGAGTTTGAAATATTCTCTAAAACAACCTGATTAATCCCCGAATAAATTCAAACTGACTTTCGCTGGTCACATAACTTCTCAAAACAAACCCGACAATATCCACTCCATTTTCGATCCAAAATTGCGCATTACTTAGAGAAAAGAAACTGCTCAAGAATGTCTTGAACAAAAACCATAAGCAAGGAACGGCCCAAGTCTAGTTATGTCTTAAAACAAAAACCATAAGCAAGGAACGACCCAAGTCTAGTTAATTCTGAAAAACATGCAGGCACCTTGACCCACGTGGCAAATAAATGCCTCAGGAATGATGTCTCAACACTTGCGGTTTCCATGTAAAATGACCAAAATGCCCCTGGGGTAATTCAAACAAATTATGCTCCATGACTGGTTAGTGGTTAATGGATTCAAAATGAAATGCTATGCGAAATGACTGACTAAATGTAAGGGTAAAATTTGGGGTATTACAGTTGCCCCTATTTAAATAGCTACACCCGACGATTTGAGTGACAGAGACTCGAGGAATCGTGGTGGAGAGATTTAAATATAGATAACCGAAAATTTTGCCCTTATATGCGGCGATATGCCGTGCTATGGACAAAACGGAAACAGCTTAATGCAGATGATGCCATGAATATGGTATGATGCGTATGAATGCGAAAATGCTGACGAACATGAAGACACCGGGACAGACGCCACGAGGAGAACTCACCGGGGAGAGTGACGCGCTGAGACACAGTACAACACTGGGGAAATTTAAAAATGATAGTCAACTGGTGCGAATGACCAATTGTCACTTTTAGAAAAGGAACGAGATCCTCAAATGGAGATGGTACCTACGAGACGGCCTCCACTGGGGAATCTAAAGGATAAAAACTGGATCGCGTACGATTGCAAGATCGCTTACAGAATGCTGGAGCATTGAGCAAAGAATAACATCCAAGCTTCTGTGAACTATCTCTCGTGACAGGATCAAACGAACTTCTCGGAAATCCGTATCAAATATACAGGGTAAAGACCGACTGTATGCCAAAATAAATGGACTTTAATGGGAAATGCCCTGATAAGCTTCCCGGGAGAACTGTCACTTATCGTTGGAAGGGACTTATGTGCAAAAATGGATAAGCACTCAAAAAGAGGCTGCTGCTTATCTGATAAATAAATCTTCTCGCATTTTAAGGTCGGTGCCTGGAATACGATTCTGATTCTTCTCTTACCGAAGGATAAATAAACTTCTTCATGCTTCAAGATCGTGCTCTCTTGAACATGAAACGGGTAAACTGAACTTCCTCATACTTCAGAATCGTGCTCTCCTGAATATGAAACTGGATGACTGAATATACTCATACTTCAGAATCGTGCTCTCCTGAATATGAAACTGGATGACTGAACATACTTATACTTCAGGATCGTGCTCTCCTGAATATGAAACTGGATGTAAATGAATTTTTCCATACTTCAGAATCGTGCTCTCCTGAATATGAAACTGGATAATCGAACTTCCTCATAACTCAGAATCGTGCTCTCCTGAATATGATTCGGCTCCTGAAATTTCTTCATTCTTCAGAATCGTGCTCTCCTGAAAAACGGCCAACTGAACTTCCTCATAACTCAGAATCGTGCTCTCCTGAATATGATTCCGCTCCTTCTTTTACTAAAGGATAAATGAACTTCTTCATAACTCAGAATCGTGCTCTCCTGAATATGAATTGGTTCGTACCTCAAGACGGCAGATAAATGGAAGCCCAACTGCTCCATGGAGATGGCCATTTGCTGCGAGTCGTAACGAGGATAGGATCGACTTCTTGGGTGAGAAATGTCGTATGTTGATGCTGTAAGATGTAAAGTGTAAAGGGTTGTAACATGTAGGATTGTAAAGTGTTGTACTGATATATTTTCCAGGCGTGAACTGGCGTGTATTTGTAAAGGATTGCAGTTGATTTTCTTGAAAGATAGTGCAAAATAAATGCACGTCCGGGTACAGTGATAAACTTCTCAAGCGAGATAGTCGCGTATCTGTCATGGTATGGTGAAAACCTTCAGAAGGTGCAAAATAAATGCACGTCCGGTTGGGCTTGACTACCGACATGATTGAGATTAAATCTAGGATCGAGCTAGAAAGAAGACTGGTAATCAAGACTCCATCGAGGGAACGATCTCGGAGGGTAAATATCTTATCCTGGTGAGGAAAGATAGCTAAAGTAACCGTCATCCACGAGGATCGAGCTTCGTGGGGAAACTGGAAACACATATGTATTTTATGCTTAGGGCTGACAATCTATTTGGAGGGAATGGACGAACCCAGTTACTCGGCGGTAACAACCAAATGATGGTGAAACATAATGAACCTGTGAATGCTACTGCATATGTTGATGCATACGTTAATGTCTATGTATGTTAATGTCTATGTATGCTAATGTTTATGTATGCAAGATGGTATGAAATGAGTATGTAATGAGTATGTAATGAGTATGTAATGAGTATGTAATGAATATGTAATGAATATGGGCATGTGATGCTTATGCCCTTGCGTATGCTGACGAAACTGACTAGAGACGGGACGAGAGATGAAATAAACATTTCGACGGAGGTACCCTGTGTTCTCTGCAACCAATACGTCAATCATGGATGGGAAGGATCAATGATGGAACCAACTCTGGTTTTAAAGTTCTGAATTTTCTGGGGAGAAGGTAATTTGCTTGAGTGCACAGTATCATGTCTTCACCTGGGGAGAAGAAAACCTGAGGGACACTTTTGAGTTACCCAAGAAAAAGTTGTCAGCTTATGGTCTCTCTGGGGACTGTGTTAGAGCAATGGTTTGAAAGTGTTTCTGCAATAATGACATTTCCGGGGAATGAAGAGATCCTTTCGGAATTTCCACTAGTCAAAGTAATTTATTACATTTCAAATTTGTTTTGTTTTTGAAAAACAGTTTTGAAAAATCTACAATGCACCTTTCATTTTCAAATTTTAGGAATAAAAGCATTTTGCATAACAAATAGAAAGCAAAGAGCAATGCACCAAAGAATGTAAGTAACGAGATGGTTTCTTTTATTTAAAGGGCGGTAGCTCGCTGAAGGCATAGCTCCACAGATGATTATGTTTTAAAATTGGCAACATGGGAAAAGTTACATCGAATCCAATGACACCTCTGACACTAATAACTAAGACTAATCCAGAATCCTGCTTTGGGCAAGGATGAAAGAACTGAAACATGGCTCTCATGCGGAAAGTGTGTTCGAGATAATCAGTGTCTTCTGATGCAATGAAATGCCTTTGTCCCTAACTTTTGCCTGGACCGCCCTTTCGGGTTTTCAATCCACCGGGACGCTCTTTTTTGCCTAAGCCGACCTTTCGGGTTTTCAACTTAGCGAGCTTTTGTTATTATTTCTTTTTTTTTTTTTCAACCCTTACTTTTGCCTAAGTCGCCTTTTGCAGGTTTTCGACTTAGCGGGTTTTTAGGCATAATATTTTCGGACTGCATCAGAATTCACGGGATGTGCTAGTTCTTCACCGTCCATTGTCGTAAGTATTAGAGACCCTCCGGAGAAGACAGTCTTTACAACGAACGGGCCTTCATAATTGGGCATCCACTTTCCACGCATATCTTTATGTACTGGTAAGATCTTTTTGAGTACGAGCTCTCCTTGACGGAACTCACGGATACGAATCTTCTTATCAAACGCTCTTTTCATCCGTTTCTGATATAATTGCCCATGGCACATGGCTGTCAAACGCTTCTCGTCAATGAGATTCAACTGATCCAATCTGTCTTGAACCCACTCAGCTTCCTCAAGTTCAGCCTCCATTAACACCCTTAGCGAAGGTATCTCTACTTCGATGGGGAGCACGACGTCCATTCCATATACCAGTGAGAAAGGTGTTGCCCCTGTCGAAGTTCTCACCGAGGTTCTGTATCCATGCAAAGCAAACGGTAACATCTCATGCCAATCTTTGTAAGTCACAACCATCTTTTGCAGGATCTTCTTGATATTCTTATTTGCAGCTTCAACGGCTCCATTCATCTTAGGACGGTACGGAGAAGAATTGTGGTGAGTGATCTTGAAGTTATCACACAACTCTTTCATAGTCTTATTATTCAGATTGGTGCCATTGTCAGTTATTATCCGGCTTGGGACTCCATAACGGCAGATGATTTCTTTCCTGATGAAGCGGGCAACCACTTGCTTGGTCACGTTGGTGTAGGAGGCAGCCTCTACCCACTTAGTGAAATAATCTATAGCAACGAGGATAAAACGATGTCCATTAGAAGCTTTCGGCTCAATTGCCCCAATCATGTCAATGCCCCACATAGAGAACGACCATGGTGAAGACAAAACATTCAACGGTGACGGAGGTACGTGCATTTTATCAGCATAGATTTGGCACTTATGGCATTTCCTAGCGTATTGGATGCAGTCGGCTTCCATGGTTAACCAGTAATACCCAGCCCTTAACATCTTCTTGGACATAGCATAACCATTGGCATGGGTTCCGAAGGTCCCCTCATGAATTTCCTGTAGTAACATGTCCGCTTCTCGTTTATCAACACATCTGAGCAGGACCATGTCGTGATTTCTCTTGTACAACACACCATTACTGATAAAGAATTTGGACGCCAATCTTCTCAATGTCTTTTTGTCCAGACCAGTAGCACCATCGGGATATTCCTGCTTGACGAGATAGTTCTTGATATCGTGAAACCAAGGCTTTTCATCCACCTCAACTTCTTCGACCAACTGACAATAAGCGGGCTCAACTTTGCGCTCAATATGGATAAGAGGTGCTTCATTAACGAATTTAACTTTCCACATGGATGCCAACATGGCTAAAGCATCAGCAACGTGATTCTCGGATCTAGGAACATGCTCGAACTCTATCTCGTCGAAATACTTGATCAGCTCAATAATATAGTCTTTATAAGGGATTAACTTCTCATTCTTCGTTTCCCATTTGCCTTGTACCTGGTAGATAACCAAGGCTGAGTCACCACTTACTTTAAGAAGTTTGATTCGGAGGTGAATCGCTGCTTCGAGGCCGAGGATACACGCTTCATACTCTGCGACGTTATTAGTACACTCAAAGTCCAACCTTGCTGTAAATGGAGTAAATCCACCCTTTGGGTTCATCAAAACGGCGCCTATACCATGCCCATTGAAATTTGAGGAACCATCAAACATCATCTTCCACCAAAGACCTGGTTCTGGACCTTCGCTCGGATCTGGCTCTTCACAATCTCTTTTAATCAACAAAATATCCTCATCAGGAAAATCGAGCTTAAGAGGTTCATAATCTTCAACTGGCTGGTCTGCAAGATAATCAGATAAAATACTACCCTTAATCGCCTTCTGGGGTACATACTGGATGTCATATTCGGATAACAACATGTGCCAACGGGCTAGCCTCCCGGTTTGAGCAGGTTTTTCAAAAATATACTTGATCGGATCCATTTTAGAAATCAATAACGTGGTATGACAGACCATATATTGCCGAAGGCGCTTAGCGGCCCATGCCAATGCACAACAAGTTTTCTCTAATGGTGAGTATCTGTTTTCGCAATCGGTAAACTTCTTGCTCAGGTAATAAATTGCATGTTCCTTTTTCCCAGTCTCATCATGTTGTCCAAGCACACAACCCATAGACTTCTCGAGAACAGTAAGGTACATAAACAACGGTCTTCCAGGTACGGGCGGGATCAGAATAGGGGGATCTTGCAAATAACCCTTAATCTTCTCGAACGCTTTCTGACAATCAGGGTTCCACTCAACTGTCTGCCCCTTGCAAAGCAACTTGAATATCGGCTCACAAGTAGCGGTCATATTAAAGATAAACCTGGAAATGTAATTCAGACGTCCCAGAAAACCCCTAACTTGCGTCTCGGTTCGCGGAGCCGGCATATCTTGAATGGCTCGGACTTTGTCAGGATCCACCTCAATCCCTCGCTGGCTAACAATGAAACCAAGCAGTTTTCCAGATCTGACACCGAAGGTACATTTTGCAGGATTCAATTTCAACTGATATTTCCTGAGTCGTTCAAACAGCTTCGCCAAATGGTCTAAATGCTCCTCTTCACTCTGAGATTTGGCTATCATATCGTCCACATACACCTCAATTTCTTTGTGCATCATATCATGAAAAAGAGTGGTCATAGCACGTTGGTAAGTTGCCCCTGCATTCTTTAAACCGAAGGGCATGACTTTGTAGCAGAAGGTTCCCCAAGGAGTAATGAAAGTAGTCTTCTCTCGATCGTCGGGATCCATCTTGATCTGATTATAGCCAGAGAAACCATCCATAAATGAAAACAACGCAAAACTGGCCGTATTGTCTACCAGTGTGTCGATATGTGGTAGGGGGAAGTCGTCTTTTGGACTTGCTTTGTTCAGATCCCTGTAGTCTACACACATCCTAACTTTACCGTCCTTCTTGGGCACTGGCACAATGTTGGCAACCCAATCTGGATATTTCGCGACTGCCAAGAAACCTGCATCCAACTGCTTTTTAACCTCATCTCGAATCTTCAAAGCCATGTCGGGTCTCGTTCTTCGAAGCTTTTGTTTGATAGGCGGACAATCTGGCTTAAGCGGCAACTTGTGAACAACAATATCCGTGTCTAGGCCCGGCATATCTTGATACGACCACGCAAACACATCAACATACTCTTTTAACAACTCAATCAACCTCGGCCTAACCTCTGTCCCCAGCATTGCACCAATCTTGACCTCTTTCTTTCTCTCATCTGTACCGAGATTAATTAAGTCCACCTGCTCTTTATACGGTTGAAGCTCTGTGTACTCGTACTCAATCAATCTTGTCAGTTCAGCGGGTACTTCAAAATCTTCTTCACCCTCGTCCTCAGCTTGATTGATGGGTGCATCCCAGTCAGGAGTGTCAGCAAAGTCATTGGATCCAACAAGGTTTACGATATCTCTGCATGATGGAAGGCTTACTTAATTAAAATGCTCGAAGATATGTAAGAATGAAATGCTGTTTTTTTTTATTATTATTTTTTGGAAGAAAGGTTGCCAATTTCATTTTTAAAAGTGAAAACGAAAAACGCAAATGAAACAAAGTGGAATTAAACAAACTGCTTTTATTAATATCCTTTTAGAAATGAAAGGTGGCCCAATAAAAGCGACCCTATAGCCTTGGGCAGAGCTACGGATTTTTATTTGAAATGTAAATGAAACCCTTTTTTTTTTTTTTAAAAAAAATTACTTTGACAAAGGGAAAGTAACAGGGATCTCTACGGCCTCCCAGTTGTTCAAAACTGCATCACCCTTAAACACCAGGTTGCTCAGCTCTTCATTTTCTTCACAGTCGCTGATGGCATTGATTTGGAAACCTCCGCTGACAAATACCTCTTGGATAACCTTCGGACGCCCTTCGACAGTCGTGGCAGCTCCATTCTGAGTTGGTTTGTAACCCAACCCAGAGCGATCAGTCTTGGTCTTGACATCAATTACCTCTCCCCAACCTTCGGGAATGCCCCTGTCAATTGTTGCTTTGGTACTCTTCAGAGATGCAAAAGATGGATTACCCTGACCCACTGTCTCTTCGACCTCCAGCAGAACAGCATTGGCGATCTCAAGTGCTTGAAAGGAAATGTCTAAAGCATTCTCATCGGCCTCGATGTAACGGAAAGAGGACAGGTTACTGACCATCAGATCCTCCTCACCGTGTATAATAACCAACTTTCCATCGATCACAAATTTCATCTTTTGATGTAACGTTGAGGTCACTGCCCCAGCGGCATGGATCCACGGCCTTCCAAGTAAACAACTGTAATTGGGATTAATGTCCATGACTTGAAACGTGATATTAAAAACTTGCGGACCGATCAGGATAGGTAACTCAACCTCCCCCATTACCGATCGACGAGAGCCATCGAAAGCCTTGACAACCAAAGGTGTAGGTTTCAGCGCAGTCTCTTTACAAGCCAACCTATCAAGAACCCTCTTGGGTAGAACATTCAGAGAAGAGCCGGTGTCTACTAGCACTCTCGCTAAATTGTCCTCCTGACATTTTACCGATATATGTAAAGCACGATTATGGTTCGGACCCTCCTTCGGTAACTCTTCATTGCTGAAACTGAGGGTGTTACAAGCGGTTAAATTGGCAATCACACTATCAAACCGACTGGTGCTAATATCTTGATCCACATGTGCTTGAGTCAAAACCTTCTGCAAGGCCATCCTATGAGCGGGTGAACTCATTAACAGAGATAGAATCGAGATCTTGGAAGGAGTCTGATGAAGTTGATCGATAACTTTATAGTCACTTTTCTTGATGATCCTCAAAAATTCGGCATCTTCATCATTCGTGACGGCTCCTTTACCTTTGTCTTTGGCAGGCATCGGGGTACTAGTCGTTTCCTTAGGTGGGACCTCATTGGAATGGGGAGTATACACACGGCCACTGCGAGTCATCCTGCTTACCTCTGCGATATTGGTCACCGTGCCCTTAACCTCTTCATTTGGAATAACCTTCCCGGACTCCTTGTCAATCATCGTCACGTCATATTTCCAAGGCACAGCTTTAGGATCACTGAAAGGAAACGGACTCGGTCTTCGAATAACTATAGGCTTAGGCTGATTCACTTCAGGGATATACGACCTTGGTATATCGAACACGAGGTTGGCGGAGCCTGCCCCTGATAAATTAAACACTGGTACCTTACCCTTTGATTCAGGCTGATGGAAGACAGGCTCAACCACAGCGACTACATCCTTCTTGGCTTGGCTTGTCACTTGTAAAACACCCTCATTAATTAACCTCTGAACATCATTCTGAACCAACATGCAACCCTTAATACTGGCTTCACAACTTACGCATGCAACGTGGGAAGTATCTACTAAACCAGCTTCAAACAGCTTCGAATGGAACACCTTGAGGGGAGTCTTAATCTGTTCAACGTCAAGGGCATAACCTTCTCCCGAATCAGCACTAATGGCATTGACACTCTCATGGTTAGGAAAAGGGTTCTTCTTAACATTTGGTTGAGGATCCTCAAATGATAAAATCTTCTTTTCCAATAAATCTCTAACAATATTTTTGAGAGCATAACAATTCTCCAGATCATGACCAGGCGCACCCTCATGAAATAAACAATGAGCGGCGGCGTTGTAATTGGCGGGTAGAGGATTAGGAGGCGGACCCAAAGCCCGAGTAGTGATGAGACCCTGCTTGACCAAAGAGGGATACAACTCGGTAAAAGTCATTGGAATCGGCGGACAAGGTTTATACGTTCTTCTGTTCGGCATATTCTGGCGAGGAGCCGGACTCTTTGGCTGTTGAGGAGCAGGAGTATTGGGTGCCTGTAGGTAGTTGACAGGAGGCGGATAAACAGGAGGTTGTTGCATAGGTTGATACATGGGAACCTGTTGATTGAAAGAAGGTGTAATAGCTGCCACATAGGGTTGTTGAGCATATTGGACTGGGTACCCTTGAGGTTGAGCATAACCTTGCGGATGCCGATAAAAGCGTTCCCTTGGTCTACCAGAGGATATAGCATTAGTCTCACTCTCCTTCTTTTTCTGGGAGCTATACGGAGGTTTCTTCGGCTGATCCTTAGAAGCGCCATGATTATTTGTCATTTTACCACTCTTCATACCCAATTCAATCTTGACACCCACAGCAACGATGTCGGAGAAATTTGAAGTCACACTACCCACCATTCTCTCGTAAAATTCTGGACGGACTGTGTCGACAAACCAATCAGCTAACTCTTTCTCGGTCAAAGGAGGTTCTACCTGCGAAGCAGTCTCTCTCCACCTTTGAGCATACTCTTTGAATGACTCAGAATTCTTTTGTGACATACTCAGCAACTGTCTTCTGTCAGGAGCCAGATCCATATTGTACTTGTAGTGTTTGATGAAAGCGTTAGATAAATCTTGAAAGCTCTTAACGCGGGATTGGTCCAAAGTTAAATACCACTTGGAAGAAGCACCCTTCAAACTGTCTTGGAAGCAATGAATCATCAGTTTATCATTCTCAACATGGGCAGCCATTTTGCGATAATACATGATCAAATGACTCTTAGGACAGGTGGCACCTTCATAACGATCGAAGTTCGGAGTTTTGAACTTCGGGGGAATAACCAAACCTGAGACCAAACAAACATCCCTTGCAGCAGTCCCAAAAATTTGATCACCCTCTACCTTTTTCAATCTCTGGACGATAGTGTTTACTTCCTCACGAAGCTTATCATGTTTCTCATAACCCTCAACATTCTCATCAAGATTATCAAAAACTGTCTCATTGAAGTACGGTTGCGCACGAGTGTGTACAACAGGTGGTGCAAAGATAGGAGCCCCCCTGGAAACTTCAAAAAACAAGGGCACGGCTTGCTGAACAGGTTGATTAATCGGAACAGTGGCTTGAGGAGGCACAAAACCGGGAGCAAGACCATAAGGTGGGTCCCTTGCTACGGTCACACTTGGTGGAGGGTCCACAGTAACGCCGGTAATCTCAGAAACAACAGTGGGCTGGGTATCCATCTTAGCATTCATGACATGTAACAATTCCATCATACGCCCCATACCCCCTCGAAGGTCTTCGAGTTCATTGCTAAGGCGATCAATCTCTTTTGCCTGATCCTCCATTCTTTTCCGAGTTTGAGCTCTGGTGTTGTATTGGTGCCGAGAACTCAGGGTGACGAAACTGGAAGGTAAGAGAACCGAGTGTGAGAAATCGGGAGACACATGCAATGCAAAAAAGTAAATGATGCTAAAATGTGGATGAAGATTTCATGAAGTTCAAAGGCAAGTACCCTCCCCTGAAGTTAGATGGTTCATCCTGTCCTACAAAAGTAACCAGGTTCTAAGGGATCTCAATATCATTGATCCTTCACAAGGGTGGTTGTTCAGAAGGCAACTTACTTGCCAACCAAAACCCTCCAAGTTTAAGATCTCAATGAGCGTGGTATCGAGTGTCAACCAACTTCAGTCTGCACCAAAGCCGGTTACCTCACTACTTTCTAAAGGCCAAGATGAGTTAACTAGGGTTCTAAAAGTCAGTTAGTGCATTGACAACATATGGCAGCCTCAATATTATCCTCAACTTGACTTAAGGAATATAAGCACCAACCAAGAAGTCGCACTAACTATGGCCACCAGATCAACCGTATCGATATACGTCGTACAGTTTCCTTGGTCTATTGCCATTTACCTAAGGTACACTAGATCCGGGTGTAGGACTCATCTCACAGCACAAGGAACAGTCCCACAATCAAAGCACAAATATATACATGCAAATGAATAATAACACAGATAGTAATAAATATGAACAAGTTGGGGATAACCCTCAAAAGTTTAGAACCTCCCCAGTGAAGTCGCCATTTTCTGTTGCGGTGGAAATAGGATCACAAACTATTAATTAGTTTGAATCGCGATTCAATTCACAACCGCTCTTTGATTTATCCGAAGGAAAAGGTCAAAAGAGGGAAAACCTATTTTTGCATCGTAAACACAATGCGGGGGAAGATCTAGGGTTCGGGGGTTGGTTAAATTTAGGGAAGGTATTAGCATCCTAAACTTCTGTAGTACTCTACAGGAACCTTTTGTTCAGATGTTTACTATTTGCTTTATTTATTTGCTTAAGGTATATGTACAAAGGATTAAAAGTGAGAAAAAAAAGACCTAAGGGGTTAATTCTAAGTTTACTCGGCAAGACATCGCATCTTGTGCCTACGTATCCTTACGGGAGTGGAATCAGAGTAATCGTAGTTCCCCTCAAAAGGGCGGTTAGAGACTTCTTGACTGTGGTCAAAGTCTCAAGGGGAATAAACATGTCTTAAGGACACGCTTACACGGAGTGTAGAAACTCCAAATCTCTATGTTGAAATGTTAAGTCGTAATTAGGGTTAAATTAGGGATTCCACGGCGGGAAACCCTAAAATGAGCGCGGCGGCTCTTTGACCTAATGCTAGGGGTAAAACTGTAATTTTGCCTGCGGCGAGGCATTTGTGAAAATTAGGGTTTGTAGTTTGTAGTTTTGAATTTTTAGGGTTTTGAAGGTTTATGGACTATTGGCGCGGCGACCAAATGCTAGACCTAATTCCTTCGGAGGAATGCAATGGGACAAATTAACGATGCAAATGCGCGAATTTAAACCATACAAACAGCAGAAATTAAAGCGCGGAAAAGTAAACGCGATTATTAGGGTTCGCGAGGTTACAATGGAGGAACAGTTACAATAATGTGATACAATTCAAATTTAAGAACGCAAACATAAGGAAATAAACATGGTAAGCTGCACAGTGAACGAACTAGGTTAATAAACAAAATTATGAAAGCGGAAACGTGAAGTTAAGGGACATTTTTTTTTGTGTTTTTTTTACTTTATGACCCTAAGCTTAAGTGTTTTAACTTGATAATAAATAAACAAAAAAAAAAGGGAAGATTATGATTTCTTAAAAAAATATTTTCTCTTGGTTTTAAAAGGAATAATTGATTCTAATAAAAAAAATGTTTTAATTTTAATATTTTAAAATGTTTTTTAATTTTAATATTATAAGAAAATGTTCTTTATTTTTATATTATAAAAAAATATTTTTAATTTTAATATTATAAAAAAACCAACTTAAATATTATTAAAAATTTGATAATTAGGAAAAGAAGAAAAAAGAAAATAAAAAATAAAAGGGTTGGGCCGGTCACTACCTCCGGACCCAACCCGGTGGAAGCAATTGATCAAAAGAGTCTTTTAGGGTTTCATAACCCTAAAAGCCCTTCTGCGGCGCCGTTTGCATCTTCCTCTTCTCTCTTTTCTCTCTCGCGGCCGTTCTTCTCCTTCCTCTCGTCTTTCTATGGATTCAATTCCTGCACAACAAAATGAAGAAACAGAACATAATGAGTTAGCAAGCTTTACGTTTTCCGGGCGCTTCTTGACAGTGACGGTGATGGTTCCGTAACGGAGAGCCTATGATGGAAACTGAGGCTACGTGTTGATCGCCCTTGTTTCAACGAACAACAGTGGCGGTCTTCGCTTCTTCGCGGCCGTTCGATGAATATCCCTTTAGGGTTTTGTTCTTCGCCGTTTTTCGTCCCTCTCCGTCTAGGGTTTTCGATCTTCCTTTTTTTTTTTACAGGTGAAATCGTCCCCTTCTTATAGTTTTCCAATTTCATCTTTTTGGGCCTTAAATTGAGATTTGATTCTATAGTGATATTATTTGATTCGGTTTTGTTTGGGTTTTTCCAGATTGGATTCAACTATGATGCTTTCTGATACGATTAGGATCTTGTTTCTTCACTTGGAATCCTGATTGAGGTTTTGGTGAGATCGAATCACATTCTATTTCCTCTTTTAGAACCTGATTGAGCTGATATGATTTCCTGATTTGATTCACTTTTATTATTCTGAACTGATTTGCTTTGATTTACTTTGGGACTAATTATCAAATCAAAATCTCTCTATCTTTTTGATATGGTTTGCCTCCAGATTGGATTGATTGATGTTTGATTTTAATTCCCAGGATTCCTTAATGGATTCGTATCTCTGTTTGATGTTTTGATCTCGAACTGATTCGTTTTTTGATTGGTTCGCTTTGATGCAGCTCAGATTCTTTTCCTCTTCTTCTTTCAGAGAGGACATTGATATTGAAGCTTTGGTCGAGCCGAAATTGTCGGGAACGGTAAGCGGTGATGATGACTGTGTTCTGAACCCTCGAGGAAATACTTCTCGATGCTGCTGCGATTATCTTTTGCCGTGTTCTGGGGAACTTGGTTCAGAACACGAGTTGGGGTGCTACTTTGAATCGTTTTCTGATATGGTTTCGAGTTCAATTTACTCTTCCGGTTTTGAGTTTATTGACCCTCTTTTTCAGAACTGATACTGACGCTATTGAGTCGAAAGCTGCCGAGGATGGTCACGTGGTGATGATGACCACTGGTCTGAACCCTCTGCATTACTTCTGATTTGATTCTCCAATTTTTCAGGTGCTGAACTGTGATTACGATGCGTATGTCCCCTTTTCGTCGATGCAGTTGCCGTTGATTCTCACTTGGTGTAGGCTAGTATTTGGACTGATGTGTATATTGTTGGGCTATGATGTTTGAGCTGAGCCCGCGTCCCGTACCTTCGGTTTTCCGCTCATACAATTTGTGGACTGGCTTGAATCTTTTAACACGACTGTGGTGTGTTATGCAGGTTCCAGTAACATGGACTTCCTCCTCATCTTTGAGTTGAACTGGTATGAATCTTCCTTGTTTTTCAAGTTGACTTTGAGTTTGATTTCTTGTTTGAATTGAACTTAACGGGCAGTTTGTATTCTCGTGAACTGTATCTGTTCCTCAGACTCTGTAGCCTTTTGTGAGTTGTTCTTGCAGCTTGTGGTTCATTTTTCTGCTTTGAGTTTGGTCAATCGCTTTGTGACATTCAATTTGTCAGTTGTTTTTACTATTTCTTTCTGAACTGTAATTTGATTATGAGGTTTACGCCCCCTTTTTTTTTTTGCAGTTTATGGTTTGTTGATTGAACTGATATGTTGTTCTGTCACGTGAACAGCCATGCTGTTTTCTGATCTAAACTGCTGTCTCTTCTCCGGAGTTGAGCCTAAACTGATTTCATAGATTTTTCCTGAACAGAACTGGCTCTACCCTTCTTCTAAGCATGAATTTGTTTCTTTGCTTATGAACATGTGTTGTTGTACATATGGTGACTTGACTTATCTGCTCATGTTTTGTGGAGCTTATGACTTCTGTTGGTAACAGACTTATACTGTTCTGGCGCGAGCCCCTTCCTGGTTTTGTTTATGCTGATGATACTTGGCTTTTCAGGTGTTGGAAGTTTTTAAAACCAAGGAAACTCAGACCTGCCGGCATCCGGGTCTGGGCCAGAATTTTGCCTATGTTGCCTTATTTTCGTATCAGTTTGGAAATCCAATCGTGGCAAAACGAATCAGTTCCACTTCATTTATTTTTTCTATCTCTCGGATGTCCCATATGGATAAGAACATGTATTACCTTATCTGACGCCCACGGCGCGGATCGGTAACGGGGGTAGGACGCAGCTTCGGTTGTGCCACTCCCAGCACTCGATGATGACATTGTTTTGAGAGTGTCGAGAAAACTTCTAACATTTTTCCTATTCTGTTTGTTCTGTTTTGATGTGCAGGTAATCGGAAACGGAAATCATTGAGAACAAGATTGAAGACTTTAGCTTTTTAGGCTTATGTCTTAGGACAGAAAAAATAATGTAACTAGGATTCTCTTGTAATTTGTAAACAAAGAGTTTAAATGAAATAAAATTCAATATTTTCCTTTCATTCAATTTTCTCTCAATTTTCTTTTATGCCTTGAATGGTTTATGTTTCATGAGTCATGAACTTTGAAATATTTCACTGTTATGCAATAAAGATACCACTTCTGCCCATCGCCTTTGAATATTTGAACATACCCTAAAACCTCAATTTCCCGTTCCAAGACATGATAACAAAAGGGAGAACTCGTGTTATGAATTGAGTTTGAAATATTCTCTAAAACAACCTGATTAATCCCCGAATAAATTCAAACTGACTTTCGCTGGTCACATAACTTCTCAAAACAAACCCGACAATATCCACTCCATTTTCGATCCAAAATTGCGCATTACTTAGAGAAAAGAAACTGCTCAAGAATGTCTTGAACAAAAACCATAAGCAAGGAACGGCCCAAGTCTAGTTATGTCTTAAAACAAAAACCATAAGCAAGGAACGGCCTAAGTCTAGTTAATTCTGAAAAACATGCAGGCACCTTGACCCACGTGGCAAATAAATGCCTCAGGAATGATGTCTCAACACTTGCGGTTTCCATGTAAAATGACCAAAATGCCCCTGGGGTAATTCAAACAAATTATGCTCCATGACTGGTTAGTGGTTAATGGATTCAAAATGAAATGCTATGCGAAATGACTGACTAAATGTAAGGGTAAAATTTGGGGTATTACAATTAGTTAAGAAAAAATAAAATTTAAATAATTTAAAATAATTAAAATAAACTTAAAATAAAAACTAATAATCCTATTGATTCCTAAAATAAAAAATATTATAAAAAGAACAAAATTTTTTTCAATATTTTTTATTTTATGATTTTTTGGATATTTTTATGAATAATTTAGAAAAAAGTGAAAAAAATAATATTTTAAAAAAATGATTTAATTAAAATACGAAAATAATAATTAAATAATAATAAAAAACTATTTTTGTTATTTTTTTAATGAAAGATAGAAAAATTTAGAGTAAAAATAATAAAAAACAAAAAAAAAGTGACAAAGGTGAGATTCGAACTCTCAACCTCTCACACTCATAACTCCTTACACATGTCCTCCTGCCAATTGTGCCATTTTTACTTTTTAGAAAAAAAATGCATGCCATATGATATTTACCTGCAAAAAGTCAAACGACTACACAAATTTGTTAGTAATTGATTAAATGCAATGAAACGCGACGACAAATCTTAGGGCAAAATTTGGGGTATTAAAGTTATTATGATAATATTTCTCACCCAACCTCTCTTTGATGTTGGCAAAAAAAAAAATCATGAAGTTTGACTTTGGTTTGACCACAGTTGACCTCAGTTTGACCTTTTAACTGCATTGACTGCTTTTGACTTATCTGATCATCTGACTGAGCAAACTTTTGAGAAAAGTCTTGAAACTTGACATGGGGGTTCTTATACACATATAAGATGTTATGAAGCTCACTTGAAGTCTTGGAAGTCCATTTAGCCTGATTAAAGTCAAAACCCTAGTTTTGGATGCACTGCTTAGGAGGTGCATTGTCTGAGGGAATTGTCAACTCTTCTGACCAATTGTGAATTTTGTGAACCTTGTGAACCTTCTTGGAACACAAAGTCTTGTATTGTGAGGGCAAATTTTGGGGTGCAACAGCTGCCCCTGTTCAATTTTCTGAAACCTGAGGGGTTAGATTGGTATATTTGCCAGTCGTAACCTGGAAGGTTGAAGGGGATTGAACACAAAAGCCCAAAAATTTGCACTCACCAGTGCATGGAGTGATATTGATGGTTGGTTGAACATGATTGAGTGGGCTTAAAGATGCCACTAGGGGAAAGTTCTTCAGTAGTATAATGAGAACTGTCAGGAGTCTGGAGTAATACTGATGTAACAACATGTCTTCATGAGGATAGAGCAATCAATAATGATAACCCTAAAGCAGTCTTGAAGTGATAAATCTGACCTCAGGAGGATAGAGCAATCAATAGCTCTAAAGCAGTCCTGAAGTAATAATGGCTTCAGGAGGATAGAGCAATCAATAGCTCTAAAGCATTCTTGAAGTAATAGAATGGCTTCAGTAGGATAGAGCAATCAACAGCTCTAAAGCAGTCTTGAAATAATAATGTGATATGTCTTCAGGAGGATAGAGCAATCAATAGCTCTAAAGCAGTCTTGAAGTAATGATTTCAGGAGGATAGAGCAATGGATAGCTCTAAAGCAGTCTTGAAATAATAATGTAATTTCAGGAGGATAGAGCAATGGATAACTCTAAAGCAGTCTTGAAATAATTAGATGGCTTCAGGAGGATAGAGCAATGAATAGCTCTAAAGCAGTCTTGAAGTAGTAATATGACCTCATGAGGATAGAGCAATGAATAGCTCTAAAGCAGTCTTGAAGTAATAGGATGATTTCAGGAGGATAGAGCAATCAGTAGCTCTAAAGCAGTCTTGAAGTCATGAGAGGCTATCAGGAGGATAAAATAACCCTGAGGTTACAATAAAGCAGTCCCAAAGTAATAAGAAGCTCATCAGGAGGATAAAGTAACCCTGAGGTTACAATAAAGCAGTCCCAAAGATCATAAGATTGTTTGTTGGATAATTAACCTGAAAACAAGGTAGCATTCTGTATAACAACATTAGTTTATGCTTTATGTATGCATGTATGACATGATGCACTTAGGTAATGTACTATAGACATATATGTTATGGTATGATGTAAATGATGTATGTATGCTATGACACTGCTGGAAGTGTCTGGATATCCTTGTATAACAACTGCTGGCCAAGGAAAATAAATCCCGATTCGTTGTTGAAGAATATATAACCCTCCGTCTGCTGGGGATAACAAGGTATAGATAACCTCCCGTTGTTGGGGATAACAAGGTATAGATAACCTCCCGTTGTTGGGGATAGTAGGGTATAGATAACCTTCGTTTTCGTTTGATAGTAGGATAAGTATAACATCCCGTCTTCGTTCATCGTGCCCTTATTGGAAAGTAATTTCCCGTATATCCGTATGAGGATAAAAGAGATGGATATAAATTCCAGGGGAGATTAGACTTTGTGAAAATGGATTAGTCCTACTGATGGTTTGTAATTGTCTTGTAAAGATGAACCGGCGAAGCTTCGTTGAAATCCTTCCCTCGTTCGTCCTTAGTAAATACTATTACTGCATTTTCATGCATTTCTGGTAAACATCAATCATATTAAAAGCATACATGCATTTCTGGTAAACATCAATCATATTCAAAGGCATACATACATTCAAACACAACCAATGGACGTTTCGCTTATGTAAATAGGGTAAAAGTAAATCTGGATTCAAAAGATGGAATTTATTTATATCAAAAGTGACCCATACACGGGTAAGTTTGTACAAGGAGACATAAACCCTATTAAGAGAATTTTGTCATGAAGTTTTACAAAAAGAATCAGCTATGTGGGAAATAATCCTATTGAGTTTCAATTCTACTATTGCCACTCAAGTATCTCATCTTCTTGCTGTTGAGACGGAAACGATTGGATTGAGCTTTATCTGTTTGAGCTTGAGTAAGTAGTACAACTGGTTGCAGTTCCATGAGTGATCCAAACGAGACATAGTCATACGCTTTAATCCCTAACTTTTGCCTGGATTGCCCTTTCAGGTTTTCAATCCACCGGGATACCTTTTTTTGCCCAAGCCGCCTTTTCAGGTTTTCGACTTGCCGGGTGTACATCTTTTTATATATATATCCCTAATTTTTGCCCAAACCCTTTTGGTTTGCCGGGATGCCCTTATTTTTGCCTAGGCCTGTCAACCTAGCGGGTCTCTTTTTATGCGTAGTATTTTTTAACTATGTCTGCGTTTACAGGTTGTGGGAAGTCTTCACCATCCCAACTGATCTCACACATAGATGCCATGGTGGCCAATGCGTCTGCCAACTGATTCTCTCTTCGTGGAATATGTCCAAAAGTAATCTCTTTGAAATGTGGGATCAAAGACAACACATGTTCTCTGTAAGGAATGAGATTATCATGCTTTGTATCCCAATCTCCTTTAATCTGACTTACTACCAGAGCTGAATCTCCATACACCTCAAGGAACTGAATCTTCATATCAATAGCAACTTGCATACCCATGATACATGCCTCATACTCAGCCATGTTATTGGTACAATAGAAACAAAGTCTGGCAGTAATCGGGGTATGACAACCTTCAGGGGACCTAATCACAACACCAACACCATTACCATGTGCATTGGAGGCACCATCAAAAACCATAGTCCATCGGGATCCTTGTTCAGGTCCGTCATATTGTCCAGATTCTTTGGTAACAGACATAATGTCTTCATCAGGGAACTCAAAATTCATTGACTGGTAATCATCTACTGCTTGATGAGCCAAATGATCAGCAACAACACTCCCCTTAATGGCCTTCTGAGTAGTATACTGTATATCATATTCCGTCAAGATCATTTGCCATCTTGCAATTCTTCCGGAGAGAGCAGGTTTCTCAAATATGTACTTGATTGGATCCATCTTCGAAATCAACAAGGTAGTATGGGTCAACATATACTGTCTTAGTCGGCGAGCAGCCCATGCCAAAGCGCAGCAAGTTTTCTCGAGCAGTGAGTATCTTGTTTCACAGTCGGTAAACTTTTTGCTAAGGTAGTATATTGCCTGCTCTTTTCGACCAGACTCGTCATGTTGCCCCAATACACACCCCATCGAGTTGTCTAATACTGTTAAATACATAATCAAGGGTCTTCCATCAACTGGTGGCATTAAAATTGGAGGTTCTAGCAAATATCTCTTGATTTCATCAAAGGCAGTCTGGCACTCATCATTCCATTCCATCACCTGATCTTTCTTCAACAACTTGAAGATTGGCTCACAGATGGTAGTTAATTGGGAAATAAATCTTGCAATGTAGTTCAATCGTCCCAAGAAACCTCTAACCTCCTTCTCAGTACGGGGAGCTGGCATCTCTCGTATAGCTTTCACTTTTGCAGGATCCACTTCAATACCTTTTCCACTGACAATGAAACCCAGGAGCTTTCCAGATCTAACTCCAAAAGTACACTTGTTTGGATTTAATCTCAACCTGTATTTCTTCAACCTCTCAAACAACTTGTGCAAATGATCAAGATGTTGTTCTTCATTCTGAGACCTGGCTATCATATCATCCACATATACCTCTATCTCATGATGAATCATATCATGAAACAAAGCCACCATGGCACGCTGATAGGTTGCCCCTGCATTCTTCAAACCAAATGGCATTACCTTATAGCAAAAGGTGCCCCACTGTGTCACAAATGTAGTCTTCTCCATATCTTCAGGTGCCATCTTGATTTGATTGTAACCAGAGAAACCATCCATAAAAGAGAATACCTTATGCTGAGCAGTGTTGTCTACCAGAATATCAATATGAGGAAGTGGAAAGTCATCTTTAGGGCTAGCCTTGTTCAGATCTCTGTAGTCTACACACATACGTACCTTACCATCTTTCTTAGGAACTGGTACCACATTTGCAACCCACTGAGGATAAGAAGTTACGGCCAAGAACCCTGCATTGAACTGTTTCATTACCTCTGCTTTGATCTTTTCTGACATTTCAGGACGCATACGACGAACCTTCTGCTTCTTTGGACGACAATCTTCTTTCACTGGCAAACGGTGAACCACAATGTCTGTATCCAACCCTGGCATATCTTCATAAGACCAAGCAAAGATCTCCACATAGTCACGTAGCATCTGAATCAACCTGCTCTTGACACTGTCCTCTAAATCAGCCCCTATCTTGACCTCTTTTCTGTTTTCTTCAGTTCCCAGATTCACAACTTCGACTGGCTCTTCATGTGGCTGTATAGCTTTCTCTTCTTGTTGTAACAACCTAGCAAGCTCTACAGGTATTTCACAATCGTCCTCGTTTCCGTCTTCAGTTTGATAGATCGGATTCTCGAAATTGTAATTGGCAATAGTAGAACTGTTATCAACTGGATCCAGAGTGGATGAGGATCTGCATTTTAGTGACGTGGGTGTGTGTAAGAACACATAGCTGATAAAGCAAAAATAAAAGAAAAAGAAAGACAAGGAACACAATATTTACGAAAACGAAACGTCCACTGATTTTATTGAATGAAGTATGCAAATGAAATGACAACCCGTAACAAGCACACCCTTGTGCCCCGGGTAAGGCACATGGCTTGAAAGTTTTAATTGTTCCAGAAATTATAAATTTAAAAACATAACACAGTAATAGTATTTACTCCTGACTAAAGGAGATAGGGATAGCATCTTCAGCTGTCCAATTATTGAGTCCAGCACCCACAGTAGGAAAAATCCATGCCTCCAAGTTGTAGTCTTCATCTTGATCTCCCACAGCATTGATAACCCCTTGATTGGTGATACGAACAGCACGGGCACGACGGACAACCTTCTGGGACTTTGCAGTGAAACCCAAACCAAACTTGTCAGACTTGTATGGAATATCAGGAAGCTGACCCCAAATAGTACAACCACCTTATTCCACCACAGCTTTTGCATCATTGAGGGAGGCCATTGCCATTGTTGGAGGGTTTCTGATGACCACAGGAACCTTCTTCACAGCAGGAGGAGTCACACAATCTTTAACGGCCCAGGGAACCACTTCAAATGACTGACATGGAGTTTCAATGTATTCACCTTCTACTTCCAGATACTTGAAAGTGTTTACATGGCTGACAAAGTATTCTTCCTCTCCAAAGACAGTAACAACTTTTCCATTCACCGGATATCTCAACTTTTGATGTAATGTGGAGGTCACAGCACCTGCCCCATGGATCCAGGGACGACCAAGCAGACATGAGTACGAAGGACGAATATCCATCACATAGAATGTAGCAGTGAACACCTGAGAGCCAACCTTGATTGGAAGATCAATTTCCCCATGCACTACTCTTCTAGAACCATCAAAAGCCTTTACCACAATATTACTGGGCTTCAATACCGTATCTTCAGGACTCAGCTTGTTCAGGACTTCCTTAGGCAACACATTCAGAGAGGAACCATTGTCTATCAGCACATGAGACAGGGTAGTGCCCCTGCATTCAATTGAAATATGCAAGGCCCTGTTATGATCCCTCTTGGCAGGGGTCAAGTCAGCATCAGAAAATCCTAACCCGTTGTCATAGGTCAGGTGAGCAACACAATTCTCAAACTGGTCCACAGAAATTGCACTGGGTACATGAGCCATCTTTAGAAACTTGATCAATGACTTGGCATGAGCCTCAGAACATAATAACAGGGAGAGCATAGAAATCTTTGAGGGAGTATGCCCCAGCTGATCAACAATATCATAATCACTCTTGCGAATGATTTTCAATACTTCTTCCATCTGCTTAGAGAGGTCATCAGCAGCTGGCACATCAGTAGATACAGGCTCAATAACAGGACCCTTGCCCCGAGCATCAGTGGTGGAAGTAACAGCAGGAGTAACTGCACTTTTAGAAGCAACTGGAGGAGAGAAGACTCTTCCACTACGAGTGATCTTGCTAGATCCAGCAATATTATCAATGTCAACAGGCATATCAGGTAAAGGCTCCTGCTTGACACCATGGAGGTAAACATCAGACCCATAGTGCCAAGGCACAGCTTTGTCAGATGTATAAGGAATAGGACCAGGAGTGGTAATGATTAGAGGAGCTACTCTGGCTTCAGCAACAACTTTCACAGGGCCTTCAGCAGTAATCTTGATTGGGCCCTGATGCGTGATTTTAATGGGACCCTTTGAAGTGATTCTTAATGGTACTTTGTCAACCATGTCAACCTCTTCAATCTTCTTACCCTGAGTCAGATGATCCACCATACTTTCTACAGATGCTGGTCTTCTTTCAAACACTATAGTATATTTATCCATGAGACGTTGAATCCCATCTCTCAAAATGAAGCAACTATCCGGCTTATAGGTACAATATAGACAATCTTCATGACAACCTGGAAAGATCCCAGCTTGTACTAACCTCTTTTTGATAACAGACAATGGTGTGCTCAACTCCACAACTGAATAGACATGCAGATCTTCATCAATATCTTCATCAATGGCGTTGACAGTCTTCTCGTGATTTGGCATTGGAGCTGTAATCACATTTGGAGTACCTGGTGGATCAAACTCAATTTCTCCAGCATCAATCATATCCTGAATTTTGTTCTTCAAGACCCAGCAGTTATTAGTATCATGTCCTGGACAGTTTGAATGATATGCACATCGTGCATTGGGATTGTACTTGGGAGAGGTAACATTGGGATTCTGAGGGGCCTCCCTCAGGGTAATAAGTTCAGCTTTCAACAAGTGCTGCAATGCCTGAGCCATTGACATGTTGATCTTCGTGAACTGTCTTCTAGCCCTCTGTTGGTTGCCTTGAGGCTGCTCTGTTGTTGCAGGAGTTGGATTTGAAATATGAACTGCACTAACAGACTGATGCCTTCTGTTACGATCAGGCTGACCATACACAGCATTAGATTCTTTCTTCCCAGTGGGAGGCTTCTTTGCAGCACCTGATGAAGAAGTGCCCACTTGGATCTTACCACTCTTGATACCATTCTCTACTCGCTCTCCTGTCATGATCAACTCAGTGAAGCCAGATGATGAGCTTCCAATGAGATGACTGTAAAACGGACCATTCAGCGTACACATGAACATATCAACCAACTCCCTATCAGTCAAAGGGGGTTGAACTCTTCCAGCTAAGTCTCTCCACTTCTGAGCATACTCCTTAAAGCTTTCTTTGGCACCCATAGACATGCTTTGAAGCTGCATGCGAGTGGGGGCTAAGTCAGCATTGTATTGATACTGCTTGTAGAAAGCTTCAGCAAGGTCATTCCAATCTCTGATGTTGACACTCTCCAACTGATAATACCACTCTAGCTGAGCTCCAGATAAACTCTCTTGAAAGAAATGGATCCACAACTTTTTATCAGCAGTGTGGGGTTGAATTCTTCTGACATAAGACCTCAGATGCAATTTGGGACAAGAGACCCCATCATAGACAACAAATGTAGGAACTTTGAACCCAATGGGTATGACCACCCCAGATATCAAGCTCAAATCCTCAAAGTCCAGCCCAGATGATTTCTGTAATTCCATAGCATCCATTCTATCCACCAGCATCTTGAATTTGTCTTCGTTAGGCTCATGGTAGTAGTTAGCCTCAGAATCAGAGTCCCCCATAGTGTTGTGGAGACTGCCTCTCTCCTGCTCAGATTCTTCAGATTCATAGTCTTCAACATGTTCCTTGGTCTTGACAGGACCTTTGAACCTTCTTCCCATGTTGAGCAACCCAGCAGACCTTCTAGCCTTCTTAGTCTTCTTGGCCAGCAGTGTCTTCAATTCATCCTGCCCCTTGGATAGGTTCAGGATCAGCTCTTGGAACTGTGCATTCTGTGCCTGGAGATCCTTAACTGATTGTTCAAGAGCCATTGCTGAAATAAACAGTGAGAAGATGAGAAACCTGTGCACAATTATAAACCTGTGATGCAATGATATGGGAATGCATATGCAATGTTTTCAAGGACCGCAGGATTTAAATTTGCTTAAACAAACAAGAAAGTAACTTTTTATTAGTAATAACTTGTTTTGCCTTTTAGGCTTACAAAAAATGAAAACGAAATAAGTACAAAAGATGGGGTTTTAAGTCTCCCATGGACGTTTCCTCTTTGTGTTGAGGTATGAGTTGAGGTTTCGTTCCTCATGAAGTAGCTTTGTTAGCTCTAGGATCCTTGCTTGGCTTGCTTTGTAATGAGCCTCGAAAGTATCCCTTTGCTCTTTCAGTTGGATCCATGATCTCTGCAAGTCTTCCATATCAGTAGGCATGTCTGGGTGAAGGATGGTATAAGCTGTGTCTCCTTCAGCAACAGGTTCCATGGTAACTGGTAGGACGGCAGGATATGGCATCATGAGTGTCTGAGCACGAGATCGTACCCATATGAGATAAGCCTCCATAGGAATAGTGTACTTAGGCTCCAGTGTCTTGCTGTCAATCCTGTCTACCTTTCCCCAAGCTCGGATGAATCTCTGACGGTAACCCTGAAGATCGTTGTCGTAATCAAACACAATGCCCTGAATCAACATGTCATGCGGACCATCGCTCCGGGCGTAACCAAACTGTCGTAAAGCTAGAGATGGGTTGTAGGTGATGCCTCCTCTTATGCCTAGAAGTGGCACATTAGGAAACTCCCCACAACGGTCAATGATGGTGACATTCTCCATAGATCTGGAGCACCAATGAATGTCTGAGTGAGATAGTGACGTGATCCTCTTGGACCATCTGAACCCTTGCTCATTCTTCATTACTGAGCGAGGAAGGTGAGAAATAAACCACCTAGAAAGTAAAGGTATGCAGCACATCAAAGTTCCTCTTGCCCTTGTAGTACGGGTGTGAAGAGAATGTAGGATGTCTCCAAGTAAGGTAGGCACTGGATTGTGACTCAGGAATATGTTGATGGCATGAACGTCTATGAACTGATCAGGATTGGGGAACAACACTAAGCCATAAATCAATAAGGCTAAGATCTCCTCAAAAGCATCGTAGCTCATAGCTTTCAAGAACATTTGAGCTTTATCCACTAATACCTTGGCAAGAATACCTTTAACTCCACTTCTCGTCTCTAGAACAATGTCAGACTTCTTCAGATGTAGAGCTGCAGCAATAACTTCTGGTTTAAGCTCTTTCTCTAAGCCTGTGAATGGCTTCTGATCAAGAACAGGTATACCCAGAAGTTTAGAGAACTCCTCCATGGTTGGAACCAGCTGATAATCAGGAAATGTAAAGCAATGGTGCTTATGGTCAAAGAACTGAAACAGCACACTCATCATGTCTTCACTGAACCCTGAAGTAACTAGATCCAATAAGTGACCATGTCTCTTGTTGAACTGGGAATGATCAGGCACTAGGGAAACCAACTCCTTGAGCTTAGCAGGTATCCCTACAAAGTTGATCCTGATGGTGTTTCTACGAGCAGAAGCCATGACCTGCAACAAAGAACAAAGATAAATCCTTTGGTCCTTGAAATGGTTAGGGAAAATGATATGCTTATGATGCATGATGATGTCATGATGTCATGCTCAATCACAAACATGTGGCACACACAAACAAGTCACACCATAGCCCTAGGTTTAAAGGCTTGCATGAGGTTCAAAGGCAAGTACCCTCCCCTGAAGTTAGATGGTTCATCCTGTCCTACAAAAGTAACCAGGTTCTAAGGGATCTCAATATCATTGATCCTTCACAAGGGTGGTTGTTCAGAAGGCAACTTACTTGCCAACCAAAACCCTCCAAGTTTAAGATCTCAATGAGCATAGTATCGAGTGTCAACCAACTTCAGTCTGCACCAAAGCCGGTTACCTCACTACTTTCTAAAGGCCAAGATGAGTTAACTAGGGTTCTAAAAGTCAGTTAGTGCATTGACAACATATGGCAGCCTCAATATTATCCTCAACTTGACTTAAGGAATATAAGCACCAACCAAGAAGTCGCACTAACTATGGCCACCAGATCAACCGTATCGATATACGTCGTACAGTTTCCTTGGTCTATTGCCATTTACCTAAGGTACACTAGATCCGGGTTAGGACCTTTCACACATAAGAGCCCCCCAACAATATAATAATAAAGCAAACAAGGCAAACAATTTAAAGTGATCTTAATTCCTAAGGGTACCCCTCTTAAATAGATCCCCAGCAGAGTCGCCAGTTCTGTAACACGGTGGGAGAACTGACTTTAAACAATGTTGCGGATAGCAAGAGTCGCCACCGACTTTTATTTTATCCATAAGGAAAGGTTATAAAAGAACAGGAAAGACCTTAGAGAACATTTTGGGTCCGGGGGGTAGGTTATGAAAAGGGAAGGTGTTAGCACCCTTTTCATCCATGGTTATCCATGGGCTCTTAGGTACTTAAGCTCACTTTTGAATTGTTTTGAAAGTGTAGTGTGTGAATAGCAAAAAATTTCAGAATAGTTTAATAATAATCCGTGTATGGATGTGAAAAAAACTTGTTTGAAAATTTTGTTGGAAATTTGTTTAGGTGTGAAAAAGTTTTGAAGTGAGCAAGTATCTAGGAGTAGCCTACCCTAATGTTTTAAGGTCTTTCTTATTCTTTATCCTTTCCTTAGTAAGACTATCCCTACTATAATGGAGTAGGTAGTCCTTACTTTGGATGTTAAGGGGTATGTGAGGGACAATTTGACTTTGAAGGCCATTGTGGGATGTAATAAGCACATATAAGGGACCATCATCATTTTTCGAAAGGGACTTGATTCGTAAAGGCAACCATAAGGGACTTTGATGATTTTTTTATTTGAGGGACTTGCTTTATACACCCCACTTAACCATTATTCGTAGGCAACTTGAGGGATATCCTTAGGAAGTGAGACGGCGATTAAAATCGACTTACGTGTGTGACGTGTTTATTTTAATTATCTTTATTTAAAAGTGATCTAAATTTATTTTAATATTACATACATGTTGTTACACTCCCTAATTACTAACCATAATAATAATTAAATAATTAAACAACTTTACATCCAAGAAACAATTACAAAATAATAAGAAAAATAATTAAATAGCAAAGATAAATAAAATATAAATAAGCAATAATAAATAATAAAGGGGGTTAATTCTAAGTTTACTCGGCAAGACATCGCATCTTGTGCCTACGTATCCTTACGGGAGTGGAATCAGAGTAATCGTAGTTCCCCTCAATAGGGAGGTTAGAAACTTCTTGACTGTGGTCAAGGTCTCAAGGGGAATAAACGCATCTTAAGGACACGCTTACGTGGAGTGTAGAAACTCCAAATCTCTACGTTGAAATGTTAAGTTGTAATTAGGGTTAAATTAGGGATTCCACGGCGGGAAACCCTAAAATGAGCGCGGCGGCTCTTTGACCTAATGCTAAGGGTAAAATTGTAATTTTGCCTGCGGCGAGGCATTTGTGAAAATTAGGGTTTGTAGTTTGTAGTTTTGAGGATTTGAAATTGAATGTGTGAAGTTTTACGGACTATTGGCGCGGCGGCCAAACAGTTAGACCTAACCTTCGGATGTGTGCAATGTGACAGAAATAATAGTAAACGCGTGAGATAATTGAATCATGCAAACAGAGAGATAATGTCATAATTTAAACCATGCAAGCAGAAATTTAAAGGCAGAATTTAAAGAGCGATTGTTAAGTTCGCGAGGTTACATGAGAGGAGCAGATACAATATGATAATGAAATTTGAATTGAACAATAATAAAATAAATAACGGTTCTAGTTATTATTTTAAAAAAAAGATTTTAGTTATTATTTTAAATTTATCTAAAAAAAGTTTTTCTTAAAAATAATAGGTTTTCATATTAATTTGGAAAAGATGTTAATGTTATTTATTTTAAAAAACAGATTTTTATATTATAACAAATTTTAATAAATTAATGATAACAATAATAATAATAATGGTAATAATAATGATAATAATGATAATAATAATAATAAATAATGATAATAATAATAATAATAATAATAATAATAATAATAATAATAATAATAATAAAGCAATAATGAATTTTAAATGTGCCAAATAACCCAACAATGTTGCTAACGCAGAAATGCGCTCATCGCAACCAGATCTAAATCGGACGAAACAAAATTTATCGCAAAGAAAAAGAAATTAAGCAAAAAATAGTATTATTGCTCACACAAAAATGCGATCATCGCAACCAGATCGAACTAACACAAATGTCACGCGTCATGCACACAAATGTGCAAACATCGTATCGACATAATTCGATCAAAAATCTTATATATATAAACTCTAACAATTTAAAAATTATATATATATATAAACGTAACAGTAATAGATAAAGAAAAAGAAATAACGGTAATAGATGAAGAAAAAGAAATAACGGTAAAAGATGAAGAAAAAGAAACAACAGTAATAGATGAAGGAAAAGAAATAACGGTAAACGATGAAGAAAAAGAAACAATAGTAATGGATGAAGAAGAAAACTAAATAACGGCAAACGACACTCACTCCTCTTAGGTTTTTTTCATTCTCCCTCTTTTTCCAACAAGGCAACACATGTATATATAGGGAACAAATTAGGGTTAACACCAAATTGTCAATAATGTCCCTAAAGCCCATTTTAAAGCCCAAACTAAATAATTAGTTAAGAAAACATAAAATTTAAATAATTTAAAATAATTAAAATAAACTTAAAATAAAAACTAATAATCCTATTGATTCCTAAAATAAAAAATATTATAAAAAGAACAAAATTTTTTTCAATATTTTTTATTTTATGATTTTTTGGATATTTTTATGAATAATTTAGAAAAAAGTGAAAAAAATAATATTTTAAAAAAATGATTTAATTAAAATACGAAAATAATAATTAAATAATAATAAAAAACTATTTTTGTTATTTTTTTAATGAAAGATAGAAAAATTTAGAGTAAAAATAATAAAAAACAAAAAAAAAAAGTGACAAAGGTGAGATTCGAACTCTCAACCTCTCACACTCATAACTCCTTACACATGTCCTCCTGCCAATTGTGCCATTTTTACTTTTTAGAAAAAAAATGCATGCCATATGATATTTACCTGCAAAAAGTCAAACGACTACACAAATTTGTTAGTAATTGATTAAATGCAATGAAACGTGACGACAAATCTTAGGGCAAAATTTGGGGTATTAAAGTTATTATGATAATATTTCTCACCCAACCTCTCTTTGATGTTGGCAAAAAAAAAAAATCATGAAGTTTGACTTTGGTTTGACCACAGTTGACCTCAGTTTGACCTTTTAACTGCATTGACTGCTTTTGACTTATCTGATCATCTGACTGAGCAAACTTTTGAGAAAAGTCTTGAAACTTGACATGGGGGTTCTTATACACATATAAGATGTTATGAAGCTCACTTGAAGTCTTGGAAGTCCATTTAGCCTGATTAAAGTCAAAACCCTAGTTTTGGATGCACTGCTTAGGAGGTGCATTGTCTGAGGGAATTGTCAACTCTTCTGACCAATTGTGAATTTTGTGAACCTTGTGAACCTTCTTGGAACACAAAGTCTTGTATTGTGAGGGCAAATTTTGGGGTGCAACAATATCACAATCCTATCTCATGTGTCACTCAAATCCGGGTTAGGATTTATCTCGCCACTCAAAGCACCCAATGTCCATAATACAGATATATTGACGAATATACATGTAAGCAAATATTCCCAAATATAGCATACAAATAAACAAAATAGGCTAAACCCTCAAGTTTTAAGCAAGTCCCCAGTGAAGTCGCCATTTCTGTTGCGGTGAGAATCATGATACCAAGCTATTGATTAACTTGAATCTTAATTCTTAAAATTCACAATCGGACTTTAATTTATCCAAAGGAAAGGTTAAAGAAAGAAAAATCCTTTGCGCGATGTAACAACAACGCTAAGAGATTCAGGGATCGGGGGTTGGTTATGCTTAGGGTAGGTATTTCACATCCTAAACATCTGTAGTACCCTACATGAACCTTTTGTTTATTTGTATGCTATATTTATAACAATTATGATATGGTTTGGGATTAGGGGTAAAAGGTGTAGGTAAAGACCTAAGGATAGTTTCTAAGTTTGCTCGCAAAGATATTGCATCATCTGCCTACGTATCCTAACTAGGATAGAATCAGAGCAACCGTAGTTCACCTCACTGATGATCAAAAAGTACTTGACTATGGTTAAGACTCTAGGGGAACAAACATAACAATGCTTGTGTAGAGTTTAACCAAACTCTCTAGATCTATATTGAACACTCAAGAAGATTTTACTTTGACAAAAGCCAAAAGGGGAGTAAGTAATCATGACAATGCTCTGACTAGGATAGAATCAGAGCAACCGTAGTTCACCTCACTGAGGATCAAAAAGTACTTGACTATGGTCAAGACTATAGGGGAACAAACATAACAATGCTTGTGTAGAGTTTAACCAAACTCTATAGGTATATATTGATGACTCAAGAAGACTTGACTTTGATAAGAGCCAAAAGGGAAGTAAGTAATCATGACAATGATTCTTACATTGAGTTAACAAACTCTATCTTAAAGTTCTAGTTGAAGGATACTCTTAACAAGGGGTAGGTTTTTTTTAGACTTAGAGCAAAGTCTAAAGATTAGGTTCTAACTTAACTAAGTTATGGTTCAAAGATGACTTAACAAAGTCAGACAGAGGGTAATGAGCTATCTATGACCAAGGGTCAACAAAGAGACTTTCCTTTGGAATAGGGAAAAGATGAGACAACTGGATGAGAACTAAAAAGTTCCATCACTTGGGGAATAACTTAACAAAGTAAACACAACCATTCATTCAAACATGATGAACATATAAAGATTATGGTAACAACCAAGGAAAGGAGGCAAGTATGTGACAACATCTAGTAAAGATCATGATTAAATCAAATGGTTATAACCAAAATAAACACAAAGATATTACAATATCAAGACAGAGATTCTTACAAGACCAACTCAAGAGGTAAAAACCCAAATGAAATATCTTAATAAAGATGAAGGGAAATAGGTAACAACCACATGTTAAAAATGAAAACAATTCTAAATGCAAGCAAGTAATAACTTGAGGCAAGCATGTCGTAGGTTTAAAAGATGTCAAATGTAACCACATAAGAGCAAACATCATACACTGATGACAATCAAGTATAAGCAAGTAGGTAAGCAATGTCACAACAAATGCAAGTAAGGAGTTCATTACTTCATGGGGAATTTCATAAGTTAAAGGTAACAACCACAAATGAAGCAAATCCTATCACATATAGTTCTAACAAGACTTCTAAATGGGTGAGGGATCATATGAAGAGTGTACTCAAGAGGTCACAACATCTAGAGATAGTATGGTTCACAAACACACAACTGTAAAGGTAGATCAAACAGATGCTTACAAGCAAAAATTGAAATGCAAGTGGTTTTTCGTTTAAACAAAATGCAAAAGAGTTAACAAACATAGTTCATATCAAAAGCAAACTAGACTCAAGAAGTTGAATCAAAAGTTTTGAAAAGAAGATTGAATGAAAGGAGGATAAAAAACCCTAAAAAAGGAACACAACTTTCTTATAGTATAAATTATTTCAAAAAATTTAAATTCTATAATTCTTTAAGTACCATATGAAAATATACTACAATACAAGATGTTTGTAAAAAGAATCAATCATAAATGATAAAATTTGATAAAGTTACAATACTTTGAATTTTAAAGAAAAAACAAAGAAAATTAGTAATTAAAAAGAGAGGAATGCCTTCACCAAGACTTGAACTCAAGACCCTGTGATTACAAGTCCAAATCCTAACCAAACCATCTAACACGCGTGTGTGAATATAGAGTGAAAGAGAGATATAAATAATAAAAATGCTGAAAAATGCTAAAAAGCCAAAAAAGTTGTCCTCGCTAAGGATTGATCATACAACATAGGCAAGGTAAGATACATGAAACGCAAGGCATAACCACTGGGGTGGCGATACATCTAATGTATCAAGCCACCCTATCAATACTTAAACTTACAAGTTTAAATACTCTGGGCAATATGCCAGGCAACCACACAAGGCAAACTCAAAAATGATTTCAATCAAACTCCCTTAAATCTCAATCAATTTTCACAAAATAAAAGTCTAAATTACTTGTTTTTTTAAGAGGAATATGATGGTGTCAACCAAAATTTCAAATAACTCACACACACTGAAATTTGAATGAACATGCATAATGAGGTTTTAAAATGCACTTTGGAAATCAATGACCAAAACTGATTAGTTTAAGTCCCAACAAAGGTCTGCACAGGTTTTTAATGTATTGCTTATGATTATGTTCAAAGAGATGAGCTCAGTTTCTCAATAAATCAAAATGTGATTGTCAAGTTGCAAGCTTAGTGAAATGGTTTAAAATGGACTTTACATCTCAACAATGTTAAAACAATGAATCTATGACAGCAACCAACTTATCAATCCAAATGAAATATATTAAGAACTTCACATACACAAGTTGTAACAACTTGAAAAAACAAGCTTGAAGGCAACAGAGGTTAACAAGCCTTAATGCATGTACTGATAACAGACCAATACACCAATACATTCACTAATGGTTTTAACAGCAACATAAACCTATGCAGAAACCTTACAATCCAAGCTACCTTAACTACACAACCATGACATTAGTCTAATCTATATGGGCTCTATAAAACAAAACTTAAGCTCTTGACAGGAACATGGGGTGAGAACTTTCAAAAATAAATCTGGACAACAAGTATAGTATAACCAACATCTTCACTATGTCATCAATGTTTGAAATTCAATCTTGGCATGAATTCAAATAGACATACATGACAACTCTCTCTTCAACACTTTCACACAAGCAAAACACAGACAGAAAACCCTACCAAATACTATAACTTAGTCTTACCTAGACTTCTAAAACCTGTCCTTATGGATTAGCAAGCTTAAGGCACATAATATACCTACCAAATGTAGAAAACTGATGACAATAACCAGTCCACAAATTCCATGACAGTAACAGTTTGGTCATTACAATGCCAACTTCAAACACTAATTCATATGTTGTTTCTAAGGATAGCCATCAACTTGTCAAAACAATCACAAACCAATCTTTAGTATGAGCAACAGATTTAAACAGCAAGCAATGAGTTGACAAGCTCAAACCCAAAAACAAAACTTGATAACACAGTTGTGAATCCCAACATGGCAATGTCCAAATCAATCAATAACTAGTCCAACATTCCATTCACAAATGACAACTTACAAGCTTATGACAGTTGACATCTTATAACATAAATACAAATTCCTTGGCATAACAATACCAACCATCCAAACAGCAGCCCTAGTACCATACTCTAATGACAGTTACTACTCCAAACAACAACATCTAGTGTGAAAGTCAATTTCTAACAACAATAGTTATGAGTTGACAAACTCAAACTTAAAAACAGTTTTTTGACAGCATAATTGAAAATGATAAATGTTAACAAACATTCAAGACTTATTCCAATACCTCATTCAAATGAGAGGTGAGGACAGATTTGTTCAAGTGGTTTTCAAGGTGGTTTAGGTGAAAAATCTTTGTGAAACCAAGTGTGATTTTGGCTCTGCAGGTTTTTCTTGCTTCCAAGGTATTTAAACCTCTAAAACCAACTAGCAATGAGCTATGAGAAGTGACCAAAGAGTAAACAAGGACACTCTCCATGCTGCAGCCACAAACACTCTCTCTCATGGTGTACCTTTTGTACTTTTTCTTAATAAACAAATGGATCATGGATGAAACTTTGGATTTGCTTGGATTCTTTTCTGATTTAGTTCATTGCACGCTCTAACAAATCATATCAGATGTCATTCCATGGTTAGAAATGAAGTGGATAGTTGGAAATCAAGTTTGTGTTGAGTTTGGACATGATGACAATCAAGTGTTTGGAGCCAACTTGTCCCCTTCGAAACTCTCAGCTCACAAGGGGTATGGAGGAGTTCTTGTACTCTTTGGAAAGCCCTCATTATGCTCTATAACTTTCATGTTTAATGATGGTAATAATTTATAGATACTAATCATATTTTCACTATGTTTATAACAGACTAAGAGTCAAGCAAGAATTCAAAATAAAGCGAAAAACATTTACCCCATAGATTATCTCGTGGGGGTTACAGAAATCTGGATATAGAATTGGGTAATCAATTTTATAATTTTATTAACCAATAATTGATATTTTATTAATTAATTTTATTTTACTATCTAAAAATTATTTTTAATATTTGAGCGTTTGTTAATAAACTTTATTATTTTATTAATCAACTTTTTATATTATATTAATCAAATTTATTTTACAACTAAAAAAGATATATCATACACAGAACTATCTCCGAGATTTTGAGTACCCTGTCGAAATTATGGATTTGGTACCCTTTTTTCATAATTCATAATTTCCATATATACATTTATAAGTCATATAAATATATATGTAAATATATATGTATATATATATATATATATATATATATATATATATATATATATATATATATATATATATATATATATATATATATATATATATATATATATATATATATATATATATATATATATATATATATATATATATATATATATATATATATATATATATATATATATATATATATATATATATATATATATATATATATATATATATATATATATATATATATATATATATATATATATATATATATATATATATATATATATATATATATATATATATATATATATATATATATATATATATATATATATATATATCTGTGTGTGTGTGTGTGTGTGTGTGTGATAACCGAAATTATATCGCGTATCTGACTTGACATGCATGAGTTTATATTATGTTTTACTTAATTTTCCCCTATTTTATGTCTTATATTACTCGTATTCATTTTTTTTCTCAGGTACTCGGTTCAAATTGAAGAATTAGTAAGAGAAGAAAAAGAGAAGATAAATAGAAGAAAATGAGAAAAGAAAGAAAAATAAAAGAGAAAAGAAAAGGAAACAAATAAATGAAAAAAAAGGGGTGGGACCCACCACATAAATGTGGCTAGAGCCACATTTAAGGTGGCGCCCACCACCATCAGCAAGTGGCGCAAGCCACAACAGAGCAAGGTGGCGCAAGCCACCTGGGAGTGTGGAGAATTTTTCTCCCACTCCCCCTATTTTCTAAGGCACGTCCAGATTTGTTTCACGGTTTCGAAGGAGATTTTTATGGCACGTGAGGAAACCCTTCTAAGTTTCAACCTACTATATATATGAGGAAAACGGCTCTTCAGAGGGGTTCGGAGTATTTTGCAGAATTCAAAGTTTACTAGTTTTTCTTTTTCAAGTTTTTGTAAAAGCATTAGTTCTGTAATTTTCTTTTTCGTACCAGTTTACATTTCTGCATCATGTTTGAAGAACGGTGATTTGTATTGCAAGCCTGCCATTATTTGTACCTCCAGTTCCAAATTTAATTCCAGGTTTTTAATTGATCCATTTATTTTATTTATCGCAACTACAACATGATTTATACTTATATTCTGTATTGTGCCATGTTTGATCTCTTCACCATGTCCGGCTAGAGAAATTGATGTCGATGTGTAACAACTCTATCGGAGGGGATTAAATAACAATCGGTGCTATTTTTCTTTACAAAGTATTTTTTAGGCTCTGGTTTCTTCTTTTAAAATCAATCAACCTTTTTGCGAGAGTAAAAAGGGAAACTAAGGTTAAGGTCAAGATAAACGGGAGTTTGAGGTTTTAACCAGATAGCTGAGATTAGACATTAATTCTAAACACAACGGAAGCACTTTAGAATTGATTAGGACTTATTTATTTTCAAAAGGTATCGTTAAATTTGAATGATATAGCGAGAGCCCTCGTTTTAATTTAGCGATATAATCTAAATCAATAAACACGAGAGTGTGAGGTGAGGATTTTTAAATGAGTATTTTTCTAATAAAAAGTATTTTGACCATTTGACATACATCAATTATCTATTAAATTCCCGACGACTGACGTGTTGCATAATGAGATCCTGTTATTAATTAGTCTTATTAGAAATTTTAACATTTTAGATTTAATTCCCTTCGCACTTAGCTTTCCTAAACGATTAGCCTTAGATTTACATAGTAACATTAGAATACGGTACATTCAATTTCTAGTCCCTGTGGATAGATAATATTTTAAAACTACGCGATACGACTGTATACTTGCAGTCAGAGCTATTTAGACATACTAAACCGTGATCAAGTTTTTGGCGCCGTTGTTGGGGACTAATTAAGTCGATATCGTAACTCCTTTGTTACGCCGTATAGACTAAGGCAAAAACCCTATTTCCCATTCTACCGATTCTATGCCAAGTGCTCGCTCACAAGGCGAGAACCTCACTCGATCGACAGACGAACCTAAACGCCTTCTTACCGTAAGAAGACGTATCCGAGGATACTGCGAAACTCACGAAATCCCTTTTCCTAGTTTAGAACCTGAATCTGAAACCGAACCTGAATCTGACTCAGAATCTGAATCAGAATCTAAAGCTAAAATTAACCAAGACATGGGCGACAGACCACAAAACCTTCCTTTTAAGTATTATGCTACCCCATCTCAACAAGAACCGCATAATAGCATTGTTACACCTGCTATCAATCAAAACGATTTCGAGTTGAAACCCTCGTTGTTGTCTGCAGTTCAACAAAATCAATTTTCTAGAAACCCTACAGAAGATCCCAATAAACATTTGACCAAGTTTGTGTAGTACGCAGACACAGTGAAGGCAAATGGTGTGTCCGCAGACGCGATAAAACTACACCCTTTTCCTTTCTCATTGAGAGACAGAGCTTGGGCTTGGTTGTAATCCTTTCCATCAAACTCCGTCTCTACGTGGGAAGAGTTAAAGAAGGTTTTCTTAGCACGTTATTTTCCACCAAGCAAGACGTCCATGCTGAGGACCCAAATCAATAACTTTCGACCAAAAGACAACGAGTCTCTTTTTGAGGCCTAGGAGAGATTTAAAGACATGATAATGATGTGCCCGCACCACGGTCTTGAAGATTGGTTAATCATCCACACATTTTACAATGGTCTCTTGTATAATACAAGAATGACAATAGATTCCGCCGCTGGTGGTACACTTATGGATAAACCTTACGAAGAAGCCTACCAACTAATTGAAAGTATGGCTCAGAACCACTACCAATGGGGAGGTGAAAGAACTCTAGTGGAAAAATACCAACCAAATGGTGGAATGTACGAGGTTAATAGCCTTGATCACATACGTTCTAAGGTAGATGCCCTTGCTCAAAAGATAGATAACTTGACCATAACACCCACAGCCACCGCGGCTGCTGCAGCTCCAAACTGTGAAGTATGTGGAACTCCTGGACATGCTGCCCCTGAATGCTAAATTCTGGTAGGAGCCCCTACAGACCAAGTGAATTATGGCTCAAGGAAACCCTTATGAAAATACCTATAATCCTGGTTGGAAGAATCATCCAAATTTTTCCTACAAAAACAACAATGCACTGTATGCACCTGGTCAAGCACCTGCTACACCACCAGGTTATCAAAAGGCTGTCGCACCTGCTCCTAATGCTCCAAATGCTCCTAGGAAGTCTAACCTTGAATTAATGATGGAAATCTTTATAGCTGCCCAGACTCAAATGAACAAGGACTTCCTGAATCAAAACATACACACTAGTGAGCAAATTAAGCAATTAGCAAACAAAGTAGACGCTTTAGCCACCCACAACAAAATGCTTGAAACACAAATTTCACAAGTGGCACAATAACAAGCACCTACTGCTGCTCCTGCAAGAACATTTCCTAGACAACCACAACCTAATCCGAAAGGACATGCAAATGTTGTTATATTGAGAAGTGGAAAAGAATTAAATGGACCCATTGATCCAAGACTTCAGAATCCCACCATGTATCAAAATCCTGATAACACAACAATTGAGAAGGACAATGAACCTAAGGAAAAGGAAGATAATAACCAAGACGCCGTAGATAAAGAAAAACCTTATGTGCCTCCACCACCATATAAACAACCTATTCCGTATCCTCAAAGATTTGCAAATTTTAAAACTGCAGGTCAATTTAAGAAATTTGTTGAACTTCTGAAGCAATTGAACATCATAATACCTTTTACAAAATCTATCACCCAGATGCCCTCATATGCTAAGTTCCTTTGAAATTCTGGTATGCAGATCACATGTGTTCCAAGAACATTGATCTTTGCTCAACAAGGATGAGGACAGACCATGACCAATTTAAATTTCTTTAAATTGTCCCAATGTCATGACCAATGTCACGACCTCTGTTGTGACATCTGCAGTCTATCATACTATTTATCTAACCATTTAAAGTATAGAATTGTAAATGCAGAAAGATAAATAACACAGTAATTGTTCACCCAGTTCGGTATCAACAACACCTACATCTGGGGGCTACCAAGCCAGGGAAGAAATTCACTATTAGTAGAATCAATTCAAAGTAAAACCTCCAGTTTGCACTTCTCACTTAATCTCTACCCAATGAAACTTTAGCCTAGACACACTCTAGTACCTGAGTATACCCACCCACTCCCCCTCAATCACACAACAGTGATATCAAACAATTACAAAAACAGTATGAAGAGACACTTCATACCCACCTTGATCTTGCTTCACAGCTTTGATCAAGGAACTCACACACTCTTGCTTCACAGCTTTGAGTGAGACACAGCCTAGAATCTACCTAACCAATGCAATCATCAACCAGAAAATTGCTTGGATTACAAGTATTTCTAAACAAACTTTAAACGTGAAGACTAGCCTTCTTCACTTACAAATATGTCTACCTCAATGTATCAAAAGATACAAAGGGTGACTTACACACAAGGGACTCTCAAACCCTATACCTCTATTTTACACTCTGGTTTTTCTTGATGTGAGTGCTTGCTTTTCCCTTGCTTCTGTACCTCTTTTTATAGCACTGTAGACTGGGCTTGGCTGTGCAGAAGTAACAGATATTAGTTTTAACAAAATAAAACTAATTTCCACAATTCAAGGAGCTGTCCAACTAGGTCATGGCATGGTCAGCATTGCCTTGAATCTCTCCTGAGATAACTCAGAGGTCATAACAAGTCTCCTGAAATCTAGCCTGAGATAATAGAAAAACCAACATGGCTGCACGACTGATGTCATACGATCAATGTCATGACATTTAGTATGACATTCAGCTTTTACTCCTCTTAGCTGACTAGCTTGCACTGCTGCACACTTCTACAGAATCTTCATCATGACAGTCATGGTTTCTCCCAATCTTCTGCAGAACAATATTAGAAACAAGTATATTCAAGTTTCTTAAAAGGTCTGCAAGATCCTTTTATGAATACCAATACAATCTGTTCTTGTTTCTAATCCATCTCCTTGACATATTTACTGATGAGGTATTTTCAACATGGTCTCATCAATCCAAACCAATTCTGTCAAGAGATATACACTAGCAGCTCCTTCTGTTGTCATGCAGCTATGTCTTGCAACTATGTCTTGCTTAAAACACATGACAACACACCTAACTCACCACAACTCACATTGTAGTGGTTGCACACCTCACACTGCCTATGAGGAGCTTCATCACACTTTCAACAATTGTGGTTGCGCACCTCTCTCACTACCTGTGAGGAACTTCACCATACTCAACTTGTTGTGGCTACTGCTAACACATAGCTGTTGCACCCCAAAATTTTCCCGACCTTTCTTTACCTAGCTTATGTTTCATTACATTCACATTATCATTATCATTTGCATTTCATTGACATGTACGCAGGAGATCAAGAGGTATGATTACCAATCAAGGGCTACACAAGACTTTGAAGCTAGCTAAGAAGGTTATTCAAGTGTTCAAGGGTTAATATCCTTGTCAGAGAAGTTAAAAGAGCCTCAGAGAGAGTGGTTGAATCCAAGTGTGTAGGTCTCCTAACTTGAGAGTTGTGGGAAGATCATTAGATGATTCTGAGGCCAGGAGGATGGACTTGAGGTTTTAGGAGAGCTCATGAGAAGTGTTGAAGATCACTTTGAGGCCTAGACAGGTCATTGTTGCACCCCAAAATTTGACCAACATTTATTTACCCATCAAGAGTTGTATGAGGCTTTGAATCTAGCCAAGAGAGTTTTTCAAATGTTCAAGGATTGATATCCTTGTCAGAGAACTCAAGAGACCCTCAGAGGGATTGATTGAAACCAAGGTTGTGTGTCACATAACTTGAGAGTTGTGGGAGCTCCTCAGATGATTATGAGACTATGAGGATGGACTTGAAGCTTTGATAAAGCTTGTGAGATGTCTTGAAAGCCATCATGAACCCTAGAGAGGTCATTGTACAAGAATTCAGAAGATTCAGCCATGAGTGGTGGAATTAGGGTTTGACTGGGTCAACCCTAGGTCAACTGATGATGTGGAGAGGGTGGAGACCTAATCCAAGAGCCATGTGATCAGGGAATGATGCATTGAGATGCTATAATGATGATTCCTAGACCAACTCATCATGATTGAGGAGTTTGAGAAGTTTTAAGCTAGGGTTTCTAAGGCTTGACAGTGTAAAAACCCCTAGTTTGATCCCTATCTTCAAGGAAGTTTAGCTCAATATGTGATTGTCATCTCATCTTCCCCACAACATGAATGTTGTAGAGCTTGTTCTTAGATTTAATTTGAGTACTAGAAGTCCTTGATAGGATTTGTAGAGCTCAAGTTATGACTTTGACAAATTACAGGTCATCTGAGGTATGTGAATCTGGATCCTTGCAAGTCACCCAACTTGCATCCAACTTTTGCCCTAGTAGGATGATTCCTATGGATTCTTGGTCAACATGAATGTTGTAGAGAATCTTATTATCTTTCTAGAGAGTACTATAAGTCCTTGATAGGATTTGTAGAACTCAACTTATGGCTTTGACAAGTCAAGGGCATTTTGGTCATTTGGAGGTTATAGGTCATTTCAAGCATAAGGCCATATCTCCTATTTCCAAGCTTCAAATGGAAAAATATTCAACATCAAACTTGCTTAGAATGATGTTTTAAGGCTAGTAGGGAGGTCATGAGATGTTGAAAAGGCTTGTATCAAAAAGTGATAAAAATGGCCTAAAATGGAGGCATAAGTTAAATAAGTTGAAATGGAAAATTGGAAATCACAAGTTATACATCCAAACCATGTCATATAATAGGTCATTTTGACTCCAAATGACATTCTAAGAACAATGGTTCAACCACAATTTTGATTTGAGGCATGGATCTTAGGGCTGCTTTGGAAATGGCTTACTTGCATCTTAAGGTACCAAAGCAAAACTCAACAAAACTCAATAAACAAGTTGGTTATGCATTGTAACACATCATAAATCTCATGTGGGGAGAATTTCAAGTCAGTTACAAAGGTCACAAGAGGCTTGGCATGAGATAGCACATAAGGAGAATTGAAATCAAAATGTCATGACATGAGAAGTTCAAATACTCATTGGATGGTCCTAGATGGTTCTAGATGATTCTAAACCACTCTATATAACATGTATAACTTGCTCAGATGCAAGGTTGGTGAGAATTGGTGCAGAGAAGAGAGAGTGAGATCAAGAATCTTCCATTGCAAGTCAAGTTTCATTTCTTCATTCTTCTTCATTTCCATTCCTTTTTTCTACACAAACACATTCCATAGATCGTAGTGAAGCTGTGCAGATTGATTTGAGAGCAAATCCATGGTGAATTGAAGAGTTGGTGATTAAACTTTCAAGGTAGCAAGTCAGAATCGAATTCTGAGATTGAGGCTTCCTCCATCAAATTTGTTGCAAACAGTAGCAAGATTGGCATCTAAGGAAACTTTCTGAAGAGTTTCAAGGTCTGAATTGGAGGATTTCATCATCTGTTCATCAAGATTAACCAGGTTTGCAAATTCTTCATTACACCATGTTTTATGCATAATTAGGTTAGTTTGTTAGTGTAGAAAGGTTAGAGACACATAGGTGATGGATTTTGGAGAGTTTGAAGAGATTTAGTGATGATCAACATGATGACACCATTTCTGTTTGACCTTATATCTTGCTGAATCTTGAGAGATGTGCTTAGTTTAATAGCAAGAAATGTTCAGGGAAGCACGGGGATGAGATTATGACCCTTAATTTTGAGAATTGTTAAGATTGGTTCTTGATCAATTATTGGAAGTTGCTATCGGGTTCTAGGTTTGAGAGGGTTTCAATAAATTCTGATGCCATGGCTAGATTCCTGATGAAATTTGGAGCAATCTAGGGTTTTTAATTGTTGCATTTGGTGAGGTATTGATGGAGTTCGTGTGTGAGGAAGATGAAGCTTCATGTTCTGCATTTCCATGGTGGTTCCAAGAACCCTAGCTGAAGGTTGAAGACAACCTCTCAGCCATTAGATCCAGCTTGACCTCTTGACCCTCGCGTGATCCAACGGCTCATGTTCAATTTCATTTTGGGAGGGAAGTCAGAAGCGAGTGAAACGCACCGTTTCATTAAACGGTGGTTTCTAAGGCTTAAGTGGATCTAATGACTAATCCCACCCCCAATCATGGCCCAATTAGATTTTGAACTGTATTTGGTTTCTATTTGCACCGTTCCCTTTTCATTTTTCTTTATGTTTTTAATTGATTTTCTGTTTAAATGTTGGGCCCATCGCACGTTACTATCTGAACCCCCCACTTTGAGCCCATTAATAAAATGAACAGCACTGCCTTACTATCTACACCCCATCTCTTCATATTTTCATTTTATTTCTTCCATTTTATTTCAATCTTTGAAAAATCATATCAATTTGAAAATTAAAGATTTTTTAATGGGAGTTTTTTCTCCCACTTCATATTGTTGTCAAGAAAAATATAAAATTGATACATAAAACATTTCATGCATTTTAATATTTTTTGTGTATTTTCTACGTTTATTGCATTTTATTTCTTTTATGTTGATACATGAATTTGTAGAATTTTGTTTAGGTAGTTCCCTCAACATTTTTAGGATAGTTAGATATAAGCTTTAGCTTCCCCCTGGATTTACTCCATAATTTTGTGATGAATTTTAGGATAGTTTTGATTAGGTGACATTAGGTTGTGTAGAATTAGGTTAATCCTTAACATAGGTCCATAACAACACTAGAATTTTGGGTTTCTAGGTCAAGTTAGACATTGGGGCATATAAGGGTATTAAGGGTAGGTATGTAGGATCCCTTAGAAATTATATTAGATTTTAATATAGTAATATACTATTTTTTAGATGATTTTTGGTAGTGGAGGATTGTTTGTGTTGCCCTTGTGGGTTTGTATTTTTTTTTGCTTTGCTTTGTGGGCTTGGAGAGCTTGGTATTGCTTGGAGTAGCATTGAGGAGCATATTAGGATCATTGAGGAGCATTGAGGAGCTTGAGAGTTTGATCTTAGTTGTTTTGTTGATTGCTTTAGGGTTAGGGATTAGGAAGAGTTTAGACTTAGATAACTTCTTTCTTAAACATGGATGGTATCTTTCACCTCCATTCCTCCCTATGATTCAAATTCCTTCCATGGTACACACCTCTCTCCTTTGGAGGGATAAGTGATTGTACCTAGGAAGTAGAACTTTTGAGGGAATCATTCCTTTGATGTTGAACCCTTATGGGTCACCTTTGGTGGTCAGTAAGCAGTTCAATATCCCCCAGCTTATCCAGTAAGTGATTTCCTCTGGTTTGATTATCTTGAGAGATGTTGAGCTTGAGTTTGAAGATGAAGACTTCAATGAAGAGTGTAGAAGAGGATGAATCCTTGAGCATTGCCATTCCAGCTGAAGCTTGAAGAGCAAAGGAAGTTGATACCTGCTTTGATACCTGGAGATCCTGAAGGAGACCAGTTTGGCACTTATGATTGATAGTGAAGCCTAAAGGAGAAGATAAGTTGAAACTTATGTTGAAGGATTGAAACCTGGAAAAGCAAATTGATATTTGTCAAGAGTGATTGAAGTCTGAAGACTGAGTTGCTGTTGGAAGAGCTGAAGCTTGGAGTTGAGAGAGGAGTTGATCTGCTTTCTTCTGTTTTCTTTTACTGTATTGATGTGTTTTGTTTGACTTGCTTGATGCATTAGAATAAGTTCATATCTAGACTAGGTAGAATCTAGGAGCATGATTGCACTAGAGGTTGAGTTGCTCCCTCTGCTTGTATTGTTACTGTGTGGCTTTGCTTGCGGGTATTCGGTAGAGCCCAGCTCCCTTGCCCATGTGGTTTGTTTGCCTGACGGCATTTCATTTCATTTTTTCTGTATGATTGCAGTTTACTGTTATTGCTTGATAGCATGTTGTTTATATTTCAGTATGATTAATGTTATCCATTATGGCTTGAGGTTGAGATGAGCTTGTGGAGGCTGAAGCCCCACACACATTTCCTCCCTCACTTGCATTGCATGCATTTTACTGTTAAGCTGATGCTTTGTCTGTTTTGGTGTATCATTGACATGATCCCTTAGGACTCTCATTTCCTTTGATAAGGGAATGATGATAGAACTTTAGGTTGAAACCTATGCATGACAACTTCTAGGAGTTCCCTGTTCAAACCTCAACCATAGGATGAATCCTTGGCATGACAACAGTAGGACTTGATAGTCTCCCTCCTAGTTGAGCCTGTTCTCTTCTCATCTCAAAACAGTTTAAGATACAGTAGTCATGAATGATTTCTTTCGTACGTTACGAGCCTTAAGCTATCTGAGAAAGGATTGTGGGAGAGTTTCTTTTCCACAGTCTGGATGTTTAGTATGGTACCCTTTGGGTGACATGCGACGCATTCACTCTCAGGTCATAGTCTCTAGTGCGATTGAAATCACAAACACAATAAAAAACACTTCTTTCGTAAAAGACAGGAAATAAACCATAGTTTCCCCAACTACGTGAGCTATGATCTCTCATACCTGTTGAGAGTACGTAGGCACAATACTGATGTATTGGCGAGCTACATTTCCCCATAACCCGTCGTAGGCCGAACTACGTTGACTCTGATTTCTCGTTCTCTGATGAGAATACGTAAGCATAAAGTGCGACACTTTGCTGAGTCATTTTCTTTTCTTTTTAATCCAGCCTAGATAGGTAGATAGATGAAACCAACCCGTCCAAGTAAACACAACGAGCGAGGATCCCGTCGAGTACGACGGACGTGAGGGGTGCTAATACCTTCCCCTTGCGTAACCGACTCCCGAATCCAGACAATGGTTGCGACGACCTTGTCTTACCCTTTTTCGTCAGGTTTTTCCGATCGTTTCCTTTCCCGCTCTGAGGGATAAATAACGAAAGGTGGCGACTCTTCTGTTGTGCCGGCACCTTATTTTCGCGCAAGCGACAACTGGCGACTCTGCTGGGGAATCCAACGGTTCCCTGCGAGAGTCAATCCTAACGCTTGTATGTTTACTTGTTGGGTTGCGTTTATTTATCGCATTTTACTTCTCGCACTTTATTTCTCGCATTTTATATTCAGTATAATATGATTATCTGTGCTGTTGTGGGATGGGAGTTCTGATGAGTGAGAAGCCAGACCCAGGCTTGAGTGCACCATAGACTTAGAGTGGAAATTAGTGGGCGCGTGCTTGCTTTGCAGGCACTAGTGTCTCATGAAATCCACGCTCAGACGAGGTTCATCCGGTTGGCTTCACTTTCAACCCTTTGGGTTGAGACGGTTGCTGGTTTGGTGGATTGTCGACTCTGGAGACCGATCATTTATGATTCAGTCGAGTGAGGCCGCTTCATGAGCTGGTGATGCCACACCTTCTGGGTATCGTATCACCCCTCTTGAATGTCTGTGACGCTGATGAACGCATAGGATGCCGAACTTGAGTCAGTTTAGGGCCATACCTGTGAGTAGGGTTGGGTTTATTGTAGGAAACCTTGACCTTCAGACTACATGGTTTTCTTGACGGTGAATCAGTTTTGTTGGTACCAGGGTTTCTCAGTGGCAGATTTGTCTGTTCTTGATAGAGCAGGGTTTGATCAGAGGATCTTATCATCAGGTGTATGTCTGTTCTTGATAGAGCAGGTTTTTTGTCATCAATTGTTTGTTCTTGATAGAGAAGGTTTTTGATTGGGGTCTGAAGATCTCATCAGCAGATGTTGTTTGTTCTTGATAGAGCAGATTTTTGATTGGGGTCTGAAGATCTCATCAGCAAATGTTGTTTGTTCTTGATAGAGCAGATTTTTGATTGGGGTCTGAAGATCTCGTCAGCAGCTGTATGTTTGTTCTTGATAGGGCAGAGTTTTTGATTGGGGTCTGAAGACCTCATCAGCAGATATTTCTTGATCCTACATCAGAGGTCCTTATTATCAGACATTTGTTCTTGACAGAGCAGAATTATGATCCTAGGGTCCTATAAGATGGTTGTTCTTGGCAGATCAGATTTGTGGTCCTACACCGGGGTTCTCTTATTGTCAGATGCAGTGGTTGTTCTTGATAGAGCAAGATTATGGTTTTGTTGATACAGAATCTCCACAACATCAGCCGCCCTGACCTCTTATTGCATGATTGCATTTTGCATTAGTTTGCATGTTCATTTTCATTTCATTAACGTGTGTCTGTGTTGCAGGTGCCGTTTTCCCCGATCCAGGATTTCTTGCCTCCTATTGTATTGTTATGGGTTCTTTGAGGAAGACCGTGGCCTACAAGTTCCCTGTCCCCGATGTGGTTAAGCTGACTGGTTTGATAGCTCTAGCAGATGATTCTGTGAGGGATGAGTTCAGGAAATCTTACGGCAGGTTGCTCAGTTTGGTTCATAAGCCTTCTGCATTCGAGGTGAATGGGTTGCATGCTATGTTGTAGTTCTATGACCCTCCACTGAGATGTTTCACTTTTCAGGACTTTGTTCTCGCACCTACGCTGGAAGAGTATGCTGATTTGCTAGGGGTGCCTATCAAGAGGCAGATGCCTTTTGTTCACATGGATGCTGAGCCTGATCTGGCTGGTTTAGCTCCTTCACTTCATTTGGACACCTCCGAGTTAGTATTGACTAGTTAGAACAAGGTTCCTGGGTTCTCCTTGCAGTTTCTGGTGGGTATGGCGCAGCAGTGTGCCAAGGACGGATGTTGGGGCGCGTTCAATGCCATCCTCGCTCTATGCATATATGGCATCATCCTGTTCCCCAACATGCCCAATTTTGTAGACTTCGATGCATTCCACATCTTCGCTTCAGGGAATCCAGTCCCTACCTTGATAGGAGATGTCTATCACTCAGTCCACTACAAAAACGAGAACAGGAGGGGGAAGAACGTCTCGTGCTGCGTACCCTTGCTGTACAAACGGCTTGATAGTCATCTGCCCAAGAGGGGTCCTTTTGTCTTGTCTGCAGCCACAGCTGAGTGGCCTGAGCGTCTGATGAGTTTATCTGCAGAGGATATTGATTGGTTCGACAGAGATAGGTTGGGTACTGAGGTGATCTTCAGTTGCAGCGGGTTTCCAAATGTGCCTCTGATAGGCAGGAAGGGCTGTATAAACTACAATCCGTCGTTGTTGGTCCGCCAGTTCGCGTATGCTTTGAGAACTCCACCGAAGGATGAAGAGGTACAGGAATCTATGTACCTCACTGGTATTCTAAAGGGGGATCTGTTGTCCAAGCTTCAGTGCGCGTGGAACGATATCAGTAAGCGAGGAAAGCCATTTCTGGGAAAAAGCAACAGTCAAGCCTACCCTCCGTATTTGACTTGGATCAGAGCCAGGGCCAACGCTATAGGGATGCCGTTTCCTCATGCCAAGCCAGAAAGCCCTCCAACAATCGAAGAGCCCACAATTGTGCCCATTCAGCAGCATAATCTGGTGTTAGCCGAGCGGGATGAATTGAAGCGGGCGAACAAAGAACTGGAGAAGGAATTAGCTCAGCTCCGAAGCGAAAGGAACGAAGTTGTGCATTCTTTCAAAAAGCAGACAGAGTTGGTAAACCAGCTAGGTACAGACCTGACTAAGCAGATAGTCGAGCGGGAACGCATGGGTAGAGACTTCAAAGCTGTCAACGACGTACGGGCTACAAAGAAGCAACACTTGGACGAGGCATATCGGAGGATATCCAAGTTCAACCAGCATTGGAAGACTTCCCTGGCCACCAGGAAAGAGCGGGAGAATAAGCTGATGCTACAGATCTCCAAGCTGGAAGCCCAGGTGAAGGACAGTGAAAAGAGGTTTGATGAAGAAATCGCCCGCAGATACGCCGCCGAAGGCCAGCTCAACAAAGCTCTTGCTAACCTGAAGGAACGCAAGCTGACGTTTGAGTCCAAGAAGCGGAAGTTAGAAGATTGCTTCAGCGAAGGAGCATGGGAAGGTTCGATCGAAGGACTTCAGTATACCATTGTGCAGAGGGAATTACTCGTCGAGGGGTTGCTCACTCTGCCAGATCATCCAGAGACGAAGGAGTTGTTAGAAGAGTATCGCGCCCGTGGCCGTGCTTGACTATTTGTATTCCTTTTGTTTTGATCATTGTTGTATGCTGACCATCACTAGGCTTGTTGGCTGAGGTCACGCTGCTGATTCATCTTGTACTCGCTGATGCTATGTACTGCCTTGATAGGCTTTCTTTATATACGAGATTGTTGTTTCCATGATTGGGCTCGGACTTCTTCTTCTTATTATTATCAGCACTGGCAGTCAGGCACTAGGATCGGGGGAAACCTCCCAAACACACAGACACACGCATGCATTTGCATGAAGCATTTGCATGACGAGCATTTTGTTGTTTTTCCTAAACTTTTAGTGTTTACAGGTTTTTCAGGTTTACAGGTCCCAGGTTGTTTTCGGTGGTTCCAGGATTGATCAGAGACTAATTCACCGTTATCCGACTAGAGCTAATCAGACCAGAATCATGGATCAAGTGCAGACAGATGTTCAGGAGCTCCGCGAGAGGATGGATCGCTTCATGGAGCTCATGCAAGTGGTCGCCAATGGCCAAGACCAGCTAAGGACTTTGGTTCATCCTTTGATCTCCAGGGTTGATAGCAACGACATACTCCACGGTGGGACCGTGCCTACTCCTCCACTAGTTGATACTCCACAGAATGGTGTCCCCGTGGCCGGGGGCAACGGCAGTGCTAATGGCAATGTGATGGCCAATATCGGACTCAATACGGCGGGCGTCGGTAATGGGAGTCTGAGAGCTAATGTCAATATCGGGCCGGGCAATGGCAATGCAGGCGTCGGGAATCTGTTGGTGCCTCAGCCATGGCTTGAGGATCATCAGGATGATGTGTTCTATCAAAGGGGTGCTGAAGGGGAGCTGAATGCTGAAGCACAACTCAGATTCAAAGCACTTGAAGATAAAATGAGAGATATTGAGAATCAGAATACTTTGGGCGTTGATATGTCCAAGCTGGGATTAATTGCTGATTTCAAGGTACCTCCTAAGTTCAGGGTGCCTGAATTTGAGAAATATAAGGGCACCACCTGCCCTCGTGTCCACCTGAGATCGTACTACAGGAAGATGTCTGCCTATTCCGAAGACGAGAAGTTGCTGATGCACTTCTTCCAAGATAGTCTTTCCGGGCCATCCCTCGAGTGGTACATGGGCCTGGAGCCCACTAGCGTGCGCACATGGAAAGATCTCGCTGAAGCGTTTGTGCACCACTATCAGTACAATAGCGACTTGGCCCCGAACCGAGTCCAGCTGCAAAACCTGTCACAAAGGAATAATGAAGGATTTAAGGAGTACGCCCAACGGTGGCGTGAGTTGGCATCTCAGGTTCAGTCGCCGATGGTTGAACGCGAACTCATGCAGATGTTTGTTGCCACCCTCCCAGGGGTTTACTATGAAAAGTTAGTCAGCGGTATGTCTGGGACGTTCTCAGCTCTCATTATCATGGGCGAGCACGTCGAGAATGGAATCAAGATCGGGAAAATTCAAGGTGAGTCATCCTCAGCTGGAGGAGATGGAAAGAAACCTTATGCTGGTAAACGACGAGAAGGAGAAGCGAGCGCTGTGACCAACGCTCGAAGAAAGGGCAAGGGCCCTCAGCAGCAGGTAGCCAGTATAAATATCCCAGCGGCTCCGCAACCGCAGCTGCAGCAGCAACCGAATCAGCAGGGATATAGAAAGTACCAGAATCGGGCACCCTTGGCAAACCGTCACTTCGAGGCACCGCCCATGTCGTACGCGCAGCTCTTGCAGACTTTGCTTCAGCTTCAGTTGGTCCAGAAGAGGACGATGGCTCCCTTGACAGGGGCACCTCCACCAGGGTACGACGCAAATGCCACTTGCGACTTCCACTCAGGGGCACCTGGCCACACAATCGAGAACTGCAAAGCCTTTAAGCACAAGGTGCAGGATTTGGTGGATGCCAAGATCATTAACTTCTCCGATAATGTGCCCAATGTCACGAAGAATCCTATGCCAAATCATAGGGGAGGCGGAGTGAACGCCATTATCGAAGAAGAGAGGGCATATCTGTTGACTGATGTCAAAGACCTAAAGACGCCGCTTAGCTTCGTCAAAGTTAAGTTGTTGAAAAGAGGGTTCTTTCCAGGGTATGGAGAGTTATGCATGGACTGTGCCACACATTCTGATGGATGTGAGCAGTTGGTCGAAGGAATCCAAAGTCTGATGACTGAGGGGATTCTGCAGTTCAGCCGGAGGGCTGAAAGTGTATCAGGAGCGGTAGTGTTGAAGCAGGCCGATGAAGTCGCCACCATCACCATCCCTCGCCAACCAATAACCATTTCTGCGCCCAGACCGCCTACAATTACTATCACCAAAGCTGGGTTGATACCATTCGAGAGCACCAACGCCGTTCCGTGGCATTATGGGGCTGAAGTCTGTTGCAACAGACAGAAGTTGGAGCTAGAGCCGTATGGGTCGACTATGGAGAATCTCGCAGGAATCAGTGGTATTACCCGTAGCGGAAGAGTGTTTGCACCGCCAGAGGTTGTGGCGGATAAAGCGGTCGGAGCTGATGCGGCCGATAAGGGTAAAAGCAAAGTCATCGAAGAGGTCCCTTGTGGGGTGGGGAAAGATTTGTTGGTCAAAGATGCTAAGGAGTTTATGCGGTTGATCAAAAAGAGCGACTACAAGATTGTAGACCATCTCCATCAGACGCCTTCGAAGATTTCTATTCTCAACCTGTTGCTGTGTTCTGAAGCGCACCGCAACGCGCTGCTGAAGGTATTGAACGCTGCCTACGTACCGCAAGAAATATCGGTGAATCAGCTAGAAGAGGTGGTAGCCCACGTAAATGTTGGCAATGGGCTAGGGTTCACAGACTTAGAGCTGACACCAAAAGGGAGGAATCACAATAGCGCCCTACACATCTCGATAGATTGTAGGGGCACAATCATGTCGCACGTGCTGGTGGACACGGGTTCGTCGCTGAATGTTCTTCCGAAGAAGGCATTAATGAAGTTGGACACTCGCGGATTGCTCTACACACCCAGTGATCTGGTGGTGAAAGCATTCGACGGAACTAAACGCCACGTTTTCGGAGAGGTGACCCTGCCGATCCAAGTCGGCCCGGAAACGTTCGACACGGTCTTTTATATTATGGACATCATGCCTGCCTACAGTTGTCTCTTGGGCCGGCCATGGATCCATGTTGCTGGTGCCGTGACCTCCACGTTGCACCAAAAGCTCAAATATGCTGTCGGGGGAAGCATAGTAACCGTATGCGGCGAGGAGGACATAATGGTGAGCCATTTGTCATCCTTTAAGTATGTTGAAATGGATGGCGAAATCCATGAAACTCTCTGCCAGGCATTCGAAGCCGTCAAGGTGAAGGAAGTAGCTCCTGTAGTCACAGAAAAGCCAGAGATGAATCTCTCTTCATTCAAAGAAGCTCGGGCCGTCGTCGAAGCTGGATCTACCCCAGGCTAGGGGCGTATTTTCGAGATACCCAACAAGCAGGACAAATTTGGGTTGGGGTATTCTCCTGGAGCTGAAGCTTCCTCTTCTTCGTCTAGCAGCGCGTAACGGAGTAAGGGGCCGATCCTATTTACCAGTGGCGGTGTGATCTTCGAAAGCATCAACGCGGCGTCTGAAGACAGCGGGGATAGCGATTGTGATCTTGACTCTTGGATTCAGCCAAGCAAGCCGGGCGAGGGCCTCAACAATTGGACCATCAAGGATATCATCCAGATGACAAGTGAAGAGTAATGATTTACTTTTTCCAATCATTGTACAACCCTATGTCCTACCCGGGGCATAGTGGTTTTATTTTCAGGGCCTTGTTGGATTATGTACATGCATTTTGTTAATAAATCAAAGGCGTTTTCTTCGTATTCAAATATTGTGATCTCTGTTATTTCTGTTTTTATATTTGTTTTGAAAAACAGTAAAATGGCAGTGGGGTTTGTGCTAACCTGCACATCCTTGTTTTAAACTTAACCCTTGTTATTGCAGGATCCGCATAACAGATGACATCGACTCTGGACCTTCTACGGCTCACTTCGACTTCGATTGCCCGATCTATCAAGCCGAAGAAGAGATTGATGAAGACGAAGACCTTCCTGAAGAGTTGGCCCGCTTGTTGAAACAAGAGGAGAAAGTTATTCTGCCTCATGAGGAGGAGATCGAAATCGTGAACCTGGGTTCTGAAGAGCTAGTCAGAAACGTCAGGATAGGGGCTACGTTGCAGAGTGATGTCAAGCAGAGATTGGTCGAGATGCTAAGAGAGTATAGTGACGTCTTTGCTTGGTCATACGAAGATATGCCCAGACTTGACACGGACATTGTGGTCCACCACTTGCCGCTACGAGAAGATTGCCCTCCCGTTAAGCAGAAGCTTAGGAGGACGAGACTAGACATGGCCGTTAAGATCAAAGAAGAAGTGCAGAAACAGCTTGATGCTGGCTTCTTAGCGGTCACCACTTACCCTCCGTGGGTCGCCAACATAGTACATGTACCGAAGAAGGACGGTAAGGTACGCATGTGCGTCGATTATCGGGATTTGAATAGGGCGAGCCCTAAGGATGATTTCCCGTTGCCTCATATCGATGTGTTGGTCGACAACACAGCCCAGTTCTCCGTGTTTTCATTCATGAATGGCTTCTCCGGTTACAATCAGATCAAGATGGCGCCGGAGGACATGGAGAAAACGACATTTATCACCCCCTGGGGAACATTTTGCTATAAGGTAATGCCCTTCGGTCTGAAGAACGCAGGGGCCACTTACCAACGAGCAATGGTAACTTTGTTTCATGACATGATTCATCATGAGATTGAAGTCTATGTTGATGACATGATTGCGAAGTCCCAAATGGAGGAAGAGCATCTGGTCAACTTATGGAATCTTTTTGAGAGGCTTAGGAAATTCAGATTGAGGCTGAATCCTAACAAATGTACTTTCGGAGTACGGCCCGGAAAGTTACTGGGGTTTATTGTGAGTGAGCGAGGCATCGAGGTTGATCCTGCCAAAATAAAAGCCATTCAAGAAGTGCCAGCACCGAAAACAGAAAAAGAAGTTCGTGGTTTCTTGGGTAGAATAAACTACATTGCAAGGTTTATCTCTCAGCTCACGGCCACGTGTGAACCGATGTTCAAGCTTTTAAAGAAAGATCAGGCAGTTATCTGGAATGAGGATTGCCAGAAGGCATTCGACAAGATAAAGCAGTATCTTCATGAACGTCCAATCCTGATACCCCCAGTTGCTGGACGACCATTAATCATGTACTTGACAGTTCTTGAGAATAGTATGGGGTGTGTCCTCGGTCAGCACGACGAGACGGGCAGAAAGGAGCATGCCATTTACTACTTGAGTAAAAAGTTCACTGACTGTGAATCTCGCTACTCGATGCTGGAAAAGACGTGTTGTGCACTAGCCTGGGCTGCCAAACGTTTACGACAGTACATGCTCAATCACACCACCATGCTAATTTCAAAGATGGATCCTATCAAGTACGTCTTCGAGAAGCAGGCTCTTTCGGGCAGGATTGCCAGATGGCAAATGGTGTTAACGGAATATGATATTCAGTACGTTTCCCAGAAGGCCATCAAAGGAAGCATATTGTCTGATTTCCTTGCCGAACAGCCGATCGAAGATTACCAGCCGATGAAATTTGAATTCCCTGATGAGGATTTTACGTTTCTCAAAGCAAAGGATTGCGACGAGCCGTTGCCCAACGAGGGGCCAGATAGGAAATCCCAGTGGAAATTGATATTCGATGGAGCAGTTAATTCCTATGGAAGTGGCATTGGGGCGGTCATCACGACTCCCCACGGATCCCACATCCCGTTCACTGCGAGACTGACGTTTCCAGTCACCAATAATGAGGCGGAGTACGAAGCATGCATCATGGGTCTAGAAGAGGCAATTGATTTGAGAATCAAGAACCTAGACGTATATGGTGACTCAGCGCTTGTGATCAACCAAATTAAGGGGGAGTGGGAGACTCGTCAATAGAATTTGGTGTCGTACATGAATTATGCCAGAAGGCTACTTCCGTTCTTTGATCGAGTGGAACTCCATCATGTGCCCAGGGCTGAAAATCAGATGGCTGATGCCTTAGCCACGTTGGCTTCAGTGTATAAAGTCAATTTTTGGAATGAGGCCCCAAGAATTGTACTGTCTCGTCTTGATAGACCGGCATTTGTCTTTGCAATTGAGGAGGCCGTCGACGGCAAGCCATGGTTCCATGACATCCAGACTTTCCTTATGACTAAGGAGTATCCCGCGGGTGCGTCAACCCAGGATAAGAAGACTCTGAGGAGGCTGTCTGGAAATTTTTATCTCAATCCTGATGGAGTGTTGTATAAAAGAAACCACGATCTCGTGCTGCTCAGATGTGTAGATGAGAAAGAGGCAAGTATGCTCATGGAAGAAGTCCATGAAGGCACATTTGGTACGCACGCCGGCGGGCATGCTATGACGAGAAAGATCCTGAGAGAAGGATACTACTGGCTGACGATGGAGTCGGATTGCTTCAGATTCGCGAAGAGATGTCATAAATGCCAAATTTATGCTGATAAAGTTCATGTGCCGCCGTGCCCGTTGAATGTCATGTCCTCCCCGTGGCCGTTCTCCATGTGCGGCATCGACATGATAGACAAGATAGAGCCCACTGCGTCCAACGGTCATCGCTTCATTCTAGTAGCTATCGACTACTTCACCAAGTGGGTGGAGGCAGCCTCGTACGCTAATGTGACCAAGCAGGTAGTGGCTAAATTCATAAAGAGGGACATCATCTGTCGTTACGGGATTCCCGAGCGGATCATTACTGATAATGGTTCGAATCTGAATAACAAGATGATGAAGGAGCTGTGCCAGAGTTTCAAGATTGAACACCACAACTCATCTCCTTACCGGCCGAAGATGAATGGCGCCGTTGAAGCGGCCAACAAGAACATAAAGAAGATTGTTCAGAAGATGGTTGTGACCTACAAGGATTGGCACGAGACGCTGCCATTTGCACTGCACGGTTATCGTACGACGGTACGTACGTCAACAGGGGCAACTCCTTTCTCCTTGGTGTACGGTATGGAAGCAGTCCTACCGTTAGAAGTGGAGATCCCTTCTTTGCGAGTTTTGGTTGATGTGAAACTCGACGAGGCAGAATGGATTACGAACCGACTGAACCAACTCAGCCTGATGGACGAGAAGAGGTTAGCATCGATTGCGTTTGGTCGTCTGTACCAAAGCCGAATGAAGAAAGCTTATGACAAGAAGGTGCGTCCTAGAAGCTTTCAGACGGGTGATCTCGTCCTGAAGAAGATTCTTCCTCCACACTCCGATCACCGGGGCAAGTGGACTCCCAATTAAGAAGGTCTGTACATCGTTAGCAAGGCCTTCTCGGGAGGAGCTTTGTTGTTATCCACGATGGTTGGTGAAGACTTTGCATCCCTGGTGAACACGGACGCAGTTAAAAAATACTTTGCTTGAAAGCGACCCGCTGGACAAAAAAGGAGAGTCCAGGCAAAAATGGGGCATCCCGGCGAACCAAAAACAGAATAAAAAGGTTCGGGCAAAAATTAGGGATATAAATTGAAAAAATGTACACCCGCGAAGTCGAAAACCCACACTGGGCGGCTTCGGCAAAAAAGGGTATCCCGGTGAACTGAAAACCCGCAAAGGGCGGTTCACGCAAAAGTTAGGGATTTGAAAAAGCAAATGACTGCGTTCCGCGTGTGGACTTTCTTTGCTTAATGGTTTGGAGGACCTGAGGGCCGTTTATCTGAATCAATCTCTTCCGAAGCTGAAGCGTCGGAGAAGTATCAAAGTCGAGTGGGTCATAGAGGGATCAACTCATGGTGTTCGTCTACGCCTCGTTGCCGACATTTGTATATACTGATGTATATTTATGTTTTATTTTTGCGCGGCTTCCTCATTCCAGGAGCTTGCATCTGTTGTAAAACATTTTTACCCATTCAGGGGTTCGTTATCAATAAAATGCATACTATTCGGCAATTCTGTTTGTCTGTTTAGCATTTATCTGTTTTGTTTGCGAAAAAGAACGCCGATGTTTTTGATAAAATGCGCACACATAAACTTACTGGCCTAGGCCACTGATTGTTGAAACAATTAATTACTTGAATATTGTCACGAGATAATAACCTTGATAGGTCCCTTTGAGAAGGGTATCTTGTCTGTTTGTTTGTGTTGTTACAGGTGTAGCATGTTCCAGACAGTGCACCGTGCGCATCCCGAAGCAGGATGATTCCTCCTTCTCCAGCAGAGTTCAGTAGCCTCTCTCCGCAGAGTCTGAACGCGAGATCGTGAGCATTGGTATGTCCCCCCAGGCAGAGATGATTCTATCTCCAATCAGATGTACCCTGAAGGAACGCCATCTCCTCAGCTGAGTCAGGCGTTGAAGCGCGTGTTAGTCCCCCCAGCACCGGGTCACAAGTGCAGGTTTCATAGAAACTATTCGTACGCCGAAGTATGCAGCAACTGATGGTGCAAGACTGAAGTCTCCAGCGGAATTGAGATTCCCCCGCAGAGTCGTACTCTCTCCAGTGAAGTAGAACGATTTCTCCTTCCTCAGCCGAGGTTGCAGATACCCCAAGAGAGCCGAATCCTGGGAGGTTGCTCAAGCCATGATTGGTTTTCCCCAGCGGAGTGTTGATCAACTGAAGTTGTTTCCCCACATAGTCGTTATCTCTAGAGAAGTAGCCATGAAGGCCACTCAGTTTACTCCCGCGATTGACATCGCTTTCCCTCAGAAGGTCCAGGTTCTCGTAGAGCTTCGTTCCCCTGTAGCAATCAACTGAAGTTGTTTCCCCCGCAGCAGCCAACTGAAGTTGTGCCCCCTGCGGAGTCCAATTGAGATTGGCGTGACCATGTTCTCCTCAGCAGGATGATTCCTCTATCTGAGTAGTTCTTTCTCCTTGACAGGAGGATTCCCCCTTCGGCATTTATTTTGCTGACGGGATCGCATCATTGCATGATTGCATAACATTTATCATAAACGCATAGCATTTCCACCATGTGGAGCATTGCCGAAGCATATGCATAATAAACATGAGCTAGGTTGTTACCGTCCTCGTTTTGCAGGTGTTCCGCCGTAGAATTGATTGCTCAGGATGATTCCTGACATTCTCCCCAACGAAGTCGCCGATTCAAGATGATTCTTGGGATCCCCAGCGAAGTCTTCGGTTCAAGATGATTCTTGAATTCCTCAGCAGGGTCATTCGCTTAAGATGATTCTTAAGACCCCAGTGCAGTCACCAGAGTTGGTTGCTCAAGTTGATACTTAGAGTCCCTAGTAAAGGTTGCCCAGGATGATTCCTGAAATCCCCAACAGAGTGCTCGCTCAGGATGATTCCTGAAAACTCCAGCATGGTTACCGGTGCAGGATGATTCTTGAAGGTCCCCGGCGGAGTTATTTGTCCAAGATGATTCTTGAAGTCCTCAGCAGAGTTGATTCGTCCAGAATGATTTCTGGACCCCCGGAGCGGAGTTACTTGATAGTTCTCCAGATTCCCCAGCGGCGAAGCGTCATTCCCAGCAGATTTCTAACGGCGAAGTTGAAACCTCCCTTGAAGACTCCATGATTGAAGTCTGATCGTGTTAATGAAGTAGTGCTCTCAGCTGATGCGGAGTGCCTGATGGCAGAGGTTTAGATGTTCCCAGTTGGCTCATGATTGACCAAGAATTCTATTCCCGACTTACTGATGAAGTCCGGCTGATGCCCGACAGTAATGCGGAATGCTTGATGGCATGATCAACCTGATGGTTGAAGTCCGGCTGATGCCCGACAATTTCCTTGGATGCCTGATGGCATGATCAACTTGATGGTTGAAGTCCGGCTGATGCCCGACAGATGTCTTTGAATGCCTGATGGCATGATCAACCTGATGGTTGAAGTCCGGCTGATGCCCGACAATTTCCTTGGATGCCTGATGGCATGATCAACCTGAGGGTTGAAGTCCGGCTGATGCCCGACAGTTTCTTTGGATGCCTGATGGCATGATCGACTATGTATTACCGGTTACCGTGTGACCAATTCCCCAATGGAGTTTCTTCACCCTGACGGCGAGGTCAGACGATGTTGAGGGCTGACGGCGATGTCAGGTGATTTAGTTCTCCAACAGCGACGTTGGATGTTTGTTTTTGGCGGCGATGTCAGGTGATTTAGTTCTCCAGCGGCGATGTTGGATGTTTGTTTCTGGCGGCGATGTCAGGTGAATTAGTTCTCCAGCGGCAATGTTGGATGTTTGTTTTTGGCGGCGATGTCGGGTGATTTAGTTCTCCAGCGGCGATGTTGGATATTTGTTTCTGGCGGCGATATCAGGTGATTTAGTGTTCCAGCGGCGATGTTGGGTGTTTTGGTTGTCCGACGGCGATGTCAGACGCTTTGTTTTCATGAACGCCTGACGACGAGGTCCGGTGTCTGATGACAATGCCAGAGGAATTTAATGTGGATAACTGACGACAGGGTTCAGATCAGTATGCCTCCAGCTAGTTGCCGTGCAGCTATTATGTCAGTATTCAAAGATTCGTTCCCGTTAGAGTACCATGTATTTGTGCAGTTGGCAAATTTCCGGGTTCATCGGTATTCAACCGTCTCGCACCTTGATTGGCTGAGAGTCGTTCGCTCCTCACCCAGTCAGGTTCAAGCCGTTTGAATAGGGGCAGCTGTTGCACCCCAAAATTTGACCAACATTTATTTACCCATCAAGAGTTGTATGAGGCTTTGAAGCTAGCCAAGAGAGTTGTTCAAATGTTCAAGGATTGATATCCTTGTCAGAGAACTCAAGAGATCCTCAGAGGGATTGATTGAAACCAAGGTTGTGTGTCACATAACTTGAGAGTTGTGCGAGCTCCTCAGATGATTCTGAGACTATGAGGATGGACTTGAAGCTTTGAGAAAGCTTGTGAGATGTCTTGAAAGCCATCATGAAGCCTAGAGAGGTCATTGTACAAGAATTCAGAAGATCCAGCCATGAGTGGTGGAATTAGGGTTTGACTGGGTCAACCCTAGGTCAACTGATGATGTGGAGAGGGTGGAGACCTAATCCAAGAGCCATGTGATCAGGGAATGATGCATTGAGATGCTATAAGGATGATTCCTAGACCAACTCATCATGATTGAGGAGTTTGAGAAGTTTTAAGCTAGGGTTTCTAAGGCTTGATAGTGTAAAAACCCCTAGTTTGATCCCTATCTTCAAGGCAGTTTAGCTCAAGATGTGATTGTCATCTCATCTTCCCCACAACATGAATGTTGTAGAGCTTGTTCTTAGCTTTAATTTGAGTACTATAAGTCCTTGATAGGATTTGTAGAGCTCAAGTTATGACTTTGACAAATTACAGGTCATCTGAGGTATGTGAATCTGGATCCTTGCAAGTCACCCAACTTGCATCCAACTTTTGCCCTAGTAGGATGATTCCTATGTATTCTTCATCAACATAAATGTTGTAGAGCATCTTCCTAGATTTCTAGAGAGTACTAGAAGTCCTTGATAGGATTTGTAGAACTCAACTTATGGCTTTGACAAGTCAAAGGCATTTTGGTCATTTGGAGGTTATAGGTCATTTCAAGCATAAGGCCATATCTCCTATTTCCAAGCTTCAAATGGAAAAATCTTCAACATCAAACTTGCTTAGAATGATGTTTTAAGGATAGTAGGGAGGTCATGAGATGTTGAAAAGGCTTGTATCAAAAAGTGATAAAAATGGCCTAAAATGGAGGCATAAGTTAAATAAGTTGAAATGGAAAATTGGAAATCACAAGTTATACATCCAAACCATGTCATATAATAGGTCATTTTGACTCCAAATGACATTCTAAGAACAATGGTTCAGCCACAATTTTGATTTGAGGCATGGATCTTAGGGCTGCTTTGGAAATGGCTTACTTGCATCTTAAGGTACCAAAGCAAAACTCAACAAAACTCAATAAACAAGTTGGTTATGCATTGTAACACATCATAAATCTCATGTGGGGAGAATTTCAAGTCAGTTACAAAGGTCACAAGAGGCTTGGCATGAGATAGCACATAAGGAGAATTGAAATCAAAATGTCATGACATGAGAAGTTCAAATACTCATTGGATGGTCCTAGATGGTTCTAGATGATTCTAAACCACTCTATATAACATGTATAACTTGCTCAGATGCAAGGTTGGTGAGAATTGGTGCAGAGAAGAGAGAGTGAGATCAAGAATCTTCCATTGCAAGTCAAGTTTCATTTCTTCATTCTTCTTCATTTCCATTCCTTTTTTCTACACAAACACATTCCATAGATCGTAGTGAAGCTGTGCAGATTGATTTGAGAGCAAATCCATGGTGAATTGAAGAGTTTGTGATTAAACTTTCAAGGTAGCAAGTCAGAATCGAATTCTGAGATTGAGGCTTCCTCCATCAAATTTGTTGCAAACAGTAGCAAGATTGGCATCTAAGGAAACTTTCTGAAGAGTTTCAAGGTCTGAATTGGAGGATTTCATCATCTGTTCATCAAGATTAACCAGGTTTGCAAATTCTTCATTACACCATGTTTTATGCATAATTAGGTTAGTTTGTTAGTGTAGAAAGGTTAGAGACGCATAGGTGATGGATTTTGGAGAGTTTGAAGAGATTTAGTGATGATCAACATGATGACACCATTTCTGTTTGACCTTATATCTTGCTGAATCTTGAGAGATGAGCTTAGTTTAATAGCAAGAAATGTTCAGGGAAGCATGAGGATGAGATTAGGACCCTTAATTTTGAGAATTGTTAAGATTGGTTCTTGATCAATTATTGGAAGTTGCTATCGGGTTCTAGGTTTGAGAGGGTTTCAGTAAATTCTGATGCCATGGCTAGATTCTTGATGAAATTTGGAGCAATCTAGGGTTTTTAATTTTTGCATTTGGTGAGGTATTGATGGAGTTCGTGTGTGAGGAAGATGAAGCTTCATGTTCTGCATTTCCATGGTGGTTCCAAGAACCCTAGCTGAAGGTAGAAGACAACCTCTCAGCCATTAGATCCAGCTTGACCTCTTGACCCTCGCGTGATCCAACGGCTCATGTTCAATTTCATTTTGGGAGGGAAGCCAGAAGCGAGTGAAACGCACCGTTTCATTAAACGGTGGTTTCTTGGGCTTAAGTGGATCTAATGACTAATCCCACCCCCAATCATGGCCCAATTAGATTTTGAACTGTATTTGGTTTCTATTTGCACCGTTCCCTTTTCATTTTTCTTTATGTTTTTAATTGATTTTCTGTTTAAATGTTGGGCCCAGCGCGCGTTACTATCTGAACCCCCCACTTTGAGCCCATTAATAAAATGAACTGCACTGCCTTACTATCTGCACCCCATCTCTTCATATTTTCATTTTATTTCAATCTTTGAAAAATCATATCAATTTGAAAATTAAAGATTTTTTAACGGGAGTTTTTTCTCCCACTTCATATTGTTGTCAAGAAAAATATAAAATTGATACATAAAACATTTCATGCATTTTAATATTTGTTGTGTATTTTCTACTTTTATTGCATTTTATTTCTTTTATGTTGATACATAAATTTGTAGAATTTTGTTTAGGTAGTTCCCTCAACATTTGTAGGCCATTCGTTTTAGGATAGTTAGATATAAGCTTTAGCTTCCCCCTGGATTTATTCCATAATTTTGTGATGAATTTTAGGATAGTTTTGATTAGGTGACATTAGGTTGTGTAGAATTAGGTTAATCCTTAACATAGGTCCATAACAACACTAGAATTTTGGGTTTCTAGGTCAAGTTAGACATTGGGGCATATAAGGGCATTAAGGGTAGGTATGTAGGATCCTTTAGAAATTATATTAGATTTTAATATAGTAATATACTATTTTTTAGATGATTTTTGGTAGTGGAGGATTGTTTGTGTTGCCCTTGTGGGTTTGTATTTTTGTTTGCTTTGCTTTGTGGGCTTGGAGAGCTTGGTATTCCTTGGAGTAGCATTGAGGACCATAGTAGGAGCATTGAGGAGCTTGAGAGTTTGATCTTAGTTGTTTTGTTGATTGTTTTAGGGTTAGGGATTAGGAAGAGTTTAGACTTAGATAACTTCTTTCTTAAACATGGATGGTATCTTTCACCTCCATTCCTCCCTATGATTCAAAGTCCTTCCATGGTACACACCTCTCTCCTTTGGAGGGATAAGTGATTGTACCTAGGAAGTAGAACTTTTGAGGGAACCATTCCTTTGATGTTGAACCCTTATGGATCACCTTTGGTGGTCAGTAAGCAGTTCAATATCCCCCAGCTTATCCAGTAAGTGATTTCCTCTGGTTTGATTATCTTGAGAGATGTTGAGCTTGAGTTTGAAGATGAAGACTTCAATGAAGAGTGTAGAAGAGGATGAATCCTTGAGCATTGCCATTCCAGCTGAAGCTTGAAGAGCAAAGGAAGTTGATACCTGCTTTGATACCTGGAGATCCTGAAGGAGACCGGTTTGGCACTTATGATTGATAGTGAAGCCTAAAGGAGAAGATAAGTTGAAACTTATGTTGAAGGGTTGAAACCTAGAAAAGCAAATTGATATTTGTCAAGAGTGATTGAAGTCTGAAGACTGAGTTGCTGTTGGAAGAGCTGAAGCTTGGAGTTGAGAGAGGAGTTGATTTGCTTTCTTCTGTTTTCTTTTACTGTATTGATGTGTTTTGTTTGACTTGCTTGATGCATTAGAATAAGTTCATATCTAGACTAGGTAGAATCTAGGAGCATGATTGCACTAGAGGTTGAGTTGCTCCCTCTGCTTGTATTGTTACTGTGTGGCTTTGCTTGCGGGTATTCGATAGAGCCCAGCTCCCTTGCCCATGTGGTTTGTTTTCCTGATGGCATTTCATTTCATTTTTTCTGTATGATTGCAGTTTACTGTTATTGCTTGATAGCATGTTGTTTATATTTCAGTACGATTACTATTATCCATTATGGCTTGAGGTTGAGATGAGCTTGTGGAGGCTGAAGCCCCACACACATTTCCTCCCTCACTTGCATTGCATGCATTTTACTGTTAAGCTGATGCTTTGTCTGCTTTGGTGTATCATTGACATGATCCCTTAGGACTCTCATTTCCTTTGATAAGGGAATGATGATAGAACTTTAGGTTGAAACCTATGCATGACAACTTCTAGGAGTTCCCTGTTCAAACCTCAACCATAGGATGAATCCTTGGCATGACAACAGTAGGACTTGATATTCTCCCTCCTAGTTGAGCCTGTTCTCTTCTCATCTCAAAACAATTTAAGATACAGTAATCATGAATGATTTCTTTCGTACGTTACGAGCCTTAAGCTATCTGAGAAAGGATTGTGGGAGAGTTTCTTTTCCACAGTCTGGATGTTTAGTATGGTACCCTTTGGGTGACATGCGACGCATTCACTCTCAGGTCATAGTCTCTAGTGCGATTGAAATCGCAAACACAATAAAAAACACTTCATTCGTAAAAGACAAGAAATAAACCGTAGTTTTCGGAACTACGTGAGCTCTGATCTCTCATGCCTGTTGAGAGTACGCAGGCACAATACTGATGTATTGGCGAGCTACCTTTCCCCATAACCTGTCGTAGGCTGAACTACGTTGACTCTGATTTCTCGTTCTCTGATGAGAATACGTAGGCATAAAGTGCGACGCTTTGCCGAGTCATTTTCTTTTCTTTTTAAGCCAGCCTAGATAGGTAGATAGATGAAACCAACCCGTCCAAGTAAACACAACGAGCGAGGATCCCGTCGAGTACGACGGACGTGAGGGGTGCTAATACCTTCCCCTTGCGTAACCGACTCCCGAATCCAGACAATGGTTGCGACGACCTTGTCTTACCCTTTTTCGTCAGGTTTTTCCGATCGTTTCCTTTCCCGCTCTGAGGGATAAATAACGAAAGGTGGCGACTCTTCTGTTGTGCCGACAACTTATTTTCGCGCAAGCGACAGCTGGCGACTCTGCTGGGGAATCCAACGGTTCCCTGCGAGAGTCAATCCTAACGCTTGTATGTTTACTTGTTGGGTTGCGTTTATTTATCGCATTTTACTTCTCGCACTTTATTTCCCGCATTTTATATTCAGTATAATATGATTATTTGTGCTGTTGTGGGATGGGAGTTCTGATGAGTGAGAAGCCAGACCCAGGCTTGCGTCGCATGTCACCCAAAGGGTACCATACTAGGCATTCAGACTCAGGTCATAGTCTCTAGTGCGGTTGAAAGCGCAAACACAATAAAAAACACTTCTTTCAAAACAGGAAATAAACCGTAGTTTCTCGAACTACGTGAGCTCTGATCTCTCATGCTTGTTGAGAGTACGTAGGCACAAGATGGTGAAGTCTTGGCGAGCTACCTTCCCCCATAACCCTTCGTAGGCCGAACTATGTTGACTCTGATTTCTCATTCTCTGATGAGAATACGTAGGCATAAAGTGCGACGCTTTGCCGAGTCATTTTTCTTCTCTTTCTCAGCCAGCCTTGATAGGTAGATAGATTATAACCTACCCACCCAAGTAAACAAACAAGCGTGGATCCCGTCGAGTACGACGGACGTGAGGGGTGCTAATATGTTCCCCTTGCGTAACCGACTCCCGAACCTAGACAACGGTTGCGATGACCTTGCCTTACCCTTATTCGTTAGGTTTTTCCGATCGTTTCCTTTCCCGCTCCGAGGGATAAATAACGAAAGGTGGCGACTCTTCTGTTGTGCCGGCACCTTATTTTCGCGCAAGCGACAGCTGGCGACTCTGTTGGGGAAACAACTTCAGTTGCTCAACACTCCACTGGGGAAACAACCAAACATGGTCTGGTCAACTTCCAAGGATTCGGCTCTCTTGGATATCTGCAAACTCGGCTGAGGAAGGAGAAGTCGTTCTGCTTCGCTGGAGAGAGTGCGACTCTGGGGAAAATACAGCATCAGCTGCTCAACATCTGCTAGGGAAAACAACTAAATATGGTCTGATCGACTTCCAAGGACTCGACTCTCTTGGACATCTGCAAACTCGGCTGAGGAAGGAGAAACCATTCTGCTTCGCTGGAAAGAGTATAACCCCGATGAGGAATTTCAATTTCGCTGGGGAAGAAGGAATCATCCGACTTCGGGGGCGAATACAACTCTACAGAGGGATACAACATCAGCTGTTCCGACACTCTACTGGGGAAGAGGGAATCATCCGACTTCGATAGAGAATACGGCTCTGGCGGGGAATCTCAATTCCGCTGGAGGCTTCCGTCTGGCACCATCAGTTACTGCATACTTCGGCGTACGAATGGCTTCCTATGAGACCTGCACTTGTGACCCGGTGCTGGGGGGAGACACCTGCTTCGGCGACTTTACTGGGGGAAACACGAGCTTCGGCACCCGAACATTTCTATGAAACTTTCACTCGTGACCCGGTGCGGGGGGAGCATGAGCTTCGGCCCTTGACTCAGCTGAGAAGATGACGATCCTTCGGGACGCGTCTGCTTGGGGAAAAGAATCATCTCTGCCTGGGGAGACATATCAATGCTCACTATCTTGTGTTCAGACTCTGCGGAGGAGAGACTACTGAATTCTGCTGGAGAAGGAGGACTCATCCTGCTTCGGGGATGCGCACAGCGCACCGTCTGGAAGGTGCTACACCTGCAACAACACAAACAAACAGACAAGGTGCCCTCCTCAAAGGGGCCTATCAAGGTTATTATCTCGTGACAATATTCAGGTAATTAATCGTTTCAACAATCAGTGGGCCTAGGCCCGTAAGTTTATGTATGCGCATTTTATCAAAAACATCGGCGTTTTCTTTCGCAAACAAAACAGATAAATGCTAACTAGGCAAACAGAATTGCTGAATAACATGCATTTTATTGATGGTGAACCCCTGAATGGGCAAAAAAAATGTTTTACAACAGAGGCAAGCTCCTGGAATGAGGAAGCCGCGCAAAAATAAAACATAAATATACATTAGTATATACAAATGTCGGCAACGAGGCGTAGACGAACACCATGAGTTGATCTCTCTAAGGCCCACTTGACTTCGATACTTCTCCGACGCTTCAGCTTCGGAAGAGATTGATTCAGATAAACGGTCCTCAGGTCCTCCAAACCACTAAACAATGAAAGTCCACACGCGGAACGCAGTCATTTGCTTATTTAAATCCCTAACTTTTGCGTGAACCGCCCTTTACGGGTTTTCAGTTCACCGGGATACCCTTTTTTGCCGAAGCCGCCCAGTGTAGGTTTTCGACTTCGCGGGTGTACATTTTTTCAATATATCCCTAATTTTTGCCCGAACCTTTTATTCTGTTTTTGGTTCGCCGGGATGCCCCTTTTTTGCCTGGACTCTTTCTTTTTTGTCCAGCGGGTCACTTTCAAGCAAAGTATTTTTTAACTGCGTCCGCGTTCACCGGGGATGCAAAATCTTCACCATCCATCGTGGATAACAACAAAGCTCCTCCCGAGAAGACCTTGCTGACAACATACGGCCCTTCGTAATTCGGAGTCCACTTGCCCCGGTGATCGGAGTGTGGCGGAAGAATCTTCTTCAGGACGAGATCACCCGTCTGAAAGCTTCTAGGACGCACCTTCTTATCATAAGCTTTCTTCATTCGGCTTTGGTACAGACGACCAAATGCAATCGATGCTAACCTCTTCTCGTCCATCAGGCTGAGTTGGTTCAAACGATTCGTAATCCATTCTGCCTCGTCGAGCTTCACATCAACCAAAACTCGCAAGGAAGGAATCTCCACTTCTAACGGTAGGACAGCTTCCATACCGTACACCAAGGAGAAAGGAGTTGCCCCGGTCGACGTACGCACCGTCGTATGATAACCGTGTAAGGTAAACGGCAGCATCTCATGCCAATCTTTGTATGTCACAACCATCTTCTGAACAGTCTTCTTTATGTTCTTGTTGGCGGCTTCGACGGCACCATTCATCTTCGGCCGGTAAGGAGATGAGTTGTGGTGTTCAATCTTGAAGCTCTGGCACAGCTCCTTCATCATCTTGTTATTCAAATTCGAACCATTATCAGTAATGATCCGCTCGGGAACTCCGTAACGGCAGATGATGTTCCTCTTTATGAATTTAGCTACCACCTGCTTGGTCACGTTAGCGTACGAGGCTGCCTCCACCCATTTGGTGAAGTAGTCGATAGCTACCAGAATGAAACGATGACCATTGGATGCAGTGGGCTCGATCTTGCCTATCATGTCGATGCCCCACATGGAGAACGGCCAAGGGGAGGACATGACATTCAATGGGCACGGCGTCACATGAACTTTATCAGCATAAATCTGGCATTTATGACATTTCTTCGCGAATCTGAAGCAATCCGACTCCATAGTCAGCCAGTAATACCCTGCTCTCAGGATCTTTCTCGTCATGGCATGCCCGCCGGCGTGCGTACCAAATGTGCCCTCATGGACTTCTACCATGAGCATACTTGCCTCTTTCTCATCTACACATCTGAGTAGCACGAGATCATGGTTTCTCTTATACAACACTCCATCAGGATTGAGGTAAAAGTTTCCAGACAGCCTCCTCAGAGTCTTCTTATCCTGGGTTGACGCACCCGCAGGATACTCCTTAGTCATAAGGAAGGTCTGGATGTCGTGGAACCATGGCTTGCCGTCGGCGGCATCCTCGATTGCAAAAACAAATGCCGGTTTATCAAAACGCGAAAGCACAATTCTTGGAGCCTCATTCCAAAAATTGACCTTATACATTAAAGCCAACGTGGCTAAGGCATCAGCCATCTGATTTTCAGCCCTGGGTACATGATGAAGTTCCACTCAGTCGAAGAATGGAAGCAGCCTCCTGGCATAATTCATGTACGGTACCAAATTCGCTTGACGAGTTTCCCACTCCCCTCTAATTTTATTGATTACAAGCGCCGAGTCACCATATACGTCTAGATTCTTGATTCTCAAATCAATTGCCTCTTCTAGACCCATAATACATGCTTCATACTTCGCCTCATTGTTGGTAACTGGAAACGTCAGTCTCGCAGTAAACGGGATGTGGGATCCGTGAGGAGTCGTGATGATAGCCCCGATACCACTTCCATAGGAATTAACCGCTCCATCGAATATCAACTTCCACTGAGACTTCCTATCTGGCCCCTCACCGGGCAATGGCTCATCGCAATCCTTCGCTTTGAGAAACATAATATCTTCGTCAGGGAATTCAAACTTCATCGGCTGGTAATCCTCGATCGGCTGTTCGGCAAGGTAATCAGACAATACGCTTACCTTAATGGCCTTCTGGGAGACGTACTGAATATCATATTCTGTTAACACCATTTGCCATCTGGAAACCCTGCCCGAAAGAGCTTGCTTCTCGAAGACGTACTTGATCGGATCCATCTTCGAAATTAGCATAGTGGTGTGATTGAGCATGTACTATCGTAGACGTTTGGCAGCCCAAGCTAATGTGCAACACGTCTTCTCCAGCATCGAGTATCGAGATTCACACTCAGTGAACTTTTTACTCAAATAATAAATGGCATGCTCTTTTCTGCCCGTCTCGTTGTGCTGACCGAGAACACACCCCATACTATTCTCCAGAACCGTCAGGTACATGATTAATGGTCGTCCAGCCATTGGGGGTATCAAGATTGGAGGTTCTTGAAGATACTGCTTTATTTTGTCGAATGCCTTCTGGAAATCCTCATTCCAAGTAACCGCCTGATCTTTCTTTAAAAGCTTGAACATCGGTTCACAAGTGGCCGTGAGCTGAGAGATAAACCTTGCAATGTAGTTTATTCGGCCCAAGAAACCACGAACTTCTTTTTCTGTTTTCGGCGCTGGCATTTCTTGAATAGCTTTTATTTTCGCAGGATCAACTTCGATACCTCGTTCACTAACGATAAACCCCAATAACTTTCCGGACCGCACTCCGAAAGTGCACTTGTTAGGATTCAGCCTCAGCTTGAACTTCCTAAGCCTCTCAAAAAGCTTCAATAAGTTGACCAGATGCTCTTCCTCCGTTAAGGACTTTGCAATCATGTCATCAACATAGACCTCGATCTCATGATGAATCATATCATGAAACAAAGTTACCATTGCTCGCTGGTAAGTGGCCCCTGCGTTCTTCAGACCGAATGGCATTACCTTATAGCAAAATGTTCCCCAGGGGGTGATAAACGTCGTTTTCTCCATGTCCTCCGGTGCCATCTTAATCTGATTGTAACCGGAGAAGCCATCCATGAACGAAAACACGGAGAACTGGGCTGTGTTGTCGACCAACACATCGATATGAGGCAACGGGAAATCATCCTTAGGGCTCGCCCTATTCAAATCCCGATAATCGACGCACATGCGTACCTTACCGTCCTTCTTCGGTACAGACACTATGTTGGTGACCCACGGAGGGTAAGTGGTAACGGCTAGAAATCCTGCGTCCAACTGCTTCTGGACTTCTTCTTTGATTTTTACAGCCATATCTGGTCTCGTCCTCCTAAGCTTCTGCTTGACTGGAGGGCAATCTTCTCGCAACGGTAAGCGATGAACCACAATGTCTGTGTCAAGTCCGGGCATATCTTCGTATGACCAAGCAAAGACGTCACTATACTCTCGAAGCATCTCGACCAGTCTATGCTTGACATCATTCTGCAGTGCAGCCCCTACTCTGACATTTCTGACGAGCTCTTCAGAACCCAGGTTTACGATCTCAATATCTTCCTCGTGAGGCAGAATAACCTTTTCCTCCTGTCTCAACAAGCGGGCCAACTCTTCTGGAAGGTCTTCGTCTTCATCAATCTCATCCTCGGCTTGATATATCGGGCAATCGAAGTCGTAGTGAGTCGTAGAGGGTCCAGAGTCGATGTTGTCTGTTATGTGGATCCTGCAATAACAAGGGTTAAGTTTAAAGCAAGAATATGCAGGTTAGCACAAACCCCGTTGCCATTTTACTATTTTTTCAAAATAAACATAAAACAGGAACAATAGAGAACACAATATTTGAGTACGAAGAAAACGCCTTTGATTTATTAACAAAATGCATGTACATAATCCAACAAGGCCCTGACAATAAAACCGCTATGCCCCGGGCAGGACATAGGGTTGTACAGAGATTGTAAGAAGTAAATCATTACTCTTCACTTGTCAGCTGGATAATCTCCTTGATGGTCCAATTGTTGAGGCGCTCGCCCGGCTTGCTTGGCTGAATCCAGGCGTCAAGATCACAATCGCTATCCCCGCTGTCCTCTGACGCCGCGTTGATGCTTTCGAAAATCACTCCGCCCTTGGTAAATAGGATCGGCCCCTTCCCACGAGACGAACTGCTAGACGAAGAAGATGAAGCTTCAGCTTCAGGAGAATACCCCAATCCAAACTTGTCCTGCTTGATCGGTATCTCCAAAACATGCCCCCAGCCTGGGGTGGAACCGGCTTCGACGACGGCCCGAGCTTCTCTGAACGAGGAGAGATTCATCTCTTGCTTCTCTATGACGACAGGAGCTACCTCTTTCACCTTGACGGCTTCAAATGCTTGGCAGAGAGTTTCATGGATTTCGCCATCCATTTCAACATACTTAAAGGATGACAAGTGGCTCACCATAATGTCCTCCTCACCACAGACGGTTACTATGCTTCCCCCGACAGCATATTTGAGCTTTTGATGTAGCGTGGACGTCACGGCACCAGCAGCATGGATCCATGGCCGACCTAAGAGGCAACTGTAGGCAGGCATGATATCCATGATATAAAAAACAGTATCGAACGTCTCCGGACCAACTTGAATCGGCAGGGTCAACTTTCCGAAAACGTGGCGCTTAGTTCCGTCAAATGCTTTCACCACCAGATCACTGGGCGTGCAAAGCAATCCACGAGTGTCCAACTTCATTAGTGCCTTCTTCGGAAGGACATTAAGCGACGAACCCGTGTCCACCAGGACATGCGACATGATTGTGCCTCTGCACTCTATCGAGACGTGCAAGGCGCTGTTGCGATCTCTCCCTTTAGGAGTCAACTCTAAATTTGTGAAACCTAGCCCATTGCCAGCATTAACATGGGATACCACCTCTTCTAGCTGATTCACTGATATCTCTTGCGGTACGTAGGCAGCGTTCAATACCTTCAGTAACGCGTTGCGGTGCGCTTCAGAACACAGCAACAAGTTGAGAATAGAAATCTTTGACGGAGTCTGATGAAGATGGTCTACAATCTTGTAGTCGCTCTTTTTGATTAACCGCGTGAACTCCTCGGCATCTTTGACAAGCAAATCTTTCTCTTCCCCACAAGGGACCTCTTCAACGGCTTTGCCTTTACCCTTATCCGCAGCATCAGCTCTGACCACTTTCTCTGCCGCATCCTCTGTCGGTGCAAACACTCTTCCGCTTCGAGTAATACCACTGACTCCCGCGAGATTCTGCACAGTCGACCCGTACGGCTCCAGCTCTAATTTCTGACCATTGCAATAGACTTCGGCGCCATAATGCCATGGAATAGCGTTAGTGCTCTCGAATGGGATCGGCCCGGCCCTGGTAATAGTGATTGTAGGCGGTCGGGGCGCAGAAATAGTAATAGGTTGACGAGGAATGGTGATGGTGGCGACTTCATCTGCCTGTTTCAACACAACCTCTCCTGATACACTTTCAACTCTCCGGCTGAACTGCAGAATACCCTCAGACATCAGACTTTGGATACCTTCTACCAGCTGCTCACACCCATCAGGATGTGTAGCACAAGCCATGCATAACTCTCCGCATCCTGGAAAGAACCCCTTCTTCAACAACTTAGCTTTGACGAAGCTAAGCGGCGTCTTTAAGTCTTTGACATCAGTCAACAGATCTGCACTATCCTCTGCGATAATGGCGTTTACTCCGCCTCCCCTATGATGAGGCATATGGTTTTTGGTGACATTGGGCACATTGTCAGAGAAGTTGATAATCTTGGCATCTACCAGGTCCTGCACCTTGTGCTTAAAGGCCTTGCAGTTCTCAATCGTATGGCCTGGTGCCCCAGTATGGAAATCGCAAGTGGCATTTGCGTCATACCCCGGTGGTGGTGCCCCTGTTAAGGGAGCCAACGTCCTCTTTTGCACTAACTGAAGCTGAAGCAAAGTTTGCAAGAGCTGCGCATACGACATAGGTGGTGCTTCGAAGTGACGGTTTGCCAAAGGAGCCCGATTTTGATATTTTCTATATCCCTGTTGACTCTGTTGTTGTGGTTGTTGCTGCTACTGCTGCGGCGCTGCTGGGATATTTATGCTAGCTATCTGTTGCTGAGGGCCCTTGCCCTTTCTCCGAGCGTTGGTGACAGCACTTGCATCTCCTTCTCGACGCTTACCAGCGTAAGGTTTCTTTCCACCTCCTCCAGCTGAGGAATTTTTCCGATCTTTATACCATTCTCGACGTGCTCACCCATAGTGATGAGAGCAGAGAACGTCCCAGACATGCCACTGACTAGCTTTTCATAGTAGATTCCAGGAAGGGTAGCCACGAACATCTGCACGCGCTCGCGCTCAACCATCGGCGGTTGAACCCGAGCAGCCAACTCACGCCACCGCTGGGCGTACTCCTTAAAGCCTTCATTATTCCGCTGCGAAAGGTTCTGGAGCTGAACTCGGTTGGGGGCCAAGTCGCTATGGTATTGATAGTGGAGGATAAACGCTTCAGCGAGATCTTTCCATGTGCGCACGGTAGTGGGCTCCAAGCCCATATACCACTCGAGGGATGGACCAGAAAGACTATCTTGGAAGAAGTGCATTAGCAACTTCTCATCGTCGGAATAGGCGGACATCTTTCTATAGTAAGATCGAATGTGGACACGGGGGCAAGTAGTACCCTTATACTTCTCAAAAACAGGCACCTTGAACTTATGAGGTACCTTGAAATCAGCAATTAACCCCAGCTTGGACATATCAACGCCCAAAGTATTCTGATTCTCAATGTCTCTCATTTTGTCTTCTAGTGCTTTGAACCTGAGCCGCGCTTCAGCATTCAACTCTGCTTCCACACCTCTTTGAGAAAACACATCATCCTGATGATCCTCAAGCCACGATTGAGGCACCAACAGATTTCCGACGCCAGCATTGCCGTTGACCGACCCTATGTTGACATTAGCTCCCAGACTACCATTGCCGACGCCCGTCGTATTGAGTCTGATATTGGCCATCACATTGCCATTAGCACTGCCGTTGCCCCCGGCCACAGGAACAACATTCTGCGGAGCATCAACTGGAGGAGGAGTAGGCACAACCCCGCCATGAAGTATGTCGTTACTATCAACCCTGGAGATCAAAGGTTGAACCAAAGTACGAAGCTGGTCCTGACCATTAGCGACTACCTGCATCAGTTCCATAAAACGATCCATCCGTTCACGGAGCTCTTGAACATCTGACTACACCTGATCCATGATCCTTGTCTGATTAGCTTGAGTTGAGTAACGGTGAATGAGTCTCTGATCAATCCTGGAGACCGGAAGCAGCTCGGAACCTGTGAACCTGAAAAACCTGTCAACATTAAAGGTTAGGAAAAGAAACAAAATGTACGCCATGCAAATGCTTCATGCAGATGCATGCGTGTGTCTGTGTGCTTGGGAGATTTCCCCCGATCCTAGCGCCTTAGTACCAGTGCTGACAATAATAATAAGAAGAAGAAATCCGAGCCCAATCATGGAAACATCAATCTTGTGTATATATGGAAAGCCTATTAAGGCATTACATAGCATCAACGACAGTCAACTTCGACACATCAGGGGCCAGGAACTTGTACGCAACAGTCTTCCTGAGAGAGGCTATAATAATACAATAGGAGGCGAGAGATCCTGGATCGGGGAAACGGTACCAGCGACACAGACACACGTTAATGGAATGCAAATGAACATGCAAACTAATGCAAAATGCAGGCATGCAATAATATATCCAGGTAACTGCTGTGGAGATTCTGTGTCAACAAAACCATGACGCTGATACGAAGAAAACCCTGGTGAAGGACCACAGATCTGATCTGCTAAGAACGACCTTCTGATAGGACCATATACATAAGATCAAAATTCTGCTCTGTCGAGAGCAAATGTCTGATAATAAGGACCCCGGATGTATGATCAAGAAACATCTGCTGATGAAGTCTTCAGACCCCAAATCAAAAATCTGCCCTATCAAGAACAAACATACAGCTGCTGATGAGATCTTCAGACCCCACTCAAAATCTGCCCTATCAAGAACAAACAACATCTGCTGATGAGATCTTCAGACCCCAAAATCTGCTCTATCCAGAACAAACCACTGATGACAATACTCTGATCAAAACCTGCTCTCTCGAGAACATACATGCACCTGATGATAAGGTCCTCTGATCAAAACCTGTTCTATCAAGAACAGACAAATCTGCAACTGAGAAACCTGGTACCAACATAACTGATCCACTGTCAAGAAAACCAGGTGGTCTGGAGGTCAAAGTTTCCTACAATAAACCCAATCCCGCTCACGGGTATGGACCTAATCCACGGACAAAGGTACGGCATCCTATGCGGTCATCAGCGTCACAGACTTTCATGAGTGACAATACGATTCCCAGAAGGAGTGGCATCATCAAGTCATGAAGAGGCCTCACTTAGCTGACTTCCAAATGATCGGTCCCCAGAGTCGACAATCCTCACGTCTGGACTCCCCTCAGATCCTCAGGACCGGAAAGGAGCACCTCTGCGAGAACCTCGTATGAGCGCAGATTTCGTAGGGAACTGTGCCTGCTCAGCAGACAGGTCCATCTACTACTCTCCGCAACTATGTCTAGGTGCATACTCAAGCCCAGGTCCGGCTTCTCACTCATAGTAACCTCCCTCTCCCACAGCAGCACAGATAATCATATCAAACTGGAAATAAAATGCGGGAAATAAAGTGCGAGAAGTAAAAATGCGATAAATAAACGCAACCCAACAAGCAAACATACAAGCGCTAGGATTGACTCGTGTAGGGAACCGGAGAACCAGAGACTCTGGGTTCGTTCCCCAGCAGAGTCGCCAGCTGTCGCTTGCGCGAAAACAAGGTGCCGGCACAACAGAAGAGTCGCCATCTTTCGTTATTTATCCCTCGGAGCGGGAAAGGAAACGATCGGAAAAACCTAACGAATAAGGGTAAGACAAGGTCATCGCAACCGTTGTCTGGGTTCGGGAGTCGGTTACGCAAGGGGAAGGTATTATCACCCCTCACGTTTGTCGTACTCGACGGGATCCACGCTTGTTTGTTTACTTGGGTGGGTTGGTTATAATCTATCTACCTATCAAGGCTGGCTGAGAAAGAGAAGAAAAATGACTCGGCAAAGCGTCGCACTTTATGCCTACGTATTCTCATCAGAGAATGAGAAATCAGAGTCAACGTAGTTCGGGCTACGAAGGGTTATGGGGGAAGGTAGCTCTCCAAGGCTTCGCCATCCTGTGCCTACGTACTCTCAACAGGCATGAGAGATCAGAGCTCACGTAGTTCGGGAAACTACGGTTTATTTCCTGTTTTGAAAGAAGTGGTTTTTATTGTGTTTGCGATTTCAACCACACTAGAGACTATGACCTGAGAGTGAATGCGTCGCATGTCACCCAAAGTGTACCATACTAGGCATTCAGACTGTGGAAAAGAAGCTCTCCCACAATCCCTTCTCAGATAGCTTAAGGCTCGTAACGTACGAAAGGAATCATTCATGATTACTGTATCTTAAACTGTTTTGAGATGAGAAGAGAACAGGCCCAACTAGGAGGGAGACTATCAAGTCCTACTGTTATCATGCCATGGATTCATCCTATGGTTGAGGTTTGAACAGGGAACTCCTAGATGTTGTCATGCGTATGTTTCAACCTAAAAGTCTATCATCAAATCCTTATCAAAGAAAATGAGAGTCCTAAGGGATCATGTCAATGATACACCAAAACAGACAAAGCATCAGCTTAACAGTAAAATGCATGCAATGCAAGTGAGGGAGGAAATGTGTGTGGGGCTTCAGCCTCCACAAGCTCGTCTCGACCTCAAGCCAGTCATGAAATAACAGTAATCATACTGAAAAATAAACAACATGATATCAAGCAATAAACAGTAAACTGCAGTCATACAGATAAAAGAAATGAAATACCATCCATGTTTGAGAAAGAAATTATCTACATCTAAGCTCTCCCTAATCCTAACCCTAAAACAAAACCCTAATCAAATCTCTAAGCAAAGCCCTAAAGCAAAACCCTACACAAGAGAAATCAATCCCAGTCTTCAAGCTTCAAAACAAGCTTACCAAAGAAAGGGAGCTAAGTAGGCAGACTCATAGTGCCTTCCTCAGGAAAGCGCTAGGAGGCTTATACTCAGGAATCATATCCCATGTGGCTCAACAACTGTGATCAGTTTACATTCCTCCTCAGGAGAAACTAAACTTACATGAAGGCTCCAACATCATTGGATACTTTGGAAATCCTACATGAACTAAGGGAACTAAGTGAACAGACCCATAGTGCCTTCCTCAGGAAAGTACTAGGGGGCTTCCACTTAGGAATCATATCCCATGTGGCTCAACAACTGTGATCAGTTTACATTCCTCCTCAGGAGAAACTAAACTCACATGAAGGCTCCAACATCATTGGATACTTGAGAAATCCTACATGAACTAAGGGAACTAAGTGAACAGACCCATAGTGCCTTCCTCAGGAAAGTACTAGGGGGCTTCCACTTAGGAATCATATCCCATGTGGCTCAACAACTGTGATCAGTTTACATTCCTCCTCAGGAGAAACTAAACTCACATGAAGGCTCCAACATCATTGGATACTTGAGAAAGAGGTGAGAAGAAAGAATGAAGGACATCCATAGTGCCTTCCTCAGGAAAGTACCATGAACTTCCCTCAGACTCCAGGGTCTCAAACCTCACAAACAGAGAGCAAGCTCCTAGACTAGGCCTTCAATCCATGCCTCCTCCAATCCTCTAGTATGCTCCACTAAGCTCCACAATGAGATGCCAAGCTCCTCCAATCAAAGGGATATCCCAAAGCAAAGCAAACTAACAAAACCTGCCCTAAAGGCCACACAAACAATCCATTCAGAAAATACTCTGAAAAATACTAAAGCCACAGGGAAAAATCTAATATTTATTCACAAGGGTCTATTATACTTACCCATAATATCCCTATAGTCCCATATCCAAAATCAAACTAAAACTCCTAAAAGAAATGACTTACTTCACCTATGTTAAACCTAAACCCTAATTTTAATCACTCTAATCTCACCTAGTCAAACCATCTAAAAATTAATCCTAAAATTATGAATTAAATCCTATGAGGAAGCTAAAGTCCTAAGTTAATCATCCTAAAAAGAATGGACCCTAAATCTAAGGGGAGCTAATTGAACTAAAATCAACAAAATGGGGTACCAACTAAATCATCAAAAAAAAAGCTATTTAAATGAAAAATATGCTAAAAATATAAAAATAGAAATAAAATGGAATTTTATTATTTACTAATTTTCTAGACAGAAAGGCTAACATGATGCAAAAACAAGCAATTAAAAATATTCAATTTCCAATTATTTATGAATTTTATAAGATGCAAGAAAATAAGAGAAATAAAAAAAGAAAATAAAAGAATGAAATGGGGAGGGGGTGTGTTTAGAAGATGCGCCCAGTGTTATTTTCTATGGGCCAGAGAACTGGGTGGTGCGGATATCAAAATGTCTGGGCCCAAGTACTAATCAGAAATTAATAAAAAAACAAAAGGAAAAAAAACGCGCGCTGGGTGTGAAAAGCAAATTTTCTACGTGCATTTCCAAGTGGGCCTTCATCATGGGGGTTTGGATAGCAAAGGTTAATAGGCCCATGACCGAGTCACTTAACCAAACGCAGCGTTTGGCTTTAGAAGCTCCCTCCATTTTCTGATTCAAATTATGGCCGCACGATTGGATTAGCAAGTCAATAAAATTGGGATGATCCAACGGAGGGGAGATCATCTTCTCCAAAATACAACTAGGGTTTCAGACTCACGTGTTCCATGCACACGAATTCTTCATCCTCGTTCTCTCTGCTCACTCAATGAAAACACAAAATTCAAAGACCAAATTCATGCCATTTTCTTCCAAGATTGTAACCATGGTCTTGGTTTTCCCTAAGACCTCCTATAACTCGCAAACAGAGAACATGAAAAGCATGGTTCCAACATTATTCTCTGGTATCAATCTTGCTAAAGCTCAAATCTAATGGTGCAATTTTGTTCATTATATTATCCTGATCATATTAAGCTATAATTCGTGTATTAAAACTCAATATACAACCTGTTCTTGAAATTGAAAGAGAACATGACCTGCCATGGAACTTCACACAGAGCTCTCTAATTCTCAAGAAATGGTCAACTATCTTATCCTAACCAGTCTACACCTAAAAATCTAACAGAAAGCATATAATTAATGAGATATGGAGAAGAATACCAACCTGTCAAGTGGTAATGGTAGAGGTGTGTAGAGATGGTTTCAGTGCTTGCTATCTCTTCCAAGTGACCCTCTAATGGTGTGTATGATTCTGTTTGCAATGGTTTTGATGTGAGAAGCTTGTAGAGGTCCACACGATTCTTGCTTGTTCTTGAAGGAAGCTTGGAATTCCACTCTCTCCCTCACTCTCTCCACTGATTTTTTCTAACCCCTCACTTCATCATGATCCACTCATTATATAGAAATCAATAGAACAATCTAGAAGCTCCTAGAAGAGACTAGAATGCCTTGGAATTTCTCACTTGGTGACATGTTATATTATCTCATATCATGTGTTAAGCTCCTTGAATTGGTGTTAAAATCTCCTTACAATAGATATTGAGATGGTATGTGCAAAAAACAAGCATTTCCTTGCCTTGTGTGAAGTTTTCCAAAGTTGCCTTAATATGCAAGTAACAACATTACAAAGCAAGTCCAATTTTTAGGCCTCAAATCAAAATTGTGCCTAAACCATTGTTTCCAAAATGTTGTTTAGATTCAAAATGACATATTACATGACCTATTTTGGATTTGTAGATCTCTCAAACCATTTTCCAATTTGAACTTATTTAACTTATATGCCATTTTTAGGTTATTTTCACCCATTCTTGTCAATTCTTGCTACAAGCTTTTCCAACAACTCATGACCACTTTTCTAGGCTTAAAATGCCATTTTGAACAACTTTGATGTTTTGAGTATTTTCATTTGAGGCTTGGAAGTAGGAGATATGGCCCTTGCTTGAAATGACCTATAACTTCCAAATGACCAAAATACCCTTGTCTTGTACAAACCATAAGTTGAGTTTTACAAATCCTATCAAGGACTTCTAGTACTCTATAGAAAGATAAGAAGAGGCTCTTCAACATTAATGTTGACCAAGGGATCATAGGAATCATCCTACTAGGGCAAAAGTTGTCTGCAAGTTGGGTGACTTTCAAGGACCCAGATTCACATACCTCAGATGACCTGTAATTTGTCAGAACCATAACTTGAGCTCTGCAAATCCTATCAAGGACTTCTACCACTCAAATTAAAGCTAAGAACAAGCTCTACAACATTCATGTTGTGGGGAAGATGAGATGACAATCACATCTTGAGCTAAAACTTCCTGGAAGATAGGGATCAAACTAGGGGATTTTACACTATTAATCCTTAGAAACCCTAGCTTAAAACTTCTCAAACTCCTCAATCATGATGAGTTGGTATAGGAATCATCCTTATAACATCTCAATACATCATTTCATGATCTCATGGCTCTTGGATTAGGTCTCAACCTTCTCCAAAACATCAGTTGACCCAGGGTTGACCCAGTCAAAACCCTAATTCTACCATTCATGGTTGAATCTTCTGAATTCTTGCATACTGACCTCTCTGGGATTCATGATGGCTTTCAAGACATCTCATAAACTCTCTCAAAGCTTCAAGTTCATTCTCAAAGTCTCAGAATCATCTGAGGAGCTCCCACAACTCTCAAGCTATGAAGCACACAACCTTGGTTTCAACCAATTTCTCTGAGGATCTCTTGAACTTTATGATGAAGGTATCAACCTTCAAACACTTGATGGATAAATAAATGTTGGTCAAATTTTGGGGTGCAACACCTAGTATAGTACATTCCTTTGGTTTGTACTATCTTTATCCTTCAAGTCTCGATAAGGAGCCCTCCTATGAGAGCCTAATCCTTCCTTTGGTTGGATTTTGTGCATTCCTCAGGAGGTTGAGCCTTGGATTGACATTCTTGACATGGTATATTCCCTTGGTTTATACGCTGTCATCCATCTCAAAGTCCTTTTCTTAGGATCCCTCTTGGGAGAGCCTAATCCTTCCTTTGGTTGGATTTTGTGCATTCCTCAACAGGTTGAGCCTGAGATGGACATTCTGTGTTGATACAATATAATCAGTTACCCTTAGATTGATATCTAGGACTAATACCCAGTCTTTTCTGTTCTTTTGACATAGGATCCCTCTTGTGAGAGCCTAATCCTTCCTTTGGTTGGATTCTATGCATTCCTCAAGAGGTTGAGCCCATGATGGATTCTGGTATTGATATACCTTTAACCTAATGCAACTTGGGATGACTTCCTTGTTGCTCATTATGGTTTTTCTCCCTTGTTTGAATTGCTTGATGCATTAGAATAAGTTCATGTTTAGATTCTTTTAAGCTAGGAGCATGATTGCATTAGAGGTTGAGTTGATCCCTCTTCTTGTATTTTTACTGTATGGCTTTGCTTGCTGGTATTCGGTAGAGCTTCGCTCCCTTGCCTATGTGGTCTGTGGTTTGCTTGATGGAATTTTATTTTCTTCTATTATTTTTGCAGTTGTTCATATCTGGCTTGAGGTTGAGATGAGCTTGTGGAGGCTGATGCCCCATACACATTTCCTCCCTCACTTGCATTACATGCATTTTACTGTATATTTGTTTACTGTTTAAGTTGATGCTTTATCTGTTTTTGTAGCCCATGGCATGTTCCCTAGGGATCTCACTTCCTTTGATAAGGAAGTGATGATTAGAACTTTAGGTTGAAACCTATGCATGATAACATCTAGGAGATCCCTGTTTCAAACCTCAACCATAGGATGAATCCTTGGCATGACAACATTAGGACTTGATAGTCTCCCTGTAGTTGAGCCTTTCTTCTCTTCTCATCTCAAACAAACAGTAAAAAACGTAATAAAGGCAAGTTAGTATAAGCGTGTTACGAGCCTTAAGCTACTTGGGTAATGATAATTGAGCGGCCTCCTCTCAATCGTCTAAAATGTTTAGTATACGTCCTTTGGACGATATGCGACGCATTCGTTCCCAGGTCATAGTCTCTAGTGCTGTACAAACTACAAACAACCATAAAAAAGAGTTCTTCTGTAAAAGACAGAAAATAAACTTCAAACCTTTTTGCCCTGTGGGCCCATAATGCAAAGGAAGCTTTTCTGAAGAAAAGAGTGTCGTTAACTCTCAGTTCTACCGTAAACGGTAACGCTTAAGTCTCCAAGGGTCGAGATGCATACGCCAAACCGCTTGAATTTTTTGTTAACCCTACTCGAAAAAACACATGAATCTGAATTCCCGTAATCTGTATTTTCCCGAACTACGTAAGCTCTGATCTCTCATATCCGTTGAGAGTATGTAGGCACAATGCTGACGTATTGGCGAGCCACCTTCCCCTTAACTCGTAGTTAGCTGAACTATGTTGACTCTGATTTCTCATTCTCTGATGAGAATACATAGGCATAAAGTGCGACGCTTTGCCGAGTCATTTTCTTTTCTTTCTAGACCAGCCTTGATAGGTAGATAGTTACATAAACCCGTCAGATAAACACAACAAGCGTGGATCCCATCGAGTACGATGGACGTGAGGGGTGCTAATACCTTCCCCTTGCGTAACCGACTCCCGAATCCAGACAATGGTTGCGATGACCTTGTCTTATACCTTTTCGTCAGGTTTTTCAGATCGTTTCCTTTCCCGTTCTGAGGGATAAATAACGAAAGGTGGAGACTCTTCTGTTTTGCCGGCACCTTATTTTCGCGGTAGCGACAGCTGGCGACTCTGTTGGGGACTTGATAGTTTCCTAGGGATCCAACGTCCCTTATGCGAGTCAATATGGGGATCCAATGTCCCTGTACGAGAGTCAATCCTAGCGCTAGTATGTTTACCTGTTGGGTTTTATTTATCGCATTTTATTTCCCGCATTTTATTTTCCGTATGATATGATTATCTGTGCTGTTGTGGGAGGGGCATTCTGATGAGTGAGAAGCCAGACCCAAGCTTGAGAGCTACATAGTATTAGAGTGGGTTAGTGGAGGACGTGCTTGCTTTCCTTGCATCAGTTCCCATGTAATCCAGACTCAGACGAGGTTCTCTTTGATGACTTCCTATCGGTCCTTTGGACTCGAGGGGTTGCCGGATCTGAGGATTGTCGACTCTGGGAACCGATCATTTAGAAGTCAGCTAAGTGAGGCCGCTTCAAGAGATGATGATGCCACACCTCCTGGGTATCGTATCATCGTTTCTTGAAAGTTTGTGACGCTGATGACCGCATAGGATGCCGAACCTTTTTCGTGATTAGGTCCATATCTGTGAGCAGGGTCGGGTTTGTTGCAAGAAACCTTAACCTTCAGACTACCTAGTTTTCTTGACAGTGAATCAGTTTTGTTAGTATCAGAGGTTCTCATCATCAGATATGTGTTTGTTCTTGAAAGAGCAGATTTATGGTCTGGTATCAGGGGTTCTTATCATTGGAGATATGTTTGTTCTTGACAGAGCAGAGTTGTGGTCCTTCTCCTCAACAGCACATTCATCTTGATCTCCTGCTGCATGATTGCATTTTGAATTGTTTGCATCCTCATTTGCATGTCATTAACGTGTGTCTGTGTTACAGGTGCATATTTCTCCCCTGGTTCTAGCGATCTTGATCCACATGGCTGATATGGCATCTCTGAAGAAGACTGTGGCTTACAAGCTACCAACACCTGACATCCGAGAGTTACGGATTTTGATTTCTTTGGCTGATAAGACAGTGATGGAGAGTTTCAGAAAGATTTATGGGAGACTTCTGGGTATTGTGTATAAGCTTCCTACATACGAGTTGAATGGCCTCCATGCCCTGCTGCAGTTTTACGACCCACAGCTCAGATGCTTTGTGTTTCCAGACTATGTCCTAGCTCCGACCCTGGAGGAGTACTCTGACCTGTTGGGGTGCCTTTGTTGAATCAAATGCCTTATTACCGTGTTGAGGGTGAACCTAAGTTGAGTAAGTTGACTGACGCTCTTCATGTAGATGAGTCTGAGTTGGAAGGGATGGTATTTAGAAAGATTGGAGTTCATGGCTTCCCTTTTCCTTTCCTGATGGAAAAGGCCCGAAAGTTTGCCAAGAAGGGTCGTTGGGATGTATTCAATGCCTTCTTAGCCTTTTGCATTTATGGGATCGTGCTATTCCCAAGTCATCCAGACTTCATAAGCATGGATGCTTGCCATATTTTTGCTTCCGGAAATCCAGTGCCCACTCTCCTCGGAGACGTCTACCATTCGGTTCACAACAAGAATGAAAACAGAAAGGGGAAGAACGTGGCATGTTGTGCTCCTTTACTGTATAAGTGGTTTGCTAGCCATCTTCCTAACTCGGGGCCGTTCATTGATTCTGCTGAGTCTTCACCCTGGTCTGCACGTTTGATGGGTTTGACTGCTGATAATATTACCTGGTTTGATAGAGATCTACTGGGCAAAGATATTATGCATAGCTGCTGTGGCTTTCCTAACGTGCCCCTGGTCGGAAGGAATGGATGTATAAACTATAATCCTTCTCTGCTAGTACGACAATTTGGGTATGCACTACGAGGTCCTCCTGAAGAGGAAGAGATACAAGAATCTCTGTATCGCACAGGGTTGCTTGAAGGTGATACTTTGGTCAAGGTACAAAAGGCTTGGAGCAAAATTCACCGAAAGGGAAAGGTCCTACTGGGAAAGAGCAACAACAAGGCCTTTGACCCGTATGTGGCTTGGGTCCAAGAAAGAGCCACCAAGTTTCTAATGTCGTTTCCTGCTGTGGAACCATTGTATCCTCCCGTGTACAAAGAGCCTACCACAGTTGATATTCAGAAATTCAACCAGGTACTCCAAGAGAAGGAAGAGCTACGAAAATCCAATGAAGAGTTGGAGAAAGAGATCGCTCAACTTCGGAAAGAGAAAAGTGAAGCCGTTTATACCTGCAAGAAGCAGACTGAGATGATCAACCATCTGGACGCCAATCTGACCAAAGAAACTGATGCTAGGGAAAGTCTGGAGTTGGATCTGAAGTCAGTACATGACGTGTTGACCACCAAGAAACAAGATCTGGATAGGGTATACCGGAAGTCAACCCAATACGAGAAGGTCTGGAGCAGCACCCTAGCCAAATACAAAGAATGGGAAGAAAAGCTGAAGCAGCAAGTAGCCGAGCTAGAAGCTCAGATTATGGTGAAAGACAAGAAGATAGAGGCTGAAGCCTCACTGCGACGAGATGTCCAGTATAGATTGGTTGAGGCCAAGGCGAATTTACAAGATTTTCAACTCCGAGCTGATGCTAAGAGGAGTAGAGTCGAGAACCATTCTGAAGAAGGTGTTTCTATGAGCGTTGCCGAGAACCTCCCAGAGTCCATTAGGCAGAGGGACTTGCTAATCTAGGGTTTGCTTACTCAGCCAGATCATCCCGCGACAAAGAAGTTGTTAGAAAATTTTCGTGCCCGTGGCCGCACCAAATCTTTTTGTATTTTCTTTGTACATTTTATGCATTGATATGCTGATCACCGCCAGGCCTGTTGGTTGCGGTCATGCCTTGTTGTTTCAGTTGTGTGTGATTACAGTTGTACGCTACCCAAGCGGGCTTTTTAGATGAATATATGAGGATTGTTGTTCCATGATTGGATGATAGAATTTATTTGTCTCGGAAACTAGGATTGGGGGGGAATCTCCCCAAGGCACAGACACACGTTTGCATTTGCATGAAGCATTTGCATGACGAACACCTTGTCGTTTTTTCTAACCCTTTGTGTATGCAGGTTGTTCCAGGATTGACCGAAGACCGATCCACCGGTATTTGACCAGAGCGAATCAAGCTAGAGCAATGGAACAAGTGAAAACTAACATCTAGGAACTCCGAGAGAGGATGGACCGCTTCATGGAGCTCATGCAAGTGACTGCTAACGGCCAAGACCAGCTCAGAACATTGGTCCAGCCTCTAATCTCAAGGGTTGACAGCAGCGGTGTGCTTCATGGGGGGAGCGATCTAGTCCCTCCACCTGTTGAAACTCCTCAGGGTGGCATCCCCGTGACCGGGGGAAATGGAAGTGGTAACGGCAATGTGATCATTAACATCGGGCCCAATGGTAATACGACTGGCATCGGTAATGGTAACTTTGAGGCTAATGGCAATACTGGACTAGGCAATGGCAACATAGGTGCTGGAAATCTGTATGGGCCTAATGCTACTGGATTTGCTGCTGGAAATGGCGTTCATCCATGGCTAGAAGATCGCCAAGAAGATTTGTTCTCACAGAGGAGTGCTGAGGGAGAACTGACTGCTGAGCACGTCTGAGGTTTAAAGCACTCGAGGACAAAATGAAGAGTTTCGAGAACCGGAACACTATGGATGTCGACATGACTAAACTGGGATTGATTTCTGATTTTAAGGTGCCTCCTAAATTCAAGGTACCCGAATTTGAGAAATACAAGGGCACCACTTGCCCTCGTGTCCACCTAAGGTCATACCACCGAAAGATGTCTGTTCACTCTGAAGACGAGAAGCTGATGATGCACTTCTTTTAGGATAGCTTGTCCGGTCCATCCCTGGAATGGTATATGGGTTTGGAACCCACCAGTGTGCGCACATGGAAATAACTTGCTGAGGCTTTTGTACACCATTATCAGTATAACAGTGACTTGGCTCCGAACCGGGTTCAACTGCAGAACTTATCACAGAAGAACAATGAGGGGTTCAAAGAATACGCCCAGAGATGGCGTGAATTAGCAGCTAGAGTTCAGCCGCCGATGGTTGAACGAGAGCTTGTTGAGATGTTTGTAGCCACTCTCCCGGGGGTCTATTACGAGAAACTGGTCAGTGGTATGTCAGGGAGTTTCTTCGATCTCATCATTACTGGCGAGCACGTTGAAAATGGGATCAAATTGGGAAAAATTCAGGGTGTTGATGTATCCTCAGCTGGAGGAGGAAAGAAACCGTACAGTAGAAAAAGGAGTGAAGGAGAGACGAGCGTCATGTCTAACGCTCGAAGGAAAGGTAAGGGCCAGCGCCAACAGGTTGCTAGCATAACCATCCCTGCTGTCCAACAACCCCAGCAACAGCAGCAGCAACAGCCAAATCAGCAAGGGTACAGAAGGTATCAGAACAAAGCACCTCTGCCAAATCGTCACCTCGAGACACCACCCATGTCTTATGCTCAGCTGTTACAAACTCTGCTTCAATTACAGCTAGTCCAGAAACGAACCCTGGCTCCCTTAACAGGGGCACCTCCGCAGGGTTATGATGCGAATGCAACATGTGATTTTCACTCAGGGGCACCTGGCCACACGATAGAAAATTGTAAGGCCTTCAAGCACAAGGTGCAAGATATGGTGGATGCTAAAATCATCAATTTCTCAGATAATGTGCCGAATGTCACAAAGAACCCTATGTCGAACCATAGGGGAGGCGGGGTGAATGCCATTATTGAAGAAGAGAACTTAGATTCATTGACTGATGTCAAGGATCTGAAGACATCGCTTAGCTTCGTTAAAGCCAAGCTGATGAAGAGAGGCTTCTTTCTGGGCTGTGGAGAATTGTGTATGGGTTGTGCGACTCGTCCAGATGGCTGTGAACAGTTGATAGTGGGGATTCAGAGTCTGATGACCAAAAGAATCTTGCAATTTAGCCGAAGGGCCGAATGTGGATCTGGAGAGGTAATGCTGAAGCAGGATGATGAAGTTGCCACCATCACCATCCCTCGCAAGACAATAATTATTTCTGCGCCCAGGCCGCCCACAATTACCATCACAAAGGCTGGGCCGATGCCTTTTGAAAGCACCAATGCTGTCCCATGGCACTATGGGGCAGACATCTACTGTAACGGACAGAAATTGGAGCTGGAGCCATCTGGGCAGTCTGTGGATAACCTAGTAGGAACTGGCGGAATCACACGTAGTGGAAGAGTATTTGCTCCACCTGAGATTGTGGTTGACAAAGCAGACAAAGCTGAGAAAACTGACAAGGGAAAGAGTAAAGTCGTTGAGGAAACCCCTCGTGGGGTAGAGAAGGACTTACTTGTAAAGGACGCTGAAGAGTTCATGAGGTTGATCAAAAAGAGTGACTACAAGATCGTGGATCACCTCCATCAAACACCATCGAAAATCTCTATTCTAAATTTGTTGTTGTGTTCTGAGGCACATCGCAACGCACTGTTAAAGGTTTTGAATGCCACGTATGTACTGTAGGAAATCTCGGTCAACCAGTTGGAGGGGGTAGTCGCCCACGTGAATGCTGGAAACGGGTTAGGGTTCACTGACCTGGAGCTAACACCAATGGGAAGAAACCACAACAGCGCCCTACACATCTCGATAGAGTGTAGGGGAACAGTTATGTCCCATGTGTTGGTGGACACTGGTTCTTCGTCCAATGTTCTCCCGAAGAAAGCATTGATGAAGCTGGATACTAGAGCATTGATTTGCACACCCAGTGATCTGGTTGTGAAGGCTTTCGATGGAACCAAGCGTCATGTCTTTGGAGAGGTAACTCTGCCAATCCAAGTGGGGCCGGAAACTTTCGACGCAGTCTTCTACATCATGGACATCATGCCAGCCTATAGCTGTTTGTTAGGCCGACCATGGATCCATTCTGCTGGTGCCGTGACCTCCAAGTTACACCAGAAGCTCAAGTATGCTGTGGGGGGCAGCATTGTAACTGTCTGTGGCGAGGAAGATATAATGGTGAGCCATTTGTCGTCCTTCAAATATGTTGAGATAGATGGCGAGATCCACGAAACCCTATGTCAGGCATTCAAATCTGTTAAGGTTAAAGACGTGACTCCAGTGATGATTGAGAAACCAGAGATGACTCTCTCTTCCTTCAGGGAAGCCCGGGCCGTTGTTCAAGCCGGATCTCCCCCAGGCTGGGGGAAAGTTCTAGAAATACCTAACAAACAAGACAAGTTTGGGTTAGGATACTCTCCTACGGCAGAAGCCTCCTTCTCTTACAGTGTGTCACGAGGTAAAGGGCCGATCCAGTTTACAAGTGGCGGGGTGATATTTGAAAGTGTCAACGCAGTGTCTGAAGATGGCGAAGACAGTGATTGCGACCTGGATTCCTGGATCCAGCCAAGCAAACTAGGCCAGAGCCTTAACAACTGGTCCATCAGGGATACCATCCAAGTGACAGGCAAAGAGTAATGATTTACTTTCTCCAATTATTGTACAACCCTATGTCCTACCCGGGGCATAGTGGTTTTATTGTCAGGGCCTTGTTTGGTTATGTACATGCATTTTACCAATAAATCAAAAGGCGTTTTTCTTTGCATTCAAATGTTGTGATCTCTGTTATTCCTGTTTTATACTTGTTTTGAAAAACAATAAAATGGCAATAGGGATTGTGCTAACCTGCATATCCTTGTTTTAAGCTTAACCCTTGTTATTGCAGGATCCACATAGCAGATGACATCGACCCTGGACCTTCTACGACTCACTTCGACTTCGATTTCCCGATCTATCAAGCCGAAAAAGAGATTGATGAAGACGAATACCTTCCCGAAGAGTTGGCCCGCTTGTTGAAACAAGAAGAGAAAGTTATTCTGCCTCACGAGGAGGAGATTGAGATTGTGAATCTAGGTTCTGAGGAACTTGTCAGGAACGTCAGGATAGGGGATGCACTGCAGAGTGATGTCAAGCAAAGTTTGGTCGAGATGCTTCGAGAGTATAGTGACATCTTTGCTTGGTCATACGAAGATATGCCCGGACTTGATACTGACATTGTGGTCCACCACTTGCCGCTGCGAGAAGACTGTCCTCCCGTTAAGTAGAAGCTTAGAAGGACACGACCAGATATGGCCGTTAAGATCAAAGAAGAAGTACAAAAACAACTTGATATTGGCTTCTTAGCGGTCACTACTTACCCTCCGTGGGTCGCCAACATAGTGCATGTACCAAAGAAGGACGGTAAGGTACGAATGTGCGTCGATTATCGGGATTTGAATAAAGGAGCCCTAAAGATGATTTCCCGCTCCCTCATATTGATGTGTTGGTCGACAATACAGCTCAGTTCTTCGTATTTTCGTTCATGGATGGCTTCTCCGGCTACAATCAAATCAAGATGGCGCCGGAGGACATGGAGAAAATTATGTTTATCACACCTTGGGGAACATTTTGCTACAAGGTAATGTCTTTCGGTCTGAAGAACGCAGGGGCCACTTACCAACAAGCAATGGTTACTTTGTTTCATGATATGATTCACCATGAGATTGAATTCTATGTTGATGACATGATTGCGAAGTCCCAAACGGAGGAGGAACACCTGGTCAATTTGCTGAAGCTTTTTGAGAGGCTTAGGAAGTTCAGGTTGAGGATGAATCCTAACAAGTGTACTTTCGGAGTACGGTCTGGAAAACTACTGGGGTTTATCGTGAGTGAAAGAGGCATTGAGGTTCATCCTGCGAATATAAAAGCAATACAAGAAATGCCAGCACCAAAAACCGAGAAAGAAGTTCGTGGTTTCTTGGGCAGAATAAACTACATTGCAAGGTTTATCTCTCAGCTCACGGCCACGTGTGAACCGATGTTCAAACTACTTAAGAAAGATCAGGCGATTATCTGGAACGAGGATTGCCAGAAGGCATTTGATAAAATAAAACAGTATTTACAGGAACCTCCGGTCTTGATACCCCTAGTGGCCGGAAGACCCTTAATCATGTACTTGATCGTTCTTGAGAATAGTATGGGGTGTGTCCTCGGTCAGCACGACAAGACGGGCAGAAAGGAGCATGCCATTTATTATTTGAGTAAAAAGTTCACAGACTGTGAATCCCAGTACTCAATGCTGGAGAAAACGTGTTGTGCACTCGCCTGGGCTGCCAAACGTTTACGATAGTACATGCTCAATCACACAACCATGCTAATTTCGATGATGGATCCGATCAAGTACGTCTTCGAGAAACAAGAGCTTTCGGGAAGGATTGCCAGATGGCAAATGGTGTTGATGGAATATGACATTCAGTACGTTTCCCAGAAAGCCATCAAGGGAAGCGTATTGTCTGAATACCTTGCCGAACAACCAATCGAGGATTATCAGCCGATGAAATTTGAATTCCCTGATGAGGATATCATGTTTCTCAAAGTGAAAGATTGTGATGAACCGTTGCCCGACGAGGGTCCGGACAAGAAATCCCAATGGAAATTGATATTTGACGGGGCGATTAATTCTTACGGAAGTGGCATAGGGACAATCATCACGACTCCCCATGGGTCCCACATCCCGTTCACTGCTAGATTGACATTTCCGGTCACCAATAATGAAGCAGAATCTGAAGCATGCATCATGGGTCTAGAAGAAGCAATTGATTTGAGAATCAAGAACCTAGATGTATATGGTGACTCGGCACTTGTGATTAACCAGATTAAAGGGGAGTGGGAGACTCGTCAATCGAACTTGCTATCGTACATGAATTATGCCAGAAGGCTGCTTCCGTTCTTTGATCGAGTGGAACTCCATCATGTGCCCAGAGCTGAGAATCAGATGGCTGATGTCTTAGCCACGTTGGCTTCAATGTATAAAGTCAATTTTTGGAATGAAGCTCCAAGGATTGTCCTTTCTCGTCTTGATAGACCTGCATTCGTCTTTGCTCGAGGAAGCCTCCGATGGCCAGCCATGGTTCCATGACATTCATACCTTCCTTATGACTAAGGAGTATCCTGAGGGAGCGTCGACCCAGGATAAGAAGACTCTGAGGAGGCTGTCTGGAAATTTCTATCTCAATCCCGATGGAGTTTTTTATAAAAGAAACCATAATCTCGTGCTACTCAGATGTGTATATGAGAAAGAAGCGAGTATGCTCATGGAAGAAGTCCATGAAGGCACATTTGGTATGCACGCCGGCGGTCATGCTATGACAAGAAAGATCCTGAGAGCAGGATATTACTGGCTGACGATGGAGTCGGATTGCTTTAAATTCACGAAGAGATGTCATAAATGCCAGATTTATGCTGATAAAATTCATGTGCCGCCGTGCCCGTTGAATGTCATGTCCTCCCCGTGGCCGTTCTCCATGTGGGGCATTGACATGATATGCAAGATCGAGCCCACTGCATATAACGGTCATCGCTTCATTTTAGTAGCCATCGACTACTTCACCAAGTGGGTGGAGGCAGCCTCGTATGCTAACGTGACCAAGCAGGTGGTGGCTAAATTTATAAAGAGGGACATCATTTGTCGATACGGAATTCCCGAGCGAATCATTACTGATAATGGTTCGAATATGAATAACAAGATGATGAAGGAGTTATGCCAAAGTTTCAAGATTGAACACCACAACTCATCTTCTTACCGGCCGAAGATGAATGGCGCCGTTGAAGCGACCAATAAAAACATTAAGAAGATTGTACAGAAGAGGGTTGTGACCTATAAGGATTGGCACGAGATGTTGCCATTTGCATTACACGGTTATCGTACGACGGTACGTACATCAACCGGGGCAACTCCTTTCTCACTGGTGTACGGTATGGAAGCTGTCCTACCGTTAGAAGTTGAGATTCCTTCTCTACGAGTTTTGGTTGATGTGAAACTCGATGAGGCAGAATGGATTAAGAACCGGCTAAACCAACTCATCCTGATGGACGAGAAAAGATTAGCATCGATTGCGTATGGTTGCCTGTACCAGAGCCGAATGAAGAAAGCTTACGATAAGAAGGTACGTCCTAGAAGCTTTCAGACGGGTGATCTCGTCCTGAAGAAGATTCTTTCTCCACACTCCAATCACCGGGGCAAGTGGACTCCCAATTACGAAGGTCCGTACATCGTCAGCAAGGTCTTCTTGTGAGGAGCCTTGTTGTTATCCATAATGGATGGCGAAGATTTTGCATCCCCGGTGAACGCGGACGCAGTTAAAAAATACTTTGCTTAAAAAATGACCCGCTGGAAAGAAAAAGAATATCCAGGCAAAAATGGGGCATCCCAGCGAACCATAAAAAAGGAAAAAGGTTCGGGAAAAAATTAGGGATATAAATGAAAAAATGTACACCTGCAAAGTCGAAAACCTAGAAGGGCGGCTTTGGCAAAAAAGGGTATCCTGGTGAATCGAAAACCCGAAAGGGCGATTCAGGCAAAAGTTAGGGATTTGAAAAAGCAAATGACTACGTTCCGCGTATGGACTTTCATTGTTTAGTGGTTTGGAAGACCTGAGGGCCGTTTATCTGAATCAATCTCTTTTGAAGCTGAAGCATCGGAGGAGTATCGAAGTCGAGTGGGTCATAGAGGGATCAACTCATGGTGTTCGTCTACGCCATGCCGACATGTGTGTATATACTGATGTATATTTATGTTATTATGCTTGTGCAGCTTCCTCATTCCAGGAGATTGCATCAGTTGTAAAACATTTTTGCCCACTCATGGGTTCGTTATTAATGAACAAATACTATTCAACAATTATGGTTGCTTGTTCAGCATTTATCTGTTTTTTTTGTGAAAAAGAACGCCAATGTTTTTGATAAAATGCGCATACATAAACTTACTGGCCTAGGCCGATAATTGTTGAAACATTGAATTACTTGAACTTTGTCACAGGATGATAACCTTGATAGGTCCCTTTGAGAAGGGTATCTTGTCTGTTTGTTTGTGTTGTTGCAGGTATGGCATGTTCCAGGCAGTACGCCGTATGCGTCCCCAAGCAGGATGATTCCTTCTTCCCCAACAAGTTCAGCAGCGTTTCCCCACCGATTCTGAATAGAGACCGCGAGCATTGATATGTCTCCCCAAGAAGAGAAGATTCTCCCTAACCAGATGCATCCTGAGGAAGGGTCATCATCTCCCCAGCTGAGTCATGCGCTGAAGCGTAGGTTCATTCCCAGCACTGGGTCAGTGTGCAGTTTCTCGTAGAAGACTATTCGCAAGTGTGCAGCTTTCGATAGTTCAGACTGAAGTCTCCAGCGGAATTGAAATTCCTCACAGAGTTGTATTCTCCCCGGCAAGTAGGATGATTCCTTCTTCCCCAGCCGAGTTTGCAGATCCCCAAGAAAGCCGAGTCCGTGGAGGTCGTTGAAGCCATGATTGGTTTTTCCCAGTAGAGTGTTGAATAGATGAGGCTGTTTTTCCCCATCGGAGTCGTTATCTCCCAGAAAGTTTTTCCGTGAAGGCTGTGCATTTTATTTCTGCGATTGATATTGGTTTCCTCAGCTTGTGGTTCGTCTACCCAGTTGAGCGGGTTCAAGTGCTCATAGAACTTTGTTCCCCTACAGCAGTCACCTGGAGTTCGTTTCCCCAGGTGTAGTCCAATTGAGATTGGTGTGACTTCTTCTTCTCGGCAGGGTGATTCCTCCTCTCCACCAGAGTGGTTCTTTCTCCTTGACAGCAGGCTTTTCCCGTCAGCATTTATTTTGCTGATGGGGTGATAGCATTTCTGCATGATTGCATAGCATTTACCCTAAACGCGTAGCATTTCCACCGTGTGGAGCATTGCACCATGGCCAAACATGTGCATACGAAACATGAGCTAGGTCGTTACCGTTCTGGTTTTGCAGGTGTTCCTCCGCAGAATGGTTTGCTCAAGATGATTCTTGAATTCCCTGGAGAAGTTGTGTGCTTAAGATGATTCTTAAAATCCCCAGTAAAGTCGCCAGAGTTGGTTGCTTAAGTTGATGCTTAGAGCCCCCCGGCAGAGTGTCTGCTCAGGATGATTCCTGAAATCTCCAGCAGAGTGTGCTCAGGATGATTCCTGAAATCTCCCGCAGAGTTATTGGTTCAGGATGATTCTTGAAGTCCCCGGCAGAATTATTTGTCCAAGATGATTCTTGTAGTCCTCAGCAGAGTTGATTCATCCAGAATGATTTCTGGATCCCTGAAGCAGAGTTACTTGATAGTTCTCCAGAATCCCCAGTGGAGATGTGTCATCCCCATGTTTTAAACAGAGAAGTTGAAATTTCCTTGAAGACTTGGTGATTGAAGTCGGGCAGTAGTGCCAAATTCCCTGACTTACTGATGAAGTCCAACTGCGATGTCGAAGCAGTTTGCCTAGCTGACGCGGAGTGCCTGACGGTAAAAGTTTATGCATCCTTATTGGTCCATGATGGATTAAGGATTCCATTTCCTGACTTAATAATGAAGTCCAACTGTGAGGTCGAAGCAGTTCTCCCAGCTGACGCGGAGTGCCTGACGGCGAAAGAATGGATATCCCTATTGGGTTCATGATTGATTGAGGATTCTGTTTCCAACTTACTGACGAAGTCCGGCTGACGCCCGAGAATTTCTTTGAATGCCCGACGACATAGTTATAGAGATTGTCAAAAGTTCCTAATGACCTGATGAGTCCCGAGGAATTCTTCTGCTGCAGTGTCACAGAATGCCTGACGGCAATATCAGTTATGTATCGTCGGTTACCGAGTGACCGGTGATCCCTTGATGACTTGAGGAAGAAGCTGCAGCAAAATCTGATAATCATCCCGACGGAGATTTGAGAGTAGCCCTTCACCAGTTACCGAATAGTCGGTGATCCCTTATTGACTGACTGATGAAGTCCGACAAAGATGTTGTCAACGTGCCTAGCGACACGATGAGTCCATAGGCGACAATAAGGAATTCTTCTACAGTGGTGCAGAATGCCCGACGGCAAAATCAACCATCATTCACCATTACCTGAGCAACTGGTGATCCCTTATTGACTTACTGATGAAGTCCGACAAAGATATTGTCAACGTTCCTAGCGACATGATGAGTCCATAGGCGACGATAAGGAATTCTTCTACTATGACGCAGAATGCCTGACGACATGATCAACCATCCATTACAAGTTACCGCGTAACTGGTGATCCCTTGATGACTTGAGGACGGAGATCTACAGCAAAATCAGATGATCATCCTGAGGGAGATTTGAGATTAGACCCTTCACCAATTACCGTGTGACCAATTCCCCAACAGAGTTGCTGTGCAACCGTCATGCTCAATTTCGAAGATGTTCCTACCAATCGGAGTACCGTTTACCCGTACGGTTGGCAAATCGCCAGTTACCGTGTAACCGGTGATCCCTTGATGATTTGAGGACGAAGATCTACGTTGAATCAGAGCATCATCCTGACGGAGGTTCAGATCAGAATTTCTCCAGTTAGTGGCCGTGCAACTGCTATTTCAGTTTCCGAAGATTTGTACATCATAATACCTTTTACAAAATCTATCACCCAGATGCCCTCATATGCTAAGTTCCTTTGAAATTCTGGTATGCAGATCACATGTGTTCCAAGAACATTGATCTCTGCTCAACAAGGATGAGGACAGACCATAACCAATTTAAATTTCTTTAAATTGCCCCAATGTCACGACCTCTGTTGCGACATCTGCAGTCTGTCATACTATTTATCTAACCATTTAAAGTATAGAATTGTAAATGCAGAAAGATAAATAACACAGTAATTGTTCACCCAATTCGGTATCAACAACACCTACATCTGGGGGCTACCAAGCCAGGGGGGAAATTCACTATTAGTAGAATCAATTCAAAGTCAAACCTCCAGTTTTCACTTCTCACTTAATCTCTACCCAATGACACTTCAGCCTAGACACACTCTAGTACCTGAGTATACCCACCCACTCCCCCTCAATCACACAACAGCGATATCAAACAATTACAAAAACAGTATGAAGAGACACTTCATACCCACCTTCATCTTGCTTCACAACTTTGATCAAGGAACTCACACACTCTTGCTTCACAGCTTTGAGTGAGACACAGCCTAGAATCTACCTAACCAATGCAATCATCAACCAGAAAATTTCTTGGATTACAAGTATTTCTAAACAAACTTTAAACGTGAAGACTAGCCTTCTTCACTTACAAATATGTCTACCTCAATGTATCAAAAGATACAAAGGGTGACTTACACACAAGGGACTCTCAAACCCTATACCTCTATTTTACACTCTGGTTTTTCTTGATGTGAGTGCTTGCTTTTCCCTTGCTTCTGTACCTCCTTTTATAGCACTGCATATTGGGCTTGGGCTGTGCAGAAGTAACAAATATTAGTTTTAACAAAATAAAACTAATTTCCACAATTCAAGGTGTTGTCCAACTAGGTCATGGCATGGTCAGCATTGCCTTGAATCTCTCCTAAGATAACTCAGGGGTCATAACAAGTCTCCTGAAATCTAGCCTGAGATAACAGAAAAACCAACATGCCTGCACGACTGATGTCATACGATCAATGTCATGACATTCAGTATGACATTCAGCTTTTACTCACTCTTAGCTGACCAGCTTGCACTGCTCCACACTTCTGCAGAATCTTCATCATGACAGTCATGGTTTCTCCCAATCTTCTGCAGAATAATATTAGAAACAAGTATATTCAAGTTTCCTAAAAGGTCTGCAAGATCCTTTTATGAATACCAATACAATCTGTTCTTGTTTCTAATCCATCTCCTTGACATATTTACTGATGAGGTATTTTCAACATGGTCTCATCAATCCAAACCAATTCTTTCAAGAGATATACACTAGCAGCTCCTTCTGTTGTCATGCACCTATGTCTTGCAACTATGTCTTGCTTAAAACACATGACAACACACCTCACTCACCACAACTCACATTGTAGTGGCTGCACACCTCACACTACCTATGAGGAGCTTCATCACACTTCCAACAGTTGTGGCTGTGCGCACCTCTCTCACTACCTGTGAGGAACTTCACCATACTCAACCTATTGTGGCTACTGCTAACACATAGTTGTTGCACCCCAAAATTTGTCCGACCTTTCTTTACCTAGCTTATGTTTCATTTCATTCACATTAGCATTATCATTTGCATTTCATTGACATGTATGCAGGAGATCAAGAGGTATGATTACAAATCAAGGGCTACACAAGACTTTGAAGCTATCTAAGAAGGTTACTCAAGTGTCAAGGGTTGATATCCTTGTCAGAGAAGTTAAAAGAGCCTCAGAGAGAGTGGTTGAAGCCAAGTGTGTAGGTCTCCTAACTTGAGAGTTGTGGGAAGATCATTAGATGATTCTGAGGCCAGGAGGATGGACTTGAGGTTTTGGGAGAGCTCATGAGAAGTGTTGAAGATCACTTTGAGGCCTAGACAGGTCATTGGGCAAGATCAAGAAGCCTCAGCCATGATTGGTGCAGCTAGGGTTTGACTGGGTCAACCCTAAGTCAACTGATGATTTGGAGAAGTTTGAGACTTAATCCAAGAGGCATGTGATTATGGATTGGTACATTGAGATGTTCTAAGGATGATTCCAAGGTGAACTCATCATGATTGAAGAGTTTGAGAAGTTTCATGCTAGGGTTTCTAAGACTTGACAGTGTAAAATCCCCTAGCTTGACCCTTGACTTCCAGGCCATTTAACTCAAGATATGATTGTCATCTCATCTTTACCCCAACATGATTGTTTTAGGGCATGATCTTAGCTTTAATTTGAGTACTAGAAGTCCTTGATAGGGTTTATAGAACTCAAGTTATGAGCCAGACAAGTTACAGGTCATCTGAGGCATGTGAATTTGGAGCTTGAAAGTTACCCAACTTGCATGACACATTTTCCCTAGAAGTATGATTCCTATGAATTTTTGGTCAACATGAATGTTATTCCTTATCCTTTTAGCTTTCCATAGAGTGCTAGAAGTCCATGATTGGATTTATAGAACTCAAGTTATGGCTTTGACAAGTCAATGGTATTTTGGGTATTTGGGCATTACAGGTCATTTTGAACCATAAGTCAATTTCACCATCTTGCAAGCCTCAAATGGATTTTTGTTCAACATGAAATTTGTTCAAAATGATTTTTTTAGCTTATCTAAGTATCAAGTGTCCATTGATATGGATTATATCAAGCATTGGTGGAAGAAAGTTCATATAAAGGCCATTTTAATGAATTAAAATGAGAAAATTCAAAACAATTGAGAATAACATGTTTTCAAGTCAAATTTGTAGTCAATTTTAATGGAATTGATGTTCTAAAAAGATCCGCATTACTACATTTTTGATTTGAAGTCCATAACATGGCCATTTGGAAGGTTGCTTCACAAATAAGAAACATATCCCATATACTCCATAGATTGAAATCAAGGGAGGGAAACCACTTCATGACACTCCACAAGGCTTAAGTGAATCATTTTGAATGAATTTGAAGAATGAACAAGTCTTGAAGGTGGATATCAACATTGAAAATTTTGAAGGAAAATGAAAATCCAAAATTCATGAATGGGCTTGGTTTGGGCCTCCAACTCATTGAAACAGATTATAAATAGGATTTATAACAGAATTGGAAGCTTCTAGTGCTCATTTTCGTGGAGAATCCATTGGAGAGAAGTGAAGAAGGAAGCTTGGAATTGAAATTTCATTTTGGAGTTCAAGAGCATATCAAAGCAAATTGAGGATTTCATCACCTTCTATATACATCTTGGAGTGAATCTGCAATTTTGTGGAGGCTGAATCATGCAAGAACCATCTTGTTGAAAGCTCAAAGTCAGGTTGGTGAATTTCTTGATTATACATAATTTAGGCTGTTATAGATAGCATTGTGTATGTGGTTAGGATCAGGATGAAGTGTAGTTGGATTTAGGATCAAGAATTGCATGATTAGAGACAATTTAGGGTTGACACCATTTTCGGTTGAGATTGTTATTTTGAGATCTTGGAGCTTTTAGAATGAATAAATGCTATGGTTATATTCCTGGTGAAATTCTGGACAAGATTCATGTAGAACTCGTGGCGAATGGTGGTCTGTAGAGGAAGTTAGGGTTGCATGATGGTGGCCGGAAAAGCCACCGGCGATGGGCTTCGCGCGCGCAGGTTAAGGATTTTCAGAATTTTAAAAGGTTGAAGATGAAGTATACACCGTCCATTCATGTTGAAAGGGTGACTCAGTCAAGCCATCCTAGCGCTCACGTTAAGCCACGTACCCCCACCTCCAAACACCCTGTTTTGGATTAGTTAGAATTCTGGCTTTTGAGTCTTCGCTACGTACCCAAAGAGAGAGTGAGTTTGATACCTGGCGTGTACACGTTTTCTTTTATTTTTTCTGAACTGAATTAAACATGAGGGATTCATGTAGCGTGGGCCTATGAATCAGTCACTATCCCCACCCCCTATCCAGGCCCAATATGAGATTTACAAGGCAATTGGTTACGCAATGCACCCCCTCCCTGGTTATGTTCTTGTGACTAAATTGATATTCAGATGGGCCTAGCGCCCTCCTTGCTAATGGCACCCCCTCTTTACCTGGGCCCAAGTGCTTCAGTTGAAATTTGTTGTTGACTGCACCCTCCCATCCATTTCTTTTAATTTTGTTTTCTTTTAATTTTTGCTTTCATGATTGTTTGATTTTAATTCCAAAAAAATAATAAAAAGTGACATTAAATTTGATAAAAATGGTAGATACAATTTAAAATGTTTAGTAGTTTTTCATGATTTTATTTTCCATTTTTCATGCATTTTCATTTTATTGCATTTTTTTAGATTCATATGTGTTTAATGGTGAAATATTGATGTTGTGATTTTGTCCATTTTATTCCTCCCTCATGGTTCTGAATTTGATCTTGATTTTTTGTATGCTGTTTGAGTACACATTGATGTTGTCGTGTGATTTTTATCATGATTTTTAGATGACACTAAATTTGCTTTTAGTGTAGTTGTTTAGGAGTGATTTTCAACTAGTTCCCCTTTTTAAGTAACTTTGGATTAGGTGATCTTAACTTAGAGAAGTTTCATAGATTAACATTGTTAATAGCCATTAGATGATTCTAAATAGTGTAGTCCTTTCTTGATAGATTGGTAAGTATGTAGAGACCTTTAGAACTTTGCCATAAGCCTTGATAGAGCTTTTGATGCCCCTAGCTTAGGTGAACCTTGTAGTTAGCTTGTAGGGTTCTTAGAAGTGTTGTGTTGCCTTCTGTCCCCTATATGATTTCTTCCTTGGGCTTTGACCTACATTCTTTATTCAAGTCTTGAAGAGGAACCCTCCTGGGAGAGCCTAATCCTTCCTTTGGTTGGATTCTGTGCATTCCTCGGGAGGTTGGGCCTTGAATTGACATTCCCCAGTATAGTACATTCCTTTGGTTTGTACTATCTTTATCCTTCAAGTCTCGATGAGGAGCCCTCCTGTGAGAGCCTAATCCTTCCTTTGGTTGGATTCTATGCATTCCTCAAGAGGTTGAGCCTTGGATTGACATTCTTGGCATGGTATATTCCCTTGGTTTATACGATGTCATCCATCTCAAAGTCCTTTTCTTAGGACCCCTCTTGGGAGAGCCTAATCCTTCCTTTGGTTGGATTCTGTGCATTCCTCAACAGGTTGAGCCTGAGATGGACATTCTGTGTTGATACACTATAATCAGTTACCCTTAGATTGATATCTAGGACTAATACCCAGTCTTTTCTGTCCTATTGACATAGGATCCCTCTTGTGAGAGTCTAATCCTTCCTTTGGTTGGATTCTGTGCATTCCTCAAGAGGTTGATCCCATGATGGATTCTGGTATTGATATACCTCTAACCTAATGCAGCCTGGGATGACTTCCTTGTTGCTCATTATGGTTTTTCTCCCTTGTTTGAATTGCTTGATGCATTAGAATAAGTTCATGTTTAGATTCTTTTAAGCTAGGAGCATGATTGCATTAGAGGTTGAGTTGCTCCCTCTGCTTGTATTTTTACTGTATGGCTTTGCTTGCTGCTATTCGGTAGAGCTTCGCTCCCTTGCCTGTGTGGTCTGTGGTTTGCTTCATGGAATTTTATTTTCTTCTATTATTTTTGCAGTTGTTCATATCTGGCTTGAGGTTGAGATGAGCTTGTGGAGGCTGATGCCCCACACACATTGCCTTCCTCACTTGCATTGCATGCATTTTACTGTATATCTGTTTACTGTTTAAGCTGATGCTTTATCTGTTTCTGTAGCCCTTGGCATGTTCCCTAGGGATCTCACTTCCTTTGATAAGGAAGTGATGATTAGAACTTTAGGTTGAAACCTATGCATGATAACATCTAGGAGATCCCTGTTTCAAACCTCAACCATAGGATGAATCCTTGGCATGACAACATTAGGACTTGATAGTCTCCCCGTTGTTGAGCCTTTCTTCTCTTCTCATCTCAAACAAACAGTAAAAAACGTAATAAAGGCAAGTTAGTATAAGCGCGTTACGAGCCTTAAGCTACTTGGGTAATGATAATTGAGCGGCCTCCTCTCAATCGTCTAGAATGTTTAGTATACGTCCTTTGGATGATATGTGACGCATTCGTTCCCAGGTCATAGTCTCTAGTGCTGTACAAACTACAAACAACCATAAAAAAGAGTTCTTCCGTAAAATACAGAAAATAAACTTCAAACCTTTTTTCCCCGTGGGCCCATAATGCAAAGGAAGCTTTTCTGAAGAAAAGAGTGTCGTTAACTCTCAGTTCTACCGTAAACGGTAACGCTTAAGTCTCCAAGGGTCGAGCTGCATACGCCAAACCATTGGAATTGTTTGTTAACCCTACTCGAAAAAACAGATGAATCTGAATTCCCGTAATCCGTATTTTCCCGAACTACGTAAGCTCTGATCTCTCATATCCGTTGAGAGTACGTAGGCACAATACTGACGTATTGGCGAGCCACCTTCCCCGTAACCCGTAGTTAGCCGAACTATGTTGACTCTAATTTCTCATTCTCTGATGAGAATACGTAGGCATAAAGTGTGACGCTTTGCCGAGTCATTTTCTTTTCTTTTTAGACCAGCCTTGATAGGTAGATAGTTACATAAACCCGTCAGATAAACACAACAAGCGTGGATCCCATCGAGTACGATGGACGTGAGGGGTGCTAATACCTTCCCCTTGCGTAACCGACTCCCGAATCCAGACAATGGTTGCGATGACCTTGTCTTATACCTTTTCGTCAGGTTTTTCCGATCATTTCCTTTCCCGTTCTGAGGGATAAATAACGAAAGGTGGCGACTCTTCTGTTTTTCCGGCACCTTATTTTTGCGGTAGCGACAATAGCATCACCTGCTGTGCCAGACAGCTATGTCATTACTTTGGTAATGACATCCATGACAGTAGTTCATCCATGACAGCAGTTATGTCATCTGTTCTCATTAGCTCCTGCTGCACATAGCTCTTGCTGCACCAGATGTCAACACATGACAGCAGTTCTGTTATCAGCTCCTGCTGCACCACTACTTCTGTTGTTTCTCACACATGACAGTAGTTCTGTCATGACAGCAGATGGATATCGTGATGGATGTCACAACATTCATCTTGACATTCACATTAAACCACTCCACAACAGTTCTTTCACCAGCTCTTGCTTGCTCCTTTGGCGATGTCATAACTATGGTAATAACATCCTGCTTAACATTAGTGCAGAGTCATGTTTTACCATAATTTAGCCAATCATAGAACCATGGAGAATTCTATAACATATAACCATGGAACTAACAAACTCCCCCTTTGGCAATTTTTGGCTAAAACAACTTATCACGACATTCAGAAGCAGTTTACACAAACTATCATGCTTCCACTTGATAGTTGCATCCAGCATGGCAGCAACAATGCTTTCCTCATCAGCAGCAGTAGTTTTTCTTTTCTCCCCCTTGGTTTAGTCAAAACTTTGACAACAAATGGATACTTGTACATACAAAAGCTCTACACAAACTGTACATACAATCATCTCACCATCTCCCAAGAAATACACAAGCTGCTTGAGCTTTAATAAGGACCGCACCACTTCAGCAGCTACACACCAGACAGGTACACATCTTCCCCTGTCAGGATAAACATTGCTCCCCCTGAAAAAGACAACCCAACCATATGAAGATTTACACCAATATCTTCATATTCACACACTGGAAGCACGTGCATCTCTACACCCTTTGATTCACAACCCATATTGGAACCAATAACAGAGGTGGTTGCAGGATTACTATCTGGAAGATTTCTCAGATTTAGCTTTGAAAGACTAGAAACATCTCCCAAATGTCAGGGTTGAAATCATTCCATATGCACAAGATTAAGGTTGCTGATGTCTTAATCTTTATCTTCACTAGTCATATAGTACTTGGATAGAGGCCCAAATACCTGAATTGATCCATTGTCACCTAATGACAGACCCAACAGGACTACCCTGTCATCTTCACCATAAGCTTGGAGCAGTAACCCAATGTCACAACCTCTTGTCTGACATTCTGCCTTCATCAAGTCCCAGATTTGTTTGAAACCAAAAACAATCTTGACACATAACTGCACTCTTGTAACAACAGATCCTGGATAGAAGTATAACTCTCCCATATCAGTGTACATGAATGGAAAACATAAGACGTGTCTTCATGTCTTCAAGAACTCATTATCTGTTCAACACACATGTTGAACGCATTCACTTACTGCTTGAACCACAAGCAAGTAGTACACCCATCAAACAAAAGCTCTCCCCCTATCTTTGATAACAGCTGCTTCAAGGTCACCACATTATCTCTCATGACCAACTCCATGCTCATACAGAGAGAAGGCACCAAACTGATTCACCCCTTCTTAGAGTTACTTGTAGCAGAAGAGACCACTTCTCCACAAGTATTCTGGCCTTAGTCTGAGTACAAGATAGACACCGCATAAGGACTTTATCACATGCATTAAATGCCTTCACATCATACTCCAAGACAGTCCTTTCACCTTATCATTCTCCCGTATGACAAGATAGAGTACTTCTTGTTGCACCCTAAAATTTGCTCAACTTATTTCACTTGGTTTATGTTTCAATTGCATTAGCATTTGCATATTAGATCATGTACATAATTAATTCATCTGCATAGCATAGCATGGGCAAGCCATCCAACAAGGGACCAAGTGTAATTCTTATCCTTATGGGCATATCAAGAGATTCTTATTCAAATTCAATCTCATCCAAGTCATCAGAAAGAAATTGAAACCTAAAGAAGTCATTGGACCAAGCAGTGGATCTATCTCCTATCTTGAGGGTATTTGAAGACCATCAAAGAAGTTGTGAGTCATGAATTGAGGCCATGGAGGGTATACAGACATCATGGAAGACCTAGAGAGTCATTTTGAAAGTGAGACAAGTCATTGGTGTGATTGCAAGAGCTGCAGTTGAAGACAGTCAACTAGGGTTTCATCTGGGTCAACCCTAGGTCAAATGCTTGGTTGAAGGTCATCAAGGTCTATTTTAAAGATGTGGGGCTCATCATTTGACATGTGGATATGGATGTGGTGTTGTGCCAAGGAGAAATCAAGAGGAATCAAGAAGAAGAGAGGTTTCTAAATTAGGGTTTCTGTGTAAAATCCCCTGATTTAGGGCAAACTTCCCAGCAAGATAATTCAAAATGCAAGCTTCAATTGGATCCTTGGCCAACATGAAACTTGTGAAGAATCTCAAGACCTTTAATTTGAGTGGTGGAAGACATCAAGGAGATTTATAGAACTCAAGTTATGGTCCTTGCAAGTTACAGGTCATCTGAGGACACTGAAATTTGTCTGTGAAAGTTACTTGTCTTCCAAGCAACTTTTATCCCTCAAGGATCTTTCAAATGGATTTCTGGCCAACATGAAAGTTGTTCCTCATGATCTTAGATTTCTAGAAAGGTATAGTATGCCTTCATCTGATTTGTGGAACTCTACTTATGACTTTGGCAAGCAAAGGGTATTTTGGTCATTTGGAAATTACAGGTCATTTCAAGCATATGCCTAAAACTCATACAAGGAAGCTTCAAATGAAAAACTTTACAACATCAAAGTTGTTCCAAATGACATTTTGAGTCTAGAAAAGTGGTCATGGAAGTTGGAAAATGCTCATAGCTCAAGGTTGCAAATTTGGTCAATTAAAGGTGAATTTAATGAATAAAAGTGACTTAAAAAAATGAGATTTTTCATAACATGTCCAAATGGGATGAAATTATAGGTCATTTTGATTGGAAATAATGTTTTGAGAACATTGGAAATAGTGTATTTTTGAGTTTAGTTCAAAATTTGAGAGTTATCATGGCTTGCTTATGATTAAAGTAACATATGCCAAATCACAAGGGATTTGTGTACAAGAAACTTCCAGCATTTTCTAGATGATTCCATGGGCATCTATATAAACCCTAGAGCTCATTCAATGCAGGGTTGCACTTCATTTTTGATCCAAAACACCTAGTTTCACTCTCTCTTGCATTTTTGCAAATTCATTCAAACTCTCCCAATTCTTCATCATTCTGCAAAATTATTGATCCTACCATACTCCATGATCATCATTGATCACATCCCAAGCAAGATCTGAGTGTATTGAAGCCATAATCGTGTGCTGCAAGTTCATCATCCAAAGTGCAAGAAGAGTTGGTTATGGCAATCCAAAGCATTTGAGCAAGAGTTGATGCATACAGTATCAAGATCCACTTCCATTGATTAATCCTAGAGCATTGCTAGCTGTGAGTCCAAGAACTTCATCATCTGTTTTCCATTTTGCACCAGGTTAGTATCTTCTTCGAATTGGCTTGAATTAAGTAGTATGATAGAGAATTGTTAGGTTAATGATGGTTAGGGTAGTTAGATGATTGATTATAGAGCTTTAGGCAAGTTTTCATGGAGGTTGACATTTGAGCACACCAACTGTTTAGATCTAGAACATAGTAATTAGGAAGTTATAATCTTTGATAATTGGATAGAATTGTTCAGTGTAGTGTGAGGATTGTTTTTGTGCAAAGATTGATAAGGTTGAGGATGCTTGAAATCTGAGTAAATATTGAGGTCTTGATATTGCCTCTTTCGGTTTGGACGATGGAGAGGGTTTTGAGGCAAACCACTACCATAGTTGTGTTCTACGCAAGTTGTGTTCTACGCAAGAAATAGGCCAACTTTGGTTCTTGGATCGTGCCAAATGGTGGAGAAACGAGGGAATACGAATGAGGACAAGTCTGGTTCATGAAAGCTTCGTGCATGGTGTTCATGGTAGAAACCGTAGGTCCATTGGAGAAGACGACTTGGCATGCGTTGGATCATTCAGAGACTTTTGACCAATGGATTAATCGGACGGCTCACATTTAATTGAGAAATAGGAGGGAACTCAGAAACGTGAAACGCACCGTTTCACTTAAGTTCTCAGCATTGGGCTTAATGATCATTACTTTTCACACCCCCAATATCAAGGCCCACGCGAATTGAACTGAATTGTCCTGCTATTTGCACCGCGCGCGTTTTATTTTTCTTTTGATTTTCTAATTTAATTTTTGTGTTGGTCTGGGCCTAAACATTTGCTATGCGCACCCCTGGATGCTGGGCCCATGTGACAATTGAACTGGGCGCCCTTGCTGCTTGCACCCCCTGGCTTCCATTTATTTTTTTGTTCTAATTCATTTTCTTATCATTTTATAAAATCCATAATAAATCAAAAAATGAGAATTTTGACATGAGATTTTTTGCAATAGTTTATAATTGACTTGAAGAAAATTAAAATGATTAAAAAAATATTAGTTTAGCTATTTTTTTTTCTATTTTTGCTTATATTTTACATTTTAATTGTTTTTAAATAGATTTAATTTGTATATAGTTTTTGTAGAATTTCTTTTAGGTGGTTCTCATGATCTTTTTAGGCCAATTTTTTTAGTATAACTAGATACATATATTAGGTGCCCTCTTGATTTTTATACCATTTTTTTAGGATTTTTTTTAGGTAGTTTAGTTAGAAAACATTAGGCTAATCATTTAGGGTTGTGAATATAATATAGGTCTAACAAAGCAATTTATTTTGGGTTTTCTTTAGGGCAAATTAAGTGATAGGACTATAGGGGTATTGAGGGCAAATAATAGATCCCTTAGAAAATGTTAGGCTTCCCCTATTCTATTAATACTATTAGTATATGCTTGTAATTGATTGATTGTGTGGTGTGCCCTCTCTAGGGTTATCTGTTTGACTGTGTGGGGTATTGGGCCTGCTTGGGGTTTGGGTCTAAGCTGAAGACTTTGCTGATGAAGCCCATTGAAGACTAAGAGAATGAAGACCAATTTCCAGAGTTGATGAGGAGTTTATCTTGCTGGCAGCTGTTGAAGGTTATAGGATCTAGGAGTTAGGTAGAGCTCTAGAATGGCAACTTGATTCACAAACATGGAAGGTCTTGTTTGCCTCCATCCCTCTCTGTGATGCAGAGTCTCTCTAAGATACTCATCCCCTTCCTTTGGAAGGCTTGGTGACAGTGTCTAAGAGATAGAACTCTTGAGAGAAACATTCTACATATTGTTAACAGTCTGTTTGCCACCTTTGGTGGTCAACTAACTGCTTAACATCCCACTTCATTCTTTTGACTGCTGCTCATCTTGGAGATTGAGACTTGAAGAAAAGCCCTGAGAGACTAAAGATAGAGACCTTGCTTGAAGGCTGTGAAGATGAAGACTGATGCTTGCTTGAAGCCTGTAGATAGTTGAAGATGACTTGAAGACAGATGTTGATGAAGATTGCTTTTGCTGTTTACTTTTGCTGTTTTATAATTCTTGTTGTATTGTTTGAATTTCCCTGACTGTATTGTGTGCCATTTAACCTGTTAGGTTGAAAGTGAATTTCGTTCGCTTTTGCCTGTTGTTTTCTAGGTTCGAGGTTGAGTGGGACTCCCTTGCCTCGCTTGTATTGCTGCATCCATGCATTTTACTGCTTTATTGTATATATGTTATTGTTTCTGTTTCGTCTATTCCCTTAGGATCTCTGTTTTTCTCTGCGCAAGAGAGGAACATGATAGACATTAGGTCTTAACCCATGCATGATAACATTAGGTTAGTTTGATTCCCTTTGCAACCATAGGTAGAATTCTGTCTCTTCTTTCTCAAAACAAACAGAAAAACACAATAAATATTTCAAACACAATAAAAGACACTTCTTTCGTAAAAGAATGTGAACTCATCAAAATGTCATTTTTGTCCGCTTGGACCAGTAATCAGAAAAACCCTTTTTTAGAAGGAGATAGAAGCAATCAAAACAGACTTGTGTCGTACGTGGCCCGAACTACGTTTGCTCTGATCTTTCATGTTGTATGAAAGTACGTAGGCATAGGATGCGATATCCTAGCGAGCAACCTTCCCCTCCTTTCCAGTAGGTAGGCGAACTACGTTGACTCTGATTTCTCGTTTCAGACGGGAATACGTAGGCATAAAATGCGATACTTTGCCGAGTCATTTTATTTTCTTTTAACCCTTGACCTGTAGAGTAGATAGAATAACAATCCGTACCAGAAAACAAGCGTGGATCCCGTCGAGTACGACGGACGTGAGGGGTGCTAATACCTTCCCCTTGCGTAACCGACTCCCGAATCCAGGATTTGGTTGCGATGACCATTCCTTTCCCCGTTTTGCGGTAGGTTTACCTCGAGCGTTTCCTTTCCCTCCGTTGGGATAAATAACGCACGGTGGCGACTCTTCTGAACCCCTTGATTATGTAAATGAATTTGAATACTTACTATGTCAAGACCAACCTCTCAAGTAGTTTATACCAGCAGTCAGCACCATCCTAAAACACAACCTAAGTGATAAGCCCGATGCAAATTTGTGTTTGATCTCAAAATCGAAAAATAAAATAAAAATATTGTTTATGAACTTAATACCAAAGGCGAACTAAAGATATGTTCCTTCTAAGTTAGGTGGTCCTTAACCGACCATTTAGTCCAACGGATCGGACTCTTGAAACTCAAAATTAAAAGAAAAACAAAAAGGAAATCCAAAGAAATTTGAGAAATGAGATCGATTAAACACTAATAGGTTTACTCACCATGGATGTGCGGGGATAACAAGCTTAATGTGATTGCGTTAGAATGAGAGAGAGAGGGGCGGAAAAAAGTATAGGTCGAGTTATAATAACATAATTCGGATTCATTTGCATAGGATAAGAGTTTTTGAAATAGTGTCACTATGGTATCCTTATTGTTGATATTTAGTACTTATCTTCTTGACTGAAGCTTAAGCTTGAACGTATGTCTGTTTCACACCCGTGTCTAAAGATTTTAATTTAATTGAGGACAAGCAAAGGTTCAAGTATGGGGTAGTTTGATAATGCAAAATTATATCGCGTATCGGACTTGACATGCATGAGTTTATATTATGTTTTACTTGATTTTCCCCTATTTTATGTTTTATATTACTCGTATTCGTTTGTTTTCCCCAGGTTCTCGGTTCGAATTGAAGAATTAGTAAGAGAAGAAAATGAGAAAAGAAAGAAAAACAAAAGAAAGAAAAGAAAAGGAAAAAAAAGAAAAAAAAAGGCTGGGGCCCACCACCTAAATGTGGTTGGAGCCACATTTAAGGTGGCGCCTATTGCACCCCAAAATTTGCTCAACCTATTTCACCTGGTTTATGTTTTAATTGCATTATCATTTGCATAGTTAGATTATGTACATAGTCCAGTCATTTGCATATCATAACATAGCAAGTCATCTAACAAGGGATCAAGTGTCATTCTTATCTAAAGAAGCACATCAAGGGGCCTCATTCAAGCTTAAGACCATCCAAGTCATCAAGGAATGGGTTGAAGCTTTGAGGAGATTTGAGTGTCAACAAGTGGATTTCTCTCTTAACTTGAGGTGTATTGAGGGTCATCAATGGGGTATGTGTCGCTACTGCGAAAATCGGCGCCGGCTGAACAGAAGAGTCGCCACCGTGCGTTATTTATCCCACGGGAGGGAAAGGAAACGCTCAGAGTAAACCTCGCACAACACGGGAAAGGTATGGTCATCGCAACCAAAACCTGGATTCGGGAGTCGGTTACGCAAGGGGAAGGTATTAGCACCCCTCACGTCCGTCGTACTCGACGGGATCCACGCTTGTTTTCGGGTATGGATTGTTATTCTATCTAAACTATAGGTCAAGGGTTAAAAAAGAACATAAAATGAAAATAAAAATGACTCGGCAAAGTATCGCACTTTATGCCTACGTATTCCCGTCTAGAACGAGAAATCAGAGTCAACGTAGTTCGCCTACCTACGGGAAAGGAGGGGAAGGTTGCTCGCTAGGATATCGCGTCCTATGCCTACGTACTTTCATACAACATGAAAGATCAGAGCAAACGTAGTTCGGGCCACGTACGACACAAGTCTGTCTTGGTTGATTTTATTCCTTCTGAAAAAAGATTTTCTTGATTAACAGTCCCAGCGGACAAAAATGACGCTTTGATAAGTTCACATTCTTTTACGGAAGAAGTGTCTTTTATTGTGTTTGAAATCTTTATGTGTTTTTCTGTTTGTTTTGAGAAAGAAAGAGACAGAACTCTAACCTACGGTTGCGAAGGGAATTAAACTAACCTATTGTTATCATGCATGGGTTAAGACCTAGTGTCTATCATGCCCCTCTCTTGCACAGAGAGAAACAGAGATCCTAAGGGAATAGACAGGAACAGAAACAATATCAGATTTATATACAGTAAAGCGGTAAAATGCATGGATGCAACAATACAAGCGAGGCAAGGGAGTCCCACTCAACCTCGAACCTAGAAAACAATAGGCAAAAGTGAACAGGCTTCACTTTCAACCCAACAGGGTAAACAGCAAACAAATACAGTCAGGAAAACCAATCAATACATCAAGAAATGAAATACATCAAAATAAACAGCCACAGCAGCTCTGCATCAATATCCATCTTCAAGTCCTCTCTAATCAGCTACAAGCTTCAGTCAGCAGCAGTCTCTATCTTCATGGCCTTCAGGCAAGGGCTTTGATCATCTACCTTCCATCTGCAATGGCTTTTCTTCAAGTCTCAGGCTCTAAGATGAACATCAGTCAACCAGATGAGGTGAATGAATGTTAGACAGTTAATTACCTACCAAGGGTGGTTCATCAACTGTTAACATTAAACAGAAAGTTTCCTCTCAAAAGTTCTATCTTTCAAATATATTCACTGATCCTTCCAAAGGAAGGAGGTGGATATTTGAAAGAGACTTTGAATCATAGAAAAAGGATAGAGGCAAACAAAGCCATCTATGTTTGAGAAGCAAGCTTTCTAATCTAGAGCTCTGCCTAGCTCCTAGACCCTAGTCTCCTCAGCAGTTGCTAGCAATAACCCCCTATTCAACTCTGGCAGTTGCTCTTCAATCTCTGGATCTCCAATGGCCTTCATCTCCTCAAGTCTTCAGCTCCCAAGTCCCCAGACAATCCCAATACCCAAGCAAGCAAGCAATAATCCCCAGAGGGCACACCACACCAGTCAATCAGATATATACAGAGTATTAATAGCAGTAGGGGAATCCTGACTTTTTCTAAGGGATCTAATAACTACCCATAGCCCCTATAGTCCCATAACTAAACTATTCAAACCCTAAGTCCTAAGGGAAAGAATCAAATCTCCTAAGTCATCACCTAAAAACCCTAGTTTTATTCATGTTATTCAAGCTTACATTAAGCACCTAAAATTAATTTCTAAAAATGGGAACTAAAATGAATCTACAAGTTCAATGTCTAACCTAAACAACCTAAAAAGAATGGATGAAAAATATGAAAGTATCTAATAGAACAAAAATTAATAAAATCATGTATGAAATGAAACCATTTAAAATGTCATTTATTTAGAAAATATGGGAAAAATATCAAATTAAAAATAAAATGCAATTTTTATTTTTTTATAATTTTCTAGACATCCTAAAGAAAATAATGCAAAAAGAATGAATTAAAAATGATGATTTTGCTATTTATTATGAATTTTAGAAGATGCATGAAAAAAATTAAAGAAAATAAAATAAAATAGAAAGAAATAAAATAGGGGGTGAAAAAAGCAGGGCCAGACAGTTCAAATGATTGGGCTTCACGCGCGTGGGGGTGTCAATAGCATCTGAGCCCATTTCCCTCTATTTAAATGAAACGGTGCGTTTCAACATTTAAAATCTCCCTCCGTTTTCAGCTTTAATCGTGGCCGTTGGATGAGTCTTCAAGTCAAAGTTCAAAATGAGATCGTGTGGCTCATGGATCGTCTCCTACCTCCAGCAAACCCTAGGTTCTGCAACTCATCCCCATGCACGAACCTTACACCTTTCTGTTCTCCTTCAACTCTCCATGGATTCATTCGATGTCAAGAGCAAAATTGCTCTAAATCTCTCCCTCTACACAACCATAGCCTTAGTTCTTCCTAAAACCCACTCACAAAGCAAGCTCGATAGGTATAACAGATCTGATCCACCATTTTCAACTGATATCAATCCTCTCAATTCTTTCCAACTATGGCCTTAACATATTCTACACCTTGCACTGATCATTTCAAGCTATTAACTCATGATTATCGTGCCTTAATCCAAGAGCTATAAGCCTCAACAGAATTGATACATCATACTCAAACTTCATGAAACTTCTCCAAAATCATCCCAATCAATCCTCTATCCTACCTTAACCATTCTACCCTATCAAAACCCTAAGATTCTAACTAAATCATGCTGTACTAAGAGGATACAAACCTGGTACAATTGGGGAAAACAGGTATGCAACCCTTGGAATTAGGTGCTTGCAGTGATTGAAGCTTGCTCAGTGTCTTGAATTAAGAGTTCTGTATGCAATAATCCGTGTGTAAACCTCCTAAATCTTGGACTTGAGATCTTCTTGCAAGTTGGATGAAGAAGATGAATAGTACAATATTTGACCAATTCAACCAATTCTTTGATACAATTCTGACCTATGAATGATCTAGATGATGATCCAATCAAGAATAGCAAGAATTGATGAAGATTATGGAGAGTTTGTGAAGCTTATGCAAAAATGAGAAAGTGTGAAAACTTGAAGTTTTTGAGCAAATGGAATCACCAACCCTGGCATGAAGCTCTTCATATCAATATATACATGTGTTTAGAAACTCCTAGAACCTTGGAGAAGTTTCCCTTACACTTTTCCCTTTCAATTTGGATTATGTTACTTTCAATTCAAGCAACCATGGATAACCCACAAATTATGACCTATGCTCAAAATTCCACTTTAGCCAATGTCTTTAGAATGCATTTTCCATTCAAAATGACCTATAATTTTGCATCATTTGGCCAAGATATGAAAAATACCATTTTTTAAGCCATTTTCCTTCATTAAATTCACCAATTTTGAAACCTTGTGCTATGGACATTTCCAATCTCTCATGGTCACTTTTATAGACTCAAAATGTCATTTGGAGAAAGTTTGATGTTGTAAGTTTTTCCATTTGAGGCCTCCTTGTATGAGTTTTGGACATAGGTTAAAATGACCTGTAATTCACAAATGACCAAAATACCCTTTGCTTGCCAAGACCATAAGTTGAGTTCTACACATCATATGAAGGCATACTATATCATTCTAGAAAGCTAAGACAATGAGTAACAAGTCTTATGTTGACCAGAAATTCATTTTAAATCTCCTTGAGGGGTAAAAGTTGCTTGGAAGTCAAGTCACTTTCACAGACAAAATTTCAGATACCTCAGATGACCTGTAACTTGCAAGGACCATAACTTGAGTTCTATAAATCTCCTTGATGTCTCCCACCACTCAAATTAAAGGTCTTGAGATCCTCTACAAGTTCAATGTTGACCAAGAAGCCATTTGAAGCTTGCATTTTGACTTATCTTGCTTGGAAATTTGACCTAAACTAGGGGATTTTACATAGAAACCCTAATTTAGAACCTCCTCTTCTCCTTGATTTCTCTTGATTTCTTCTTAGCATGACAACATATCCTTATTCTCCATGTCAAATGATGGACCCCACCTCTCTCCAATAGCCCTTAATGCCTTTCAATCAGTCAATTGACCTAGGGTTGACCTAGGGTTGACCTAGATGAAACCCTAGTTGACTGTCTTCAACTGCAATTCTTGTGGTCACCTCAACAACTTGTTTTCCTCCCCAAATGACTTTCTAAGCCTCTCATGATGTCTAGATGCCCTCCATGCCTTCCATTCACAACTCACAACCCCCTTGTTGACCCTCAGATGCCCTCAGATAGGGGATAGGCTCAAGGCTTGATCTGCTGAACTCCCTGCTCTCAAATTCTTTTCTGAAGACTTGAATGAGATGGAATTAGGACAATAACCTCTTGATAGGCCTCTAGAGATGAGAATAATGATTGGTCCCCTGTTGAATGTCTTGCTATGCTTATGCTATGCAGATGGTTAGTCTATGTACATGACTCTATATGCAAATGCTAATGATAATGAAAAATGAACCAAGTGAATAAGGTTGGGCAAATTCTAGGGTGCAACAGCTGCCCCTATTCAAGCGACTTGGACCCGATTGGGTGAAGAGCCCGGAGCCTTCAGACATTCGCGGTACGAGACGGTTGAATACTAAGAAACCCGGAAATTTTCCAACCGCAGAAATAAACTACACTCCTGCTTGGGGTAACGACATCCACTGCCTGGATCTGACTGCTTGCAGCCGCTCACTGATCTCGTAACGACCACGCTAGGGATAACAGATTGCCTGCTTGTCCACATTAGGACTCTGTCTGTCATCAATACGAAGAAATCTCAACTAAAACCTGTCCACGTTAGGACTCCACTTGCTGTTAACCCAGAAAAATCTCGGCAACTCCGATAGGGGATATTCCAACAAATCGTCCACGTTAGGAATGGACTCTTCCACGTTAGGAATAACATCATCCACGTAAGGAATCATCTCTTCTGCATCTGTCCACGTCAGGACTAAACTTTCCATCTTTCCACGTCAGGATGCAATCTTCTTTTGCCACGTAAGGAGAACCGTATCAATCTGTCCACGTAAGGACTCCAGTACAACTCGATATGTCTGCGTCAGGACTCCAATCTTTCCGCGTAAGGAATACAACTTTGGTTCTGAACCTGTCCACGTTAGGACTCACCTTTCCACGTAAGGAGTACATCATTCTTCCGTGTCAGGAATCAACTCTTCTTGAATCTGTCCACGTAAGGACCCCAATCTCTCCACGTAAGGAAACCAACTCTTTCCGATTTGTCCGCGTCATGACTACATTTTTCCACGTAAGGAATGCCATCTTAATCTGTCCACGTAAGGACTCCGCTCTTTCCACGTAGGGAAACCTCCTCCTATGTGTCCGCGTAAGGACTCAATCTTTCCACGTAAGGAAACCCATTCTTTTCCACGCAAGGAATCTCATCTTTCCACGTTAGGAATAAACTCGTCCACGTCAGGACCCCTTTTTCGTCTTGCCTTGTCCACGTCAGGACTCAGGCATCTTCGACCTGCTGAGGAAATAAGACTTGTCCACGTCAGGACTCACACCTTTGTCTGATCTGTCCACGTCAGGACCCATGCTTTGCCAACACGAAGAAAGATAACTGCTGAGAGGAACTGGTCCACGTCAGGACACCAACACAAAGAGTAATCACTTTTGTCAACGTCATGACTTCCCATCTCACCAATTTCGAGAACCCGAATCTGCCCACGTTAGGACTAACACACTTCACGAATCTGAAGAAATCCCGTCACTATAGGGATAAATTGTCCACGTCAGGACTTAATTCTTCATTGATCCCAACCCACAAACTTCTTTAGCGCTGACATGGCAGCGACTTTGAGGCGGACTCTACTGGGGATATCTGGAAACCAAACTACCGGATGCCTGTTCTGATGCCCGGAGGCCACTTCTGAAATTCTGGTTCATGAAACCTCTTTTGATGACAAATAACGCTGCTTGGAAATAAAGAGAACCTTATCCTGGTAATTCTGTGGGGAATACTGCCGAACTGACATTATCATTGAATGTCTCATGCCGAGATCTTGAATGTTTGGTAGTTCATTTGAGCAAGAGCTCTCTCCACCTGAACTGCTAGAGTACAGAAACTGCTTCAGCAAAATAAATGCTGAAGATAACGCCAACTCCGCTGGGGATATCTAGATGCTACAGAATCATTCCAGCAAAAAATAAATGTTGGAAGGGCGAAGTCACCCATGCTGGGAAGTTGGGAGCTCGACCCAAACACCCTGTTGAGGTAAACCCCTGCTGGGGAATATAACTTTGCTGGGGAATAGCAGATGTGCACAGTATGATCGGACTTTCTGCTGGAGAGTGAACTGATATTACACAGTATCCTTGACAAAATAAATGACAGGACCCACCACCAACTCCGCCGGGGAGAGTCTTGATCTTCGAGTTCCACTGGGAGGAAAAACATTTGCTGAAAGGAGAGAACTTCGCTGGTGGGACTAATCTCTCGGGGGAAATCCACTGACTCCGCTGGGGGAGAGTGAATGACCCTGCGGGGAAAGATGAACCTGTCTGAATACAGCCTCACGATCTTGGAATCGTCGATCTTTTTTTTTTTTTTTTTTTTTCGCGCAAGCTACGACTAGCTGGAGAGTTCAATCCTTCTTCAGGAAGAACCTGCATGACCTGCGCGAAGGCTGAGTCTTTCGTTATTGCAATCTTTCGATCATCTTCCTCGTACGGTTCTGAAACCTGCAACAACACAAACAAGACAAGACAAGCCTATGCAACCAAATCAACTCAGGTTAGTGACGTTATTTTCAGTTAATTCAAAGCTTTAGCAACTGTTGGCAAGGGCCGGTGACGTTATACTCATGCTAGTTTCATCAAACTTGGGCGTTAATCATGCACAAAACAGTAAAAAACAGTGTTAAGTACTGAATAACGTATTTTATTGATTGGGCCCCTGAATGGGCGGAGTTTTGTACACGGGGGGTAACTCTTGAAATGAGGAAGCTACACAAAGCAGATATACAAGTATACAAGTATGCACAAGAAGCATAAATATTGACAACTCAAATTTGTACACATGTCGGCAACGGGGTGCAGATGAACACCACGAACTGATCCTCCCATGACTCGCCCGACTCTAATGCTTTTCCTGGTATCCCCACTTCTGAAGAGATTGTATCCGATAACTGGTTCCTCAACTGTATTCTCCCGCATTGATGCTCATTGCAATTATCAAATTCGGACCGCAGTCATTTGCTTTTCAAATCCCTAACTTTTGCGTGAACCGCCCTTTACGGGTTTTCAGTTCACCGGGATACCCCTTTTTGCCGAAGCCGCCCAGTGTAGGTTTTCAACTTCGCGGGTGTACATTTTTTCAATTTTATCCCTAATTTTTGCCCGAACCTTTCATTCTGTTTTTGGTTCGCCAGGATGCCCCATTTTTGCCTGGACTCTCTTTTTTCCTGTCCAGCGGGTCTATTTCAAGCAAAGTATTTTTTAACTGCGTCCGAATTCACAGGCGACGTGAAGTCTTCTCCGTCCATGGTGGACAACAACAACGCTCCTCCCGAAAATACTTTCCTGACAACGTATGGCCCTTCGTAGTTGGGGGTCCACTTGCCCCTGTGATCTGCTTGCGGCGGGAGAATCCTTTTCAGCACAAGGTCGCCCGTCTGAAAGCTTCGCGGATGTATTTTCTTGTCGTACGCTTTCTTCATTCGGCTCTGGTACAAACGACCGTATGCTAGAGAAGCTAGCCTCTTCTCATCCATTAAGCTCAGTTGGTTCAATCTGTTTTTTACCCATTCTGCCTCGTCTAGCTGAACGTCTCGCAACACCCTCAGAGAAGGGATCTCAACTTCCAATGGTAATACCGCTTCCATTCCGTATACCAATGAGAACGGAGTTGCCCCGGTTGATGTGCGTACCGTCGTACGATAACCGTGCAAAGCGAAGGGTAGCATCTCGTGCCAATCCTTATAGGTCACCACCATTTTCTGAACGATCTTCTTGATATTCTTATTGGCCGCTTCCACAGCGCCATTCATCTTGGGTCGGTAAGGGGAGGAGTTGTGATGTTCAATCTTGAAGTTCTGACAGAGTTCCTTCATCATTTTGTTATTCAGGTTTGAACCGTTGTCCGTGATTATCCGCTCGGGAATCCCATATCGGCAAATGATATCTTTCTTGATGAATATGGCCACCACTTGCTTCGTTACATTTGCGTAAGACGCCGCTTCCACCCACTTGGTGAAATAATCAATTGCTACTAGGATGAACCGGTGCCCGTTAGAAGCTGTCGGCTCGATCTTTCCAATCATATCGATTCCCCACATCGAGAAAGGCCATGGTGATGACATCACATTTAGAGGACTCGGAGGCACATGGATCTTATCAGCATAGATTTGGCACTTGTGACACTTCCTCGTGAACTTGAAACAATCAGTCTCCATGGTCAGCCAAAAATAACTTGCCCGCAGCAGCTTTCTCGTCATAGCATGCCCGCCAGCATGCGTACCAAAGGTACCTTCGTGTATTTCCTCCATAAGCAACTTTGCCTCTCTTTCGTCTACACAACGCAATAGCACCAAATCGTGGTTTCTTCTGTATAAGACGCCATCCGGATTCAAATAGAAATTGCCTGCTAATCTCTTGAGAGTCTTCTGATCTCGACTGGATGCCCCAGCCGGATACTCTTTATTTTTCAGGAAATTAAGGATATCAAAATACCATGGTTTGTCATCAGATGCTTCATCAAGAGCAAATACATAAGCTGGTCTGTCAAGCCGAGAGATGACGATTCGGGGAGCTTCGTTCCAGAAGTTGACCTTGTACATGGAAGACAAAGTGGTCAGGGCGTCAGCCATTTGATTCTCTGCTCGCGGTACGTGATGCAACTCAACCTTATCGAAGAAAGGCAACAATCTCCTTGCATAGTTCATGTAGTGTATCAAATTGGGCTGCCGTGTCTCCCATTCCCCTTTTATCTGATTCACCACCAGAGCTGAGTCTCCGTATACGTCCAGACGTTTGATTCGCAAATCAATGGCTTCTTCAAGCCCCATTATACAAGCTTCGTATTCGGCCTCATTATTGGTAACGGCAAAGGTCAATCGGGCAGTAAACGGGATGTGCGACCCGTGTGGCGTAGTGATGATTGCCCCTATTCCGCTACCGTAAGCATTCACAGCTCCGTCAAATATCATCTTCCATTTCGAACCCAACTCCGGTCCTTCGTCTGGCAACGGCTCTTCACAATCTTTCATCTTTAAGTACATAATATCCTCGTCAGGAAAATCAAATCTCATCGATTGGTACTCTTCAATAGGCTGCTCCGCCAGATACTCAGACAGCACACTCCCCTTTATAGCCTTCTGCGAGACGTATTGAATATCATATTCAGTCAAGACCATCTGCCAACGGGCAATTCTCCCTGACAACGCCTGCTTTTCAAACACATATTTGATAGGATCCATCTTCGAGATGAGCATGGTTGTATGATTCAGCATGTACTGCCTCAAACGCTTGGCGGCCCAGGCTAGCGCGCAAAAAGTTTTTTCCAGCATTGAATATCGAGATTCGCAGTCTGTAAATTTCTTACTCAGGTAATAGATCGCATGCTCTTTTCTCCCCGTCTCGTCGTGTTGACCGAGAACACAACCCATGCTTCCCTCAAGAACCGTCAAATACATTATCAAGGGTCTACCTGCCACTGGGGGTATCAGAATGGGAGGCTCCTGCAAATACTGCTTTATTTTATCGAACGCCTTTTGACAATTTTCGTTCCACGTTACAGCTTGATCTTTCTTCAACAGCTTGAATAATGGTTCACACGTGGCCGTTAGGTGAGATATGAACCGGGCGATGTAGTTCAACCTCCCTAAAAACCCGCGCACCTCTTTCTCTGTTTTAGGCGTCGGCATTTCTTGAATTGCTTTTATTTTAGCAGGATCGACCTCTATTCCTCTTTCGCTTACGATAAACCCCAGCAGTTTACCCGATCTCACCCCGAAGGTGCATTTGTTAGGGTTCAGCCTCAGCCTGAACTTCCTAAGCCTTTTAAATAACTTCAACAGATTCACCAGATGCTCTTCCTCCGTCTGGGATTTGGCAATCATATCGTCAACATAAACTTCGATCTCTTTATGCATCATATCATGGAAAAGAGTCGTCATCGCACGCTGATATGTTGCCCCAGCATTTTTCAGACCAAAGGGCATCACTTTGTAGCAAAATGTTCCCCAAGGCGTTATGAAAGTAGTCTTCTCCATATCCTCTGGCGCCATTTTAATCTGGTTATAGCCTGAAAAGCCATCCATGAAGGAGAATACGGAGTATTGAGCAGTATTATCAACTAACACGTCAATATGCGGAAGTGGAAAATCGTCTTTTGGGCTTGCCTTATTCAAGTCTCTATAATCCACGCACATTCGAACCTTGCCATCTTTCTTTGGCACCGGTACGATGTTGGCAACCCATGAAGGATATTTTGTCACAGCCAGGAAGCCAGCGTCCCACTGTTTTTGAACTTCCTCTTTGATCTTCATTGCCATATCTGGTCGAGTCCTACGAAGCTTTTGTTTGACCGGCGGGCAATCTTCTCTCAGTGGCAGGCGATGTACAACCATGTCCGTATCGAGCCCCGGCATATCTTCATATGACCAAGCGAATACATCATTATACTCTTGAAGCATTTCAACCAGTCTTCGCTTGATATCACTCTGCAGTGCGACTCCGATACGAATATTTTTCTCAACCCCTTCCGACCCGAAGTTGATAATTTCGATGACCTCGTCGTGTGGCAGAATGGCTCTTTCCTCTTGCCTCACCAACCAAGACAGTTCTTCCGGAACGTCACTATCTTCGACAACTTCTTCTTCAGCCTGAAACACCGGGTGCTCGAAGTCGGGACGAGTCATAGGTGGTTCAAGGATGTCATCTGAAAATGTTATCCTGCAAAAGGAACGGTTAAGTGCTTCAAAATGCGTATAAAGCGAACGACCACGTTGCCATTTTATTGAAAAATATAAAACAAGAAAAACAGGGATTACAGTATTTGCACATGAAAAACGCCATTTATTTAATGATTAACACGCAATGTTCATAACAACACAGCCCTAAGCAAATCCTGATGCCTCGGGCAAGACATCAGATTATTCAACGATTAACAAAGCAAAGCATTACTGTTTAAAAGTCACAGGAACAAGCTCCTGAATAGACCAGTTGCACAGTCCTTGTCCTGGCGTGCTTGGCTGAATCCAGGCATCCATATCACAGTCGTTGTCTCCTTCATCAGATTCCGAAGCAGCATTGACAGTTTCATGACATACTCCATTGGCAAGGATGGTGATTGGCTTTCTGAAACGGGGTGCCCCCACGGAAGGAGTTGATGACGACGGTTGGTACCCCAGCCCGAACCGGTCCATCTTCACAGGAATGTCCAGCACTTTGCCCCAGCCCTTGGCTTCTCCTGCTTCCACTAGAGCTTGAGCTTCTTTATACGATGAGACGGCTATCTCTGGCACTTTACCCGGCCCGGGACCCTTGTCCTTGATGCGCAAACCTTCGAATGCCTGGCAGGGCGTTTCGTGGATCTCCCCGTCGACTTCCACATATTTAAATGAAGATAGATGGCTGACCAGGATGTCCTCTTCTCCGCACACGGTGACTACGCTGTCTCCAACCATATATTTTAACTTCTGATGCAGGGTGGACGTGACTGCCCCTGCTCCATGAATCCAGGGTCTTCCAAGCAAGCAGCTGTACGCAGGCTGTATATCCATGATATAAAACTCCGTTGCAAACACTTCCGGCCCCACCTGCAGAGGCAAGGTAATCGATCCAAAGACTGTTCTCCGCGTGCCGTCAAACGCTCTGACTACCAAGTCGCTAGGTGTGCACAAGATTCCTCTAACATCCAACTTCATCATCGCCTTCTTGGGCAGCACATTCAAAGATGACCCGGTGTCAACCAAGACGTGTGACATTACCGATCCTCTACATTCAACAGATACGTGTAGTGCCATATTATGATCTCTCCCTTTCGGAGTCAAGTCAAAATCAGTAAATCCCAGGCTGTGGCCTGCATTCACATGTGCCAACACTCCTTCTAGCTGGTTTACGGAGACGTCCTGGGGTACGAAAGAAGTGTCCAGGACTTTCAGCAAAGCGTTTCTGTGGGCTTCCGAACACAACAGCAATGACAGGATAGATATTTTGGACGGCGTCTGCTGCAGATGCTCCACAATCTTATAATCACTTTTCCGAATCAAGCGCATGAACTCTTCTACATCCTTCGATGCTGCTTCTTTTTCACTCGCTTGCACCGGAACATTCTCAACTGCTTTCCCTTTTCCTTTCGCTAGTCTCTCGGCTTCCACTTCGGGGGATATAAAGATCCTACCACTCCTCGTCATACCTCCCGAACCAACAACGTTATCCACAGTCTCGGCTAGCTGCTTGTTAACATCAATTTTTATCCCGTCACAATATACTTCCAACCCATACGACCATGGGACCGCTTTCGTGTTCTCGTACGGGATTGGCCCGGCCTTAGTTATGGTGATCGGTGGTCGCCGAGCTGGTGCTGCAATAGTGATCGACTTCCGAGGAATCGTTACCGTGGCCACATCATTCTGATCATCTATTACTGCCCCTGCGGGCTCTTCAGTTGCTGCTTGGTCAAACTGCAATATACCTTCATCGATTAAAGCCTGAATGCCTTTCTTCAAATCATCACACCCCCCAGCTAGGGTCCAACATTCTAAGCAATACTCGTTACATTCTGGGTAAACACCTCCTTGTAACAGCCGGCTCTTTATCTCGCTCAGCGGCGTCTTCAAATCTTCAACATTCATAATCAGATTAACCCTTCCTCAGTCAGAATGGCGTTTGCCCCATGATTAGGCATGGGTTTCTGCACTATATTCGGACCTGCCGTTCCGAAATTGATAGTCTTGTTGTCCAAAAGATCCTGCACAACATGCTTAAAAGCATGACAACCTTCTATATCATGGCCCGGGGCCCCAGAATGAAACTCACAGTGCCGGCTTGCATCGTAACCAAACGGGGGAGCTCCTGTTATCGGTGCCAGAGTTCTTTTCTCCACCAGGTTTAATCCCAACAATGTCTGCAACAAATCGGCATAGGTTGAGGGAGGTTTCTCAAACACTCTTCTCGGTTTACTACCCTGGAATCTTCGCTGAGCTTGCTGTGCGCCCTGCTGAGGCTGCTGCTGCTGTTGCATTGGCTATTGCTGACCCGGTGGTTGTTGCTGGAATGGTGTTTGTTGATACGGGATAGTAACACTCGCCACCTGCTGCGGATGACGATATTGACCTCGTCCCCTGCCTCGGCCCCGGCCTCGGCCTCCAAATACTGCGCTTGCCTCGCCCTGACGGCGCCCACCAAAAGCTTTCCTATTACTGCCGGATGCAGTTGATTCCTCGACTTGGAACTTTCCTTGCTTGATGTTACGTTCAATCTTTTCTCCCATCAGAATTAGATCTGAAAAACTGGCCAGAGACGTGTGAAACAGCATATCATGAAACAGACCTGTGAATGTTCCGACAAACATGTCATTCATTTCCTTATCTTCTACCGGAGGACGGACCCTGGCAGCCATATCGCGCCACCTTTGCGCGTACTCTTTAAAACTCTCCCCCTTCTTTTGCGACAGCCCGGCCAATTGGACCCGATTGGGTGCCAAGTCGCTGTTATACTTGTAGTGAGCTACAAATGCCTCAGCTAATTGCTTCCACGTCTTGATATCAGTTGGCTCCAACCCCATGTACCACTCTAGGGAAGGGCCCGACAGACTATCCTGAAAGAAATGCATTAGCATTCTTTCATCAGTTGAGTATGCAGACATCTTTCTGTAATAAGCTCGTACATGCACTTTTGGACATGTGTCTCCTTTATACTTGTCAAATGCAGGGGCTTTGAATTTAATTGGCACCCTCAAGCCAGGTACCAGCCCCATTGTTGCCATGTCCAAACCCACAGCACTTTGGTTTAGGACTCCCCTCATCTGCTCTTCCAGCATTCTGATCTTCTGGGAATCATCCATCGGCCCTTCGAAACCTCCGCCGGAGAAAGCGTCCTCCTGCTGATCTTCTTGCCACATACCGTTTCCAGCCCCATATCCATCATATCCATTATTACGCCCAGCTCTGATCTGATTCATCCCCGGACCTCGGCCTCTGTTGCCGTACCCTTGAACACCTCCAGCAGGACCAAAAGCCATATATCCAGTACCGTTTCCGTTTCCAAAGCCTCCGTAACCCTGATTGGTCGCGCCATAACCGTCTTGCCCAAAGCCTTGAGCATTAAAGCCATACTTTCCCGTGTTATCGAATCCCTGATCGTTGAATCCGAATCCAGTATTGACAAAGCCGTTGCCGCCTAGATTATCTCCCAAATTGACATCACCCAGCCCAACATTATGGATAGCAGTCTCATTTCCAACTCCGACGTTACCATTTGCAGCAGCGGTAGCGTTGTTGACATTAGCAGCAGGTGTATTGATTACAGGCGGAGCCACTGGCGTGGGAGTACCGTCTCCATGAACAGTATCGACCCGTACGGACTGATGATCTTCATTACCGTGACCAGCATTTCGAGCCAACAGAGGCTGGACCATGGCCTGCAAATTCTCCTGCCCTTTCGCAATAGCTTCCATGGTCTGCATAAAGAGAGCGAGCTTCTCGCGCACGTCTTGCATCTCGTTCTGCATTTGATCCATGATTCTTCGACAGTTGGTACGGGTAGAATAGCTGTGAGGGTGCTGGTCTGCAATCCTGAAAAGTACCTGTTATAGAGCAGGAAATAAGACACTATTCAAAGATTACCTGTAATGCAATATGAATATGAATGCAATGCAATGTGTCTGTGCATTAGGGAAATTCATTCCCCCAGTTCTAGTGTGAAGGTGCCTGTGCAGTGACAGTATTGACAACAAGAATATTGGAGCTGAATCATAGAAAGCCTCATATATTGTTGAGAAACCCAAATACAATGTCGCTGAAAGTACTATAAGAAGGCATGACCTCAACCAACAATCCTGGTGATGGTCAGCACTTATGCAAGTAAAGCATACAAGTCACTACAAGTCACTACATGAAATGATCAAATCCTCCCGAAAGTTTGGTACTCTTCTATCAACTTCTTGGTCTCTGGATGACTTGGTCGATCAAGCAGCCCTTCAACAAGTTGGTTTCTCTTCTTAAGAACACGGCGCACGTCTTCAGCAGTTTCTTCCCATGTTGCTTCTCCGAAGCAGTCTTCTAGCTTTCGCTTCTGAGACACCGCTTCATCTCTGGATTTGATTGCCATGTTCAGTGCATTCTGGACACTATACCGGGTCATCACTTCCTCCTCACACTTCTTGATACTAGACTTCAACTTCTCTTCGAGGTCGGAGATTTGCTGTTTCAACTTATCTTCCCTCTTCTTATTATTGGTGAGTGTAGCATTCCAAGTTTTATTGCAAGAGGAGATTTCTCGTTGAGCTGCGTCGAGCGCCTTCTTTTTGGCTTCCAGCATGTCATGGGAGCTTCTGAACTCTTGCCCCAAACGTTCACGCTTTTTCTTTTCCTCAGTCAACCCAGCCCCTAACCTGTTTAGCAGCTCGATTTGTTGTTGGAAAGCATATACGGCCTTGTTTTTCTCACTGCGTATCTGGGCTAGCTCCTGCTCTAACCCTTCATTGATCTTCATCAAGGTTTCTTTTTCTCTCACTACTTGCTCATAGGCTTCCCGAGAAACAGTGGTTGGCTCTGCTACCGGAAAAGGAACAAGGATTGGTGCATCTGGAAACGGCATCCTCAACTGACTTGCTCTTTCCTGGATCCAAACCTTGTAAGGGACATAGGCTTGACAGTCATTCTTTCCTAACAACGGCTTCCCTCTGCGGTTAATACGCGTCCAGGCATGTTGTAACTTGGCTAATAACTCCCCCTTCACGTCACCTGTGAAGTACAGAGATTCCTGTACTTCTTCCTCCTGAGGTGGATTCTTCAGCGCATATCCAAACTGACGAATGAATAGAGAAGGGTTGTAATTGATACACCCTTTTCTTCCTATCAACGGCATGTTAGGGTATCCAGAGCAACTGAAGATGAGCTCGGAGCCCAACAGGTCTCGATCAAACCACACAACGTCTTCGGAATATAGCCTCATCAGGCGCTCTGACCAACTGGCTGAGGTTGCACTGTCTACAAATGGTCCCTTCATGGGGAGATGACTTTTGAACCACATATTCAATAGAGGAGTACAGCAGTAAACAACTTTTCCCCTTCGGTTTTCGTTCTTGTAGTGCAATGAATGATAGAAGTCTCCGATCAACGTTGGCACTGGGTTGCCTGCAGCAAACAGATAGAAAGCATCCAGATCTACAAAGTTGGGCAAGTTAGGAAACAGCACGATTCCATAAATGCATAAAGCCAAAATAGCATTAAAAACCACCCAACAACCGTTCTTGGCGTACTCTTGAGCTTTGCCAACCAGAAAATCTAGAGAGAAACCGGGAACCCCAAGCCAAGAAGTCACCAATAGCTCAGCAGCATTCATATGCAAGGCTCTGGCTAAATCCCCCAACTTGGGCTCAGCGGCAGAGTGAATAAAGGGAACCTTGTTCTGCACGGGAAGCTCAGTAAACTCCACATACTCCTCAATGGTAGGCCCTAGAATGAAGTCAGCAAAAGTAAAGCATCTTAATGCGGGGTCATAGAACTGCATCAAGGTGTATAGCCCGTTCATCTCATCAGCCGTGGGCTTGCAGACTAATCTCAGTAATCTCCCATGACTCATTCTGAAGCTCCTCCTAACCTCCTCATCAGCAAGAGATATCAGACCAAGCAAAGAAGTAATATCAGGTGAAGGCAGCTTATACGCAACTGTTTTCCTCAAACCAGCCATAGTCAATACTCAGAAGTCTGGGCACTAGAACCGAGGAATATGCAAATGCACCTGCAACACAGACACATGTTAGTAAAATGTAAGTGACGATGGATATGCAGGCAATGCAATGCAAGTAACATGCAACAGGGACCAAAGCTGTAGCTGAATAGCCTGAACCCAATCAAGAAAGGTCTCAGATAGACCGTCCAGAAGTCCTCAAGCCCTGGTCTCAGATAGACCTAAAACAATGCTCCAACACTGGTCTCTGACAGACCTCAAACCATAACTCCAACTGGTCTCTGGTAGACCTCAAATCACATCTCCAATTGGTCTCTGACAGACCTCAGAACTCTCCAACTGGTCTCTGACAGACCTCGGAACATACCTCCAACTAGTCTCTGACAGACCTCAGAACACATCTCCAAATGGTCTCTGACAGACCTCCTAACTCTCCATAAATACCCAGGATCTCTGATCAAGAAATAACCGGTAGGCTGAAGGTCTAGTTTCCTGCATAATCCCAAACCCCCTCACAGGTGGATGTCCTAGTAACTGACAAAGGTATGGCATCCTATGCGGTCGTCGGCGTCACAGACTTTCAGGGTTGATGATACGATTCCCAGAAGGAGTGGCATCATCAAATCCTGAAGAGGCCTCACTTAGCCAACTTCCAAGTGATCGGTTCCCGGAGTCGACAATTCAGCTGACCAACAACCCCTTCGACCCAAAGGGTAGAAAAAGAAGCCAACCAGAAGAACCTCGTCCGAGTGTAGATTTCATGAGACACTAATGCAAGCAAATCCGGCACGCGCCCACTACTTTCTACTCTAATTCTAAGTGCACTCAAGCCCAGGTCCGGCTTATCTCTCAATATCAGAACACCCGTCACACCCCAAGATACAGCAATAATAATCCATATATACAAAGCTGAAAATAAAGGTCAGAAATATAAATCCATACAAAATCCTCGACGGGAAAACAAGCGTTAGGATTGACTCTCTTAAGGGACGTTGGATCCCAAATGCATAAGAACTATCGCAGTTCTTAGCAGCCAGGGGACGTTGAATTCCCCAGCAGAGTCGCCAGCTGTCGCTACTGCGAAAATCGGCGCCGACTGAACAGAAGAGTCGCCACCGTGCGTTATTTATCCCACGGGAGGGAAAGGAAACGCTCAGAGTAAACCTCGCACAACACGGGAAAGGTATGGTCATCGCAACCAAAACTTGGATTCGGGAGTCGGTTACGCAAGGGGAAGGTATTAGCACCCCTCACGTCCGTCGTACTCGACGGGATCCACGCTTGTTTTCGGGTATGGATTGTTATTCTATCTAAACTATAGGTCAAGGGTTAAAAAAGAACATAAAATGAAAATAAAAATGACTCGGCAAAGTATCGCACTTTATGCCTACGTATTCCCGTCTGGAACGAGAAATCAGAGTCAACGTAGTTCGCCTACCTACGGGAAAGGAGGGGAAGGTTGCTCGCTAGGATATCGCGTCCTATGCCTACGTACTTTCATACAGCATGAAAGATCAGAGCAAACGTAGTTCGGGCCACGTACGACACAAGTCTGTCTTGGTTGATTTTATTCCTTCTGAAAAAAGATTTTCTTGATTAACAGTCCCAGCGGACAAAAATGACGCTTTGATGAGTTCACATTCTTTTACGGAAGAAGTGTCTTTTATTGTGTTTGAAATCTTTATATGTTTTTCTGTTTGTTTTGAGAAAGAAAGAGACAGAACTCTAACCTACGGTTGCGAAGGGAATTAAACTAACCTATTGTTATCATGCATGGGTTAAGACCTAGTGTCTATCATGCCCCTCTCTTGCACAGAGAGAAACAGAGATCCTAAGGGAATAGACAGGAACAGAAACAATATCAGATTTATATACAGTAAAGCGGTAAAATGCATGGATGCAACAATACAAGCGAGGCAAGGGAGTCCCACTCAACCTCGAACCTAGAAAACAATAGGCAAAAGTGAACAGGCTTCACTTTCAACCCAACAGGGTAAACAGCAAACAAATACAGTCAGGAAAACCAATCAATACATCAAGAAATGAAATACATCAAAATAAACAGCCACAGCAGCTCTGCATCAATATCCATCTTCAAGTCCTCTCTAATCAGCTACAAGCTTCAGTCAGCAGCAGTCTCTATCTTCATGGCCTTCAGGCAAGGGCTTTGATCATCTACCTTCCATCTGCAATGGCTTTTCTTCAAGTCTCAGGCTCTAAGATGAACATCAGTCAACCAGATGAGGTGAATGAATGTTAGACAGTTAATTACCTACCAAGGGTGGTTCATCAACTGTTAACATTAAACAGAAAGTTTCCTCTCAAAAGTTCTATCTTTCAAATATATTCACTGATCCTTCCAAAGGAAGGAGGTGGATATTTGAAAGAGACTTTGAATCATAGAAAAAGGATAGAGGCAAACAAAGCCATCTATCTTTGAGAAGCAAGCTTTCTAATCTAGAGCTCTGCCTAGCTCCTAGACCCTAGTCTCCTCAGCAGTTGCTAGCAATAACCTCCTATTCAACTCTGGCAGTTGCTCTTCAATCTCTGGATCTCCAATGGCCTTCATCTCCTCAAGTCTTCAGCTCCCAAGTCCCCAGACAATCCCAATACCCAAGCAAGCAAGCAATAATCCCCAGAGGGCACACCACACCAGTCAATCAGATATATACAGAGTATTAATAGCAGTAGGGGAATCCTAACTTTTTCTAAGGGATCTAATAACTACCCATAGCCCCTATAGTCCCATAACTAAACTATTCAAACCCTAAGTCCTAAGGGAAAGAATCAAATCTCCTAAGTCATCACCTAAAAACCCTAGTTTTATTCATGTTATTCAAGCTTACATTAAGCACCTAAAATTAATTTCTAAAAATGGGAACTAAAATGAATCTACAAGTTCAATGTCTAACCTAAACAACCTAAAAAGAATGGATGAAAAATATGAAAGTATCTAATAGAACAAAAATTAATAAAATCATGTATGAAATGAAACCATTTAAAATGTCATTTATTTAGAAAATATGGGAAAAATATCAAATTAAAAATAAAATGCAATTTTTATTTTTTTATAATTTTCTAGACATCCTAAAGAAAATAATGCAAAAAGAATGAATTAAAAATGATGATTTTGCTATTTATTATGAATTTTAGAAGATGCATGAAAAAAATTAAAGAAAATAAAAGAAAATAGAAAGAAATAAAATAGGGGGTGAAAAAAGCAGAGCCAGACAGTTCAAATGATTGGGCTTCACGCGCGTGGGGGTGTCAATAGCATCTGAGCCCATTTCCCTCTATTTAAATGAAACGGTGCGTTTCAACATTTAAAATCTCCCTCCGTTTTCAGCTTTAATCGTGGCCGTTGGATGAGTCTTCAAGTCAAAGTTCAAAATGAGATCGTGTGGCTCATGGATCGTCTCCTACCTCCAGCAAACCCTAGGTTCTGCAACTCATCCCCATGCACGAACCTTACACCTTTCTGTTCTCCTTCAACTCTCCATGGATTCATTCGATGTCAAGAGCAAAATTGCTCTAAATCTCTCCCTCTACACAACCATAGCCTTAGTTCTTCCTAAAACCCACTCACAAAGCAAGCTCGATAGGTATAACAGATCTGATCCACCATTTTCAACTGATATCAATCCTCTCAATTCTTTCCAACTATGGCCTTAACATATTCTACACCTTGCACTGATCATTTCAAGCTATTAACTCATGATTATCGTGCCTTAATCCAAGAGCTATAAGCCTCAACAGAATTGATACATCATACTCAAACTTCATGAAACTTCTCCAAAATCATCCCAATCAATCCTCTATCCTACCTTAACCATTCTACCCTATCAAAACCCTAAGATTCTAACTAAATCATGATGTACGAAGAGGATACAAACCTGGTACAATTGGGGAAAACAGGTATGCAACCCTTGGAATTAGGTGCTTGCAGTGATTGAAGCTTGCTCAGTGTCTTGAATTAAGAGTTCTGTATGCAATAATCCGTGTGTAAACCTCCTAAATCTTGGACTTGAGATCTTCTTGCAAGTTGGATGAAGAAGATGAATAGTACAATCTTTGACCAATTCAACCAATTCTTTGATACAATTCTGACCTATGAATGATCTAGATGATGATCCAATCAAGAATAGCAAGAATTGATGAAGATTATGGAGAGTTTGTGAAGCTTATGCAAAAATGAGAAAGTGTGAAAACTTGAAGTTTTTGAGCAAATGGAATCACCAACCCTGGCATGAAGCTCTTCATATCAATATATACATGAGTTTAGAAACTCCTAGAACCTTGGAGAAGTTTCCCTTACACTTTTCCCTTTCAATTTGGATTATGTTACTTTCAATTCAAGCAACCATGGATAACCCACAAATTATGACCTATGCTCAAAATTCCACTTTAGCCAATGTCTTTAGAATGCCTTTTCCATTCAAAATGACCTATAATTTTGCATCATTTGGCCAAGATATGAAAAATACCATTTTTTAAGCCATTTTCCTTCATTAAATTCACCAATTTTGAAACCTTGTGCTATGGACATTTCCAATCTCTCATGGTCACTTTTCTAGACTCAAAATGTCATTTGGAGCAAGTTTGATGTTGTAAGTTTTTCCATTTGAGGCCTCCTTGTATGAGTTTTGGACATAGGTTAAAATGACCTGTAATTCACAAATGACCAAAATACCCTTTGCTTGCCAAGACCATAAGTTGAGTTCTACACATCATATGAAGGCATACTATATCATTCTAGAAAGCTAAGACAATGAGTAACAAGTCTTATGTTGACCAGAAATTCATTTGAAATCTCCTTGAGGGGTAAAAGTTGCTTGGAAGTCAAGTCACTTTCACAGACAAAATTTCAGATACCTCAGATGACCTGTAACTTGCAAGGACCATAACTTGAGTTCTATAAATCTCCTTGATGTCTTCCACCACTCAAATTAAAGGTCTTGAGATCCTCTACAAGTTCCATGTTGACCAAGAAGCCATTTGAAGCTTGCATTTTGACTTATCTTGCTTGGAAATTTGACCTAAACTAGGGGATTTTACATAGAAACCCTAATTTAGAACCTCCTCTTCTCCTTGATTTCTCTTGATTTCTTCTTAGCATGACAACATATCCTTATTCTACATGTCAAATGATGGACCCCACCTCTCTCCAATAGCCCTTAATGCCTTTCAATCAGTCAATTGACCTAGGGTTGACCTAGGGTTGACCCAGATGAAACCCTAGTTGATTGTCTTCAACTGCAATTCTTGTGGTCACCTCAACAACTTGTTTTCCTCCCCAAATGACTTTCTAAGCCTCTCATGATGTCTAGATGCCCTCCATGCCTTCCATTCACAACTCACAACCCCCTTGTTGACCCTCAGATGCCCTCAGATAGGGGATAGGCTCAAGGCTTGATCTGCTGAACTCCCTGCTCTCAAATTCTTTTCTGAAGACTTGAATGAGATGGAATTAGGACAATAACCTCTTGATAGGCCTCTAGAGATGAGAATAATGATTGGTCCCCTGTTGAATGTCTTGCTATGCTTATGCTATGCAGATGGTTAGTCTATGTACATGACTCTATATGCAAATGCTAATGATAATGAAAAATGAACCAAGTGAATAAGGTTGGGCAAATTCTAGGGTGCAACAGTATGAAGCATGGAATTATGAATTTGAGGTGTGTATGGATCCCATGGGAGGCTTAGAGAGCCCTATTGATGCTTAGACAAGTCATGGTATCAAGTTCAAGAACCACAGTTGAGGTGTGTACAAGTAGGGTTTCATCTGGGTAACCCTAGGTCAAGGAGATCAAAGAAAGGACATCAAGACCTAGCTCTAGGTCATGGAAGTCATGGATTTATATTTTGAAGCATGTGTATGGATGAGTCAAGATCAAGTTCAAGAGAATCAAGAGTGGTTGGAGGTGTTTGAGACAGGGTTCCTAGGGTAAAATCCCCTGTATAGCACTGGACTTCCAAGCCACACAAGTCAAAATACAAGTTTCAAATGGGTTTTTGGCCAACATGAAACTTGTAGAGATCCTCAATATATTTAATTTGAGTACTAAAAGTCTTCAAGAAGATTTGTAGAACTCAAGTTATGGTTCTTGCAAGTTACAGGTCACCAGAGGACACTAAAATTTATTTGTGAAAATCACTTGACTTCCAAGCAACGTTTGCCCTTCAAGGAGTTTTCAAATGGATTCTTGGACAACATAAGAGTTGTAGATCTTGATCTTAGATTTCCATAGAGTACTAGAAGTCCTCAAGAGAATCTATGGAACTCAAGTTATGATCTTGGCAATCCAGGGGTATTTTGAGCATTTGTGATTATAGGTCATTTTTAAGCATGTGCCAAAATCTCCATCTTCCACTCTTCAAATGAAAAAGTGTCCAACATGAAATGTGTTTAGAATGATGTTTTTAGTTTGGGTAAGAAGTCATGAGGATTTGAATGGGCTTGTATCACAAAGTTACCAAAAATGGCTTAAAAAGGGAGATTTTTCAAATAAATCAAAGAGGGAAATTGTGATTTTTGAGTTATAGGTCAAAACAAGTCCATGTGATATACCATTTGGATCAGAAAATGTATTTTGAGAATGATGGGAATATTACATTTTGCAAATGAGGCCATTTTCAAGCACTTTCCTTTTGTTGCTTAAGAATGAAGTAACACATCAATACATGGCCATGGGATCCAAAACAAGGGAGATATCATAGCCATTCAATTCTAAATATCAGGAGATGAGAATTTCAAGAAAAATCAAGAGTTGTGGCAGAGTAATTCATTGACTGCACATATGAGAAATTGGAGGAGAATGAGAAATTGAAAATCTCATTCTGTTAGCTTCAGAAAGTTCTAGAGGTTTCCAACGCATTCTATATAAGCATTGCATTGGATTCAGATGAATTTTTGGGAAGGATTGAGCCAGAAACAAGAAGGAGCTATTGAAATTTCTTCATCTGCATCAAAAATCGTGTTTGGTGATTGGGAAGGATTCAAGGCAATTCAGTGCATACAGAAGCTCCACAACACTTCATTGATCGTGTCTGGAGAAGATTGAAGGGTGATTTGAAGGTTTTCTGGTTCTGTTCACTCAAATTTTGCAGGTTAGTAAACTTCATCGTTTAGCTTGATATAGACAGAATTGTTAGGTTTTAAATGGTTATATGCAATGTAGATCATGGCTAGGTCGTTTCTGGTAAAGAAATTTGATGATTAGAGAAAAAACCTTAGGCGTGGCAATTTCTGTTAGAGCTTGGTTCTCGTGATTCTTGGAGGATTAATGGTGTTTAGATGATGATAATTGATCAGTGTAACATGTAGTTCATGTTAGTACCTTTAATTTTAAGAATGGTGACCATCGAAACTTGGTGATTTCTCTGCAACTTTGATCGGGTTTGGTTTTTGAGGGTGAGTCAATGATTTTGGATGGTGGATTTGAGTTCAGGGTGAAATTTGGAGTGGATTAGGGTTTTTATTTGACTTGATTGGTGAGGTTTAGGGTTTGCTTCGCTGGAGAAGACAGTGGTTGGACCACCGGACCACCGTCTGAGATTTGACCTTCACCTGAGCTCGTTTGGAGAAGATGAAGTCTTCACCTTTGGATCATCTTGAAGAGGAGACTTATTATGTTGATCGTGCGACCAAGATTCAAACTGAGATTGCCTCCATTAACTAAATACGCACCGTTTAACTAATCCCACTCAGCGTGTGACTGGGATGCACGCGTGGACACGTTCTGAAGCCTCAGATGCGCTTACCAGTCAATTGATCTAATGGCTCCCATTTAATTCAGCATTTTAATTTCTTTTATTTTATTTTCTTTTATTTTTAATCCATTTGATTTCTAAAATTCATAATAAATCCAATATTGATCAAAAAAATATTTTAAAAATACCTCCATGATCTTGGATTTATTTGTGATTTTATGAAATTAATAAATCTCATTTTCATCCATTTTTCAATTTAATTTGATTTTCTCCATTTTATTATTTTCTTTAATTTTATATTTTTGTTACATGATTTTGTGGATTTTATTGTGACAAAATTGTGGATTTTAATTTCAACTTAATCTGTTAATTGATTCTTTCTTGGAGATGGGGCTTATTGAAGATAAGAGCTTATCTAAAGCTTGAAGATTATTGAAGATTGAAGATGGGTTCTTGCTTGAAGAAGTTTGTTATTGTCAACCCTTTGCTATTGGATCAACTGTAGCTGTCAGAGCCGCTGTTGCTTGTGCTGCTTGCTGTAGGAGCTGGATTGTTGCTGTCAGAGCTGGTGCTTGTGTTGTTTTCTTTTTTCTGTATTGCTTGTTGGCTTGTTCAACTTGCCCCCAAGGTTTGAAGTGAATACTGTTTCACTTTGCCTATTGTTTTCCCAGGTTCGAGGTTGAGTGGGACTCCCTTGCCTTGCTTGTACTGCTGCATTGCATACATTTTTACTGTTTACTGTATTTACTTGCTTTCTTTTCTGTTTATCCCCTAGGATCTCTGTTTCTCTCTGTGCAAGAGGGAAATATGACAGACAATAGGTTTTTATCCATGCATGACAACTTTAGGGTAGTTTTGATCCCCCTTTTAACCCTAGGTTTTTTTTAGAGCTTCTTTCTCTTCCATCTCAAAATAATTCAAAACACAGTAACAAGGATAATCGATGTCTCACGTTACGAGCCTTAAGCTATTTGAGAAAAGGTTGCTGGAGGGTCACTCTTCAGTAATCTGATTGCTTAGTGTGTTACCCTTAGGGTGACATACGACGTAGTCACTCTCAAATCATAGTCTCTAGTGCGTCAGAGATTGCAAACACACTAAAAAAATACTTCTTTCGTAAAAGATTCAAACAAACATCAAAGTGTCATTTTTATCCGCTTGGACTCCTAATCAGAAGAAAACTTTTTTAGAAGGATCTAAAAAACAGTCAGACAAATTTGTGTCTTCCGTGGCCCGAACTACGTTTGCTCTGATCTTTCATGCTGTGTGAAAGTACATAGGTGAACTATGTTGACTCTGATTTCTCGTTCCAGACGGGGATACGTAGGCATAAAGTGTGTCGCTACTGCGAAAATCGACGCCGGCTATGACAGAAGAGTCGTCACCGTGCGTTATTTATCCCAAAGGAGGGAAAGGAAACGCTCGAAGTAAACCTACCGCAAAGACGGGAAAGGAATGGTCATCGCAACCAAATCCTGGATTCGGGAGTCGGTTACGCAAGGGGAAGGTATTAGCACCCCTCACGTCCATCGTACTCAATGGGATCCACGCTTGTTGTGTTTATCTGACGGGTTGGTTTTATCTATCTACCTATCAAGGTCGGCTTAAAAAGGAAAAGAAAATGACTCGGCAAAGCATCGCACTTTATGCCTACGTATTCTCATCAGAGAATGAGAAATCAGAGTCTATGTAGTTCGCCTAACTACGGGTGATGGGGGAAGGTGGCTCGCCAATACATCAGCATTGTGCCTACGTACTCTCAACAGGTATGAGAGATTAGAGCTTACGTAGTTCGGGATAATACGGATTACGGGAATTCAGATTCATCTGTTTTTATCGAGTAGGGTTAACAAATAGTTCCAGCAGTTTGGTGTACGCAGCTCGACCCTTGGAGACTTAGGCGTTACCGTTTGCGGTAGAACTGGGAGTTAACAACACTCTTTTCTTCAGAAAAGCTTCCTTTGAATTATGGGCCCACGGGGCGAAAAGGTTTGAAGTTTGTTTTCTGTCTTTTACGAAAGAACTGTTTTTTATGGATGTTTGCAACCAATATCGCACTAGAGACTATGACCTGAGAGTGAATGCGTCGCATGTCACCCAAAGGGTACCATACTAAACATCCAAGCTGTTGAAAAGAAACTCTCCAACAACCCTTTCTCAAGTAGTTTAAGGCTCGTAACGTACGACGTCAGTTAACCTTTATTACTGTATTTTAATTTGTTTCGATATGAGAAGAGAGAACAGGCTCAACTAAAGGGAGAGTATCAAGTCCTAATGTTGTCATGCCAAGGATTCATCCTATGGTTGAGGTTTGAAACAGGGAGCTCCTAGAAGTTATCATGCATAGGTTTCAACCTAAAGTTCTAATCATCACTTCCTTATCAAAGGAAGTGAGATTCCTAGGGGATCATGTCAATGATAAACAGAAACCAATAAAGCATCAGCTTAAACAGTAAACAGATATATAGTAAACGAATGTAAAATGCATGTAATGCAAGTGAGGGAGGAAATGTGTGTGGGACATCAGCCTTCACAAGTTCATCTCAACCTCAAGCCAGATATGAATTATTGTAATCATACAGAGGAAATAACATGCTATCAAGCAAGATAAGTGACTATAATCATACAGAGGAAATAACATGCTATCAAGCAAGATAAGTGACTGTAATCATACAGAGGAAATAACATGCTATCAAGCAAACACACCAGACCACAGAGGCAAGGGAGCAACTCAACCTCTAGTGCAATCATGATCCTAGCTTAACACAATCTAAACATGAACTTATTCTAATGCATCAAGCAAACCAAACAAGTCACATCAATACAGTTGCACAGAAAGCAAACAGACAGGAAAGAAAGCAAATCAACAGCTTCCCCAGCTTCACAGCAAAGCAATCCTCTGATAGCAGTTCAGTCCTCAATCCTCAACTGCTCTTTAAGGTTATCATCTTCCATAGCAAGTGTCAACTTGCTTCTTCAGGCTTCTAAGACATCAACCATAAGTATCAACTTATCCTTTCTTCTTCAGGCTCCAGCTCCAAAGTACTCCACCTTCAGGCTTCAATCCCATTAGCAAGCATCAACTTGTTCCTTCAGGTACTCCAAGCATTGAACTCACAAGTATCAACTTGCTTTCCAACCTCAAGCTTCAGCTTCTTCATTCAATCTCCAATGGATTCCCCTCACAAGTATCAACTTGTTCTTCATCTTCTTCAAGCTTCAGCTCTTTCTTCACTCTCAGCTTGATCTTCTTCCCACAAGTGTCAACCTGTTCTTCTGGATCTTCAAGCTTCAGCTTCAATGGCAGTCTTCAGACAAAGGGAAGTACAACCTCTAGCATCTTTAGTCTTCTAGCAAGGAACTCCATCTTCTAGCAAGGGAGAAAGATTCATCTAACAAGATCAAGATTTGGATGATTGACTGCAGAGTGAAGACCAAAGGTCACCACTAAGCATCCTATCATCAGAGAAAGGGACCCTCAAAGGTTCTACCAACTGGTAAAGAGCCACACATCCTACCAAAGGAGGGATGAGGCCTTTACAAGGGGACCTTACATCATAGGGAAGAATGGAAGTGATCAACATCTTCCATGTTTATGAAGGAAGAGAATCTATTTAGGAGCTCTGCCTACAAACCCTAATCTTAACACCTAATCAACACTACACCAAAAGAAGTGAAATCTTCACATCCAAGCTTCCTCAAGCATTCCATGGTAGCCCAAGCTTGTCTTCAACATCATCCAAGAGCAAACAAAGTAAAACCCTAATCTAAGGGAACTAAAGAAATCAATCTAGTTGAATTAGCAAGCTAGGATCACCTAAAACCTAGCACTGAAGTTAGTCCTAACTAAAATACTAAAACCAATTGTAAAATCCTAAAAAAATAACTATGGGACCCTAATTCAATCATGAATCTACCATACAAAATTCAGAGGTTGAATCATCCACAAAGTCCTAGAAATAAAACCTAAATTATAAGGTACTAAACATAAACCCTAAAAATGGAGCACCTAAAGGTTCAACTTAAAACTACCACCTACATTCATCACAAAAATGTGAGAAAAATATAAGGGGATCATGCATATTATTGATAGCTATACACAGAGAATCAAGGCAAGAATCATCACCAAATGCTCAAACCAAATTCATCAAAACAAGGTATCAACCATGGTTATTTTAATATCAATTAATATTCAAAAAATGCAAATAAAATAAAAAATGCATGAATTATTAATATTTTTTTATCTAAAAAATCTAGATTCAATCATGAATCAATGGAAAAAAATTGGAATTAATTGAGTTAATCCCCTATTTTTTATGAATTATTTTCTAAGTCACATGAAATGAAGAAAAATAAGAAATTCAAGGAAATTAATTAAATCAGCATGGCAAATAGCAAAAATAACTAGTTCAATTCAATGTTTGGGCCAGAATGGGGGTGTGAAGAGCAGCTACAACCCAAGCCCACGCGCCTGAATTCATTCAGTTCAAGTTAATCAAAAAGAAAAAGTTTACACACGAAGACTCGAACCCATGCACCCTTGGTATATGCAGCGAAGAAACAAGCCTGGATTTCTCATTAAACCAAAACGCTGTGTTTTGAGGGGAATGTACGTGGCGCAACGAGGGACCTTGGATGGACGCCTGAGTCAAAGTCTCCCTCATGAATGGACGTCCTAGATTACGTCTTCTTCAATTCAAATGTCTGCGACCTCTTAACCTGCGCGCGCGAAGGCCATCGCCGGTGGCTTCTCCGGCCGGCCTTGCTCAACCCTAACTCTCTCCACACTCAACCATTTCACACGATTTCTACATGAAAGTTGCCCTAAATTTCACCAGGAACTCAACTACACTATTTAATCATGCTAAAAACGCAAGGATCAAAAAATATCACTCTCAATCGAAAATGGCATCATCCCTAAATTGTCTCTGATCTTCAAATTAATTATCCAGAAAGCTTCTAGCAATGATCTATAATGAATCTAACCTATCAAAACCTAGCCAAACTACATGAATCAAGCCATAGGATGAGAATTACCTACCTGTCAATTTTGAATGCATAGAGCACTGAAACCTTCAAATCAACCTTCAAGAATCTCCAGACACCTTCACTAACACCAAATGAAACTTCTGTATGCAACAAATTGGATTGAAACTCTCTGAATCCTTGAATTCGATTTTGACTTGCAAGCTATGAACTCAAAGTGCTCTCTCACGATTTTGCAACAATCTTGGCTTGAATTTTATCTGGAATCACTCATACACTCAAGAGGAAGCTGTTGAAAGCAAGAATTTGGACTGAAATGGATCAAAACCGTGTAACTGAATTTGATTTGCAAGAAGAAAATTTAGTTTGCAATCTCTCTGTTCTCTCTCAATTTCCACCAACCCTGGCCTTGATTCGATTCTAATGCATATATAGAACCAGTAGGAATGATCTAGAAGTTTCTGGAACCATCTATATGAGATATCCAATATCTCTTGCTCTTGAATTTTTCATCTCATGCTCATCCATGACAATTCTGCTTTGGCCTGTTGCAGCACCTCATTCTCATCCAAATTCTCCTCAAATGACATTTTGAAATGTGTTTGGATGGATTGGAACCTTGGTTTTGCACTTGTGAATGATTTGACAAGTGTAACTTATGTCATAAGCAACCAAATACAATTATGAGCAAATGACTTCAAATGAAAAAACCAACATTGCCATTGTCTCTAAAATGTATTTTCCAATCAAAATGACCTATAAGTTTGTCTCATTTGGTCACCACATGAATTATTTGAATTTTGACCATTGAATCCTTTTAATTCTTCCTTTTTTCAAAATTTCTTGAACCAAGTCTCTCCTTGAGCCATTTCAATGCCTCCTTGATGCATGTTCAAGGTTAAAACCCCATTTTGAGCAACTTTCTAGTTGAACAAAATTTCATTTGAGGCCTCTAAGTTGGTGAAAATGGCCTATGATCACAAATGACCTATAATCACCAAATGTCCAAAATACCCTTGACTTGTCAAAGCCATAAGTTGAGTTCCACAAATCCTATCAAGGACTTATAGTACTCTCTATAAAGATAAGAGAATAAGGAACAACATTCATGTTGACCAAAAGTTCATAGGAATCATCCTTCTAGGGAAAAAGTTTCATGCAAGTTGGGTAACTTTTAAGCTCCAAATTCACATTCCTCAGATGACTTGTAACTTGTCAAAGCCATAACTTGAGTTCTACAAATCCTATCAAGGACTTCTAGCACTCCAACTAAATCTAATATCATGCTCTACAACAATCATGTTGAGGGCAAGATGAGATGACAATCACACCTTGAGATAAATTACCTTGAAGATAGGGGTCAAACTAGGGGATTTTACACTGTCAAGCCTTGGAAACTCTAGCTTGAAACTTCTCAAAATCTTCAATCATGATGAATTAAACTTGGAATCATCCTTATAACATCTCAATGTATCAATCCATGATCACATGGCTCTTGAATTAGGTCTCAACCTTCTTCAAATCATCAGTTGACCTAGGGTTGACCCAGTCAAACCCTAATTGCACCACTCATGGCTGAGTCTTCTTAATCTTGCATAATGACCTGTATAGGCCTAAAAGTGATCTTCAACACTTCTAATGAGCTCTCTCAAGACCTCAAGTCTATCCTCATGGCCTCAGAATCATCTGATGGCTTTCCACAACTCTCAAGTTAGGAGGCACACACTCTTGGTTTCAACCATTCTCTCTGAGGATCTTTTAACTTCTCTGACAAGGATATTAACCCTTGAGCACCTGAATAACCTTCTTAGCTAGCTTCAAACTCTTGTGTAGCTCTTGGTTGGTAATCATACCTCTTGATCTCCTGCACACATGTCAATGAAATGCAAATGATAATGCTAATGTGAATGAAATGAAACATAAGCTAGGTAAAGAAGTGCTGGGCAAATTTTGGGGTGCAACAGCTGCCCCTATTCAAACGGCTTGGACCTGACTGGGTGAGAAGCGAACGACTCTCAAACAATCAAGGTAAAAGACGGTTGAATACCAACAAACCCGGAAATTTTCCAACTGCCCAAGTACACGGTACTCTGATGGGGACAAATCTTCGAAAACTGAAATAATAGTTGCACGGCAACTAGTTGGAGAATTACTGATCTGAATCCCCGTCAGGATGATTCTCTGATCTATCTAATATCATTGCATCCTTAAATCATCAAGGGGTCAGCGGTTACACGATAACTGGCGATTGGCCAACCTCACAGGTAAACGATACTCTGATTGGTAGGAACATCTTCAAAACTGAACATGACAGTTGCACGACAACTCTGCTGGGGAATTGGTCGCAAGGTAATTGGTGAAGGGTCTAATCTCAAATCTCCATCAAGATGATCATCTGAGTTCGCCGTAGATATTCGTCCTTAAGTCTTCAAGGGATCCGCATCATCTTGCTTCAGCATTACCTCTCCAGATCCGCATTCGGCCCTCCGGCTAAACTGCAAGGTCCCTTCGGTCATCAAACTCTGAATCCCCTCTATCAACTGTTCGCATCCATCAGGACTAGTCGCACATCCCATACACAGTTCTCCATAGCCTTGGAAGAAACCTCTCTTCATCAGCTTGGCTTTAACGAAGATAAGCGGTGTCTTCAGATCCTTGACATCAGTCAACACATCCGAGCTCTCGTCTTCGATAATGGCATTCACCCCACCTCCCCAATGATTTGGCATAGGGTTCTTCGTGACATTTGGCACATTATCTGATAAGTTGATGATCTTAGCATCCACCATATCTTGCACCTTGTGCTTGAAGGCTTTGCAGTTTTCTATCGTGTGGCCTGGTGCCCCTGAGTGAAACTCACATGTTGCGTTCGCGTCGTAACCTGGCGGAGGTGCCCCTGTCAAGGGAGCCAGGGTTCTCTTCTGGACTAGTTGTAACTGAAGCAGAGTCTGTAACAGCTGAGCATAAGACATGGGCGGCGTCTCGAGGTGACGACTTGACAGAGGTGCCCTGTTCTGATACTTTATGTATCCTTGCTGATTTGGCTGCTACTGATGTGGTTGGGGTTGTTGGACAACGGGTATGGTTATGCTGGCCACCTGCTGGTGAGGGCCTTTACCTTTCCTTCGAGCGTTGGACACGGCGCTCGTTTCTCCTTCCCGCTTTTTGCCACCATATGATTTCTTTCCTCCTCCAGCTGAGGATAGATCACCTTGAATTTTCCCCAGTTCGATCCCATTTTCAACGTGCTCGCCCATGATGATGAGATCTGAGAAGCTTCCAGACATACTGCTGACCAATTTCTCGTAATAAACCCCTGGGAGGGTGGCTACAAACATTTCAACAAGCTCCCGTTCAACCATCGGCGGTTGGACTCTAGCTGCCAATTCACGCCACCGCTGGGCGTATTCTTTGAACCCTTCGTTGTTCCTCTGTGACAAATTCTGCAGTTGGACCCGGTTCGGAGCCAAGTTACTGTTATATTGGTAATGGTGCACGAACGCCTCAGCAAGCTCCTTCCACGTGCGCACACTGGTAGGTTCCAAACTCATGTACCATTCCAAGGACGGCCCGGACAAGCTATCCTGAAAGAAGTGCATCAGCAGCTTCTCGTCTTCAGAGTGAGCGGACATCTTTCAATAGTATGATCTCAGGTGGACGCGAGGGCAGGTGGTGCCCTTGTACTTTTCAAAGTCGGGTACCTTGAACTTGGGAGGCACCTTAAAATCAGCAATCAGTCCCAACTTGGACATGTCGACACCCATAGTGTTCAGGTTCTCAAAATTCCTCATCTTGTCCTCGAGTGCCTTAAACCTCAGACGTGTTTCAGCAGTCAGCTCTCCTTTAGCACCCTTCTGGGAGAACAAATCTTCTTGATGGTCTTCTAACCATGGCTGAGGCCCATACAGATTTCCAACACCTGTGTTACCGTTGCCCAGTCCCACATTGACATTAGCTTCAAAATTCCCATTACCGACGCCAATCGTATTACCATTGAGCCCCAGGTTGGCGATCACGTTGCCGTTACCACTGCCATTCCTCCCGGTCACGGGGATGCCATTCTGAGGAGTTTCAACAGGTGGAGGGGTTGGAACAGTCCCACCATAGAGTACGCCATTGCTGTCAACCCTTGAAATCAGATGCTGGACCAATGTTCTGAGCTGGTCCTGGCCGTTGGCAACCACTTGCATGAGCTCCATGAAGCGGTCCATCCTCTCTCGGAGTTCTTGAACGTCAGTCTGCATTTGCTCCATTGCTCAAGCTTGATTTGCTCTGGTCGGATAGCGGTGGATTGGTCTTTGATCAATCCTGGAACAACCTGGAACAACCTGCATACACCAAAGGGTTAGAAAAAATGACAAAGTGCTCGTTATGCAGATGCTTCATGTAAATGCAAACGTGTGTCTGTGCATTAGGGAGGTATCCCCCCCGATCCTAGTGCCTGAGTACCAGTGCTGATAATAAGAAACCTGAGTCCAGTCATGGAAATAACATCTCATATATAAAGAAAGCCCATCGAGGCAGTACACAATGTCACTGAGTACAAGCAGAATCACTAGCATGACCTCGACCAACAAGCCTGGTGATGGTCAGCATACAACAATGATCAACACAAAAGGATTACAAATATAGTCAAGTACGGCCACGAGCTCGAAACTCTTCTAACAGATCCCTCGTTTCTGGATGATCGGGCCGAGTGAGCAACCCTTCGATGAGTAACTCCCTCCGCATAATAGTGTACTGAAGTCCTTCAACTAGGTCTTCCCATGCTCCTTCGCCGAAACAATCTTCTAGCTTCCGCTTCTTGGATTCAAACGTCAGTTTGCGCTCCTTCAGGTTAGCAAGAGCCTTGTTGAGTATGTAACACCCATTTTAATTATTTAGTCATTTTATTATTATTTTAAATATTATATGTTGATGTGCCCTTTGGTAGGGTGTATTTGATGATGTTTGGTGGGTGTCCCTGAGATGGGAGGATCATTGGTGGTAATTTGGTGAGTTTATAATAATATAAGAAATAATAGTAATATTGGTGGTGGTGGTATTATTATTATTATTATTATTATTATTATTATTATTATTATTATTATTATTATTATTATTATTATTATTATTATATTTATGATTATTATTAATATTTGTAGTAATATTATTAATATGGAGAATACAATATTATTATTAATATAGTTATTATATTATTATGATTTTTGGTGTGAATATGATAATATAATGAATAATAGTAATATTGGTGGGGGTATTATTAATATTATTATATATTATTATATTTATTAGTATTATTAATATTATTATTATTTTGGGGAGATAATAATATTATTACTATTATTATTATTATTTTGGTGAGATAATATTATTATTATTATTATTATTATTATTATTATTATTATTATTATTATTATTATTATTATTATTAATAGTATTATTATGATTAGTATTATTAATATTAGTAATATTATATTAGTATTATTAATATTAAGATTATTATTATTAATATTATTTTATTATTAGTATTAATATAATTGTTATTATTATTATTAGTATTATTATTATTATAATTATAATTATTGTTGGGTGTATTACTATTATTATTATTATGTTGAATATTACTATAATATTACAATAGTATTATATTATTATTATTATTATTATTATTATTATTATTATTATTATTATTATTATTATTATTATTAGAATTATTATTGGGAATATTAGTGGTTGGAATAAGTAAAATAAGAAGTGGAAGGGTTATGGGGAAGTTAGAATGGAAATATGAAAAGGCACGATAGAAACCGTGAGAAGGGAAATTGGGAGAATAGAGAAGAGCGAAGAACAAAGAGAAAGGGAAAAGGCTAGGGATGAAGAATCTTGGAGGAATTTATCACCGATCAGAATAATTATCCAGGTAAGGGGGGAGAAACTTGATTGGGATGGTATATATACATGTATAGGGTAGAGGGGATTCCTTAACCCCGTAGGAAAATGTCGATCTATGAAGTTTTATATTGGCATGCTTGTTATTGTTGTTGCTAATGATAAATTGATGCTTGATATTGATGAATTGTTGATTGGTATTGGTGAATTTGGTATATATATATATTATGGTGATATTAGTGAGATTATATGTTGTTACTGCAGTGTTGATAGTAACTATGAATAGAGTTTTGGTGAGATTTTGTGTTGTTATTGTAGCGTTGGTACTGACCATGATTATAAATTTGGGGAAATTATGTATTGTTCCCTGTGATGTTGTTAGTGACTCTGGTTAGGACCTTGGTGAGATTCAGAGTAACTCTGAAGTGTAGGTAATGTACCGTAATGTTGGTTCTAGAGTAGGAAGTATATGATAATTGGTAAGAATAATGGTGTGTTTGTGTTTGATGATAACTAGTAATTGATAGCGATGGAGTATAGGTCAATGTTGATGAATTGTTGTTTTTGGTTAATTTGGCGTATAGGCTGGGTTTAAGGTTTTTAGGGAGATTCTGTGTGACCTTTTAAGGCATCGGTAGAATGTTTAAGCGATGACTTTGGGAATAAGATTTAGGAACCGATTTAGTTACGGTAATGTACAAGGTTGGTACTAGAGTAGGCTGAGAATTTGAGTCGAGATGATAAGTTTGATTTGGCCTAGAATAGTACTGCAGAACTGTGGGGATGTTGGTGAATCGCAGCATTCGCTGGGCTTCGCCTGGCGAGTGTTGGCGAAGCTTCGCCTAGCGAATGCCAGCGAGCGTAGCAGAACCAGAATGTGACTTTGGTGATGTTTGGCCTTGAGCATTGGTCTGGGGTGATCTTTCTGGCCTTGATGCATTGTAAGGATGATGAGTGTGAGATCTAACCTGTGTACTGGGTGATAGTACTCATTTCCCTTAATATTGTTGGTGGACAATTAGTTAACGTATATGTATGTAGTGATCAGTAGGATCGTGTGTTCCCGGGTGTTGGGATGTGGTTATATATGGTGTTATAGTATGAATTTATTTACTATCTGATTGATTTATATGGTGTTGGTGTAATATATCTCCACATATATGCATTGATGTATGATGATATGATCAGGAGGATCGTGTGCACTTAGTGTGCCTAAATATGATAGTTATGCATTGGTGTGTGCATATCATGGTGTTTTGGTGGGATGAATCATGTCTCAGGAGGAGCGTAAGTGATTCATCCGTACTCCTTTGTGGAGAATGGTGGGGGATAGATCATGTCTCAGGAGGAGCATAAGTGATCTATTCAGGTTCGACTGAATGAACCAATGAGTCGGTACCGCATGCATGGTGTTGAGTTGCATATTTGTCGGTAGAAGTGGAATGATTCCCTGATATGCGACATGTGCGTAAAAACACTGTTGATACATGTTGTTGGTTAAGTTTGTCGGTAGAAGTGGAATGATTCCAGTAGGGGAGAAGTTGTATTTCTCCAGAAAGCTACAATTTGGTGGCTTATGGTGTTGAGGAATGATATAATAGTTGGTAAAGATGGTTTGTACCCCATCATGATTTCGGCTGTCTATTAACAAATTGAGGAACTGATCACCCTTAATCTCTTGTTAATACTGGACGAGATTTTGTTGGATGGGATAGACGCGTCTTGCAAGCTTGGGTGGCGTGAGCAGTGTATAGTCTTGAGTTAAGCTAAGTGCTTAAGGGATTATTTTGAGGAATTTGGCGTAAGACGGTGTTGAAGTGTCTATTTTGACTGAAACTTGGAATGAGAAGGAAAGTGAGAAAAATTGGGATTTGTCAATTATTTGCGATTGCCGGAGGTTTCCGGATGAGGTAGGTGATTTACTATCGGAGTGTGAAGTAAAGCTCACACGTTGACTTTGTTGTTGGAACGAGTCCGATATTAGTGACTCCATATGGTGTGTTTTCGTTGGGATTGGAGAAGTTGAAGAGTCAACTTGAAGACCTTCTAGGAGAGAGGTTCTTTTGTTTGAGTGTGCTACCGTAATGTGCACCAATTTTGTTGGTTAGACAGATAGAAGGTTTTGTGAAGCTTTGGGTGAACTATAGATAAGTGAACAGGGTGACTATCAAGGATAGGTGTTCACTTCCAAGAGTTAATGATTTGATGGAACAAATGATCGAGGGATGTGAGTCCCTTGGTCATGTGATCTCGAGTAGAGTTCTTGTGGTGGATGGGACGAAGGTCAAAAGTTCTATCGTATTAGGAGACTCAAAGATCTGCTGTTGAGATTGGAAGTAATTGAGTTTTAAATTATTCATAGATTTAAAATGTGTTGGATGGCTTCCTAAGTATAAAATTGTTGTTGTACGTTAAATTCCGAGATCGCAGCTTTTTACGGAATCGAAATCGGACACTTGGAAGTCGGGTAACGGTCGAAAAGAGGATTTTGAGACTGTCATGTTCGCCTGGCGAGCATACTGGCGAACGTCCATATTCACTGCGGTGTTCGCCTGGCGAAGGGGTCCTGGGCAGAAAATGTTATTCTGGTGTTTTTGCCGTAACGGGAGAACCGTAACTCGGAATGACGCGCGGTTCGAAGCGTTGGAAAGCTATTCAAATTATCTATGAGATGGTGAAGTATTGACATAGATTTAAGCTATTTATTGATGAAGTGTGTTTGAATGTTGTGGTAAGGACGGGCGGTACGGTATGTGTTCTCGCTATAACTCACAACTTGTTTGTCCACTTGGCATGGGATCTTCTTTAATTATTTATATAAGGCAATGGTTGTGTTAATAAATGATATTTTAAGGTATTCGAAGCGTATAGAGGATTCTGTTGAGCATAAGGAACTGGAGTTATCAGTGTTGGAAAAAGAGCGGTGATATACTTCCGTAAGGAAAGTTCCGCCAAATCCGATAGAACTAATTGTGGTGTTTGTGATGCTTGTTGATATAATTAGGGGATTTGCTAAAGACAACTTAAGCAAGTTTCAATTATGAAAAAGGCAACTTGAAGTGTATAAGAGAAATCATTCGACCAGTGATTTAGAGTTGGTTACTATTGTGATTGTACTGGAGTCGGAGTCTTCAAAAGTTTAGACTGAGATCAGAGATGTTTGGTGATCTTAAGAGTTTAAGGTGTTTGTTTAATTTGAATAAGACGAATATGAGGCATAGGGAATAATTGGGACTTCGAAAAGAGTACGACTTCAAGTTGAATTACCATTCGGGTAACGCGGACATGGTAGATGATGCAATGAGTTAGAAATATTTGCATATACCGAAGATGATGGTGTAAAGAGTTAGAACTAATTGAGCAATTTCATAATATGAGTTTTGTGAGTAAGGAGACTTCTTATGGAGTTAAGCTTTTATTATTAAGATCTGACTAGTGATATCCTTGAGCAGAATCGAGAAAGTCAGAAACCTGGGTTGAGTAGTGAATTAGTTGAAATTGATAAATTAGAGTCGAAGAGTGGATTGTCGGGTTTGTGGAAATAGTACCATGATGTGTTATGATAGGGTATGTGTACCAGATGTTGTTGAGGGGAGTAGGAGTACTCGTGAAGAAATACATTGAGGTAGATGGAGTATCCATCTCGGTGCTATGAAGAAGTAACCGAATTTGAGTAGATTGTTTTGGAGACCATGGATAAGGGGAGGAGTAGTTGAGGTGGAATATACTGGTTAGAATTGTAGGAATTTGAAGAGTGAACATCAAAGACTGTTGAGTCTGATGCAGTCGTTAAATATTCCAGAGTGGAAATCAGGTAGTATTTTCACGAAATTGGTGTTGAGATTTCCAAAGAATTTGTAAAGACATAATTTTAATTTGAATTGTTAGGAGTGGATTAACTATTCCGTGTTGAGGATATACGAGATGCATATTGAGAAAGTGGTGAAGTTGGATGAGATACTGACGAATATTGTGTCAGATGGAAATTTGAGGTTTATATTGAGATTTTGGAGGGGCTTACAGGAAGCTTCGGGTACTAAGTTGAAGCTGAGTTCGACCTACCATCCGCAAACTGATGGTCAGTCAGAGAGGACTATTGAGTCTGTAGAGAATTGGTGAGAGCTTGGGTGTCGGATCAAGGTGGAGCGTGGGATGATTAATTATCGTTGATTGAGTTACCTATAATAACGGTTACCATCCTAGTGTCGGAATGACACTATATGTGGCTTGGTGAGATAGAGAGTGTAGGACTCTCCTGTGTTGAAATAAATCGAGTGAGAGTGTTGTACTCAGACTTGAAAATTATGCTTGAGATGGCTGAAAAGATCGAGAGAATCCGAGGCAATATGTGTTTTGAGAGTCACGCCGATGACTGGTGTTGGTCGAGCTTCGAAATCTCAGAAGTTCGCACCGTGTTCTGTAGTTGTATCAGAGTGGCGCAGCGGAGGCATGGGAGGAGTAACATGTTAGACTGTTTTTCCGTTGTCGCTGTGAATTGGCATGATATGTTTCATGTGTCTTAGTCGAGAAAGTACATTGAACCAGGTGGATGGTGTACAAGTGAAAAATATTCCGATTGTTGAGGCATTGCTAGTTCGTTTTGGCGAGCGAGGAACAACTCCGAAGGGAGGAGATATCTTTGGTGAAAGTAGTATGGGGAGGTGCTGCAGAAGGCAGTGTGACCTGAGAATTGGAATAAAGGATGCGGGGAGCGTATCCGGAATTATTTCCATCAGGTAATTTTCGAGGACGAAAATAATTAAAGTGGGGGAGAGTTGTAACACCAATTTTAATTATTTAGTCATTTTATTATTATTTTAAATATTATATGTTGATGTGCCCTTTGGTAGGGTGTATTTGATGATGTTTGGTGGGTGTCCCATGGGAGGATCATTGGTGGTAATTTGGTGAGTTTATAATAATATAAGAAATAATAGTAATATTGGTGGTGGTATTATTATTATTATTATTATTATTATTATTATTATTATTATTATTATTATTATTATTATTATTATTATTATTATTATTATTATTATTATTATTATTGTATTTATGATTATTATTAATATTTGTAGTAATATTATTAATATGGAGAATATAATATTATTATTAATATAGTTATTATATTATTATGATTTTTGGTGTGAATATGATAATATAATGAATAATATAAATATTGGTGGGGTATTATTATTATTATTATATATTATTATATTTATTAGTATTATTAATATTATTATTATTTTGGGGAGATAATAATATTATTACTATTATTATTATTATTATTATTTTGGTGAGATAATAATAATATTATTATTATTATTATTATTATTAATAGTATTATTATGATTAGTATTATTAATATTAGTAATATTATATTAGTATTATTAATATTAAGATTATTATTATTAATATTATTTTATTATTAGTATTAATATAATTGTTATTATTATCATTAGTATTATTATTATTATAATTATAATTATTGTTGGGTGTATTACTATTATTATTATTATGTTGAATATTACTATAATATTACAATATTATATATTATTATTATTATTATTATTATTATTATTATTATTATTATTATTATTATTATTATAATGATTATTATGATTATTATTATTAGAATTATTATTGGGAATATTAGTGGTTGGAATAAGTAAAATAAGAAGTGGAAGGGTTATGGGGAAGTTAGAATGGAAATATGAAAAGGCACGATAGAAACCGTGAGAAGGGAAATTGGGAGAATAGAGAAGAGCGAAGAACAAAGAGAAAGGGAAAAGGCTAGGGATGAAGAATCTTGGAGGAATTTATCACCGATCAGAATAATTATCCAGGTAAGGGGGGAGAAACTTGATTGGGATGGTATATATACATGTATAGGGTAGAGGGGATTCCTTAACCCCGTAGGAAAATGTCGATCTATGAAGTTTTATATTGGCATGCTTGTTATTGTTGTTGCTAATGATAAATTGATGTTTGATATTGATGAATTGTTGATTGGTATTGGTGAATTTGGTATATATATATATTATGGTGATATTAGTGAGATTATATGTTGTTACTGCAGTGTTGATAGTAACTATGAATAGAGTTTTTGTGAGATTTTGTGTTGTTATTGTAGCGTTGGTACTGACCATGATTATAAATTTGGGAAAATTATGTATTGTTCCCTGTGATGTTGTTAGTGACTCTGGTTAGGACCTTGGTGAGATTCAGAGTAACTCTGAAGTGTAGGTAATGTACCGTAATGTTGGTTCTAGAGTAGGAAGTATATGATAATTGGTAAGTATAATGGTGTGTTTATGTTTGATGATAACTAGTAATTGATAGCGATGGAGTATAGGTCAATGTTGATGAATTGTTGTTTTTGGTTAATTTGGTGTATAGGTTGGGTTTAAGGTTTTTAGGGAGATTCTGTGTGACCTTTTAAGGCATCGGTAGAATGTTTAAGCGATGACTTTGGGAATAAGATTTAGGAACCGATTTAGTTACGGTAATGTACAAGGTTGGTACTAGAGTAGGCTGAGAATTTGAGTCGAGATGATAAGTTTGATTTGGCCTAGAATAGTACTGCAGAACTGTGGGGAAGTTGGTGAATCGCAGCATTCGCTGGGCTTCGCCTGGCGAGTGTTGGCGAAGCTTCGCCTAGCGAATGCCAGCGAGCGTAGCAGAACCAGAATGTGACTTTGGTGATGTTTGGCCTTGAGCATTGATCTGGGGTGATCTTTCTGGCCTTGATGCATTGTAAGGATGATGAGTGTGGGATCTAACCTATATACTGGGTGATAGTACTCATTTCCCTTAATATTGTTGGTGGACAATTAGTTAACGTATATGTATGTAGTGATCAGTAGGATCGTGTGTTCCCGGGTGTTGGGATGTGGTTATATATGGTGTTATATTATGAATTTATTTACTATTTGATTGATTTATATGGTGTTGGTGTAATATATCTCCACATATATGCATTGATGTATGATGATATGATCAGGAGGATTGTGTGCACTTAGTGTGCCTAAATATGATAGTTATGCATTGGTGTGTGCATATCATGGTGTTTTGGTGGGATGAATCATGTCTCAGGAGGAGCGTAAGTGATTCATCCGTACTCCTTTGTGGAGAATGGTGGGGGATAGATCATGTCTCAGGAGGAGCGTAAGTGATCTATTCAGGTTCGACTGAATGAACCAATGAGTCGGTACCGCATGCATGGTGTTGAGTTGCATATTTGCATTATAATATGTTATGTTGTAATTCGAACAGTAGGTTCGTTATATGGAGTTGTTGGGGTGAATATTAGTGTGTTGGTGTGTTTTACTACCTTGTTTACATGTATTAATTTACCAATATATTTTTGATCATGTTTTCTCACCCCTTGGTTGTTGTTGTGTCTGTGCTTCTCCGGAAGTACAGATAATCCAGGTACTTAGATAGCTTGGATGGTGGTGTGCCAGTCGAGTCTAGGATGCTCTGATACGTAACACGGGATATGGGTGTTTTAATTGTTTTATGTCAAACTTGTTGTAATCCTGTGACGTATCACTTTTTTTGTGAATTATAATAATAAAGATTTTACGAAATTTGGCGGATGGCCGAGGATGTTGGAATAATGTTTTCCGCTGTATTATTTTTGAGAATAATTAATAAAGTATTTTTATAAAAATTTGGTGATGTGATATCCCACTATTTTGGTGAAAACTCTGATGTTTATTTATAATGTTTATATTTTATTTAATTTGGGAAGTGGGGTGTTACAGAGTAGGCCTTCAGCGACATATCTGCGAGCGGTTTCTTCATCAAACCTCTTCTCACTAGCCTTCACCTGGGCTTTCAACTTGGAGATCTGCTGTTTCAGTTTATCCTCCGTTCCTTGCCGTTGGCTAGGGTGGCCTTCCAATGATGATTGAACTTGGATATTCTCCGGTACGCTTCATCCAAGTGCTGCTTCTTAGTGGCCAGTACGTCATTGACAGCTTTGAAGTCCCGACCCAAGCGCTCACGCTCGGCCATCTGCTTAGTCAAATCCGTCCCTAACTGGTTCACCAACTCTGTTTGCCTCTTGAAGGAATGAACGGCTTCGCTTCTCTCGCTTATGAGTTGAGCCAATTCTTTCTCCAGTTCTTCATTTGCCTTCTTCAGCTCATCTCTCTCAGCTAACACCTGATTATGCTGCTGAATAGGCACGGTGGTAGGCTCTTCAATCACTGGAGGGCTTTCTGGATGGGCGGGTGGAAACGGCATCCCTATAATATCTGCTCTGGCTCTGATCCAGGTAACGTACAGAGCGTAGGCTTGGCTATTACTTTTCCCCAGCAATGGTTTTCCCTGCTTACTGATACCATTCCAAGCGTGCTGAAGCTTAGATAACATATCCCCCTCTAGAAGACCAGTGAGGTACAGAGATTCCTGCACCTCTTCCTCCTTCGGCGGAGCTCTCAAAGCATAAGCAAACTGTCGGACCAGCAAAGATGGATTATAGTTGATACAACCCTTCCTGCCTATCAAAGGCACATTCGGAAACCCGCTGCAGCTGAAGATAACCTCAGTACCCAACCTATCACTATCAAACCAAACAATATCCTCCACTGACAGACTCATCAAACGCTCAGACCACTCAGCTGTGGCTGCAGACGAAGCAAAGGGACCCTTCTTGGGTAGGTGACTATAAAGCCATCTGTAGAGTAGGGGCACACAGCACGAGACGTTCTCACCCCTTCTGTTCTCGTTTTTGTAGTGGACGGAATGATAGACATCTCCTATCAAGGTAGGGACTGGATTCCCTGATGCAACGATGTGAAAGGCGTCGAAGTCTACAAAGTCAGGCATATTGGGGAATAGAATGATGCCATATATGCACATAGCAAGGATGGCGTTGAACACGATCCAACAACCATCTTTGGCACACTGCTGGGCCTTCCCCACTAAGAACTGCAGGGAGAAACCGGGAACCTTGTTCCAACTAGACAAGACCAACTCAGAGGCATCCAGATGAAGTGAAGGAGCTAGACTAGCCAGATTAGGCTCAGCATCCATATGAACAAAGGGCATCTGACTCTTGATAGGCACACCTAACAAATCAGCATACTCCTCTAGTGTGGGTGCAAGAATAAAGTCCGGGAAAGTAAAGCATCTCAAAGGAGGGTCGTAGAACTGCAGCAAGGTGTGCAACCCATTCAACTCAAACACAGAGGGTTTACGAACCAGGCTGAGCAGTTTCCCATAAGACTTTCTGAATTCACCTCTCACAGAATCATCTGCCAAAGCAATCAAACCAGTCAGCTGAACAATATCAGGAGTGGGGAGCTTGTAGGCCACAGTCTTCCTCAGAGAACCCATAGTAGCACAATAGAAGGCAAGAAAACCTGAATCGGGGGAAACGGTACCTGCAACATATACACACGTTAATGAAATGCGAATGAGTATGCAAAACAATGCAAAATGCAATCATGCAGCAGGAGATCAAGACCACTGTGCTGTTGTGGAGATGAAGGTGAAGATTCTGTATCAACAAAACCACAATACTGCTCTGTCAAGAACAACCCTATCTCTCATGAGAAGAAAACCCTGATATCGGACCATGAATTCTGCTCTGTCAAGAACGAACACACATCTGATAATAAGGACCTCTGATACAGGACCATAAATCTGCTCTATTAAGAACAATCATACATCTGACAGTAAGGACCTCTGATACAGGACCATAAATCTGCTCTATCAAGAACAATCACATCTGATGATGAGAACCTCTGATACCGACAAAACTGATTCACTATCAAGAAAACTAGGTAGTTTGAAGGTTAAGGTTTCCTGCAACAAACACGACCCTGCTCACAGGTATGGACCTAAACTAGCACAAGTTCGGCATCCTATACGGTCATCAGTGCCACAGACATTCAAGAGGGGTGATACGATACCCAGAAGGTGTGGCATCACCGTCTCCTGAATCAGCCTCACTCAGCTGAATTCCAAATGATCGGTCCCCAGAGTCGACAATCTTCCAAACCAACAACCCCTCAGGCCCAAAGAGCCGGAAAAGAAGTCAACCGGGAGAACCTCGTCTGAGTGTGGATTTCATGAGACACTAGTGCCTGCAAAGCAAGCACGCGCCCACTAATTTCCACAACTAATACTAGGTACCCTCAAGCCTGGGTCTGGCTTCTCACTCATCAGAATGCCCCTCCCACAACAGCACAGATAATCATATCACACTGAAAATAAAAATGCGGGAAATAAAATGCGATAAACAAACACAACCCAACAAGTAATCATACAAGCGCTAGGATTGACTCTCGCAGGGGACGTTGGATCCCCAAACTGACTCGCATAAGGGATGTTGGATCCCTAGGAAACTATCAAATCCCCAGCAGAGTCGCCAGCTGTCGCTACTACGAAAATCGGCGCCGGCTATGCCAGAAGAGTCGCCACTGTGTGTTATTTATCCCAAAGGAGGGAAAGGAAATGCTCGAAGTAAACCTACCGCAAAGACGGGAAAAGAATGGTCATCGCAACCAAATCCTGGATTCGGGAGTCGGTTACGCAAGGGGAAGGTATTAGCACCCCTCACGTCCATCGTACTCGATGGGATCCACGCTTGTTGTGTTTATCTGACGGGTTGGTTTTATCTATCTACCTATCAAGGCCGGCTTAAAAAGGAAAATAAAATGACTCGGCAAAGCGTCGCACTTTATGCCTACGTATTCTCATCAGAGAATGAGAAATCAGAGTCTACGTAGTTCGCCTAACTACGGGTGATGGGGGAAGGTGGCTCGCTAATACATCAGCATTGTGCCTACGTACTCTCAACAGGTATGAGAGATCAGAGCTTACGTAGTTCGGGATAATACGGATTACGGGAATTCAGATTCATCTGTTTTTATCGAGTAGGGTTAACAAACAGTTCCAGCAGTTTGGTGTATGCAGCTCGACCCTTAGAGACTTAGGCGTTACCGTTTGCGGTAGAACTGGGAGTTAACGACACTCTTTTCTTCAGAAAAGCTTCCTTTGAATTATGGGCCCACGGGGAGAAAAGGTTTGAAGTACATTTTCTGTCTTTTACGAAAGAACTATTTTTTATGGATGTTTGCAAAGGAACCAAAGGTATGAATAACTGTAATCAGTTAACCTTTATTACTGTATTTTAATTTGTTTCGAGATGAGAAGAGAGAACAGGCTCAACTAAAGGGAGACTATCAAGTCCTAATGTTGTCATGCCAAGGATTCATCCTATGGTTGAGGTTTGAAACAGGGAGCTCCTAAAAGTTATCATGCATAGGTTTCAACCTAAAGTTCTAATCATCACTTCCTTATCAAAGGAAGTGAGATTCCTAGGGGATCATGTCAATGATAAACAGAAACCAATAAAGCATCAGCTTAAACAGTAAACAGATATACAGTAAACGACTGTAAAATGCATGCAATGCAAGTGAGGGAGGAAATGTGTGTGGGACATCAGCCTCCACAAGCTCATCACAACCTCAAGCCAGATATGAATAACTGTAATCATACAGAGGAAATAGCATGCTATCAAGCAAGATAAGTGACTGTAATCATACAGAGGAAATAACATGCTATCAAGCAAGATAAGTGACTGTAATCATACAGAGGAAATAACATGCTATCAAGCAAACACACCAGACCACAGAGGCAAGGGAGCAACTCAACCTCTAGTGCAATCATGCTCCTAGCTTAACACAATCTAAACATGAACTTATTCTAATGCATCAAGCAAACCAAACAAGTCACATCAATACAGTTGCACAGAAAGCAAACAGACAGGAAAAAAAGGAAATCAACAGCTTCCCCAGCTTCACAGGAAAGCAATCCTCTGACAGCAGTTCAGTCCTCAGTCCTCAACTGCTCTTTAAGGCTATCATCTTCCATAGAAAGTGTCAACTTGCTTCTTCAGGCTTCTAAGACATCAACCATAAGTATCAACTTATCATTTCTTCTTCAGGCTCCAGCTCCAAAGTACTCCACCTTCAGGCTTCAATCCCATTAGCAAGCATCAACTTGTTCCTTCAGGTACTCCAAGCATTGAACTCACAAGTATCAACTTGCTTTCCAACCTCAAGCTTCAGCTTCTTCATTCAATCTCCAATGGATTCCCCTCACAAGTATCAACTTGTTCTTCATCTTCTTCAAGCTTCAGCTCTTTCTTCACTCTCAGCTTGATCTTCTTCCCACAAGTGTCAACCTGTTCTTCTGGATCTTCAAGCTTCAGCTTCAATGGCAGTCTTCAGACAAAGGGAAGTACAACCTCTAGCATCTTCAGTCTTCTAGCAAGGAACTCCATCTTCTAGCAAGGGAGAAAGATTCATCTAACAAGATCAAGATTTGGATGATTGACTGCAGAGTGAAGACCAAAGGTCACCACTAAGCATCCTATCATCAGAGAAAGGGACCCTCAAAGGTTCTACCAACTGGTAAAGAGCCACACATCCTACCAAAGGAGGGATGAGGCCTTTACAAGGGGACCTTACATCATAGGGAAGAATGGAAGTGATCAACATCTTCCATGTTTATGAAGGAAGAGAATCTATCTAGGAGCTCTGCCTACAAACCCTAATCTTAACACCTAATCAACACTACACCAAAAGAAGGGAAATCTTCACATCCAAGCTTCCTCAAGCATTCCATGGTAGCCCAAGCTTGTCTTCAACATCATCCAAGAGCAAACAATGTAAAACCCTAATTTAAGGGAACTAAAGAAATCAATCTAGTTGAATTAGCAAGCTAGGATCACCTAAAACCTAGCACTAAAGTTAGTCCTAACTAAAATACTAAAACCAATTGTAAAATCCTAAAAAAATAACTATGGGACCCTAATTCAATTATGAATCTACCATACAAAATTCAGAGGTTGAATCATCCACAAAGTTCTAGAAATAAAACCTAAATCATAAGGTACTAAACATAAACCCTAAAAATGGAGCACCTAAAGTTTCAACTTAAAACTACCACCTACATTCATCACAAAAATGTGAGAAAAATATAAGGGGATCATGCATATCTATGCTAGCTATACACAGAGAATCAAGGCAAGAATCATCACCAAATGCTCAAACCAAATTCATCAAAACAAGGTATCAACCATGGTTATTTTAATATCAATTAATATTCAAAAAATGCAAATAAAATAAAAAATGCATGAATTATTAATATTTTTTTATCTAAAAAATCTAGATTCAATCATGAATCAATGGAAAAAAATTGGAATTAATTGAGTTAATCCCCTATTTTTTATGAATTATTTTCTAAGTCACATGAAATGAAGAAAAATAAGAAATTCAAGGAAATTAATTAAATCAGCGTGGCAAATAGCAAAAATAACTAGTTCAATTCAATGTTTGGGCCAGAAAGGGGTTGTGAAGAGCAGCTACAACCCAAGCCCACGCGCCTGAATTCATTCAGTTCAAGTTAATCAAAAAGAAAAAGTTTACACACGAAGACTCGAACCCATGCACCCTTGGTATATGCAGCGAAGAAACAAGCCTGGATTTCTCATTAAACCAAAACGCTGTGTTTTGAGGGGAATGTACGTGGCGCAACGAGGGACCTTGGATGGACGCCTGAGTCAAAGTCTCCCTCACGAATGGACGTCCTAGATTACGTCTTCTTCAATTCAAATGTCTGCAACCTCTTAACCTGCGTGCGCGAAGGCCATCACCGGTGGCTTCTCCGGCCGGCCTTGCTCAACCTTAACTCTCTCCACACTCAACCATTTCACACGATTTCTACATGAAAGTTGCCCTAAATTTCACCAGGAACTCAACTACACTATTTAATCATGGTAAAAACGCAAGGATCAAAAAATATCACTCTCAATCGAAAATGGCATCATCCCTAAATTGTCTCTAATCTTCAAATTAATTATCCAGAAAGCTTCTAGCAATGATCTATAATGAATCTAACCTATCAAAACCTAGCCAAACTACATGAATCAAGCCATAGGATGAGAATTACATACCTGCCAATTTTGAATGCACAGAGCACTGAAACCTTCAAATCAAACTTCAAGAATCTCCAAATACCTTCACTAACACCAAATGAAACTTCTGTATGCAACAAATTGGATTGAAACTCTCTGAATCCTTGAATTCGATTTTGACTTGCAAGCTATGAACTCAAAGTGCTCTCTCACGATTTTGCAACAATCTTGGCTTGAATTTTATCTGGAATCACTCATACACTCAAGAGGAAGCTGTTGAAAGCAAGAATTTGGACTGAAATGGATCAAAACCGTGTAACTGAATTTGATTTGCAAGAAGAAAATTCAGTTTGCAATCTCTCTGTTCTCTCTCAATTTCCACCAACCCTAGCCTTGATTCAGTTCTAATGCATATATAGAACCAGTAGGAATGATCTAGAAGTTTCTGGAACCATCTATATGAGATATCCAATATCTCTTGCTCTTGAATTTTTCATCTCATGCTCATCCATGACAATTCTGCTTTGGCCTATTGCAGCACCTCATTCTCATCCAAATTCTCCTCAAATGACATTTTGAAATGTGTTTGGATGGATTGGAACCTTGGTTTTGCACTTGTGAATGATTTGGCAAGTGTAACTTATGTCATAAGCAACCAAATACAATTATGAGAAAATGACTTCAAATGAAAAAACCAACATTTCCATTGTCTCTAAAATGTATTTTCCAATCAAAATGACCTATAAGTTTGTCTCATTTGGTCACCACATGAATTATTTGAATTTTGACCATTAAATCCTTTTAATTCTTCCTTTTTTCAAAATTTCTTGAACCAAGTCTCTCCTTGAGCCATTTCAATGCCTCCTTGATGCATGTTCTAGGTTCCCCATTTTGAGCAACTTTCTAGTTGAACAAAATTTCATTTGAGGCCTCTAAGTTGGTGAAAATGGCCTATGATCACAAATGACCTATAATCACCAAATGTCCAAAATACCCTTGACTTGTCAAAGCCATAAGTTGAGTTCCACAAATCCTATCAAGGACTTATAGTACTCTCTATAAACCTAAGAGAATAAGGAACAACATTCATGTTGACCAAAAGTTCATAGGAATCATCCTTCTAGGGCAAAAGTTTCATGCAAGTTGGGTAACTTTCAAGCTCCAAATTCACATTCCTCAGATGACTTGTAACTTGTCAAAGCCATAACTTGAGTTCTACAAATCCTATCAAGGACTTCTAGCACTCCAATTAAAGCTAATATCATGCTCTACAACAATCATGTTGAGGGAAAGATGAGATGACAATCACACCTTGAGATAAATTGCCTTGAAGATAGGGGTCAAACTAGGGGATTTTACACTGTCAAGCCTTGGAAACCCTAGCTTGAAACTTCTCAAAATCTTCAATCATGATGAGTTAACCTTGGAATCATCCTTATAACATCTCAATTTATCAATCCATGATCACATGGCTCTTGAATTAGGTCTCAACCTTCTTCAAATCATCAGTTGACCTAGGGTTGACCCAGTCAAACCCTAATTGCACCACTCATGGCTGAGTCTTCTTAATCTTGCATAATGACCTGTCTAGGCCTCAAAGTGATCTTAAACACTTCTAATGAGCTCTCTCAAGACCTCAAGTCCATCCTCATGGCCTCAAAATCATCTGATGGCTTTCCACAACTCTCAAGTTAGGAGGCACACACTCTTGGTTTCAACCATTCTCTCTGAGGATCTTTTAACTTCTCTGACAAGGATATCAACCCTTGAGCACCTGAATAACCTTCTTAGCTAGCTTCAAAATCTTGTGTAGCTCTTGGTTGGTAATTATACCTCTTGATCTCCTGCACACATGTCAATGAAATGCAAATGATAATGCTAATGTGAATGAAATGAAACATAAGCTAGGTAAAGAAGTGCTGGGCAAATTTTAGGGTGCAACAAAGTGCGATACTTTGCCGAGTCATTTTCTTTTTCTTTTTAACCCTTGACCTTTAGAGTAGATAGAATAACAATATGTACCAGAAAACAAGCGTGGATCCCGTCGAGTACGGCGGACGTGAGGAGTGCTAATACCTTCCCATTGCGTAATCGACTCCCGAATCTAGGATTTGGTTGCGATGACCATTGCTTTCCCGTTTTGCGTTAGGTTTACTCTTAGCATTTCCTTTCCCTCCGTTGGGATAAATAACACACGGTGGCGAATCTTCTGTCTTAGCCGGCGCCGATTTTCGCAGTAGCGACAGCTGGCGAATCTGCTGGGGACTCCAGTGGTTCCCTACGTGAGTCAATCCTAGCGCTTGTTTTCCCGTCGTGGGTGTTGTATGGATTTAAATTTCTGTCTTTACTTTCCGCATTTTATTGTCAGCTTTATATTGTTATTGCTGTTGTGGGGAGGGGGTGATTTGTTGAGAGAAAATTCGGACCTGGGCTTGAGGTTACACCTAGACTTAGAAGTAGAGAGTAGTGGTTAGCCTGCTTGCTTAGCTCGCACCAGCTAGCCGCGAAATCTGCACTCGGACGAGATTCTCTTTGACGCTTCTTGCCTGGCCCTTAGGGCTCGACAAGTTGTCTGACCCGAGGATTGTCGACTCTGGGGACCGATCAATTGGAAGTTGGCTGAGGAGGGCCTCTTCAGGACATGATGATGCCACACCTTCTGGGTATCGTATCATCGATCTTGAAAGTCTGTGACGCCGACGACCGCATAGGATGTCGTACCTTGCGTTAGTTGATAGGACACCTACCTCCAGATTACCGGTTTTCTTGACAGTGGTTCAGTGGTTTGAGATTTGGGGTTCTTCATCAGAGCTTTGTTATGGGTCTGTTGAGACATGGCTGGAGCATTGTTATGGGTCTATCGAGACTAGGTTTGAGCAGTATTGTGGGTCTAAGGAGACAAATATTATAGATGGATCTCCTCAGCGATATATCACTTGATCCCTGTTGCATTATTTGGCATATTGCATTATTGCATACTCATTTTGCATATCATTAACGTGTATTTATGTCGTAGGTGTGTTCATTCCCCACTGATTCTAGTGTATCTTCTGGCCAGACATGGAGTCCATGAAGAGGACAATTGCTTATCGGTTGCATTCGCCTGATATTAGTTCCTTGCTGGGATTGGTTGCTCTAGAAGATGAGAGAGTGAGGGCTGAGTTCAGAGTATCTTATGGGAGATTGCTTAGTTTGTTGTACAGGCCTTCCGCATTTGAGACGACTGAGGTGTATACTCTGATGCAGTTTTATGAGCCGCAGCTGAGATGTTTCTTATTTTCCGACTATATTCTGGCACCTACTTTGGAGGAGTTTTCTGCTATGTTGGGAGTTCCCGTGTTAGACCAGATGCCCTTTATACATATTGATGTTGAGCCTGATTTGGCTACACTCGTTGAGATTGTCAGTTTGGACGCTTCTGAGTTCCATGGAGGGTTGATCAAGCTGAATGGAGCTTATGGTTTTCACTTGTCTGTCCTGGTTGAGAAGGCTATACAGTGCGCGAAGAACAGATGTTGGGTTGCCTTCAGTGCCATTCTAGCTGTCTGCATCTATGGGATTGTCTTGTTTCCTAATGTGCCAGATTTTGTCGACTCAAATGCCTTCTTGATTCTTGCCTCGAAGAATCCTGTTCCTACTCTATTGGGCGATGTTTATCATTCCATTCACTACAAGAATGAGAAACCTCGTGGCAAGAATGTTTCCTGCTGTCTTCCTCTTTTGTACAGGTGGTTCCAAGGACATCTTCCGAAGACAGGGCCTTTTGTTGATGCTGTTGATACTTTGGATTGGTCTTCCCGGTTGATGGGGCTGTCTGCTGAGAACATCATTTGGTTTGATCGGATTATGCTTGGCACTGATATTATATATAGTTGCAGTGGCTTTCCGAATGTCCCTTTGATTGGACGGAAAGGTTGTATTAACTATAACCCTTCGCTGCTGGTGAGACAGTTTGGTTATGCTTTGAGGGACGCTCCTATTGAGGAGGAGATACAGGAATCTCTATATCTCGCGGGCTTATTAGACGCGGCTGTTTTGATCAGATTGAGACATGCATGGGCTAACATCCATAGGAGGGGAAAGCTTTGCTTGGTAAGAGCAACAACAAAGCTTATGATCCTTATTTGGCTTGGATCCGAGAGAGAGCTAGTATTTCCTTGATGTCATACCCTGCTGTGGAACCTCTGTATCTTCCAGTGATTGAGGCACCTACTTCGATAGAGCTTGAAAAGTATAACAAATTGTTGGCTGAAAACGAAGAGTTGAAGAAAGTCAATGATGAGTTAGAGAAGGAGATCTTCCAGTTGCGTCATGAGAAGAATGAAGCTACCTTCACTGTGAGGGAACAAACTGAATTGATTAATAGGTTGGGTTCAGAGTTGACGGAAGATACCAACAAGAAAGAAAAAGTGGGAATAGCCTTGAACGGTGTTAGCAAGGTGCTTACTTCCAAGAAGGAACTTTTAAGCAAAGCTTATTCCTGCCTCAGCAAGTGGGAAGCATTGTGGAATGCCACGCTTACCAAGCAGAAGGAGCGTGAAGATGAACTGAAGTTGCAGATTGCCACGCTAGAGGCGCATATTAGAGCCCAGGATGCAAGGATTGCTGAAGAGACATCACTTAGGAGCGCTGTTGAGCTTAGAGTAAGTGACCTTGACGAGAATCTGAGAGGTTATGAAGTGAAGGCCGGCTCCAAGAGAGGCAGACTCGACGACTGTTCTGACGAAGGAACCTGTCAGAACGACGCCAAAAAGCTGAGATCCACTGCCGAGCGGCATGCCTTACTGATACAAGAGCTAATCTCCAGACTGGGTCGTTCAGAGACGTTGGGGATATTGGAAGACGTCAGAGAGCTCCATTCGGCCTGAGTTGTCTTTTGCCTTGCTTTTGTTGTCTGTACTTGTATTTTGACCATCGCCAGGCTTGTTGACCGAGGTCTCTTCAGTTGCATTCGGTTGTACTCTTGTACTCAGCCTCTTGGCATTTGTTTATATATGAGGGTTTTCTGATTCCTTGCTTGCTCGATGGGGACTCCATTGTCGTGATGGCCTTCTCTCCGAAACTAGAATCGGGGGGGGGGGGGGGGGGAATATAACTTGTAGCATATTTATACAATTGCATCTGCATTCATATGGCATGACCGGTATTCTTGAATCTGTATCTTATTTCCTGCATCTTCAGGTTTTTCAGGATTGACGAACAAAGAATCCACCGCTACTCAACTCGAAACAACTGCAAGAGAATCATGGATCAAGTCCAAGTTGAGATGCAGGAAATCCGCGAGAAGCTGAATCTGTTCATGTAAGCAATGGAGAATATTGCTAAGGGCCAGGAGAGCCTTCAGACTTTGGTACAGCCGCTGCTGACGCGGACTAATGGGAATGGCAACAATGACCACAATTCTGTGTACGTTGAGACTATTCCGGAAGATGGAACCCCTACGCCTATGGTCCCACCTGTAGTGACCCCACCTGTTGTGGTTGTAAATGATGGCGCTGGCGCTGGCAATGGCAATGCAGGGAATGGAAATGAGACTGTTGTTAACAATGTTGGATTTGGGGACGCCAACCAAGGCGGTGGTAACAAAAATGGCGGTAATGGTTTTGGCAACAATGGTTTCGGCTATAATGATCAGGGATTTGATTACGTCAATCAGGACGGGAAATTCGGCTTCAACACTCAGGGTTTCGGTTACGACGGTCTTGGTAACGCTAACCAGGGGTATGGTGGATTTGGTAATATGAATGGTGCTGGGGTGATTCATGTCAACACTGGGTTCGGACCTGCTAGGGTCAACCAGGGTTTCGGTAACAGGGGACAAGGTCCCATGATCAATCAGCAAGGGTTTGGTCGCAATACTGGTTACGACGGGTACGGAAATTAAAATGTGAATTGGGGTGATGACCGCCAGGAGGATGCCTTTTCTGAAAGAGGCATGGGATTTGAAGGACCTGTTGATCCTGTTCAGAGGATCAGAATGCTTGAAGAACAGATGAAGGGGGTAGTGAATTAGAACTCCACCGGTTTGGATATGACTACAATGGGCTTGGTACCAGGGCTGAGGGTGCCGTTGAAATTCAAGGCTCCCACTTTTGACAAATACAAGGGGGACACCTTCCCTAAAGTCCATGTCCGCTCTTATTACAGAAGGATGTCCGCGTATTCAGATGATGAAAGGATACTCATGCATTCAGGATAGCTTGTCAGGACCTTCACTTGAATGGTATATGGGGCTGGAGCCCACTCAAATCAAAACCTGGAAGCAGTTGGCTGATGCTTTCGTGACACATTACAAATATAACAGCGATCTGGCGCCAAACAAGGTCCAATTGCAAGGTTTGTCACAGGAGAATGGTGAAAGTTTTAAAGAGTATGCGCAAAGGTGACGCGATATGGCAGCGATGGTGTATCCTCCTTTAATTGAAAGGGAGATGAATGACATGTTCATTGGGACATTTACGGGGATGTTCTATGAAAAACTATTTAGTGTGTCGTTGAGCAGTTTCTCAGATTTAATTCTTATGGGGGAGATGTTCGAAAACGGGATTAAAGTTGGAAGATTCCAAGCAGGTGAGTCTACTTCAGCAGGAGGTACCAGAAAAGCATTTGGTGGTAGACGACAGGGTGATACTAGTGTCGTGTTTGGTGGCAGGGGCAGGAGCAGAGGAAGAAATCAGTATGCTCAGCCTCAACAGATAGCTAGTGTCATTATCCCTTTTCCTCAACAAGGGCAGCCTCAACAACAACAACAACCACAGCAACAGCAGGGACAGAATCCTGGTCAGAGAAGGATACAAAATACGAGACCGAAAAGAGTGTTCGATGCACCTCCTTCCACGTATGCAGAACTCCTCCAGACCCTGCTAGGGTTGAACTTGGTTGAAAAGAGGACTTTGGCACCACCTACAAGGACGATACTCCCTTATGGGTATGATACTAACAAACATTGTGAATTCCATTCCGGGGCGCCCGGGCATGATGTAGAAGCTTGTCAGGCATTTAAACACAAAGTTCAGGATTTGTTGGACAGCAAAGCTATCAACTTTGGGCAGGTGGGTCCAAATATTGTACAACAGCCTATGCCCAATCATGGGGGAAATGCCATCTTGACGGAAGAGAATTTGAATCCAGTGATGGATGTCAATGAGCTGAAGACACCATTGGGTGAGATCAAAAGCAGGTTGTTAAAAGGGGGTGTATTCCCGGGGTGTGATGAATTTTGCTTGGATTGTTGGACCCAGCCAGAGGGTTGTAATGAGTTGAAGCAAGGCATTCATGCTATGATGGATGAATGTACCTTGCAATTCGATCGAACCGCGGTTGAAGAGCCTGTGGAGGCGTTATGTGATGAGCAGAACGATGTTGCGACGGTGACGATTCCGAGGAAAACAATAATGATAACGGCGCCCGCCAGGCGGCCGACGATCACAATTACTAAAGCAGGACCAGTCCCTTTTGAGAGTACTAAAGCAGTGCCGTGGACTTACGGGTTGGAGGTATATTGCGATGGTGAGAAAATTGAAGTCAATGGACAACCAGCTGGGGTTGTAGATAATGTTGTCGGAACAGGGGGTATGATCGGAATCGGAAGAATCTTCACGTCACCCGAGGTAGAGGCAGAAAGATTAGCCAAGGGTAAAGCCAAGGTAACTGAGAGTGGCCCTTCTCAGCTGAACGAAAAGGAAACGTCACTCAAAGATGTGGAGGAGTTTATGAGGCTCATTCGTAAAAGTGATTACAAAATCGTTGAGCACCTCCAGCAAACGCCGTCAAAAATTTCCATCCTATCATTGTTGTTATGTTCCGAGGCCCATCAGAATGCTTTGCTGAAGATTCTAGACACGTCGTTCATTCCTTAAGATGTTTCTGTTAATCAGTTAGAAGGGGTGATGGCGCATGTCAATGCGGGGCACAATTTGGGCTTCACAGACTTTGATTTGACTCTGAGAGGGAGAGAGCACAATATGGCATTGCATGTGTCAGTAGAATGCCGGGGCACGGTCATGTCCCATGTTTTAGTAGACACTGGATCGTCCCTGAATGTGCTACCGAAGAAAGCCATGATGAAACTGGATGTCAGGGGGATTATCTGCACGCCCAGTGACTTAGTGGTGAGAGCGTTCGATGGAACGAGGAGGTCAGTTTTCGGATCAATAACATTACCGTTGCAGGTGGGGTCGGAAATCTTTGAAACTGAATTCTATATAATGGACATCCAGCCAGCGTATAGTTGTCTTCTTGGGTGCCCATGGATCCATGCTGCCGGGGCAGTCACATCAACGTTACACTAAAAGCTGAAGTATATGGTTGGGGATAGTGTCGTCACTGTTTGTGGAGAAGAAGATATTCTGGTTAGCCATCTATCTTCGTTTAAATATGTTGAGGTCGACGGCGAAATACACGAAACACCCTGTCAAGCCTTCGAGGGGTTGCAAATTAAAGACAAAGTTCTAGTGCCAAGTAAAGTGCCAGATGTGGCCGTGTCATCTTATAAGGAAGCTCAAGCTTTAATGCAGACAGGTAAGACTAAAGGCTGGGGGCAAGTGGTGGAGATTCCGGTAAAAATGGATAGATTCGGGCTTGGATATCATCCTTCATCATCAGCATCCTCTTCAGGAACGCCCAAGTTCAGAGGGCTGATAACAATTACACCAAATGGAGTATGCCATGAGACTATCAATGCTGTTTCCGATGCTGAAGACGGAGATAGCGACTGTGATATGGACGCGTGGATCAAGCCAAGCGTGCCAGGACAAAGTCTCTGCAATTGGTCTATCCGGGAAACTGTTCCTGTGACAACTAAACAGTAATGATTTGTTTTCTTAATTGTTGAATAATCCTGTGTCCTACCCGGGGCATAGTGATTTTGCTTAGGGCCATTTGGTTATGTACATTACATTGTTTAATCATGAAATAAAGGCGTTTTTCATATACAATTATTATGATCCCTGTTTTTTCCTGTTTTTATTTTTAACAATAAAATGGCAATGTGGTTATTTGCTTTGTCTGTGTTTTGAAGCATTTAACCATTTCCTTTGCAGGATTACTATTTCAAATGACATCTATGAACCGCCTATGACTCACGTCGACTTCGAGCACCCGGTATTTCAAGCTGAGGAAGATGTTGTCGAAGATGGCGACGTGCCAGAAGAGTTGACCTGGTTATTGAAACAAGAAGAAAGAATCATTCTGCCTCACGAGGAAGTCATTGAGATTATCAATTTGGGGTCGGAAGAGGTTGTGAGAAACATCCGTATAGGGGTTGCGCTGCAGAGCGACATCAAGCAAAGGTTGGTTGAGATGCTCAAAGAGTACAGTGATATATTTGCTTGGTCGTACGAGGATATGCCTGGGTTGTATACGGATATGGTTGTTCACCGTCTGCCACTGCAAGAGGAATGTCCGCCTGTTAAGCAGAAACTCCGAAGAACTAGACCGGATATGGCTGTGAAGATCAAGGAGGAAGTTCAGAAACAGTGGGATGCTGGTTTCTTAGCTGTTACAACTTATCTGTCATGGGTCGCTAATATAGTACCAGTACCGAAGAAAGACGGTAACGTGCAAATGTGTGTAGACTACCGTGATTTGAATAGGGCGAGCCTGAAAGATGACTTTCCACTTCCACACATTGATGTGCTGGTTGACAATACTGCTCAGTTCTCCGTATTCTCCTTCATGGACGGCTTCTCAGGCTATAATCAGATCAAAATGGCGCCAAAAGATATGGAGAAGACTACTTTCATTACTCCCTGGGGAACATTTTGTTATAAAGTGATGCCCTTCGGATTGAAGAACGCAGGGGCAACATATCAACGTGCTATGACGACTCTCTTTCATGACATGATGCATAAAGAGATCGAGGTTTATGTTGATGATATGATTCCAAAATCCCAGACGGAGGAGGAGCATTTGGTTAATCTGTTGAAACTATTCAAGAGGCTTAGGAAGTTCAGGTTGAGACTGAACCCTAACAAGTGCACCTTCGGGGTGAGATCGGGTAAACTGCTGGGGTTTATTGTAAGTGAAAAGGGAATAGAGGTTGATCATACAAAGATAAAAGCGATACAGGAAATGCCGACGCCTAAAACAGAAAAAGAAGTACGCGGGTTTTTAGGGAGGTTGAACTATATCGCCCGGTTCATATCTCACCTGACTGCGACATGCGAGCCGTTGTTCAAGTTATTGAAAAAGGACCAGGTTGTGACCTGGAATGAAAATTGTCAAAAGGCGTTCGACAAGATAAAAGAATACCTGCAGGAACCTCCTGTTTTGATACCCCCAGTGGCCGGGAGACCTTTGATTATGTATCTGACGGTTCTTGAGGAAAGCATGGGTTGTGTTCTCGGTCAACACGACGAGACCGGACGTAAAGAGCATGCGATCTACTATTTGAGTAAGAAGTTTACTGACTGTGAGTCCAGATACTCAATGCTCGAGAAAACGTGTTGTGCGCTAGCCTGGGCCGCCAAACATTTGAGGCAATACATGCTGAATCATACAAACATGCTAATTTCAAAGATGGATCCAATCAAATACGTGTTTGAGAAGCAAGCACTCTCCGGAAGAATTGCCCGATGGCAGATGGTGTTAACAGAATACGATATCCAATATGTCTCGCAGAAGGCTATTAAAGGTAGCGTTCTGTCTGAGTACCTCGCAGAGCAGCCTGTTGAGGACTACCAATCGATGAGGTTTGATTTTCCTGACGAGGATATCATGTACCTGAAGATGAAGGATTGTGAAGAACCGTTGCCGGGCGAAGGACCAGAGCTGGGTTCCAAATGGCAGTTGATATTTGACGGAGCTGTAAATTCCTATGGTAGCGGAATAGGGCAATTATCACTACTTCTCATGGGTCGCACATCCCATTTACTGCCCGATTGACCTTTCCCATTACCAATAATGAGGCTGAATATGAGGCTTGCATCATGGGTCTGGAAGAAGCTATTGATTTGCGAATCAAACATCTGGATGTATACGGAGATTCAGCTCTAGTGGTGAATCAGATTAAAGGAGAATGAGAGACACGTCAGCCCAATTTGATACCATATATGAATTATGCAAGGAGATTGCTGCCTTTCTTTGACAAGGTGGAATTGCATCACGTACCACGAGCTGAAAATCAAATGGCTGACGCCCTGGCGACACTGTCTTTAATGTATAAAGTTAGCTTCTGGAATGAGGCTCCCAGGATAGTTATCTCTCGCCTTGATAGGCCCGCTTTCATATTCGCCATTGAGGAAGCTCCCGATGGTAAACCCTGGTACTTTGACATCCAGAATTTCCTAAAGAGCAAGGAGTATCCGGCTGGGGCATCCAGTCGAGATCAGAAGACTCTCAGGAGATTGGCTGGAAATTTCTATTTGAACCCGGACGATGTCCTATACAAAAGAAATCATGATTTGGTGTTGCTGCGTTGTGTAGACGAGAAAGAGGCGAAGTTGCTCATGGAAGAGATACATGAGGGTACATTTGGTACACATGCTGGCGGGCATGCTATGACGAGAAAACTGCTGCGGGCAGGTTATTTTTGGCTAACTATGGAAACAGACTGTTTCATGTTTGCAAAGAGGTGTCATAAATGCCAAATTTCTGCGGACAAAGTCCATGTGCCTCCAAGTCCTCTGAATGTGATGTCATCACCGTGGCCATTTTCGATGTGGGGAATTGATATGATTGGTAAGATTGAGCCTACGGCATCCAATGGACACCGGTTCATCTTGGTGGCAATTGATTACTTCACCAAATGGGTGGAGGCAGCGTCATATGCCAATGTCACCAAACAAGTGGTCGCCAGATTCATCAAACGAGATATTATCTGCAGATATGGAATCCCTGAGCAGATCATCACCGACAACGGTTCGAATTTGAATAATAAAATGATGAAAGAGCTGTGCCAGAATTTCAAGATTGAACACCATAACTCTTCTCCTTACCGACCTAAGATGAATGGCGCTGTTGAAGCAGCCAATAAGAACATAAAGAAGATTGTTCAAAAGAAGGTTGTGACATACAAGGATTGGCACGAGATGCTACCTTTCGCTTTGCACGATTATCGTACAACGGTACGCACATCAACCGGGGAAACCCCTTTCTCGTTGGTATACGGAATGGAAGCAGTGTTACCGTTGGAGGTTGAGATCCCTTCCTTGAGAGTGTTACGAGATGTCCAACTTGACGAGGCAGAATGGGTTAAAGATAGACTGAATCAGCTCAGTTCAATGGATGAGAAGAGACTGGCTTCTTTAGCATATGGTCGGTTATACCAGAGCCAGATGAAGAAAGCTTACGACAAGAAGGTACACCCTCGAAGCTTTCAGACGGGCGATCTTGTTTTGAAAAAGATTCTCCCACCACAAGCAGATCACAGGGGAAAGTGGACTCCTAATTACGAAGGTCCCTACGTTGTCAAAAAAGTTTTCTCTGGAGGAGCCTTGCTACTATCTACCATGGATGGTGAAGACTTTATGTCTCCTGTGAATTCGGACGCAGTTAAAAAATACTTTGCTTGAAAGTGACCCGCTGGACAGTAAAAAGAGAGTCCAGGCAAAAGTGGGGCATCCTGGCGAACCGTAAAAAATGAATAAAAGGTTCGGGCAAAAGTTAGGGATAAAATTGAAAAGATGTACACCCGCGAAGTCGAAAAACCTGAAAAGGGCGACTTCGGCAAAAAAGGGTATCCCGGTGAATTGAAAACCCGCAAAGGGCGATTCACGCAAAAGTTAGGGATTGAAAAAGCAAATGACTGCGGTCCGGATTTGATACAGCATTGCTTAGTGGTTTGGGAGTACCTGGAGGCCGTCTATCCTAAAAACAATCTCTTCCGAAAATTGAATACCGGGAAAGCGCCAGAGTCAGGCGAGTCATAGGAGGATCAGCTCATGATGTTTGTCTGTACCACGTTGCTGACATGTGTACAAATGTGATTTGTATTAATGATTATTGTGCATGTTTGTATATTTGTTTGTGCATAACTTCCTCTTTTCAGGAGTTGCATCCGATGTACAAAGCTTCGCCTATTTACAAATCAATAAAACATGTTATTCAGTATTTGGTGTTTGTGCTTTACTGTTTTGTATGTGAAAAACGCCGATGTTTTGATAAACTCGCATTTGCATAACTTTGCTGGCCCTTACCAATGATTGATAAAACTTTGAATTGACTGAGGAGATGTCGTGGACATTAACCCGAATAGATTGGTTGTATAGATTGGTTTTGTCTCGTTTGTGTTTTGCAGGGTTCTCACCCTTGGAGCAGACAGACAGAAAATTGTATCCCCCAGCCAGAGGCTCTGGATGAAGGACTTGACCCTACTTGACGCTATTTCCCAGCAGGTCGCACCTCATCCCCAGAGGTTGAGAGGATGTTATCCTTTATCGAAGGAGGGATTATTCTCCCCAGAAGAGTATCCTCATGGAAGTTGTCCACAGGATATCCCCAGCAAGACAAAATCAGTGTCCCATGCAGAGGTTATACTCCCCAGAGAGTCGAAGATGTGCATGTTCAATCCCCAGCTGGGAGGATTTCCGCGGCACATAACCAAGTCATAGTAGGTTCAGAAGGATTATCCCCAACGAGGATGGTTTTCTTTCTCTCCACAGGTCGTCATGCTTTCGTCAGGATGATTATCCCCAGCGGAGTGGTAGCTCCGAGTTTGTAAACTGTACCCAGACAGTTGTCTCCCAGAAGGGTCGCTTCTTCCCCAGCTGAGTTAATCTTCCCAGCAGGTGTTGTTCTTTCCTCCTAGCGGAAATCGATGTTTAATCTCTCCTCGATAGAGTTTGGTTGTGTTTCTGGCATTTATTTTTCCGGAATACTTTGCGATACCCGTTCATCCCCAACAAGGTGGTATTTGTCCTCGACAGCCGTGGATGAAGCAAGCTTATCAGAGCTTCCCCAGCAGCCTGAACCCGCATTTGCATTTGCATATATTATCATATTTGCATCTACCCAGAAACGCGTAGCATTTCCGTGCCGTATGGAGCATTACGCCATTGTCAAACATACGCATTTTGAACATAAATCAGGTTGGTTAACCTTTTGCTTTCGGATGTGTTTCTCAGTAGGAGTATGAAGTTGCAGCTCAGGTCTATTACCAGACGATCGAGGTCTCGCCGTGATACATGTGACGATACAGTTCACCTTATTATTATCCCCACAGAGTTACTGGTTGAAGTTTCTAGTATCCGACCAGCGGAACGTTTTTTTCAGGTTTACTGTCGCGGCAGCGTTACAGGGTTTCATAAATCAAAATTTCAGAAGTGGTCACTTGTTGTCGAAACGGGTGTCGGGCAGTTATTTTCAGAATATCCCCAGTGGAGTTAGCTACTGCAAAGAATAGACAAAGAAGCTATATCCAAGTTGACTTTCCTGTAATCAGGAAGATGATGACTTTTCCCGTATGAAGCAGGCGGATGAACTTTCCTGTGTTTAGACAGATGATTTTCCCGTATGAAGCAGGCGGACGAACTTTCCTATAAGAATCAAGTAGATGTGTTTTCCCGTATGAAGCAGGCAGACGAACTTTCCTATAAGAATCAGGTAGATGTGTTTTCCCGTATGAAGCAGGTGGATGAATTTTCCTGTATGAATCAGGTAGATGTGTTTTCCCGTATGAAGCAGGCGGATGAATTTTCCTGTATGAACCAGGCATATATGTTTTCCCGCATGAAGCAGGCGGATGAATTTTCCTGTATGAACCAGGCAGATGTGTTTTCCCGTATGAAGCAGGCGAATGAATTTTCCTGTATGAATCAGGCAGATGTGTTTTCCTGTATGAAGCATGCAGATGAATTTTCCTGTATGAATCAGGCAGATGGATTTTCCCGTATGAAGCAGGCGGATGACCTTTTCCTGTATGAATCAGGCGGATGGATTTTCCCGTATGAAGCAGACGGATGAACTTTCCAGTATCCAGATAGATGATTCTCCCGTGATAGACAGAGTATGTGAGTTGTGTTCCGATATTTGACGAAAGTATTTTCCCCAAGGAAGTCGTCGTGATTTCCTCGTGTTGACGCAATATAACTGGCCCCAGTAGAGTCCTCCTCCAAGTCGTTTGTGGGGTGGGCCCAACAAAGTTAACTAATGCAGAGATAAGGAGAGTCCCATGTGATTAGACAGAAATGTTTCCCCAGCGAAGTTGTCGGGATTTTTCTGTGTTGACGGAATATAGCGTCCTAACGTGGACAAAGTTCTACCCCCGCGGTGATAGAATTTTTTTCGGGTTGATGAAAATGATCCCCAGCATGGTCGCTAATTTGTTTTCTCCGTATTAACAGACGGCGGAGTTTTAACGTAGACAAAAGGCGGGGTGTTTTGATAAGAGGGAGTTCAAAGCCTGGGGCGTTACACAGGCGGTTGACATTGAAATCAGATTTTGACATCAGGTGATTGATCAGTTGGTTGCCGTAACAGCCAGATTCAGTTGGTGGATGTTGTTCTCCAAGCAGTTTGTGCAGTTTATTTCTGCGGTTGGCAAATTTCCGGGTTCTTGGTATTCAACCGTCTCGTACCTCGATTGTTTGAAGGTCGTTCGCTCTTCACCCAGTCGGGTCCAAGCTGTTTGAATAGGGGCAGCTGTTGCACCCCAAAATTTGCTCAACCTATTTCACCTGGTTTATGTTTTAATTGCATTATCATTTGCATAGTTACATTATGTACATAGTCCAATCATTTGCATATCATAACATAGCAAGTCATCTAACAAGGGATCAAGTGCCATTCTTATCTAAAGAAGCACATCAAGGGGCCTTATTCAAGCTTAAGACCATCCAAGTCATCAAGGAATGGGTTGAAGCTTTGAGGAGATTTGAGTGTCAACAAGTGGATTTCTCTCCTAACTTGATGTGTATTGAGTGTCATCAATGGGGTATGAAGCATGAAATTATGAATTTGAGGTGTGCATGGATCCCATGGGAGGCCTAGAGAGCCCTATTGATGCTTAGACAAGTCATGGTATCAAGTTCAAGAACCACAGTTGAGGTGTGTACAAGTAGGGTTTCATCTGGGTAACCCTAGGTCAAGGAGAGCAAAGAAAGGACATCAAGACCTAGCTCTAGGTCATGGAAGTCATGGATTGATATGTTGAAGCATGTGTATGGATGAGTCAAGATCAAGTTCAAGAGAATCAAGAGTGGTTGGAGGTGTTTGAGACAGGGTTCCTAGGGTAAAATCCCCTGTATAACACTGGACTTCCAAGCCACACAAGTCAAAATATAAGTTTCAAATGGGTTTCTGGCCAACATGAAACTTGTATATCTCCTCAATAGCTTTAATTTGAGTACTAGAAGTCTTCAATAATATTTGTAGAACTCAAGTTATGGTTCTTGCAAGTTACAGGTCACCAGAGGACACTGAAATTTATCTGTGAAAATCACTTGACTTCCAAGCAACTTTTTCCCTTCAAGGAGTTTTCAAATGGATTCTTGGCCAACATAAGAGTTCTAGATCTTGATCTTAGCTTTCCATAGAGTACTATAAGTCCTCAAGGGAATCTATGGAACTCAATTTATGATCTTGGCAATCCAGGGGTATTTTGGGCATTTGTGATTATAGGTCATTTTTAAGCATGTGCCAAAATCTCCATCTTCCACTCTTCAAATGAAAAAGTGTCCAACATGAAATGTGTTTAGAATGATGTTTTTAGGCCAGGTAAGAAGTCATGAGGATTTGAATGGGCTTGTATCACAAAGTTACCAAAAATGGCTTAAAAAGGGAGATTTTTCAAATAAATCAAAGAGGGAAATTGTGATTTTTGAGTTATAGGTCAAAACAAGTCCATGTGATATATCATTTGGATCAGAAAATGTATTTTGAGAATGATGGGAATATTACATTTTGCAAATGAGGCCATTTTCAAGCACTTTCCTTTTGTTGCTTAGGAATGAAGTAACACATCAATACATGGCCATGGGATCCAAAACAAGGGAGATATCATAGCCATTCAATTCTAAATATCAGGAGATGAGAATTTCAAGCAAAATCAAGAGCTGTGGCAAAGTAATTCATTGACTGCACATATGAGAAATTGGAGGAGAATGAGAAATTGAAAATCTCATTCTGTTAGCTCCAGAAAGTTCTAGAGGTTTCCAACGCATTCTATATAAGCATTGCATTGGATTCAGATGAATTTTTGGGAAGGATTGAGCCAGAAACAAGAAGGAGCTATTGAAATTTCTTCATCTGCATCAAAAATCATGTTTGGTGATTGGGAAGGATTCAAGGCAATTCAGTGCATACAGAAGCTCCACAACACTTCATTGATCGTGTCTGGAGAAGATTGAAGGGTGATTTGAAGGTTTTCTGGTTCTGTTCACTCAAATTTTGCAGGTTAGTAAACTTCATCGTGTAGCTTGATATAGACAGAATTGTTAGGTTTTAAATGGTTAGATGCAATGTAGATCATGGCTAGGTCGTTTCTGGTAAAGAAATTTGATGATTAGAGACAAAACCTTAGGCGTGGCAATTTCTGTTAGAGCTTGGTTCTCGTGATTCTTGGAGGATTAATGGTGTTTAGATGATGATAATTGATCAGTGTAACATGTAGTTCATGTTAGTACCTTTAATTTTAAGAATGGTGACCATCGAGACTTGGTGATTTCTCTGCAACTTTGATCGGGTTTGGTTTTTGAGGGTGAGTCAATGATTTTGGATGGTGGATTTGAGTTCAGGGTGAAATTTGGAGTGGATTAGGGTTTTTATTTGACTTGATTGGTGAGGTTTAGGGTTTGCTTCGCCGGAGAAGACGGTGGTTGGACCACCGTCTGAGATTTGACCTTCACCTGAGCTCATTTGGAGAAGATGAAGTCTTCACCTTTGGATCATCTTGAAGAGGAGACTTGTTATGCTGATCGTGCGGCCAAGATTCAAACTGAGATTGCCTCCATTAACTCAATACACGCCGTTTCACTAATCCTAATCAGCGTGTGACTGGGATGCACGCGTGGACACGTTCTGAAGCCTCAGATGCGCTTACCAGTCAATTGATCCAATGGCTCCCATTTAATTCAGCATTTTAATTTCTTTTATTTGATTTTCTTTTATTTTTAATCCATTTGATTTCTAAAATTCATAATAAATCCAATATTGATCAAAAAAATATTTTAAAAATACCTCCATGATCTTGGATTTATTTTTGATTTTATGAAATTAATAAATCTTATTTTCATCCATTTTTCAATTTAATTTGATTTTCTCCATTTTATTATTTTCTTTAATTTTGTATTTTTGTTACATGATTTTGTGGATTTTATTGTGACTAATTGGTGAATGATTTTAAGTTGATTCTTGTTGGACTGATTAGATTAGGGAAGCATGTACCCTTAGGAATTTTATCACAATTTTGTGAATAAAATTTAGGTTAGTTTGAGAGGTGAACAGGAGAGGTGTTAGAATTAGGGTTTTCAAACCAAATAGTTGTAGTCTAGTGCATAGTTTGAGGATTAAAGGATTGATCTAGGGTTTGGGATTCGTATGGGATATTGGGTATAGGCTTAGGTCCCCTTATAAATTTAATTAGGATTTTATGATGAGTTTTAGCATTTTATTTGTTTTTTGCAACTTGTGTGGTGATTGTGGGTTTCTCCTTTGGATATTTGGTTTGGTTATACTTGTGTGGGGCTATTTTGGGGGTGCTTTTGGCTTGGGCTTTGCTTGGATGACTTGAAGATCAAATGAAGTTGCTTTGGATGGCTTGAAGAAGCTTGGATTTGAAGATTTCTCATCTGTTGGAGTGCTTATCAGAGACCTAGGAGTTAGGATATATAGGAAGAGTATTAGAGTAGTCTTATTTCTTCTTTCAAACATAGAGAGCTTCTTGTGCCTCTATTCAATCCCATGACACAAGGTCCCCCTGAGAAGTTTCATCTCTCCTTAGGAGGGATGTAGAGCATGCTTTGGTTGGGTAGAATCTTGAGGATACCTTTCATTTGCAATGTTAAGTCCTTAGTGGTTTCCTTGGGTTATCACTAATCTTCTTAACATTTCAACTTAATCTGTTAATTGATTCTTTCTTGGAGATGGGGCTTATTGAAGATAAGAGCTTATCTAAAGCTTGAAGATTGTTGAAGATTGAAGATGGGTTCTTGCTTGAAGAAGTTTGTTATTGTCAACCCTTTGCTGTTGGATCAACTGTAGCTGTCAGAGCTGCTGCTGCTTGTGCTGCTTGCTGTAGGAGCTAGATTGTTGTTGTCAGAGCTGGTGCTGGTGTTGTTTTCTTTTTTCTGTATTGCTTGTTGGCTTGTTCAGCTTGCCCCCAAGGTTTGAAGTGAATACTGTTTCACTTTGCCTATTGTTTTCCCAGGTTCGAGGTTGAGTGGGACTCCCTTGCCTTGCTTGTACTGCTGCATTGCATACATTTTTAATGTTTACTGTATTTGCTTGCTTTATTTTCTGTTTATCCCCTAGGATCTCTGTTTCTCTCTGTGCAAGAGGGAAATATGACAGACAATAGGTTTTTATCCATGCATGACAACTTTAGGGTAGTTTTGATCCCCCTTTTAACCCTAAGTTTTTTTTAGAGCTTCTTTCTCTTCCATCTCAAAATAATTCAAAACACAGTAACAAGGATAATCGATGTTGCACGTTACGAGCCTTAAGCTATTTGAGAAAAGGTTGTTGGAGGTTCACTCTTCAGTAATCTGATTGCTTAGTGTGTTATCCTTAGGGTGACATACGACGTAGTCACTCTCAAATCATAGTCTCTAGTGCGTCAGAGATTGCAAACACACTAAAAAAATACTTCTTTCGTAAAAGATTCAAACAAACATCAAAGTGTCATTTTTGTCCGCTTGGACTCCTAATCAGAAGAAAACTTTTTCAGAAGGATCTAAAAAACAGTCAGACAAATCTGTGTCTTCCGTGGCCCGAACTACGTTTGCTCTGATCTTTCATGTTGTGTGAAAGTACGTAGGCATAAGATGTTGTATCCTAGCGAGCAACATTTTGACCATCTGACGTACAACGATTATCTATTAAATTCTCGACGACTGACGCGTTGCATACTGACATCCCGTTATTAATTAGTCTTATTAGAAATTTTAGCATTTTAGATTTAATTCCTTCGCACTTAACTTTCCTAAACGATTAGCCTTACATTTACATAGTAACATTAGAATACGGTACGTTCGATTTCTAGTCCCTGTGGATCGATAATCTTTTAAAACTACGCGATACGACTGTATACTTGCAGTCAGGGCTATTTAGACACACTAAACCGCGATCAATATATATATATATATATATATATATATATATATATATATATATATATATATATATATATATATATATATATATATATATATATATATATATATATATATATATATATATATATATATATATATATATATATATATATATATATATATATATATATATATATATATATATATATATATATATATATATATATATATATATATATATATATATATATATATATTAAAAATGAAAATATTTAGTGTCCCTCAAAAATTGATACCCTCTACTACCGTTCCCTAATCATATACTATTCACCGTATTGGTGAATAGTGTGTATAATTGTAGTGTAAAAATATCATTTTTAAAGAAGAATGACACATTTTGACTTCACTAGATACGGATATGTGCTTCCGTTGCATCAATATTTACTATATATGGTTTGGTTGCCTTCTTCATTATTATCTATGTCTTATCATATTGTTTGTTGCTAATAATAATAATTAAGTTTGTGTCCTGACTTATTTATACGACATTATTTTTATAATTTAATATTGATATCAAACTAATTCGTTTCGGGATAACTTGACTTTTCTTGCCAAACATGCTGAAGTTAGTTCTCATATGGTGACTTTCCTAGCCTATGTAAATATACCTTCAGCTATTTAAATATACTTGTGAGAATGTATTTCAAAAATATATTTCCAAACAAATTTCATTTATAAAATGAGAGCGTGACTTATTTATACACAAATTTGATATATTTGAAATGTGTTCGAAAGTGTATTTTTTAATTTTAAAAATAATTTTAGTTTTTCATTATGGTGAAAAAACATGCTTAGGATGAAATAAGCAATCCTCAAATAAAATGGTCTTTCCAAAATCAATATTCTCCGATAGACCATAACCATTGAAAGTTATCAACGTGGCTACACTTCCATGGGGATTTAACGCATCAAGGATGAAAATATGAGTTTTTAACACTACTCACAGAGTCCTACATTTTGGTTACATGTTTCGAGATGACTTCTTACTTCTAAAACTATAATTAGTCATTTCGATCATCCTGCTCCATCTCTTGGAAATTCTAGCTCGTGTTCTTACAAAAGTACAATCCGAGCCACACGCTTAACTTTAGGAATATCTCATTCCCACTCACACTTGAAAGGATAACGTACTAATATTGTCTATAAAGTATTGTAGTATTATAAACATCAAGTACCACTCTCATGGGGGGTCAACCTCTGAGGCCATGTATCTGAGTGAATTGTCCAGATGTCATATTATGACTATCCATACATACCTTATTGACATATTAGTAAGATGTTGAACAGATCACCACAATATGCGAACATCATGCTCTATGTTCATACAACCCAAATACTACTTACGAAAATGACCAATAAAAGAAGTTTCAATAAGTCATTCCTACTCTTGACAATTAAATAATACGCACTAATGAAGAACTTAGATATTCCAACGCACTTACCGTGGATTCCTCTTTGAACTTGATATTCATTATACTTTCATCACACGGAGGTTACCACACTACTACAAATAACACATCTCATGTCGGCTGTGAAATGCATTTAACCTCGGTAACACAGCCGAGGTAATGAACGGCGACATGAAAAGCAATAACTTATCACCTTCACTTTAAAAAATCTAGATTACATATTAATGAAATTTACACATTTACGACCAAGAAAAAAACTGTTGTTTTTGAGAATCATAATTAGATAAAAAAAGACTCTGGCCCAACGTAATCGGATGTCATTCATATCTTCTTTTGAGTAGGGTTTTTGGTTGTTAAACTCCTATAATTAGAACAAAAAATAAAATTATGATAAGCTAACAACAACAACATGAACATAAGAAGATATGGGTTAAGTTAATACCTTATGCTCCATCCATCCATATGTAATGCTTGTGGAGACAATATATAGCATATATCTCTTAACATATTATCCACGTGAATGGTCTTCAGGTTTTTTTCGCTACTACAAATAATTTTCATATATTTATATCACACTAATACACACCAATAATATAATGTCAATAAATGCATAAGTAACATACTTAGTTTTGGGGAAATATAGATTGACTTTTTACCAAGTACACTATGTTTGAGTGCATTATACTCCTCCATCGCTCTACACATATAGGTTAAAATTAAACTTGAATAAAAACTATTCAACTATAAAGTTAAAAATAGTATCACTTATGCATATTCAAAGCATTAACCACTTCTTCGGGTAGTTCAGAATGCAATGAGAAAAACACAAGTATAGTATTTCTCTTGGGACATATAACAATTAGTTGTCAATGTTCATTGCATAAGCATTCAAAATAATTAATATGTATAAAATTGATTTATAAATGAAAACACAAATTAAGATATACTTACGTGCGGTAAAACGGGGCCAAATAACAATCTTTGATGTACCCTTTCAATTCATCTTTTAAGTAATTGCAGATAGTGTGTTATGTCGAACCACGTGCGAGAGCAACGAGTGTCGGATCTAAGACACAATACTTGTTTTGAAGTTTCCTTTCAACATATAAGTTATGGATATACCTGCAAGAGCAAATATTTATGTTAAAGTAGAAGAACATAGAATATAAATAGAGATCAACATGAAAAATATACTTACGAGGACCAAATTTGTAATACAGAGTTGTTTATGTACACATTTTCTGACAAAAAATCATGTACAAAAGTCCTACAAGGCGTGAATAATTGGTCAAGATCATGACTTAATGTAATACCCAACAATGTGTCTAGAAGAGTGTCAATGATCATTCTTAGTCTCTCAATGTCATCTACTCTTTCTGGTGTGGGTTCAACACTGCTCTGGTTGGCAGAAAAACTTTCTTTCGCGCCTGTACCACTCGCAAATTTCTGAACTTCATTGTCTTGAATTTCCAACTGATTAGAATTTATGTAGCTTAATAGCCCCATTGAATTCAATTTCTACATAATAAAAACAACATAAGTAGAATCCAAAATTAAAATACGCAAACAATAATAACAACAACATACAACTTATACCTCAAGCACATCGCGGGTACACTTCTCAGACACCTTAACCTCAGTCACCCTCTCTAGCTCCTCTTGCTGCTTCTGAACACTCTCCCGCATTGTTTGCAATAACACCTCCCTCTCCTCCTCCAACTTCTTATCCTGCTCCTCCCTCTAACTCTTCTTCTCCTCCTCAAACTTCTTTCTCTCCTCCTCCAACTTTCTATCTTGCTTCTCCTTCCACCTTTTCCTCTCCTCCTCAAACTTCTTCCTATCCTTCTCCAAATTCCTATCCTGCTTCTCCATTTCCTTCTCCAACTCAATAGTAACAATCTGTTTAGTCTCTCTCTTACTGGTTTTCCCACTAGAGATTTAGGTGGTGCAAAAAAAAACTTTAAAGCCAACGCCTTTTCCAACACCATAGACATGCCCGAGATGTTCCTCGGTTCCAATCATTTCTACCAAGATGTCATAACGATCTTGTGAAGTGAAGAGGCTAGCTTTGGTTTGTTCAATCAGCTCATCCTACAACACATATAAAATTTCATCTTTAACAAATAGATTTAACTAAAATAAATATTATTGAAAAAGTATCTACTTACAATCCTTTGAGCCACTTCGCGCGTAGCATCTAATGTGAACTTGCCATCTTTTCTTTGATGTGTCCTCTTCTATTTCTCATGGCATGATGATGGATATGGAGTGTGGTTAAGACTTATAGAACCTCTTATCTCTTCACCCCTCTGTTTTTTTTCTTTGATCATCGTCTTTTCAAGTTTACGATATCCTCCATGAGACAGTCTATGTGGATAGATATTTCTAGCTCGATTTTCATTACCTTTTTGGCTCTTTGCCAAGAATTCAGGAGTGGTTCGAGACTCTACATATTTCTCCCAAACATCTTGATCAATAAATGGATACACATAGTATGGAGGCTTTTGTTTATCTTCTTCGTGTTTAATATAATCACGGTGAGATGTGTCTTAAAGCCCCTCCAGCACTCACCACAATATGTAATCATCTTCTTTTCATATTATCATCATTTGGACAAACAATGAACACATCCTATGTTTACACAATAGAGATGTTACTAGTAATAATGAACACATCCTATCTTTAAAAAAATCATAAAATACCTTAATATCTCTCCATATGGTGTCTTTCAATTCATCTTCAACATTGTGCCAAATATCAATTATGTATACACACTTTACTTCTACCTTGTAACACAATGTAACCCATAAAATCATCAGCGTGTTCACCATAAACCATGCCGGTTGCAGCAACAACTGTAACTAGGTAGTGAATACCGGTTTCTTGGGCTTTTTTTTACCTTGGCAGACATCGTGGCACCTCTAGTTTTCTTATACAATTTTTAGTAACAGATGTTGCAGCAGATGTTGTATGGGATGTGCTTGTCAAATCAGCCAAGACTATCAAGAGAAATGATATAAACCTCAAAATGATCAAGAGAAACTATACGTTTTAATAAAGACAAATGGAAATCGTAGAAACAAAATGATCAAAAGATAAACTAGCATAAAAACCTAGACAAAATAATCAGTGAAAAACAAAGTGATATATAACTTGTTTTAGTAAAGAACGAACATGTTCCGAAATGACTTTTGATGAATATCTGTTGTAAGAGTTTTGGTGAATATCTGTTGGAAGAGTTTTGATGAATATCGCCTATGGTTTTGTGAAATAAGAGTGACAAAATGACGTTTGAGTATTGATAGGTAAATGAAAAGTTAGAAACTAGCTAGATTGTAGTCTGAAGTTTCTCATGCAATAAATGTTTCATGTCGGTTTTTCTATAAAAACTGACATGGAATTGTTAATAAAAATATAAAATATAAAAAAACATAATAGCGCCATATTTTGGGAATTCAATTAAAAGATATATAACGTCGGTTTTTGTTGTAACACCGAGGGGTTTGAAAATATCAAATAAAAAAATTAAAATAAGATTTTAAAAATAGTATTTTGAAAATGATTAATGCAAAATATATTACCTCTCAGTTGGACAATGTCACCGAGTTAAATACTAATAATAATATATATATATATATATATATATATATATATATATATATATATATATATATATATATATATATATATATATATATATATATATATATATATATATATATATATATATATATATATATATATATATATATATATATATATATATATATATATATATATATATATATATATATATATATATATATATATATATATATATATATATATATATATAAGTGAGAAACACAAACTTAAAAACTGAAGAAAAAAAACATAAAAATGCAATGACCGGGTGTTGAAGAGAGTTCCCTTATAGATCTATTCCCTCGCTTTTCTGAAAAGCTGAGGTAAATGGTTGTTAATTTCTTTATAAAAAATAAAAGTTAGAGCTCCCAATACATATTCCCTCATTTTTCTATTGTTCGAGGTGTAAGCTTCATCATAAAAAGCGTTATTTATTATAGTGACATCTGGACGAATCGCAACTGATAACTCTCACCAACTACTTACGAGTTCAGTCGATGTAGTCCATTTCATGTTGTACACTTAGTTTCGTACCCAAGCTTGGCTCGCTCTCGGTTTCTTGCCACAGACTTGGACTCTCATTACACAATAATTGTTTGCTCGAACCAAGGAGTGTGATACTTTAAGATCACAATAATAACAAGATAATCAAGCATGCATACCTATTATCAAAGCTTCACTACCACCAGCGTCTCTGCCGTTCAAAGTGTAGATCTATCTGATTCTCCTAATACTCATTGAGCCTTTAAATTTGGGCAATCCCTTATTGCGTGGCCTTTTTCTTGGCAACTATAGCATCTCTATGATTCCATTTTGCATTTTCCAAAATGAAACTTATTACAATTGTTGCACTGTTGGGACGACATTAGTCTCACACTCTGCATTTTCTTTCATTTGGATGACTATCCTCTTGGCTTCAAATGCTGAACAACTCTAGAAGAATTTCTCTGAAGCTGACAGGCTTGCTCTCTTTCAGTCTGAATCTTCTTCGAAATGCTCTCGGCAACATAGCATTGCCTTAACAACTTTTCATAAGTACCAAACTCTTATTGGGCTACATTGTGCTCGGTTTCTCCTCTAAGACAGAACATAAGTTAATTTATCTTCCAATTTTCATCTAGTGCGTAGGAAGCTTGTATGAAGTAAGCATTATGTCTTCAAATATTTTGGCATACTCCATCAGAAACATATTACCCTAATAAAGTTGCTAAAACTCGGACTCTTTTCGCGCACTAAAACTGCTCAGAAAATACTGATTTAGGAATATTGCCTTAAAGTGTTCCCAACTCTTTGGGATTCCTAGAGTCACCACACAGGTCGAGGCACTAGCCCAACACCTAGTTTTCAGACCCTTCATCAAATGTGAGACAAATGTCACCTTGTCCTCTTCAATGCATGACACCACTTAGAACACCCTTTCTATCTCAGAGAGCAAATCATGTGCTAAAATAGGGTCGAGACCACCTTGAAATTTGGGAGGTTTCATTCGGTAGAGCTATTAAAAACTTCCTCTTACAGTATCCTGTGGAGGTGATTGAGGTTATGCTTGACTTTGCATATGCTGCGACATTTGCACCAAAAGTTCTTGTTGTTGGTGCTATATTTGCAACTAAAACTGCTAATGTTGGTGCATAAACTAAGTCCATTGGTCCTCCTCACTTTAGAACCCCTGGCTTGGCTCTACACTCTGAGCACGAGTGCCTCTATACCTCCTGCGTCCTCGTGGTTGCTCCGCCATGTTCCTACCTATCACGCATATAGAATTAAGTTGATCGTGCCAAATACTATATGTTATGGCATTCAAGATCTAGCTAACAATACACACATATGAGGGAGAAATAATTGACTAATGATGTTTCATTGCTAGGTCGAAGGTCGACCTGCTCTGATACCAATTGTAACACCCCGTATAATGTAAATTTAGAAAAATATCATACAAGTGTTAATTTGTATTGATGCAACTTAAGTGCCTAACGACATTATTTAGATACATGTTTAAAGTAATTGAATACATCAAATTGGCACATGATATTAAAGAGCGCTTAATCAAAACATTAAGATATACACAGTGGAAACAATTCAAAATATTATATTTCCTTCAAGCGTCTTCAAGAAACTTTGCTCATTCCTTTGTCCTTCCTTGAATTACCTAAAATCAATAATTATAATGGGATGAGATAATAATCTCAGTCGGTTCTCCTATCTTATGGATCCACTTGGCTCTATAGGGATGTTCTATTATTCTTATACTACTAATACTACTCTCGCATATTAGATATACAACGAGAATAACGAAGCTTTGTTAGCTTCTCAACATGCATGAATGTCGTAATCACAACCAAACTTGTCATATAGCTCAAGGGGAATAACCCAACCAATCATAAAGATCTATCCTTCAGACATGGCCAAATGGATAACTCCACCCCCACTACACGGAAACACTGACCACCATATATGGCTAATAGAAGTACCCAACCTTCACCACATATAATACATTGTATATCGGGTGTAGTCAACGGTATTCATAGCCTCCACTGTATGGTGATAATCAATCTAACAAATATGGCCAACAGTAGTCCTAGCCTCCACTAAATGGATTACACAATCCACTAGATATAGCCAACGACACTCCTAGGTTAACACAACATTTTTTGTATGAGCCTTTGCATTCTCTATAAAAGATCAATTGCATCTAATGCTTGAAAATAAAAAATTGTTAAAGAAAAATAGTGTGAAAGCATGTTGATTGTCAGAAACACACTTTCTCATGCTTGACCATTTTACTTGAAGCAATTTTGAAAGTTTTTTGTCCCACAGTAAAACCTGGAGTCCTCAATCCCACCAATAGGGAAACTTTGTTCAAGTCTACACATGCATATTTCCCTCCTAACCACTCATACACCAGAACATCAATTGTCCTAAGAGTCAATCTCCCCTCCTGCGGGCCAGTCAAGAAATTTACAAGTGTCTCTTTGTTTACAAATACCCATGCATGCCTAAATATATCAAATAAGACATCTTTGACAAAGTCATGTCGTTATTTGAATCATGGAAGCTCCTTGCAATGAATAATATGTTCCCCAAATGTATCCAAGCACGCCTTGTGGAAATTAGGGAAAACGTCATCAACAAGAAATAAGGGAATCATAAGTTGATATTTAAATATGGTACGATACTCTACCGGAGACATGTGTTGGCCTAAACCGTCAATAGTCATGGCAAGAAGAAAATCTTGAGCATGTGTTACTTGCAAACAATCAAAGACTGCTTTCTGTCATGTGGTCATGTCAAACTTTACATCTATGTCCTAAACACTTTTACAAAAAAGGGCACTCGCCAAACCATGTTGTGCTTTAGGTGGGACATTGTCTGCTCTAGTAAAACCACTAAGATCAAAATCTGAAATCATAGCAGTAAGACCATCTAAAAGAGAGTGCCGAAATCAAGGTCCATACCATATATCACATTTCCTCTCAATATATGATATTGTAACTTTATGTTGACTATTAGATTAATAAAATTCAATTTAAGCATCTAGTATAAATTTAATCCGGTTAAATGACACATTGATTATTTAACATCATCATCTTTCATATGCATTGTATTTTCTGATATTCTGAGTAAATTGTGAAATCAATCCAAACACATCTTTTGTAAAATTATGTTGCCAAGCTTTTTGTAAAACTCTTGTTTTGAAGAAAAATATTTTGAAATTGGTTTAAAGAAAAGTATCTATTCAACATCCCTTTATACACCATTCTACACTCATATTCTATTTAATAATGCATATTGTTGAGGTGGAAGAAAATTGAGGTAGTCCGTGAACCTTTTCTTTTTAAGTGAATAATTCTTAGTCCATTATAGCTAAATTGATCAATCTGCAATGCCACAAGTGATACAAGTCTTATGAGGTTGAGTGAAAACAAACCTCCTTTCTTGGTTTAGACATAACTAACAAGAAAAACATTCTATTAAATGTCATTTCTATTTGGATAATTAATCTTTTCTCTAAAATATAAATTATATAGTTGTCATGTTGAATAATAACTTCTTTGACTACATGAATAATATCATTCACTAGTAGCATCAAATACATTTTTCTTTTACAAACATCCACTACTATAAAATAAACTTTTTGTAACACCAATTTTACAACGGTCACAGTATTAACCGTGGTAATAGTTTATTTTATGGAGCCTATTTTTGGTATTTGCTAAAGGACATGTCACAACGGTCATATGTAACAATTGTAGTGAAATGTACATGGAGTGAAATTGTTCGAATCTTAGCACCAATAATTACCCATTTATCGTGATAAAAATGTGATTGACCTTGTATATCACAAAAAAATTTGTTTTCAACTGTGATGAATGGTGATACTTATTTATATATAAGTGAAATTATCTATCATTTTAGTACATAACAGTCGTCTCTCTCTAAACAAAATCCTAACAACTTTTTTACTCGTCTCTCTCAAAACGAAACCCTAACAACTCTATCACTCGTCTCTCTCATATGGAAAACCCAAAACAAAACCATAACATCAAATCTTAGCTAATGGGTACTTAAAAGTTTATTTTCTCTATAATTTTTTTCAAAATTTGTTTCAATAGCTTGTTTCATGATGTTTGAACTTTCTTCTTATTTTGACTTGTATGTAGGAATGCTTGTTTTAATAAAATGATGAAGTTAAAGTTAGTGTTGCAAACTTGTGTGAAAGATCAAGAATGACATCCATTCAAAATATACACAAGTTGACATCTCTAAGTTCAGCTTCATCCTTATTTCATTATGGACACACCTTTATGGGACGTGTATGGTACGTTTCTAAAGCATTATATGACTTGATATGTTTTAATCTCACCTGATCAGAAAGGATCATTGACCTTCCACACGTCGTTGAATTGTAGTTTCCACCAGAGGTAGGGAGAAGAAGGGAGTGTACCTGCAAGGCACTCCGATGCTTAAGTGAGTAAAGAATTAGAGTGGGAGAGCATACATAGAAGTAGGTGTAGAGAATAGAATACCTGATGTAACACCTCAATTTTAGTAATTATTTATTTATTTAATTAATTGATTAATTGTGTGATTTTGTGCCTATTTGATTTAATTGAATTATGTGACTTATTCGAATTAAATGAATTATTTTATTTATTAAATTTATATGAAATATTTGATTTATATAAATTAATTGATTTAATTGAGTTGTTTGGATTAATTGATTTATTAGACTTATTTGAAATAATTGATTTAATTTGATTATTTAATTTATTTGATTTATTCTATTTTGTAGAATAATATAGAATTGCTAGATTAAATAATTGGGCTTAATTGGGAGTGTGAATAGAAATTGTGATAGTGGGTTGAGTGAGCCCAATAGTTTAATGAGAAATTTGTGAGAGTTGGTAAAGTAGAGAAAGAGGAAGAATAGGGTTAGAAAGTTTGAAAAGGGGAAAAAGAGGCTAGATAGAAGGAGGGGTGGAGAAAAAGAAAAACAAGAAGAGAGAGCTCAAGAATTATCAAAATTCAAGGTAAGGGTGGGTTTTTATATGATTATTGGAATTGTATGATAGTTGTCGTACCCCAAATTTTACCCTTAGATTCATTGATCTTTCGCATATCATTTTAGTCCATCATTCGTTTTAGCTAACCATCTAACCAATTTATTTGTTTTGTTTTGTGAAGTCAGAGTTGCGGAAAAAGATTCAAGGCTGATGACAAATTCTCTTCAAGAAACATCAGAGCATTCCCAAAGGGAGATTAAGTTTTCTCATCCGTTGATACGAGGCGTGTTTATTTAAGGGCATGATGTATTACATGGTTGTTGGCTAGTTCTTATATATCGTTCTCAAGAAAGGATGAAAGATTGACCTCCGTGGTATTGGATTAAGACTCCCTCAGTTAAGAGCGTCTTTGCTTCTGGACTTGTGATTAATTTAAAGAATCAAGTTTGATACAATGTTCAAGATTTAAATTTAAAGAAGATGCTTCTGAAGATTTCAAAGTTTATGCTATTGGGAAAACTCATTTCTTTTTTTACAAGTTGGGATGTGCATTATTTCTAAAAATATATTCTAAGTATTTGTGTGCTAAAGCAAGATTCAAGTGTTCTTCTTTCACAAACAAAAGGCTACAAGGGAATAGATTCGCAAGTCTTCTCATGACATAAAACCATATGACAAAGTACAAAGAAGTTACAAATTACACAAGGAAGTTCTAAAGTCTATTTACTTCTACATTATTACATGCATCCTATGCTAAATTTTCAAAATACCAACAAGCCTCCAAGACCATCAAGTTCCTCTTTATCTTTGTTATCTTCACAATCCCTGCAAAACAATGAAATAACAGTAGTAAAACAAGGAATTAAGAAAAGAAAAGAGAAATTGAAGAATCAAGAAAAACGGATTTTCTTCAAACAGCCGTCAGTTTCCTTTCTAAACACAATCCTACACGGTTCAAAACTTGCCAAAACAGTCCCAACACAAAAATGGAAAGCCAAAAGTTGTCAATAAACGGCAAACGGATTTGAACCGTAACCAGACAGCAAAACCATCAACGTCAATATCAACAAAGACGAAAATTGAAAATTCCCAAGCACAGTTCAGACAAGATCAATGAAAAAGGAAAGCCATTAAAATCCCTCCTCAAATCATTTTTAAAATCAGACTATAAAAGAAGAAGTTCACAGAACATCAGGGGAAGAAAAAATCGAAAGAACAAAAGGCTCAGAACAAAGTTCATCATAGCCCCAAACCCTTAAAACAGAGAAATCAAAAAACACCATCAGAGCTCAGAGTTCCAAAAACCCACGAGTTCATCAAACATTTCAAGTTCGTAAAGAGCCACCACAAAAACCAACAATGAAAACCAGTTCACAAAACCCATCACAAAGCTCCTCAAACGGATCGCAAACCGCAAACACAAACCCACCGTAAGCATTTAGCGTTAACATCTGGTTTTTTCGTTTGCTTTGTTTTTGTTTCATTCCAGATCGAAGAAGAGAATCGTGTGAAGAGAGTTGAGATCGGAAGAGATCGCGGTTGGAGAAGAGAGAAGTTTGAGAGGAAGAGAGAAAAGAAGAAGTCAGAGAAGAGGAAAAGGGAAACAGCGCCGCAAGTGTAAAATGGGGGCTAGGGTTTCAATTACCCTTCTCCCTCTGTCTTGAATCGGACCGGGTTGGGTCCGGTGGGTTCATCACCCCGGCCCAACCCATTTATTTTATAGTTTTTTTTTCTTTTTTTTTTAAATTTTGTTTTTATTATGTAATATATAAATAAATAAAAACTAACAACCATTAACAATTAATTAAATAAAATCAGAAAAATCAAAAATATAAAATAAAATAAAATAAAAGGTTTAATTTAAATTAATTTATTTTTTTTGGATATAATAAAAAATAATTAGATTTCTATTCTAGTAAATTTTTATTTTAATTTAATGATAAAAATACAAAAATATCTTTGGAATAGGTTAATTTAATTTCAGTTTTAATAATAAAAAACCCATAAAAATATATATTTATTTAAAAATCCAAAAATATTTTATTTATTTTAATTTTAATTAATTTAAATTTTTTAGATAACTTAGAATTTTTAGGTTTTAATTAATCTTTTTGCTCTCCCACTTAAATCATTTTCTTCTATTTCATATCTAACATCACTTCTTATTTCCATTCAAATTTAACCTCCCGATTATGCTTATTGTACATTTTGCATTTCAATATCTCAATAATATTATATTATTTATCTTTGCTTTGCACTCATTATTTTGTCTATTTCTAAACGAAAGGTAATCCGTTTGACCGCCGTGTCAATGCCTCTATCCTCACCATATCCTAGCCTTAGGATCCAAGTTGTCGTACTCGCGCTTAGCGTCCCGCCGTGGACATACCTCAACTCTATCCTAGCCTTAGGATTTGAGTTGCTGTACTCACACTTTTAGGCGTCCCGCCATGGACCTTACCCTTTTCCTAGCCTTAGGAATAGGATTCGCCGCACTCCATGTAAGTTCCCACCGTGGAATACTTACTTCACCCTTTTTCAACTCAACTCTACAACGTAGAATAGGAGTCGTTGCACTCCACGTAAGCGCTTCCATATGAACGTTTACTTCCCCTTGGAACCTTGACCACAATCAAGAAGTTTCTTTCTCTCTTTGAGGGGAACTACGAATACTCTGATTTCATCCCCTACCTCAGATACGTAGGCACAAGATGCCATTTTTTGGCGAGTATACTTAAGACTAACCCCTTAGGTCATTCTCCTTACCGTTAACCCGTTAGCATACCCTTTAAAAGATAACCATTAGCAATAGCACATTATAAAAAGAGGTTCCTGTAGAGTACTACAGAAGTTTAGGATGCTAATACCTTCCCTAGGCTTAACCAACCCCCGTACCCTAGATCTCCCCGCATTGTATTTACGATGAAAAATAGGTTTTTCCTTCTTTAACCTTTCCTTCGGATAAATCAAAGGCCAGTTGTGAATCTAAGATTGTGATTCAAATTAATCAATAATTTGATATCCTATTCTCACCGCAACAGAAAATGGCGACTTCACTGGGGAAAAGATAAATCTTTCGAGGGTTACCCATATCTTGTTTATTTTATGCTTGCTATTTTGTATATATTATTTGTTTATATCCTATATGTTGTACCTGCTTGGGGTTATATGTTGTTGTGAGATAAGTCTTACACCCGGACTTGAGTGCAATTATTATAGGAAGGTGATATATTCGACGAGGCTTATAGGGAGTGAGTCCTGACCAAGCTGAATTGAGAATCACCGCTCAGTTGAGGCCCTCTTGAAAATTAGTATTGTTGAACGAGTATTCGTGAAAACATTCATTATTTTCGACCTTGGAGCCTTTGATACTGGGGACCGTAGTTACCTTAAACACAACTTTAGCCTTATTAGGACGTAGTGCGATGACTATGAGGGAGTAGTCCCGAAATAGTTGCTACGCGATACTATACTCAAAAGAGGTTCTCTTGAGAATATTATTAACCACCGAGTTATTCAGGAAATTGATAATATCTGAAAGATGAACTAATGACTTTGGGCACCTTTTAGAACCCTTGTTCTGCAGGTACAATTAAGCCTTAGTACATACCTTTCGGGATGAGTAGACCATGGCTCCTTGCTCATGACCCTCTAACCTAGGACTTTGTTTGCTTTTGTGTGTTTGTGCATTGCATTCCAACATCATAACATTCCTAGTTTCAAGAAATTCAACTGTCAGTCCTTTGCAAAATTCAAAAAAATCTTGAATTTCAAAATCTAAACTCTTTTCAGCTTTCCTAGAAAATATTTGCAACCGACCATTGAAATCCTTGAAACCATTGCATTTCATTGCATCCTTGTTTTTGCATTTACATCTTTCCTTCCGGTTTCTTATCTTCGGTTCTTTCTCCTTTCAGTTCTGTCACCATGAGTCTTCTACACCAGTACAACACCAAAGCTCGAGCTCAGAAAAAGATGGCGGAACAAAATCAAGAGCTTGATCATGTTAGCAATGAGTTAGAAGATCTTCGGGGAAGTGTAGGGCAGATTATGGAGATGTTACAGGTTATTCAAGCAAGGGTGGACACTCAACCCACTGTTGTTTCTGAGATTACCAATGTTGTTGTGGATCCTCAACCATCTGTTATTAATGCAAATGTACCTCCTTATGGTCTTCCACCTGGTTTTATGCCAACACCTGTTGCAGTTCCCATTGTTCAACATGTTCAATAGGTTGTTCCTTTGGTTTTTGAAGCTCCTCAAGTGATTCCTACTTTTGCACTAGCTGCAGTTCATACCCATGTGCAACCCTACTTCAATGGGCATCAACCAGTATATGATATCCCTGATGCCTTCATCAAACATTACAAGTACAATATGGATCTGGCTCCTGATCAAAGACAATTGCTGAGTATGCCCCATAAGAGTTCAGAATCGTTCAAAGAGTATGCTTAGAGGTGGAGAGAGATTGCTTCTCAAGTGGAACCTCCTTTGACTGAAAAAGAACTGGCTGATTGGTTTGTTGACATTGTTCGTCCTGAATTCTATGAAAGAATGGTTGGAAGTGTGACTGCAAATTTTTCTGATATTGTTGTTGGTGTGAAAGTTGAGTTGGGTCTGAAGAGCGGGAAAATGTCAAGTACTGGTGGTAGTTCAAGCTCCAATAAAGACCATGCCAAGAAGCCTTCATTCACCTCTCACAAGAAGAAATAGGGTGAAACTAATGTTGTAACTGCAAGTAGACGAAGAAATCAACCTTGGCAACATCAACAAAATTATGTTTAACAACAAGGCTATCCCGTTCAATTTTCTCAACAACCATATGTAGTTATTGTTACACCTGCCTTTAATCAACAAGTTCCTGCTTATCAACCTGTACAACTGGATCCTGTTTATCAACCTCCTGGTTATCAGCCTGCACAAGCTCCGACCAATTATCAACAAGTGCCCAAAGCTCCTGCCTATCAACAACCGAAGAATCAGACACCTCGCTAGAATGTTCCTAACAGGAGACAGTACGAGCCGATTCCTCCTATTCCGATGACTTATACCGAGTTGTACCCTTCATTAGTGCAACAAGGTTTGATAACTACCAAAGCTTTGGGTCCGCCTCCTAATCCTCTGCCAGCCAATTACAACCCTGCCGCTCATTGTTTATTTCATGAGGGTGCGCCTGGCCATGATCTAGAAAGTTGTTATGCTCTCAAACACCTTGTCAGAGAGTTAATGGAAAAGAAGATCATGTCTTTTCATGATCCTCAGCCAAATGTTAAGAGCAATCCTTTGCCTACTCATGGGTCTGTTAATGTTATTGATGATGTATCTGACGAGATCCTAATTCTTGACGTTTCTCAGATCAAGACTCCTCTCCGAATTTTCCATTCCAATTTGTTTGAAGCCAGTTTAGTGACTGCTTGCCATGATGATTGTACAGATTATGATGTTAGTATCAAGGGTTGTATGTTGGTTCAAAATGATATTTAGAATCTGATCAGTGATGGTTTTCTCCAAGTGGTTAACAAAGTGAAGAAGGATGAAATTGTTGTGGTTGAGCCCGTCTTCAACTTTCCAGAACCCAGTGCTAAAGTGCCAGTGTTCCATTTGCCAAAATCAAGTTCTGCAGTTCCTGTGTTCAGCATATCAAAGACAATTACTTCTACAGCCAATCAGCCAAAGTCGGTAATTATTTAGAAGCCAAGCCTATTTCATTTTAGTGATCCAAAAGTTGTACCCTAGAAATATGATGTGACCATGATTGACAAAGAATCTGGAAAGGTTATTCCGAGGGAAGAACTGAAGACTGTTAATGAAGATTTGACCAATATAGTTGGGGCAAGCAAGATGACACGAAGTGGTCGTATTTATACTCCCCGTTTCAATGAGGCTCCACCTAAGGAAATTGTTACCGCTGTGCCCGCCAAAGAAAAAGGGAAAGAAGTGGTTACAAAAAATGAAGATGTTGAATTCTTGAGGATCATCAGAAAGAGTGATTACAAAGTCATCGACCAGCTTCACCAGACTCCTTCCAAGATCTCAATCTTATCTCTGTTGATGAGTTCACCTGTTCATCGAACTGCTTTATAGAAGTTGTTGGCTCAAGCTCATGTTGCTCAAGACATTACGACTGGTCAATTCGACAGCGTGATCGCCAACATTAGTGCCTATAACACTCTTAGCTTCAACAATGAAGAGTTACCAAGAGAAGGTCAGAATCACAATCGTGCCTTACATGTGCCCGTGAAATGTCAAGAGGATAATTTATCAAGGGTACTTGTGGATACCGGTTCCTCTTTGAATGTCTTACCTAAGAGGGTTCTTACCAAGATGGCTTGCCGAGAAACTGAGATGAAGCCTACCTCATTGATAGTTAAAGCTTTTGATGGTTCTCACAGAACTGTGATTGGAGAAGTGGAGCTGCCGATCTTGATTGGACCACATATATTTAACACCATATTCCAAGTCTTGGACATGAATCCTAACTACAGTTGTTTACTTGGAAGACCTTGGATTCTTACTGTAGGTGTTATAACTTCAACTCTACATCAGAAGATGAAGTTTGTGGTCGACGAAAAATTGGTTATTATACATGGTGAAGAGGATTTGATGCTCAGTAACCTATCTTCATTCTGTTACATAAAGGACAATGAAGACGCTTTGGAATTTTCTTTCCAATCACTTGATATCGTCAATGATGTCTTGTTGGAAGTCGAAGAAACAGTGGGCTAGGGTAATACATCTTTCGCATCTTTCAAGAGCAATAGATCAACAATCGAAGGAGGCATACATGAAGGTTGGGGAGAAGTGATTGACATCAAGACCAAGAAGGATCGCCACGGGTTGGGTTACAAACCAACTCATGATAAAGCTTCTACAACTGCCAAAGGGCGTCCGAAGATTGTCCAGGAAGTGTTTCTCAGTAGAGGTTTCCAAGTCAATGTTATCAATGATAATGATGATGATGGAGACTTGAACAACTTGGTATTCAAGTGCGATGCAACTTTAAACAATTGGGAAGCAATAGATATCCTTGTGATTTTTCCCATGTCAAAGTAATTTAACGCTTTTTATTTGCTGTTTTCAAAAAACTCCATAGCTATGCCCAAAGCTATTGGATGATTTTGTAGGGTCACCTTTTCGCTTTCAAAAGAATATTAATAAATGCATTTTGTTAAATTCTTTTTGTTTCACTTACCGTTTTTTGCTTTTACCATTTAAAAGAAATTGGTAATCTTTCAAAACTACAAAAAAACATTTTCTTTCTCTTGCATTTTCTTTGTGCATTTAATAAAATACTCCCTCCAACATGTAGTGCTATCCCAAACCATGTTGAATCTAATGACCCTGCTGTCACTCCTGACTTTGATTCACCCATTTATCAAGCTGAATATGAGGATGAAGAAGATTTCGAAGTCCCCATCTGAATTGGCAAAATTTGTTGAATATGAGTACACTGAACCTCAACCGTACCAAGAGCAGGTAGATCTGCAAAAGCAAGAGTATCCAACCGATGCTACCAATCTTGACAAGAAGACTCTGAGAAGATTAGCATCCAAGTTCTTCCTCAGCAATAATGTGTTATACAAGAGAAACTACGACATGGTTCTGCTTAGATGTGTAGACAAATATGAAGCAAACATGTTACTTCAAGAGATTCATGAGGGAACCTTTGGAACTCACGCCAATGGTTATGCTATGTCTAAGAAGATTCTGAGAGCTGGATATTATTGGTTAACCATGGAATCTGATTGCATCCAACATGCCAGGAAATGCCATAAATGCCAAATTTATGCTGACAAGGTGCACGTATCTCCAACACCGCTGAATGTTTTATCTTCACTGTGGCCTTTCTCAATGTGGGGCATTGACATGATTGGGGAAATTAAGCTGAAAGCTTCCAACAGTCACCGATTTATCTTAGTTGTCATCGACTACTTCACAAAATGGGTCGAAGCCGCTTCTTACACCAATGTGACCAAGCAAGTGGTTGCCCGCTTCATCAAGAAAGAAATTATCTGTCGTTATGGAATTCCAAGCCGAATCATAACAGATAATGGGACCAACTTGAAAAACAAAACCATGAAGGAGTTTTGTGAAAGTTTCAAGATTTCTCATTACAATTCTTCTCCTTACCAGCCAAAAATGAATGGAGCTGTTGAAGCTGCAAACAAAAACATCAAGAAAATTCTGCAAAAGATGGTAAAAACTTACAAAGATTGGCATGAGATGCTACCATTTGCTTTGCACGGATACAAAACTACAGTGCAAACTTCAACAGGGGGAACCCCCTTTCTCATTGGTGTATGGAATGGACGCCGTCCTCCCCATCGAAGTAGAGTTACCTTCCTTAAGGGTACTGATGGAAACCAAGCTTGATGAAGACGAATGGGTCCAAGACAGATTTGACCAGCTGAATCTCATTGACGAGAAGCGCATGACTGCTATGTGCCATGGTCAGTTATACCAGAAGCGGGTGAAGAGAGCCTTTGATAAGAAAGTCTGAATCCGAGAATTCCGTCATGGAGAACTTGTACTCAAGAAAATCTTGCCAGTTCATAAAGACATGCGTGGGAAATGGATGCCCAATTACGAAGGCCTATTTGTTATGAAGACAGTCTTCTCCGAAGGATCGCTAATTCTCACAACAATGGGTGGTGAAGAGCTTTCACATCCTTTAAACACTGATGCAGTCAGAAAATATTATGCCTAAAAATAACTCGCTAAGTCGAAAACCTGAAAAGACGACTTAGGCAACAATGGGTTTCCCGGTGGATCACAACCTATGAAGGAGATCTAAGCAAAAGTTAGGGATGAAAATAAAAAATATAATAGCTCGCTAAGCTAAAAACCTGAAAAGGCGGCTTAGGAAAAAATGAGCGTCCCGGTGGATTAAAAACCCGAAAGGGCGATCCAGGAAAAAAATTAGGGACAAAGGCATTTCACTGCATCAGATGATGCTGATCATTGCAAAACATTTATCAGAAGATCAACTCCAATCCAATCGCTCTTGTCAGAAGCAGGATTATGGGTAGTCTTAGTTTTTAGGGTCAGTAGAGGTTGTTGGATTCAATGTAACCTTTCCCTATTGCCAATTTTAAATGTAATATTCCATGGAGCTTTTCCCTTAGCAGGCTACCACTCTTCAATAAAATTAAAACCTTTTTCTATTCAATTTTTGCCATTTTATGCTATCTTTATTTCATTTTTGTTATGAAAAATGTTATTTGTCAACAATAATTTTGAAAGTGAAAAGTTTTCAAGCTTAAAATTGTTTCTGAAAACATTTTGAAAAGATATAAAGTTGCTTTGACTTGTGGAAATATCTGAAGGACATCTTCATTCCCCAGTAAGTCTCAATGTTGCAGAAGCACTTTTAAACTATTGCCTCAGCTCAAATCCCCAGCAAAACATAAGCTGACAACACTTTTGGACAGATCTGCCAATCTCCAGTGATTTTTCAAGACTGTAGAGAATCTCCCCAGTATCTTCCAAGTGGTACAGGTTTACTATTGAGGACCCACTCTCCAGTGGAATCATCTTTTCATCACCAAAGTTGTTATACTTTCCCCAGGGAAGTTGATGTACTTTCCCTAGGGAAGTTGATGTACTTTCCCCAGGAAGTTGCTACACTTTCTCCAAGAAGTTACCTAGCTCCACTCTTTTCCAATGAAGCGAATATTTATTTTATCCCCGGAAGTCTCTAATCCTAAGATGACTCTTCCCAGTGAACAAGTCTTCTGTGACAAAATCCAGATTCATGATGGCAATCCCTCCAGTGAAGTCATGATATCATATCCCCAAGTGGAATATTAAATCATCCAGAGAATTTGAAAATTTGAAGCAAGATTTAGTTCCACCATCAACCTTTATTATCTCTTGATAGATGTACTTTTGCAGAGGTCGCTGGGTATCCTCGTCGAGATGTTTATTTCATCCCCCGTTTGCTCCTCCTTCTGTCTGTTATGTCAGCATATGCATCAACATAAGCATGTACATTTCATTTAGAGATACACATTGACATATGCATTAGCATCTGCATATTTGCTATCCTTGTTGTCTTTTGTCGTTACTTTTGGCTGTGGTTACCGCCAAGTATTTGGGTTTGCCCGTTCTCTCCAAATAGAGTCGTCAACCTTAAGCATTAAAATACCTACTATTGCTAGTTTCCCCACAGAGTTCAACCCTCGTGGATGATGGTTATTTCAGTTATATTCTCCATGCCTAGATGAGATAAATTCCCATTTGAGTTCATTTCCTCAATGGTTTGGGAGTCTTGTTTGACAGTTTCTTTCTAGCTCGATTCTAGATTGAACTTTGGTCCCCTTCGGTCGCCGAACCCACCTGGACGTGCATTTATTTTGCACTATCTATCAAGCAGAGCCTTTTACAACGCCTCATTGCAGATAAGTGGCAGTCTCTCTAGAGAAGCTTATCATATTTTTATCATTGCCCCAAGATAAGTGACAGTCTCTCCAGAGAAGCTTATCGTTTCATCAAATTACCTACCAGATAAGTGGAAATCTCGCCTGAGAAGCTTATCATTGCTACCTTTGTAGATAAGTGGCAGTCTCATCCGAGAAGCTTATCATTTTTATCGTTACCAGATAAGCGACAGTCTCACCCGAGAAGCTTATCACCACCTTTTTACCACCGATAAGTGGCAGTCTCGCCTGAGAAGCTTATCCTATTTTCATTATACTAGCAACAAGTGGCCATCTCCCTCGAGAAGCTTGTTCACCTTTTTCCAGATAAGTAGCAGTCTCTCCCAAGAAGCTTATTAGGTTTATCCGTATCCCCAGATAAGTGGCAGTCTCTTTATTTGAGAAGCTTATCCAGTTGTTGGTATGTAAGTCACTTGCAGTGATAAGTGGCAGTCTCTCTTGAGAAGCTTATCAGGGCATTTCCCCATCAAAGTCCAATTATTTTGGCATACAGCAGAGTTTTTACCCTGTATATTTCCTGATGGTTCCTGAAGATCCTGTTTGATCTCTTCGCTTAAGGAATTTCCAGAAGCTTGGATGTTATTCTTGCCTGAAGACTTCAACATTTTTGTTTACCTGATCCTACTTCCATAAGGATCCTGCTTTACCCCTTTTATCCTAGAGTGTTAACCGGTCATGCTTGAACCTGTTGAGCAGCTACTCTGGATATTTCCCCGGTGGAGGCCATCTTCCCGGTGCCATCTCCATTGAGAATCCCTTCTTATCTTTCTTTCTAAAGTAACAACTCGTCATGCCTGAACCTATTGGTCCATCACTTTAGATTTCCCCAGTGTTGTTTCTGTTCCCCAGTGCGTTGTCGTCCCCAGTGAGTGGTTACTCATTGTGTCTTTCCCCTGTATTGTCATTTCGTCTGCATTCCCGCATTTATCATCTCCATCATATGCATCATATTTAGAGTTCATAGCATTGTCAGCATTCGTAGTCTAGTCTCGCTTGTCCATAGCATTGCATATCATTGCATCTAAGGGCAAAAATTTTGGTTATCTGTATTTAAATACCTTTTACCATGATTTCGTGAATTTCTTCATCGCTCATATCATCTGGTGAAGATATTTAAATAGGGGCAACTGTCGTACCCCAAATTTTACCCTTAGATTCATTGATCATTCGCATATCATTTTAGTCCATCATTCGTTTTAGCTAACCGTCTAACCAATTTGTTTGTTTTGTTTTGTGAAGTCAAGTTTGCGGAAAAAGATTCAAGGCCCGATGACAAATTATCTTCAAGAAACATCAGAGCATTCCCAAAGGGAGATTAAGTTTTCTCGTCCGTTGATCTGAGACGTGTTTATTTAAGGGCATGATGTATTACACGGCTGTTGACTAGTTCGTATATTTCGTTCTCAAGAAAGGATGAAAGATTGGCCTTCGTGGTATTGGATTAAGACTCCCTCAGTTAAGAGCGTCTTTGCTTCTGGACTTGTGATTAATTTGAAGAATCAAGTTTGATACAATGTTCAAGATTTGAATTTAAAGAAGATGTTTCTGAATTTTATTTAAGATTTATCCCAAACTCAAGAGCTTCACATATTTTTAAGAGTTCGTTTCAAAGTTTATGCTATTGGGCAAACTCATTTCTTTTTTTACAAGTTGGGATGTACATTATTTCTAAAAATATATTGTAAGTATTTGTGTGCTAAAGCAAGATTCAAGTGTTCTTCTTTCACAAACAAAAGGCTACAAGGGAATAGATTCGCAAGTCTTCTCATGACATAAAACCATATGACAAAGTACAAAGAAGTTACAAATTGCACAAGGAAGTTCTAAATTCTATTTACTTCTACATTATTACATGCATCCTATGCTAAATCTTCAAAATCCCAACAAGCCTCCAAGACCTTCAAGTTCCTCTTTATCTTTGTTATCTTCACAATCCCTGCAAAACAATGAAATAACAGCAATAAAACAAGGAATTAAGAAAAGAGAAGAGAAATTGAAGAATTAAGAAAAACGGATTTTCTTCAAACAGACGTCAGTTTCCTTTCTAAACACAATCCTACACGGTTTAAAACTTGCCAAAACAGTCCCAACACAAAAATGGAAAGCCAGAAGTTGTCAATAACCGCAAACGGATTTGAACCGTAACCAGATAGCAAAACCATCATCATCAATATCAACAAAGACGAAAATGGAAAATTCCCAAACACAGTCCAGACAAGAACAATGAAAAAGGAAAGCCATTAAAATCCCTCCTCAAGTCGTTTTTAAAATCGGACTATAAAAGAAGTTCGCAGAACATCGGGGGAAGAAAAAATCGAAAGAACAAAAGGCTCAGAACAAAGTTCATCATAGCCCCAAACCCTTAAAACTGAGAAATCAAAAAACACCATCAGAGCTCAGAGTTCCAAAAACCCACGAATCCATCAAACATTTCAAGTTCATAAAGAGCCACCACAGAAACCAACAACGAAAACCAGTTTGCAAAACCCATCACAAAGCTCCTCAAACGGATCACAAACCGCAAACACAAACCTATCGTAAGCATTTGGCGTTAACATCTGGTTTTTTCATTTGCTTTGTTTTTGTTTAATTTTAGATTGAAGAAGAGAATCGCGTGAAGAGAGTTGAGATCGGAAGAGATCGTGGGTGGAGAAGAGAGAAGTTTGAGAGAAAAGAAGAAGTCAGAGAAGAGCAAAAGGGAAACGGCGCCGCGAGTGTAAAATGGGAGATAAGGTTTCAATTATCCTTCTCCCTTTGTCTTGAATCAGACCGGGTTGGGTCCGGTGGGTTCATCACCCCGGCCCAACCCATTTATTTTATTGTTTTTTTTGTTTTTTTTTTTTAAATTTTGTTTTTATCATGTAATATATAAATAAATAAAAACTAACAACCACTAACAATTAATTAAATAAAATCAGAAAAAATAAAAAATAAAAAAAGTTTAATTTAAATTAATTTAGTTTTTTTGGATATAATTAAAAAATAATTAGATTTTTATTCTAGTAAATTTTTATTTTAATTTAATGATAAAAATACAAAAATATCTTTGGAATAGGTTAATTTAATTTCAGTTTTAATAATAAAAAACCCATAAAAAATGTATTTATTTAAAAATCCAAAAACATTTTATTTTTTTTAATTCTAATTAATTTAACATTTTTAGATAACTTAGAATTTTTAGGTTTTAATTAATCTTTTTGCTATCCCACTTAAATCATTTTCTTCTATTTCATATCTAACATCACTTCTTATTTCCATTCAAATTTAACCTCCCGATTATGCTTATTGTACATTTTGCATTTCAATATCTCATCAATTGTATATCATTTTTCTTTGCTTTCCACTCATTATTTTGTCTGTTTCTGAAGGATAGGTACTCCGTTTGAACGCCATGTCAATGCCTCTACCCTCACCCTATCCTAGCCTTAGGATCTGAGTCGCCGTACTCGCGCTTAGCGTCCCGCCATGGACATACCTCAACCCTATCCTAGCCATAGGATTTGAGTCGATGTACTCACACTTTTAGACGTCCCGTCGTGGACCCTACCCTTTTCCTAGCCTTAGGATCAGGAGTCGCCGCACTCCATGTAAGTTTCCGCCGTGAAATACTTACTTCACCCTTTTTCAACTCAACTCTACAACGTAGAATAGGATTCGCCACACTCCACGTAAGCGCTTCCATATGAACGTTTACTTCCCCTTGGAACCTTGACCACAGTCAAGAAGTTCCTTTCCCTCTTTGAGGGGAACTATGAATACTCTGATTCCATCCCCTAACTCGGATACGTAGGCACAAGATGCGATTTCTTCGCGAGTATACTTAGGACTAACTTTTTAGGTCCTTCTCCTTACCTTTAACCCATTAGCATACCCTTTAACAGATAACCATTAAAAATAGCACATTATAACCAAGAGGTTCCTGTAGAGTACTACAAAAGTTTAGGATGCTAATACCTTCCCTATGCTTAACCAACCCCCGTACCCTAGATCTTCCCGCATTGTGTTTATGATGCAAAATAGGTTTCTCCTTCTTTAACCTTTCCTTCGGATAAATCAAAGACCGGTTGTGAATCTAAGATTGTGATTCAAATTAATCAAAAATTTGATATCCTATTCTCACCGTAACAATAGTGTATGATGGGTAGTCTCATATTTAGGATAAAAATCCCTAATTTCCATGGTTTTAAAATTGATGATTACATGATGTACGATGGTAGGATCCTTAAATATATGTTATGGGCTATTATAATTGTCATATAATTGTAATATTTTGAATTCTGGAACCGGGACTTTTTACGGAATTGAAATCGGAGGTTCGGAAGGCCTCCAACGATGAAAAACACATAAAATTATGCATATTGTACTGTTTGCGTCGACGCATCCGTCGCAACGATCGATGCATACTGAATTCATTTTTCTAGATTTTTTTCTGCCTTCAATGCATCGGTTGATCCTGTCGCTAGCGGTTGATGCAAAGTTGTGTATTGGTAAAAATTTTGTTCATATGATTTTTGCCATAACTTTTGATCTGTAAGTCTGTTTTGGTCCCCGTTCAAAGCATTGGAAAGCTAATGAATAGATCTATATCATAGTATAGATTATATAATGGGTTTCCCAATATTTTTATATTTAATATGTTTGGGAAGTCAATTGTGTATATGTTCTATTAATGAATTATTGCATTATTTGTTGTCGGTTGTGAAATTATTATGGATAACTTATCAGATACTTGTATGTGTGATTGTATAAGTATATTTTGCATGTGACAACATGAAATTCATCAGGGTTATTGTTTTTTGCAATGATAATACAGTTGTGATTGTATTGTAAAATGTGTTGTATACCATTTGAAAGTGAATTTTGTATGGATAATTCAGAAAAATGTGCAAGTATGTGTAATTGTGTGGTAAGTAGTTCATTATGTTGAATTATGTGTGTATTCATATATTTATCATGGCTTAGTTATCATGGTTTGTATTACATAAGACATGGAAAAGACTCGTACTCATTGGGGTAGAATGTCTGAGATGTCATTCCTAGTGAGGTAAAAGTGATATAGTTGTACGCACTGGGGTAAAATGACTAAGATGTCATTCCTAGTAGGGTACTCACTGGGGTAGAATGACTAAGATGTTGTTCCTAGTGGAGTAATCACTGGGGTAGACTGACTAATATGTCATTCTTAGTGGGGTAATCACTGGGGTAAAATGAGTAAGATGTCGTTCCTAGTAGAGTATAAGCGATGTATCCATAATTTCGAATGGGAATTGATGGGTTCTATATGAACCAAATGGTTAGTTGCATTGAATCTCATTATGTATATGTTTGTGATATAAGATTATGTGTATCTATGTGAATTGTTGAATTGGTGAAATTGTGGATTGCGTGTATATACTTGTGAATGATATTGTTACTTGAGTGATACTTTGTTGATAAAACTTTTGAAGTGTGAGGATAATTGTGATTATGCTTGTATGTCTTAAATTATATATTATCTTATAATTTCAATAATTATGTGAATTCTCACCCTTTTGATAGAATTATGTTTTATATGACATCATTCAGGTACCGAGGAGTAGAGTTGCTCATAGTGAGAGATATCCATTGGAGTAGCTAATTTAATTTTTTTTATTTATGTTGGGTTGAGTCGTGCTCTGGTCATGTAACACTGGGAAGATTTAGGTTTATGTTTGAGAGATACATCATGTACTCTACTCTATGTTGTTATGCTTATTTGAATTATGTGGAGTATTTGCATGTATGCCTAAGTATTGATTATGAATGGGACGAGTATGATGTTAGAACACAGATTGGTGTTTAGCATATCTCTATGTTTTGATGATAACTCAAATGAAATTTTGTATTAAGAAAATATATACTCTAATTTTGTTCAAGTATTTTTGTTTCAGATATTAAATTAAATATTCTTATGGAAGCAAAAATGCATCTGAACATTACTCTACGCAAATCTCTGAAGCATCAGAAGCAAGTTATCAGAAGACTCTGAGCGTTGCTAGAAGAGACTCTGAAGCAGAAGCTGCAGAAGACTCTGAAGCGTAGTCGAAGAATTTGTATGAAGAGTTTCAAGCATTGTTTCAAGAAGACTCTGAAGGTACTTTACGCTGCAAGTACAGAGGCTTTGTTATTCAAACTCTGCTCTGATTGATATTCACGCTGAAGCACATTGGCTGCAAAACTCTAATAACATCAAGACTCTGATGTTGATAACTTAGAGACAGAAGCATTGTTGAAGAAAATATTATTCAAAGATATATCCGTTGGCATATTCCAAACGAATCTTTCCTTATTCATGTATAGCATAGGAAATCAGACAAAAGGGATTTGTCTGAACATTCCTCTTCTGGGAAAGCTAAAGTCAATAGAAGACAAAAATGCTACAACTACTCTGCTACGCACAGTCTTCAAGCATTGGACTTTCTGCTCTATAAAAGGATGTCTTCAACAACATTTCAAAGTTGACGAATTCACGTATTATTGAGAAATCAAATTGAAAACTGTTCTCAAGCTCTCATACAATATTTTTCATAAGCTGAATAGTTTTATTCGTTCTTAAATCTAAGTGTAAAAATCACAGTTGTGATATAGCTTTTTAGAAGCATCTTAAACACTTGTTAGTTTACATTTATTTGTAAAAGGTTCCTTAAGAAGACCAAGTTGTGGTCAGAATTTCTTAAGAAGACTAAGAAAATTGTTTTTAGTGGTTGACACTGTAATCTGTTTGAATATAGTGGATTCAGTCCTTGTTGAGAAAGGCAAATCACCTTGGTAGGGTGGACTGGATTAGTTGAGTTCAACGAACCAGGATAAAAAATACTGTGTTGTTTTTATTGCCATAATTATTTCAGAACCCTTATTCAACCCCCCTTCTAAGTGTTTTTCTCACCTTCAGTTGGCATCAGAGCTCCGGTTCTGTTAGTGCTCTCACTTCACCGTGAACAGAAAAGATCCAGTTGAGAAAAACTCCAAATGTCTTGTTCTTTATTCATCATGGCTACTGAAGCTTCTACTTCAACTTAATACAAAAACATGTACGATGATAAAGATAGGATCAACACCAAACCTCCCATGTTTGATGGTGAGAAGTTTGACTACTTGAAAGACAGAATAGAAAGCTTATTTCTAGGTTATGATGTTGATTTGTGGGATTTAATAACTGATGGTTACACTCATCCTACCAATGATGAAGGGAAAAAGATTGACAGAAAATCGATGTATGATCAACAGAAGAAGGAGTTTAGAAACCACCACAAAGCAAGAACCATCTTATTAAATGCAATATCTCATACAGAGTATGAGAAAATAACAAACAGAGATACTGCATTTGATATGTTTGAATCTTTGAAGATGACTCATGAAGGGAATTCCCAATTAAAGGAGACCAAGGCTCTGGCGCTCATCCAGAAGTATGAAGCCTTCAAAATGGAGGAGTCTGAATTTGTAGAAACTATGTTCTCTAGATTTCAGATTCTCACAGCTGGCTTGAAAGTTCTGGACAAGGGTTATTCCACTGCTGATCATGTCAAGAAGATCATCAGAAGTTTTCCAACCAGATGGAAACCAATGGTCACAGCTCTGAAGCTTGCAAAGGATCTGAACAAGATCACGCTGGAAGAACTGATCAGCTCTTTGAGGAGTCATGAGATTGAACTAGAGGAAGACGATCCTCAGAAGAAAGGTAAGTCAGTTGCTTTAAAATCTAACAAATATGTTAAAGCATTGCAGGTTATAGAAGAAAGTTCTGAAGAATCTTCTTCTGAAGAAGAAGATGAATTATCCCTGCTGTCTAGAAGGATCAACAAACTCTAGAAGCATAAACAGAAGAAGTTCAGGAACTTCATGAAACCAGATCAACGAAAAGAGTCTTCTGGACACAGAAGATCTGGAAAGAAAGAGGTTGTCTGCTAAGAATGCAAGGAACCTGGGCACTATAAGAATGAATGCCCAAAACTTCAAAAGGAGAAGCCAAGAAGGAAGTATGATCATAAAAATAAAGTTCTGATGGCAACCTGGGATTATTCAAATGCATCTGATTCTTCATCAGAGTCACAAGAAGAATGTGCAAACATGGCACTCATGGCTGACGTAGAAGACCATGCAAATTCTGAGGAGGTATTTTATGAACTCACTAGAGAAGGTATTTTATGAACTCACTAGAGAAGAACTTTCTGAAAGTTTATCATAAATTCTGGAAAGCTACAGCCAAATCAAACTCAAATAAAAGAAGCTTCAAAGTTGTCTTGCATCTGAGAATGATCAGCTGAGGTCTGAGGTTGCTGAGCTTAAAGCAGAAAATCTTAAAATAAAAAATGATTTAGAAAATGCTCAGAAATCTGACTCATAACCTATATCATGCTCTAAAAATATTTTACAAGAGTATGACTATAGCTTTCAGAAGTTTCTGGCTAGAGGCCTAGATAGAAGCAAGACGACTTTAATGATCTATGGCGTAAGCAGAAACAACAGGAAGGGTATTGGATATGAATCTTCTTCTGGGAAGGATTTAAATCTAAAACATGTTGATAAAATGATCATAAAGTATTCTCCTCTATATACTCATTTCAAATTTGGTCATTTAAATGATATTAAACACACAAGTTATGATCTGAACAAACCTGTGTTTAATAAATCAAAACCTCAGAAGAACAAGGATGCTTCTAAGGGAAAGAAATTCAGAAAGAATTTCAAACCTACTAACCCCAGAGGACCCAAGAAAATATGGGTACCTAAAGACAAAATTATCTTTGTTGCAGACATCCTTAGCAGCAAAATTGAAACACCAGTCCTGGTACCTGGACTCTGGCTGCTCGCGTCATATGACGGGAAGAAGGTCTATGTTCCAAAGCCTGGAGCTTAGATCTGGAGGTGATGTGAAGTTTGGAGGGAACCAGAAGGGCAAGATAATTGGCTCTGGAACTATAGGCAATGAAGTGTTTCATGCTTGGATATTCTGAACGCTCTAAAGGCTACAGAGTATACAATACTGAGACACAAATTGTGGAGAAATCAATACATGTTAGATTTGATGATAAGCTTGGCAATCAAAAGCCAAAGCAGCTTGAAAATTCTGCAGATAGAGAAGTCATTCTCATAGACTCTAAAGACTCAGAGGCAGATAAAGCTCAAGCAGAAGCACCAGAAGCAACGCTAGATGCAACTCCATTGGCTGCTCAGATGAACAATTTGAATATTTCTGAAGAACCAAATGTTAAAGGATCATCCAGAATCAAAGCCTCTCACCCAGAGGATATGATAATTGGAAAGAAGGATGACCCTATCAGAACAAGGTATTTCCTCATATCATCTGGAACGTCATATTTTGGGTTGGTGTCTATCATTGAACCAACTTCTGTGGATGAGGCTCTGAACGATAATGATTGGATACTTGCTATGCAAGAAGAGCTAAATCAATTCACCAGAAATGACGTTTGGGATCTGGTTCCAAGACCAAAAGGTTTCAACATCATTGGAACTAAATGGGTCTTCAGAAACAAATTGAATGAGCAAGGAGAAGTTGTAAGAAACAAAGCAAGGATAGTTGCTCAAGGATATAGTCAGCAAGAAGGAATTGACTACACATAGACTTATGCTCCTGTGGCCAGGTTAGAGTCTATTCGCCTACTCATTTCTTTTGCTGCACAGAATAACATCACTCTGTATCAAATGGATGTGTAGAGTGCCTTCTTAAATGGTATTATAGAAGAGGAAGTTTATGTTCATCAACCTCTTGGCTTTGAAAATGATAAATTTCCAGAACATGTTTTCAAACTTAAGAAATCACTCTATGGTTTAAAACAAGCTCCTAGAGCTCGGTATGAGAGATTAAGTAATTTTCTTCTGGAAAAGAATTTTATCAGAGGCAAAGTGGATACAACTCTCTTCTGTAAATCATTTAAGAAAGACTTGTTAATTCGTCAAGTTTACGTAGATGATATTATATTTGGATCTACCAATATTACGCTGGGAAAGGAGTTTGCTCTATCTATGCAGGCTGAATTTGAGATGAGCATGATGGGAGAACTCAGATTCTTTCTAGGAATCCAGGTCAATCAAACTCCAGAAGGCACCTACATACATCAGACTAAGTATGTGAAGGAGCTTCTGAAGAAGTTTAACATGACTGAAAGCAAATTGGCTAAAACTCCAATGCATCCTACAAGCACTCTTGGTTAGGAAGAGGTAAGTTACAAGGTTGATCAAAAGCTCTACAGAGGTATGATTGGATCTCTTCTGTATTTGACTGCTTCTAGACCTGATATTCTATTCAGTGTTTGTCTGTGTGCCAAATTCCAATCAGATCATAGAGAATCCCACTTAACATCTGTTAAGAGGATTCTAAGGTATCTGAAAGGTACTACTAACATGGGTTTGTGTTACAGAAAATATGATGATTATAAATTAGTTGGATTCTGTGATGCTCACTATGTTGGAGACAGAGTTGAAAGAAAAAGTACTTCTGGAAGCTTCCAGTTTCTTGGAAGTCATCTGATCTCTTGGTTCAGCAAGAAGCAACCCACAATTGCGCTTTCAACAATAGATCAAAAAAATACATTGCTGCTGCTGGTTGTAGCACTCAGATGCTCTGGATGAAGAGTAAACTAGAAGACTATCAGATCCATGAGAGTAACATTTCAATCTTCTGTGATAATACTTCTGCTATATGCTTGTCTAAAAACCCTATTTTACACTCTAAAGTTAAGCATAAAGAAATAAAACATCATTTCATCATAGACTATGTTCAGAAGGGAATTATCAGTTTGAACTTTGTTGATACAGACCATCAATGGGCTGATATCTTTACAAAACCCCTTGCTGAAGATAGATTTAAATTTATTCTGAAAAATATAAGTATGGATTTCTGTCCAGAATAAAATGTTTGTCAAAAGAAAATTTCTCAGATGAAAAATGTTTTAACTCTGAAGTATTACATCTATTTATTTATTACTTAATATTTTATTTATTGTGTGCAAATCTGAACTAACAAGCCTCAGAGGATCTGAACGTTGGCTAACGTTTCATTTCTCAAAGAAGTTTCAGAAGCACATGCAAGCAAACACGTGTAACTCTAAATTTGAAAAGGTGGAGTCCACATTACTGAAATGACGTTTGAGGTACTGTTTTTGAATATTGAGTTTCTCGTTTCCCCCCCCCCCCCCCCCAAACTTGTCAGAATCATTAATTGCTTGAAATGATTATATTCTTTTTATTAAATGCTAAGTGTAAACGTGTTGAACGTGTGACTCTTGCGTTCCCTAATTTCTTCTATAAATACCACAACACTTCACTTCTCACACTCTTGTATGCATTTCTGTCTGTTTCATTGCTTTCATCTCTCTCCCAAAACCAAAACCATTTGTAACCCTAAATCTCTCTCAAGAACAACAATGGTTATTTCTTCATCAACTTCTGCTCAATTTCAATCATCTATGGCTGTTGTCTCATCCTCTAACATAGGTGTTGTTGCTTTCAAAGAACCGGTTAGAACCCTACTCACACCAGTTGACAAACTTGAAGTTTTGTGTGAATCTATTGTGAACTTTGAATCAATTGCTAAAAACGGGTTTGATCTTCGTCCCATTGTTGATGCTCAATGTTGGACAAAGTTCTTTGATTGGATGATGAGACCAGTTTATCCATGCAATCACATACCCTAAGTTCACTGTTTCATATGTTCTGGGTAAGGAAATCATCATAACTGAGGATCTGATTAGGAAGCTCATAGGTTATGAAGAAACTGATGGTGTTACAAATATGCCAGCTGGGCATATTGACATGACTGAAGTTTATAGAGAAGTTTGCTCATCTGGAGAAGCTTCTAACAAAGTGAAAGATCTCAAGCCAAACTACAGGATCTGGGCTAAGATCTTTATGGGTTGCATACATCACAGGAAGTCTTCAAACTCTCCTGATTATGTAAATATTGATCAGATGTACTTCATGTACTATTTGAGTCAGAGCATAAAAGTGGATCTGCCTTATCTACTTTTCAATCATTTATGGACTCACGTGAAACAATCAAGGGAAGAAGTTAGAACCAAACATCAGAAAATAAGGAATTGGATTCCAATGGGAAGACTCATTTCAAACATTCTGACTGAGAATGGTCTGGTTGGACATCTGGTAGAAGCTGGATTGAAGGAAGAATTAGCTTCTATAGTTGGAAAAGCTCTGAATGGGAAAAGTTTTCAGAGGATGAAAGTTGTAGAAGAACTCACTTATGCACCAAAACAAATAAGCTCTAAAGAGGTCAGCAAAAGAAGGATACCTTTGGATGATTTTCCTATGTTCTACGCTGATGAACCAAGGGAAATTATTTTGAAGTACATTGCAACGTGTCTGGCAGATGGAACTCCTCTACCAGAAAATCTGGTTCAGAAAGCAGGCGAACCTGTACCAGATCTTTATAGTGAAAGACACAAGAAGAAGAGGAAAGTTTCTGAAGAAGGTTCTTCAAAACCGAAGAGGAAAGCTTCTGGTGAAGCTGCTTCTGTTAAACCCAAGAGGGTCAAGAAGCAAAAAGCTAATCCTCTTGAGGCCAGTTTAGATTCAATCTTGGAAACTGTCAAAGAGGTACTAACATCTGATCCCCCTGTCTATGAACCTATACCTTCACCCTCTCCTCCTCATGAACCAATCCCATCTGAACCAACACAATCTCAACCATCTCCTTCTATACCAAAGAAAACTTCTGAAACAGCTCCATCTGAACCCCAACAACAACCAACTCCATCTGAAAAACAACCATCTGTTACTCCCCCCCACTGAAAAACAAACCTCTGCACCACAACAAACTTCTGATATTCCCCCACCAAAACCACAAACTACTGAACCACAACCAGAACAACCCATCCCCTCTGTTTCTCAACCAGAACAACCTAAACCTTGTGAATCATTCATATCTGATTCTGAGGTTCTTGATATACAACCTTTGAAAATTCTATTTGATGTTTCTTCCACTTCTTGTCATTCTTCTGCATCATCTGATTCTACTGAATCTGATGTACCCCCAGAAGTAAACTCACCCCCCTCACTCCGTGGATATGAACCAAGATCATCTGATTTTGTTTCTTTTGCTTCATTGAAACCTTTACCATCTGATGACCTTCCCTCTGGACTCAAACTTAAACATTTTTATCCAAAACGTCACGATATTCCTGAATCATCTGGCCAAACATCTTTTTCATCTTTCTCTCATCCTATGTTCATTATCCCAACCTTTACAATACCATCCCCACCAGAACAACCCAAAACACCATCTCTAGAAAACTTTCTGAAACCAAAACCTAGAATGGATGTTAGTACGTTATTTGATGGATTCAAGAAGGAAATGAATATGTGGATATCTTCTGTAAAGAAGGAATGTTTGTCTAGTGTGAATCTAGATGCTTCCGAAGCCACTTGGAACAGATTCATCTTAAGGTTCAACTCTGTAGCTTCAAATCTTCGCACCATTTGCTCTGATGATGCATAGGTCAAATTTGCTGAAGTTATCAGACAAACTCTTCTGAACATAAGTAGACCTCCAGTTCTTCCTCTGGACAATGCACCTACTGAAGAACCTATGTCTGAAGATACTCCTCCATAAGCAGTTGTTGCTGAAGAAACTCTTGTGCCTAATCAGTCAGCTCTGATGATTCTGGAACCAGCATCTAATTCTGTGATTCAAGAAACTGCATCTGCATCTGCTATGATCACTGATAGTGCTCCAGCTTCTGCATATGCATCTGATTCTACATCTTCTGAGATCAAGAAAGAGAATCCAGACTTAGAAGAAAAGTTTGCTCTGTTAGAAGCCAGCAACAAAGAGATCAGAACATGGATGGTCAAGCAAGAACAAACCACATATGAGATTAAGACTTGGATGTCTAGACAAGAGGAATCTACTTCTCAGATCACAGACCTTCTGAAGATGATAGCTTCTCGCCAACCTTAGTTTCTTTTCTGTTATGTTTGTGCACCTGTTTGCTGTTGTTGTTGTTGATGATATTTTGTTGTTCTGTTATCCTCTAAATATTGTGTTTGATCAATGACTATGTTTCCTTTTCTGTTTCTACTTGTTTTATCTTGTTATTTTTCTCTGTTCTTCTTTTTTGTCTTCAAAAGTTTTTCTTTTTGATTATGACAAAAAGGGGGAGAAAAAGAAATTATGTTTGTTCAAAAATAAACAGTTACTAAAATGGAATTCAGACATGATAAATTATAACTAACATTGAATTTTATCCCCTACCTTTGAGGGGAACTACGAATACTCTGATTTCATCCCCTACCTCAGATACGTAGGCACAAGATGCCATTTTTTGGCGAGTATACTTAAGACTAACCCCTTAGGTCATTCTCCTTACCGTTAACCCGTTAGCATACCCTTTAAAAGATAACCATTAGCAATAGCACATTATAAAAAGAGGTTCCTGTAGAGTACTACAGAAGTTTAGGATGCTAATACCTTCCCTAGGCTTAACCAACCCCCGTACCCTAGATATCCCCGCATTGTATTTACGATGAAAAATAGGTTTTTCCTTCTTTAACCTTTCCTTCGGATAAATCAAAGGCCAGTTGTGAATCTAAGATTGTGATTCAAATTAATCAATAATTTGATATCCTATTCTCACCGCAACAGAAAATGGCGACTTCACTGGGGAAAAGATAAATCTTTCGAGGGTTACCCATATCTTGTTTATTTTATGCTTGCTATTTTGTATATATTATCTGTTTATATCCTATATGTTGTACCTGCTTGGGGTTATATGTTGTTGTGAGATAAGTCTTACACCCGGACTTGAGTGCAATTATTATAGGAAGGTGATATATTCGACGAGGCTTATAGGGAGTGAGTCCTGACCAAGCTGAATTGAGAATCACCGCTCAGTTGAGGCCCTCTTGAAAATTAGTATTGTTGAACGAGTATTCGTGAAAACATTCATTATTTTCGACCTTGGAGCCTTTGATACTGGGGACCGTAGTTACCTTAAACACAACTTTAGCCTTATTAGGACGTAGTGCGATGACTATGAGGGAGTAGTCCCGAAATAGTTGCTACGCGATACTATACTCAAAAGAGGTTCTCTTGAGAATATTATTAACCACCGAGTTATTCAGGAAATTGATAATATCTGAAAGATGAACTAATGACTTTGGGCACCTTTTAGAACCCTTGTTCTGCAGGTACAATTAAGCCTTAGTACATACCTTTCGGGATGAGTAGACCATGGCTCCTTGCTCATGACCCTCTAACCTAGGACTTTGTTTGCTTTTGTGTGTTTGTGCATTGCATTCCAACATCATAACATTCCTAGTTTCAAGAAATTCAACTGTCAGTCCTTTGCAAAATTCAAAAAAATCTTGAATTTCAAAATCTAAACTCTTTTCAGCTTTCCTAGAAAATATTTGCAACCGACCATTGAAATCCTTGAAACCATTGCATTTCATTGCATCCTTGTTTTTGCATTTACATCTTTCCTTCCGGTTTCTTATCTTCGGTTCTTTCTCCTTTCAGTTCTGTCACCATGAGTCTTCTACACCAGTACAACACCAAAGCTCGAGCTCAGAAAAAGATGGCGGAACAAAATCAAGAGCTTGATCATGTTAGCAATGAGTTAGAAGATCTTCGGGGAAGTGTAGGGCAGATTATGGAGATGTTACAGGTTATTCAAGCAAGGGTGGACACTCAACCCACTGTTGTTTCTGAGATTACCAATGTTGTTGTGGATCCTCAACCATCTGTTATTAATGCAAATGTACCTCCTTATGGTCTTCCACCTGGTTTTATGCCAACACTTGTTGCAGTTCCCATTGTTCAACATGTTCAATAGGTTGTTCCTTTGGTTTTTGAAGCTCCTCAAGTGATTCCTACTTTTGCACTAGCTGCAGTTCATACCCATGTGCAACCCTACTTCAATGGGCATCAACCAGTATATGATATCCCTGATGCCTTCATCAAACATTACAAGTACAATATGGATCTGGCTCCTGATCAAAGACAATTGCTGAGTATGCCCCATAAGAGTTCAGAATCGTTCAAAGAGTATGCTTAGAGGTGGAGAGAGATTGCTTCTCAAGTGGAACCTCCTTTGACTGAAAAAGAACTGGCTGATTGGTTTGTTGACATTGTTCGTCCTGAATTCTATGAAAGAATGGTTGGAAGTGTGACTGCAAATTTTTCTGATATTGTTGTTGGTGTGAAAGTTGAGTTGGGTCTGAAGAGCGGGAAAATGTCAAGTACTGGTGGTAGTTCAAGCTCCAATAAAGACCATGCCAAGAAGCCTTCATTCACCTCTCACAAGAAGAAATAGGGTGAAACTAATGTTGTAACTGCAAGTAGACGAAGAAATCAACCTTGGCAACATCAACAAAATTATGTTTAACAACAAGGCTATCCCGTTCAATTTGCTCAACAACCATATGTAGTTATTGTTACACCTGCCTTTAATCAACAAGTTCCTGCTTATCAACCTGTACAACTGGATCCTGTTTATCAACCTCCTGGTTATCAGCCTGCACAAGCTCCGACCAATTATCAACAAGTGCCCAAAGCTCCTGCCTATCAACAACCGAAGAATCAGACACCTCGCTAGAATGTTCCTAACAGGAGACAGTACGAGCCGATTCCTCCTATTCCGATGACTTATACCGAGTTGTACCCTTCATTAGTGCAACAAGGTTTGATAACTACCAAAGCTTTGGGTCCGCCTCCTAATCCTCTGCCAGCCAATTACAACCCTGCCGCTCATTGTTTATTTCATGAGGGTGCGCCTGGCCATGATCTAGAAAGTTGTTATGCTCTCAAACACCTTGTCAGAGAGTTAATGGAAAAGAAGATCATGTCTTTTCATGATCCTCAGCCAAATGTTAAGAGCAATCCTTTGCCTACTCATGGGTCTGTTAATGTTATTGATGATGTATCTGACGAGATCCTAATTCTTGACGTTTCTCAGATCAAGACTCCTCTCCGAATTTTCCATTCCAATTTGTTTGAAGCCAGTTTAGTGACTGCTTGCCATGATGATTGTACAGATTATGATGTTAGTATCAAGGGTTGTATGTTGGTTCAAAATGATATTTAGAATCTGATCAGTGATGGTTTTCTCCAAGTGGTTAACAAAGTGAAGAAGGATGAAATTGTTGTGGTTGAGCCCGTCTTCAACTTTCCAGAACCCAGTGCTAAAGTGCCAGTGTTCCATTTGCCAAAATCAAGTTCTGCAGTTCCTGTGTTCAGCATATCAAAGACAATTACTTCTACAGCCAATCAGCCAAAGTCGGTAATTATTTAGAAGCCAAGTCTATTTCATTTTAGTGATCCAAAAGTTGTACCCTAGAAATATGATGTGACCATGATTGACAAAGAATCTGGAAAGGTTATTCCGAGGGAAGAACTGAAGACTGTTAATGAAGATTTGACCAATATAGTTGGGGCAAGCAAGATGACACGAAGTGGTCGTATTTATACTCCCCGTTTCAATGAGGCTCCACCTAAGGAAATTGTTACCGCTGTGCCCGCCAAAGAAAAAGGGAAAGAAGTGGTTACAAAAAATGAAGATGTTGAATTCTTGAGGATCATCAGAAAGAGTGATTACAAAGTCATCGACCAGCTTCACCAGACTCCTTCCAAGATCTCAATCTTATCTCTGTTGATGAGTTCACCTGTTCATCGAACTGCTTTATAGAAGTTGTTGGCTCAAGCTCATGTTGCTCAAGACATTACGACTGGTCAATTCGACAGCGTGATCGCCAACATTAGTGCCTATAACACTCTTAGCTTCAACAATGAAGAGTTACCAAGAGAAGGTCAGAATCACAATCGTGCCTTACATGTGCCCGTGAAATGTCAAGAGCATAATTTATCAAGGGTACTTGTGGATACCGGTTCCTCTTTGAATGTCTTACCTAAGAGGGTTCTTACCAAGATGGCTTGCCGAGAAACTGAGATGAAGCCTACCTCATTGATAGTTAAAGCTTTTGATGGTTCTCACAGAACTGTGATTGGAGAAGTGGAGCTGCCGATCTTGATTGGACCACATATATTTAACACCATATTCCAAGTCTTGGACATGAATCCTAACTACAGTTGTTTACTTGGAAGACCTTGGATTCTTACTGTAGGTGTTATAACTTCAACTCTACATCAGAAGATGAAGTTTGTGGTCGACGAAAAATTGGTTATTATACATGGTGAAGAGGATTTGATGCTCAGTAACCTATCTTCATTCTGTTACATAAAGGACAATGAAGACGCTTTGGAATTTTCTTTCCAATCACTTGATATCGTCAATGATGTCTTGTTGGAAGTCGAAGAAACAGTGGGCTAGGGTAATACATCTTTCGCATCTTTCAAGAGCAATAGATCAACAATCGAAGGAGGCATACTTGAAGGTTGGGGAGAAGTGATTGACATCAAGACCAAGAAGGATCGCCACGGGTTGGGTTACAAACCAACTCATGATAAAGCTTCTACAACTGCCAAAGGGCGTCCGAAGATTGTCCAGGAAGTGTTTCTCAGTAGAGGTTTCCAAGTCAATGTTATCAATGATAATGATGATGATGGAGACTTGAACAACTTGGTATTCAAGTGCGATGCAACTTTAAACAATTGGGAAGCAATAGATATCCTTGTGATTTTTCCCATGTCAAAGTAATTTAACGCTTTTTATTTGCTGTTTTCAAAAAACTCCATAGCTATGCCCAAAGCTATTGGATGATTTTGTAGGGTCACCTTTTCGCTTTCAAAAGAATATTAATAAATGCATTTTGTTAAATTCTTTTTGTTTCACTTACCGTTTTTTGCTTTTACCATTTAAAAGAAATTGGTAATCTTTCAAAACTACAAAAAAACATTTTCTTTCTCTTGCATTTTCTTTGTGCATTTAATAAAATACTCCCTCCAACATGTAGTGCTATCCCAAACCATGTTGAATCTAATGACCCTGCTGTCACTCCTGACTTTGATTCACCCATTTATCAAGCTGAATATGAGGATGAAGAAGATTTCGAAGTCCCCATCTGAATTGGCAAAATTTGTTGAATATGAGTACACTGAACCTCAACCGTACCAAGAGCAGGTAGATCTGCAAAAGCAAGAGTATCCAACCGATGCTACCAATCTTGACAAGAAGACTCTGAGAAGATTAGCATCTAAGTTCTTCCTCAGCAATAATGTGTTATACAAGAGAAACTACGACATGGTTCTGCTTAGATGTGTAGACAAATATGAAGCAAACATGTTACTTCAAGAGATTCATGAGGGAACCTTTGGAACTCACGCCAATGGTTATGCTATGTCTAAGAAGATTCTGAGAGCTGGATATTATTAGTTAACCATGGAATCTGATTGCATCCAACATGCCAGGAAATGCCATAAATGCCAAATTTATGCTGACAAGGTGCACGTATCTCCAACACCGCTGAATGTTTTATCTTCACTGTGGCCTTTCTCAATGTGGGGCATTGACATGATTGGGGAAATTAAGCTGAAAGCTTCCAACAGTCACCGATTTATCTTAGTTGTCATCGACTACTTCACAAAATGGGTCGAAGCCGCTTCTTACACCAATGTGACCAAGCAAGTGGTTGCCCGCTTCATCAAGAAAGAAATTATCTGTCGTTATGGAATTCCAAGCCGAATCATAACAGATAATGGGACCAACTTGAAAAACAAAACCATGAAGGAGTTTTGTGAAAGTTTCAAGATTTCTCATTACAATTCTTCTCCTTACCAGCCAAAAATGAATGGAGCTGTTGAAGCTGCAAACAAAAACATCAAGAAAATTCTCCAAAAGATGGTAAAAACTTACAAAGATTGGCATGAGATGCTACCATTTGCTTTGCACGGATACAAAACTACAGTGCAAACTTCAACAGGGGGAACCCCCTTTCTCATTGGTGTATGGAATGGACGCCGTCCTCCCCATCGAAGTAGAGTTACCTTCCTTAAGGGTACTGATGGAAACCAAGCTTGATGAAGACGAATGGGTCCAAGACAGATTTGACCAGCTGAATCTCATTGACGAGAAGCGAATGACTGCTATGTGCCATGGTCAGTTATACCAGAAGCGGGTGAAGAGAGCCTTTGATAAGAAAGTCTGAATCCGAGAATTCCGTCATGGAGAACTTGTACTCAAGAAAATCTTGCCAGTTCATAAAGACATGCGTGGGAAATGGATGCCCAATTACGAAGGCCTATTTGTTATGAAGACAGTCTTCTCCGAAGGATCGCTAATTCTCACAACAATGGGTGGTGAAGAGCTTTCACATCCTTTAAACACTGATGCAGTCAGAAAATATTATGCCTAAAAATAACTCGCTAAGTCGAAAACCTGAAAAGACGACTTAGGCAACAATGGGTTTCCCGGTGGATCACAACCTATGAAGGAGATCTAAGCAAAAGTTAGGGATGAAAATAAAAAATATAATAGCTCGCTAAGCTAAAAACCTGAAAAGGCGGCTTAGGAAAAAATGAGCGTCCCGGTGGATTAAAAACCCGAAAGGGCGATCCAGGAAAAAAATTAGGGACAAAGGCATTTCACTGCATCAGATGATGCTGATCATTGCAAAACATTTATCAGAAGATCAACTCCAATCCAATCGCTCTTGTCAGAAGCAGGATTATGGGTAGTCTTAGTTTTTAGGGTCAGTAGAGGTTGTTGGATTCAATGTAACCTTTCCCTATTGCCAATTTTAAATGTAATATTCCATGGAGCTTTTCCCTTAGCAGGCTACCACTCTTCAATAAAATTAAAACCTTTTTCTATTCAATTTTTGCCATTTTATGCTATCTTTATTTCATTTTTGTTATGAAAAATGTTATTTGTCAACAATAATTTTGAAAGTGAAAAGTTTTCAAGCTTAAAATTGTTTCTGAAAACATTTTGAAAAGATATAAAGTTGCTTTGACTTGTGGAAATATCTGAAGGACATCTTCATTCCCCAGTAAGTCTCAATGTTGCAGAAGCACTTTTAAACTATTGCCTCAGCTCAAATCCCCAGCAAAACATAAGCTGACAACACTTTTGGACAGATCTGCCAATCTCCAGTGATTTTTCAAGACTGTAGAGAATCTCCCCAGTATCTTCCAAGTGGTACAGGTTTACTATTGAGGACCCACTCTCCAGTGGAATCATCTTTTCATCACCAAAGTTGTTATACTTTCCCCAGGGAAGTTGATGTACTTTCCCTAGGGAAGTTGATGTACTTTCCCCAGGAAGTTGCTACACTTTCTCCAAGAAGTTACCTAGCTCCACTCTTTTCCAATGAAGCGAATATTTATTTTATCCCCGGAAGTCTCTAATCCTAAGATGACTCTTCCCAGTGAACAAGTCTTCTGTGACAAAATCCAGATTCATGATGGCAATCCCTCCAGTGAAGTCATGATATCATATCCCCAAGTGGAATATTAAATCATCCAGAGAATTTGAAAATTTGAAGCAAGATTTAGTTCCACCATCAACCTTTCTTATCTCTTGATAGATGTACTTTTGCAGAGGTCGCTGGGTATCCTCGTCGAGATGTTTATTTCATCCCCCGTTTGCTCCTCCTTCTGTCTGTTATGTCAGCATATGCATCAACATAAGCATGTACATTTCATTTAGAGATACACATTGACATATGCATTAGCATCTGCATATTTGCTATCCTTGTTGTCTTTTGTCGTTACTTTTGGCTGTGGTTACCGCCAAGTATTTGGGTTTGCCCGTTCTCTCCAAATAGAGTCGTCAACCTTAAGCATTAAAATACCTACTATTGCTAGTTTCCCCACAGAGTTCAACCCTCGTGGATGATGGTTATTTCAGTTATATTCTCCATGCCTAGATGAGATAAATTCCCATTTGAGTTCATTTCCACAATAGTTTGGGAGTCTTGTTTGACAGTTTCTTTCTAGCTCGATTCTAGATTGAACTTTGGTCCCCTTCGGTCGCCGAACCCACCTGGACGTGCATTTATTTTGCACTATCTATCAAGCAGAGCCTTTTACAACGCCTCATTGCAGATAAGTGGCAGTCTCTCTAGAGAAGCTTATCATATTTTTATCATTGCCCCAAGATAAGTGACAGTCTCTCCAGAGAAGCTTATCGTTTCATCAAATTACCTACCAGATAAGTGGAAATCTCGCCTGAGAAGCTTATCATTGCTACCTTTGTAGATAAGTGGCAGTCTCATCCGAGAAGCTTATCATTTTTATCGTTACCAGATAAGCGACAGTCTCACCCGAGAAGCTTATCACCACCTTTTTACCACCGATAAGTGGCAGTCTCGCCTGAGAAGCTTATCCTATTTTCATTATACTAGCAACAAGTGGCCATCTCCCTCGAGAAGCTTGTTCACCTTTTTCCAGATAAGTAGCAGTCTCTCCCAAGAAGCTTATTAGGTTTATCCGTATCCCCAGATAAGTGGCAGTCTCTTTATTTGAGAAGCTTATCCAGTTGTTGGTATGTAAGTCACTTGCAGTGATAAGTGGCAGTCTCTCTTGAGAAGCTTATCAGGGCATTTCCCCATCAAAGTCCAATTATTTTGGCATACAACAGAGTTTTTACCCTGTATATTTCCTGATGGTTCCTGAAGATCCTGTTTGATCTCTTCGCTTAAGGAATTTCCAGAAGCTTGGATGTTATTCTTGCCTGAAGACTTCAACATTTTTGTTTACCTGATCCTACTTCCATAAGGATCCTGCTTTACCCCTTTTATCCTAGAGTGTTAACCGGTCATGCTTGAACCTGTTGAGCAGCTACTCTGGATATTTCCCCGGTGGAGGCCATCTTCCCGGTGCCATCTCCATTGAGAATCCCTTCTTATCTTTCTTTCTAAAGTAACAACTCGTCATGCCTGAACCTATTGGTCCATCACTTTAGATTTCCCCAGTGTTGTTTCTGTTCCCCAGTGCGTTGTCGTCCCCAGTGAGTGGTTACTCATTGTGTCTTTCCCCTGTATTGTCATTTCGTCTGCATTCCCGCATTTATCATCTCCATCATATGCATCATATTTAGAGTTCATAGCATTGTCAGCATTCGTAGTCTAGTCTCGCTTGTCCATAGCATTGCATATCATTGCATCTAAGGGCAAAAATTTTGGTTATCTGTATTTAAATACCTTTTACCATGATTTCGTGAATTTCTTCATCGCTCATATCATCTGGTGAAGATATTTAAATAGGGGCAACTGTCGTACCCCAAATTTTACCCTTAGATTCATTGATCATTCGCATATCATTTTAGTCCATCATTCGTTTTAGCTAACCGTCTAACCAATTTGTTTGTTTTGTTTTGTGAAGTCAAGTTTGCGGAAAAAGATTCAAGGCCCGATGACAAATTATCTTCAAGAAACATCAGAGCATTCCCAAAGGGAGATTAAGTTTTCTCGTCCGTTGATCTGAGGCGTGTTTATTTAAGGGCATGATGTATTACATGGCTGTTGACTAGTTCGTATATTTCGTTCTCAAGAAAGGATGAAAGATTGACCTTCGTGGTATTGGATTAAGACTCCCTCAGTTAAGAGCGTCTTTGCTTCTGGACTTGTGATTAATTTGAAGAATCAAGTTTGATACAATGTTCAAGATTTGAATTTAAAGAAGATGTTTCTGAATTTTATTTAAGATTTATCCCAAACTCAAGAGCTTCACATATTTTTAAGAGTTCGTTTCAAAGTTTATGCTATTGGGCAAACTCATTTCTTTTTTTACAAGTTGGGATGTACATTATTTCTAAAAATATATTGTAAGTATTTGTGTGCTAAAGCAAGATTCAAGTGTTCTTCTTTCACAAACAAAAGGCTACAAGGGAATAGATTCGCAAGTCTTCTCATGACATAAAACCATATGACAAAGTACAAAGAAGTTACAAATTGCACAAGGAAGTTCTAAATTCTATTTACTTCTACATTATTACATGCATCCTATGCTAAATCTTCAAAATCCCAACAAGCCTCCAAGACCTTCAAGTTCCTCTTTATCTTTGTTATCTTCACAATCCCTGCAAAACAATGAAATAACAGCAATAAAACAAGGAATTAAGAAAAGAAAAGAGAAATTGAAGAATTAAGAAAAACGGATTTTCTTCAAACAGACGTCAGTTTCCTTTCTAAACACAATCCTACACGGTTTAAAACTTGCCAAAACAGTCCCAACACAAAAATGGAAAGCCAGAAGTTGTCAATAACCGCAAACGGATTTGAACCGTAACCAGATAGCAAAACCATCATCATCAATATCAACAAAGACGAAAATGGAAAATTCCCAAACACAGTCCAGACAAGAACAATGAAAAAGGAAAGCCATTAAAATCCCTCCTCAAGTCGTTTTTAAAATCGGACTATAAAAGAAGTTCGCAGAACATCAGGGGAAGAAAAAATCGAAAGAACAAAAGGCTCAGAACAAAGTTCATCATAGCCCCAAACCCTTAAAACTGAGAAATCAAAAAACACCATCAGAGCTCAGAGTTCCAAAAACCCACGAATCCATCAAACATTTCAAGTTCATAAAGAGCCACCACAGAAACCAACAACGAAAACCAGTTTGCAAAACCCATCACAAAGCTCCTCAAACGGATCACAAACCGCAAACACAAACCTATCGTAAGCATTTGGCGTTAACATCTGGTTTTTTCATTTGCTTTGTTTTTGTTTCATTTTAGATTGAAGAAGAGAATCGCGTGAAGAGAGTTGAGATCGGAAGAGATCGTGGGTGGAGAAGAGAGAAGTTTGAGAGAAAAGAAGAAGTCAGAGAAGAGCAAAAGGGAAACGGCGCCGCGAGTGTAAAATGGGAGATAAGGTTTCAATTATCCTTCTCCCTTTGTCTTGAATCAGACCGGGTTGGGTCCGGTGGGTTCATCACCCCGGCCCAACCCATTTATTTTATTGTTTTTTTTGTTTTTTTTTTAAATTTTGTTTTTATCATGTAATATATAAATAAATAAAAACTAACAACCACTAACAATTAATTAAATAAAATCAGAAAAAATAAAAAATAAAAAAAGTTTAATTTAAATTAATTTAGTTTTTTTGGATATAATTAAAAAATAATTAGATTTTTATTCTAGTAAATTTTTATTTTAATTTAATGATAAAAATACAAAAATATCTTTGGAATAGGTTAATTTAATTTCAGTTTTAATAATAAAAAACCCATAAAAAATGTATTTATTTAAAAATCCAAAAACATTTTATTTTTTTTAATTCTAATTAATTTAACATTTTTAGATAACTTAGAATTTTTAGGTTTTAATTAATCTTTTTGCTATCCCACTTAAATCATTTTCTTCTATTTCATATCTAACATCACTTCTTATTTCCATTCAAATTTAACCTCCCGATTATGCTTATTGTACATTTTGCATTTCAATATCTCATCAATTGTATATCATTTTTCTTTGCTTTCCACTCATTATTTTGTCCGTTTCTGAAGGAAAGGTACTCCGTTTGAACGCCATGTCAATGCCTCTACCCTCACCCTATCCTAGCCTTAGGATCTGAGTCGCCGTACTCGCGCTTAGCGTCCCGCCATGGACATACCTCAACCCTATCCTAGCCATAGGATTTGAGTCGATGTACTCACACTTTTAGACGTCCCGTCGTGGACCCTACCCTTTTCCTAGCCTTAGGATCAGGAGTCGCCGCACTCCATGTAAGTTTCCGCCGTGAAATACTTACTTCACCCTTTTTCAACTCAACTCTACAACGTAGAATAGGATTCGCTGCACTCCACGTAAGCGCTTCCATATGAACGTTTACTTCCCCTTGGAACCTTGACCACAGTCAAGAAGTTCCTTTCCCTCTTTGAGGGGAACTATGAATACTCTGATTCCATCCCCTAACTCGGATACGTAGGCACAAGATGCGATTTCTTCGCGAGTATACTTAGGACTAACTTTTTAGGTCCTTCTCCTTACCTTTAACCCATTAGCATACCCTTTAACAGATAACCATTAAAAATAGCACATTATAACCAAGAGGTTCCTGTAGAGTACTACAAAAGTTTAGGATGCTAATACCTTCCCTATGCTTAACCAACCCCCGTACCCTAGATCTTCCCGCATTGTGTTTATGATGCAAAATAGGTTTCTCATTCTTTAACCTTTCCTTCGGATAAATCAAAGACCGGTTGTGAATCTAAGATTGTGATTCAAATTAATCAAAAATTTGATATCCTATTCTCACCGTAACAATAGTGTATGATGGGTAGTCTCATATTTAGGATAAAAATCCCTAATTTCCATGGTTTTAAAATTGATGATTACATGATGTACGATGGTAGGATCCTTAAATATATGTTATGGGCTATTATAATTGTCATATAATTGTAATATTTTGAATTCTGGAACCGGGACTTTTTACGGAATTGAAATCGGAGGTTCGGAAGGCCTCCAACGATGAAAAACACATAAAATTATGCATATTGTACTGTTTGCGTCGACGCATCCGTCGCAACGATCGATGCATACTGAATTCATTTTTCTAGATTTTTTTCTGCCTTCAATGCATCGGTTGATCCTGTCGCTAGCGGTTGATGCAAAGTTGTGTATTGGTAAAAATTTTGTTCATATGATTTTTGCCATAACTTTTGATCTGTAAGTCTGTTTTGGTCCCCGTTCAAAGCATTGGAAAGCTAATGAATAGATCTATATCATAGTATAGATTATATAATGGGTTTCCCAATATTTTTATATTTAATATGTTTGGGAAGTCAATTGTGTATATGTTCTATTAATGAATTATTGCATTATTTGTTGTCGGTTGTGAAATTATTATGGATAACTTATCAGATACTTGTATGTGTGATTGTATAAGTATATTTTGCATGTGACAACATGAAATTCATCAGGGTTATTGTTTTTTGCAATGATAATACAGTTGTGATTGTATTGTAAAATGTGTTGTATACCATTTGAAAGTGAATTTTGTATGGATAATTCAGAAAAATGTGCAAGTATGTGTAATTGTGTGGTAAGTAGTTCATTATGTTGAATTATGTGTGTATTCATATATTTATCATGGCTTAGTTATCATGGTTTGTATTACATAAGACATGGAAAAGACTCGTACTCATTGGGGTAGAATGTCTGAGATGTCATTCCTAGTGAGGTAAAAGTGATATAGTTGTACGCACTGGGGTAAAATGACTAAGATGTCATTCCTAGTAGGGTACTCACTGGGGTAGAATGACTAAGATGTTGTTCCTAGTGGAGTAATCACTGGGGTAGACTGACTAATATGTCATTCTTAGTGGGGTAATCACTGGGGTAAAATGAGTAAGATGTCGTTCCTAGTAGAGTATAAGCGATGTATCCATAATTTCGAATGGGAATTGATGGGTTCTATATGAACCAAATGGTTAGTTGCATTGAATCTCATTATGTATATGTTTGTGATATAAGATTATGTGTATCTATGTGAATTGTTGAATTGGTGAAATTGTGGATTGTGTGTATATACTTGTGAATGATATTGTTACTTGAGTGATACTTTGTTGATAAAACTTTTGAAGTGTGAGGATAATTGTGATTATGCTTGTATGTCTTAAATTATATATTATCTTATAATTTCAATAATTATGTGAATTCTCACCCTTTTGATAGAATTATGTTTTATATGACATCATTCAGGTACCGAGGAGTAGAGTTGCTCATAGTGAGAGATATCCATTGGAGTAGCTAATTTAATTTTTTTTATTTATGTTGGGTTGAGTCGTGCTCTGGTCATGTAACACTGGGAAGATTTAGGTTTATGTTTGAGAGATACATCATGTACTCTACTCTATGTTGTTATGCTTATTTGAATTATGTGGAGTATTTGCATGTATGCCTAAGTATTGATTATGAATGGGACGAGTATGATGTTAGAACACAGATTGGTGTTTAGCATATCTCTATGTTTTGATGATAACTCAAATGAAATTTTGTATTAAGAAAATATATACTCTAATTTTGTTCAAGTATTTTTGTTTCAGATATTAAATTAAATATTCTTATGGAAGCAAAAATGCATCTGAACATTACTCTACGCAAAGCTCTGAAGCATCAGAAGCAAGTTATCAGAAGACTCTGAGCGTTGCTAGAAGAGACTCTGAAGCAGAAGCTGCAGAAGACTCTGAAGCGTAGTCGAAGAATTTGTATGAAGAGTTTCAAGCATTGTTTCAAGAAGACTCTGAAGGTACTTTACGCTGCAAGTACAGAGGCTTTGTTATTCAAACTCTGCTCTGATTGATATTCACGCTGAAGCACATTGGCTGCAAAACTCTAATAACATCAAGACTCTGATGTTGATAACTTTGAGACAGAAGCATTGTTGAAGAAAATATTATTCAAAGATATATCCGTTGGCATATTCCAAACGAATCTTTCCTTATTCATGTATAGCATAGGAAATCAGACAAAAGGGATTTGTCTGAACATTCCTCTTCTGGGAAAGCTAAAGTCAATAGAAGACAAAAATGCTACAACTACTCTGCTACGCACAGTCTTCAAGCATTGGACTTTCTGCTCTATAAAAGGATGTCTTCAACAACATTTCAAAGTTGACGAATTCACGTATTATTGAGAAATCAAATTGAAAACTATTCTCAAGCTCTCATACAATATTTTTCATAAGCTGAATAGTTTTATTCGTTCTTAAATCTAAGTGTAAAAATCACAGTTGTGATATAGCTTTTTAGAAGCATCTTAAACACTTGTTAGTTTACATTTATTTGTAAAAGGTTCCTTAAGAAGACCAAGTTGTGGTCAGAATTTCTTAAGAAGACTAAGAAAATTGTTTTTAGTGGTTGACACTGTAATCTGTTTGAATATAGTGGATTCAGTCCTTGTTGAGAAAGGCAAATCACCTTGGTAGGGTGGACTGGATTAGTTGAGTTCAACGAACCAGGATAAAAAATACTGTGTTGTTTTTATTGCCATAATTATTTCAAAACCCTTATTCAACCCCCCTTCTAAGTGTTTTTCTCACCTTCAGTTGGCATCAGAGCTCCGGTTCTGTTAGTGCTCTCACTTCACCGTGAACAGAAAAGATCCAGTTGAGAAAAACTCCAAATATCTTGTTCTTTATTCATCATGGCTGCTGAAGCTTCTACTTCAACTTCATACAAAAACATGTACGATGATAAAGATAGGATCAACACCAAACCTCCCATGTTTGATGGTGAGAAGTTTGACTACTTGAAAGACAGAATAGAAAGCTTATTTCTAGGTTATGATGTTGATTTGTGGGATTTAATAACTGATGGTTACACTCATCCTACCAATGATGAAGGGAAAAAGATTGACAGAAAATCGATGTATGATCAACAGAAGAAGGAGTTTAGAAACCACCACAAAGCAAGAACCATCTTATTAAATGCAATATCTCATACAGAGTATGAGAAAATAACAAACAGAGATACTGCATTTGATATGTTTGAATCTTTGAAGATGACTCATGAAGGGAATTCCCAAGTAAAGGAGACCAAGGCTCTGGCGCTCATCCAGAAGTATGAAGCCTTCAAAATGGAGGAGTCTGAATTTGTAGAAACTATGTTCTCTAGATTTCAGATTCTCACAGCTGGCTTGAAAGTTCTGGACAAGGGTTATTCCACTGCTGATCATGTCAAGAAGATCATCAGAAGTTTTCCAACCAGATGGAAACCAATGGTCACAGCTCTGAAGCTTGCAAAGGATCTGAACAAGATCACGCTGGAAGAACTGATCAGCTCTTTGAGGAGTCATGAGATTGAACTAGAGGAAGACGATCCTCAGAAGAAAGGTAAGTCAATTGCTTTAAAATCTAACAAATATGTTAAAGCATTGCAGGTTATAGAAGAAAGTTCTGAAGAATCTTCTTCTGAAGAAGAAGATGAATTATCCCTGCTGTCTAGAAGGATCAACAAACTCTGGAAGCATAAACAGAAGAAGTTCAGGAACTTCATGAAACCAGATCAACGAAAAGAGTCTTCTGGACACAGAAGATCTGGAAAGAAAGAGGTTGTCTGCTAAGAATGCAAGGAACCTGGGCACTATAAGAATGAATGCCCAAAACTTCAAAAGGAGAAGCCAAGAAGGAAGTCTGATCATAAAAATAAAGTTCTGATGGCAACCTGGGATTATTCAAATGCATCTGATTCTTCATCAGAGTCACAAGAAGAATGTGCAAACATGGCACTCATGGCTGACGTAGAAGACCATGCAAATTCTGAGGAGGTATTTTATGAACTCACTAGAGAAGGTATTTTATGAACTCACTAGAGAAGAACTTTCTGAAAGTTTATCATAAATTCTGGAAAGCTACAGCCAAATCAAACTCAAATAAAAGAAGCTTCAAAGTTGTCTTGCATCTGAGAATGATCAGCTGAGGTCTGAGGTTGCTGAGCTTAAAGCAGAAAATCTTAAAATAAAAAATGATTTAGAAAATGCTCAGAAATCTGACTCATAACCTATATCATGCTCTAAAAATATTTTACAAGAGTATGACTATAGCTTTCAGAAGTTTCTGGCTAGAGGCCTAGATAGAAGCAAGACGACTTTAATGATCTATGGCGTAAGCAGAAACAACAGGAAGGGTATTGGATATGAATCTTCTTCTGGGAAGGATTTAAATCTAAAACATGTTGATAAAATGATCATAAAGTATTCTCCTCTATATACTCATTTCAAATTTGGTCATTTAAATGATATTAAACACACAAGTTATGATCTGAACAAACCTGTGTTTAATAAATCAAAACCTCAGAAGAACAAGGATGCTTCTAAGGGAAATAAATTCAGAAAGAATTTCAAACCTACTAACCCCAGAGGACCCAAGAAAATATGGGTACCTAAAGACAAAATTATCTTTGTTGCAGACATCCTTAGCAGCAAAATTGAAACACCAGTCCTGGTACCTGGACTCTGGCTGCTCGCGTCATATGACGGGAAGAAGGTCTATGTTCCAAAGCCTGGAGCTTAGATCTGGAGGTGATGTGAAGTTTGGAGGGAACCAGAAGGGCAAGATAATTGGCTCTGGAACTATAGGCAATGAAGTGTTTCATGCTTGGATATTCTGAACGCTCTAAAGGCTACAGAGTATACAATACTGAGACACAAATTGTGGAGAAATCAATACATGTTAGATTTGATGATAAGCTTGGCAATCAAAAGCCAAAGCAGCTTGAAAATTCTGCAGATAGAGAAGTCATTCTCATAGACTCTAAAGACTCAGAGGCAGATAAAGCTCAAGCAGAAGCACCAGAAGCAACGCTAGATGCAACTCCATTGGCTGCTCAGATGAACAATTTGAATATTTCTGAAGAACCAAATGTTAAAGGATCATCCAGAATCAAAGCCTCTCACCCAGAGGATATGATAATTGGAAAGAAGGATGACCCTATCAGAACAAGGTATTTCCTCATATCATCTGGAACGTCACATTTTGGGTTGGTGTCTATCATTGAACCAACTTCTGTGGATGAGGCTCTGAACGATAATGATTGGATACTTGCTATGCAAGAAGAGCTAAATCAATTCACCAGAAATGACGTTTGGGATCTGGTTCCAAGACCAAAAGGTTTCAACATCATTGGAACTAAATGGGTCTTCAGAAACAAATTGAATGAGCAAGGAGAAGTTGTAAGAAACAAAGCAAGGATAGTTGCTCAAGGATATAGTCAGCAAGAAGGAATTGACTACACATAGACTTATGCTCCTGTGGCCAGGTTAGAGTCTATTCGCCTACTCATTTCTTTTGCTGCACAGAATAACATCACTCTGTATCAAATGGATGTGTAGAGTGCCTTCTTAAATGGTATTATAGAAGAGGAAGTTTATGTTCATCAACCTCTTGGCTTTGAAAATGATAAATTTCCAGAACATGTTTTCAAACTTAAGAAATCACTCTATGGTTTAAAACAAGCTCCTAGAGCTCGGTATGAGAGATTAAGTAATTTTCTTCTGGAAAAGAATTTTATCAGAGGCAAAGTGGATACAACTCTCTTCTGTAAATCATTTAAGAAAGACTTGTTAATTCGTCAAGTTTACGTAGATGATATTATATTTGGATCTACCAATATTACGCTGGGAAAGGAGTTTGCTCTATCTATGCAGGCTGAATTTGAGATGAGCATGATGGGAGAACTCAGATTCTTTCTAGGAATCCAGGTCAATCAAACTCCAGAAGGCACCTACATACATCAGACTAAGTATGTGAAGGAGCTTCTGAAGAAGTTTAACATGACTGAAAGCAAATTGGCTAAAACTCCAATGCATCCTACAAGCACTCTTGGTTAGGAAGAGGTAAGTTACAAGGTTGATCAAAAGCTCTACAGAGGTATGATTGGATCTCTTCTGTATTTGACTGCTTCTAGACCTGATATTCTATTCAGTGTTTGTCTGTGTGCCAAATTCCAATCAGATCATAGAGAATCCCACTTAACATCTGTTAAGAGGATTCTAAGGTATCTGAAAGGTACTACTAACATGGGTTTGTGTTACAAAAAATATGATGATTATAAATTAGTTGGATTCTGTGATGCTCACTATGTTGGAGACAGAGTTGAAAGAAAAAGTACTTCTGGAAGCTTCCAGTTTCTTGGAAGTCATCTGATCTCTTGGTTCAGCAAGAAGCAACCCACAATTGCGCTTTCAACAATAGATCAAAAAAATACATTGCTGCTGCTGGTTGTAGCACTCAGATGCTCTGGATGAAGAGTAAACTAGAAGACTATCAGATCCATGAGAGTAACATTTCAATCTTCTGTGATAATACTTCTGCTATATGCTTGTCTAAAAACCCTATTTTACACTCTAAAGTTAAGCATAAAGAAATAAAACATCATTTCATCATAGACTATGTTCAGAAGGGAATTATCAGTTTGAACTTTGTTGATACAGACCATCAATGGGCTGATATCTTTACAAAACCCCTTGCTGAAGATAGATTTAAATTTATTCTGAAAAATATAAGTATGGATTTCTGTCCAGAATAAAATGTTTGTCAAAAGAAAATTTCTCAGATGAAAAATGTTTTAACTCTGAAGTATTACATCTATTTATTTATTACTTAATATTTTATTTATTGTGTGCAAATCTGAACTAACAAGCCTCAGAGGATCTGAACGTTGGCTAACGTTTCATTTCTCAAAGAAGTTTCAGAAGCACATGCAAGCAAACACGTGTAACTCTAAATTTGAAAAGGTGGAGTGCACATTACTGAAATGACGTTTGAGGTACTGTTTTTGAATATTGAGTTTCTCGTTTCCCCCCCCCCCCCCCCCAAACTTGTCAGAATCATTAATTGCTTGAAATGATTATATTCTTTTTATTAAATGCTAAGTGTAAACGTGTTGAACGTGTGACTCTTGCGTGCCCTAATTTCTTCTATAAATACCACAACACTTCACTTCTCACACTCTTGTATGCATTTCTGTCTGTTTCATTGCTTTCATCTCTCTCCCAAAACCAAAACCATTTGTAACCCTAAATCTCTCTCAAGAACAACAATGGTTATTTCTTCATCAACTTCTGCTCAATTTCAATCATCTATGGCTGTTGTCTCATCCTCTAACATAGGTGTTGTTGCTTTCAAAGAACCGGTTAGAACCCTACTCACACCAGTTGACAAACTTGAAGTTTTGTGTGAATCTATTGTGAACTTTGAATCAATTGCTAAAAACGGGTTTGATCTTCGTCCCATTGTTGATGCTCAATGTTGGACAAAGTTCTTTGATTGGATGATGAGACCAGTTTATCCATGCAATCACATACCCTAAGTTCACTGTTTCATATGTTCTGGGTAAGGAAATCATCATAACTGAGGATCTGATTAGGAAGCTCATAGGTTATGAAGAAACTGATGGTGTTACAAATATGCCAGCTGGGCATATTGACATGACTGAAGTTTATAGAGAAGTTTGCTCATCTGGAGAAGCTTCTAACAAAGTGAAAGATCTCAAGCCAAACTACAGGATCTGGGCTAAGATCTTTATGGGTTGCATACATCACAGGAAGTCTTCAAACTCTCCTGATTATGTAAATATTGATCAGATGTACTTCATGTACTATTTGAGTCAGAGCATAAAAGTGGATCTGCCTTATCTACTTTTCAATCATTTATGGACTCACGTGAAACAATCAAGGGAAGAAGTTAGAACCAAACATCAGAAAATAAGGAATTGGATTCCAATGGGAAGACTCATTTCAAACATTCTGACTGAGAATGGTCTGGTTGGACATCTGGTAGAAGCTGGATTGAAGGAAGAATTAGCTTCTATAGTTGGAAAAGCTCTGAATGGGAAAAGTTTTCAGAGGATGAAAGTTGTAGAAGAACTCACTTATGCACCAAAACAAATAAGCTCTAAAGAGGTCAGCAAAAGAAGGATACCTTTGGATGATTTTCCTATGTTCTACGCTGATGAACCAAGGGAAATTATTTTGAAGTACATTGCAACGTGTCTGGCAGATGGAACTCCTCTACCAGAAAATCTGGTTCAGAAAGCAGGCGAACCTGTACCAGATCTTTATAGTGAAAGATACAAGAAGAAGAGGAAAGTTTCTGAAGAAGGTTCTTCAAAACCGAAGAGGAAAGCTTCTGGTGAAGCTGCTTCTGTTAAACCCAAGAGGGTCAAGAAGCAAAAAGCTAATCCTCTTGAGGCCAGTTTAGATTCAATCTTGGAAACTGTCAAAGAGGTACTAACATCTGATCCCCCTGTCTATGAACCTATACCTTCACCCTCTCCTCCTCATGAACCAATCCCATCTGAACCAACACAATCTCAACCATCTCCTTCTATACCAAAGAAAACTTCTGAAACAGCTTCATCTGAACCCCAACAACAACCAACTCCATCTGAAAAACAACCATCTGTTACTCCCCCCACTGAAAAACAAACCTCTGCACCACAACAAACTTCTGATATTCCCCCACCAAAACCACAAACTACTGAACCACAACCAGAACAACCCATCCCCTCTGTTTCTCAACCAGAACAACCTAAACCTTGTGAATCATTCATATCTGATTCTGAGGTTCTTGATATACAACCTTTGAAAATTCTATTTGATGTTTCTTCCACTTCTTGTCATTCTTCTGCATCATCTGATTCTACTGAATCTGATGTACCCCCAGAAGTAAACTCACCCCCCTCACTCCGTGGATATGAACCAAGATCATCTGATTTTGTTTCTTTTGCTTCATTGAAACCTTTACCATCTGATGACCTTCCCTCTGGACTCAAACTTAAACATTTTTATCCAAAACGTCACGATATTCCTGAATCATCTGGCCAAACATCTTTTTCATCTTTCTCTCATCCTATGTTCATTATCCCAACCTTTACAATACCATCCCCACCAGAACAACCCAAAACACCATCTCTAGAAAACTTTCTGAAACCAAAACCTAGAATGGATGTTAGTACGTTATTTGATGGATTCAAGAAGGAAATGAATATGTGGATATCTTCTGTAAAGAAGGAATGTTTGTCTAGTGTGAATCTAGATGCTTCCGAAGCCACTTGGAACAGATTCATCTTAAGGTTCAACTCTGTAGCTTCAAATCTTCGCACCATTTGCTCTGATGATGCATAGGTCAAATTTGCTGAAGTTATCAGACAAACTCTTCTGAACATAAGTAGACCTCCAGTTCTTCCTCTGGACAATGCACCTACTGAAGAACCTATGTCTGAAGATACTCCTCCAGAAGCAGTTGTTGCTGAAGAAACTCTTGTGCCTAATCAGTCAGCTCTGATGATTCTGGAACCAGCATCTAATTCTGTGATTCAAGAAACTGCATCTGCATCTGCTATGATCACTGATAGTGCTCCAGCTTCTGCATATGCATCTGATTCTACATCTTCTGAGATCAAGAAAGAGAATCCAGACTTAGAAGAAAAGTTTGCTCTGTTAGAAGCCAGCAACAAAGAGATCAGAACATGGATGGTCAAGCAAGAACAAACCACATATGAGATTAAGACTTGGATGTCTAGACAAGAGGAATCTACTTCTCAGATCACAGACCTTCTGAAGATGATAGCTTCTCGCCAACCTTAGTTTCTTTTCTGTTATGTTTGTGCACCTGTTTGTTGTTGTTGTTGTTGATGATATTTTGTTGTTCTGTTATCCTCTAAATATTGTGTTTGATCAATGACTATGTTTCCTTTTCTGTTTCTACTTGTTTTATCTTGTTATTTTTCTCTGTTCTTCTTTTTTGTCTTCAAAAGTTTTTCTTTTTGATTATGACAAAAAGGGGGAGAAAAAGAAATTTTGTTTGTTCAAAAATAAACAGTTACTAAAATGGAATTCAGACATAATAAATTATAACTAACATTGAATTTTAGTCTTTCAGAACTATAACGTATCATCTGACAAAATTCATTGAAGTTACCCTGAAAATCCCCAAACCAGACCTTAATTCAAACAAGGTTCTGATTACCAGTCTCTGATTCTAAAAGTAAACCAGGCTCTGATTTTGGAAAGTAAATCAAGCTCTGATTCTGGAAAGTATATTCTAACCAGGCTCTTAACCTGAAAAGTATACTCATGCTAAAAGGGAAGTATTTTCTTCTATTAGAGTATTCATTTCAGGGGGAGATTCTTTATCTCAAGGGGAGTTATATATTTATCCTTTTTATTGAACAAAATTTCCTATGTTTTTGTCATCATCAAAAAGGGGAGATTGTTAGAACACAGATTGGTGTTTAGTATATCTCTATGTTTTGATGATAACTCTAATGAAATTTTGTATTAAGAAAATATATACTCTAATTTTGTTCAAGTATTTTTGTTTCAGGTATTAAATTAAATATTCTTATGGAAGCAAAAATGCATCTGAACATTACTCTACGTAAAGCTCTTAAGCATCAGAAGCAAGTCATCAGAAGACTCTGAGCGCTGCCAGAAGAGACTCTGAAGCAGAAGCTGCAGAAGACTCTGAAGCAGAAGCTGCAGAAGACTCTGAAGTGTAGTTGAAGAATTTGTATGAAGAGTTTCAAGCATTGTTTCAAGAAGACTCTGGAGGTACTTTACGCTGCAAGTACAAAGGCTTTGTTATTCAAACTCTGCTTTGATTGATATTCACGCTGAAGCACATTGGCTGCAAAACTCTGATAACATCAAGACTCTGATGTTGATAACTTTGAGACAAAAGCATTGTTGAAGAAAATATTATTCAAAGATATATCCGTTGGCATATTCCAAACGACTCTTTCCTTATTCATGTATGGCACAGGAAATCAGACAAAAGGGATTTGTCTGAACATTCCTCTTCTAGGATAGCTAAAGTCAATAGAAGACAAAAAGGCTACAGCTACTCTGCTACGCACAGTCTTCAAGCATTGGACTTTCTGCTCTATAAAAGGATGTCTTCAACAACATTTCAAAGTTGACGAATTCACATATTATTGAGAAATCAAATTGAAAACTACTCTCAAGCTCTCATACAATATTTTTCATAAGCTGAATAGTTTTATTCGTTCTTAAATCTAAGTGTAAAAATCACAGTTGTGATATAGCTTTTTAGAAGCATCTTAAACACTTGTTAGTTTACATTTATTTGTAAAAGGTTCCTTAAGAAGACCAAGTTGTGGTCAAAATTTCTTGAGAAGAATAAGACAGTTGTTCTTAGTGGTTGACACTGTAATCTGTTTGAATATAGTGGATTAAGTCGTTGTTGAGAAAGGCAAATCACCTTGGTAGGGTGGACTGGATTAGTTGAGTTCAACGAACCAGGATAAAAATAATGTGTTGTTTTTATTGCCATAATTATTTCAAAACCCTTATTCAACCCCCCTTCTAAGTGTTTTTCTCACCTTCATATGAGACTTTCATTATGTCTAATATGATTGAAGAAAATCCGCTGCTACATGCTAATGTGAAAGTTTACGAAAAACATGATAGGTGTTCGTGTGATGTCTTGAAATTATATGTGACACCCTTTTGTGAGATGTATGATAATTCACTCTGATTATTTATATTTAATGTGTGAGGTTTAAAAGGGTGTTACATTAGTGGTATTAGAGCAGGTCGGTCCATCCAACCAGGTCGCAAAATGTTGTTTGTTCCTTAGTATGTGACATGTGTGTGAAAACACTATCGGTACACATTTGTTTTTATAACTTTTGTCTGCAGAAGTGGGATTGAAACAAATAAGGGAGAAGCTTGTGCTTCTCCAAGATGCTTCAAGTGTGGAGTGGTGGATCAGTGTGTTGTTGAACACTATTTTAGTTTAGTAAAGATGGTTTATGCCCCATCATGATTGTCGACTGTATATTGACAAATTGAGGAACTAATCACCCTTAATCTCTTGTTGATAGTAGACGAGACTTGTTGGATGGAATATACGTATCTTGTGAGCTTGGATGGTGTGTTTAGTGAATTGTTTAGAGTTAAACCAAGTGCTTATAGATTGTTTTGATGAGTCGGTACAGAATGGTGCTGAGATGTTTATGTTGATGGAAACTTTAAGTGTTAATGAAAGTGGGAAGTTGGTGGTTTGCTAATTATTTGTGATTTTCCGAAATTTTTTCCTGATGAGATAAGTGATTTACCGTCGAAATGTGATGTGGAGTTTATGATCGACTTAGTTCTTGGAACTAGTCCGGTATCGATGGCTCCATATTGTATGTCTGCATCGGAATTGAAAGATTTGAAGAGTCAACTTAAAGATTTTTTTGAGAAAAGGTTTATTTGTCCGAGTGTGTAACCGTGGGGTGCACCAATTTTGTTGGTTAAGAAGAAAGAAGGTTCTATGAGGCTTTGTGTGGATTACCGACAACTGAACAAGATGACTATCAAGAATAAGTATCCACTTCCAAGGATTGATGATTTGATGGATCAGTTGGTTAGTGCAAGTGTGTTCAGTAAGATAAATTTGAGATATGGGTATCATTAGATTCGTGTGAAGGTTGAAGATATTTAGAAGACTACTTTTAGAACAAGGTATGGACATTATGAGTATTTCATGATGTCATTTGGTGTGACTGATGCACCAAGTGTATTTATGGAGTACATGAACATGATTTTCCATCCTTATTTGGATAAGCTTGTGGTTGTTTTCATTAATGATATTTTAATCTATTAGAAGAATGAAGAGGACCATGTTGAGCATCTAAGGATTGTGTTATCTGTGTATAAAGAGAATCAATTGTATGTCAAACTTTCTAAGTGCAAGTTTTGGTTGAAGGAAGTGAGTTTCCTTGGCCATGTGATTTTGAGTAGAGGTATTGCAGTTGATCCAGCAAAGGTTGAAGTTGTATCACAATGGGAAGCTCTGAAATCAGTTTTTGAGATTAGAAGTTTTCTTGGTTTGGCAGGTTATTATTGGAAATTCATTGAAGATTTGCCAAAGTTAGCCTTGCCATTGACGCAGTTGACTAGGGAAGGTCAAGCTTTTGTTTGGGATGTAAAGTGTGAATAAATTTTTCAAGAGCTTAAGAGAAGGTTGATGACAACTCCTGTTTTGATTTTGCCGAATCTGGAAGAACCATTTGTTGTGTATTGTGATGCGTCATTGATGGGATTGGGATGTGTTTTGATGCAACATCAGCAAGTTGTAGCTTATGCTTCAAGGCAACTTAAAATGCATGAGAGGAATTATTCGATGCATGATTTAGAGTTGGCTACTGTTGTGTTTGAATTGAAGTTTTGGAGGCATTATTTGTTTGGTTCGAGATTTGAGGTATTTAGTGATCATAAGATTTTGAAGTATCTCTTTGATTAGAAATAATTGAATGTGCGGCATAGGAGATGGTTGGAACTTTTGAAAGATTATGATTTTGGTTTGAATTACCAACCGGGTAAAGCAAACATGGTAGTTGATGCATTGAGTAGGAAATCTTTGCATATGTCGATGATGATGGTAAAAGAGTTGGAAATGATTGAGCAATTTCGTGATATGAGTTTGATTTGTGAACAAACTTCTTATGGAGTTAAGCTTGGTAGGTTGAGGCTTACTAGTGGTATTCTTGATGAGATTCGAGAAGGTCGGAAATCTGATTTGAGTTTGGTAGATCGGTTGACTTTGATCAATCAAGGTCGAGGTGGTGCTTTTCGAATTGATAAAAATGGTATCACAAGATGTCGTGATAGAGTTTGTGTTCCGGATATTGTTGAGCTGAAAAACAGTATTCTTGAGGAAGAGCATCATGATGGATTGAGTATTCATTCGGGTGCTACTAAGATGTATCAAGATTTAAGGAAAGTATTTTGGCGACCTTGTATGAAGAAAGATATTGCAAAGTTTTTATATTCTTGTTTGATTTGTCAGGAGTCCAAAATCGAACATCAGAAATCGTCAGGTTTGATGCAATCTTTATCTATTCTTGAGTGGAAATGGGATAACATATCGATGGATTTTGTGTCTGGTTTACCTAGGACACCGAGTAATTGTGAAGCTATTTGGGCTATTATGGATAGATTGACGAAATCTGCTCACTTTATTCAATGAGAATGGATTACCCGTTGGAGAAGTTAGCAAAGCTGTACATTGAAAGGATTTTCAATTTGCATGGTATTTCGTCTTGCATTGTGTTAGATAGAGACTGAGGTTTACTTCGAGATTTTGAGAGAGTTTGAAAAGTAATTTGGGTTTGAAGTTGCGTTTGAGTTTTGCTTATCATCCACAAAAAGATGGTCAGACTGAGACGACGATTCAATCACTTGAGGATCTTTTGAGAGCTTGTGTATTGGAAAAGAGAGGAGCTTGGGATAGATACTTGCCTTTGATTGAGTTTACTTACAATATAAGTTTTCATTCGAGTATCAGAATGGCACCGTTTGAGGCATTATATGGTAGGCGGTGTAGGACGCTATTGTGTTGGTATGAGTCGGGAGAGAGTGTTGTAGTTGGATCCGAGATAGTCCAACAGACTACTAATAATATTAAGATGATTCGGGAAAAGATGAAGATTTCTCAGAGTCATCAGAAGAGTTATCATGACAAGAGGAGGAAAGCACTTGAATTTCAAGAAAGAGATCATTTGTTTCTTCGAGTTACTCCGATAACTGATGTTGGTAGAGCGTTGAAGTCGCATAAGTTAACACTGTGTTTCATTGGTCCTTATCTGATTTTGCACAGGATATGAGAGATAGCATATCTTGTTGCTTTACCGTTGTCGCTTATTAGTCTCCATGACATGTTCCATTTATCTCAATTGAGGAAATACATTGAGGATACGTCTCATGTAGTCCAAGTGGATGGTGTCCATATGAGAGATAACCTGACTGTGGAGACATCACCTATGCGGATAGAGGATCGAGAGTCGAAGCAACTTCGAGGTAAAGAGATTGCTTTGGTGAAGGTCGCTTTGGGAGGACCAGCTGGTGGAAATGTGACTTGGTAGCTTGAGAGTCACATGAGGAAGTCTTATCCCGAATTATTCGTTTGAGGTAATTTTCAAGGGCGAAAATCTTTTAAGTGGAGGAGGGTTGTAACACCCCAATTTAAGTAATTATTTATTTATTTAATTAATTGATTAATTGTGTAATTTTGTGCCTATTTGATTTTATTGATTTAATTGAATTATGTGACTTATTTGAATTAAATGAATTATTTGATTTATTAAATTTATATGAAATATTTGATTTATATAAATTAATTGATTTAATTGAGTTGTTTGGATTAATTGATTTATTGGACTTATTTGAAATAATTGATTTAATTTGATTATTTACTTTATTTGATTTATTCTATTTGGTAGAATAATATAGAATTTTTAGATTAAATAATTGGGCTTAATTGAGAGTGTGAATAGAAATTGTAATAGTGGGTTGAGTGAGCCCAATAGTTTAATGAGAAATTTGTGAGAGTTGGTAAAGTAGAGAAAGAGGAAGAATAAGGTTAGAAAGTTGGAAAAGCGGAAAAAGAGGCTAGATAGAAGGAGGGGTGGAGAAGAAGAAGAGCAAGAAGAGAGAGCTCAAGAATCATCAAAAGTCAAGGTAAGGGTGGGTTTTTATATGATTATTGGAATTGTATGATAGTGTATGATGGGTAGTATCATATTTAGGATAAAAGTCCCTAATTTCCATGATTTTAAAATTGATGATTACATGATGTATGATTGTAGGATCCTTAAATATGTGTTATGGGATATTATAATTGTCATATATAATTGTAATATTTTGAATTCTAGCACCAGGGCTTTTTACGGAATTGAAATCGGAGGTCCGGAAGGCCTCCAACGATGAAAAACGCATAAAATTATGCATATTGTACTATTTGTGTCGACGCATCCGTCGCAGCGGTCGACGCATACTGAATGCATTTTTCTGTATTTTTTTCTGCCTTCAATGCGTCGATTGATCCTGTCGCTAGCGGTCGACACAAAGTTGTGTATTGGTAAAATTTTCGTTTCTGCGATTTTTGCCATAACTTTTGATCCGTAAGTCTGTTTTGGTCCCCGTTTGAAGCGTTGAAAAGCTAATGAATAGAGTTATATCATATTATAGATTATATATTGGGTTTCCCAATAATTTTATATCTAATATGTTTGGGAAGTCAATTGTGTATATGTTCTATTAATGTATTGTTGCATTATTTGTTGTCGGTTGTGAAATTATTATGGATAACTTATCAAATACTTATGTGTGTGATTGTATAAGTATATTTTGCATGTGACAACATGAAATTCATCATGGTTTTTTTTTAATGATAATACAATTGTGATTGTATTATAAAATGTGTTGTATACCATTTGAAAGTGAATTCAGTGTGGATGATTCATAAAAATGTGCAAGTATGTGTAATTGTGTGGTAAGTAATTCATTGTGTTGAATTACTTGTGTATGCATATGTTTATCATGACTTAGTTTTCATGGTTTGTATTACATAAGACATGGAAAAGACTCGTACTCATTGGGGTAGAATGTCTGAGATGTCATTCCTAGTGAGGTAAAAGTGATATAGTCGTACGCACTGGGGTAGAATGACTAAGATGTCGTTCCTAGTAGGGTACTCACTGGGGTAGAATAACTAAGATGTCGTTCCTAGTGGAGTAATCACTGGTTTAGAATGAATAATATGTCGTTCCTAGTGGGTTAATCACTGGGGTAAAATGAGTAAGATGTCGTTCTTAGTGGAGTATAAGCGATGTATCCATAATTCCGAATGGGAATTGATGGGTTCTATATAAACCAAATGGCTAGTTGCATTGAGTCTCATTGTGTATATGTTTGTGATATGAGATTATGTGTATCTGTGTGAATTGTTGAATTGGTGAAATTGTCGATTATGTGTATATACTTGTGAATGGTATGGTTACTTGAGTGATACTTTATTGATAAAACTTTTGAAGTGTGAGGATAATTGTGATTATGTTTGTATGCCTTAAATTATATGTTATCTTATAATTACAATAATTATGTAAATTCTCGCCCTTCTGTTGGAATGATGTTTTATACGACATCGTTCAGGTACCGAGGAATAGAGTTGCTCGTAGTGAAAGGTAGCCATTGGAGTGGCTGATTTAATTTCTTTATTTATGTTGGGTCGAGTCGTGCTATGGTCATATAAAACTGGGAAGATTTAGGTTTATGTTTGAGAGATACATTATGTATTATACTCTATGTTGTTATGCTTATTTGAATTATGTGGAGTATTTGAATGTATGCCTAAGTATTGATTATGATGGGACGAGTATGAGACTTTCATTATGTCTAATATGATTGAAGAAAATCTGCTGCTACATGCTAATGTGAAAGTGTACGAAAAGCATGAATTTAATTTAAGTGTTATTGATCATGATAGGTGTTTGTGTGATGTCTTGAAATTATATGTGACACCCTTTTGCGAGATGCATGATAATTCACTCTAATTATTTATATTTAATGTGTAAGGTTTATAAGGGTGTTACACCTGATCCTCTAGTGAAAGAGGGTATTTATAGAGAGACTCCATCGCAGGGCCAACATTTACTTGCATTGGGGAAGACTGTCAGGCCCAACCCAAGTGACTGCCAGGGCTTACGTGGCGTAGTGAAGACCAGTACGTGGTCTTCGCCTTAGATCAACTACCACGTGATCTTCGAAAGATGGGATGACTAACTCTTTTGGAGGTGGGTAGTTGCCTAATGATGTGTCTCTACATGGAGGAGCACGTGGAGAACGTGGGGGAAACATGTGATTTTGTCCGTGAAGGGAGTCGTCTGCCCAACGTAGGTGGCTTGTGCCCGACATGGGGAGGATTGGGCCTTATTGGGCCTCCCCAATGTAGTGTTGAGTTGGTCCTGCCTGACTGATGGGCAGGCCATGGCCCAGTCCAAAATAGGATCCCCCCAAGTCGTTGCTCCTAGGCGGAGGAGTGATGACTTAAGAATAAGCCATGTCGAGGACAGATAGAGGATGTGGTCTTATACCAAGAAGATGAGGCTGAGAGCCATGCTTGTCAGAATATCATGTTGGGGAGGCGAAAAGATGACATGGGCGCTGGCTTTTTGAGCTCGAGGGAAAACAAAGGGGCACGGATAGTCATGGTTGCCATGTGTCGGGTGCCCATTGCTCATCCTAGGGTGGCTAATTATAGGGGTGCTTGAGTGCCTAAGGGCGCCTCGAGTCCCGTGCTAGGCTTATAAATAGACTTATCCAGCCCCATTTCTCACTCTTCACTCTTACTCTGCTCTTGACGTCGCTTCCTTTCTCTTCCGTCTCTTCAAGTTCCACGCAGTATCATCCACCAACAGCAGTCGTTCCGACCGCCGCCTCCGCCGTCTAGAAACGTCACTCCAAGTAAGTTCTTTGATTTTTGTTCTGTCTTTAACCTTTTTCACCTTGTTTTAGTTATTTTCCAACGATATCGCGGTAGATATGATGAATGTCCCGGGGAGATCGTAGGATTTTTCGGTGAATACGCCAGGCAACCCTAGCAGAAAAAGTAGGGTTAGGATGAATGTTCTGAGGACAAGTGTTAAAGGTCTCGGGCATGTAGGTTGATCATGGATGAATTCCCTGAGAACGCGTGTTGAAGACCCTGGGCGTATAGGATAGTCTTGAGGATTACCCCAAGGATCCAGAAGGCTCTTCGTGGGTGCATCCTGGTTTGGGCACAGTTCCTCCTCTCGAGTTTTACGCGCCCCGCCAGGGACCGACGTTGGGGACCATGCTCCCGTTTGTCGAGGTGCTAGAGGTTCAGCCTGTGGGAGTCTTCCTTCTTCACCCTTTCACTTGATCTGCGGTGGAAGGGTGGATTTGATTCTTAATGTCGAATTCATCAATTTCCTCTACTTTTCAGGTGTAAATGGCTATTTGGGACCAAGGAACTGTTGAAATTAACGACGAGCCAAATTCTCCAATGGTGTTACCTGACGAGGAACACATGAGATCCCCCGAGGATTGGGCCGAGGAGGAGCCCTTAAGCATCTCCTCCCGTTTTGTTGAGGAAGATTTTGATGCTTTTGCTAACGTTGAGGATCGTGTCGAATACTCCATCATTAACTGGCAGGCATACAGACCGGGGGTAACCCACTAGATATGCTTGACGTATGGGGGTGAGATTCTCTATGTACGAGTTCACCTTCCGGGAGGCGGGGCTGCGCATGCCCTTCACCAAATTTCAGTTAGGGGTATTTGATTGGCTTTGGTTATCGCCTATATAGCTTCATCCCAATGCCCCATGTTCGTGCGAGCGTACGAGATCGTTTGTCAGTATCTGGGTGTTGGGGCCACTCTCCTGCTCTTCTTCCGCATCTTTCATCTTTAGAGGCAGACTATCGATGGCCGACACAATTGAGTGTCTTTGAAGCAATCAAGGAGACTCTTTCGAGTATATATGGATTCTATCTGACACTTTAAGGATCGGTAGTACGTCATTATACGGTCACCCACGTGGCCTCAGATTCCCTTTTTGACCACAAGGTCAGAGAGAAGGACGGACATCTCAAGGAGGTTCTGGTGTCGAAGATCCCTATGGTTTGGACAGAGAAGAATTTCAACAGAGGCACTGATAGTTACATCGTGCGGCCAGGCTCGATGAATGCCGAAGACCAAGCGGCTTACCAGAAGCTGGTCGCTTTCGTGGCCAGCTTTCCCCGTGCAAAGTGTGTGACCCTAGACATTGAGTTCATCCTCAAGGCCAACTGGGAGATTCGTACGGAGTCCCGCTTAATCAATACGAGGGCCCTTCTCTAATTTGCTTCTGACGAGGAAGCTTTGCACCTCCTAGGTAGTAAGTTTGCTTTATTTCCTGTGTTCCTGGCTTTGGTTTGATATGCTAACTTCATTTGTTTTTCTTTTGCAAGAAAGATGTCCAACATGCACGAGCGTGTGAAAAAGTTGGCGGCCACCAAGGCCGGCAAGAAATCAGGCAAGGGAAGGGTAGCACATGTGGAACAGATTCCCGGTCCAGATTCTCGGCCTGACAGGTCGTCTTCCTCTCCCTAGGGTAGTCAGTCTCCCTCCTCGTAGGGCATGCTGAAGAGAGTGCGACTGTCGGGTCCAGAGACCATTGATCTTACTGACGAGGGCGTCGAGGAGAGATTTGTCCTCCCACCTTGTCACCTGCAGCCGTCATTCTTCAGTGGGACCAATTCTCCCGTGGTGGGCGCCGCGGAGGCCAAAGCTGTCCTGGGTGCTGACAAGCTGACGAGGAAGAAGATTTTGTCTAAGGACCTGGGCGCGGTGATTCGGGTCTTCGAGACGGTCGTGGTTCTTAACGATGAGGCTTGCTCCTCATATGATTTCTCCAAACTACAGGCCGACTTGGTAATTGTTAAGGCGGAGATGAGCAAATTGGCTGCTGACCTTGGCCAGATGAAAGAAGACAACGCTGCCTAGCATAACCTGTACGATGAGGTGGAGGAACATATGAAGGCCGCGGGCGAGGAGAAGGCGAGGCTTATGGCGCGGATCAATGAACTGGAGGCGGTTTCGCGGTCTGCGAAAGATGAGACCGAGGAGGAAAGGCGGATAGGGACTCGGGTTGCCCTGCTGTGCAGGATTCGGGAGCTCGAGCAAGATTGCTTGGGGCGTTTAAGGTGTGTTACGATAGTGCCGTGGAGCAGCTCCGGCTTGTGAACCCGGATGTCCCGTTTACTACAGCAGGGACGGGTCCTTTCCATCAAATTACTGCAGGTCGTGTGGTCGCCTCAGAGCCTAACGAGAAAGATGAGGCTCCAGCCGAGGATGGTGGCGTAAGAGGCCTCTTAGTCTATCTGTTTATTCTGGCCAGTGTGCCTTTTTTTAATTCTTCTGGCCTGCGTGCCTGTATTTGTTTTGAGATGTATTGTCGGGTCGTCGTGCCCTTTTATGTAACTATGTACAATGGGTTTTGCTCGCTTTTTCTTGAATGAATCTTGTTATCTTCTACTGTGTGTGCTTGTATGTTTATTTTCTTTTATGTATGAATGTGTTTACTTTCTCGACATGCGGTGTCACCGAATGTGTGGAGAACGAGTTGGGTGGTCGGAGATGGTATCCGACCGACTAGGGGTTAAGGTCCTTGGAAAAGGCCATTCCCCGGGCGTGAACTTCATCGTGAGCTGGGTGTTCTGCCCCACTAGTACGACAGCGGTGGAGCACGGTCGAGGGGTCCCCGCTAGAGCAAGGGTCGTGCCCGCATACACAAAAAGCTGACTCTTGTTTTTTTGTTTTTAAAATTAGGAGTCACGGTGGTACCTTATCGCGCCACTGTTCGCGACATCGACGGGTCGCAAGCAGTGTTTAACTGTAATACTGTTTAATTTTTTATGAATTTCGTGGTCGAGCAAGTTTGTCCCTTTGAAGGGTTTCGAGGTAGTAGGCCTCATTGCCCCTCTTGTTCCAGACGCGGTAGGGACCTTCCTAGTTTGCGACAAGCTTGCCTTCGCGCCTGATGACTTTTTTGTTGTGGCGTAAAGCTATCCTTTGTTTCAGGGAAGCTTCTCGAAGGGATACTCTTGTCTTGGTCTTCTCGACCAGGCCGAGTTCTCCCCTGAGTTCCTCGTCATTTGCCTCCTCAGGCAGGGGGGATTCAGTTCTCTTGGAGGGCTCCCTTATCTCGACAGGGATCACTACTTCTGTCTCGTAGATCAGTCGGAATAGGGTGTCCTCGATCGTGGAGTATGGGGTGGTCCTTTAAGCCTAGAGGATGTTGTGCAGCTCCTCGACCTACCCTCTCTTGGCGTCCCCCAACCTATGTTTCAGCCCATGCATAATTACCGTGTTCGCTGCTTCAGCCTGCCTGTTCGTCTATGGGTGTTTGACTGATGTGAAGTACTTTTTCGTGCCTAGTCTGGCGATGAAGTCCTGGAAGTTCTTGTCAGTGAACTATGTCTCATTATTAGTGATGATGGCCTGGGACACGCCGAACCGGGCAAGTATGTTTCGCTTGTAGAATCGTAGTATGTTTTGGGTCGTGATTTTGGCCAGAGCTTCGGCTTCTATCTACTTGGTGAAGTATTCCACGCCGACTATCAAGTATTTATTTTTATAGGATCTGATGGTGAAGGGTCTGAGGATGTCCATTCCCACCCAGGCGAACGGCCGCGGCGATGAGAGAGTTTCCATCTTGCTAGGTGGGGCGAGGTGCATGTCCTCGTGCCGTTGACATCTGTCGCACTTCTTGTCGTGCTCTTTCGCGTCCTACTGCATGGTGGGCCAATAGTACCCTGATCGTAACGCTTTACGGGCGAGTGCTCCCTCGTGGATCTCCTGGAGTATTCCTAGCACCTGGGATTCGTCAACGCACTTGAGGAGGGGAATGGAGAATCCACACCTGTATATCTTGTCTTCGACCAAGGCGTAAGAACATGCCCGGCGCCTAACGACGGTTGCTTCCTTCGAGTTGTCAAGAAGTTTCCCCGTGCGCATGTACGTATACATCAGGGTCATCCAGTAGTCGTTGTCACCTATGGTGTTTACCTCAGGGGGTGTTGCTCCCCTCTTGATTATGGGGGGAGGGAGGATTTCCTGGATCACCGATTTGTTTTCGCCCTTCCTTTTTGTGTTGGCTAGTTTGGACAAGACATCTGCTCGAGTGTTGTGTTCGTGCGGGACATGTGTTACCCCCACGGAATCGAAGCTCTTCATCTTTTCTTTCACCAAGGACAGGTACTCGACGAGGTTTTCGTTCTTATCTTGATATTCCCTTCGTACCTGTGAGGCCACGAGCTGGGAGTCTGTGAAAATTTTCACCTCTTTGGCACCCAAATCTTCGGCTAGGCGTAGGCCCGTGAGAAACGCTTCGTACTCGGCCTGATTGTTTGATGTCGAGAACGCCAAGGCGAGGGAAAATTATATTAGGGTACCTTCTTCATTTTCTAAGATGATGCATGTTCCACTCCTCGTCGAGCTAGAGGCGCCATCGACGAAGATGGTCTATTTTTTTGCCCCGGGTGTCGTGGAGTCCACAGACGTTATTTCGGCGAAATAATTGGCTAGGATATGGGCTTTGAGGGCCTTCCTGCTTTCATATTGGATGTTGAACTCGAATAGTTTGAGCGACCATATGAGCATTCGTCTCGACATGTTTGGTCGTTCGAGTAATTGTTTGACGGGCTGGTCAGATCTGACAACGATCGTGTGAGTCAGGAAGTAATGTCACAACCTCATTTCTGTGTTTACGAGGGCCAAGGAGACCTTCTCGATCTGCTGGTACCTGAGCTCAGGGCCTTGGAGAGCCTTGCTCGTGAAGTATATCGGCTTCTGCCCGTCCGGTATTTCGCGGATCAGCGCCACACTGATGCCCTCCATGGCGACGGAGAGATATAGGTACAAGGTTTCCCCGACCTCTGGTCTCGATAGAACCGGTGGCTCCGAGAGGACCTGTTTGAGATGGTGGAGAGTCTGCTCGCATTCCTCATTCCATTCGAAAGCGAACTCCTTGCGTCACAGTTTAAAGAAGGGGAGGGTGTGTTGAACGGACTTGGCGACGAATCGTGACAGGGACGTGAGCATCTCGTTTAGTGGCTGGATAGACCTCTTTGTGTTCGGAGTGGCAAAATCAGTTAAGGCTCGACACTTGTTTGGGTTGGCTTCTATTCCTCGTTCCGTTAGGTAGAAGCCGAGGAACTTGCTTGCTCGCACACCGAAGATGCACTTGTCGGGGTTGAACCGCATCCTGCACTTTCTTGTCGTTTCGAAGACTTTTTGGAGGTGAGCGGTATGGTCAACCTCGTCTCGTGACTTCACGATCATGTCGTCCATGTAGACTTCGAGCATGTCACCGATTTTGCCTTGGAAAACTTTGTTCATCATCCTTTGATAGGTCGCCCCGGTGCTCTTCAGGCCGAAAGGCATTACGTTGTAGTAGTAGTTTCTCGACTCGGTCATGAAGGCCGTTATGCTGCTTGTCACACTTCTCCATGGGGATTTGATTGTATCCCGAGTACACGTCCATGAACGACAGGAGTTTGAAACCTGCAGAATTGTCAACAAGTTTGTCGATGTTAGGTAACAGGTAAGCGTCCTTGGAACACGCTCGGTTGAGATCAGTATAATCAACGCACATTCTCAATTTTCCATTAGATTATTTAACAAGTACAATGTTGGACAGCCAGGTTGTGTACCGGGCTTCCGAAATAAAATTTTCCTCTATGAGGTCTTTTACAGCTTTTTCAGCAGCCTCCGCTTTCTCGGGAGACTGCCTACGGCTACGTTGAACTATGGCCCTAGCGGATGGATCTATGGAGAGGTGGTGGCATGCTACGTCGGGATAGAGCCTAGGGATCTCGGCAGCGCTCCATGCAAAGAGGTCCGCATTCTCCCGGAGGCAGGCTTTGAGTTGTTTCCTCACTAGGTCGGGTAGGCCCTTGCCGATCTTCACGCCTCTTTCAGAGCTATCTCTTAGCATGATGAGCTCGAAGTCTCCATCTGGGATGGGGTGTGTTGGATTGGGGAGCTTCCTGTTGTCCTCTGGCAGTGTGTCTTCGGGGTCTTTGCCTTGTCTCTGTTTGCTGGAGAAACGACTGTCCAGGTCGACGAAGTTGATGTGCGGGAGGGGCTTTGGCTCCTCAGTTCTAGCTGGCCGGTTGGCCGGTTTGGGGGTGACGTTAATGGAGGTGAGTCCCTTGATTTCCGCTTTAAAGCATCTTCTGGCTGCCTCAATGTCTCCGTGGAGGGTGACAACCCGCCTTTTTGTGGTGTAGTACTTCATCTTCAGGTGAACTGTCGATGGTACTGCGGTCAGCTCGGCTAGGGTTGACCGTCCCAGGCACTGATACAACGAAGGATACTCGATCACCAAAAAGCGGACTTTCACCAGCCTGGCTGTTTCCTCTGCCCTGAAGGTAACGAGAATCTCCACATATCCCTAAGGCTTGGTGGTCGTGTCGTTGAAGCCCTAGAGGTCGGAACCTATGTACAGGGTCAGGTGGCTTTCGTCCAACTGCAGGGTGGTGAATAGATGGGTGTACATGATGTCCATCGAGCTTCCTTGGTCGACCAGGATTCAGCAGACGTCGAAATTTTCCATCTGCGCTCTAATTAGGAAGGGAATGCTGGCGTTGGGTGCCCCTCCGAGAAGCTCCTCGAGATAAAAGGTGATCGAGTTTGACTTCCCTTTGAAAGAGAAGTCCTCTGATCGAGAGACGCATAAGGCCACTTACAGTCCTACTTCGTCGGATGGAATCGACGCCTCTTCGACCTTCTTTGCTGTGCAAGTCTCAGGCCAGGGAGCTTCTCCTCTCCGGGTGTACTGTTTTAGATGCCCCTCCTTGATCAAGATCTTGATTGCATCCTTGAGGTGAATGCAATCTTTTGTCACGTGTCTGTGGCTCCGGTGGAACCGGCAGTACTTGGACTTGTCCGCATTGGGCTTAGGGGCTGTTGGTTTTGGAAATCGGACACTTCCTCATTGAAACTTTGAATTGATACACTCGGCCAGGATGCGCTCGCGGGGAGCTGTGAGTAGCGTGTACTCAGCAAAACGGCCTGCTGGGCCCCTTTATTTCCAGGGGTGATCTTCGCGTCTTTTTTGCTCGTTTTATCAAGAAGGAGTAGGCGGGGTATCCTCACACCGTGCGCTTTTGGGGACCTCTTGGTTATGCCCGGCCCGAGTGATGTTTGAGGCCTCTATCTTCTCATACTCGATGCGTGACTGAGCCATGTGGAGGAGGGTGTTCAGGGTAAGAGGGCGCGCGAGGCCGACGACTTTCGTGAAGTCGAAATGCGGCCTTATGCCCCTCTAGATCAGGAACTTCTTCATGTCGTCCATCATGGATACTTGAACGGTCTCGTGATTGAACCTCTCAATTTAGTCTTTAAAAGGTTCGTTATTTCCCTGAAAAATGGCTTCCAGGACCGACAATGTCTTCGAATGGCGTCGGGATGCTGTGAAGTGCCTGGAGAACTGGAGTTTCAGCTCGCCCCGTGAGGAGATGGAGTCGGGCGCAAGGCGCTTGTACCACACCATGGCCCCTTTCCTCAAGGTGGTGGGGAAAATTCTGCACTTGATAGCTCCTCTGACGTTTCTGTAGTCCAGCATCACGTCTATGCTTTCGATGTGGTCGTCTGGGTCGGTCGTCCCATCGTAGGTTGCCAAGATTAGGGGTTTCTCCATCCCGGCGGGCAATGGTTCTTCACGGATGGCTCGGCACAATGGTGAGTTTCGGGTGTCTTCGTCGCTCCGGATGGGTGACGGCGAGGGGGGGGGGTGCCAAATCTAGGCAGTTTCGTCGCCTGCGTGGGCTTTTCGGCTGGGTCCTCGATCTGGAAGAGTTTGTAGCTGCTTTGTTCTTCTTTGGAGCTGGGGAACGTCGCTCTTCCCGAGGAGGGGACCTGTCCCTCTTGTGAGAAAGCGTCGACTGGGGTCGCTCCAGGCGGGGACGGAGCCCTACCGGTCGGGGCGATGGGCTCTTGGAGTCCTCCACGTACCGTGTCTGCCGTGGGGGAGGCAAGGGGCTGAGTGAAGCCTAGTGACGGTGTCTCCGCGGGGGAGAGGGGCTGATAGAACTTTGTCGATGGTGTCTCCTCGGGGGAGGAGACGGGTTGGAAGAGATCGGGCGACGGTGTCTCCGCGGGGGAGAGCGCGATGGTTGTTCCCTCTCGAGCATCCTTATCCATTCGTTTTTCCCGAATATCATTGAGTTGGTGTGATTGATCGCCGCAAACAGGGCTGTGACGGTAGGGTCGGCACCCACTGGTGCCAGAATGGGCTGGTAGACAGTCGGGCTATCTAAGCGCTAAACGGCGTTGAAGGTCGCGTCTTCCAAAAACAGGGAGGTGGTGCGCCCGTCCTTGGGGTCACCTTTCTCGTTGTGGACGATCGTGTTGGGGTCGTGGTCGTCCCCGTTGGGCAAGGGGGCAACGACGGACCCTGAGGCATTGTTATTGCGTGGACTGGCCATGATTGGAATGGAAGTTGAAGGTTGATTTCGCTTTGGTTCTTGAGCTTCTGTGCTCGGACAGGAGAAAGAACGGGGAAGCTGAGTTTTCCACAGACTGCGCCACTGATCTCACCTGATTAGAAAGGATCAATGGTCTGCCATGCGTCGTTGAATTGTAGCTTCCACCGGAGGTAGAGAGAAGAAGGGGGTTGTACCTGCAAGGCACTCCGATGCTTAAGTGAGTAAAGGATCAGAGTGGAAGAGCAAATACAGAGAAGTAGGTGTAGAGAATACCTGACCCTCTAGCGAAAGAGTGTATTTATAGAGAGACCTCAGCGCAGGGCCAACGGTTACTTGCATTGGGCCAGACTGCCAGGCCCAACTCAAGTGACTGTCAGGGCTTACATGGTGTAGTAAAGACTAGCATGTGGTCTTCGCCCTAGATCAACTACCCCGTGATCTTCGGAAGGTGGGCTGACCAACTCTTTCGGAGGTGGGTAGTTTCCTGATGACATGTCCCTGCATGGAGGAGCGCGTGGAGAGCGTGGGGGAAACGTGTGAGTCTGCCCGTGAAGGGAGTCGTCTGCCCGACGTAGGTGACTTGTGCCTGACATGGGGAGGATTGGACCTTATTGGGCCTCCCCAACGTAGTGTTGGGTTGGGCCTGCCCGACTAATGGGCAGGCCTCGGCCCAATCCAGAACATGTTTGTTGTATCGTGTTTATTGTTTATGGTTTGTTGTTGATGACCGTTTTTATGTATATGTTGTTAATGTTTGTTTAAAACATAAGTTTATTATATATTATGTGGTTTGAGTGTTTTTCCAATCCCTTACCAAATATATAACTCTTCAAACTGCATAGAAAATTATAATATGGTAGATAAAGTTGTATTAGAAAATAAGTACACGTTTAATTATTGAAAAGAATTCTTCACACCGTTAACTGCATGTTGTTCTTTAACAGTTAAAATTTGGTTTAGTGATTGTGGGTCTTCAACCACCCCTCTCTCCACCTCTAATTTTGTTTACAAAGTAAATAATATTTTGCAAAAAGAATTATAGGTGAAGGCAGGGGTGATTGAAGAGCTAGGATCATTAAATCAAGTTTTAATTGCGAAAGAATAAAATATGGATAAGGAGTTGAAGAACTCTTGTCTAGCATTGAACGTGAACTTATTCTTCTAATATAACTTAATTTGTCATATTATAATGTTTTGGTGTAGATTGAAGGGTTATATCTTTAGTGAGCATTGGAGAAATAAGCATTCCGCATAATTTATAATAAACTCGGGTCTATATATCACAACGGTTGTTTAGCACAACCGTGGTTAAATATGTTGCATTAAAAAATATCACAACGGTTGTTTAAAGTAATTGTTGTGGTAGGTAGTGTGCTGCATAAATACAATCACAGTCGCACGTCCGTGGTGGAAAGCATCATACATACAATCACATCTTACTTCAAAACGATTAGACCAGCGTGATCGTATCCTTTTTCCAATTGTTGTGATAGCTGTTTTTTTTTTTTTTTTGAAGTAGTGATATTTTAATTATTTCTAATTTTGCAATCTGCCCGAACCTTTCGGTTAGACCACTAACCAAAGTTTTTTCTCGGTACATATGATTGATGTGTCTTAAGTCCAGAAACCACACATCCTCGCTTCTTGCTTCATTTTGCTTGACGTATGACATTAACATCTCTTCATTCTCATAGAGCTCAACATAGTTTTCTTCTTGGTCTAAACTATGATACTTATATTGACATGTATAATACTCAACAATAAATTTGTCGAAAGCTTGACATCTTATGTCTTTCCCTCTTACAATGATCCTTGATCGCGACCTCCTCTTGATCCAATATAGCGATTTATTTTTAAGGCTTGCTCCTCCACATCTCACTTACAAAACATTTTTCTGTGAACCATTAATGAACTTTACAATTAATCGATGGATAAAGTATAAGTATCTTCAAATCCTCATTATAGCAAACAATTTAATTAAATTTTTCTAATAAGAATCCAAGTATTTTGTCCACAACTGTAGTATCTACCATTCATTCAGTAAATTCACTCATTTTATTAATCACTTACATTACTCTTAAAAAACAACCTAAAACATTGTCACCATATTTCATCTCCAAGGTTTTAAACTCTTTGCAAAGAACTTGAAGATTTAACCACTTCACTCTTGCATTTACTTCATACTTTTTCTTCATAGAGTCCCAAATATGCTTTGAGGTTTCCTTTTGAAGAATAGTTTTCAAGATGGTACAATCAATAGTTTTAAGAAATAGTTACTGGCTTTTAAGTGCTTCAACTTCAATTCATCTAGCCTCCTTCTTTTTGCAACTGTCACAATCTCTAATGGTTCTGCATAACTAATCGCTAATTATAAGCTTCAATACTTTTTGGAGCGGATAAAGTTCTCCATGAACACACTCCAATGATCATAATGACCATCGACGTGAAAAATTGTAGGCTGCACAAAACTTCCTTCACTGATCATTTTTATGTGTGTTTGTAAATCACTTAAAGTCTGCAACTTTTTTTAATTTTATAAGGCCCATCGGTTGCTCTAATACCATAATGTTGAATGAGAACTCCTATATGAAAAATGAAATAATCTTGGCATGAAATTTATTATTGAATGAAATACTTGAGACCATTAAATAGTCTTTACAATTTTAAAATAAAGCAATAAATAAGGGTCACAATCATGCTAGCTAAAATGTGGGAGTTTTCAAAAGAATGAGTAAAAAAAACGATCTTACTCACTATTTAAGTTTCTCATTAATATAAAATATTATAGAGGTGTGCTATTTTTACACCATATTTTTGTACATAGTAATGTCCACCGTATATTCCAACAACAAACAATAGCCTTACACAAAAATCAATATAAAATAAATTATTAAAAAGTAAATTAGTATGTCAGTATGTATTAGGGATGGACAAGAAACTTCGATCCGTCCAAAAATCAGTTTAACCGCTTACCAAGCAATATGGTCGGTTCTTTTTGAATTGTCGGTTACTCGGGTGAACATTTACGGTTTCTTATATATCTAAGCGGACACACTTGGGTGTAATAATTTGATCCGTGAGCATCCAATAATGACAGATCATTAAATTAGTCACATTATTTTTTAATTTCTATAATCATAAAGTAGATATTCTTTCATCTAAACAACATAGCTTAAGAGAAAGGGGTAATGTTAACCTAAATAAATGATTTCTTCTCGTATCTCACTCTAAAACATAACCGCTCTTAGCCTAATGTTAACCTAAATAAATATTTTCTTCTCATATCTCACTCACATCTCTCACTCTAAAACATAACCGTTTTTAGCCTAATGTTAACCTAAATAAATGATTTCTTCTCATATCTCACTCACATCTCTCACTCTAAAACATAACCGTTCTTAGCCTCCCACCTCTCTCAACTTTTAACCACCATGTTTCTCTCATTCTTTTCCCTCTTTTATTTTTTTCTCAACTCTCTATCTTAGACATCTTATTTCAAGTCATGATATTTTCTATTTGTGCTTCAATACATAATATTTTTGTTGTTTTCATATCTAATTAGATCTACTCATCAATCATTCGTCATCTATTTTATTCTTTCATAAATATTGTTGTTTTTTACTCTTCAACTGTGTTTGAATTTGTATGGTTGTCTCTTCATATCTCAAACAAAGCTATTTATTCATTTGCTGTAATTAAAAAGATAAACTTATTTATTATTTTATTTAAATATTCAATAGATTCAACTCATCCTACCCATTCGACAAACCGTCAAAACCAAAACCGATAGCAGCAAACAGACGATAGTGGATGAGATATTAGCATCTGTGGGTTTTTTTGGATTGAAGATTTTTCATTTTTGGATTAAAGATTTTTCATCTGAATTCATCTATATCCGACCGATGTTTACCCCTAACATAAGTGTCAAAATATCTTTTCTCATTATTATAATAGAAAATACACCCAACACCATCTATAAATTAGCATACATGAAGATTTTCACCATTTTTTCCTACTTACAAGATCATGCACCTTAACATAACAAATGCAATCAAGGTTCTGACTCTCCAAATTATATATCAAAACTACAACATGTTCATACTTTTAGTTGATATTGATTTTATCAAATTTTTTCAGAAAACAAGAGCGAAGTTACTCACTATTATAGTAGAAAAATGTGTATACTGTGTATGAAAATGGTAGAAGAATCTATAAATATAATGTGTATAAAAATGTCAGAAGAACAAAAATAATGTAGAAACATTCATCACCATTGAGAGGTTGGTGACTTGAATCTATATACAGACAATTCGTACTTTGTAATTGATAATCAAGAAATCAATGTCATAGTCTTCTTTTCTTTCTAAACAATTTTCTAAAACTATCTCTTATCAATAATCAACTATTCAACTACCAACAGTGACATCAGAACTACGTTCGGTCATACATTGGACATAGTTATATTACCTACCTACTATTCCAAAATCCCCCACTCTAATAAATTTTCTAAGCTATGAATAACACCACTCAATTCTCATCTATTTCTGTTTCTATTTTCAACGGTGAAAATTATGATTTTTGACCTGTTTAAATGAAGACATTTTTTTCATCTCAAAATTTATGAGACATAGTAGAAGAAGACTTCATCACTTCTGCACGTACTTCAACTCTTAATGTAGTTCAAGAAAAAGGGTTGAAGAAAAATATATAGAAAAACATAAAGACGTTCACTTTGCAATAAGTCGTGACTAATGCATTTTTTTCAAAAATTATGGAATCTAAGACTGCCAAAGCGTGTGCCGTGACTAATGCATTTTTTTCAAAAATTATGGAATCTAAGACTGCCAAAGCGTGGAACACGTTGCTGGAAAAAGAATTTTGAGATATCTACAAAAAAAACAAAAGAATTTTGAGGTATCTACAAAGAACAAAAGGGTTTAGTATTCTCTATAACACCCTAAAACCCTTAAATTTAATTAAAAAATAAAACCATCATTTTAGAATGTTACTCAAACATAACATACATACTTTTCAATTAATTTTAAAACTCACTGTTGAATTAAAAATAAGTAAAAATATTAAACTAAAGTGAAATATAATCCTAAAAGTTCAATATTTTTACTTATCAAAAATATTAAAAGTTGAGAAATCTACAAATCCTTTTGATTTTTATACAAAAAAGATAACTTTTCATTTACAAATTTCAAACAAAGAGTTGAGCTTAAAGAAGTGGACTACATTGTAGGTGAACTTGAAACAAATCGAATTTGAAGTAAATAAAGTTTATATTAAATTTGGATCAAATCTTAAACTTTCTAGAGTCGAGACAACTTTCAGAACTAAAGGGAACTTGAATTGTTTAAAAATTTTCACAACGGTGTGTTAAAGTTAGTTGCAAACAATCATGTACCATATCAACACAAATATATTCATTAATGTAAGAACAATAGAATTTGAATTTGTATAATTATACAAGACATAATAACTACCACCCAGTTTAAAGTTGTCGAAGCATAAAACAAGTCAAAAATGAAAATAAATAATATATACTTCATTCAACAAGTAAATGAATGAACCAAATCCCCTTCTTATTCTTGGATTAGGTTTGGAACCTCAGTAGAACATGCAACCGTATAGAAGCCGGTATGCAAGATTGTTGAAATCGACGCATAACCAAAGCGAGCTCAACAAAATCAAGGAAATGAGTCAATATGTATCAATTAGAAAGAACAATAACAAAAACTTAATATGTAGTTAAAATCTAGCAGAACTGCTAACAGAAAAAGTAATCAGCATTAACTTTGTTTGAACAAAGCATTTGAAATAGTTATTGTTTTCCATACATTTTATACATATGATTTAGTCCAATTATGATATTATGATTAATCAGCCCCTATTCCTTCCTCGGAATAAAAGAATTTAAATCTTACCTTGGGATGACGGGCCAAAATCTTTTATTGCTTCAGTTCTTGGTTTGACAACCTTGTTACCGTCTATATCCACTTTGCAATTTGAATATTGAATAATAGTTGCATTCTATAAAGTTTAAACTTGCCTTAATCAATATGAATGATTTGAGTATGTAAGAAATAAGATACAAAAAATAATAACCTTTGTCAAACAGCATAACTTCTCCTTTCGACTAATAAAACAAATAAAGTATCATGTCCCTCTTCCAACCTGCAAACAGATGCAAAACACTCAATGGAAAAAATCATGACACGTGGACTCCAAATTAGAATAGAGGCTCCAATATATTATTCAAATGTTCAATAAACAATTTTAAAATCCAAGTCTATTGCATAACCAGAAAGAACTGCCAATATGCACAAACCAATTATGACCAAGAAAATGATTAATTAAAAGCAGAAATTAAGCAGGTAATGCACTTCCCTCCAATAAAAACACCATCCAACGAATATACTTTCATCTCCCGCTGACAGCCCTTTTATGCAAGTCCATGTCCACGGGAAGTTTTTTTGGAACTCAAGTCTTCAAAATGTTTTGGATTGTAAAAGTGGGGGGCTATCTCCAGCAACCACTCCGGCTTTATCTCGGTGACCTGCCTCATATATTCCTTGGTTGTGAGTACTAATTCATTATATAAAACCAATCTCGGAAGATCCTTTGTCAGCCCTGAACTAGGATGTACATAAACAGTCTGTAGATTTTTAATCATTCGATAAGATCCATTCTTTTGCAATCTTGCAGAGTGAGGGAAAAATCCAGATATTATGGATTTCTTGATGGCATCTAAATCATTAGAATTTGAAGTTAGTTCGATCTCAACCCTCTCCAAAAGACCTGCAAGTTGATTACGGATATCCCTAGCACGTCTCATACTTCTGACCTGTATATAATTCTCGTAACACCATTGTGTTGAATAATTGCTCTCCTTCCATGAATTGTAGACATTTAGATGTGCAATGTGGTCACCAACATTTCCTGTGTGAAAATTCATTCTTGCATTGTCTGCATGTACTTGTTTATCCTTCGGACGGTAAAATATTGAGTTGCCAACAGAAAGCATGGCAGCAATGGAGATGATTTCGTCAGAACACTTGTACTTTTCTGAAGCAACTATCATTTTTGACAACATGGGATCAAGCGGGAACTCTGCCATCCGTCTGCCTACCTTAGTTAATTTGCCACCAACAGTTAAAGCATTTTGTGCATATAAAAGCTCCACGGCTTTTGTTATGGCCTCAACTGGTGGAGGATCCATAAATTCAAACTGAAACAACTTTTCATTCTCAATACCAAGACAACTTAAAGTTAAGACTACATTTCCAAGGTTAGTTCGTTGTATTTCAGGTGAAGTGTTATCTTCCAAATCATTTAAAAAACTATATGCAGTATACAATCGAAAGCACTTACCAGAACTTGTCCTTCCAGAACGACCAGCTCTTTGCTTTGCCGCAGCTTTTGAGATGGGAGTTACTAGTAACGACTCCATTCCAGTCCTTGGATTATAACATTTCATCTTACAGAATCCTGGATCAATGACATACTTAATCCCATCAATTGTTAATGATGTTTCTGCAATATTGGTGGCAAGGACTACCTTTCTGGCCCCTTCAGGGGTGGGTTCAAATATTTTAGCTTGTAGTTCAGTTGGCAGGTTGGCATATATCGGGCATATAATTAAGTCGGCTATTTTAGTACCAAAACCTCTCATCCGATGTTTCAGGATTTCTTCTACCGTTTCAATTTCCTCTTGACCCGTAAGAAATACCAATATATCTCCTGGAGGTTGAGTGGCATGGATTTGAAGTGTCGTGACGATAGCAGCATCCAAGTAGTTGGCTTCTGGTGCTTTGGTGAAGTGTATTTCAACAGGATACCTTCTCCCAGGAATTTTGAATATTGGAGCAAGATCAAAGTAGTTGCTAAACTTCACTGCATCAAGAGTAGCACTTGATATCAGCACCTTAAGATCAGGTCGAGCACGAGCAAGATCCTTCACTAATCCAAACAAAATATCAGTAGAAAGTGTTCTTTCATGAGCCTCATCCACTATTACAACACTATAACTTTCCAGCTGAGGCTGAACAAGGAATTCCCTCAACAACATTCCATCGGTCATATATTTCAAGATGGTCTTCTTGGACGTGCAATCCTCAAAACGTATGGAGTAACCAACTTCGCGTCCTAGTTTAACACCCATTTCTTGAGAAACTCGGGCAGCAACACTGATAGCAGCAACACGCCGTGGCTGAGTACACGCAATCATTCTTCCATGCTTCGTATAACCAGCTTCGTGGAGATATTGGGGAATTTGTGTAGTCTTTCCGGAACCAGTTTCTCCGACAATGACAAGTACCTGGTGATCATGAACCACTTGAAGCAATTCATCCCGGAAAGAATAGATAGGTAGCTTTTTCCTCTCTTCTTGAAGTGCCTCTAAAACTGACCTTTTAACTCTAGACTTTTCCAATGCAATCTCTTCTTCAAAATCAGACTTATCTCCATCCATCACATATGCCTTGATAAAACTAATTTGATCCTCATACAAAAATGGGTAATCATCAGAGGCTCGTCTTTTATTTTTCGAACCAAACTTCAATGCTGACTTTCTAATTTGTTGTTCTTCCCAAGCATCTTCTTTGTCAATATTTTGATCAGTGTAACGCTGCATAGCGACAGAAAACCTCTTCTCTTGATTAACGCCCCTATGTTGATCATCATAAGCTTCTGGCATTCTATATTCATTATCCGCACTCTTTAACCCTTTGTTCTTTGAAAGTATGTTATATGTCTCTTTCTTGTGCACGAGACCACGATATTCAGCTTCTGAAAGTTTCTCACCTTCAAAAAGATATTGCTCATCTTCAATATAATCCTTGAGTTCTTGCAATTTCTTTTCCTCTCTTTTTTTCAAGTACTCTTGCCTCGAAACTTTTCTCAATGATTCAACATCCTCATTCTCTTTTGCCGCATTAGATTTTCTATAAACTTTCTTCGGTTCAGCTAATTTTCGTGTTTTGGCCGAATCCCTTTCTCTCAAATGCTGCTCTAGTTCCTCCTTCTCGCTTTGATCTTTCAATATTTCTTTGTGTACATACTCAGAACTATTGTATTCATCATGGGAAGATGAAGTTCTTCTCTTCAACTCCCTCTCTTTTTTCTCATCTTGAATTCCTCTTCTACTTCTCTTCTTCAAATTCATGTCTTTCACAAAAGATGAACCTTAAAAACAGAAGGCACAACAAAAAATTAACTAAAGTATGTTGAAATATTGAAATTATATCGTGAAATATATAAATTATATTACTGATGATTATAACTCTATTTTCAATATTATTTTTTTCTTCTATAATTCTTCTGCATTATGCTAATTCATCCCTAAACCATTTCAAATACTATTCTTAACCAAACCTAACAGAACTCATCACAGACGACAAAAACAGAAAAGGTAACGCGGAAAAGTAGAATTAAGGAGAAAGTTGGGAAGCAAACCTTAAACGCTGGCCGGTGATTAAGGAGGAGATGCGAAGGCTAACAGAGGTGGCAGTGCGATGGCTAACGGCCGTGGTAGCGGGGCGGCTAACGGACAAAGAGGTGGTGGCGCGACCGATTACGGGGCAGTTGTAACGATCAAAATCAAGGGTTTGAATTTCGAGGTGAATAGAAAAAACAAAGAAACTTTTTCTATTTTATAAGGAAAAAAAATACTAAATCTAATCGAATTTTTAGAGATACCAAATCTTTTTCTAGCGATAATGAATCAAAAAAAATTAATTAGTGGTATAAATGATAATACTTGTCCACCAAGCAAAGAAAATATAACCATCTTGGAAGTTTTCCGCAACATGCAAAGGATGATTACAAGACTATTCCGTTTCTATTTTATTTAAATGTTCTTTTAATCAATATTGTTATTTTTTAAATACACCAATGATTTACACTTTATATTATAAAAAAAAATTAGAAAATATATTTTCAAATTAATTCATTTCTCAATAAAGTTAAAATATAGTTGGTACACGTGTATAAAATAAAGAAAAATGATAGTTTTAAATTACAATTATACATTATACCGTATTTAATTATAATACAAAGAACAATAAAATGTAATATAATAATAAATACTAAATCTAATCGAATTTTTAGAGATACCAAATCTTTTTCTAGCGATAATGAATCTAAGTGCAATTATTATTAAAAATTAATAAGATAATCTCCCCGTTTCTTTCAAAATATAAATTGACCTTTTTAAAACAAATAATAATAACTAATTTTAAAAATTAATTAGTAGTATAAATGATAATACTTGTCCATCAAGCAAAGAAAATACAACCTTCTTGGAAGACACATATCATAGTTTTCCGCAACATGCAAAGGATGATTACAAAACTATTCCGTTTGTATTCTATTTAAATGTTTTTTTTTTTTTAACTTTTTACACATATTTATAATTTTTTTTACTTCATACCCTACATTTAATTCCATATCCCAACAACATAAAAAAAATTAGACAAAAATACTCTTGGATAAATATCTAATTATTCAAAATTTTCAGCTTTTTTTTCATTTCTTCCGGTGCAAAATCTGTGATTTTTTTTACTTCCAGATAACTCAAACACAAGACATCCAGTTCACATTTTGAACTCCAGAGAATACAATAGTGAGTTTTCCGATTTAATTATTTTTTAAATTTTTTCTTCAAATAACTTATGGTGAAGTTATTCGATTGATAATTTTTGCGTACCAGATAACTTATGATCTAGTTATCCGGTTCTTTTATTAGCTTCACCGGATATTTTATCCCCATGTTATTTGGTTCTGTTAGTTGATGTTCCGAAAAACTTGTCTAGTAGTTTTTCGGTTTGATGGACCTTTTTATTTTAATTTTTGTTATTTATTTAGTTTTAATTTTTTTTAGTGGCTCGCATTCGAGGACGTGATGGAAGAATTTATCGACGATACGGTGAGGGACGGGCAACTCGACAACTGTCGAATCGTGAGGAAGATCAAATAGTAGCACTCGTGCCTATTCCGCTGCATCCACCATTTTCTGGAGGACCATCTGATACGTCTCTTTTAGTGAGATATCATAACCACATTGCTCGGCATTTGTGGGAGGAGAAAGTAAGTTTGTCTTCGACATTTTGAATCAAATTTAATGTTAATTATTTATATATTATAACATATATTATAATTTATTTCTAGGAGAGATTTCTAAAGAAAGAGCTGAAGGTTGTTACGCATGACAGCAAGTTAATTGAATGGGTTCCACATATCTTAGTTGTGTCTATGTATATCTGATTTTTATTGCATACTGATCAGTGGTTTTTATACGTTATTTTATCATTTGTTATATCTTGTCGCATTTTATTTGTTTTTATTGCATTTTACGTGTTGGTTTGGTGTTTTCACTATTTATAGGTTCAGGTAAACAATAAAGGAGAATCAGAGCAAAAACCGGGAAAAAATGGCAAGAATTCGGAATAGATTTGAGGTGGACCAGGAGCCTGACACGGGTGTCCGTGTCCTATGACACTGCCCGTGTCAGGACCCCTGAAGATGAAAATTGCCAACCCAAGAACCAACAGCCTGACACGGGTGCCCGTGTCCTGTGACACTGCCCGTGTCAGGACCCTTGAAGATGAAAATTGCCAACCCAAGAACCAGCAGCCTAATACGGGTGTCTGTGTCCTGTGACACTGCCCGTGTCAGGGCTACTGAAAGAAAAATGTTTGTATTTTGTGTTTTATGTTGATTGTGCTATCTCGGAGGGCAGTTTAGGCATCTCGCATTGTAATTTAAATTTTGGTATATTAGACGCATCGTGAATGGAGAGAGGGGCTTTTGGACAGAAAAAAAATTCACGAGAAAGATTGGAGCGATCAAGTATTTGGGAAACTGAAGGTCCTCATGAGCGAAAGTGATTAAAGATCAAGGCAATCAGTTATCTTGTAATGTTTAGTCTTATTGTTGATTTTATCTTTATTATTATGAGTAGGTAAACCCCTCAATTCTAGGGGGTGTCCCTGAATTGACTCTGTAATAACCTTGTTTACTTTGAATAATGGGTTTCACTGCTTTCTAATCATCGTTGTTATTGTATAATTTTCTTATGGCTTTTCTTATTTGACAAATAAGGATCTAATTTACGGTTAACCTTAGGTTTGGAAAAACGGTCGTTAACGCGTTTATACGATAATACTATAGTAGATATTGCCTAGGAATGGGGATACCCTATAGTAACCGTAATGTTTTAGATAAAATATATCGCTTGGAATTGTTCCTATACCGCCAAGGAATTGGGGCATAGGGAGAATACCTAAGGGTTTTCTGCTAAGGAATTAGAGTCAACTAGTCTTTAAAACTGGTAACGCTTGAATTGAGCAGTGATTTCTGAAAACTAAGGATTAAGGTTATTACAAGGCTTTTCATACACCCTACCCTAGCATGCTTCTCATAACTATTTAAAACCTTTATTTTACTGCTGTTGCCTTCTGGCCTTTATAATTATAAAGAAACAAACCAAAACCCCTATGACTTTTTGTTCAATTGTATTATTATAGAACTTGTGTTCATACGCAGTCCGCGAGATCGATATTCGGGGAATTTACCCCTATTACTACATCGGTAAAAATAGTACACTTGTTATTTTACCGGTCAAGTTTTTTGCGCCGTTGCCGGGGACTGCCATAATATAAGTTTGATTCTAATTCAATTGAAATTTTGTTGCTCTGCGGCCAAAAATTTATTTTCAGTTTTTATTTTTAATTTTTATTATTATTATTTTGTTACTACTAATCTGCGTCTAACATTTTCATGCGAGGAGATCCCTCAGCTAATTTTTCTTTGGACACAAAAATTGAAAGGACTCTACACGAAAGACGTAGGCAAGCTAGACTATTAGCTTCAGAAGAAGAAAGAGTTTTTGTTCATTCAGATTCAGGTTCGGAATCAGAAAGAGACACTGAAGCTATGGCGGATCTCCCACCTGCGGAGAGACTTTTGGGAGACTATGGAGGGGCCAATGCTCAACCAAACCGGATGACCATCATGAATCAACCGGTGAATGTGGCACACTTTCAGCTACATCCTTCCACCATTCGCCAGTTGGAGAGCAAGCCTTTCTCTGGAAGAATCAACGAAGATGCAAACAAGCATCTACAGAGATTCCTAACAACCACCACATCTTTGAAGATAGAAAGTCATTCCGAAGAGGCCAAGAGACTTGTTATATTTTCGTTCACACTGACTGATGATGCGGAAGAATGGTTCTATTCACTTCTAGCTGGGAGTATCACCACATGGCGAGAGATGGAAACTGCATTCCTTAATGAGTATTTCCCTGCTTCAGTGTTTATTCGAAAAAGATACGACAACGTCAATTTCAAACAAAAAGAAGGGGAATCTCTAGGAGATGCATATAAGAGGTTTAAGAGGTTTCTAACAGCATGTCCTACTCATAACATGGATGCCACAGAGCAGATGCAGAACTTTGTGAATAGTTTATGACTCAAGACAAAACAACGTATAGACACTGCTGCCGGTGGCTCAACTAATTTCTCAACAGCCACTGGTATCAAGAGGATCATATAAGCAATTGCCGCCAATGAGCATCTTGAGTTGTATGATCGCACTATGAACCAACCAGAGGGTAAGATTGATTTGAAGCTGGCGGATCAGGTTGTTAAAATGGAGGATCAAATTACTGCCGAGGTAGAGAGAAGGTTAAAGAAGATGAATATTGGAACTGAGACAATGGCATAAGTTGAACCAGTTCAAGCGTTACCTTGTGAGATATGTAGTGGACCACACTTTACCATGCATTGTGTGGCAACTCAAGAGCAGGTTAAACAAATTAATATGTTGAGGCAGAACAATCCTTATGCCAACACATACAATCTAGGTTGGAAAAATAAGCAACAATATCAGCAGCCACCATACCAACCTCAATATCAACAGGCTCCTCAAAAAGTAGAATGTGAGATAGCTATTGAAAGAATGGCAGCTCAAAGTATGCAATTCCAAGAAGAGACCCATAATGTTCAAAGGAATAACATAGCTTCCATCAAAAATCTTGAGGCGTAAATGGAGCAGATAGCCCAACACCTCTCAACACAAACCCAAGGAACCCTCCCGAGTGTGACAGTACCGAATCCGAAAAATCAAGAGAGTATTAATGTTGTCACAATAAGAAATCAGAGAATGATAGAAGAAGAGGAAACAAATGAGGATGAATGCATAGAGGTGGAACTTGAGGTAAGAGAAAAAGTGAAACAACCAGAAGAAGTTGTACTATCTAAAAAACCAACTGGGGAGAAAAAGAAAGAGGAGGTTAAATAGAAAATCAAACTACCGTTTCCTCAAAGAGTTACAAAGAAGGATGAGAAAGAGAAAGACTTTGGAAAGTTTAGTGCAATGTTCAACAAATTGGAAATCAACATGTCGTTCTTTGAAGCACTCGAGCAAATGCCTTTGTACAAGAAATTCATGAAAGAGGTTATAGGTAAAAAGAGATCAATGGGGGAAGAACCAAAGACAAAAACTGAGCAATGTAAGGAAATATCATAAGAAAAGAGAATCCCCATCAAGAGGAAGAATCCTGGACCAGTTGTAATCCCTTGTACTATAAAAGATCAAACTTTTAAGAAAGTCCTAATTGATTCAGGTGCTAGTGTGAGTCTCATGCCGTTATCGATTTTCAAAAAGCTGGATATTGGAAAAGTGAGCGATACGGGAACAAGCTTGAAGTTTGCTGACCACACAACTAAGATGGCATATGGGCTAGCAGAGGATGTACTGGTGACAATCGATAACTTCACTTTCCCAGTTGATTTTCAAATCATGGATATACCAGAGGATGAAGATACTTCGATCATACTTGGTCGACCATTCTTGCTTACTAGTTGGTGCAATATTGATGTGGAAACAGGTACGATCACTTTGAAATCCTTTGATGAGGAAATCACTTTAAAAGCTCTAGAGGTTAGGAAGAAAGGTAAGGAGAAAGATGTTAAACCGTCAGTTAGAAAGATCAACGCAACAAAGAAAGGAAAACAATCAAAACCATTTCAAGTTGCTCTCATCTCTGAACCTGACCAATATTCTGTTGCAAAGAGGTCAAGCAATAGAGTTTGGAGGCTGAAGTACCCCCCATAGCAATGGGGAGTCGACCGTCGAGCCATGCGACGTTAAACGAAGCGCTGCATGGGAGGCAACCCACGGATTTTAAGAATTGATATTGTTTCTTTTTGTGGTTATTGTTTTTGCAGGAATAAACGAGAGTTTGCAAGGGAAAATGTGGAAGCAGCAAAGAGGTGCTGCATTACCTGTCGACCCCTCTGTGAGGATCTCTTTGAGTACACCTCGTCTTCTCTTATTCTTGAACATTGAGACAATGTTTAGTTCAAGTTTGAGGGAGGTTTTACCATTTTGAATTGTTAATTTAAATACCTTTTTATTTTTAGTTCGGTAAGAATCACGTCGAATTCGCCTTTACGAAGACTGTAAATTTTTTCTTGTGAATGGTATGCGTGTAAGGTAGTCAAGAAAGTATTTAGAGTTCAAGGGAAGAGGAGTTTGAACTAAGGAACTTGGGAAGTTTGGAAATTGAGGTATAATTTGAGCACCCTAGGTTCCCCGGATTAAGGAAACGAGTCCAACGTGTAGATTTGTGCCATAGTACTTGGATTTGAGAAGTATTCCCCGATTAGTTCATTGTGATAGTCCAGCATGATTGAAAGAATTGCATATTGATTTTGAGAATGACTTGTGGCACCAAAAAAATAAGTTAAATAATGACGGTAAAGACAACCTATCCTTCTAAGTTGGGTAACCCTCACCCAGTTATTTAGCCTAATGGCGGTTGAATCTCTATAGTCGTCCCAAAGTGGACTAATAAACGCCTGTGAGCGAGTGAAAAAAAAGAAGAATAAAGGTGCCACGGAAAAAGTCTCGAGCAAAATTGTACATGCCTTAATCTGATTTTCCGAATGAAAGGGGTAGAAAATCGAAGAAAAGACTTAAGCCCAATGCATAGTTGGAGAGGTGGCCGAAAGGGGGATTTAGGTATGTAATTTTACTGCGGTGTGTGTTTATGTAATGCCTTCTGATCTGACCTGATCAGAAGGGGATCACTGACTGCCACGCGTCTTTGACTTAATGCCTATTCATCGGTGTTGAAGAAGAGGAGAGGGGTGTACCTGCAAGACACTCCGATGCCAAAGTAAGCGTATGGGTAGAGTGATTACAAGTACAGAAAAGGGTAAGAAGAGAATACCTGACCCTCTTGTGAAAGAGGGTATTTATAGAGAGACCCCAGCACAGGGCCAACAGTCATTTGAGTTGGGCTGGATGGCTAGGCCCAACCCAAGTGACTGCTAGGGCTTACATGGCGTAGTGAAGACCGGAACGTGGTCTTCGCCCTAGTTCAACTGCTCCGTGGACTCTGAAAAGTGGGTTGACCTGCTCTTTCAGAAGCGGGCAGTAGGTTGATGACGTGTCCCTGCGGAGGGGAGCACGTGGAGAACGTGTGAAGGACACGTTGTTCTACTCGACAAGGGAGAAGGTTCTGCCCGCGGAGGGAGGTTCTACCCGATGGGGGCAGTGTCTGGTCGACGGGGAGTCTTATGCTCGACACAGATGAGGAAGGTTCTTCCCACGGAGGGACATTGCCTGCCCGGTGGGGACTCTGTGCTCAACGGTTGTGGCCCAAGATGGATTGGGCTTGGCAGAATATTATTGGGCTGGGCCTGCCCGGTCAAGCCGGGGCCCAGGCCAGAACAGGAGCCCCCCAAGTCGTAGCTCCGAGGGAGGGAGCGAGGACTTGATAACGTTGTGTTGGGAAGGAGAGATTAACCTGAGGAGAAAACCCTCCAGCTCGCGTTCCGTGGGGACGCGAGCATGTGAGTCCTTCCTCGTCATCGGGCGTCCGGGGTTAAGGGCACGTGTTGGCGATGAGATGTGAAGGGACGTGACTGTCAGCCTTCGCCACATGTCATGCATTGGGTGGCTGCTAGGGCGGCTACCCTAGGGTACTCGAGTGCCTAGTGACGCTTCGAGTCCCGTGCTGGGGTATAAGTAAGTGAGCCCTCGCTCATTCTCCACTTTTCGCCTTCTTGCTCCCAATCCCTAGGATCTGCCGCCTCGCTACCGTCTGATATCTCCGTCGTGACAGCCGCCTCGCACTCCGCCGCAGATCACAATATAGTAAGTTTTTCTTCTCCTTTCTTTTGATTTTCTCGTTTGTTTTAGGACCGTGGTCGGGGCATGTTGAATGCCCCGAGGAGAGGTATGGGTCTCCGCCGCTATAGGCAGGGCTTTCTAAGGTTTTTGAGTGAGCGCCCCGAGGATAAACGCCTATTCCGATGAATGCCCCGGGGACAAATGCTTATTTCGTTGAACGCCCCGGCGAGAGATGCTTATTCTGATGAACGTCCCAGGGAGAGTGTGTAGATTGGTTGGGTAGGTGTCCCAGGGAGACGGTAGGATTTGGATCGAGCCACCGAGGATGATGTTCGGGCTGTCCTCGTCGCCCTTTCACTTGACTTGCGGTGGAAGGGTGAATTTGATCTTTGTCATCGAATTCACTGTTACCTTCTGCTTTTTAGGTGTTTATGACTACGTTGGTCCCAGGGACAATGGTCGAGGTTAACGAGTCAGACGTCCCTCATTTCGACGAGCGAGTTCTCCCCCTCGAGGAGTGGGTGGCCGAGGAGCCTCTGTCCATGCCCTCTTGTTTTGCTTCTGACCCGACGGGAGTTTATGCCACCGCGGAGGATTGGGAGGAAGGTGACCCCCAAAACTGGCAAGTTTACCGTCCTCGGGAACTTCACCGTATATGTTCAAAGTAAGGGAGGATACGGTTCCCGATGTATGAGTTCTACTTTAAGGAGGCCAGGCTCAGGCTGCCGTTCTCAGATTTTCACCTGGGCCTCTTCGACTGGTTGCGGTTGGCCCTCTCGCAACTGCATCCGAACGACTTAGCTTTTATTCGGGCATTCGAGGTCGTGTGTCGCTTCCTCGAGTTCGACGTCACGCTGCTGCTGTTTTTCCGCGGCTTCCATCTGCAGCGGCAGACGGTGGATGGCAGGCACGAATGGGTGTCATTTAAACAACCGAACAGGCTCTTCAAGACGTATATGGATTCTGTTCGGGATTTCAAGGGTCGCTTCTTCATCGTCAGCTCGATCACGCATGCGGGGGTCGACTCTTTATACTCTGCAGGGGAGCGGATAGTGAACGGCCAGCGGGAAGCCGTTATGCTGTCGAGGGTGCACGTGGAATGGTCTCCGGAACATTTCTCCCGGGAGACTGACCGGTATATAGTGCGCGCGGGGTCCCTCGACGAGGAGGACATGGCCGGCTATTTGAAGATAGTCGCGTTCGTGTGCAGCCTGCCGCCGTCAAAGTTGGTGACGCCCGACGGCCAGTATATCCTCGATAGCCAGGGGAATGTCCGTGAGACGGCGAGGTTGATCAATACGAAAGCCCTGCTCGAGTGTTCCTCGGAGGGGGAGGCTCTTTGCTATCTAGGTGGTGGACGCCTCTTTCTTCTCTTGATTTGATATTCTTTATCTGTTATTGACTCATTTCCTTTGTTTCGCAGGAAACATGTCTTCTGTCGAGGAGCGGGTGAAGAAGTTGCGCGCGTCGAATGTCGCTGCTACCCCGAAGACGCGGGTTGGCCAGTTGGTCGGGCAAGCTTCCGTTGACCAGGACGACAAGGGTTCTTCGTCTCCTCAAAGCAGTCAGTCCCCCACAACTCAGGGGGCCCCGTAGAGGCCCAGAACTCAAGAGGTGGAGAGCGTGGTCGACCTGTCGATGGGCTCTGTTGAGGAGGGTTACTCAGTCACGCCCTGCCATCAACACCCCGGTTACTTCCACGGGGCTAGGTCGCCTAGCATTCCGGCTGGGGAGGCGAAGGCGGTCCTAAGTGTGGACCAGGCTTCTTGTAGGCAGGTCCTGACGGAGGATTTGGCTGCTTTGATGCGGAACTTCACCACGGCGATGGTTATGAGTGAGGAAAGCTGCTCAGCTGTCGAGCTGTCTAAGCTGCAGGGGGATCTCGCTTTCACGCAGTTGCATTTGAACAAAGTCGTCGAGGATCTGGAGAAGAACCGGGGGAAGGTGAACCAACTCACCGAGGAGCTGAAGAAGAGTCGGGGGGAGACCGCAGGCGAGCGCAAGAGGGGGGATAGTGCTAAGGAGAAACGGAAGGCTACTGAAGAGGAAGTGCGAGCATTGAAGGCTCGCGTGGAGAAGTTGGAGGGTGGCCTTCGTCCTGCCGACGATGAGACCGATGAAGACAGGAGAATGGTCACCCGGGCGGATCTGCTTGCCAGGATACGGGTGCTGGAAGGTGACTGCATGGAGGCCTTCGCAGCGGGTTTTAGTGGCGCTGTCGCGCAACTTAAGGTGGTAAACCCTAGCGTTGCCCTGGTCGAGGACGGCATCAGGCCTTTCCACGAGATAGTTGATGTCCGGGTGGTTGACCCCAGCACCGAGGAAGCTGGTCCCGATGCCCGTCCCGCCGAGCCTGAAGTGGAGGAGGAAGAGGGAGCATAGACTAGTTCCGGGCCTGTGTGCCCGTGGATTCTGGCCTGCGTGCCAAATATTTTGTATATTTTTCTAAGTGTTTTCTTTACTAGGCCTGCGTGCCCTTCTTGGTGATGTAACATTAACTACTGGGCTGGTGCCTGCTTTTATATGGTATAATTTTAGAAATTTGTTTAAGTGTGCGCTTTGTTTTGTTTTTGCATGGTGTTATGCTCGTTTTATTTCTGGACTTTTGTATGCTCGAAATATATGTCTGTATGTTTGAAATGCATGTTCGTTATGCCCTTGGGCCTGTCCGGGGTGGTAGCTTGACGGTAATTGTTTTCAGTAGTATGGAGAACTGGCCGGTTGACCGGTTTTGTTACCTGGACGTTTCGGGGGTAGTTTATCCCCGCGGCGTGAACGTCCCATCGCGAGCTGGATGTCCTGCCGATGCTGGTACAACGATGGGGAGTCTCGATCGAGGGATTCTACGTCGAGCAAAGCCTTCTGCCTGCGCATACAAAGGCAGGGCTTGTTGTTTTGTGGGTCTCTAGAAGACGCGAGGAGGTGCGGTGGTACCATGTTGCCCCCCTGTGGTCGCAACGCCTGGGCGTCGCGGGCAGTGTTTAACTGTAGTACCTTTTCAGCTTCTCGGTGTTCCATGGTCGAGCTAGTTGTTCCCCATGTAGGTTTTCGAGGTAATAGGCCCCGTGTCCCGTCTTGTCGCGAACACGATATGGCCCTTCCCAATTCGCGGCTAGTTTGCCTTCGTGAGAGTCCTTCTAGTTTCTTCGCAAGACTAAGTCGTCGATCTGAAACTCGCGTTTCAGGACTTTGTTGTCTTGGTGAAGTGCTACCTGTTGTTTCAGCCGGGCCTCTCGAAGAGCTGCCCCGACCGAATTTCTTCGACGAGGTCGAGCTCCTCTCGGAGGGCGTCATCGTTGTCCTCGGCTTCGAGGGGAGCCTCAGTTCGTCTAGACGACTCTTAGATCTTGACCGGGATCACCGCCTCGGTTCTGTACGTAAGGCGGAGTGGTGTTTCCCCCGTGGTTGAGTGACGTGTGGTTCGGTATGCACATAGGATGATGTGGAGTTCCTCGACCCACGTCTCTTGGCGTCGCCGAGCCTTCGCTTTAGTCCTCTGAGTATCACCCTGTTCGCGGATTCAGATTGGTCATTCGTCTGAGGATGTTTGACTGAGGTAAAGTGATGCTTGGTCCCGAGTTTGGTGACGAAGTTTCGAAAATTTTTGTCGGTGAACTGCGTGCCGTTGTCGGTGACGATGGCAAGTGGGACACCAAATCTTGCGAGGATATTTCTTTTGTAGAATCAGAGTATGTTATGGGCCGTGATTTTGGCAAGGGCTTCGGCCTCAATCCATTTGGTGAAGTAGTCGACGCCCACAATCAGGTACTTGTTCTGATATAAGCCTAACGTGAAGGGACCGAGGATATCCATCCCCCACCAGGCGAACGACCAAGGGGAGGAGAGGGATTTGAGCTCGCTTGGTGGGGCGAGGTGCATGTCCCCGTGTCGTTGACATCTGTCGCATTTCTTGACGTGCTCTCTCGCGTCCTCTTGCATCGATGGCCAGTAGTATCCTGCTCGCAGGGCCTTTCTCGCCAGGGATCGTCCTCCGAGGTGCTGCGCGTTGATGCCCTCGTGGATTTCTTCCAGAACGGTAGCGGCCTGGGAGGTGTCGATGCATTTGAGGAGGGGAACCGCGAAGCCTCTACGATACAATTTGTCTTCGAGAAGGACGTACGAGCAGGATCTTCGTTTGATCGTGTTGGCCTCTTTGGGGTCGGCGGGGAGGCGACCTACGCTGAGGTAGGCGTGCAACGCTGTCATCCAACAGTTGATATCCCCTATGGCGTTGACATCGAGCGGTGCTTCGGCCTTTTTCGTGCTCGGCTGCGATAGGATCTCCTGGATGACCGACTTGTGCCCGCCCCTCTTTTTGGTGCTTGCTAGTTTTGAGAGAATATCTACTCGAGTGTTCTGTTCGCGTGGAACGTGTTGAACCTCTGCAGAGTCAAAACTTTGCATTTTTTCCTGTAATGAGAGCCAGGTATTCGGCCAGGTTATCGTTTTTCGCCTGATATTCCCCCCGTACTTGCGAGGCGACCAGCTGGGAGTCCGTAAAAATTTATATTTCCTTGGCCCCGAGGTCTGATGCTAAGCGAAGCCCGGCCAGGAATGCCTCGTACTCGGCTTGGTTGTTCATCGTCGGGAAGGCCAGTGTTAGAGAGACTTCTATGATGGTGCCTTCTTCATTGTCGAGGATGATGCCCGCGCCTCTACCCGTGGAGTTTGAGGAGCCATCGACAAATATAGTCCACTTGTGGCTCCCTGTGGTAGGGTCTGGCGAGGGGGTTATCTCGGCGACAAAGTCGGCCAGGACTTGAGCTTTGAGGGCCTTCCTTCCTTCGTAGATGATGTCGAACTCAAATAGTTCTAACGACCACTTTAGCATTCGTCCATCCATGTCTGGTCGGTCGAGGAGCTGCCTGACGGGATGATCGGTTCTGAGCACAATGGTGTGGGCCAAGAAGTAATGTCGGAGGCGTCGTGCGGTAGTGATGAGGGCCAAAGTGACCTTTTCGATCTGCTGGTATCTCACTTCGGGATCGTAGAGGGCTTTGCTCGTGAAGTAGATTGGCTTTTGTCCTTCGAGAGTTTCCCTGATCAGTACGACGCTGATGGCCTCGTTTGCCACAGCCAGGTATAGGTATGGGGTTTCTCCAACTTCAGGTCGCGTCAGCACGGGTGGTTCAGATAGGACGCGTTTGAGGTGATGGAGGTCTTGCTCGCATTCCTCTGTCCATTCGAACGTGGCTTCCTTTCTTGGCAACTTGAAGAAAGGGAAGGCGTGTTGCGCGGACTTGGCGATGAATCGGGAAAGCGAGGCGAGTACGCCGTTGAGGGATTGTATAGATTTCTTTGAGGTGGGCGTGGTGATTTTCGAAAATGCTCGGCACTTGTCCGGATTTGCTTCGATCCCATGCTCGGTTAAGTAGAAATTGAGGAATTTCCCTGCGCGGACTCCGAAGGTACATTTCTCCGGGTTGAAGCGCATTCTGCATTTCCTCGCTGTGTCGAAGACCTTTCTGATATGAGCCGTGTGATCGACTTCCATGTAGGACTTAACAATCATGTCGTCCATATACACCTCGAGCATGTCGCCAATCTTTCCCTGGAAGACTTTGTTCATCATCCGTTGGTATGTTGCACCGACGTTCTTTAAGCCGAAGGGCATTACGTTGTAGTAATAGTTGCCCGACTCCGTCATGAAGGTCGTGCTTTGTTTGTCGCATTCGTCCATGGGGATCTGGTTATATCCCGAGTACGCGTCCATAAAGGACAAGAGTTTGAAGCCCGCCGAGTTGTTGACGAGCTTGTCGATGTTAGGGAGGGGGTAGGCGTCCTTAGAACATGCTTGGTTGAGATCGGTGTAGTCAACACACATGCGCCATTTTCCATTACTCTTTTTAACAAGTACAACATTGGACAACCAGGTTGAATACCGGGCTTCCGAAATAAAATTTGCATCTAGAAGGTCTTTTATAGTTTTTTCAGTCGTCGCCGACTTTTCGGGGACTGCCTACGCCTACGTTGTACTACGACCTTGGCGGTTGGGTTGATGGATAGCTGATGGCAGGCGACCTCTGGGTCGAGTTCGGGCATCTCCGCGACGCTCCAAGCGAAGAGATCAACGTTCTCACGGAGGCAGGCCTTCGGTTGTTTCCTCGCAAGTCCGGGAAGTCCTGCCCCAATCTTCACGGTTCTTGTCTCGTCGTCCCCGAGGGCCACGATCTCAAAGTCACCGTCTAGGATGGGGCGCGCTGGGTGAAACGCCCCAAATTCTGAATTTCCCATTTTTGTTGAGTTCTTTTTAATTCATTTGGGTGATTGGTATTTTAATTATGGAATTTATGTGTTGATATGTTTAATTTCAATATCTTGCTATTTTACCGATTCGGAGAGTTTTCGGGGAAAATAGAGTAAAGGGCACTTTAGACATTTAGTATTAAGTGTTAAGTGGATTATTGTGTGAGAATTAATTGGTAAGTGTTTGGAAAGAAATGGAGAGGAAAGAAAATAGAACATGAGATAAGAGAGAAAAATAAATAGATAGAAACATTAGTGGAAAAACAAGGGAAAGAAAGAAGAGAGAAGAGAAAGAGGAGAAAGAAGAGGAAAACCTAGGATTTCATCAAGGATCAACATCCAAGCTTTCAATCAATCGGGTAAGGGTGTGAAACTCTATTATACTGTTAATGTGTATGATTATGTATGTTGTTGATTGTTTGATGTTGGATTGAGAAGAGTTTCTACTCATTTCCATCTTAGGGCAATATTAGGATTTAATCGGTAGAAGGTGGTTTTAACCGGTTAGAATCGAGAAATGGATGGAGTAGGATAATCGGGTGTTATTGGGTTGGACTTACTGGGGTAGTTTGGTGTTAGAATTGGTTGGTTTTGTGAGGTTTGGGCTTTGGACAGCCATGGAAGTTCTGAGTTCGCAGCTTCACCAGGCGAACGACAGCGAAGCTTTGCCAGGTGAAGCCCAGCGAGCAGCAGCGAACTAAGTCAGAAGCATCCACCCTGTCTTCATTGGCAAGTTCGCCAGGCGAATGAGTGGCGAAGGTTCGCCAGGCGAGTGTGCTAGCGAGTAATTCCAAAATAACTCCCTGTGGTCTTCGGTGGCAAGTTCTCCAGGCGAACTAAGTAGCGAAGGTTCGCCAGGCGAAGGTTGGCGAATGCGACAACATTTTCCTATTTTCTGTGTTTTCCCTTTTCATGCGGATTTCTTTGTTCAGTTATGTTTAAACCTTATCGAATTGAATAGTTTTGTGTGTCGTGTGGTATGTTATGTTGCGGGTAGCCGCAAAGCATGAATCCTAGAATGTGGAATTTTGATTGTGAAAATATATGCCGTATATGGAATGGTATGTGTTGAAATGAAGAGTATGTGTATATTATGGAGTATAAGTATATTGTGAATGTGCATAGATTGTATGTGCTTGTATGAGATGAATATGCATAGTGATATAATTGCGAATATGTATGCATGTAGAGTAATGTTGTGAGTCATTTTGCATAAAGGCATCATGATGTACATCCTAGCGATGTTGATTCCTTGGAGAATCTGCTGAACATTTGATTCCTTAGAGAATCTGCAGAGTATTTGATTCCTCGGAGAATCTACTAAATATTCGATTCCTCGGAGAATCTGATGAATATTTGATTCCTTGGAGAATCTGCTGAATACTTGATTCCTTGGAGAATCAGCTGAATTGAGTCGGTACCGCATTTGCATCTGCATAGAGTCGTGAGTCGGACTCTATGAGTTGCATTGGTCATCTTTATATGATGCATGGAGTGAATTGAACATAATTCTAGATGTTTATATGGAAGATGATGAGTATGTATAGACGCATGATTTAATTGTTTATTTGGGGGTATAGAAAGAGGGTGTTACATTAAGTGGTATCAGAGCCAGCGTTGAGTCAGTTGTGTCTGTCTTATTGTTGTGTTGGTTGAACGGTTGTTTAACCTTGTTATTTTTGGGAATCCTCAGAATATGGTTGGTCATAATGACAATGTTATAGCTGCGGCGTTGGAGGTTATGGCTAGGGCGGTGCAAGGCGCACCGAATGTGAATGCGAACGATGAGTTTAGAAAGAACCAACCACCGGTATTCAAAGGAAGATTTGATCCGGACGGTGCTCGGATTTGGTTAAAGGAGATCAAGAGGATCTTTAGGGTTATGAATTATGCTGAAGGCAATAAGGTGAGACTTGGGACTCACATGCTGAGAGAGGAAGCCGATGACTGGTGGGTCGGTATGAGACAAGTTCTTGAAGTAGACGATGAGGGAATCACTTGGAATCTTTTTCACACCGAATTTTTGAGAAAGTATTATCCTGAGAGTGTGAAGGGAAAGAAGGAGATGGAGTTCCTGGAATTGAAACAAGGCAACATGTCTTTGATAGACTACACGACTAAGTTCACAAAGTTAGTGAAGTTTCATCCTCACTATGATACGATGACGGCGGAATTTTCCAAATGTATTAAGTATGAGAATGGCTTGCGCCCTGAGATCAAGCAAGCGGTGGGTTATCAGAGGATTAGGAGATTTTCGGACTTGACCGAATGCTGTAAAATTTTTGAAGAAGATAGTAAAGCTCATTCCACTCACTATAATAGTTCGAATGAGAAGAGAGGGAAGCAACCGGTGAGGAGTGGACCTTATATGACGCCTGCTGATAAAGGCAAGCATAGGGAAAACTTTGATAGGAAGCCCGGAGGAGGTTCTAGTGCGATTAAATGTTTCAAGTGTGGCGTAATGGGCCACAAGTCCTTTGACTGTGGAAAATCTGTGGAGAAATGTGCTAACTATGGGGTTCCTGGACATGTCACTTCGGATTGTAGAAGGAATGTGGTGAAATGCTACAACTGTGGTGAAGTGGGTCACATTAAGCCCAATTGTACTAAACCGAACTAAGCTCCAGCGGGCGGAAAGATATTTGCGTTAGCCGGTGGGGACACTACTAATGCGGATCGTTTGATTAAAGGTACATGCTTTATTAATAATGTGCCTTTAGTTGCTATTATTGATACTGGAGCGACTCATTCATTCATTTCTCTTGAGTGTGCCAAACGCTTGGATTTATGCATGGTTTCTTTGAGTGGTGGCATGGTTATTGAGACTCCCGCTTCGGGGTCGGTAACTACTTCCTTGGTATGCATAAGTTGTTCTTTGACCATGTATGGTAAAGACTTTGTTATGGATTTAGTGTGTTTGTCGTTGGACGGTTTGGATGTGATTTTGGGTATGAATTGGTTGCAATATAATAAGGTTCATCTGGATTGCTATCACAAGTTGGTAAGATTTTCTTATTTGGAAGATGATGGAAGTGAGAGTTTTCTATCCACTAAAGAGTTGAAGAAACTTTTAGCGGACGAAGCTCAGTTGTTTGGTTTGTTTGCGTCCTTGTCGGTAGAGAGTAAAGTGGAACTGGAGGTGTTTCCCGTATTGCGAGAATTTCCAGAAGTGTTTCCAAGAGATATTAAGGATGTGCCGCCGGAGAGAGAGATTGAGTTTTCTATTGATCTAGTTCCGGGTACTAGACCGATTTCGATGGCACCGTATCGTATGTCGGTATCGGAATTGGTAGAGTTAAAGAAGCAGTTGAATGACTTGTTGGATAAGAGATTTGTAAGACCAAGTGTTTCTCCTTGGGGTGCGCCGGTATTGTTAGTAAAGAAGAAAGATGGAAGCATTCGGTTGTGTATTGATTATCGGCAGTTGAATAAAGTGACGATTAAGAATAAGTATCCGCTTCCAAGAATAGACGATTTGATGGATCAATTGGTTGGATCCCGTGTTTTTAGTATGATTGACTTGAGATCGGGTTATCACCAGATTCGGGTGAAAGAAGAAGATGTTTCAAAGACGGCCTTTAGGACACGATATGGTCACTATGAGTATACGGTGATGCCATTCGGAGTTTCTAACGCGCCAGGTATGTTCATGGAATATATGAATCGTATTTTTCATGAGCAGTTAGATCGTTTTGTGGTGGTGTTCATCGATGACATCTTGATTTATTCTAAGTCTCAAGAAGAGCATGAGGGGCATTTGAGAATTGTGTTGCAGAAAGAGAAGCAATTGTATGCCAAGTTGTCGAAGTGCGAGTTTCGGTTATCGGAGGTGAGTTTTCTTGGACATATTATTTCTGGAAATGGTATTAGTGTTGACCCATCCAAGATTGATGCGGTAATGCAGTGGGAAGCTCCTAAGTCAGTTACGGAGATTCGAAGCTTTTTGGGATTAGCCGGTTATTATCGGAGGTTTATTGAAGGATTTTCGAAGTTGGCACTTCCGTTGACTCAATTGACTTGTAAGGGAAAGGCTTTTGTTTGGGATATTGATTGTGAGGAGCGTTTTATTGAGCTTAAGAGAAGGTTGACAACGGTGCCGATTTTGATTTTACCGAATCCGACGGAGCCGTTTGTGGTTTTTTGTGATGCTTCTTTATCCGGTTTAAGTGGTGTTTTAATGCAAGATGGGAAATTTGTGGCTTATGCTTCGAGACAATTGAGAGTGCATGAGAAGAACTACCCTACGCATGATTTGGAGTTAGCGGTCGTGGTGTTCGTTTTGAAAATTTGGAGGCATTATCTTTATGGTGCAAGATTTGAGGTTTTTAGTGACCACAAGAGTTTGAAATATTTATTTGACCAGAAAGAGTTGAACATGAGACAAAGGAGATGGCTAGAGTTTTTGAAAGACTACGATTTTGGTTTGAATTACCATCCGGGTAAGGAAAACGTAGTAGCCGATGCTTTAAGTCGAAAGTTGGTTCATATGTCAACGTTGATGATAAGAGAACGGGAATTGTTGGAGAGTTTTAGAGATTTGAGTTTGGTTTGTGAAGTGACGCCGAGAAGTGTGAGACTTGGTATGCTTCATATTACGAATGATTTTCTTGCGACCGTTTGTGAAAAACAAAAATTAGATTTAAAGTTTGTTGATTTGATGATGAATGAGAATGAAGATTTCAAGGTTGATGAATTTGGTGTTTTGAGATTCTGTGGTAGTATTTGCATTCCCGACGACGCGGAGTTGAAAAAGATGATATTGGAAGAAGGTCATCGGAGTAACTTGAGTATTCATCCGGGAGTGAATAAGATGTACCAAGATTTGAAGAAGATCTTTTGGTGGTCCGGATTAAAGCGAGATGTTGCTCATTTTGTGTATTCGTGTTTGACGTGTCAAAAGTCGAAGGTGGAACATCAGAAGCCTAGTGGATTGATGCAACCGTTGGATATTCCGGAATGGAAATGGGATAGCATATCGATGGATTTTGTTACGGGATTTCCGAATACCCAAAGAAGTCATAATGCTATTTGGGTGATCGTTGATAGACTTACTAAATCTGCTCACTTCATTCCGATTGATATTAGTTATCCTTTGGAGAAATTAGCCGAGATTTATGTTCGTGTGATTGTAAAGTTGCACGGAGTTCCTAAGAGTATTGTGTCGGATAGAGGTCCTAGATTTACTTCAAGATTTTGGGAAAGTTTGTAAGGTGCCTTGGGTTCTAAGTTGAGGTTGAGTTCGGCTTTCCATCCGCAGACGGACGGTCAAACCGAGAGGACAATTCAGTCGTTAGAAGATTTGTTGCGTGCTTGTGTGCTAGAACAAGGTGGTGCTTGGGATGGTTATTTGGCGTTGATTGAGTTCACTTATAATAACATTTTTAATTCGAGCATTGGTATGACACCATTCGAGGCTTTATACGGTCGGAGATGTCGAACACCTTTGTGTTGGCATGAGACGGGTGAGAGGTCGGTAGTTGGACCGGAGATGGTACAACAGACGATGGAAAAGGTGAAGTTTATTCGGGAAAAGATGAGAGCTTCTCAGAGTAGGCAGAAGAGTTACCATGATAAGAGGAGGAAGGACCTTGAGTTTCAAGAAGGCGACCATGTCTTTTTGAGAGTTACACCGGTTACGGGAGTGGGTCGTGCCTTGAAGTCGAAAAAGTTGACTTCTCGTTTCATTGGTCCGTATCAGATTATTGCACGTGTGGGTGCTGTGGCGTATCGTGTGGCGTTGCCTCCGAACCTTTCAAATTTGCATGATGTGTTCCATGTTTCGCAACTTTGGAAGTATGTTCCGGATCCGTCACATGTTATTCCTATGGACGAGGTTGAAGTAAGGGATAACCTTACGATTGAGGTTTTACCGATTAGGATTTTGGATCGTGAAGTTAAGAAGCTAAGGAGCAAGGATATTGCACTTGTGATAGTAGCCTGGGGAGGTGCTGCAAAGGGAAATATGACTTGGGAATTGGAGAGCAAGATGCGAGAGTCGCATCCAGAGTTGTTTGGATCAGGTAATATTTTCGAGGACGAAAATTTCTAAAGTGGGGGAGAGTTGTAACGCCCCAAATTCTGAATTTCCCATTTTTGTTGAGTTCTTTTTAATTCATTTGGGTGATTGGTATTTTAATTATGGAATTTATGTGTTGATATGTTTAATTTCAATATCTTGCTATTTTACCGATTCGGAGAGTTTTCGGGGAAAATAGAGTAAAGGGCACTTTAGACATTTAGTATTAAGTGTTAAGTGGATTATTGTGTGAGAATTAATTGGTAAGTGTTTGGAAAGAAATGGAGAGGAAAGAAAATAGAACATGATATAAGAGAGAAAAGGAAATAGATAGAAATATTAGTGGAAAAACAAGGAAAAGAAAGAAGAGAGAAGAGAAAGAGGAGAAAGAAGAGGAAAACCTAGGATTTCATCAAGGATCAACATCCAAGCTTTCAATCAATCGGGTAAGGGTGTGAAACTCTATTATACTGTTAATGTGTATGATTATGTATGTTATTGATTGTTTGATGTTGGATTGAGAAGAGTTTCTACTCATTTCCATCTTAGGGCAATATTAGGATTTAATCGGTAGAAGGTGGTTTTAACCGGTTAGAATCGAGAAATGGATGGAGTAGGATAATCGGGTGTTATTGGGTTGGACTTACTGGGGTAGTTTGGTGTTAGAATTGGTTGGTTTTGTGAGGTTTGGGCTTTGGACAACCATGGAAGTTCTGAGTTCGCAGCTTCACCAGGCGAAGCCCAGCGAGCAGCAGCGAACTAAGTCAGAAGCATCCACCCTGTCTTCGTTGGCAAGTTCTCCAGGCGAATGAGAGTGGCGAAGGTTCGCCAGGCGAGTGTGCTAGCGAGTAATTCCAAAATAACTCCCAGTGGTCTTCGCTGGCAAGTTCGCTAGGCGAACTAAGTAGCGAAGGTTCGCCAGAGGCTTCGCCAAGCGAAGGTTGGCGAATGCGACAACATTTTCCTATTTTCTGTGTTTTCCCTTTTCATGCGGATTTATTTGTTCAGTTATGTTTAATCCTTATCGAATTGAATAGTTTTGTGTGCCGTGTGGTATGTTATGTTGTGGGTAGCCGCAAGGCATGAATCCTAGAATGTGGAATTTTGATTGTGAAAATATATGCCTTATATGGAATGGTATGTGTTGAAATGAAGAGTATGTGTATATTATGGAGTATAAGTATATTGTGAATGTGCATAGATTGTATGTGCTATTATGAGATGAATATGCATAGTGATATAATTGCGAATATGTATGCATGTAGAGTAATATTGTGAGTCATTTTGCATAAAGGCATCATGATGTACATCCTAGCGATGTTGATTCCTTGGAGAATTTGCTGAACATTTGATTCCTCGGAGAATCTGTAGAGTATTTGATTCCTCGGAGAATCTACTGAATATTCGATTCCTCGGAGAATCTGATGAATATTTGATTCCTTGGAGAATCTGCTGAATACTTGATTCCTTGGAGAATCAGCTGAATTGAGTCGGTACCGCATTTGCATCTGCATAGAGTCGTGAGTCGGTCTCTATGAGTTGCATTGGTCATCTTTATATGATGCATGGAGTGAATTGAACATAATTCTAGATGTTTATGTGGAAGATGATGAGTATGTATAGACGCATGATTAATTGTTTATTTGGGGGTATAGAAAGGGGGTGTTACACTGGGTGGGTGGGCTGCCCGTTGGATGGAGGAGCGTCGCTGGCTTCATCTTCGTGGCCGGATTCTTCGGCGAAGTGACTGTCGAGGTCTACTGAGCCGACAAGCTCCTTGGGTTCGCTCTTCGGAGTCGCGGTGGGCACTGCTTTTTTGGTTGCTGGGACGATTGTACTTAGGCCTTTCAGCGCGGCCTCAAAGCATCTCCGGGCAGCCTCAATGTCGCCGTTTAGGGTGACCACGGCCCCCCGCCTTGTGTAGTACTTCATTTTTAGGTGGACGGTGGAGGGGACCGCGGTGAGCTCTGCCATCGTCGTTCTGCCCAGGATACAGTTGTAGAGGGACGGATATTCGATGACCAGGAAGCGGACATTGACCTCCCTGGCCATTTCTTTTTCCCCGAAGGTGACTTTTAACTCCACGTACCCCCACGGCCTTGTTGTCGTCCCGTTGAACCCTTGGAGGTCAGAGCCCACGTAGAGGGACAGGTTGGACTCGTCGAGTTGTAGGGTTGTGAAAAGGTTGGTGTACATGATGTCCACCGAGATTCCGCTGTCGACCAGGATGCGTCTGACGTCGAGTTTTCCATCTGTGCCCGTATTAGGAGGGGGATGTTTGAGTTGGGGGAACCCTCGGGAAGCTCCTCAAGGTAGAAAGTGATCGGGTTGGATCGGCCACGAAACTTGTCGAGGGTGCTCATTTTGCCAGAGTTGTTGGTGATGAGTTCCTCGCACTTCCTTTTTACCGATCCCACTGATAGGTTCCTCGGGGATCCGCCGGAGATGACCATGGCCTTCGTAAAATACTCCCATCGGCTGGTGGGGCGTACAAGCTCGTCGAGGAGATCAGGTTTGGCGGGGAAGCCGAATTTTTTGAGCGCGAACCAATCCTCAGGCCGACTGACGCAGAGGGCAACCTGCAGACCGTTGTCACCGTCAGAAAAGGGGAGGTCTTCGACTCTCTTGGCCTCGGGGGCATCTTGCTGCGGGGCTTCTCCTCCCCGTGTGTATCTTTTCAGGTGCCCATCCTTGATCAAGATTTCGATCGCGTCCTTGAGGTGGATGCAGTCTTCTGTAACGTGCCCATGGCTTTTATTGGAAGCGGCAGAACTTCAATTTGTCCATGTTGGGCTTGGGGGGTGTCGGCCTGGGGAAGCGGACACCTGCCTGGACAAACTCTGTTTTGGCGCACTCGGCCAGTATACGCTCGCGGGAAGCGACTAGAGCTATATACTATGTGAATCGGCCGGCAGGACCGCGTTGCTCGCGGTGTTTGCGGGGACGATCCTCCCGTCGGCGATCTCCTCCGCGTCGGTGGCTCGAGGCTCCGTCCTCTTGGGGCCTGCGGGGGGTCTCTCGATCTCGAGTGTCCCGGGCAGAGTTGGCCGCTTGAGTCTCCTCGAATCGGATGTAATGCGCGGCTATGTCGAGGAAGTCTTGTAGAGAGGCTGGTCGGTGTATGGCCACAGCTTCGTAGAATTTGGAGTCTCGGCGCAGGCCTTGCTCCATCAAGTAACATTTCATCTCGTCTGACGTTGTTACCTGTACTGCCTCTCGTGTGAACCTTTCGATGTACTTCCGGAGGGGCTCGTCGGGAGCCTGGATTATGGCGCCCAGTGCGGCTTCCGTCTTCGGATGGTGCCGGGATGCTGTGAAGTGTCTTGAAAAGAGGTCCTTCAGGACCCTCCATGACGTGACTGATTCTGGCTCCAGGCTTTTGTACCATGTCATGGCACCTTTCCTCAGTGTTGTCGGGAAGAGTCTGCATTTGATAGCTCCTCGGACATTTCGGTAGTCAAGCATGGCCTTGATGTATTCTAGGTGGTCGTCTGGGTCGGAGGTATCGTCGTACGCCGAGAGTGCTGGGGGTTTTTCCATCCCGTGGAGGATGGGAGAAGCCATGATCTCTCGGGACAAGGATTCTTTTGGCATACTCTCGTGGGTTTGACCATTTAAGGGCTATGAGAGGGTCCTCAATGCTTGCTAGCGAAGAAGGATGAGGCTCATGAGCAGTATGATCATCTTCATTCGCAATTTCTCCTTCCACTTCCTCCTCCTCTTCTTGGTTTTCAAGTTCCTCAGAACTATTGTTATCCCTCGAATGGTTTTCTTCAGCATCTTCCTCCATAGACTGTGGCACTTCCTCTTTGTCATTATCAAGTTGAGCATCACTGGGAGTATCAGGAGCATTGGAAGGGGTATCGTTATGTTCTTTTTGAGGCTCCGGAAGAAAGGTATCAGTGTCTAGTAGGGTCGAAAGTACGGGAGTTTCCTCTACCACCACTTCGTCATGAACTATGGGATCAGAACGGATAGGGTTTGGAGTGCTAGAAGCATCATCGTCTACAAAATTACAGTCATCAGTGTGAGCTTGTTGAGTATTGGTGGGCACCAAAGGAGTTTTGTTTCCTACAGAGGGAATAGCAGGTTGGTTTACTTCACTTAAACCAGAACCAAGATCAGAAGAGGGGTGATAAGTCCACTCACCTTGGCTATTGATGGAATAAAGAGCAGAAGTACCAGAAATGGGTGTTGGAGCCACAACGTTGGTGTTAACCTAGAAACACAGTTAAGAAAAGTAAGACGAAGGTATTGCACAATGAAGGTTGCCAACCTAAAGAGAAAAACTCATGCATACCTAAGTTGAAGTAACCCCAGGGGTAAGAAGAGTGTCCCCGTGAGCACTGGTAGTTAGATTAACAGCAGTGACAAGGGCACGCCCTTCGACATCACTAGGAGAGGATGTCGAACCAAGAATTTTGGCCACCTTCGATGGAGGTGGGCCAGTAGAGCCAGACACTTTCATTGGTTTCTTCCTCTTATGTACCAAAGTATCTTCAGGAGATTCGTCTGCGTCAGAAGTGACAATGATAGGCGCATCCTTCTTACCTTTCTTCGAAGGAGTAGGAGGTTTACGCCTTGTATAAAAAGAGAAAGAGACAATATGCCCAAAGGAGGTTCACGCCACCTTTGGGCATACTCTTTAAATCCCTCGTTGTTTCGCCGAGACAGATTCTGCAGCTGAACTCTATTCGGCACCAGGTCACTATTATACTGATAATGACGGATAAAGGCCTCTCCAAGATCACTCCAACTTCTGATATGGGTTGTCTCCAAGCCCATGTACCATTCTAATGAAGGTCCAAACAAACTATCTTGGAAGAAGTGCATCAGCAGCTTTTCATCGTCTGAGTAGGCGGACATCTTCCGATAATATGATCTAAGGTATACTCTAGGACAAGTTGTCCCTTTGTACTTATCAAAATCAGGCACTTTGAACTTTGGCGGAGTCTTCAAACCTGGAATCGGCCCCAAGTTAGACATATCAAGCCCTAGAGAGTTCTGATTCTCCAGATTCTTCATTTTCTCCTCAATCATTTAAAACCTCTTATCCGCCTCCGTCTGAAGGCCTACACCCAAATCTCCCATAGAGAAAACAGCATCATGTTCATCCTCCTTCCACTGAGGTCTGGCATTTCCATGTGCAACGCCCGCTGCACCTGCTATATGAGCTCCAGTTTGATGGCCTCTGCCCGGAGGAATAACAATAGTTGGAGCTTGAGAAATACTCCCATCAACCCGGGGAAGAATGGTAGTGGTCCCACCATGCAAAACTTTGCTTCCATCCACCATGGCAATCAAAGGCTGGACTAGTGTTCTGAGCTGCTCTTGACCATTGGCGACCCCTTGCATTAGATCCATGAACTGAGCCATACGATCTCTGAACTCTTGCAATTCTAACTGAATTTGATCCATAACTTTCTGTTGATTCCCTCTGGTCAAGTATCGGTGATTCGTCCGGTCTGCTATCCTGAAACACTGCTGAGAGAAAAACCACAAAGAGAATAAGGTTAACGGAACTAGGAACACCTGCAATGCAAGAATGTTGATGATGCAAAATGAAAGCATGTAAATCTGATTCAGGGAAATTCTCCCTTTGATTCTAGTTCCACAGAAGAAGCAACAGAAGACAGAAGATCCACAGATATAATCCACAAATTTCTTCTCATAAATAAAATGAGAATAAGAGTCAGTGTACACAACACATCAAAGAATATAACAAAATAATCAATACGACCTCATCCAACAATCCTGGTGATGGTCTGAATACAAGATAACAACAATAATCAAAAGAGCAGAAGAACAAAAGGAAACTGCATCAAGTAACTCTCCCTCTAGCTATGGTAGCAAGTCTGGAACTCCTCTAACAACTCATTTGTATCGGGAGGTTCAAGCCTTGTGACCAACGCCTGAATGAGAAACTCCTTCCTGCTCATGACATCTTTCAGAGCTTGAGCATACTCCTCCCAAGCACCCTCTCTGAAAGCCTCTTCGAGTCTTTATTTCTTCAACTCTGCTCACATCTTGTATTCTTCCAATGTTTCCAGAGCTTCTCGTAGCTTATGATCATTCTCATATTGACGAGATGATTCCCCTAAAGCTCTTTCATCTTTAATCTGGAGCTGAGTCTTCAGTCTGTCAATCTGTTGATGAAGCTCATCCTCTCTTCCCTTGATAGCAGTTAGAGCAGCATTCCACTGATTGTTGAATTTGGATATCTCCAAGCGCGCTTTTTCTAACTCTTTCTTCTTGTCTTTGAGGATATTGCTAGCACTCTTCAGATCTTGGCCTACTCGTTCTCGGGCATGAATATCTTCAGTCAGTTCTCTCCCCATCTTGTTCAGTGTTTTTGTCTTCATCTTGAACAAGTAGGCTGCTTCGTTCTTTTTTCTCCTCAACTGAATAATCTCCTTTTCCATCTCTTCGTTCGCTTTGCGTAGATCTTCTTTCTCAGCCCACAACTGGTTATACTTCTGAATGTCAACTGTTGGTGGTTCTTCAGCTACCAAAGGATATAAAGGCTCTCGAACTGGGAACGGTAACAGTACTCTTTCAACCCTCTCTTGGATCCTTTCAACATATGATCCATAGGCTCTACAATCACCTTTACCCAACGAAGACTTTCCTTTGCGGTGGATTCTCCTCCAAGCTTTCTCCAATCTGGCTAAAGTCTCACTGTCAACTACTCCTGTGAAATACAGAGATTCTTGTATTTCCTCCTCCCTCGGGGGTCCTCTCAGAGCATAACCAAATTTTCTGACTGCAAGGGCAGGGTTGTAATTGATGCCACCTTTCCTTCCTATCAGAGGAACATTGGGAAAACTTCCACAGTTGTAGATAATCTCTTTGCCAAGCAGGTCTCTGTTGGACCAAACAATATTCTCCAATGTCAAGCCCATGATCATCTCTAACCAATCAACTGTATCTGAGGTGTCAAGAAAAGGTCCAACCTTGGAAAGATGATCCACAAACCATCTGTAGAGAAGTGGCGCACAGCAAGAGACATTCTTCCCTCTTCTATTCTCATTATTGTAGTGCACATAATGGTATACATCTCCTAAGAGAGTAGGCACTGGATTCTTAGAAGCGAAAATATGGAAGGCATCCAAATCAACGCAGTTTAGGATATTAGGGAACAAGACTATGCCATCAATGCAGAGGGCCAATATAGCATTGAAAACCACCCAACAACCCTCCTTAGCAAAGTTGTAGAAGCAAGCTTCAAGGCCTTTGTGTTTTGACGAAGACAACTCATACAAGCTTGGTACGCAAGATACTTATGCTAAACACCCGTAGGGTATATATTGAAGATAAAGCCAAAAGCACCTTTCTTCTGAATTCTTTGCAAAAAGCAAGAGACGCAAGCAAGCAAACAAGATCAACAAAGATCAAGAAAGTATCATCGCATATGACTTTATAGATCAAAGCTTCGTTTACAAGCTACAAGTGATAATGCTGATTCAAGGATCGGTATAACATTTTTTACTTTAGAAAATTTATACAAGTGTTCTTTAAAAATCACTTTTCACTACAAAATTATCCCAACACTCTCAAAACATTTTTAAAATACTCTTTCTATTTTAAATTAAGTATTTTTACAAAAACCTTCAGTGTTAACCGATTAACCTGTGTGGTTAACTGATTAACACAATTCAAAATTATGTACTTTGGGTCTTCATAACAGTGTTAACCGATTAACACATGAAAATTTCAAATATTTTTAACGTTGGAAAGGTGTTAACCGATTAACCTATTTGGTTAACCGATTAACACTGTAACAACAACCAAAAATAACAGCTTTTCATGGAGGATTGCATTGTTCTATATTTTCTTACTGGCTATTTTTACTGTCCCAAAATCACACCTTTTTGAAAAGGTTTTTCACCAGTATAAATTGATTTCAATTTCAAAATAAAAAACAACCTTCAAGAAACAAGTTAATCAAATTACTCTTTGTCTTCAACCTTTTGAATTTTCATTAAGTGTTCAATTCATATTTTGAAAGAAGCCATTAAAATAAATTTCACACTCTCACAACCTTCTTTCACAAAGAACACTTGTATATTATGTCTAAGTAACATTTGTTTCACGAAGAAGATCAATCTTGAAGATTGATAACCAATTTCCATCAAATATTTTCTCAAGAACATTTTAGTGTATTACCTTATTATCCAGGACTTTTGGAAACAAGTGAAGTGTATTGAAGAAGATTGTTCTTCAACACTTGGAATTACCTATAGGTTTAGATAGTAAGCATCACCATTAGAGTGATTAGGCTGTACAATAATTCTGAACTATAGTGAAACTCTCTTTCGAGTCGAAAGGTGAGTGGAGTACACTCGGAGTGTGAGGGGAACCACTATAATTTCCTCTGTCTTTCTTTCTTGCGTTTACTTTTTTGTCATAACTTAACAACCAAGAAAAAGAACCAATGAACCATACAAGATTGCAACAATTTTTTAAAGATCCTAATTCACCCCCTCTTAGGCGCAGTTACTACTTACAATTGGTATCAGAGCAGGTTATAGGTAACCTGTTCCTATTCGATCCAGATGGCTTCCGCAAATAACAATCTTGTATTCAAAGATGGTGGCAGTAGCAACAAGCCTCCGCTGTTCTGTGTCGAATATTTCGACTTATGGAAAATCTGAACGAAAGCACTTCTAGAAGCACAAGGAAGTGAAATCTGGGATGCTGTCCAAAATGGTCCATTTCTTCCCGTAGCAGTAGTCAACGGAGTCAGCTCATCAAAGCCGCAAGGATCATGGGATGATGACGATAAGAAGAAAGTTCTCTACAAAAAAAGGCGATAAATATATTACAAAGTGCACTTGGAATGGATGAATTATTCCGTATCTTAACATGTTCAACGGCCAAGAAAATTTGGGACACTCTTGTTGAAACTCACGAAGGAACCTCCGAAGTCAAAAGATCCAGATTAAACACTTTGAGTCAAGAGTACGAATTATTCAGAATGAAACCAGGAGAATCTATCTTAGACCTGCAGAAAAGATTCGTGCATTTGACAAAGCACTTACATGCACTTGGTAAGATACTAACCAATGATGAACTTAATCTTAAAGTGCTTAGGTCCTTATCAAGAGAATGACAACCGAAAGTGACGACGATTTCCGAGAAGAAAAGCCTATCAACAATGACGTCCGCTACATTATTCGGAAAACTCCAAGAATATGAAATGAAACTCGGAAGATTGGAGAAACATGAAGTTCAAGAAAAGAAATCCAAGAACATTGCCTTAAAAGCTTAATCCAAATAAGTAGATAAAGAAGACAACTCCGATGAAGATGAAAACTTTACTCTCCTTGTAAAAAGACTTGGAAAATATTTTGGTGCAAAAAATAATATTAAAAACTCAAGTTATACAAGAAGAAAGAAGTTCTCAAAGAATAAGGAAAAAGAAACATCAACATCAAATAAAGATATTACATGCTATGAATGTGGAAAGAAAGGCCACATCAAACCAGAATGTCCTAAACTCACAAAGAATCATGACCACAAAGGAAAGAAGGATTTCAAGAAGAAAGCCTACATTGCTTGGGATGACAACAAGATAAGTTCTTCATCAGACTCCGATAGTGATCAAAGCGCAAATCTAGCATTGGTGGCATCACATCATTCCGACGATGAAGACCATAAGGTTAGTAGTGATTTCTCTATATTTGATAATGATGCTCAAGGAGCAATTGATGAACTTTTTAGTGAGTGCAAAATTCTGTATAAAAATATTTCATCTCAAAAGAAACAAATATTATTTTTGGAAGAAAAAATTGAGAAAATGCAAAATAATTTTAGAGATGAAAAATAAAAACTTCTTAAGAATTTTGCATGCACTAAATGTGAGTCATCTTCTTCTCAAATAGTCCAATTAAAAAGGGTCCTAGAAAGATATGAAAAAGGAAAAATTGGATTGGAAAGTGTTCTTAGGAATCAAATATTTTCTAATGATAAAAGTGGTCTTGGTTATTCCAAATTTTCTAAACCAACTTCTAACAAGACCATATTTGTCAAAGCCAAAGAACAAATTCCTATTGAAAAGAATGACAATCATAAAAAAGTTCATCAATATGTCAAAAAGAAAAGAAACACTAAGAAATCCTATTCTCCTAGATATAAAAGCAATTTTGAGCCAACATGTTTTTATTGTGGTATAAAAGGACATACTCCAAATGCATGTTATGTTAGAAATTTTAGTGTTGCTCAAGGCCATTATGTATGGGTTAAGAAAAGAACTAAATTTGAAGGACCCAAGGTAATTTGGATACCTAATAAAACTTAATTCTTTTTTGTAGGTATGCTTGAAGACCTCTTCAAATGAATGGTATCTTGATAGTGGGTGTTCTAGGCACATGACGGGTGATCTAAGAAAATTTTCACATCTAACACTTAAGGCCAAAGGATTCGTTACTTATGGTGACAACAATAAAGGAAGAATTCTTGGTGTAGGCATAATTGGTTCACCACCTTCAACAACTATAAAGGATGTCCTATATGTGGATGTTCTAAAGCATAGTCTACTTAGCATTAGCCAATTGTGTGACCAAGGTTTCAAAATAAACTTCACTAAAAATGAATGTTTAATTGAAAACGAAGTTACTCATGAAGTTATGCTAAAAGGTAAAAGAGTTAATAATATATTTTTAATTTCCTTGGATAACGTATCTTTGAATGTTAGGTGTCTCTTGGCAAGTAACAACGAATCATGGTTATGGCATAAGAGGTTTGCTCACATTCATATGGAGCACTTGAATAAATTGATCAAACATGACTTGGTTATTGAATTGTTGAAGATCAAATTCATCAAAGATAAGTTATGCGACGCATCTCAAAAAGGAAAACAAACCAAATCATCTTTCACATCCAAGAATGTGGTGTCCACAACTAGGCCACTATAATTGTTGCATATGGATCTCTTTGGTCCATCAAGAACAAAAAGCTTCAGAGGTAATGTTTTTGCTTTAGTTATTGTTGATGATTATTCTAGATTTTGTTGGACTTACTTTTTAGTGCAGAAAAGTGATACTTTTAAAGCATTTAAAAAGTTTGCAAGACAAATTCAAAATGAGAAAGCGCTAACAATTGTCTCCATAAGAAGCGACCATGGTGGAGAATTCCAGAACACTTTATTTGATGAATTCTGCGAGGAAAATGGAATTTCACACAATTTCTCTTCACCAAGAACTCCATAGCAAAATGGTGTAGTGGAAAGAAAGAATCGGCCATTAGTGGAACTTGCAAGAACAATGTTAAGTGACTTAAATCTTCCTAAGTATTTTTGGGCAGATGCGGTGAGTACGACATGTTTTGTGAGTAACCGGGTTAATATCAGGCTAGTTCTCAAGAAAACACCATATGAAAATTTCAAAGGGAGAATGCTAAATATTTCCTACTTTCACATATTCAGATGTAAGTGTTTTGTCTTGAACAACGACAAAGACAACATTGGTAAGTTTGATGAAAAATCAGATGAAGGTATATTTCTTGGTTATTCCCTTACTAGTAAAGCTTTTAGAATTTAGAATAAAAGAACATTAATTATTGAAGAGTCTATGCATGTCAAATTTGATGAATTTAACCCCTCCAAGGAGGATATTGTGTTTTGTGACAATGATGATGAATTTGTAGAAATTCCCGATGAAGACACTTCTAAAGATATCATAAAAGAACAAGATATACCGATTCAACAAGATTCCAATGTCAACAATCTACCAAAAGAATGGAGGAGTCATAGAGATCATCCTATCGACAAAGTGATCGGAGACATAAGTCAAGATGTTGCTACAAGATTAAATCTCAAAGATGCATGCTTGAACATGGCGTTCGTATCTCAAATAGAACCTTCCAAAGTTGGTGAAGCTCTTGAAGATGATCAATGGATTATTTCTATGCAAGAGGAATTAAACCAATTTGAGAGAAATCAAGTTTGGGAACTTGTTCCTAAACCGAAAGATAAACATATCATCGGAAGAAGATGGGTGTTTAAGAACAAACTTGATGAAAATGGAATAATTGTTCGAAACAAAGCAAGATTGGTGGCTCAAGGGTACAGTCAAGAGGAAGGAGTTGACTTTGAAGAAACATTCGCTCCTGTTGCAAGATTAGAAGCTATTTGACTATTACTTGCTTATGCATGCTCAATGAATTTTAAACTTTTCCAAATGGACGTCAAAAGTGTCTTCTTGAACGGATACATCAACGAAGAAGTCTATGTCAAACGACCTCCGGGCTTTGAAGACTTCAAGCATCCTTCACATGTATAGAAATTGAAGAAAGCTCTATATGGTTTAAAGCAAGCACCAAGGGCATGGTATGATCGTCTAAGTAGTTTCTTATGAGAAAAAGGATTTGAAAAAGGCAAGGTAGACAAGACTTTATTTATCAAAAAGAATAATACCTTACTTGTTCAAGTATATGTGGACGACATCATCTTTGGATCAAAAAACAAAGAACTATGTGAAGAATTTGCTTCAATGATGCAAGGCGAGTTCGAAATGTCTATGATGGGAAAGATGAACTATTTCCTCGGACTAAAAATCAAGCAATTAAAGGATGGAATATTTATCAACCAATCAAATTATTGCAAAGAGTTGTTAAAGAGATTTGATATGGATGAATGCAAAGCTATGTCAACACCAATGGGATCTGGAACCTACGTCGATCAAGATGAATCAGGAAAATCAATTGATATTACAAAGTATCGAGGTATGATTGGTTCTTTACTATATTTGACGGAAAGCCATCCTGACACAATGTTTAGTGTTTATTTATGTGCTCGCATCCAAGCAAATCCAAAGGAGTCACATCTCACGGCTGTCAAAAGGATCATGAAATATCTCAAGGGAACAACGAACGTCGGCCTATGGTATCGAAAAGGTAGTGTTTGTACATTAATTGGTTATTCTGACGTGGATTATGCAGGATGTAAAACTGATCGAAAAAGTACAAGTGGAACCTGTCACATCCTTGGAAATGCATTGGTTTCGTGGTCATGTAAGAAACGAGCATGTGTTGCTCTTAGTACGGCTGAAGCGGAATACATAGCGGCGGGAAGCTGTTGTGCACAAAATCTATGGCTGAAGCAACAATTAAGCGACTACGGAATTGGTCTTGGATGCATTGCTCTTCGGTGCGACAACACAAGTGCGATTAACATCACGAAAAATCCGATCATGCACTCGAGAACCAAACACATCGACATTCGGCATCATTTCCTCCGTGATCACGTGCTTAAAGGAGATGTCGAAGTGACCTTTGTGGATACACATAACCAACTCGCCGACATTTTCACGAAGCCACTTGCAAAAGAACCATTCTTCAAGATTCGACGAGAACTCGGAATTCTCGATGAAGGTGACATCTAAACTTTTCATATGTGAATATGTGTAAAATGTATGTTTCCTAACTTGTTTACATTCTGTTTTAAGCATTTTTCTGAAATTTCGCGTGTGTTAATCGATTAACCCCCAGGGTTAACCGATTAACACTGTTAGTTTTTCAATTATGATTTAATTTTTTAACGTGTTAACTGATGAACCCCCAGGGTTAACCGATTAACACTGTTACTTTTTATTTTGAAAATTAAATTTTTAATGTGTTAACCGATTAACCCCCCGGGTTAACCGATTAACACTGTTAATTTTTTCAAAAAATCATAAATGAAAAATTGGTCAAAATTTTGATTAAATGTGTATTAAGTGCTTATTTTTGTGGTGCATGTGTCTTTTAAATATCTCAACCACTACCCTTGGAAACAGCTTCTTCTTGTTTGACTACAAGTGATTTACTCTTCCAACTTCTAACCCTAACTTAAATACCCACTAAAACCTATCTCTATATAAACCTCTCCCTCTTTACCTTCTTCATCACACTCAAAACCTAAAAATTCAAAGGCATCTTCAACCATCAGAATCTCAAATTCTTCTCCATGGCTCCAATCAATAAAGGAAAAGGAAAGCTACCTGAGAGCAGTTCTGCCATTGATGAAGACTCTGTCCCAATGGAATCCACAAAGAAAAGGAGAATGGATTTCAAAGTAAGGGTTTGGCAATTATTTCTGGTAAAGTACGTAAATCTGAAAGCTTTTCCAGAACCCTCCTTTGATTTTCCAGCTTTATTGAAATCTCAGAAGATTGATAGTTTTGTTGCTGATAACGGAAAGTGCTACCCTGATTTTGTGAAATCGTTTATGAATAATTTTTCGATTCGTTTGAATGCTGATGATCAACACATGTTGGTTGCTACGGTTCAGGAATGTCAGTTGAATGAAGATCTGTCAGATATTGCTGCGACCTTAAAAATTCCATACAAAGGAGCTTTTCTTAGAAAAGGGGTTAACCATGTGGATGGTCCATGGGCGAACTATGATAAAATAGAATACTATTATCGTATCTGCAGATTCCCAAGAGAAACTGTTATTGCGGGTCAAAGGACTGCTCGCACGTTGTGCTATGTGAAGAATCACACTGTCAATGACCGCATGCTGCATTACATTATCTGCTACGTGTTAATTCCGAAGGACTCCAACCATTCTCAGATAAATGAATTGGAGATGTAGTTGATGTTTACTATCAAAAACAAGATTAAAGTCAATTGGATTCTCACTATGATGTACCATCTCCAACAACAACTAACCCTGTCCACTCGGCTTCCTTATGCACGGCTAATTTCAAGAATTCTTGAGTTAACTGAGTTGGACTTGAATCGCGAACCATCAATCACCTTGAAACCAACTTCAAATGAGATCAATGAGATTACAATTGTCAAGAATACCAGCATTGTCAAAGATACCGACGGAACTTACAAATATGTCGACGAATGATCTTCCGCTTCAAATCCTTCCTATACCATTCCGGAAGGAGGCATTACTAATGAGTTTCTCTACATCACCATGATGAATCTACATAGAGAAACCATGAACCTCCATCGAGAAACTTCTCGGGCTATTAATTCCCTCTGTAACCTTGTGCTCAACTCTCAAAACTCCAACACCGAATTTAATGAAGATGAGAATAAAGATGAGGATGGTAGTGAAGAAGAAGAAGATGACGACGAGGAAATGGCGGATGATGATATTTGAAAAACACTTGCTTCTGTTTTTTATTGATTTCTAGTTTATGTTTAACTTTAAACTTTAAGTTTCATATTCGTATTTGTAATCGCACAATGTTTGTTTCGTTTTCGTTTCGTTCAGTAAAGATATGTTTTTAAGTGTTTATGATTATGTGTTTACTGTGTATGTTTGTTTAAATTTCACTATTCTTGCTCCTCTTCCTTTTTGCTAATGACAAAGGGTGAGAAGGATTGGCTTCTAACATTTCCATATGTAGAAAAGTTTCTATCTCTCTTGTATTTATGGGGAGATCCAACTTAGGGGGAGAAATGTAATGAACCAAGTATCAAAGCGCTTTTTGAAAGAATCGGTTGTCATCATCAAAAAGGGGGAGATTGTAGAAGCAAGATTCAAGGCCTTTGTGTTTTGATGAAGACAACGCATACAAGCTTGGTACGCAAGATACTTATGCTAAACACCCGTAGGGGTATATATTGAAGATAAAGCCAAAAGCACCTTTCTTCTGAATTCATCGCAAAAAGCAAGAGACACAAGCAAGCAAACAAGATCAAGAAAGTATCATCGCATGTGACTTTATAGATCAAAGCTTCGTCTACAAGCTACAAGTGATAATGGTGATTCAAGGATCGGTATAACATTTTTTACTTTAGAAAATTTATACAAGTGTTCTTTAAAAATCACTTTTCACTACACAATTATCCCAACACTCTCAAAACATTTTTAAAATACTCTTTCTATTTTAAATTAAGTATTTTTACAAAAACCTTCAGTGTTAACCGATTAACCTGTGGGGTTAACTGATTAACACAATTCAAAATTATGTATTTTGGGACTTCATAACAGTGTTAACCGATTAACCTATAGGGTTAACCGATTAACACATGAAAATTTCAAATATTTTTAACGTTGGAAAGGTGTTAACCGATTAACCTATTTGGTTAACCGATTAAACTGTAACAGCAACCAAAAATAGCAGCTTTTCATGGAGGGTTGCATTGTTCTATATTTTCTTACTGGCTATTTTTACTGTCCCAAAATCACACATTTTTGGAAAGGTTTTTCACCAGTATAAATTGATTTCAATTTCAAAATAAAAAACAACCTTCAAGAAACAAATTAATCAAATTACTCTTTGTCTTCAACCTTTTGAATTTTCATTAAGTGTTCAAATCATATTTTGAAAGAAGCCATTAAAATAACTTTAACACTCTCACAGCCTTCTTTCACAAAGAACACTTGTATATTATATATGAGTAACATTTGTTTCACGAAGAAGATCAATCTTGAAGATTGATAACCAATTTCCATCAAATATTTTCTCAAGAACATTTTAGTGTATTACCTTATTATCCAGGACTTTTGGAAACAAGTGAAGTGTATTGAAGAAGATTGTTCTTCAACACTTGGAATTACCTATAGGTTTAGATAGTAAGCATCACCATTAGAGTGATTAGGCTGTACAATAATTATGAACTATAGTGAAACTCTCTTTCGAGTCGAAAGGTGAGTGGAGTACCCTCGGAGTGTGAGGGGAACCACTATAATTTCCTCTGTCTTTCTTTCTTGCGTTTACTTTTTTGTCATAACTTAACAACCAAGAAAAAGAACCAAGGAACCATACAAGATTGCAACAATTTTTTAAAGATCCTAATTCACCCCCCTCTTAGGCGCAGTTACTACTTACAAAATTTTTGAGCTCTCACCAAGAACGACAGTGGAAAACCACTGACTCCATTCCTCCATATCATCTTACCATCCAAATCAGAAATGTCCAAATGAAGGGCATTGTCTAGCTTTGTCAAATCAAGTTCTGCTTTAGAGTGACAGAAAGGCACCTGCTCTAGGACTTGAACTCCTATCAACATAGAAAAATCCTCCAAGGTTGGCATCAAGACATCGCCCAGGGAAGGTGAAACAGCACAACTGAGGATCATAAAACTGCAACAGGTTATGGATACCTCCTAACTCATATCTTGATATTTTGCAGACATAATTTAAGATCTTCCCATAATCCTTCCTAAAATCTTCCATAACACTATGATCAGCTACAACAATGAGACTAAGCAAAGACATTATCTCCGGCGTCGGGAACTTGTAGACGATAGTCCTCTTGAAACCAGGCTCCATACTGAAGGTGGATTAGATTACTATAATCAAAGGGAAAATATGCACCTGAAACACAAATATATGCAATTGTTAAAATGCAAATGAAAATGCAGATGCAAACAGGGGATCAAGACTGTTGTGCTGCTAACTAGGATGAACCATTATTCTGCCTCAGTGAGAAAAAACCATAACATCAGAATACGAAGCAATAGAAACCCATAATATCAAAGATCAAAGGTCCGCACTGATAAGAAAACCAGAAATCCGGGTTGGTTGGAGGTCAAGTTTCCTACATAACCCTCCCACTCACAGGTACAGACCTAATCTGATAAGGTTCGACATCCTATGCGGTCGTCAGTGTCACAGACTCTCGAGAAACAATGATATGTTCACCATTTCTGGTTTGGCATCATGGTCATACGAGGAGGCCTCACTTAACTGAATCCCAAATGATCGGTCTCCAGAGTCGACAATTTTCATATCTAACATTCTATCAACTGTCTGAAACGGAGTGGACAGGATGTCGTCAAAGAAAATCTCGTCTGAACGCGAATTTCATGAGATTTATTGCATGCCAAACATGCAAGCCCTCACTACTCTCCACACTAATGCTATGTATATACTCAAGCCTAGGTATTGGGCTTATACCCAACAGAGTCGCCAACTGTTGCAACTGCGAAAAAGGGGCCGGCAAACTAGACAGAAGAGTCGCCACCGAATGTTATTTATTCCAAAGATAGGGAAAGGAAACGATTGAAGAAAACCTGACGAAAAGGGAAAGACAAGGTCATCTCAACAAAATATAGGGTTCGGGATTCGATTACGCAAGGGGAAGGTATGAGCACCCCTAACGTCCGTTGTACTCAACCGGATCCATGCTTGTTGTCTAATCTATGGGTGTAAAACTATCTAAAAGGCTGGTAAACAGGGGGAAAAGAAAGAAAAGAGACTCGATATGACATCGTCGCCCTATGCCTATGTATTCCCTCTTGCAATGGGAAATTCAGAGACAACGTAGTTCAGAAAACTATGGGTGAATGGGGGAAAGGTTGCTCGCCAAGACATCACCGTCTTGTGCCTACGTATCCTCATCTGGTATGAGAAATCAGAGCAAACATAGTTCGGGCTGACACAACCACTGGTTGGTTCAAGTGTTTTAATAAGTAGGGTTAAATCTCCATTCTAGCAGTTAGGGACGTGCCTGTTTGCGGTAGAACAAAAGCTTAACACACTCTTTCTGAAATTTAAGTTTGAAAACAATCCCGAAGGATGAAAAGGTTTAATTTTGTTTTGTGTTTTTTAGAGAAGAAGTAAATTGAGTTAGTTTTTAACTCATGTTGCACTAAAGACTATGACATAAGAGCGAATGCGTCGCATATCGCCTAAAGGGCATATGCTAAACACTCTAGACAATGTGAGAGGAGGCCCCCCACTCATCATTTCTCATGTACTTAAGGCTCGTAGCGCATAATAAGTGTTAACCATTATTAAGTGTCTTATGGAAGTTATGAGATGAGAAAAGAATGCACAAGACTCTAAGGGGAACTGACCAACCCTAATGTTATCATGCAATGTAGTCCTAAAGTTGGGATTGAAAAGGGAACTACTTAATGTTATCATGCAAAGGACTGAAAGCCTAATGTCTCTCCTACTCCCATCTTAAAAAGAGGGACTAGGAATCTTAAGGGATCATGGCAAGAAGCACAAGTAAACACATAGCAAATCAATCACAAGATGAAGTTGAGATGAAGGACTTAAACAAGTTAATGCAATATGAGATGCAAACACAAATGCAAGTATGAAACATCATCATGAACAAGTACAAATACACAAGGGGAAGAAGTGAAACACAAGTGAGATGCTCCAAATTCAAAGTCAAAATGAAAGGCAAGCACAAGAAGGATCATGTCACATTGAAGAACCAAAGTTCAAAGAGTTATCTCACACTTCAAACAAGTGGAAAGGCATGATCAAAAGGTAACTTGTGGCACAAGGTACACATACCATTGACCCTTAAACATGCAAGGCATAAGCTCAAGCATGTTAACAAGAGGAAACAAAGCTTAAGAGGTGCTCAAGGGATCTCTCATGATCATATCCCAAAAACTAGGTCAAGATAGTATGTATACACAAGGTTAAATCAACTTGAATTTGAAGCAACCACCAAAAATATAAGAAAGCTCAAATAAATCCCAAATAAATCATCAAACTCAAGTTGAAACAAATGCAAAACAGAATGCAAAAGCTCAAGGCTAGAGTTCACACAAAGCACCACCAATTAAATCCAAGAAGGCAAGGTGTTCCACTTATCGAGTGTTCATCGAGGGTCCACAAAAAGGTAATGGAAAACAATTGAATAATGATCATTAACACCTCAAATCAACCCTAAAAAATAACTCAATCCATCACCTAAGTGGGAGAGAAAATTTTGTCCTAGGGGATATTTGGATGAAGGTCAATGATCCATTTCAATTCAAGGTACATGCCATAATACACATTTAATCATAAATTGTATTAAAAATATTAAAATAAATGGAAAAATAAAATAAAAATATTGAAAATTAAGTCAACATCTCAAAATATCATATGAATATTTTATGGTAATTTTATGATAAACAAAACTATTTTAAAATAATTATAATTAAAATTGTAAATAAAATGAAATAAAAAGAAAATAAAACATGAAAAGGGGTGCATTCAGCAAAACAAGAATGAACTGATTCCTTCATAAACGCGTGCATGGGCTAAAAGGGTGGGGTGTCAAGAGCAATTGGACTAGGCCCAATACCACATGAAATCAGAACTAAATGAAACACAGAGTTTAATTAATCCACCTGGGATTCAAACAAACACGCTGGCAAGGTCAAACCAACACGCTCGTGACACCTCACTTAGTCAATAAGTCTCCAAGCCACATTAGCTTTCTTCTCAAAATCAAACCAGACGCCGGAGCTAGGGCTCCGGTCGTCTTCTCCGGGAAGGGCCACCGGAGCTCAACCTCAAACCACCATAAAAATACCAGCACCTTACATCAATTTAAAGGGTTTTTCATGAGGATCAAGAATATGCCATTAGATTGTGAAAAAGGTTCTTCAAACCAAGCGAAAGTAGGCCACAAATTTTTGAAGTTCACACTGAAAGTGAAGCAAACAAGCATGATAACATGCAAACATTGCCTACAAGGTGTAGGGCTTCAGATGAACCAATAATGATCCTAAGAGAGTGCATAAAATGAGAGTTCAGAGATTAGAAAACTTACCAAACGGAGCTGCTCCGTTGGCTCTTCAAACTTCAAGAAAGCTTCTCTTTCAAGCCTCTAGCCTTCTTCTTAAGCTGCAGTAAAGATGACTTGAGCAAAAACTTGTGTGGAAATTCAATGAAATGGGTGATTCGAAGAGGCTGAAGTTTTAGAACATTTTTGAGTGAATGAACTCTTCTGACTAGCTACCTTGCATTCTCTGCATTAGGGTCTCCATTTTGGCTTAAATATGGTGGGTTAGGAGCATCCATGCAAGCCCAATGTTGGGTGTTTCATTTGATTTCAATTTTTGCCAAAAAAATTCAATTTTAAGCATATACGGGTTATGGCCTTTGTACATTCCCTTGGTCAGCAGAAAATGAACATGTGTGGTGTGTAGAAATGAATTGTGGTGGTTTGAGAAGTTGGATATGCAATGGTACCAAGTTTGATTCACTACTTTTTATGGTATGAATATTTGAAAAATGGCATGTAATGTGATTCTATGTTGGTTCAATTTGAGTAAAGAGCATCATGTTCATGTAATGGTATCAGAATGATGCCAAAAATTCAAAGATAAACTCCTTTGGTGACTTGAAATGCAAGGAATCCACATCATGCCCAAACATCAGTTTTTCACCTTCAATATGGCTTAAATGATCCCACAATTTATCCAACATCATGGAAAATGGATTCAAGATTATTTTAAGGCAATGTGACACAACTTTCATGTGGCACAAAATTGGATTAGAGGTCATAAAGTTCATGGAATTGGTCATTGAAATGAAAGAGCTAAAGTGAAGTTTCCAAAAATACCCTTAACTTGTTAATACCATAACTTGAGCTCTACACATGTGAATTAGGACATCTAGGACATTTTGTAACGCTAAGACCATGAGGAACAACTTTCATGTTCACTTGAAAGTGAGAAAGAACTTGGTTCCATGTTGTTGCACCCCAAAATTTGACCAACCGGTTCCCACATCTGGTTTATGTTTCGACGCATTTTGCATTCGCATTCACGTACCACATCCATTGCATTTTTTCAGTCAGATTGACTTTATCGGGATTACAGCCTCCCCTGACGTTTCAGGAAGTTCAGGCCAGTTAGAATAGGTGTATTTTGAGATTTTGTGCTCATCTCGGTGTTTTCAGCTCTCGCTGTTGTTTTTGAGGACATTTCGGGTGTCCGGGTTTTACCGTTTGTTTCGATCTGGTCTAGCGTTCTCTATTAATTGATTAATGGCCTTTTAGTCTTTTTCTAGATTTGAATAGATTTTATATAGTTTTAAATAGAATATTCATAGATATTAGAATAATATAGTTTTTTTTAAGGATAAATAGGTATTAGATTTTATTAGATTTAATAGTGTTTTTAGAATAATAGAATTTAGTTTCTTGTTTTTTAATAGATATTATAGAATTTAATAGATTTTTAGATTTTATTAGTTTAATATATAATTTAATAGAATTAATAGATTTTGTTTTAATAGTTTTTGTTAAATAGATTTTTAGAATAGATATTAATTAGGATATTAATTGATCATGCTTATTTGTTTAGGTTTAGTCTTTTTTTTCTCTCGTTAGCTTTAATTAGGGTATTATTAACTTTCAGTTTTTAATTGGTTCATTTAATTAGAGGTTGATAGCCATTTAATGTTCGTTCAGTTTTACTAATCATTCCAATTAACCAACATTAATCAATTTTCGTTTTCATTAATTCATTCATTAGTATGTTAGTGGGCCATTATCCATCACAAAGCCCAATCAAAGTCCAAGTCCATGCGCCAAGTGTCCTATAAAACCAAGCCACACGTGTTTCTCTCATTTTTGGCCACCTCACCTTTCACTCTCTCTCTCTGCCACTTGGCACTCTCCACTATCCTTTCTCCTCTCCACGCGTCTCACTCTCTCTTCCCTTCATCCCACGTGTCTCTCCCCCACCACGCCTCTGCTTGCATGCGCAACAGCTGGCTTCCACTCACTTCCCCCTCGCCGCCGGCCTCGCCGGAAAAATTAATCGCCGCCGTAACTGTTCATCGGCCACCCTAACGACTCGCCGGAAACTGCGTTTTTCTCCAGATCGTCGGAAAACTCATCAGAATCTGCATCTTGTTTCCAGATTACCAGCAATTCACAAGAACTTCATCCAAATCCTTCCGATCTTCATCTCAATCTGCACCAACATCATCCACCAGATTCATCATCAGCTTCGACAAAAATTCATACAACGCCAAGCTCTTCGATCTTCATCGTAGCGCATCTCCAGTTCGTCCAGATTCATCATACTTCTCAGATCTTCGAGCACCTTCAACAGAGATCTGCAACGATCATCATCAGTCCCCAGCCGTTTCTCTAGATTTTCGTTGAAGGCTTCAAGAAGTTCATCACGTGTTCACTTTTGAGTCCTCCAGAACTTCAAGATCGTCATCGTTCAGCGTCAAGTTCGCAAGATCTTCATCAGTTCCCCGCAAAAATTCCACCAACATCGAACATCTTCAACGAGGAATTCCCCAGAAACGTTAATCCTTCAAAGCTATTTCATACGCTCGTCAGCAGGAACGCGCGTCTTCAGAGGATCTTCGCTCATCAACGCCTCCAGAAGACGTCATCTTCGTAGCGTCTCCAGGTTCTTGCTTTGAACTTGTTGGTTTGTTAGCTTATTTGTTTTTAGCTGAGAAACTAGGTGTTGTTAAGATGCGAACAGAGATTGACGAGAGGGTTCTTGTGAGATGGAGGTTAGGGAAGGATGGTTGGAGCTAAGAAGTAGAATCCGGTGAGAGTTTGTATCGGAGAGTTGGGATTGAGAGAGTGAGGTTACGCCGTTAGGTTTGAGAGGGATGATGAATAGTAGGTAGAAATTTTGAGAGGATTATGGTTTTAGATGCTGATAGTGAGGAATGATGGTGGATACGGGCCTCAGGCCCAAAGCGTGTTAGTTGCTAGGCACACCCCTGCTAGAGGCCCAAATCAGGTTAACATGGGATTTTGTTGCTATTTGACACAAGGCTTTACCAATTTCCATTGCATTTTCCATTGTTTTCTGAATTTTGCTTGGGCCTCAATAACACATTGCTATATGCACCCCTCATCTGGGCCCAGTCTGGAAAGTAACAGCATCTGATTGCTATTCATCACGTTAGTTTGTATATTTTTAATTGATTTTCTTGTATTTTCATGTTTTACATAGGGTTAGAGATTAATTCATAATAAATTGAAAAATGATCATTTTAGGATGAGACTTTTTTTCCTGGTTCCCTTAGGATCTCTAGAATTTAATGAAACCAAAAAAAACATTAATTTAATGCATTTTATATTTTCTGGCATATTTTACCATTTTAATGCTTTTATTTTACTTTTGTTTGATACTTCATTTTCCTGAATTTAGTATGAGAGTTTGGTGAGGAATTTTGGAGTGATTCTTATGAGGTTGATTAGATTAGGGAATCATGTACCCTTAGGAATTTTTTCATATTTTTGTGATTAAAATTTAGGTTAGTTTGAGAGGTGAATAGGAGAGGTGCTAGAATTAGGGTTTTAACACAACTAGTTGTATTTTAGGGCATAGTTTGGGGACTTAGGGTTTGAATTAGGTATTAGGATTTATATGGGGTATTGGGTATAGGGTTAGGTTCCCTTAGAAATTTACCTAGGATTTTATGATGAGATTTAGCATTTTCCTTGATTTTTGCAATTGGTGCGATGTTTGTGGGTTTTCCCCTTGGATGTTTGGTTTGGTTACTTTGCTTGGGCTGGCTTAATTGGGCTTTGGGCTTGAGTTTGGCTTGATGGAGCTTCTATAGGCATTGAGGATGCTTGGAGATAAAGCTTGGTGCTGAAGATTGCTTTTGAAGGCTTAGGGATTAGGCTATGTAGGAAGAGCTTTAGAATAGACTTGTTTCTTCTTTCAAACATAGAGAGCTTCTTGTGCCTCTATTCCTTCCTATGACACAAAGTACTTTTAAAGTATTCACATCCCTCCTTTTGAGGTATGAGTGACATATTTTAGATGTAGAACTTTGAGGATACCTGTCTCTTATAATGTTAAGTGCTTATGGGCTTCCTTTAGTTGTCACTAAGCTTCTTAACATTTCAACTTAATCTGGTAATTGATTCTCTCCCGGAGATGGAGCTTGAATATAGGAGCTTATTTGAAGCTTGAAGATGCTGAAGATGCCTTTCATGAGGATTGCTTGAAAGTGGAGTTGTTACTGTCAATTTTGCTGTCAGGAGCTTGCTGGAGTTTCGAGGCTAGGGTTTACTGTTGCTTTTGAGCTGGGGTTTTCTGTAGCCGTGGAGCTTGACTGTTTGGGTTTGAGGAGCCTTATTTGAAGTGTGCTTCCTCTCCCTTGGAGGTTGGAGAGTGAAGCTTGCTGAAGTTTGAAGGTGAAAGTTGTTGCTGTCAACTTCTAGCTATTGCTGTCAGAGCTGTGATTTGCTGTAGGAGTTTGGTGCTGCTGTTTGGGCTGCCTCTTCTGCTTTGGGGTTTTTGTTTTCTGTATTATTTGTTGGCTTGTGCAGCTTGCCCCCTTAAGGTTTGAAGTGAATGTTGATTCACTTTTCCTGTTGTTTTCCCAGGTTCGAGGTTGACCAGGGCTCCCTTGCCTCGCTTGTACTGCTGCATTGCATGCATTTTACTGTATTTGCTTGCTTTCTTTTCTGTTTATCCCCTAGGATCTCTGATTTCCTCTGTGCAGGAGGGAATTATGACAGACATTAGGATTCTTATCCATGCATGACAACATTAGGTTAATTTTTATTCCCTTTTCAACCCTAGGCTTTTTAGAGCTTCTTTCTCTTCTTATCTCAGAATAACTCAAAAGTACAGTAATAAGGTTAATCGATGTCGTACGTTACGAGCCTTAAGCTATTTGAGAAAGGGTTGCTGGAGAGCTTCTTTCCAGTAATCTAGCTGCTTAGTGTGGCACCCTTTGGATGACACGCGACGTAGTCACGCTCAAATCATAGTCTCTAGTGCGTCAGAGATTGCAAACAAACTAAAAGACATTTCTTTCGTAAAAGATTCAAAACAAACATCAAAGTGTCATTTTTGTCCGCTTGGACTCTTAATCAAGAAAACCCTTTTTGAAGGTAATAAAAAACAGTCAGACAAGCTTGTGTCTTCCGTAGCCCGAACTACGTTTGCTCTGATCTTGCATGCTGTATGAAAGTACGTAGGCATAGGATGCGATATCCTAGCGAGCAACCTTCCCCTCCTTTCCTGTAGGTAGGCGAACTACGTTGACTCTGATTTCTCGTTCCAGACGGGAATACGTAGGCATAAAGTGCGATACTTTGTCGAGCCATTTTCTTTCTTTTTAACCCCAGACCTTTAGAGTAGATAGAATAACAATCCGTACTAGAAAACAAGCGTGGATCCCGTCGAGTACGACGGACGTGAGGGGTGCTAATACCTTCCCCTTGCGTAATCGACTCCCGAATCTAGGATTTGGTTGCGACGACCATTCCTTTCCCGTTTTGCGTTAGGTTTACTCTGAGCGTTTCCTTTCCCTTCTTTGGGATAAATAATGCACGGTGGCGACTCTTCTGTCATTGCCGGCGCCGATTTTCGCAATAGCGACAGCTGGCGACTCTGCTGGGGACTCCAACGATTCCCTACGCGAGTCAATCCTAGCGCTTGTTTTCCCGTCGTGGGTTTTGTATGGATTTAATTTTCTGTATTTACTTTCAGCATTATATTATTGTTGTTATGCTGGGTAGGGGGTCAGATTGAGAGATAAGTCGGACCTGGGCTTTAGTGCACCTAGAATTAGTTGTGGAAAGTAGTGGGCGCGTGCATGCTTTGCATGTACTAGTGTCCCGCAAAATCCACGCTCAGACGAGGTTCTTCTGGTTGACTTCTTTTTCAACCCTTTGGGTTGAGGGGGTTGTTGGTTAGTTGGATTGTCGACTCTGGGGACCGATCAATTGGAAGTTGGCTAAGTGAGGCCTCTTCAAGACATGATGATGCCACACCTTCTGGGTATCGTATCATCAGTCTTGAAAGTCTGTGACGCCGACGACCGCATAGGTTGCCGTACCTTGTGTCAGTTGATAGGACACCTACCTGTGAGAGGGATTGGGGCATGCAGGAAACTTGACCTCCAGATTACTCGGTTTTCTTGATATTGGATCAGTATGTGTGGTTACTTGGGGTTCTTCATCAGGACAGTGTTATAGGTCTGTTGAGACCAGGTTGGAGCAGTGTTATAGGTCTGTTGAGACCAGGTTGGAGCATTGTTTTAGGTCTGTTGAGACCAGAGTGGAGCATTGTTATGGGTCTGTTGAGACCAGGATTGAGCAGTATTGCGGGTCTGTTGAGACAGATGTTGTGGATGGATTTCTTCAGCAATATATCACTTGATCCCTTTCGCATGTTTGCATATTGCATTGTTGCATACTCATTTTGCATATCATTAACGTGTGTCTGTGCTGCAGGTGCATTTCATACCTTCTGATTCTAGTTGCCCAGATTTCTGTCTGTCTGCTATTATGGATACTTTGAAAAAGACTGTGGCTTACCAGTTGCCTACTCCAGATGTTTCTTCTTTGCTTGGTTTGATATCCTTAGCTGATGATGATGTGAAGAGAAGCTTCAGGAAGAGTTACGGGAAATTACTTAGATTGGTTTATAAACCATCCATGTATGAGCGTAACAGATTGTACACGCTAATGCAGTTCTATGATCCCTCGCTGAGGTGTTTTACTTTTCCTGATATGTGGTTTTGCTGTATATGTGGTTTGAGAGTCATCTGCCCAAGAAGGGTATCTTCGCTGAGTCTGCAGATACGGTGGATTGGTCTGAGCATCTGATGGGACTTTCTTCAGAAGATGTTGTCTGGTTTGATAGAGATTTGCTGGGATCTGAGATTATCTATAGCTGCACCGGATATCCTAACGTTCCTCTGATCGGGAGAAAAGGGTGCATTAACTACAATCCGTCACTGTTGATTAGGAAATTCGGTTATGCTTTGAAAAGCCCGCCAAAAGAGGAGGAAGTACAGGAATCTCTGTACTTCACAGGTGAGCTAAGTGGAGAATTATTGTACAGGCTTCAGCATGCTTGGAAAAACATCATCAGAAGGGGTAAGCCGTTGTTGGGTAAGAATGATTGTCAAGCCTATCCTCCGTACCAAGTCTGGATCCAAGCTAGGGCAAAGCAGGCGCTAATGCCGTTTCCTGCAATATTACCTCATGTTTCCCCCGTGATTGAGGAGCCAACTACTGTGTCTGTTGAGAGATATGAGCAAGTTGTGAAGGAGAAAGATGAGCTGATGAAAGCCAACGAGAAGTTGGAAGAAGAGCTAGTGCAACTCAGGAGCGAAAGAAATGAAGCCGTATATTCCTTCAAGCAGCAAACAAAGTTGGTGAACTACCTAAGCACAAAATTGACTGAGCAAAGGAAGAAGCATGAACGCTTGGGGATAGATTTCAAGAGCTCCCATGACATGCTGGAGGCTAAGAAGAAATCACTTGAGGTAGCCTACCGGGAAATCTCTGCATTCAACAAAACCTGGAATGCCACGCTGACCGACAATAAGGAAAGAGAGGACAAACTGAAGCTGCAGATCTCTGAGCTAGGAGGTCAGTTGAAAGCTAGCCAGAAGAAGTTTGAAGAAGAGGTTATGCGGAGATATGATGTCCAGAATGCCTTGAACAAAGTTATCAAGCGCAAGGAAGAGTCTGCGTCCCAGAAGCGGAAGCTAGAAGATTGCTTCGGAGAAGTTGTTTGGGAGGAATCCATTGGGGATCTCCAGCGTGTTATCAGGCAAAGAGACTCGCTCGTCGAAGGGTTGCTTTCTCAGCTGAATCATCCCAAGACTAAGAGATTGTTAGAGGAGTATCAGGCATATGGTCGCACTTGATTACCTTATGTACTATTGTATATGCTTTATTTGCATTGTGCTGACCATCACCAGGCTTGTTGGTTGAGGTCATGCCTTCTTGTTATTGTACTCTTAGTGATATTGTATTTCGGACTTGATGGGCTCTTTGCAGCAATACATGAGATGTTTCTTCCATGAGTGTATCCAAGATTCTTATCACCGTCACGGCACTGGCACTTTGGCACTAGAATCAGGGGTTGATCTCCCTAACGCACAAACACATATTGCATCTGCATGTTCATTTTGCATTGCCAGTTACTTGTTGAATCTGTATCTTATTTCCTGCATCTCCTAGGTTTTCCAGGATTGACGAACAAAGAGTCCACCGCTACTCAACCCGAAACAACTACAAAAAGATAATGGATCAAGTTCAGGTCGAGATGCAGGAAATCTGCGAGAAGTTGACTTTGTTCATGCAAGCTATGAAAAGTATGGCCAAGGGCCAGGAGAATCTTCAGACTTTGGTGCAGCCGCTGCTGACACGGGAAAACGGAAACGGAAACACTGACCACATTTCTGTTGAAACTCCTCGCCGGGAGAATGAGATACCGGCAGTTGTTACTCCACCTGTTGTGACTGTCAACGGGAACACTGGTACTGGTGCAGGTGCGGGCGCCGATAACGGCAATACCGGGAATGGTGGTGATGGGAATGTTGTTAACAACAAAGGCAACACTATGGATGCTGATCAAGGATTCGTTGACAATGTTGGCTTCGGAAACAATGGGTATAGCAATGTCAATCAGGACGGGAACTTCGGGTTCAACAATCAAGGCTTCGGTAACGACGGCTACGGCAATAATCAGGGGTATGGCTACGGTAATGGTGGATTCGGTAATGTAAATGTGAACGGTGCTGGAGCACTTCCTTTCAACAATGGTTTTGGACCCGCTGGGGTCAATCAGGGGTTCGGTAACCGAGGACCAGGTCCTGTGTTCAATCAACAAGGATTTGGCCGTAATATGAGTTACGATGGGTATGGAAATGACTGGAATGTGGATCAACAGGAGGACGCTTTTTCAGGAAGAGGTATGGGACCTGAAGGCCCTATTGACCCTGTTCAGAGGATCAAAATGCTAGAAGAGCAGATGAAAGGTGTGGTTGATCAGAACTCCGCTGGGTTAGATATGACTACTATGGGGTTGGTACCAGGGCTGAGGGTGCCATTGAAGTTCAAGGCTCCAACCTTCGACAAATACAAAGGGGATACCTACCCAAAGGTCCATGTACGTTCTTATTATAGAAGGATGTCCGCGTATTCCAATGATGAAAGGATGTTCATGCATTTCTTTTAAGATAGCTTATCAGGACCATCGTTGGAGTGGTACATGGGGCTGGAGCCCACTCAGATTAAAACCTGGAAGCAGTTAGCTGATGCTTTCGTGATGCATTACAAATATAACAGTGATTTGGCGCCAAACAGGGTTCAGTTGCAGAGCCTGTCGCAGAAAAATGGTGAAAGCTTCAAAGAGTACGCGCAGCGATGGCGCGATATGGCAGCTCGGGTGCATCCTCCTTTGGTTGAGAGGGAGATGAATGACATGTTTGTGGGGACGTTTACTGGAATGTACTATGACAAGTTACTCAATGTTTCGATGGGCAGTTTCTCCGATATGATCCTTATGGGAGAAAGGCTCGAAAACGGGATTAAAATTGGAAAGATTCAGGCAGGCGAATCTACTTCAGCCGGGGGTACGAGAAAAGCGTTTGGCGGAAGACGACAGGGTGATACTAGTGCTGTATTTGGTGGCAGAGGCCGGGGAAGAGGTAGAAATCAGTACATTCAACCTCAACAGATAGCCAGTGTTACTATTCCAATTCCTCAACAACACCACCAACAACAACAACCGCAGCAGCAGCAAAGGCAGAATCAGGGTCAGGGAAGGTTTCAGAATGTAAAGCCGAGGAGGGTTTTTGACAAGCCTCCGTCGACATATGCAGATCTTCTTTAGACATTGTTGGGGTTGAATTTGGTCGAGAAAAGAACACTGGAACCACCTACAGGACCGGTACTTCCTAGAGGGTACAACACCAGTAAGCACTGCGAATTCCATTCCGGGGCGCCCGAATATGATGTAGAATCTTGCCATGCTTTCAAGCATAAAGTTCAAGACTTATTGGACAGTAAAGCCATCAACTTTGGCCAAGTGGGGCCCAATATTGTACAACAGTCTATGCCCAATCATGGGGCAAATGCCATCTTAACAGAAGAAAATTTGAACTTGGTGTTGGATGTTAATGAGTTGAAGACACCATTGAGCGAAGTGAAAAGCAGGTTGCTCATAGGGGGAGTATTTACGGGTTGTGATGAATACTGTTTAGAGTGATGGACCCAGCCAGAGGGTTGTAATGATTTGAAGCAGGGCATTCAGGCCATGATCGACGAAGGGACCTTACAATTTGATCGAACTGCGGTTGAGAAGCCTGTGGAGGCATTATGCGAAGAGCAGAATGATATTGCGACGGTGACGATCCCGAGGAAGACTATAACGATAGTGGCGCCCGCCAAGCGGCCAACCATTACAATCACCAAAGCAGGGCCTGTTCCCTTTGAGAGTACGAAAGCTGTCCCGTGGACATACGGTTTAGAAGCGTATTGCGACGGTGAAAAGATTATGATGAATAGCCAGCCAGCGGGAGCTATTGATAATGTTGTTGGTACGGGGGGCATGACCCATAGCGGAAGGATCTTCACCTCACCTGAAGTAGAAGCAGAGAGGTTGGCCAAGGGTAAAGCTAAAGCAAGTGAGAGCGGGTCTTCTCAGTCGAAAGAAAAGGATACGTCGCTCAAGGACGTGGAGGAGTTCATAAGACTGATTCAAAAGAGCGACTACAAAATTGTGGAACACCTACAGCAGACGCCGTCGAAGATTTCTATCTTGTCGTTGTTGTTATGTTCCGAGGCCCACCGGAACGCCTTGTTGAAAATACTGGATACGTCATTCGTACCCCAAGAAGTTTCTGTAAATCAGCTAGAGGGGTTAATGGCACATGTCAATGCTGGACACAGTCTGGGTTTCACAGATTTTGACCTAACACCCAAGGGTCGGGAGCACAACATGGCCTTGCATATATCAGTGGAGTGCCGGGGCACCGTAATGTCACATGTATTGGTGGATACTGGATCGTCATTGAACGTACTGCCAAAGAAAGCCATGATGAAGTTGGACATACGAGGAGTTATTTGCACGCCCAGCGATTTGGTTGTGAGGGCGTTTGACGGGACGAAAAGGTCAGTGTTTGGGTCAATAACATTACCGCTGCAGGTGGGGCCAGAGAATTTTGATACCGAATTCTACATCATGGACATCCATCCAGCTTATAGCTGTCTTCTCGGGCGCCCATGGATCCACGCTGCAGGGGCCGTGACGTCCACATTGCATTAGAAGTTGAAGTACATGGTGGGTGATAGTGTGCTTACCGTTTGCGGGGAGGAGGATATTTTGGTCAGTCACCTGTCCTCGTTCAGATATGTGGAGGTCGATGGAGAAATACACGAGACACCTTGTCAAGCCTTCGAGGGGTTGCGAATTAAAGACAAAGCTCAGGGTTCCAGCAAAATATCAGAGGTGGCAGTGTCATCTTACAAAGAGGCTCAGGCTTTAGTGCAGACTGGTGAGACTAAAGGCTGGGGGCAGGTGCTGGAGATTCCCGTGAAGAATGATAAGTTTGGGCTAGGGTATCGACCGACGTCGTCAGCGTCATCTTCAGGAGCGCCCAGGTTCAAGGGACCGATCACGATTACGTCAAGCGGGGTGTGCTTCGAGACTATCAACGCTATTTCCGATGCTGAGGACGGGGATAGCAACTGCGATATGGACGCGTGGCTCAAGCCAAGTGTGCCAGGACAAAATCTCTGCAACTGGTCCATCCGGGAAACTGCCCCAATGACTTTTAAACAGTAATGATTTGTTTTATCGATTGTTGAACAATCCTATGTCCTACCCGGGGCATAGTGATTTTACACTAGGGCTACTTGATTATGTGTATTGCACTGTTTTAATCATGAAATAAAGGCGTTTTTCATATTCAAATATTGTGATCCCTGTTTTTCTTGTCTTTACTTTAACAATAAATGGCAACGTGGTTATTTGCTTTGTTTGCGTGTTGAAGCGTTTAACCATTTCCTTTGCAGGACTAATAGTTCAGATGACATCTCAAATGAACCACCTATGACTCGTTTCGACTTCGAGCACCCGGTATTCCAAGCAGAGGAAGAGATTGTTGAGGATAGCGACCTGCCAGAGGAGCTGACTCGTTTGTTGAAACAGGAAGAGAGAATCATTCTGCCTCATCAGGAGGAAATTGAGATTATCAACTTGGGGTCGGAAGAAGTTGTGAGAAATATCCGTATAGGGGCTGCGCTGCAGAGCGGCGTCAAGCAAAAGCTGATTGAGATACTGCGAGAGTATGGTGATGTATTTGCTTGGTCGTACGAGGATATGCCTGGGTTGGATACGGACATGGTTGTACACCGTCTGCTATTGCGAGAGGAATGTCCGCCTGTTAAACAGAAACTCAGGAGAACCCGACCGGACATGGCTGTAAAAATCAAGGAGGAAGTTCAAAAACAGTGGGATGCTGGTTTCTTAGCTGTTACAACTTATCCGTCATGGGTCGCTAATATAGTACCATTGCCGAAGAAAGACGGTAAAGTACGAATGTGTATAGACTACCGTGATTTGAATAGGGCGAGCCCGAAAGATGACTTTCCGCTTCCTCACATTGATGTGCTGGTCGATAACACTGCTCAGTTCTCCGTATTTTCCTTCATGGATGGCTTCTCGGGCTATAATCAGATCAAAATGGCGCCAGAAGACATGGAGAAGACTACCTTCATTACTCCCTGGGGAACATTTTGTTACAAAGTGATGCCCTTCGGACTGAAGAATGCTGGGGCAACATATCAACGTGTTATGACGACTCTCTTTCATGACATGATGCACAAAGAGATCGAGGTTTATGTTAATGATATGATTGCCAAATCTCAGACAGAGGAGGAGCATTTGGTTAATCTGCTGAAACTGTTCAAAAGACTTAGGAAGTTCAGGTTGAGACTGAACCCTAACAAGTGCACCTTCGGGGTGAGATCGGGTAAACTACTGGGGTTTATCGTGAGCGAAAAGGGAATAGAGGTCGATCCTGCGAAAATAAAAGCAATACAAGAAATGCCGATGCCTAAAACAGAAAAAGAAGTGCGTGAGGTTTTAGGGAGGTTGAACTATATTGCCCGGTTCATATCTCACTTAACTGCGACATGCGAGCCGTTATTCAAGTTGTTGAAAAAGGATCAGGTGTTGACCTGGAATGAAAATTGTCAAAAGGCGTTCGACAAGATAAAAGAATACTTGCAGGAACCTCCTGTTTTAATACCCCTAGTGGCCGGGAGACCATTGATTATTTATTTGACGGTTCTTGAGGAAAGTATGGGTTGTGTTCTCGGTCAACACGACGAGACCGGACGTAAAGAGCATGTGATCTACTATTTGAGTAAGAAGTTTACTGACTGTGAATCCAGATACTCAATGCTCGAGAAAACGTGTTGTGCGCTAGCCTGGGCCGCCAAACGTTTGAGGAAATACATGCTAAATCATACAACCATGCTAATTTCAAAGATGGATCCAATCAAATATGTGTTTGAGAAGCAAGCACTCTCCGGAAGAATTTCCCGATGGCAGATGGTGTTAACCGAATACGATATACAATATGTCTCTCAGAAGGCTATTAAAGGTAGCGTTCTGTCTGAGTACCTTGCGGAGCAGCCTGTTGAGGAGTACCAATCGATGAGGTTTGATTTTCCTGACGAGGATATCATGTACCTGAAAATGAAAGATTATGAAGAGTCGTTGTCGGACGAAGGACCAGAGTTGGGTTCCAAGTGGAAGTTGATATTTGACAGAGCTGTAAATTCCTATGGTAGCGGAATAGGTGCAATTATTACTACTCCTCAGGGGTCGCACATCCCCTTTACTGCCCGATTGACTTTTCCCGTTACCAATAATGAGGCTGAATATGAGGCTTGCATCATGGGTCTGGAAGAAGCTATTGATTTGCGAGTCAAGCATCTGGACGTATACGGAGACTCAGCTCTAGTGGTGAACTAGATTAAAGGAGAATGGGAGACACGTCAGCCCAATTTGATACCATACATGAATTATGCACGGAGATTGTTGCCTTTCTTTGACAAGGTGGAATTGCATCATGTGCCGCGAGCAGAAAATCAAATGGCTGACGCCCTGGCGACATTGTCTTCAATGTATAAAGTTAACTTCTGGAACGAGGCTCCCCAGATTGTTATCTCTCGGCTCGATAGGCCTGCCTTCATATTTTCCATTGATGAGGCTCCCGATGGTAAACCCTGGTACTTTGACATCAAGAATTTCCTGAAGAACAAGGAGTATCCGACTGGGGCATCAAGTCGAGATCAGAACATGCTGAGGAGATTGGCTGGCAATTTCTTTTTGAACTCGGACGGTGTCCTATACAAAAAAACCACGACTTGGTGTTGCTACGTTGCGTAGATGAGAAAGAGGCGAAGTTGCTCATGGAAGAGATACATGAGGGTACATTTGGTATACATGCTGGCGGGCATGCTATGACGAGAAAACTGCTGCGGGCAGGTTACTATTGGCTAACTATGGAGACAGACTATTTCAAGTTTGCAAAGAAGTGTCATAAATGCCAGATTTATGCGGATAAGATCCATGTGCCTCCAAGTCCTCTGAATGTGATGTCATCACCATGGCCTTTCTCGATGTGGGGGATTGATATGATTGGCAAGATTGAGCCTACAACATCCAATGGACACCGGTTCATCTTGGTGGCAATTGATTACTTCACCAAATGGGTGGAGGCAGCATCATATGCCAATGTCACCAAACAAGTGGTCGCCAGATTTATCAAACGAGATATTATCTGCAGATATGGAATCCCTGAGCGGATTATCACCGACAACGGTTCGAATTTGAATAACAAAATGATGAAAGAGCTGTGTCAGAATTTTAAGATTGAACATCACAACTCTTCTTCTTACCGACCCAAGATGAATGGCGCCGTCGAAGCGGCCAATAAGAACATAAAGAAGATTGTTCAGAAGATGGTTGTGACGTATAAGGAATGGCACGAGATGCTACCTTTCGCTTTGCACGGTTATCGTACGACGGTACGCACATCAACCGGGGCAACCCCTTTCTCATTGGTATACGGAATGGAAGCGGTATTACCGTTGGAGGTCGAGATTCCTTCCCTGAGGGTTTTACGTGATGTCCAACTCGACGAGGCAGAATGGGTGAAAGATAGACTGAATCAGCTCAGTTTAATGGATGAGAAGAGACTGGCTTCTTTAGCATACGGTCGGATATATCAGAGCCGGATGAAGAAAGCTTACGACAAGAGGGTGCACCCTCGAAGCTTTCACACGGGCGATCTTGTTTTGAAAAAGATTCTCCCACCACAAACAGATCACAGGGGCAAGTGGACGCCTAATTACGAAGGTCCCTACGCTGTCAGGAAAGTCTTCTCTGGAGGGGCCTTGTTACTATCCACCATGGATGGTGAAGACTTTACCTCTCCTGTGAATTCGGACGCAGTTAAAAAACACTTTGCTTGAAAGTGACCCGCTGGACAGTAAAAAGAGAGTCCAGGCAAAAATGGGGCATCCCGGCGAACCATAAAAAATGAACAAAAGGTTCGGGGAAAAATTAGGGATAAAATTGAAAAAATGTACCCCCCGCGAAGTCGAAAACCTGAAAAGGGCGATTTCGGCAAAAAAGGGTATCCCGGTGAATTGAAAACCCGCAAAGGGCGGTTCACGCAAAAGTTAGGGATTGAAAAAGCAAATGACTGCGGTCCGGATTTGATACGACATTGCTTAGTAGTTTGGGAGATACCTGGGGGGCCGTCTATCCAAAAACAATTTCTTCCGAAGATCGAGTATCGGGAAAGCGCAGAGTCAGGCGAGTCATAGGAGGATCAGCTCATAGTGTTTGTCTGTACCACGTCGCCGACATGTATACAAATATTGTTTTGTATTTTATTTATGCTTCTGGTGCATATATGTATGTGCATTTGTGCGTAACTTCCTCTTTTCAGGAGTTACATCCAGTGTACAAAACTTTGCCTATTCAGAGGCCCGTTATCAATAAAACATGTTATTCAGTACTTGATGCTTGTTCTTTACTGTTTTGTTTGTGAAAGATGTCGATGTTTTTGATAAACTTGCATTTGCATAATCTTGCTGGCCCTTGCCAATAATTGCTAAAACGTCGAATTGACTGAAGTAATGTCACGGATGCTAACCCGGGTAGATTTTGTTGTATAGACCTGTTTTGTCTCATTTGTGTTTTGCAGGGTTCTTACCTTTGGAGCAAACAATCAAGGATTGTATTCCCCAACCAAAATCTCTTGATGAAGAATCTATTTACAGTTGATGTCATTCCTCAGCTAGTCGCAGCTCATTTCCCAGAGAGTGGAATGATGTTATCCCTTACCGAATGAGGGATTATTCTCCCCCAGAAGAGTGACCTCAAGGAAGTTGCTCACAGGATATCCCCAGCAAGTCGAAATTAGTATCCCCTGCAGAGGTTGCGCTCCCCCAGTGAGTCGGATATGTGCAGGATCAATCCCCAGCATGGGAGGTTCCTGCAGAGTTTAACCAAGTTGTTGGTTCAGAAGGATTATACCCGGAGGAGGTTTTTCTTACTCCCCCACAGGTCGTCATGCCATCGGCAGGATGTTGATCCTCAGCGGAGTCCGAGGCTCCGAGTTCGTAAACTGTGCCCAGACAGTGTGCTTTTCCTAGAAGTGTCGCTTCTTCCCCAGCTAAGTTTGTTCACCAGCAGGGTGTTTGTTCTTTCCTCCCAGTGGAAATTGGTGTTTAATCGCTCCTCGGCAGAGTTGGTTGTGTTTCCGGCATTTATGATACTTGTTCATCCCTAGCGGAGTTGGCTTTATCCTCAACATTCATGTTGTTGAGACAATACTACCAGGGTTTCCCCAGCAGCTTAATCCTGCATTTGCATTTGCATATATCGTCATATTCGCATTTAGCCAAATGCGTAGCATTTCCATCTTATATGGAGCATTACACCATTTTCAAACATGTGCATTCTGAAACATAAGTTAGGTTGGTTACCTCTTTGTTTTCAGGTGTTCTTCCCTGCAAGTAATTGGACTTTTTGTTCGGGATCATTTTCAGATATTCAGATTTGTGGCATGAGATATGTGATGATAACGTTCGTCCTGCCATGCGTTCCCTTATCAGAGGTGCTTGATTAACTTCTCTTCTTCCTCAGCGGAGTGTTCTTTACACGGCTTCATAATTGGACGTTGGAGTTGTTGTCAAAAATTCTCCAGTGGAGTGTTCCCTCGGGTTGCTGTCACGTCAGCATTTTAAGGGAAAAGATTTCAGAGATTAGACATCTGGAGTCATTACTCGTTGTCAAGATGAATGTCTGGAAGTTGACGTCAGAATTTCCCCGGCAGAGTTCTCCCCAGTTTGCTGTTATGGCTTCATAATTAGACTTTGAAGTTTGTTACGTCAGCATTTTACTGCTTCATAATTAGACTTTGAAGTTGTTACCATCATGATATGGCTTCATAATTTGGCTTTGAAGTTATTGTCAGGCTTCATGAATAGACTTTGAAGTGGTTTTTAAAAGAGAGATTTCAGCGATTAGACGGTTGAAGTCATTACTTGTTGTCAAGGCTTCGTGATTTGACTTTGGAGTTTGTTGTCAGCATTTTAAAGGAAGATTTCAGCGATTAGACGGTTGAAGTCATTACTTGTTGTCAAGGCTTCGCGATTTGACTTTGGAGTTTGTTGTCAGCATTTTAAAGGAAGATTTCAGCGATTAGACGGTTGAAGTCATTACTTGTTGTTACGGCTTTGTAATTTGACTTTGAAGTTCGTCAGCGGGGGTTGCTCCATAATTAGACGTTGGAGGCGTTATCACTGTTACAATGGCTTCATAATTAGACTTTGAAGTTGTTGTTAGAATTTCCTCGGAAGGAGTCTAGAGGGCTTAATGATTTGACTTTGAAGTTCAATAGAGTTTTCCTGGAATTGCTGTTACGGCAGCATTGCACGACTTCATAGTTAGACTTTGAAGTTCGTTACATCAGCGCTATAAGGCTTCATGATTTGACTTTGAAGTTGTTGTTGGCATTTTTAAAAGGGAGATTTCAGCGATTAGACGACTGAAATCGTTACTTGGTGTCACTGCTTCATAATTAGACTTTGAAGTTGTTAGTAGCAGTGGATGGCTTCATAACTCGACATTGGAGTTATTATCAGTTTATACGGCTTCATAATTCGACATTGGAATTATTGTCAGTGTTAAACAGCTTCATAACTAGACTTTGGAGTTGTTGTTAGGAATTCCCTAGCGGATTTTCCTCGCGTAGCTGTTATGTCAGCATTGCAGACTTCATGATTTGACTTTGGAAATCGGCATAGTTTTCTTCGAGTGGCTGTTACGTCAGTGTTACATGGCTTCATAATTAGACTTTAGAGTCGTCGTTAGCAATTCCCCAACAGAGTTTTCTCTAGCTGTTGTTACGTCAGCGTTACACGGCTTCATAATTAGACCTTGGAGTTGTCGTCAACATCAAACGACTTCGTAATTAGACTTTGGAGTTCTTCAGCGGTACCGCATCTTCATGATTAGATTTTGGAGTTGTTGTCCGAAGGTTTTGTCCGCATGGAATAGCTTCATAAGTAGACTTTGGAGTTGTTGCCAGATTTTTCCCCACAGAGTTGCTTGTTGAAGTTTCTCTTATCTGGCCGTCGGAGTATTTTCTTCAAGTTTGCTGTTACGTCAGCGTCACAGGGTTTCATAATCAAAATTTCAGGAGTTGTCGCCTGTTGTCGAAATAGGTGCCCGACGGTTAGTTTTAGAGCGTCCCCAGTGGGTTCGGCTACTGCAAGGATAAGGTTTGTCCAGTATGACTGACTGAATTGAATTCCTATTGGGTGGGAGAGTTCTATCCCCAATGAAGTCGCCGTGATTTCTTTGTGTTGACGAAATATTATTATCCCCAGTAGAGTCCTCCTCAAAGTCGCTGTCATGTCAGCGCTAGAAGGTTTGTGGATTAGGACCGATGGAGTTAGCTACTGCAGAGATAGGCAGAGAAACTGTATTCAGATGATTTTCCCATATGGATAGACGGATGGAGTTTCCTGTGATTAGAAAGAAATGTTTCCCCAACGAAGTCGCCGGGATTTTTCCGTGTTGACGAAATGTAGCGTCCTAACGTGGACAAAGTTCTATCCCTGTGTTGTTGAGATTTCTTCGGGTTGACGAAATGTGAGTCCTGACGTGGACGGATTGGTGTTTATTCGTGATTTGACGAAATTTGGGTCCAGAGGTGGACAAGGTTACTCCTGTGACGACAGAATCTCTATTCGTGTTGACAAATTGGTTCCTCTTCTGGTGTTGACAAGGTTAGTCCAATGGTGGACGGAGGTGTTTTGCGAAAATAGCTCAATTCCCGTGGTGTCACGCAGGTGATTGATGTTGAAATCAAAATTGTATCAGATAATTGACCAGTTGTTGCCGTAACAACCAGATTCAGTTCATTGGACGTTGCTTCTCAAGCAGTTGTGCAGTTTATCTCCACGGTTGGCAAATTTCAGGGTTTCTTTGGTATTCAATCGTCTCGTACCTCGAATGTTTGAAGGCCGTTCGCTCTTCACCCAGTCGGGTCCAAGCCGTTTGAATAGGGGCAGCTGTTGCACCCCAAAATTTGACTAACCGGTTCCCACATCTGGTTTATGTTTCGATGCATTTTGCATTCGCATTCACGTACCGCATCCATTGCATTTTTTTAGTCAGATTGACTTTATCGGGATTACAGTCTCCCCTAACGTTTCAGGCAGTTCAGGCCAGTTAGAATAGGTGTATTTTGAGATTTTGTGCTCATCTCGGTGTTTTCAACTCTCGCTGTTGTTTTTGAGGATATTTCGGGTGTCCGGGTTTTACCGTTTGTTTCGATCTGGTCTAGCGTTCTCTATTAATTGATTAATGGCCTTTTAGTCTTTTTCTAGATTTGAATAGATTTTATATAGTTTTAAATAGAATATTCATAGATATTAGAATAATATAGTTTTTTTTAGGATAAATAGGTATTAGATTTTATTAGATTTAATAGTGTTTTTAGAATAATAGAATTTAGTTTCTTGTTTTTTAATAGATATTATAGAATTTAATAGGTTTTTAGATTTTATTAGTTTAATATATAATTTAATAGAATTAATAGATTTTGTTTTAATAGTTTTTGTTAAATAGATTTTTAGTATAGATATTAATTAGGATATTAATTGATCATGCTTATTTGTTTAGGTTTAGTCTTTTTTTTTTCTCTCGTTAGCTTTAATTAGGGTATTATTAACTTTCAGTTTTTAATTGGTTCATTTAATTAGAGGCTGATAGCCATTTAATGTTCGTTCAGTTTTACTAATCATTCCAATTAACCAACATTAATCAATTTTCGTTTTCATTAATTCATTCATTAGTATGTTAGTGGGCCATTATCCATCACAAAGCCCAGTCAAAGTCCAAGTCCATGCGCCAGGTGTCCTATAAAAGCAAGCCACACGTGTTTCTCTCATTTTTGGCCACCTCACCTTTCACTCTCTCTCTGCCACTTGGCACTCTCCACTATCCTTTCTCCTCTCCACGCGTCTCACTCTCTCTTCCCTTCATCCCACATGTCTCTCCCCCACCACGCCTCTGCTTGCATGCGCAACAGCTGGCTTCCACTCACTTCCCCCTTGCCGCCGGCCATGCAAACCGCCGGAGGCCTCGCCAAAAAAATTAATCGCCGCCGTAACTGACCATCGCCCACCCTAACGACTCGCCGGAAACTGCGTTTTTCTCCAGATCGCCGGAAAACTCATCAGAATCTGCATCTTGTTTCCAAATTACCAACAATTCACAAGAACTTCATCCAAATCCTTCCGATCTTCATCTCAATCTGCACCAACATCATCCACCAGATTCATCATCAGCTTCGACAAAAATTCATACAACGCCAAGATCTTCGATCTTCATCGTAGCGCATCTCCAGTTCGTCCAGATTCATCATACTTCTCAGATCTTCGAGCACCTTCAACAGAGATCTGCAACGATCGTCATCAGTCCCCAGCCGTTTCTCCAGATTTTCGTTGAAGGCTTCAAGAAGTTCATCACGTGTTCACTTTTGAGTCCTCCAGAACTTCAAGATCGTCATCGTTCAGCGTCAAGTTCGCAAGATCTTCATCAGTTCCCCGCAAGAATTCCACCAACATCGAACATCTTCAACGAGGAATTCCCCAGAAACGTTGATCCTTCAAAGCTATTTCATACGCTCGTCAGCAGGAACGTGCGTCTTCAGAGGATCTTCGCTCATCAACGCCTCCAGAACACATCATCTTCGTAGCGTCTCCAGGTTCTTGCTTTGAACTTGTTGGTTTTTTAGCTTATTTGTTTTTAGCTGAGAAACTAGGTGTTGTTAAGATGCGAACAGAGATTGACAAGAGGGTTCTTGTGAGATGGAGGTTAGGGAAGGATGGTTGGAGCTGAGAAGTAGAATCCAGTGAGAGTTTGTATCGGAGAGTTGGGATTGAAAGAGTGAGGTTACGCCGTTAGGTTTGAGAGGGATGATGAACAGTAGGTAGATATTTTGAGAGGATTAGGGTTTTAGATGCTGATAGTGAGGAATGATGGTGGATACGGGCCTCAGGCCCAAAGCGTGTTAGTTGCTAGGCACACCCCTGCTAGAGGCCCAAATCAGGTTAACACGGGATTTTGTTGCTATTTGACACAAGGCTTTACCAATTTCCATTGCATTTTCCATTGTTTTATGAATTTCGCTTGAGCCTCAATAACACATTGCTATATGCACCCCTCATCTGGGCCCAGTCTGGAAAGTAACTGCATCTGATTGCTATTCATCACGTTAGTTTGTATAGTTTTAATTGACTTTCTTGTATTTTCATGTTTTACATAGGGTTAGAGATTAATTCATAATAAATTGAAAAATGATCGTTTTAGGACGAGACTTTTTTTCATGGTTCCCTTAGGATCTCTAGAATTTAATGAAACCAAAAAAATATTAATTTCATGCATTTTATATTTTCTGGCATATTTTACCATTTTAATGCTTTTATTTTACTTTTGTTTGATACTTCATTTTCCTGAATTTAGTATGAGAGTTTGGTGAGGAATTTTGGAGTGATTCTTGTGAGGTTGATTCTATTAGCGAATCATGTACCCTTAGGAATTTTTTCATATTTTTGTGATTAAAATATAGGTTAGTTTGAGAGGTGAATAGGGGAGGTGCTAGAATTAGGGTTTTAACACAACTAGTTGTAGTTTAGGGCATAGTTTGGGGACTTAGGGTTTGAATTAGGCCTTGGGATTTATATGGGGTATTGGGTATAGGGTTATGTTCCCTTATAAATTTACCTAGGATTTTATGATGAGTTTTAGCATTTTCCTTGATTTTTGCAATTGGTGTGATGTTTGTGGGTTTTCCCCTTGGATGTTTGGTTTGGTTACTTTGCTTGGGCTGGCTTAATTGGGCTTTGGGCTTGAGTTTGACTTGATGGAGCTTCTAGAGGCATTGAGGATGCTTGAAGATAAAGCTTGGGGCATGGAAGATCTTTCTCTGCTGAAGATTGCTTTTGAAGGCTTAGGGATTAGGCTATGTAGGAAGAGCTTTAGAATAGACTTGTTTCTTCTTTCAAACATAGAGAGCTTCTTGTGCCTCTATTCCTTCCTATGATACAAAGTCCTTTTAAAGTATTCACATCCCTCCTTTGGAGGGATGAGTGACATACTTTAGATGTAGAACTTTGAGGATACCTGTCTCTTATAATGTTAAGTGCTTATGGGCTTCCTTTGGTTGTCACTAAGCTTCTTAACATTTCAACTTAATCTGGTAATTGATTCTCTCTTGGAGATGGAGCTTGAAGATAGGAGCTTATTTGAAGCTTGAAGATGCTGAAGATGCCTTTCATGAGGATTGCTTGAAGGTGGAGTTGTTACTGTCAGTTTTGCTGTCAGGAGCTTGCTGGAGTTTCGAGGCTAGGGTTTACTGTTGCTTTTGATCTGGGGTTTTCTGTAGCCGTGGAGCTTGACTGTTTGGGTTTGAGGAGCCTTATTTGAAGTGTGCTTCCTCTCCCTTGAAGGTTGGAGAGTGAAGCTTGCTGAAGTTTGAAGGTGAAAGTTGTTGCTGTCAACTTCTAGCTATTCTTGTCAGAGCTGTGATTTGCTGTAGGAGTTTGGTGCTGCTGTTTGGGCTGCCTCCTATGCTTTGGGGTTTTTGTTTTCTGTATTGTTTGTTGGCTTGTGCAGCTTGCCCCCTTAAGGTTTTAAGTGAATGTTGATTCACTTTCCCTGTTGTTTTCCCAGGTTCGAGGTTGAGCAGAGCTCCCTTGCCTCGCTTGTACTGCTGCATTGCATGCATTTTACTGTATTTGCTTGCTTTCTTTTCTGTTTATCCCCTAGGATCTCTGATTTCCTCTGTACAGGAGGGAATTATGACAGACACTAGGATTCTTATCCATGCATGACAACATTAGGTTAGTTTTTATTCCCTTTTCAACCCTAGGCTTTTTTTTAGAGCTTCTTTCTCTTCTTATCTCAGAACAACTCAAAAGTACAGTAATAAGGTTAATCGATGTCGTACGTTACGAGCCTTATGCTATTTGAGAAAGGGTTGCTGGAGAGCTTCTTTCCAGTAATCTAGCTGCTTAGTGTGGCACCCTTTGGAAAAAAACGCGACATAGTCACGCTCAAATCATAGTCTCTAGTGCGTCAGAGATTGCAAACAAACTAAAAGACATTTCTTTCGTAAAAGATTCAAAACAAACATCAAAGTGTCATTTTTGTCCGCTTGGACTCTTAATCAAGAAAACCCTTTTTGAAGGTAATAAAAAACAGTCAGACAAGCTTGTGTCTTCCGTAGCCCGAACTACGTTTGCTATGATCTTTCATGCTGTATGAAAGTACGTAGGCATAGGATGCGATATCCTAGTGAGCAACCTTCCCCTCCTTTCCTGTAGGTAGGCGAACTACGTTGACTCTGATTTCTCGTTCCAGACGGGAATACGTAGGCATAAAGCGTGATACTTTGCCGAGTCATTTTCTTTTCTTTTTAACCCCAGACCTCTAGAGTAGATAGAATACTATCCGTACCAGAAATTAAGTGTGGATCCCATCGAGTACGATGGACGTGAGGGGTGCTAATACCTTCCCCTTGCGTAACCGACTCCCGAATCCAGGATTTGGTTGCGATTGTCGCTTGCGCGAAAATAAGGTGCCGGCATGACAGAAGAGTCGCCACCTTTCGTTATTTATCCCTCAGAGCGGGAAAGGAAACGATCGGAAAAAACCTGACGAAAAAAAGGTAAGACAAGGTCATCGCAACCATTGTCTGGGTTCGGGAGTCGGTTACGCAAGGGGAAGGTATTAGCACCCCTCACGTCCGTCGTACTCGACGGGATCCACGCTTGTTTGTTTACTTGGACGGGTTGGTTTTATTCTATCTACCTATCAAGGCTGGCTGAAAAAGGAAATAAAAATGACTCGGCAAAGCGTCGCACTTTATGCCTACGTATTCTCATCAGAGAATGAGAAATCAGAGTCAACGTAGTTCGGCCTACGAAGGATCACGGGGGAAAGGTTGCTCGCTAGGACGTCGCATCCTATGCCTACGTACTTCTACACTGTATGGAAGATCAGAGCAAACATAGTTCGGGACACCACGGGTTATCTCCTGAAAGAAGTGTTTTTTATTGTGTTTGCGATTTCAACCGCACTAGAGACTATGACCTGAGAGTGAATGCGTTGCATGTCACCCAAAGGGTACCATACTAGACATCCAATCTCAGATAGCTTAAGGCTCGTAACGTACGAAAGAAATCATTCATGATTACTGTATCTTAAACTGCTTCGAGATGAGAAGAGAACAGGCCCGACTAGGAGGGAGACTATCAAGTCCTACTGTTATCATGCCATGGATTCATCCTATGGTTGAAGTTTGAACAGGGAACTCCTAGAAGTTGTCATGCATAGGTTTCAACCTAAAAGTCTATCATCAAATCCTTATCAAAGGAAATGAGAGTCCTAAGGGATCATGTCAATGATACACCAAAACAGACAAAGCATCAGCTTAACAGTACAATGCATGCAATGCAAGTGAGGGAGGAAATGTGTGTGGGGCTTCAGCCTCCACAAGCTCATCTCAACCTCAAGCCAGTCATGAAATAACAGTAATCATACTGAAAATAAACAACCTGCTATCAAGCAATAAACAGATAACTGCAGTCATACAGATAAAAGAAATGAAAATGCCATCAGGCAAACAAAACACATGCTTGAGAAAGAATCATCTACATCTACTTTCTAATCCTAAAACAGAATCCTGATCAAATCTAAGCAAAGCCCTAAAGCAAAACCCTAAACAAGAGAAATCAATCCCAGTCTTCAAGCTTCAAAGCAAGCTTACCAAAGAAAGGGAGCTAAGTAAGCAGGCTCATAGTGTCTTCCTCGGGAAAGCACTAGGAGGCTTATACTCAGGAATCATATCCTATGTGGCTCAACCACTGTGATCAGTTTACATTCCTCCTCAGGAGAAATTAAACTCACATGAAGGCTCCAACATCACTGGATACTTAGGAAATCCTAGATGAACTAAGGGAGCTAAGTGAATAGACCCATAGGACCTTCCTCAGGAAAGTACTATGAGGCTTCCACTTAGGAGTTGTATCCCATGTGGCTCAACAACTGTGATCAGTTTACATTCCTCCTCAGGAGAAATTAAACTCACATGAAGGCTCCAACATCACTGGATACTTAGGAAATCCTAGATGAACTAAGGGAGCTAAGTGAATAGACCCATAGGACCTTCCTCAGGAAAGTACTAGGAGGCTTCCACTTAGGAATTGTATCCCATGTGGCTCAACAACTGTGATCAGTTTACATTCCTCCTCAGGAGAAATTAAACTCACAAGTTGGCTCCAACATCATTGGATACTTGAGAAATCCTACATGAACTAAGGGAGCTAAGTGAATAGACCCATAGGACCTTCCTCAGGAAAGTACTATGAGGCTTCCACTTAGGAGTTGTATCCCATGTGGCTCAACAACTGTGATCAGTTTACATTCCTCCTCAGGAGAAATTAAACTCACAAGTTGGCTCCGACATCATTGGATACTTAGGAAAGAGGTGAGAAGAAAGAATGAAAGTCATTCATAGTGCCTTCCTCAGGAAAGTACCATGAATTCCCCTCAAACTTCAGGATCTCAAACCTCACAAACAGGGAACAAGCTCCAAGCTCGGGGTCTCTGGGTCTTGATCTTCAATCTTCTCCTTCATCATGCTCTTCAACAAGATCTTCAAAACAAACTAAGCCCCACAGCAAACTCCCAAAAATAAACCCCAGAGACAGACAAATAACCCCAGAATAGACAAAACCATCAGTCAACTTCAGAAAATACCTAAAAATACTAAAGAGAGGGGGAAGAATCTAACAATTATTCACAAGGGTCCATAACATCTACCCATAACATCCCTATATACCCATCCCCAAAAATCAAATCAAAACTCTCCACAGAAAATGAATTATTTCACCTAGGCATCCTTAAACTCTAATTATGATACCCTAATGCTAACCTAATTAAACTAATCAAATTTTAATCTAAAAATCAAGAATTAAATCCTATGGGGAACTATGATTCAATATCCAATCACACCAAAAAGAATGAATTAAAAAGACTAAGGGAAGGTCCTAAAAGAAATTCTACAAAGTTGAATACCAAACTAAACATTATAAAAAGCTATTTAAATGAAAAATACTCCAAAAATATTAAAAGAAAAATAAAATGGAATTTTATTTATTTATAATTTTTTAGACAAAATTATGAACATGTGAAAAAAACAAGCATTAAAAAATATTAATTTTTCTATTTTATATGGATTTATTAAAATGCAAGAAAATTAAAAGAAATTAAAAATAAAAGAAATGAATTAAAGGGGAGGGGGTGTGAGAAGTAAGGCGCTCTAGTTCATTTGTTGTTGGGCTGAGAACATGGGGGTGTGGAAAGTAAGTTTTGCTGAGCCCAGGTCTTAACAAAACGATGCGCTTTGATTAGTGGAACGCTGCGTTTAGCGCGCTTCAGACTCCCTCCATTTTTAAGTTCAAATCGTGGCCGCACGATCAGCTTAAAAGGTCAAGGATTGGAGATGATCGGACGGTTGAGGGTCATCGTCCCCAACACGCCTAGGGTTTCAGCAGAAAATAGCATCCATGCACACAGCTTTAAGCCTCTCGTTCTCTCTCCATGCTCAATGAAAATCCAAACTTCCAAGAGCAAAGATGCTCCATTTTTCTCCCTCTATCCAACCATGTCCATAGTTTTCATTAATACACGCCCAAGTTGCAAACCCGATAGTACATACTCCATTAATGCTCAAACTTTCACCTCAATGCTTCACCAGTTTCTTGATACAGAAATGCTCCTCTCACTGCACAATGAATTCTTGATCCCTAAAGTTTCATGCCAAATCTTCAAACCTCTCAGAATGTACTCAACCTTTCCAGGATTGGTAACCTATTGGTCTCTAGTAATCCTACACTAACCACATGACCTAAAAGTGCATAAATAAGGAGATACAAGTACTTTTGCAAACCTGGTATTTGATGATGGCAGATGTAGTTCTACTCCTCTTCAAGCCTTGAAACCCTCCATAGTTGATCTTTGATGGATTGTAGGAGTTCTGTATGCAAAAATTTTGGTGTATATTGCTTGAATCTTGTGTTTGATATCAATTTGCTTTTCTTGCAAATTCTTCAACAAAGCTTCAAATCTCCATGGATCTTCCTCTAACTCAGTATGCAAGTACTCATAAGGATCAGAAGAATGTGTTTGTGGAGAAGAAAAGAATGAAAATGGAAGAGAATGGAAGTTTGTTATGGAATTGCAAAATGGAAGAGTTTCACTTTCTTGCACTCTAATCTCACCACTCACCAACAATCATCACCAACCATGACCTCATGGTAATCCTCTCAATTTATAATCATCCATAGAATCATCTAGGAGCTTCTAGAATCATCTAGAAAGTAATGGAAAGTCATGGAATTTCTCTTGCAAGGTCATGTTGTAACATCTCATATCTCATGTGCCAAGCCTTTAATTTGTGCCAAAATCTCCTTACAAGAGATATTGAGAAGGAATATGATGAGAAACAAGCATTGCCTTGCCTTGTGTGAAGTTTCTCATGTTGCCTTATGATGCAAGAATGAAAATTACAAAGCAACCTCCACTTTAAGACCTCAAATCAAAATTCTACTTGAACCATTGTTTTTAAAATAATGTTTGGAGTCAAAATGACATATTGGATGACCCATTTTGGATTTGTAGATCTCTCAAACCAAAATTCCATTTCAACTTTTTCAACTTATAAGCCATTTTTAGGTCATTTTTACCCAATCATGAAAATACTTGCTACAAGCTTTTTCAATAACTCATGACCTCTTTTATAGGCTTAAAATCCCATTTTGAACAACTTTTATGTTTTGAGTTTTTTCATTTGAGGCTTGGAAATAGGAGATATGGCCTTTGCTTAAAATGACCTATAACTTCCAAATGACCAAAATACCCCTGTCTTGTTCAAACCATAAGTTGAGTTCTACAAATCCCATCAAGGACTTCTAGTACTCTCTAAAAATCTAAGAAGATTCTCTTCAACATTCATGTTGACCAAGAGATCATAGGAATCATCCTACTAGGGCAAAAGTTGTCTGCAAGTTGGGTGACTTTCAAGGACCCAGATTCACACACCTCAGCTGACCTGTAATTTGTCAAAACCATAACTTGAGCTATGTAACTCGTATCAAGGACTTCTACCACTCAAATTAAAGCTAGGAACAAGCTCTACAACATTCATGTTATGGGGAAGATGAGATATCAATCACATATTGAGCTAAAACTGCCTGGAAGATAGGGATCAAATTAGGGTTTTTTCACTGACAATCCTTAGAAACCCTAACTCAAAACTTCTCAAACTCCTCAGTCATGATGAGTTGGTCTAGGAATCCTCTTTATAACATCTCCATACATAATTCCATGATCTCATGGCCCTTGGATTAAGTCTCAACCTTCTCCAAATCTTCAGTTGACCTAGGGTTGACCCATTCAAAACCCTAATTCTACCATTCATGGTTGAATCTTCTGAATTCTTGCACAATGACCTCTCTGGGCTTCATGATGGCTTTCAAGACATCTCATAAACATTCTCAAAGCTTCAACTTCACTCTCATAATCTCAGAGTCATCTGGGGAGCACCCACAACTCTCAAGTTAGGAGGCACACAACTCTGGTTTCAAACAATTTCTCTGAGGACCTCTTGAACTTTCTGGTGAAGGTATCAACTTTCAAACACTTGATGGATAAATAAATGTTGGTCAAATTTTGGGGTGCAACAGCTGCCCCTATTCAAACGGCTTGAACCTGACTGGGTGAGAAGCGAACGGCTCTCAACCAATCAAGGTGCGAGACGATTGAATACCGGTAAACCCGAAAATTTGCCAACTGCACGAGCACACGATACTCTGCGGAGAACAAACCTTCGAACACTGCAACGCTATCTGCCCTGCAACTAGCTGGAGACATATCGATCTGACATCGCCGTCAGTTATCCACGTTAACTTCTTCTGATATTGCCTTCAGACAACCACAACACCGAACATCGCCGCTGGAAGACTAAACCATCTGACATCGCCGTCGAATAATCAAAATACCCAACATCGCCGCTGGAGAACTAAACCATCTGACATCGCCGTCGAACAATCAAAATACCCAACATCGCCGCTGGAGAACTAAATCTGCCATCGCCGTCGGGAACATCACTCTGAGCTGGGGATTTAAAGAGTCTGACCTCGCCGTCAAACAAACATCCAACCTCGCCGTCGAACAAACATAATCTGACCTCGCCGCCAAATCGAAACATGATCTGACCTCGCCGTCAAAACAAACATTCAACCTCGCCGTCGAACAAACATAATCTGACCTCGCCGCCAAATCCAAACATGATCTGACCTCGCCGTCAAAACAAACATTCAACCTCGCCGTCGAACACAAACATGATCTGACCTCGCCGTCAAAACAAACATTCAACCTCGCCGTCGAACACAAACATGATTTGACCTCGCCGCCAAATCCAACATTCAACCTCGCCGTCGAACACAAACATGATTTGACCTCGCCGCCAAATCCAAACATGATCTGACCTCGCCGTCAAAACAAACATTCAACCTCGCCGTCGAACACAAACATGATCTGACCTCGCCGTCAAAACAAACATTCAACCTCGCCGTCAAACAAAATACAACACTGAACAAATCTAACATGGGGTTCACCCCTGGTAAAGTACACTTGCGTATTTGAAACTACTCCGCTGGGAATGAGAGACTCAACCACGCATGCTCTGATCTGGGGTTCACCCTCAGAACCATAACGAACATCCGAATACTACTGCACAATGATCCCACTGTAGAACTTCAACATCAAAACTATATGAAACCCTGGCCCCTGGCCACTTCCAGCTTCAGCTAGAAAAGATCTTCAAGTATTTCTGAGGATAAGCATCCCTGGCCTTCAAGGATGGCAACTCTGCAGGAGGTATCTTCGACTTCAGTCTGAAGAAAATGGTCCTTGGCCTTCAAGGATACATGGACCTGCCTTCAGGCAACTCCGCCTCTGCTATAGAGTATTCGTGACTTCAGCCAGGGATATACTTCGGCATTCAGTCCGAAAAAATGAATCCTAGGTCATTCATGACCTTGGGGATAACCTTGCCTTCAGGCACCTTCGCTTCAGCTTGGGAAATCTGTGACTTCAGTCAGAGAATTGGTATCCTGAGCTATTCATGACTCTACGGGGATTCAAACACTTTGCCTTCAGGCAAACTCCGCTTCAGCTGGAGAAACATCTTCGACTTCAGTCAGAAGAAAAACTATTCATTCGATCCCGATCAATCATCACCTCAGGATAACTGACTTGGTCTTCAGGCCAACACGGATCACCTTGAATACAAAAGCTGCGTCTACAAACTTTTGAACTTTGTCTTCAGACACACGTTGATTCATCAACACGGAAATCCGAATCCACAGGAACATTCTGATATCGCCTTCAGGCGTTTACGAAGTCAATCTTCAGATTAGACATCACTGTTGGAGCAAACATATCACACTGCTAAGGATTTCAAGAGTCATCTTGAACAAACGACTCCGTCGGGCACCTTCAAGAATCATCCTGAACCGATAACCATTCTGGAGACTTTATTCTGCGGGGTATTCCAGGAATCTTCCTGGGCAACTCTTGCTGGGGACGCTATTGGGGAGCTCAAGAATCATCCTAAGCAAACAACTCGGGAACCTGCGCTGAGGTCTTAAGAATCATCTTAAGCAAACCGCCCTGCTGAGGATTTCAAGAATCATCTTGAACTGACAGCTTCGCTGGGGATCCCAAGAATCATCTTGAGCGAGCGACTGCGGAGATTACACCGGGGTCTTAAGAATCATCGTAAGAAAACGACCTTGCTGGGGAGAATGTCAGGAATCATCCTGCGCAACTGATCCTTCGGCCGAACACCTGTAAAGCAAGAATGATAATAACCTAGATCATGCTTATGATGCATATGCTTCGGTGCCATGCCCCACACGGTGGGAATGATATGCGTTTATGCTAAATGCCATGCAATCATGCAATATGATGCGATCCCGTCAGCAAAATAAATGCCGAAGGGGAATTCTCCTGTCAAGGAGAACGAACTACTCCGATAGAGGAAACATCCTGCTGAGGAGAACGTGGACACGCCAATATCAATCGGACTCCGTCTGGGGAATTGATCTTCCGTTGACTGCCGCAGGGAAAACAACTTCAGTTGATCTGCTGCAGGGAAAACAACTTCAGTTGATCTGCTGCAGAGGGACGAAGCTCTACGAGAACCCGAACCTGCTGAGGGAAAGCGATGTCGATTGCGAGAATAAACTGCGCGGCCGCCATGGCTACTTTTCTGGGGATAATAACTCTGTGGGGAAACAACTTCAGCTGCCCCACACTCCACTGGGGAAAAAACCAATCATGATCTGGTCAACTTCCAAGGACTCGGCTCTTTTGGGCATCTGCAAACTCGGCTGAGGAAGGAGAAGTCGTTCTGCTTCGCTGGAGAGAGTGCGACTCTGGGGAAATACAGCATCAGCTGCCCCACGATCTGCTAGGGAACATCCACTCATAGTCCCAACTGCTTCCGAGGATTCGGCCCTCTTGAGGGTTTGTGGACTCCGCCGGGGAGAGAGAAATCATTCTACTTCAACGGGAGAGTACGACTCTGATGAGGAATCTCAATTTCGCTGGGGAAGAAAGAATCATCTGACTTCGGGGGAAAATACAACTCTGCAGAGGAATACAACATCAGCTGTTCCAACACTCTACTGGGGAAGAGGGAATCATCCAACTTCAGGAGAGAATACGGCTCTGATGGGGAATCTCAATTCCGCAGGAGACTTCAGTCTGGCACCCTCAGTTACTGCGTACTTCGGCGAAACCTACACTTGTGACCCGGTGCTGGGGGGAAACATCTGCTCCGGCGTCTTTACTGGGGGCAAACACGAGCTTCGGCACCCGAACATTCCTATGAAATCTGCACTTGTGACCCGGCGCTGGGGACATATGAGCTTCGGCGCGCGACTCCGCTGGGAAGATGACGTTCCTTCAGGATGCGTCTGCTTGGGGAAGGGAGTCATCTCTGCCTGGGGAAGACATATCAATGCTCACTATTCAGCGTTCAGATGCTGCGGTGGAGAGACCACTGAACACTGCTGGAGAAGGAGGGCTCGCCCTGCTTCGGGGATGCGCACGACACATCGCCTAGAAGGTGCTACACCTGCAACAACACAAACAAACAGACAAGATACCCTCCTCAAAGGGGCCTATCAAGGTTATTATCTCGTGACAATATTCAGGTGATTAATTGTTTCAACAATCAATGGGCCTAGGCCCGTAAGTTTATGTATGCGCATTTTATTAAAAACATCGGCGTTTTTATTCGCAAACAAAACAGATAAATGCTATACAGGCAAGCAGAATTGCTGAATAATATGTATTTTATTGATGGTGCAACCCCTGAATGGGCAAAAATGTTTTACAACAGAGGCAAGCTCCTGGAATGAGGAAGCCGCGCAAAAAGAAAATATAAATATACATCAGTATATGCAAATGTCGGCAACGAGGCGTAGACAAACACCATGAGTTGATCCCTCTAAGACCCACTCGACTTCGATACTTCTCCGACGCTTCAGCTTCGGAAGAGATTGATTCAGATAAACGGCCCTCAGGTCCTCCAAACCACCAAACAATGAAAGTCCACACGCGGAACGCAGTCATTTGCTTATTCAAATCCCTAACTTTTGCGTGAACCGCCCTTTACGGGTTTTCAGTTCACCGGGATACCCTTTTTTGCCGAAGCCGCCCAGTGTAGGTTTTCGACTTCGCAGGTGTACATTTTTTCAATATATCCCTAATTTTTGCCCGAACCTTTTATTCTGTTTTTGGTTCGCCGGGATGCCCCTTTTTTGCCTGGACTCTTTCTTTTTTGTCCAACGGGTCTTTTCAAGCAAAGTATTTTTTAACTGCGTCCGCGTTCACCGAGGATGCAAAATCTTCACCATCCATCGTGGATAACAACAAAGCTCCTCCTGAGAAAACTTTGCTGACGACATACGGCCCTTCGTAATTCGGAGTCCACTTGCCCCGGTGATCGGAGTGTGGCGGAAGAATCTTCTTCAGGACGAGGTCACCCGTCTGAAAGCTTCTGGGGCGCACCTTCTTATCATAAGCTTTCTTCATTCGGCTTTGGTACAGGCGACCAAATGCAATCGATGCTAACCTCTTCTCGTCCATCAGGCTGAGTTGATTCAAGCGATTCGTAATCCATTCTGCTTCGTCGAGTTTCACATCAACCAAAACTCGCAAAGAAGGGATCTCCACTTCTAACGGTAGGACAGCTTCCATACCGTACACCAAGGAGAAAGGAGTTGCCCCGGTCGACGTACACACCGTCATACGATAACCGTGCAAGGCAAACGGCAGCATCTCGTTCCAATCTTTGTATGTCACAACCATCTTTTGAACAATCTTCTTTATATTCTTGTTGGCGGCTTCGACGGCACCATTCATCTTCGGCCAGTAAGGAGATGAGTTGTGGTGTTCAATCTTGAAGCTCTGGCACAGCTCCTTCATCATCTTGTTATTCAAATTCGAACCATTATCAGTAATGATCCGCTCGGGAATTCCATAGCGACAGATGATGTCCTTCTTTATGAATTTAGCTACCACCTGCTTGGTCACATTAGCGTACGAGGCTGCCTCCACCCATTTGGTGAAGTAGTCGATAGCTACCAGAATGAAACGATGACCATTGGATGCAGTGGGCTCGATCTTGCCTATCATGTCGATGCCCCACATGGAGAACGGCCAAGGGGAGGACATGACATTCAATGGGCACGGCGGCACATGAACTTTATCAGCATAAATCTGACATTTATGACATTTCTTCGCGAATCTGAAGCAATCCGACTCCATAGTCAGCCAGTAATACCCTGCTCTCAGGATCTTTCTCGTCATGGCATGCCCGCCGGCGTGCGTACCAAATGTGCCCTCATGGACTTCTTCCATGAGCATACTTGCCTCTTTCTCATCTACACATCTGAGTAGCACGAGATCGTGGTTTCTCTTATACAGCACTCCATCAGGATTGAGATAAAAGTTTCCAGACAGCCTCCTCAGAGTCTTCTTATCCTGGGTTGACGCACCCGCAGGATACTCCTTAGTCATAAGGAAGGTCTGGATGTCGTGGAACCATGGCTTGCCGTCAGCGGCATCCTCGATTGCAAAGATAAATGCCGGTCTATCAAGACGCAAAAGCACAATTCTTGGAGCCTCATTCCAAAAATTGACCTTATACATTGAAGCCAACGTGGCTAATGCATCAGCCATCTGATTTTCAGCCCTGGGTACATGATGAAGTTCCACTCGATCGAAGAACGGAAGCAGCCTCCTGGCATAATTCATGTACGGCACCAAATTCGCTTGACGAGTTTCCCACTCCCCTTTAATTTGATTGATTACCAGCGCTGAGTCACCATATACGTCTAGATTCTTGATTCTCAAATCAATTGCCTCTTCTAGACCCATAATACATGCTTCATACTCTGCTTCATTGTTGGTAACTGGAAACGTCAGTCTCGCAGTAAACGGGATGTGGGATCCGTGAGGAGTCGTGATGATAGCCCCGATACCACTGCCATAGGAATTAACCGCTCCGTCGAATATCAACTTCCACTGAGACTTCCTATCTGGTCCCTCATCGGGCAATGGCTCATCGCAGTCCTTTGCCTTGAGAAACATAATATCCTCGTCAGGGAATTCAAACTTCATCGGCTGGTAGTCCTCGATTGGCTGTTCGGCAAGGTAATCAGACAATACGCTTCCTTTAATGGCCTTCTGGGAGACATACTGAATATCATATTCTGTTAACACCATTTGCCATCTGGCAATCCTGCCCGAAAGAGCCTGCTTCTCGAAGACGTACTTGATCGGATCCATCTTCGAAATCAGCATAGTGGTATGATTGAGCATATACTGTCGTAGACGTTTGGCGGCCCAAGCTAATGCACAACACATCTTCTCCAGCATCGAGTATTGAGATTCACACTCAGTGAACTTTTTACTCAAGTAATAAATGGCATGCTCCTTTCTGCCCGTCTCGTCGTGCTGACCGAGAACGCAACCCATACTATTCTCCAGAACCGTCAGGTACATGATTAATGGCCGTCCAGCCACTGGGGGTATCAAGATTGGAGGCTCTTGAAGATACTGCTTTATTTTGTCGAATGCCTTTTGGCAATCCTCATTCCATGTAATCGCCTGATCTTTCTTTAACAGGTTGAACATCGGTTCGCAAGTGGCCGTGAGCTGAGAGATAAACCTTGCAATGTAGTTTATTCGGCCCAAGAAACCACGAACTTCTCTTTCTGTTTTCGGTGCTGGCATTTCTTGGATAACTTTTATTTTCGCAGGATCAACCTCGATACCTCGTTCACTAATGATAAACCCGAGCAACTTTCTGGACCGCACTCCGAAAGTGCATTTGTTAGGATTCAGCCTCAACCTGAATTTCCTAAGCCTCTCAAAAAGCTTCAATAAGTTGACCAGATGCTCTTCCTCCGTTTGGGACTTTGCAATCATGTCATCAACATAGACCTCGATCTCATGATGAATCATATCATGAAACAAAGTTACCATTGCTCGCTGGTAAGTGGCCCCTGCGTTCTTCAGACCGAAGGGCATTACCTTATAGCAAAATGTTCCCTAGGGGGTGATAAACGTCGTTTTCTCCATGTCTTCCGGTGCCATCTTAATCTGATTGTAACCGGAGAAGCCATCCATGAATGAAAACACGGAAAACTGGGCTGTGTTGTCGACCAACACATCGATATGAGGCAACGGGAAATCATCCTTAGGGCTCGCCCTATTCAAATCCCGATAATCGACGCACATGCGTACCTTACCGTCTTTCTTCGGTACAGGCACTATGTTGGCGACCCACGGAGGGTAAGTGGTAACGGCTAGAAATCCTGCGTCCAACTGCTTCTGGACTTCTTCTTTGATTTTTACAGCCATGTCTGGTCTCGTCCTCCTAAGCTTCTACTTGACTGGAGGGCAATCTTCCCGTAACGGCAAGCGATGAACCACGATATCTGTGTCAAGTCCGGGCATATCTTCGTACGACCAAGCAAAGACGTCACTATACTCTCGAAGCATCTCGACCAGTCTGTGCTTGACATCATTCTGCAGCGCAGCCCCTACCCTGACATTTCTGACGAGCTCTTCAGAACCCAGATTTATGATCTCAATATCCTCCTCGTGAGGCAGAATAACCTTTTCCTCTTGTCTTAACAAGCGGGCCAACTCTTCCGGAAGGTCTTCGTCTTCATCAATCTCATCCTCGGCTTGGTAGATCGGGCAATCGAAGTCGTAGTGAGCCGTAGAGGGTCCAGAGTCGATGTCATCTGTTACGTGGATCCTGCAATAACAAGGGTTAAGTTTAAAGCAAGCATATGCAGGTTAGCACAAACCTTGTTGCCATTTTGCTGTTTTTCGAAATAAACATAAAACAGGAATAACAGAGAACACAATATTTGAGTACGAAGAAAACGCCTTTTATTTATTAACAAAATGCATGTACATAATCCAACAAGGCCCTAACAATAAAACCACTATGCCCCGGGCAGGACATAGGGTTGTACAAAGATTGTAAAAAGCAAATCATTACTCTTCACTTGTCAGCTGGATAATCTCCTTGATGGTCCAATTGTTGAGGTGCTCGCCTGATTTGCTTGGTTGAATCCAGGCGTCAAGATCATAATCGCTATCCCCGCTGTCCTCAGACGCTGCGTTGATGCTTTCGAAAATCACTCCGCCCTTGGTGAATAGGATCGGCCCCTTCCCACGAGACGAAGACGAAGAAGACGAAGCTTCAGCTTCAGGAGAATACCCCAATCCAAACTTATCCTGCTTGATCGGTATATCCAAAACATGCCCCCAGCCTGGGGTGGAACCGGCTTCGACAACGGCTCGAGCTTCTTTGAACGAGGAGAGATTCATCTCTTGCTTCTCTACGACGACAGGAGCTACCTCTTTCACCTTGACAGTTTCAAATGCTTGGCAGAGAGTTTCATGGATTTCGCCATCCATTTCAACATATTTAAAGGATGACAGATGGCTCACCATAATGTCCTCCTCACCACAGACGGTTACTATGCTGCCCCCGACAACATATTTGAGCTTCTGATGCAGCGTGGACGTCACGGCACCAGCAGCATGGATCCATGGCCGACCTAAGAGGCAACTGTAGGCAGGCATGATATCCATGATATAGAAAACCGTATCAAACGTCTCCGGACCAACTTGAATCGGTAGGGTCAGCTCTCCGAAAACGTGGCGCTTAGTTCCATCAAAGGCTTTCACCACCAGATCACTGGGCGTGCAAAGCAATCCACGGGTATCCAATTTCATTAGTGCCTTCTTCGGAAGCACATTAAGCGACGAACCCGTATCCACCAGGACATGCGACATGATTGTGCCTCTGCACTCTATCGAGACGTGCAAGGCGCTGTTGTGATCTCTTCCTTTAGGAGTCAGCTCTAAATCTGTGAATCCCAGCCCATTGCCAGCATTGACATGGGCTACCACCTCTTCTAGCTGATTTACTGATATCTCTTGCGGCACGTAGGAAACGTTTAATACCTTCAGTAACGCGTTGCGGTGCGCTTCAGAACACAGCAACAAGTTGAGAATAGAGATCTTTGACGGAGTCTGGTGGAGATGCTCTACAATCTTGTAGTCACTCTTCTTGATTAATCGCATGAACTCTTCAGCATCTTTAACTAGCAAATCTTTTTCTGCCCCAGAAGGGACCTCTTCGACAGCTCTGCCTTTACCTTTTTCCGCAGCGTCAGTTCGGACCACTTTCTCTGTTGCAACCTCTGCTGGCGCAAACACTCTACCGCTTCGAGTGATACCACTGACCCCGGCAAGATTCTGCACAGTCGATCCGAACGGCTCAAGCTCTATCTTCTGACCATTGCAATAAACTTCGGCGCCGTAATGCCATGGAACGGAGTTAGTGCTTTCGAATGGGATTGGCCCGGCCCTGGTGATAGTAATAGTAGGCGGTCGGGGCGCAGAAATAGTAATAGGTTGACGAGGAATAGTGATGGTAGCGACTTCATCTGCCTGCTTCAGCACGACCTCCCCTGATACACTTTCAACGCTCCGGATGAACTGCAAAATACCCTCAGACATCAGACTTTAGATACCTTCTACCAGCTGCTCACACCCATCAGGAAGTGTAGCACAAGCCATACATAACTCTCCGCATCCAGGGAAGAGGCCCTTCTTCAGCAGCTTAGCCTTGACAAAACTAAGCGGCGTCTTCAAGTCTTTGACATCAGTCAGCAAGTCTGCACTCTCCTTTGTGATAACGGCATTCACTCCGCCTCCCCTATGATGAGGCATATGATTTTTGGTAACATTGGGCACGCTATCAGAAAAGTTAATAACCTTGGCGTCCACCAAGTCCTGCACTTTGTGCTTAAAAGCTTTGCAGTTCTCAATCGTATGGCCTGGTGCCCCAGTATGGAAATCACAAGTAGCATTGGCATCATACCCCGGTGGTGGTGCCCCTGTCAAGGGAGCCAACGTCCTCTTTTGAACTAGCTAAAGCTGCAACAAAGTTTGCAGAAGCTGCGCATATGACATAGGTGGAGTTTCAAAATGACGATTTGCCAGAGGAGCCCGATTCTGATATTTCCTATACCCCTGCTGATTCTGCTGCTGCTGCGGTGGAGCCGCCAGGATATTTATGCTAGCAATATGCTGCTGAGGGCCCTTGCCTTTTCTCCGAGCATTAGTGATAGCACTGGTATCTCCTTCTTGACGCTTGCCAGCGTAGGGTTTCTTACCACCTCCTCCAGCTGAGGATGATTCGCCTTGAATTTTTCCAATCTTTATACCGTTCTCGACATGCTCGCCCATAGTGATGAGAGCCGAGAATGTCCCAGACATGCCACTGACCAGCTTTTCATAGTAGATTCCAGGAAGGGTAGCCACGAACATTTGCACTAGCTCACGCTCAACCATCGGCGGTTGAACCCGAGCAGCCAATTCACGCCACCGCTGGGCGTACTCTTTAAAGCTTTCATTGTTCCGCTGTGAAAGATTCTGAAGCTGAACTCGGTTGGGAGCCAAGTCACTATTGTATTGATAGTGGAGGACGAACGCTTCTGCGAGGTCTTTCCAGGTACGCATAGTAGCAGGCTCCAAACCCATATACCATTCGAGTGATGGACCAGAAAGACTATCTTGGAAGAAGTGCATTAGCAACTTCTCATCGTCAGAATAAGCGGACATCTTTCTATAATAAGATCGAAGGTGAACACGGGGGCAAGTAGTACCCTTATACTTCTCAAAGGCAGGCACCTTGAATTTGTGAGGTACCTTAAAATCAGCAATCAACCCGAGCTTGGACATATCAACGACCAATGTATTCTGATTTTCAATGTCTCTCATCTTGTCTTCCAGCGCTTTGAACCTGAGTCGAGCTTCAGAATTCAACTCTGCATCTACACCTCTCTGAGAAAATACGTCATCCTGATGGTCCTCAAGCCATGGTTGAGGCACCAACAGATTTCCGACACCAGCGTTGCCGTTGACCGGCCCTATGTTAACATTGGCTCCCAGACTACCATTGCCGACGCCTGCCGCATTGAGCCCGATATTAGTCATCAGATTGCCGTTAGCACTGCCGTTGCCCCCGGCAACAGGAACAACATTCTGTGGAGCATCCACTGGAGGAGGAGTAGGCACAGCCCCGCCGTGCAGTATGCCATTACTGTCAACCCTGGAGATCAACGGTTGAACCAAAGTACGAAGCTGGTCCTGACCATTAGCGACTACTTGCATCAGCTCCATGAAACGATCCATCCGTTCACGGAGCTCTTGAACATCTGACTGCACCTGGCCCATGATCCTTGTCTGATTAGCGCGAGTTGAGTAACGGTGAATGAGTCTTTGATCAATCCTGGAGATCGAAAGCAGCTCGGAACCTGTGTACCTGAAAAACCTGTCAACATTAAAGGTTAGGAAAAGCCACAAAATGTATGTCATGCAAAATGCCTCATGCAGATGTATGCGTGTGTCTGTGTGCTTGAGAGATTTCCCCCGATCCTAGCACCTTAGTACCAGTACTGACAATAATAAGGAGGGGAATCTGGGCCCAATCATGGAAACAGCAATCTCACATATACATAGTACCAGTGATAGTCAACTCCGACACATCAGGGATCGAGAACTCGTACGCAACAGTCTTCCCGAGAGAGGCTGTAGTAATACAATAAGAGGCGAGAGATCCTGGATCGGGGAAACGGTACCTGTCACAGACACACGTCAATGGAATGTGAATGATCATGCAAACTAATGCAAAATGCAGGTATGCAACAATATATCCAGGTGGCTGCTGTGGAGATTCGGTATCAGCAATCACTGATGAGAAGAAAACCCCGGTGCAAGACCACTAATCCGATCTGCTGAGAATAACCATCTGATAGGACCAAGATCAAAATTCTGCTCTGCCGAGAACAAATGTCTGATAATAAGGACCTCAGATGTATGATCAAGAAAACGTCCGCTGATGAAGTCTTCAGACCCCAAATCAAAAATTTGCCCTATCAAGAACAAACATACAGCTGCTGATGAGATCTTCAGACCCCACTCAAAATCTGCCCTATCAAGAACAAACCTCTGATGACAATACTCTGATCGAAACCTGCTCTATCAGGAACAGACATACACCCGATGATACAATCCTCTGATCAAAAAACTTGCTCTGTCAAGAACAGTCAAATCTGCAACTGAGAACCCTGATACCAACATAACTGATTCACTGTCAAGAAAATCAGGTAGTCTGAAGGTATGAGTTTCCTGCAATACCCCAATCCCACTCACAGGTATGGACCTAATTCACGGACAAAGGTACGGCATCCTATGCGGCCATCAGCGTCACAGACTTTCACGAGTGATGATACGATTCCCAGAAGGAGTGGCATCATCAAGTCATGAAGAGGCCTCACTTAGCTGACTTCTAAATGATCGGTCCCCAGAGTCGACAATCCTCACGTCTGGACTCCCCTCAGATCCTCAGGACCGGAAAGGAGCACCTCTGCAAGAATCTCGTTTGAGCGCAGATTTTCGTAGGGAACTGTGCCTGCTCAGCAGACAGGTTCGTCTACTACTTCTCCGCAACTATGTCTAGGTGTATACTCAAGCCCAGGTCCGGCTTCTCACTTATAGTAACATCCCTCTCCCACAGCAGCACAGATAATCATATCAAACTGGAAATAAAATGCGGGAAATAAAGTGCGGGAAGTAAAAAAATGCGATAAATAAACGCAACCCAACAAGCAAACATACACGCGCTAGGATTGACTCGCATAGGGAACCGGAGAACCAGAGATTCTGGGTTCGATCCCCAGCAGAGTCGCCAGCTGTCGCTTGCGCGAAAATAAGGTGCCGGCATGACAGAAGAGTCGCCACCTTTCGTTATTTATCCCTCAGAGCGGGAAAGGAAACGATCGGAAAAAACCTGACAAAAAAAAGGTAAGACAAGGTCATCGCAACCATTGTCTGGGTTCGGGAGTCGGTTACGCAAGGGGAAGGTATTAGCACCCCTCACGTCCGTCGTACTCGACGGGATCCACGCTTGTTTGTTTACTTGGACGGGTTGGTTTTATTCTATCTACCTATCAAGGCTGGCTGAAAAAGGAAAGAAAAATGACTCGGCAAAGCGTCGCACTTTATGCCTACGTATTCTCATCAGAGAATGAGAAATCAGAGTCAACGTAGTTCGGCCTACGAAGGATCACGGGGGAAAGGTTGCTCGCTAGGACGTCGCATCCTATGCCTACGTACTTCTACACTGTATGGAAGATCAGAGAAAACGTAGTTCGGGACACCACGAGTTATCTCCTGAAAGAAGTGTTTTTTATTGTGTTTGCGATTTCAACCGCACTAGAGACTATGACCTGAGAGTGAATGCGTTGCATGTCACCCAAAGGGTACCATACTAGACATCCAATCTCAGATAGCTTAAGGCTCGTAACGCACGAAAGAAATCATTCATGATTACTGTATCTTAAACTGCTTCGAGATGAGAAGAGAACAGGCCCGACTAGGAGGGAGACTATCAAGTCCTACTGTTATCATGCCATGGATTCATCCTATGGTTGAAGTTTGAACAGGGAACTCCTAGAAGTTGTCATGCATAGGTTTCAACCTAAAAGTCTATCATCAAATCCTTATCAAAGGAAATGAGAGTCCTAAGGGATCATGTCAATGATACACCAAAACAGACAAAGCATCAGCTTAACAGTACAATGCATGCAATGCAAGTGAGGGAGGAAATGTGTGTGGGGCTTCAGCCTCCACAAGCTCATCTCAACCTCAAGCCAGTCATGAAATAACAGTAATCATACTGAAAATAAACAACCTGCTATCAAGCAATAAACAGATAACTGCAGTCATACAGATAAAAGAAATGAAAATGCCATCAGGCAAACAAAACACATGCTTGAGAAAGAATCATCTACATCTACTCTCTAATCCTAAAACAGAATCCTGATCAAATCAAAGCAAAGCCCTAAAGCAAAACCCTAAACAAGAGAAATCAATCCCAGTCTTCAAGCTTCAAAGCAAGCTTACCAAAGAAAGGGAGCTAAGTAAGCAGGCTCATAGTGTCTTCCTCGGGAAAGCACTAGGAGGCTTATACTCAGGAATCATATCCTATGTGGCTCAACCACTGTGATCAGTTTACATTCCTCCTCAGGAGAAATTAAACTCACATGAAGGCTCCAACATCACTGGATACTTAGGAAATCCTAGATGAACTAAGGGAGCTAAGTGAATAGACCCATAGGACCTTCCTCAGGAAAGTACTATGAGGCTTCCACTTAGGAGTTGTATCCCATGTGGCTCAACAACTGTGATCAGTTTACATTCCTCCTCAGGAGAAATTAAACTCACATGAAGGCTCCAACATCACTGGATACTTAGGAAATCCTAGATGAACTAAGGGAGCTAAGTGAATAGACCCATAGGACCTTCCTCAGGAAAGTACTAGGAGGCTTCCACTTAGGAATTGTATCCCATGTGGCTCAACAACTGTGATCAGTTTACATTCCTCCTCAGGAGAAATTAAACTCACAAGTTGGCTCCAACATCATTGGATACTTGAGAAATCCTACATGAACTAAGGGAGCTAAGTGAATAGACCCATAGGACCTTCCTCAGGAAAGTACTATGAGGCTTCCACTTAGGAGTTGTATCCCATATGGCTCAACAACTGTGATCAGTTTACATTCCTCCTCAGGAGAAATTAAACTCACAAGTTGGCTCCGACATCATTGGATACTTAGGAAAGAGGTGAGAAGAAAGAATGAAAGTCATTCATAGTGCCTTCCTCAAGAAAGTACCATGAATTCCCCTCAAACTTCAGGATCTCAAACCTCACAGACAGGGAACAAGCTCCAAGCTCGGGGTCTCTGGGTCTTGATCTTCAATCTTCTCCTTCATCATGCTCTTCAACAAGATCTTCAAAACAAACTAAGCCCCACAGCAAACTCCCAAAAATAAACCCCAGAGACAGACAAATAACCCCAGAACAGACAAAACCATCAGTCAACTTCAGAAAATACCTAAAAATACTAAAGAGAGGGGGAAGAATCTAACAATTATTCACAAGGGTCCATAACATCTACCCATAACATCCCTATATACCCATCCCCAAAAATCAAATCAAAACTCTCCACAGAAAATGAATTATTTCACCTAGGCATCCTTAAACTCTAATTATGATACCCTAATGCTAACCTAATTAAACTAATCAAATTTTAATCTAAAAATCAAGAATTAAATCCTATGGGGAACTATGATTCAATATCCAATCACACCAAAAAGAATGAATTAAAAAGACTAAGGGAAGGTCCTAAAAGAAATTCTACAAAGTTGAATACCAAACTAAACATTATAAAAAGCTATTTAAATGAAAAATACTCCAAAAATATTAAAAAAAAATAAAATGGAATTTTATTTATTTATAATTTTTTAGACAAAATTATGAACATGTGAAAAAAACAAGCATTAAAAAATATTAATTTTTCTATTTTATATGGATTTATTAAAATGCAAGAAAATTAAAAGAAATTAAAAATAAAAGAAATGAATTAAAGGGGAGGGGGTGTGAGAAGTAAGGCGCCCTAGTTCATTTGTTGTTGGGCTGAGAACATGGGGGTGTGGAAAGTAAGTTTTGCTGAGCCCAGGTCTTAACAAAACGACGCGCTTTGATTAGTGGAACGCTGCGTTTAGCGCGCTTCAGACTCCCTCCATTTTTAAGTTCAAATTGTGGGCGCACGATCAGCTTAAAAGGTCAAGGATTGGAGATGATCGGACGGTTGAGGGTCATCGTCCCCAACACGCCTAGGGTTTCAGCAGAAAACAGCATCCATGCACACAGCTTCAAGCCTCTCGTTCTCTCTCCATGCTCAATGAAAATCCAAACTTCCAAGAGCAAAGATGCTCCATTTTTCTCCCTCTATCCAACCATGTCCATAGTTTTCATTAATACACGCCCAAGTTGCAAACCCGATAGTACATACTCCATTAATGCTCAAACTTTCACCTCAATGCTTCGCCAGTTTCTTGATACAGAAATGCTCCTCTCACGGCCCTGATTAACCTAAACTAATGCACTAAGATTAACACTCACTGCACAATGAATTCTTGATCCCTAAAGTTTCATGCCAAATCTTCAAACCTCTCAGAATGTACTCAACCTTTCCAGGATTGGTAACCTATTGGTCTCTAGTAATCCTACACTAACCACATGACCTAAAAGTGCATAAATAAGGAGATACAAGTACTTTTGCAAACCTGGTATTTGATGATGGCAGATGTAGTTCTACTCCTCTTCAAGCCTTGAAACCCTCCATAGTTGATCTTTGATGGATTGTAGGAGTTCTGTATGCAAAAATTTTGGTGTATATTGCTTGAATCTTGTGTTTGATATCAATTTGCTTTTCTTGCAAATTCTTCAACAAAGCTTCAAATCTCCATGGATCTTCCTCTAACTCAGTATGCAAGTACTCATAAGGATCAGAAGAATGTGTTTGTGGAGAAGAAAAGAATGAAAATGGAAGAGAATGGAAGTTTGTTATGGAATTGCAAAATGGAAGAGTTTCACTTTCTTGCACTCTAATCTCACCACTCACCAACAATCATCACCAACCATGACCTCATGGTAATCCTCTCAATTTATAATCATCCATAGAATCATCTAGGAGCTTCTAGAATCATCTAGAAAGTAATGGAAAGTCATGGAATTTCTCTTGCAAGGTCATGTTGTAACATCTCATATCTCATGTGCCAAGCCTTTAATTTGTGCCAAAATCTCCTTACAAGAGATATTGAGAAGGAATATGATGAGAAACAAGCATTGCCTTGCCTTGTGTGAAGTTTCTCATGTTGCCTTATGATGCAAGAATGAAAATTACAAAGCAACCTCCACTTTAAGACCTCAAATCAAAATTCTACTTGAACCATTGTTTTTAAAATAATGTTTGGAGTCAAAATGACATATTGGATGACCCATTTTGGATTTGTAGATCTCTCAAACCAAAATTCCATTTCAACTTTTTCAACTTATAAGCCATTTTTAGGTCATTTTTACCCAATCATGAAAATCCTTGCTACAAGCTTTTTCAATAACTCATGACCTCTTTTCTAGGCTTAAAATCCCATTTTGAACAACTTTTATGTTTTGGGTTTTTTCATTTGAGGCTTGGAAATAGGAGATATGGCCTTTTCTTAAAATGACCTATAACTTCCAAATGACCAAAATACCCCTGTCTTGTTCAAACCATAAGTTGAGTTCTACAAATCCTATCAAGGACTTCTAGTACTCTCTAGAAATATACGAAGATGATCTTAAACATTCATGTTGACCAAGAGATCATAGGAATCATCCTACTAGGGCAAAAGTTGTCTGCAAGTTGGGTGACTTTCAAGGACCCAAATTCACACACCTCAGCTGACCTGTAACTTGTCAAAACCATAACTTGAGCTATGCAACTCCTATCAAGGACTTCTACAACTCAAATTAAAGCTAGGAACAAGCTCTACAACATTCATGTTGTGGGGAAGATGAGATATCAATCACATCTTGAGCTAAAACTTCCTGGAAGATAGGGATCAAATTAGGGTTTTTTCACTGACAATCCTTAGAAACCCTAACTCAAAACTTCTCAAACTCCTCAGTCATGATGAGTTGGTCTAGGAATCCTCTTTATAACATCTCCATACATCATTACATGATCTCATGGCCCTTGGATTAAGTCTCAACCTTCTCCAAATCTTCAGTTGACCTAGGGTTGACCCATTCAAAACCCTAATTCTACCATTCATGGTTGAATCTTCTGAATTCTTGCACAATGACCTCTCTAGGCTTCATGATGGCTTTCAAGACATCTCATAAACCTTCTCAAAGCTTCAACTTCACTCTCATAATCTCAGAGTCATCTGGGGAGCACCCACAACTCTCAAGTTAGGAGGCACACAATTCTGGTTTCAAACAATTTCTCTGAGGACCTCTTGAACTTTCTGGTGAAGGTATCAACTTTCAAACACTTGATGGATAAATAAATGTTGGTCAAATTTTGGGGTGCAACAGCGATGACCATTCCTTTCCCACTTTGAGTTAGGTTTACTCTGAGCGTTTCCTTTCCCTCTTGTGGGATAAATAACACACGGTGGCGACTCTTCTGTCATAGCCGGCGCCGATTTTCGCAGTAGTGACACATGTGAAAAATGCCTTAGAAGTCGGTTGACTTTGAGTACCTCAAAAATCTCTTCATCTGATGACACCATAAATTGAGATGTACAAACTCAATGGATTAGTTATTGTACTCAAAATAAAGCTTTGAATATGATGAACAAGTCTCATGTTTGTTGGAAAATGAGATTGAACTTGAATCATAATGAAAATTGTCCTTGAAGGTAGGCACCAAAATAGGGGATTTTACACTGAAATCAACTAAAACCCTAATTTAGTAACTTCTTAAACTCTTGAATCTCCTTGATTTGATCTCAAAAAGACATCATATATGCTCCATGATAGCTTTCCATGGCTTGCATGACCTAGAACCAAGCCTTCAACCCTCTAAAGTCCATAGTTGACTTTGGGTTGACCAGATGAAACCCTAACACCATATCCCTTGACTAAGGCTCTTGCAGATGAATTGAATGATCAAATAAACTCCATAGAGAATCCTCAAGATGTCTAATGAACCTTTAGATCATGATTCATCCAAATAGGTACCCTCATGGATCCTCTGATGATCTTCAAGATAGGAGGTAACACCCATACACTAACTATCTCCTCTCACAGAGCTTTGAGATTCTCTCTGGTGATGATGAACCTTTGTTGGCTTGAACAAGTATCCTTTCTTGAGCTTGAATATGAAATATCTCTCCCTTGAGTGGCAAAACAACACCTCTTGATCCCCTGCTTAGAACCAATGTTATGCAAATGCAAATGCTAAACGAAATGAAACATAAGCCAAGTTAGAAAGAAAAGGTTGGTTAAATTTTGGGGTACAACACTACCTAATGTTATCATGCAAAGGATTGAAAGCCTAATGTCTCTCCTACTCCCATCTTAAACAGAGGGACTAGGAATCCTAAGGGATCATGTGAATAAACACAAGTAAACACAATACTTAATCAATCACAGATGAAAATAAAAGGTAGAAAGACTTAAACAAGTCAAGAGATATGAAAAGAGATATGAGAAGCCAACACACATGCAACGTGATACACACACAAATGGAACACACAAGTCACACTCAAATCAACAAAAGGGAGGTTAGAGCACAAAGGCAAACAAGGAAATCACATAAGATTACATGCCTTAAACATGTCAAGAGAGAATGATGCCAAACAAAGAACCTCAATCAAAGAAATGGGGGAAGAAATAGAGTGGGGCAGCAACCACATCATAATCATTTAAATCAAACACCGACTCATGATCAATCAAAAGAAAATAGCCAAACACTTCTCAAAAGAAGTTCAAGTGTTTACAACATTCCCAAAGTGAAACAAACATCAACAAAGCATCAAGAACATGTACATAATCATCAAGGTCGGAAGTGAACTCAAGTAACATGTCTCATATTTAAAATCAAGTTATCAAACCAAAACAAGCATGATCAAATCAAAATGGAGGACCAAAGTCCAAACCAAAGTCTCACACTTCAAGCACAAGTTCGAAACACATGATCATACAAGACTTGGGAAGCAAGGCACACATTCAAAGGGCATCCAAACATGTAAGGAAGTAACTCAATCATGTTGACAAGAGCTAACAAAAACCAAGAGGCCCTCAAGGGATCACAGAAGATCATATCCCAAAATTAGGTCAAAGCATGCACACAAATACATAGTTAAAACTAGTGAGTTTTGAAACACCAACCAAAAATAGAAACAGTCTTAGATAAAATCCAAATAAAATGGAAAGCTCGAGTTGAATCAATCCAAAATCATTGTGCAAAAGATCATGGCAAGAGTTGCATCAAAGCACCACCAATTGTGTCAATCAAGACAAGATGTTCAACTTATCTAGCATTCATATAGGGACAAATAAAAACAAATGAGAAGTGATCATCAAGACTTCAAACCAGCCCTCAAATATACCTCAATCAAACACCTAAGTGTGAGAGTAAAATTGGTCAAAGGGGGTGTTCAATTAAGGTCAATGATCAAGTCCTAATCCAAGTCCTAATCATGTAAAATATCTCAACATCCTAAAATGTTAGAAACATATTTTTGGGGATTTTTGTAATGCATAAAACTATTTTTAAATGGATTAAAATGGAAGTGTAATAAAAAGAAAATATAATGCAAGGGAGGTGTAGTAGTAAATCTGGTTTAAATAGAATCCAAGTTAAATGCGCAGATGGGACTCAAAATGGGGGGCGTGGATATCAAATATGTTGAGCCCAAACCATAAAACTAACTCATCCAGATGAAACACACTGTTTCACTTAAAAACATGGCCACCGCATCATATTCAACATGCCACCTCAAAGACACCTCAGCTCTAACCTCAGACACTAGAGCCCTAACTTCAGTCATCTTTTCTGGTGAGCTTCACCAGCATAGCCTGAAAACCATCATAAAAATGCAAACTCGTGACATGGTTTTGAAGATCTTTTCACGTAGGTTCCAAATATGGTAAAGGTTTTTCAAAAAGGTCCTCAAAACATGGTGAAATCAAGCTACGAAAATCCAACACTCAAACTGAAAATAGCTCAAACAAGCACAATAATGATTCAATAATTGCCTACACAAGGTAGGAATTCAGATGCACCCAAAATGATCTTAAACATGTGCCTAAAATGGAAGATTCAGAGAGTGGAAAATTACCTAACAGAGCAGCTCCGTTGGCCCTTCAAATGCAGTGCAAGCTTCACTATGAAGCTTCTAATCTCCTCCTTATGCTTCAGTGATGATGAAATGAGCAAGAGTTGGAAGGAAAACTTAGTGAAAAATAAAACTCCAAGTGAGAGAATCTTTGTGTAATATTTGATGGAAATCACTCTTTTATGCAGCTACTCCACCTCTGATGCATTAGGGTTTATTCAAAGCTTAAATATGAAGGCTTTTGGGGAGTTTAGAGAAGCCCATGTTTTGTAATTTGTTTGATTTCCAAAACTTGCCAAAAATGCTAAGGGTGAGTGTACACGGGTTTGGAGGGTTTTTCTTCTCATTCCACTCACTCTTTCTGATCAGGTGGGGTGAAGAAAGGAAGGTCATTTGGATGATTGAAAATGAGTTCACACAAGGTTTTGGACAAATGCCTCATATGGTACAAAGTTTGAAAAATGTCATGACATGTTGGTCTATGTTTTCTCATTTTGGGTAAAGAATAGCATGAACATGACATGATGATGATATGGCCTCAAAAGATCAAAAACAACTTCATTTGGTGACTTGAAATGGAAGGAACTCATACTAGGTCCAAAAAGTCAAGTTTTCATGCTCACTATGGTTTAATGGTCTCATAATTCATCAAAAGCCATGGAATTTGAGATCGAGATGAAGTTAAGATCATTTGACATAACTTTCATGTGGCAAGAAATTGGATAGGGGTCTTGAAATCTATGGATTTGGTCTTTGAAGTGAATGACCTAAAACTAGGTTTCCAAAATTGCCCTTGACTTTTGAAGCCAAGACAATTAGGAACAACTCTCATGTTTGTTGAAAAGTGAGGAAGAGGTTGGTTCCATGTGGAAAATACCTTGGAAGTGAGCTATCTTTGAGTTCCTCTAAATTCCCTTCATTTTGTGACACCAACTTGTTGACACCATAACTTGAGATGTATGAATCCAATGGATAATTTCTTGTACTCAAAAGAAATCTTGAATGATGAGGAGAAAGTCTCATGTTTTTTGGAAAATGAGACAAGACTTGTACCATAGTGATATATGTCCTTGAAGTTAGGAACCAAAAGAGGGGATTTTACACTTAGAATCATCTGAAACCCTAATTTAGTAAATTATTGAACTCTTGAATCTCCTTGACCTATCCTTATCATGACATTTGAGATTCTCTAGAATGACTTCTCATGGCTTCAAAGATCAAGACCCGAGCCTTGAACTCTCTCAAACCCACAGTTGACTTTTGTTGACCAGATGAAACCCTAACATCTTATCCACTGATTGAGGTTCTGGCAAATGGTTTATGTGATCATACCAACTCCATAGAGGACCCCTAGGGTAAATTTTGAGCTCTTGAACCATGTCTCATTCAAAGAGAAGACCTCATGTGCCTCTACTCATCATCAAGATAGGAGATGATACCCACACACATACTTTCTCCCCTCAAGGAGCTTTGAGACCCACTCTGATGATAATGAAGACTTGATGACTTGAAAATGTACCCTTTCTTGAACTTGAACATGGAACTCCTCTCTTGAGTGGTAAAACCAACACCTTAATCCCCTGTCTAGAACCAATGCTATATATAAATGCAAATGCAAAATGCTATGAAACATAAGCCAAGATGAAAGAAAAGGTTGGGCAAATTTTTTGGTGCAACACCAGGATGCTATTATCCCATGCTTCTTAATACCAAGTTATAATTTTCTCCACTTAACCTCATACTCCTAAAAATCTTTGTATGTGAACAATCATCAACTGTACATTCTATATTAGCCTCAATGAAACCTTAATGATCCCATTGTTCCTTTTTCTTTAAAATTCATCCAATTAGGATAGTTGTATTGCATGATTTACATTGTTCCCAACCTTGCGTTTTCTTCTCTTCCTATGGTAATTTTCTTAACTCCAATTATAGAACCATTCCACTAAAATCTCCTTGAATATGAAATTATTGCTCTTTGTTTCAACACAGACCTCTTTCAATTGATCCTTAAGTAACTCACCATTTCCATATTGGTCTCCTACTAACACTAAATCTCTGACAAACTAACCTACACACAACCTACCTTCTAAGATTGGCTATACTTAGTTTATCTCTTACCCTTTATCTAGTGGATATATGTTTCACTCGGATTAGACAGTCATGTCCTCGAGCCTCTACGTATACTTCACCATTACCTTAAAACCTCAAGAAAATGTTGAATGTCAATATCTATTAAGCCTTTAATCTTTTGGAAATTACAATTCTAAATATACTCCCTGAAGTAACATCCTTCCAAGATGCTCTAAGGATCTTACAAAGTGAAACACTAGTACATCATCTCTCCTTCAAGCTTTGTGGCATACATGCGACAAAACCATACTTTCTCCTTTACTGCATAGAATTTCTCGTACTACTTGTTCCATACTAGTGGGTCAATCTTGTTCTAATAACAGACTTACACATTTCTCAACTTCGACAAATTCATCCGATAGAAATCCTAAACTTTTCAACTTCTTTAACATTACAGGGCAGCTCGCACCATGCACCACCCTGTACTCCCACATTACCTGGGACAAAAATCTCACTTTGACTTTAACCAAGCCCACTGGTTATCTTGACTTTCTAACTCTTGACTTGAACCTACCCTTAAAGCATAAGATCTATTAAAACTTCGAGTTCTTGTGGTCACTTAACCATGATCCTACCTACCACACGCATAGAGTCGTCTTGACTAAATACACATATAAGACCAGAAAAGATTTTCTTATGTTCAAGGTTGGGTCGAGAGTCGACCTCCTCTGATAATAATTTTAACACTTCATATAATATACAACAAGAAATACGATATATTAACTTAGTACTGATTCAACGCAAGTGCCTAGCAGCATCATTATATACATGTCCATAGGATAAAATACAAAATATGCCATATGACTTACGATAGTTTCTAAATAAAAACTAAGAGCTATGTGAAATATCTTTATTGTACGTAATCCACCATAGAATATCACAATACTCAGAATCCTTGAAAACATCAACAAATAACTTCTATTGCATTTAACCTGCAAATAACATTATCCTATAGGTCCACTCTGCTCTACAAGGCTTCTAATCGATTCCTAACTCAAGTCTTCATCTTTCGTTACTTTTGTATCACTCAAACAACGTAACTAAGACTTAAGTATTTAAGGGATATTCGCAATGTAAGGAAACATGTCCCTTGAGTTCACATAACTCAATAAATCACTTACTGGACCTACGTCTAGAACAAGGCTCGGTTCACACATGCTGGTATGATTTGACGTACGTGTGGATATCAATTTCTCCATGGGACTCAAACCCATTTCAAGAAGCATCACTTTTATGGGACTCAAACTCACTTTGAGTATCTTTAACCGTATGGGACTCGAACTCACTTAGTGCCCACTTCTCCACCATGCTCCGCCATGGCTGGTGTTGCACCCCAAAATTTGCCCAACCTTTTCTTAACTTGGTTTATGTTTCATTTCATTTCTTTCTAGCATTCGCATTGCATAGCATTTTTCATTGAACAGGGGATCAAGAGTTTGTGCATATCAAGAGGAGTATACTCAGAGGGTTGAGCCTAAGCAAGGGGTTTTACTCAAGTGTGGATGATCAGCAAGTCATCATCAAGTGGGCATTGGTCTTATGAAAGAAAGGATAGATGTATGTGGGTCAGCTCCTAACTTGGAGGCCAATTGAAGATCATTAGAAGGTTGTGAATTCATGAGTATGGATATAAGATGTTGAGAGAGCTCATTGAGTTCTTTGAAAGCCATGTGGAGCTTATTCAAGTTGTTGTGTGAAGTGGAACAAGCCACAGTTGAAGGTGTTGCACCTAGGGTTTTCATCTGGCTAATCCTCTGTCAATTGTGAAATTGAAGGAGATTAAAACTCAATTTAAAGTCTCTATGGTCATGGGATGTTATGTTAAGATACATAAGATATCATTCCAAGTTCAATTCATCAAGGATCAAGTGTGTGAGAAGTTACTAAATTAGGGTTCTCAGGGTAAAATCCCCTATTTAGTGCCTAGCTTCAAAACCACCTATCTCAAGATACAAGTTTCATCTCAACTTTTGACCAACATGGAACTTGTAGAGCATGTTCTTAGATTTCTTTTGAGTAATAGAAGTCCTTGATTGTATTTATAGAACTCAAGTTATGATCCAGGCAAGTTACAAGTCATCAGATGAATGTGATTTTGGTCAACAAAAGTCAACCAACTTCCAAGCCATTTTTGACTTAGAAGGATGTTTCTCCTCAGCTTTTGGCCAACATGAAATTTGTAGGTCTTGGTCTTAGCTTTCCAAAAAGTACTAGAAGTCTTTCATCTAATGTGTAGAACTCATGTTATGAGGGTTACAAGTCAGGGGTATTTTGGGAGAGTAAGATTATAGGTCATAAAATTATAGGTCCATTTCACCAACTTACACAATTCAAATGAAGATCTTTCCAACATAAAACTTGCTCCAAATGGTGTTATTTGCTTAGTCAAACATTGATAAGTCATGGATTTGGTTTGGTTTGAAGAATTGAGGTGTGAATTTTCATGGAAGAAGGTTTAAAAGGGCAAAAAGGGAATTAATTCATTTTCGAACATTTTGGTGCAAATGAATGCATTTTTTGAGTGCAAACTACATTTTGAATACATTGGCATTAATAGAATTTGGATTTGAGGTGTTTTAGTGAGCCATTTTCAAGATTTCTTCATCATGAAGTTACACAAAAAACATGAGCCATTGAGATCAATTAAGGTTTTAATCTTAGCCATCCACATTCCATGTGTTACCAGCAAGCATTTTCAAGCATTTTGGAATTTGGTGGGGATTTGGTGTACATGAGAAAGCTTCAAAATCAATTCCTTGGATTTTCAATTGGGCTGTTAGAGGCTGAGATTGGGCTCAAGTCTTATCAAGATCCATCATGTCGCTTCCGCGAAAATAAGGTGCCGGCAAAACAGAAGAGTCACCACCTTTCGTTATTTATCCCTCAAAACGGGAAAGGAAACGATCGGAAAAACCTGACGAAAAGGTATAAGACAAGGTCATCGCAACCGTTGTCTGGGTTCGGGAGTCGGTTACGCAAGGGGAAGGTATTAACACCCCTCACGTCCGTCGTACTCGACGGGATCCACGCTTGTTGTGTTTACTGGACGAGTTGGTTTATCTATCTACCTATCAAGGGTGGTCAAAAAAAAGAAAAGAAAATGACTCGGCAAAGCGTCGCGCTTTATGCCTACGTATTCTCATCAGAGAATGAGAAATCAGAGTCAACGTAGTTCGACTAACTACGGGTTATGGGGAAGGTGGCTCGCCAATACATCAGTATTGTGCCTACGTACTCTCAACAAGTATGAGAGATCAGAGCTTACGTAGTTCGGGATACTATGGATTACGGGAATTCAGATTCATCTGTTTTATCGAGTAGGGTTAAACAGTAGTTCCAGCAGTTAGGGACAAATCCTGTTTACGGTGGCGCTGAAGTTTAACGACACTCTTTTCTTCAGAAAAGCTTCCTTTGAATTATGGGCCTACGGGGCAAAAAGGTTTGAAGTTTGTTTTCTGTATTTTACGGAAGAAGTGTTTTTTATTGTTGTTTGCAATTTCAATCGCACTAAAGACTATGACCTGAGAGTGAATGCGTCGTATGTCACCCAAAGGGTGCCATACTAAACATCCAGACTGTTGGAAAGAAACTCTCCAACTATCCTTTCTCAGATAGCTTAAGGCTCGTAACGTACGAAAGAAATCATTCATGATTACTGTATCTTAAGTTGTTTGAGATGAGAAGAGAGAAAGGCCCAACTAATGGGGAGACTATCAAGTCCTACTGTTGTCATGCCAAGGATTCATCCTATAGTGGAAGTTTGAAACAGGGAACTCCTAGAAGTTATCATGCATAGGTTTCAACCTAAAGTTCTAATCATCATTTCCTTATCAAAGGAAATGAGGGTCCTAAGGGATCATGTCAATAGTAAACAGAAACAGATAAATCATCAGCTTAAACAGTAAACAGTAAACGACTGTAAAATGCATGCAATGTAAGTGAGGGAGGAAATGTATGTGGGGTGTCAGCCTCCACAAGCTCATCTCAACCTCAAGCCAGAATGAATAACAGTAATCATACAGAGGAAATAACAACATTCTATCAAGCAGAATATAAGAGACTGTAATCATACAGAAGAAAATAAAATGCTGTCAAGCAAAATAAACCACATGGGCAAGGGAGCTAGGCTCTACCGAATACCCGCAAGCAAAGCCATACAGTAACAATACAAGCAGAGGGAGCAACTCAACCTCTAGTGCAATCATGCTCCTAATTAAAGCCAGTCTAATCATGGACTTATTCTAATGCATCAAGCAAGTCAAACAAGGCACATCAGCATAGAAAAGAAAACAGACAAGAAAGAAAGCAGATTAACCCCTCTTTCAATTCCAAGCTTCAGCCCTTCTGACAGCAGTTCAGTCTTCAGACTTCAACCACCCTACAAGGATATCAGCTTCACTGGCAAGTATCAACTTGCTTCTCCAGGTTTCAACCCATCAACATAAGTTTCAACTTATCCTCCTTCTTCAAGCTTCAGCTCCTTATTCAATTCCACCTTCAGGCTTCACTCTTAACTACAAGTATCAACTTGATTCCTTCAGGCTCTCAAAGCATCAATGTAAGTGTCAACTCATCCTTCAATTCTCTAAGCCTCAGCTCTTCACTCAATCTCAATTGAATCTTCTTCATAAGTATCAACTTAGTCTTCAAGCTTCAGCTCTCTTTGCTTTACCAGTCTCAACTTGGTCTTTTCCTCTTACAAGCTTCAGCTTCTCAGAGTAGTCTTCAATCACATGAGAGTGTCAGCTTCATCCTTCAATTCTTTAAGCCTCATCTCTTCATTCAATCTCCATTGGGTCTTCAAGTATCAACTTGTTATTCTTGCTCTTCAAGCTTCAGCTGCAATGGCAATGCTCAAGGAATCATCCTCTTCCACACTCTTCAATGAAGTTCTCCTCTTCAAACTCAAGTCCAACATCTTTCAAGATACTCAAACCAGAAGATAATTGATTTAACAGGATGAGGGGAAATGATAAACAGCTTACTGACAACCAAAGGTGGCCTGTAAGGGTTCATCATTATGAGAGACTGGTTCCCTCAAAGTTCTACTTCCCAGATAAAGCCATTCATCCCTCCAAAGGAGGGATGTGAATATCTTGGAAGGACTTTTGGTCATTGGGAGGAATGGAAGCACAATATGCTTTCCATATTTGAGAAAGAAATCATTCTAACTATAAGGCTCTCCCTATGTTTCCTAACTCCTAAACCTTCATCAGACACCTTCAGGCACAAGCAACTCCTAGCTCCAAGCAACTTCAAGCAACTTCAAGCATCCTTACCTTGTCTTCAACTTGTCTTCAATCTCAACCAAAGGCAAACCAAGCAGAAACCCTAATCTAAGGGGACTAAGGAAGTTAAACTAGTTGAATTAGTAAGCTAGGATCACCTAAAACTAGCACCTAAACTAAAATCAATCAAAAATAGGAAACTATCCTATAAATTTCTACACAAATTCCTAAGGGAACCTAGGTCAATCATGACTCTACCATATTAATTTCAGAGATCAAACCATCAAATTAGACCTAGAACTAAATTCTACATCACAAGGTATCAAACCTAAACCCTAAAAGGAAACATCTAAATATCAATCTAGAAAGCACACTTATTTTCATCACAAAAATGTGATAAAAATACTATGGTAGCATACATGTCTAACCTAATCACACACAAAAAATTAGGCTCAAAATCATCACCAAGTGATCACACTAAATTCCACAAAAATATGTATCAAACATAACCATTTTAATATCACTTAAAATGTAAAATTCCCATTAAATCAGAAAATACATGAAATTAAAATATTTTTTATCTAAAAAATACTAGACTCAATCATGAGTAAAATGCAAAAAGAATGGGATTAATTGGATTAATTTTCAATTTATTATGATTTTTTCAAGAACCATGAACAAAATGAAAAAATAAAGAAAATCCAATTAAAATAATAACACGCGCGGTGTGGATAGCAACAAAACACAGTTCAAATTATGGGTTGGGCCATCAGGGGAGTGTGAATAGCACTTATTTCACTAAGCCCAAAACACTGAATAAATGAAACGTTGCGTTTCATTTCTTCAGATCCTTCACAAATCAAGTTTAAAACGTGGCCGTTTGATGAGCTCCCAGTCAAAGGTCCAACCATGATCCAATGGTGTTCTGATCATCTCCTACCTTTTGAATGTCTGAGCTTCGCGCCCAGCTCCGGCCACCGCCTAGTTCTCTCTACAGGCCTCCATTGCAAATGGTCAAAACATGAATCTTGTCCCAAATCTTGTCACGAGTTCAACCATACCCTTAGCTTCCTCTGAAACCTCAAGATTCACCATATCTAATCCTCAACCGAAAATGGTAATTCCCCTATTTTGTCTCTAATTCTCCAATTAACTATCTGAAATCCATCCTACACCATTCTACAATGAATCTAACACCTTAATTCAACCTAATTATACCTAGATCATGCTATAGGAAGAAAGTTACCAACCTGAAAATCTTGGATGAACAGATGCACGAAACCTCCACTTCAAGCTCTCAAACCTTCCAAAATCATTCAGTGTATCACATTCTTGCTTCTGTATGCAATAATCTTGATGGAAAATGTCGGGAACTCCAAATTCGATGATGACTTGCAGGTGCTGAAAATCAGTTGCTCATACACGATTCAGCCATGGATTTGCTTGGAATTTGCTATGGAAACACTCACACACATCCAAGAAAGTTGTTAGGATCAAAAGAAATGATCAAAGTGGTGTAGAATGCAGAAATCGATTCCAACTTCCAATGAACAAAGTGCAATTGCAAAACCTCTTCTCTCAATCAATTCTCACCAACCTTTCTCTCAAACCCCTTCTAATCAATATATAGAACATGTTGGACCTCTCTAGATCCTTCTGGAATCATCCAAGGAGAAGTTGAGTTTCTCATGTCATCCAAAATCTCATCTCACGCCATACTCACCCCAATTCTGTTTCCCTTGGTGCAGCAGCTTGTTCTCATCCCAAAATCTCCCCAAGTGAGATATTAGAGGTGTTTAGCTTGCAAAAAGCCTTGCTCATGCCTTGATTTTGAGTTTTGCAAATGTTGCTTAATATGCAAGTAACCACTTTCCAAAGCAAGTCCATAAATTGAATCTCAACTCAAAAATGTGGCTAAACCAATGTTCTTAAAATGTTTTCTAGATTCAAAATGATATATTACATGCCATGGTTTGGATGTGTAGGTTGAAAATATCAATTTCAAACTTGGGTTTATTTAACTTATGCCCTTATTTTAGGTCATTTTTGCAACTTTGAGCTAAAAGCCTTTACATCATCTCATGACCTCCTTGCTAGCCTTAAAACATCATTTTGAACAAGTTTGATGTTGAAGATTTTTCCATTTGAAGCTTGGAAATAGGAGTTATGGCCTTATGGCTGAAATGACATGTAATCTCCAAATGACCAAAATGCCCTTGACTTGTCAAAGCCATAACTTGAGTTCTACAAATCCTATCAAGGACTTCTAGTACTATCTAGAAAGATAAGAAGATAAGGAACAACATTCATATTTACCAAAAGTTCATAGGAATCATCCTTCTTGGGCAAAAGTTTGATGCAAGTTGGGTAACTTTCAAGCTCCCAAATCCACAGACCTCAGATGACCTGTAACTTGTCAAAGTCATAACTTGAGTTCTACAAATCATATCAAGGACTTATAGTACTCAAATTAAAGCTAAGATAAATCTCTACAACATTCATGTTGGGGGAAAGATGAGATGACAATCACATCTTGAGCTAAACTACCTTGAAGATAGGGGTCAAGCTAGGGGATTTTACACTGTCAAGCCTTAGAAACCCTAGCTTGAAACTTCTCAAACTCTTCAATCATGATGAGTTGACCTTGGAATCATCCTTATAACATTTAAATGCATCAATCCATGATCACATGGCTCTTGAATTAGGTCTCAACCTTGTTCAAATCATCAGTTGACCTAGGGTTGACCCAGTCAAACCCTAATTGCACTACTCATGGCTGAGTCTTCTTAATCTTGCACAATGACCTATCTAGGCTTTATGATGGCTTTCAAGACATCTCATAAGCTCTCTCAAGGCTTCAAGTCTACATTCATGGCTTCAGAATCATCTGATGTCTTTCCACAACTCTCAAGTTAGGAGGCACACACTTTTGGTTTCAACCACTCTCTCTGAGGATCTTCTAACTTCTCTGACAAGGATATCAACCCTTAATCATCTGAATAACCTTCTTAGCTAGCTTCAAACTCTTGTGTAGCCCTTGATTGGTAATCATACCTCTTGATCTCCTGCATACATGTCAATGAAATGCAAATGATAATGCTAATGTGAATGAAATGAAACATAAGCTAGGTAAAGAAATGTTGGTCAAATTTTGGGGTGCAACACATCACATATAAGGTTTTGGTCATGAACAAATCATCAGAAGTGGAAATTGGAGGCAAATTGATCAGAATCAACTTTCAAAAAGTGGTGGAAACTCAAAATTCAAATTTGGAGATAAAAGCCATTTCAAGCAAAATTGTGGATTGCAAAAGCTCTATTGAAGTTTATTGAACGATTCTGGATATTTTTCTGCAAGCTTAAGCTCCATTTGAAGGCTAAGTGGAAGTTCTTCTCTAGGTAATTACATTTCAACATTACACTCTGGATATGCATTGATTCACTTCCATTTTTGCATATTTGAGACGTAGAAACAAAGTAGATCATTAATATGTAAAATGAATTGACATTGGGGTTGATTGTTGGATGATGCTAAAAAATGTTTGGATCTGTTTTGGCTTGTTCATGCATGTTCTTGCTTGTTTGATGCTTGATCTGTAACCTACATAACCTCTAGATGAGTTTTAAACCAAATTGGAGATGTTTTGATGAACTTTGGATTTTGGTGCTCAAACTAAATGGCTTCGGTTTGGATTTATACTCCATGATTAATGTTTTTTGAGGCTGGATTTGAGATCCTCATGATCTCTAGATAAATTTTGATATAAAATTTGTGCAAAACGGTTGAGTTTGGGTGCATGTGGTTGTTGTTGCTCTGTTCACGGTGGAGGCTGGCCGGAGAAGACAATGAATAGTACTTTCGGCCGGTGACTGGTTTTCCTCTTTGTTTAGGTGAAAAAGACGCTGATGTGTCATCGTGTGGTACGCATGATCTGATGACTTTCCACTCCAACACTCATGATTAAGACCCATGGTGGCCTATGTTTGACTGATTACGTGGAATCACTTTTAAATGTTCATTAATGCGTTGGCAGTCCCCCAGCCCTCTGATTTGATTACCAATGGATCAAACGTTTCTGATTGAGTGTCCATGATACACGTCGTTTGACTTATCACGTGGAACTACCAGGTTTATTTGGTTTTGTTTGAATTGTCTGATGGGCCTTGCACGCGCCTGCTATGCGCACCACCAGTTTGGGCCTAATTCATTTCTGAACTTGTTTGGATTGCTATTTGCCACGCATATTTTCTTATTTTTTTTATTTTCTTTTGTTTTTATTTTATTTTCTGTTTAGAATTTAAATCATTAAAAATAACTCCAATACTTTAAAAATTCACCAAAAATATTTTTTATCAACTTTGAGATGTCCACTTTTTTTTGGATATTTTTATTTTATTTTTCAGTTTTATTTTCAATTAAAAAATGAATTAAATATTGGAGTGGTTTTAGATGGTTTAAATTGTAACCTTGTTTACTTTTGCATTTATTTCTCTCATTCCTTTTTGATCCAATGACTGAAAATTGATCCTCATCTCAATGATGAGTTGATCAGTTTTTGAGGACCATTTTGCCCCTGGTTGTTGACATTTGGGTTGACTTTTGTGGCTCTTCTTTTTGCCTTTGTTTTCCCCATTTCAAAGTGGTACATCTAAATGAATTGTTTCTTTTGATGGCGCTTTGAGGGGATATTTGTCTTGATCTTTTGGCTTCTGGTTGCCAACATGTTTAGCTTCTTTGTGCATTTTATTTGATAATTTTGAGCCTTTTTCCTATTTTTGAAGTGACTTGCAAGTTAGGTTATTTCATAGGACAGCTCATACAAGTGCATGACCCAGCTTGGATTGGAAATGACCTTTGTGGATCCAATAAGCTCTCAAATATTCTTGTTTCACATTTTAGACATGTTGAGATTGCTGTATGTTCATTTTTAGGTCAAAATTATGTTCATTGCTTGTTGATTGATGCCTTTTTTTTTGTGCTTTCAACTTGAACTCCTAAGTGGTGTGTGCTTGCTTCCTTTGTGCTCTTGCTTGCATTCCTTCTTGATTTGTTTTGATATTGATTGTGAGCTTTCTTATCTTCATATCCCTTCTGTCCAATGACCTTGGAGTGTCATTTAAGGTGGCTTGGTCTCTCCTTTGGAGGTATTTGAAGCATACCTAGAATGATAAATCCTTGAGGACACTTTTGGTGTTTCTTTGCTTTTGATAAGTGATGCTTATGGTTGAGTACCTATTATGGGGTTCTTGCTTCCCTCATTTGGTCTCCCATCCTCACTTGGCTTTGGGTTTTGGTCTTACTTTCCTTGTGGTTTATTTTGGTGGTGTGGTTGATGTTGTTTGACTTAGGTCATTTCATCCCATTCTTTTTGGTGCATCTTTGTGTGGTTTGCTCTTGTTTGATTAATTTCTTCTTGTGCACTTCTCCTTCTTCTCTTTTCTTGCATTTCCATATGCATGATTGGTTGAGATGAGCTTGTGGTGGCTACTGCCCCACTCTATTTTCCTCCCATTATCATTCTACTTGTGCATTCTATGTGTGCATCTTTTTTATTTGCATATGCATTCTTCTTCTTCTTCTTCTTTTGTTTTTCTTTGCCATGCTCCCCATAAGTTTTCTAACCTCTTGAGGTTATGATAGACATTAGGTGTATAACCATGCATGATAACACTAGGTAGTTCCCTTTTGAATCTCAACTTTAGGTTCATTTTGCATGACAACTTTTAGGATTGATTAGTCTCCCATTAGTGTTCCTTCTTCTCTTCTCATCTTCAAACATTCATTAAACACTTAATAAAGAATGACAAGTGTATCACGCTACGAGCCTTAAGCTACTTGAGAAATGGTAATTGAGGGGCCTCCTCTCAAGGACCTAGAGTGTTTAGTGTACACCCTTTGGGTGATATACGACACATTCGTTCTTAGGTCATAGTCTCTAGTGCGACATGAGTTGCAAATCAAATTCAAAACACTTCTTCTCTAAAAAACACAAAAACACTTCAAACCTTTTTCATCCTTTGAGGTTCTTAATCAGGAAAATCTTTTCACAAAAAGAGTATTGTTAACTCCTAGTTCTACCGCAAACGATAACGCCTAAGTCTCCAATGGTCGAGCTGCATACACCAACTGCTAGAACTATTTATTAACCCTACTCGGACTAAAAAACTGTTGAACCAACCTGTGGTCCTTTTTATCCTGAACTACGTTTGCTCTAATCTTTCATACCAGATGAAAGTACGTAGGCACAAGACGCGATGTCTTGGCGAGCAACCTTCCCCCTTTCTTTACCCGTAGTTAGTCGAACTACGTTGACTCTGACTTTCCAATTGCACGAGGGAGTACGTAGGCACAGAGCGGTGATGCTCTACCGAGTCATTTCTGTTTTCTTTTTCTTTTGTCCTTAAGCCTTTATCTAGATAGTTTCAACACACCCTTTTAGATAGACAACAATGCGTGGATCCCGTCGAGTACGATGGACGTGAGGGGTGTTAATACCTTCCCCTTGCGCAACCGACTCCCGAATCCAGACATGGTTGCGATGACCTTGTCTTTCCCTTTTTCTTTAGGTTTTTGCGATCGTTTCCTTTCCCTCTCTTTGGGATAAATAACGAAAGTGGAGACTCTTCTGTTTTTTCGCCGGTGGTTTTTCGCAGTTGCGACAGCTGGCGACTCTGCTGGGGATCGAACCTAGAGTCTCTGGTTCCCTATGCGAGTCAATCCTAGCGCTTGTCTGTTTATCTTTGGGTGTTGTGTATATGTGCTTTATTTATCTTTCCCGCACTTATTTTCTAGCATTATATATCATTACTGATGTGCTGTGGGGAGGGAAGTTCCATTGCCCGATAAGCCGGACCTGGGCTTGAGTATACACCTATCTTTAGTAGTGGAGATTAGTTGTGGGTGTGCTTGCTTTGCTCATACTAGGTCACCATGAAATTCACGCTCGGACGAGATTCTCTTAGACAACTTTCTTTCTGGCCCTTTGAGCTTGAGGGAATTTTGGATTTGAGGGTTGTCGACTTTGGGAACCGATCATTTGTGAGTCAGCTATGTGAGGCCTCTTCAGGAGACGATGATGCCAAACCAGAAATGGTGAACGTATCATCATTTTTTGAAAGTCTGTGACGCTGACAAATGCATAGGATGTCGAACCTTATCAGTGGATAGGTCCATACCTGTGAGGGGGATTGGGTTGTGCAGGAAACTTTAGCCTTCAGATTACCTGGTTCTTTGCAAGTGTGAATTTGTGTTCTTGATACCAGTGGGTCTTGTTATCGGTACTTTGTTCTTGCTAAGGCAAAGCGCTGGTTCTTCTCGACCAACAACACAACAGTCTTGATCCCTTGTTTGCATTTGCATTTGCATTTTCATCTGCATTTCATTAACATGTATTTGTGTTGCAGGTGCATATTTCTCCTTCGATTCTGGTGATTTTATTCCCTCCTTGCTGATATGGGTTCTTTGAAGAGAACTGTGGCTTACAAGCTTCCAACTCCAGATGTTAGGTCTTGCTGAGTTTGATTTCTCTTGTTGGTGGGAAGGTGATGGAGGATTTCCGGCAGTCTTATGGGAGATTACTGAGATGGGTCTGAAAGCCTTCAGCATATGAGGTGGATGGTCTTTATGCCTTTCTGCAGTTTTACGATCCACATTTGAGGTGCTCTGTTTTTCCTGATTACATTCTAGCACCTACTTTGGAGGAGTACTCAGTATAGTTAGATGTGCCTGTTCTTAGTCAGATGCCATTTGTTCATGTTGATGCGAAGCCTGATCTGGCTAAGCTAGCTGCCATAGTACATGTGGATGCTTCAGAGTTACAGGGGGGTTTGACAGAGTGGAATGGAGTGCACGGTTTTCCTTTGGCTTTCCTAGTTGATAAGGCTAGGCAGTTTGCTAAGGATGGTGGCTGGATTGCATTTAGTGTTGTTCTTGCTCTTTGTATATATGGCATTGTTTTGTTTCCTAATCTTCCAAACTTTGTGGATTTGGATGCTTTTCATATGTTGGCCTCAAGAAACCCAGTGCCTACTCTTCTTGGCGACGTTTATCATTTTGTGCACTACAAGAATGAGAAACGAAGGGGAAAGAATGTGGCTTGTTGTGTTCCTCTATTGTATGCTTGGTTTGCTAGTCATATGCCTAAGATGAATCAATTTGTGGCTACTGCTAGTACTTCCAAATGGTTAGAGAGATTGATGGGATTATCTGCAGAGAATATTGTTTGGTTTGATCGAGACATGCTGGGTACATATATTGTTTATAGTTGTGGTGGCTTTCCCAACATTCCTTTGATCGGAAGGAAAGGTTGCATCAACTATAACCCTTATTTATTGGTGAGACAATTCAGGTATGCATTGAGGGAGCCTCCTAGAGAAGAGGAGATACAGGAATCTCTATATCTTACTGGCTTATTGGAGGGTGAGGCTCTGGGAAGACTTGATCATGCATGGAATAACATTCATCGGAAAAGGAAGTTGGCTATGGGGAAGAGTAATAGCCGAGCGTATGACCCTTACTTGACTTGGATTCATGATAGAGCTGCGAAGTTCTTGATGCCATTCCCTGCAGTCGCACCTCTATATCCTCTCATGATTGAGGAACCTACTACTGTAGATATCCAGAAATACAATCAGGTATTGGCGGAGAAGGAAGAGCTGAGAAAAGCGAATGAAGAACTGGAGAAAGAGATTATCCAGCTTCGCAGTGAGAAGATAGATGCAGTTCATTCTTTCAAGAGACAAACCGAGCTCGTCAACAAACTGGGAACGGACCTGACTAAGGAGACTAAGGACAGAGAGCGCACAGGCCGAGACTTGAATGCCACTTATAGTACTCTTGCCACTAAGAAGGAAGAGTTAGATAAGGCTTACTCGAGGATCTCCATGTTTGAGTCAGTATGGAATGCCACGCTTACTAACAACAAGGAGCGTGAAGACAGGTTAAAACTTCAGATCCGCAAGCTGAAGGCTCAGCTTAATGCCAAAGATGGAGAAATAGCAGCAGAATCATCACATAGACGAGATAGTGAGTGCATGTTGAATGAAGCGATCACGAACTTGAAGGATCTCAAGTTGAAAGCTGGTTCCAAGAAACGCAGACTTGAGGCATGTTTCAGAGAGAGAGCTTTGGAGGATCACGTTGATAGCCTACAACACACTGTGAGCCAGCAAGATTTGCTTATTCAGGGACTGCTTGCTAGGCCGGATCATCCTGAGATGTTGAGGTTGTTAGAGGATTTCCGATCATGTCATCCTGCTTGACCTGTTTTGTCTATTTCTATTGTATTTTTGTTGTTTATTGGTTGTATTGGACCATCGTCAGGCTTGTTGGTCGAGGTCTTGTCCTTATTTGTACTCAGTTGTAGTTTGTACTTTGCCTGATGGCTTTTTGATCTATATACGAGGAGTTGGTATTCTATGCTTGTCCGTAAGGTTTTCCATTGTGACATTATTCCTGGAAACTATAATCGAGGGGGAAATATCCATATTGCATAAATACATGTATGCATTTTAGCATTTTTCTCGCATTTGCAGGTGCACCAGAACGGTTAACCTTATTTTCTCTTGTGGTTTACTAGTATTTCAGGATTGCTGACGTGACAAATCACCGGTACGGTACCAGAGGAAACCAGAAAAGGCTGATGGATCAGATGCAGGTAGAAATGCAAGAGATGAGAGATCGTATGGCACAGCTGATGGAGGTCATGCAAGGGGTTGCTAGTGGTCAGGCGCAACTTCAGACTTTGGTGCAACTTCTGATTGCGCGGGTTGATAGTGATGGTTTGTTACACGGTGGGATTGCTTCTAACCCTCCTCACCTTGAAACTCCTCGGGTAGACAATTCTATGCCAACTCTAGTCATCCCTACTGCTGGAGGGGGTGGTCACGCTGCTGGTGCTGGAAATGCGGCAGGTTTTAATCATGCTGGTTTTTCCAATGGTGGTAATGGTAACGGTTATGGCTATGGTCTCGACACTACAGGTGTTGTGCATGGTAGTCTAGACCACACTTGGAATGAGGATATGCAAGAAGATGTGTTTTCTCCAAGGATTGTAAATGTTGAAAGTCCCTGCTGAGGTTGATAGAAGGATTAAGATGATTGAAGAGAAGATGAAGTCTCTTGAATGCCAAAACTCTATGGGGCTGGACATGTCTAATCTAGGGCTGATCCTAGGCTTGAGGGTGCCTCCAAAGTTTATGGTCCCGGATTTCGATAAGTACAAGGGTACCACTTGCCCTAGGGTTCATCTGAGGTCTTGTTATCGCAAGATGTCTGCGCATTCTGATAACGAGAAGCTCTTGATGCATTTCTGCCAGGATAGTTTATCCGGTCCTTCGCTGGAATGGTATATGAGCTTGGAGCCTGCTAATGTTCGTAGCTGGAGAGACCTAGCCAAAGCTTTTGTAAGGAACTATCAGTACAACAATGACCTTTCTCCAAATAGAGTTCAACTGCAGAATCTTTCTCAGAAGAGCAATGAATGCTTTAAAGAATATACCCAGAGGTGGAGAGAGCTTGCTGCTAGGGTACAGCCACCAATGCTAGAACAGGAACTTGTGGACATGTTTGTTGCTACTTTACTAGGAGTGTACTATGAAAAGCTTATAAGCAGTATGTTGGGAAGTTTTTCAGACTTAATAATTACTGGGGAAAGGGTTGAGAATGTAATTAAGTTAGGAAAGATCAACGCTGGTGAGATGCCCTCAACTGGAGGAGGAAACAAGAAAGTGTTCGGAAACAAAAGCCAAGAGGGAGACACTAACGCTGTATCCAGTTCAAGGGGAAGAAATAGAGGTCAGAATAGGCAGCATCAGCAGATTGCTAGCATCACTATTCCAGCAGTTCAACATCCACAGCAACAACAGCGTCAGCAACAACAACAACAACGACCACAACAAAATCAACAGGGATATGGCAGATACCAAGATAGAGACCGGGCAGCAAATAGGCATTTTGATGCGCCTCCTATACCTTACTCTCAGTTATTGCAGGCTTTGTTACAACTGCAATTGATTCAGAAAAGGAATTTGGCTCCTTTGACTGGACAACCTCCACCTGGGTACGATGCAAATGCCCGCTGTGAATTTCATTCGGGTGCTCCAGGACATAATATTGATAACTGTAAAGCCTTCAAACATAAAGTGCAAGATATGATTGACAACAAGGCTATCAATTTTTCTAATGATATTCTCAATGTGGTGCAGAATGCCATGTCGAATCACGGGCAGGCTGGGGTTAATGCAATTGTAGAGGAAGAGGTGTTGAATTTGGTGACCAATGTTGATGAACTAAAAACACCCTTAAGCTTTGTGAAGGCCACATTGCTAAAGGGAGGTGTTTTCTCGGGTTGTGTTGAAGGTTGTATTGAATGTTCTGCTAATCCTGAGAGAGGATGTGGATTGTTGAGAAGTTGTATCCAGAAGATGATGGATGATGGAGTTTTACAATTTGATCGTTCTATTGGAAGAGAATATGAGGATTTAGTGGCTGAAGAAAAGGATGAGATTGCGACAATCTCCATCCCTTATAAGACTGTTACTATCTATGCACCAAAGCCATCGACGATAACTATCACAAAAGCAGTTCCTATGCCGTTTGAGAACACTAAGGCCATTTCGTGGAACTACGGAGCCGAAGTGTATTATAATGGGCAGAAGATAAACTTGAATGATACCCCTGCAAGTTCAGTTGACAAACTCGTGGGAGCAGGAGGAATTACTCGCAATGGCCGAGTCTTTTTATCGCCTGAGATGATTGCTGATAAAATGGACAAGGGGAAAAGATCGGTATTAAAGGAGACTTCTCAATCTGGGGAAAGAGAATCTTTGTTGAAAGACGCAGAGGAATTTATGAGGCTGATTCGGAAAAGCGACTACAAGATAGTCGATCACTTGCAGCAAACTCCTTCCAAAATATCCATCCTATCGTTGCTCCTTTGCTCCGAGGCGCATAGGAATGCATTGCTGAGAATATTAAACACTGCTTATGTGCCACAGAAAATTTCAGTCAATCAACTTGAGGGAGTGGTGGCGCACGTAAACGCAGGAAATGGCTTAGGCTTTACGGACCTGGATTTGACACCCAGAGGCAGAAATCATAATTGTGCGCTGCACATATCTTTAGAATGCCGAGGGGATGTCATGTCTCACATGCTTGTGGATACGGGATCTTCTTTAAACGTGCTTCCGAAGAAGGCCCTGATGAAGTTAGATATGAAGGGTTTGATCTGCACGCCAAGTGATTTGGTGGTGCGTGCGTTTGATGGAACCCGAAGATCCGTGTTTGGGGAGGTAACGTTGCTGATTCAGGTTGGACTTGAAGTCTTTGATGCAGTGTTTTACATCATGGATATCCAACCGGCCTACAGTTGTCTACTAGGTCGCCCTTGGATTCATTCAGCCGGGGCTGTTACATCAACTCTGCATCAGAAGCTGAAATACATGGTTGGTGGTAGCGTTGTTACGGTATGAGGAGAGGAGGATATCATGATCATCCATTTATCATCCTTTAAATATGTTGAAGTGGATGGAGAGATCTATGAAACCCTCTTCCAAGCCTTCGAAGCGGTCAAGATTAAATACAAGTCTCCAGTTGTGAGTAAAGAGCCTGAGGTGGCTATGTCTTCCTTTAAAGAAGCATAGGCTGTGGTGCAAGCTGGTTCAGCCCAAGGTTGGGGGTAGGTGATTGATATACCGCAGAAGCAAGACAAATTCGGTCTGGGGTACCACTTATTGTCTTCACAAAGCACGCCGAAGTTCAAGGGGTCGATCAGGTTTACTAGCGGAGGTGTCTTCTTTGAGCAGATTAATGCCATTTCTGATGATGAAGCTGGAGACAGTGATTGCGACATGGATGCCTGGATCAAGCGATGTATCCCGGGACAGAGCCTACGGAACTGGTCAATTGAAGAATTCATTCAAGTGACGACAGAACAGTAATGCTTTGTTTTTCCAGTTATTATACTACCCTATGTCCTACCCGAGGCATAGTGGTATTTTATTTCAGGGCCTTACTTATTTATGTCTGAACATTGTTTATCAATTAATCAAAGGGCATTTTCTCATTCAAATTTTGTGATCTCTGTTTTTCTTATTTTCACTTTTCACAATAAAATGGCAACGTGGTTTATGCTTGTTTGCAAATTGTTTGAAACATTTAACCATTTTCATTGCAGGATTCTTATTACAGATGACACCGATCTAGAACCTTCTATGACTCGCTTCGACTTTGATCAACCGATATATCAAGTTGAAGAAGAGATTGATGAGGATGAAGATTTTCCTGAAGAATTAGCCATACTTTTAAAACAAGAAGAGAAAATCATTCTGCCTCATCAGGAGGAAATTGAGGTCATTAATCTAGGTTCTAAAGAAATTGTCAGAAATGTTCGGATAGGGGTTGCGCTACAGAGCGACGTCAAGCAAAGACTGATCGAGATGCTTTGAGAGTATAGTGACATCTTTGCTTGGTCGTATGAAGATATGCCTGGGCTTGATATTGACATAGTGGTTCATCGCTTACCGTTGCACAAGGAATGTCCGCCGGTCAAGCAGAAGCTTAGAAGGACAAAACTAGATATGGCGGTAAAAATCAAAGAAGAGGTCCAAAAGCAGTGGGATGCTGGATTCTTAGCCGTAACCACTTACCCTCCGTGGGTCGCCAACATCGTTCCTGTACCGAAGAAGGACGGTAAGGTGCGGATGTGTGTTGATTATTGGGATTTGAACAAGGCGAGCCCTAAGGATGACTTCCCGCTCCCTCACATTGATGTATTGGTCGACAATACGGCTCAATTTTCGGTATTTTCCTTCATGGATGGTTTCTCGAGTTATAATCAGATAAAGATGGCACCAGAGGACATGGAGAAAACAACATTCATTACACCGTGGGGAACGTTTTGCTATAAAGTGATGCCTTTTGGCTTAAAGAATGCTGGAGCAACATATCAGCGCGCTATGACAACGCTCTTTCATGACATGATGCATAAAGAGATTGAAGTTTATGTTGACGATATGATTGCTAAATCCCAGATGGAGGAGGAGCATCTGGTTAATTTGTTAAAGCTGTTTGAGAGGCTTAGAAAGTTCAGATTGAGGTTGAATCCAAATAAGTGTACTTTTGGAGTACGGTCTGGAAAGTTATTGGGGTTTATTGTCAGTGGAAAAGGAATCGAGGTTGATCCTGCAAAGATAAAAGCCATACAAGACATGCCTGCGCCAAAAACAGAAAAAGAAGTCTGTGGTTTCCTGGGGAGATTGAACTACATTGCTCGGTTCATATCTCATCTCACAGCCACGTGTGAACCAATGTTTAAATTGTTAAAGCAAGATCAGACGGTTGTCTGGAATGAAAATTGTCAAAAAGCATTTGATAAAATAAAAGAGTATTTGCAGGAGCCTCCGATATTGGTACCCCCAGTAGCTGGAAGGCCTTTAATCATGTACTTGACGGTTCTTGAGAACAGCATGGGTTGTGTTCTCGGTCAACACGACGAGACTAGAAGAAAGGAGCATACGATTTATTATTTGAGTAAAAAGTTCACAGATTGTGAGTCCCGTTACTCAATGCTCGAGAAAATATGTTGTGCACTTGCTTGGGATTCCAAACGTTTGAGACAGTATATGTTCAATCACACAACCATGCTGATTTTGAAGATGGATCCGATTAAGTATGTCTTCGAGAAGCAAGCGCTTTCAAGAAGAATTGCCAGGTGGCAGATGGTACTAACAGAGTATGATATACAATATGTTTCTCAGAAAGCCATCAAAGGAAGTGTTCTGTCAGAATACCTTGCTGAGCAGCCTATCGAAGATTATCAACCGATGAAGTTTGAATTTTCTAACGAGGATATCATGTTCCTCAAAGCGAAAGATTGTGAAGAACTATTACACGGTGAAGGTCCAGAGAAGGATTCTCGGTGGCAAATGATATTCGATGGTGCTGTCAACTCATATGGTAGTGGAATTAGGGCAATTATTACAACTCCTCATGGTACTCACATCCCGTTCACTGCCAGATTGACGTTTCCAGTCACCAACAATGAAGCTGAATATGAAGCATGTATCATGGGGCTGAAAGAGGCTATTGATTTGAGATTATGCAAGGAGGTTATTACCCTTATTTGACAGGGTAAAGTTTCACCATGTGCCGCGAGCAGAGAATCAGATGGCCGATGCTTTGGCAACGCTATCTTCGATGTACAAAGTGAATTTCTGGAATGAGGCTCCCAGAATAGTCATTTCTCGCTTGGATAGACCCGCTTTCGTATTTGCCATTGAAGAGGCTGCTGATGGCAAGCCATGGTTTTACAATATACAAAACTTCCTCAAGAAGCAAGAGTATCCACCAGGGGCTTCGGCTCAGGATAAGAAGACGCTGAGGAGGTTGTCTGGCAACTTTTACCTAAACCCAGATGGTGTACTTTATAGAAGGAACCATGATTTGGTGCTGTTGAGATGTGTGGATTAAAAAGCAACGTTGCTTATGGAAGAAGTCCACGAGGGTACTTTTGGTACACATGCCGGCGGGCATGTCATGTCTCGGAAACTGTTACAATCAGGGTACTATTGGCTAACTATGGAGTCAGATTGTTTCAAATTTGCAAAGAAATTCCATAAATGCCAGATTTATGCAGATAAGATACATGTACCACCGTGCCCATTAAATGTTATGGCGTCCCCGTGGCCTTTCTCCATGTGGGGCATTGATATGATTGGCCACATCGAGCCCACCGCATCCAATGGGCATCATTTTATCTTGGTTGCCATCGATTACTTCACCAAGTGGGTTGAAGCAGCTTCGTACGCCAATGTGACCAAACAAGTGATAGCAAGATTCACAAAGAAGGACATCATTTGCATATATGGATTCTCGAGCAGATCATTACTGACAATGGTTCGAATCTGAACAACAAAATGATGAAGGAGTTATGCCAGAACTTCAAGATTGAACATCACAACTCATCGCCCTATCGGCCGAAGATGAATGGTGTTGTTGAAGCGGCTAACAAGAATATCAAAAAGATAGTGAAAAAGATGGTTGTCACTTAAAAAGATTGGCATGAGATGTTGCCTTTTGCTCTTCACGATTATCGTACGACGGTACGCACATCAACCGGGGCAACTCCTTTCTTGCTAGGGTACGGTATGGAAGCTGTCCTACTGCTAGAAGTTGAGATTCCTTCTCTGAGAGTTTTGGTCGACGTGAAACTGGATGAGGCAGAATGGATAAAGAATTGTTTGAATCAGCTTAGCCTGACGGATGAAAAGAGGTTAACATCCATTGCATATGGTCGTTTGTACCAGAGCCGGATGAAGAAAGCTTATGATAAGAAGGTGCGCCCTCGAAGCTTTTAGACAGGCGATCTTGTGCTGAAAAAGATTCTCCCACCATAATTAGATCACAGGGGCAAATGGACTCCCAATTATGAAGGTCCATATGTTGTACGAAAGGTTTTCTCCAGAGGAGCCTTGTTGTTAGCCACCATGGATGGTGAAGATTCTCATCCACTGTGAACGTAGACGCAGTTAAAAAATACTTTGCTTAAAAGGGAACCGCTAGACACAAAAAGAAAAGTCCAGGCAAAAATGGGGCATCCCGACGAACCATAAAAAGGAAAATAGGTTCGGGCAAAAATTAGGGACAAAAATGAAAAGATGTAAACCCGCAAAGTCGAAAACCTGGAAAGGCAACTTTGGCAAAAATGGGTATCCTGGTGAATCGAAAACTCGAAAGGGCGGTTCAGGCAAAAGTTAGGGATTGAAAAAGCAAATGACTGTGGTCTGCGTATGAACTTCATTGCTTAGTGGATTCGGAGAACCCGAGGGTCGTGTTCATCCGAATCAATCTCTTCTGAAGACGAAGCGTCGGGAAAGCGTCAGAGTCAGGCGAGTCATAGAGGAATCAGCTCACGGTGTTTGTGTATGCCACGTTGCTGACATTTTTGTACACTTTTGTATATTTCGGTGCATATCTGTATTTTGTTTTGCGCAACATCCTCTTTTCAGGAGTTGCATCTATTGTAAAACTTTGCCTATTTACAGGTCCGTCATCAATAAACATATACTATTCAGTACTTGATCTGTGTCCTTTGTTTTAACTTTTATTGTTTTGTTTGTGAAAACACCCAATGTTTTGATGAACTTGTGCTAACATAAACTTGCAGGCCTTGGCCAATAATTGTTAAAACTTTGAATTAATTGAACAACGTCACGAATGATGACTAAGATGATTCCGTTGCGTAGGATATCTTGTCGGTTTGTTCAGTTTTGCAGGGTCGTTACCCTAGGGGCAAAAGGATATGGATGAAGTTTGTCCTATCCTCAGCCAGAGTTTTACTTCCCCAATCAGTGAAGTTCGTATCTCTATTCCCAGTAGAGTTGTATGCAGTTCGAGTAAGCAGGTATCGGGCACGCTTCCAGAAGTTGTTGCATTGGATCCCCGCAAGGTGCATGCTTGTAGGCATTCCCCAGCGAGTCGTGATTGGATTTTCTGCCCACAAAATATTTTGCAGCCTGGTTAGGTTCGTTCCCCAGCGGAGCAATACCCCGCAGATTGAGGGGAGTGTTTCCCCCAACAGTTTTGCTCTCTCCTCCTCAGCAGGATAGAAGAATGTTGTCACGTCGGTATGCTGGGACTCAAACCCATTTGAGGCATGAATTATTGGTGTTACATCCCCATTTTCTACTTTACATAAGCATCTCAAATGGGATATGCACAATTATGGGAAAACATTCGAATACGTGATTAGGTTCCACATCATCGTGATTACTCTCATCAATCACTAGATGATCACATTCACCAATTCTCATGTTATCTCATCAAATACTAGGTGATTATATTCACCCATTCACATGGTATTTCTGTAACACCTTGTTTTTCGTAAATTATTTAATTATAAGTTTGTGTATTTATTTAATTATTATGTGTGAGTAATTAAATGAATATGTGTGAGAGTGAGGGTGTCTGGCCTTATGGTAGGGTGTGGAGAGTAACTAGAGGAAGAGAGAATAATTAGAATTATTTTATTAATTAAAATAATAATTTGGTTATATTATTAATATAAAATAAATAGAGTAAAAAGAAAATAGAAGTTGTTAAGATATTGAGGGCAATGTGGGAATTAAAGAGAAATGTGAGGGTGAGGTAGGAATACCATAACGAGAGAATTAAGTTTTAGTGTAAAAAGAGAATTAGAAGTGGGAGTTGGGTAGTAAGTAGAATTTTGGGACAAAAGAGAAAAAGGAAGTTAGGGCAAGAGAAAGAGAAAGAGAAAGCATAAGATCACCATTGATAGAGCTTGAAAAAAATTTGCAAGAGAAATCTAAGGTAAGAGGAATAATAAATTTTAATAAAAAGGGTTATGCATGAGAAGTGGGGTAGAGGAGTCCTTAACCTCTAATAGAGATGATGGTTTTGATGAATTCGATGTTTTATGAAAAGTTAATGTTTTACTTATTTTATTGGTGTTAATTTCATGTGATTTGACGCATATAATTTTGAATCAATATTCGTATGGTGGTCTATGTAAAGTCTTAATTTTCATATATATATATATATATATATATATATATATATATATATATATATATATATATATATATATATATATATATATATATATATATATATATATATATATATATATATATATATATATATATATATATATATATATATATATATATATATATATATATATATATATATATATATATATATATATATGAGTGAGGATCAACTTACTCCAAGAATAAATTTTTCTAACTTACTTTATACCACCGTCTTTAAATTGAATCTAATCTAGTGGTTAAATTTATATTTTTACTTATAATCATTCCATTAGATCTAATTTAAAAGCTATGATTGAGGAGACTGTATCGTTTCCCAAATTCATATAGGCATAGCGTTTCGTTGTGACTACATGTAAGTTGTAGAGTGTCGGCTCCCTAAATATACTGTATCATCTTCCTAAAAATAAGTATATTGTAGGGTCTTCCTAAATATATGTATACAATAGTGTTTCGTTAATATATATATATATATATATATATATATATATATATATATATATATATATATATATATATATATATATATATATATATATGTATATATATATATATATATATATATATATATATATATATATATATATATATATATATATATATATATATATATATATATATATCATTTTCTTTATATGGTAGCTTGTTTCAAATTACTATACATAATATATTTCACGAATAATAATAATAATAATAATAATAATAATAATAATAATAATAATAATAATAATAATAATAATAATAATAATAATAATAATAGTTTAATATTGTTAGTATAATATTTTGTAGAAATTACGAGTTAGAACTAAACAATTGAGTTATTTGATTATCTAAGTTACTTTCAACTTTGTTAAAGTTGTCATTGTTAGAGTTGTTGATTGAGTCAATAAAAGTTATTTTTGTGCTTAAGAGTTATTAGTAGAATATTTTTGAGCACTTTAAAATTGTTTTAGAGTTGTAGAATTGTTTAGAGTTCTTTGAGAACCCTGTCGAGTTATAATTGTATATGAATATAACCTTTTACGAGTTGAGTATAGATGAGATAATAACAATATTTGGTTGATATTTTTTTAACTCATAAAATTGTTATTTTTTATTTTTTTAGTTTTTGCAATCCTTGGCTACCGTTGGATAGTGTTAGGAGTTGTTTAGCGTGACATAATTGATTAAAATTGATTTTTAATTGATTTTTATTAATTTAATTGAGTTGAATTATTATATGTGATGAAGTTGTGTTGCTATACTTGTGAGGGCAAATCCTCATATACCATACATATGTGTGTTTCGATGATTTCAAAACGCAATTACATGAAGAATCGTAACTTGGCACTATCACTACAAGGCATATGCATATCACATCTCTTATTGTCTCATTTGCGTGCATGATTGTGTCATCAAAATAGTGTCTTTCAAGTCAAACAACATTGGTATATTGTATGAGGCATCTAGAAGAGTCAAATTCAACAAAATAGGCATTTTTGCAAAATACAAGGGTTTGAGTCGACCACTCCTTGTGCTCCGGTCGACTCATAGAAGGTGTCTAGAAAGTGAATTTTTCACTGGTTGGTGCGCGCTGACCTATGGTCAACGCATACTGATGATATTTTCTGATTGTCTAAAACTGCAGACTTTGCGTCGATGCATAGTCCTGGTTTGGTCGACCGTTCGCTACGTTTTCTGCATAATTTTCTGTCTTTCCACTTAGTTCGAAAAGTGGTTTTGTCTGTTATTTTTGGCATACTATAAATAGATTTTTGCTCATTCTTCAAAGACAAGAATTGAAACATTTGAGTCAATTGCATAAAACAAGAAAAGTGAAATAGGTGCCACTAGTTCTCATCATCTTCATCTTCAACATTTCATATCTCACCTTACAGCCACCTGTGAACCATTATTCAAGCTGTTAAAGAAATATCAGGTGTTTTTTTGGAATGAAAATTTCCAAAGAGCATTTGAAAAGATAATAGAATATTTGCAGGAGCCTCCGATACGGATGCCTCCAGTGGTCGGAAGATCTTTGATAATGTATTTGATGGGTCATGAGAACTCCATGGGTTGTATTCTCGGTCAACATGAAGAGACAGGAAGAAAAGAAAATGCCATATATTACTTGAGCAAGAAGTTCAAAGATTGTGAATCCAGATACTCCATGTTAGAAAAGACGTGTTGTGCACTTGCTTGGGCCGCCAAACGCCTAAGACAGTACATGCTGAATCACACAACCATGCTGATTTCGAAGATAGATCCGATCAAGTATGTGTTCGATAAGCAAGCTCTTTCAGGAAGGATTGCTAGGTGGCAGATGGTTCTGACATAATACAATATTCAGTATGTCTCCCAAAAAGCCATTTAAGGGAGTGTTTTGTCAGAATATCTCGCAGAGTAACCGATTGATGATTATCAACCGATGAAGTTTGAATTTCCTGATGAGGATATAATGTTTCTAAATATGAAAGATTGTGATGAGCCGCTACATGATGAAGGTCCCGAGATAGGCTCCCAATGGAAGATGATTTTTGACGGTGCTGTTAACTCTTATGACAGCGGAATTGGGGTAATCATTACGACTCCCCCCGGTTCCCACATACCGTTTACTGCCAGGTTAACGTTTTCCTGCACCAACAATGAAGCTGAGTATGAAGCATGCATCATGGGCATTGAAGAAGTGATTGGTTTGAGAATCAAAAACCTTGATGTGTATGGTGATTCAGCTTTGGTGGTCAACCAGATAAAAGGAGAATGAGAGACTCGTCAACCCAACCTGATTCCATACATGAATTATGCGAGAAGGTTGTTACCTTTCTTTAACCAAGTAGAGTTTCATCATGTGCCAAGGGCCGAGAATCAGATGGAAGATGCCTTGGCGACTTTATCCTCGATGTACAAGGTGAATTATTGGAATGATGCTCCAAGGATCATCATCCCACGCCTCGGTAGGCCGGCTTTCATATTTGCAGTAGAAGAAGCATCAGATGGGAAGCTGTGGTATTATGATATCAGAAACTTTCTCAAGAATCAGGAGTATCCTCCTGGGGCATCGAGCCGGGATAAAAAGACCTTGAGAAGATTGTCTGGAAACTTCTATCTTAACAAAGACAATGTGTTCTATCGAAGAAACTTTGACTTGGTGTTGTTGAGATGTGTGGACGAAAAGGAAACAGGTTTTCTTATGGAAGAAGTCCACGAGGGTGCTTTTGATACACATGCAGGTGGACATGCAATGTCTAGGAAATTGTTGAGGGCAGGCTACTATTGGATGACGATGGAATATGATTGTTTCAAATACGCCAAGTGCCATAAATGCCAGATTTATGCTGATAAGATGCATGTACCGCCAAGTCCTTTGAATGTCATGACGTCTCCCTGACCCTTTGCTATGTGGGGCATTGATATGATCGGTAAGATTGAACCGACTGCATCCAACAGACATCGCTTCATCTTAATGGCAATTGACTAATTCACTAAGTGGGTTGAAACAGCTTCTTTCGCCAACGTGACCAGGCAAGTTGTGGCTCCATTTATATAGAAGGATATCATCTGTTGTTACGGAGTGCCCGAAAGAATCATTATTGATAATGGTTCAAATTTGAACAACAAGATGATGAAGGAATTGTGCCAGAGTTTCAAGATCGAACATCACAATTCTTCTCCCTACTGTCCTAAGATGAATGGTGCTATTGAGGCAGCCAATAAGAACATTAAGAAGATTGTGCAGTAGATGGTTGTGACCTACAAAGATTGGCACGGGATGTTGCCCTTTGAATTACACGGATATCGTACTTCGATACATACTTCAACTGGGGTAACTCCTTTCTTGCTAGTGTATGATATGGAAGTTGTCCTACCATTGGAAGTCGAGATTCCTTCTTTGAGAGTGTTGGTTGACGTCAAACTTGATGAGGCGGAATGGGTGAAAGCCATATTGAATCAACTTATCTTGATGGACGAGAAGAGATTGGCATCCATTGCGTATGGCCGTTTGTATCAAAGCAGAATGAAGAAAGCATTCGATCAGAAGGTGCGCCCTCGAAGCTTCCAGGCAGGTGACTTAGTGTTGAAGCGGATTCTCCCTCCACAGACAGATCACAAGGGCAAATGGACTCCCAACTATGAAGGTCCATATGTGGTAAGGAAAGTCTTCTCCAGAGGAGCCTCACTACTCTCAACTATGGACGGCGAAATTTTCACGTCCCTTGTGAATGCAAACACAGTTAAAAAATACTTTGCTTAAAGAGACCCGCTAGAATAAAAAAAAGAAAATCCAGGAAAAAATGGGGCATCCCGGCGAACCATAAAAAGATTGGGTTCGGGAAAAAATTAGGGATAAAAAGAAAAAGAATGTAAACCTGCAAAGTTGAAAACTTGAAAAGGCGAATTTGGAAAAAAATGGGTATCCCGGTGAATTGAAAACCCGAAAGGGCGATTCAGGAAAAAGTTACGGATTTAAAAAGCAAACGACTACGGTCTGCGTATGATCCTGTGAACACGGTGGATTCTGGGAGGATTCGAAGGTCAATCAATCAAGTCAGTCTCTTCGAAAGACAAAGCATTGGAGAAGCATTGAGGTCATGTGAGTCATAGTCGAATCGACACATGATGGTTGTCTGTAACACATTGCCAACATTTTGTATATCTTTTTGCATTTTTGTACTTTTTGCGCAACTTTCTCATTTCAGGAGTTGCATCTGATGTAAATCTGCCTATTTACAAGCCTTTTCAATCAATGAAGTATATTATTCAGAAAGCTTTCCTCTCTTATTTTAGCTTTTTACTATTTTGTTTGCAAAAGACGCCTGATGTTTTTGATAAAACTTTGCATACATAAACCCTTGGGCTTTGCTAATCGTAATTGATTCATTGATTTGCTTGAATAATGTCACGGGCGATGAACGAGATAGTTTTTATCGCATACAGGACACAAGGCGAAGATGTCAGATCAGAAATATTTCGCCAACGATAATGTGCATTTATCCCCAGCAAGTCGGGACTAGTTTCTCCCCAGCAGGTTGAGATTGCATTTATCCCCTAGAATATTGATATTAAGGTTATCCCCTAGAGGGTCAGAACTGAGGTTCCCCAGCAGTGGTGTGCACCTATCCTTTGACAGGTAGATATGGGAATATTTTCCCCAACAGTGGGACAAGTTCAGTGTTGTTTCCCCACAGAGTCTAAGACTATATTCCCTAAGCAGAGGTTGATGTTGTTGAATCTTATTCTCATTTTCCACAAGCAAAGGTTGATGTTGATTCCCTCGATGAATATTCCCCGGTAAAGTCGTCGATCGTAGTAGAATCCAGTGGTTATTGGTGTTCTCTAGAGCGAGATTTTGGGGTGAGTTCCCAATGATTGTTTTTCTCAATCCTCTTCAGAGTGGGTTTTTATCCCCAATAAAAAGGATTGTTTATCTTAATTCCCCTCAGAGTGGATTTTATTCCCCACAGAGTGGGGTTGTCCCCAGAAGAGTTGTAATCTGGGAGGCCGTTCAGGGCATTTTCCACAACAGAATCTTGTTGGTTATTGGTACTTTTCAGAGCGAGTTCTTTGGGATGTTTTCCCAATTAATCTTACTTTTTATCCCCTGCAGATCAGATCTTTACTCCTAATCCCCATTGAAGTCGTCGGAGTAGGTTTCTTCCCCGTGGAGTTGGATTGCCCCAGAGAATGTCATTCTCAATCCTCAGCAAAAAGAGTTCGGGGATATCTTCCGAGTAAATCTTATTCTTATTCCCTAGAAGATCGTATGTAGTCTTCAGTAGAATGGAATCCCCGGCAGAGTGGAGTCATTCCCAGAAGTTTGCTTTATTTCCCTAGAAGAGAATTGTATTCTGGAAGACCGTTCAGGGCGTTTCCCCAGCCGAGTTGTTTTGTTCCCCATAAGAGTTGTATTCTAGGAGGCCATCCAGGGCAGTTTTCCTCAGAAGAGTTGATTTGATCCTCGGCGGAGTGGATTTTGTTCTTAGCAAAGCAGTTTTACCCAGGAGAGTTCTTTTTCTAAGAGGCCATCCAGGGCTTGTTTTTCCCTAGCAAAAGTTCAATCGTACTTGGCACATCCGGTCATGCCCAGCGAATTTCTTCTTTTAGATTGTGAATCGACGGATTCTCTTCTCAACTTCATGTTGAGCCGACCTTCAGGTTCGCTACCTGTTTTAAATAACGGATGCCTACTTGGATTAGTGGATGTTCTCAACTTCATGTTGAGCCGGCCTTCGGGTTCGCTGCATGTTTTAATTAACGGATGCATGCTTGGATTAGCAGATGTTCTCAACTTTGTGTTGAGCCGGTCTTCAGGTTCGTAGCCTGTTTTAATTAACGGATGCCTGCTTGGAATAACATATGTTCTCAACTTCATGTTAAGTCGGCCTTCGGGTTTGCTACCTGTTTTAATTAACGGATGTCTGCTTGGATTAGCAGATGTTCTCAACTTCGTGTTGAGCCGACCTTTGGGTTCAATGCCTGTTTTAATTAACGGATGCCTTCTTGTATTAGCAGATGTCCTCAACTTCAAGTTGAGTCGGCCTTCGGGTTCGCTGCCCGTTTTAATTAACGGATGCCTGCTTGGATTAGTAGATGTTCTCAACTTCGTGTTGAGCCGGCCTTAGGGTTCACTGCCTATTTTAATTAACAGATGCCTGATGGTGAAATCAGATGTTCTTACCGACTGAGTGTCGAGCCAAATTAGTGTCGTTGCCTGCGGGTTGGCAGATGTTTCTTTTGACTGCGTGTCTTTACTTTTTAATTGGTGGTGAGTTAGCTCATTCTCTTACAACTATCAGATACAATTTCTCCAGTGATTCTATTTCCACTTCGGTGGACCATTCTACAGTTTACTATTTTGCGGTTGGCAAGAGAGGTTTGTTTTCCATTTAGAAAAAGAGCTTCATATTCAAGCTCAAGCAAGGGCATCATGTGCAAGCCATTAGGATTTCATTGCCATCAGGGTTGGGTTTCAAAGCTCTTTGAGAAGAGAAGTTTGTGTATGGGTGTCACCTCCTATCTTGAGGATCATCAGAGGGTCATCAGAGGTTCATGAGTTCACTTACTTGGATAAAACATGGCTTAAAAGCTCAATGCGTGTCTTGAGAAGTCTTTATGAAGTTTGTATGGTCATATAATTCATCTACAAGAGCCTTAGTCAATGGATATGGAATTAGGGTTTCATCTGGTCAACCCAAAGTCAACTGTGGACTTGAGAGGGTTTAAGACTTGGTTCTAAGTTATACAACCCATGGGAAGTCATCATATGTCATCTCTCAAGTCATGTTGAGATTAAATCAAGGAGATTCAAGAGTTCAAAGAGTTACTAAATTAGGGTTTCAGATGATTTCAGTGTAAAATCCCCTTCTTTGGTGTCTAACTTCAAGGATAATTTTCCTTATGATGCAAGCTCAATCTCACTTTCCAACAAACATAGGACTTATTCATCATCATTCAAGATTTCTTGAGTACAATAACTCATCCATTGAGTTTGTACATCTCATGTTATGAGGTCAACAAGTTGGTGTCCTCAGATAAAGATAATTTTGGTCAACTCAAAGTCAACTCACTTCCAAAGCATTTTTGACATTGAACCAAGCTTCTTCTCAACTTCAAGTGAACATGAAAGTTGTTCCTCATGATCTTAGCTTTCTAAAATTCCTATAAGTCCTAATTCTCATGTGTAGAGCTCAAGTTATGGTTTTCACAAGGCAAGCGTATTTTGGAAAAGTTCATTATAGGTCATTTTCTTCAATGGTCAATTCCATGAACTTTAAGACCTCAAATCCAATTTTGAGCCACACGAATGTTATGTAACATTAATTCAACTTCATCATGAACTTAAAATCCCTGGAATTTGGTGGATTGTATAATCATTTGAACCATTTTGAATGTGGAAAATTGAACTTTTAGACATGATTTGGTATTCTTCATTTACAAGTCACCAAGCTTTGGTCAGCCAATACTTGAACCATTTTGAACACCATAATGTCATCAAGCTTTGATCATGCTAATCTTTACTACATTTTAACCAACATGAATTCAAGTTATATGCCTATTTTTCACACTTTACACCATAAAAAGTCATGACATGAAACTTGGTACAAACTCATTCTACATGACTAAAAATAATCCTATTGTTTTCTACACACCTCACTTGCAATTTTGCTGACCAAAAAGAAGGTGCATGATGCTGAACCCGTGTGTATGTGTAAATGGAAATTTTGGCCAAAAATTGGAATCAAAATGAGCAACATGGGTCTTCATGAAATGTTCAAAGCCCTCATATAAGAACTCAGAAGTTTGCCCTAGCCATCAGTTGGTGTGTTTGCTGCGTGAGAGAGCTCCTCCATTAAAAAAATTCTCTAAACTTCCATTTCTTTTAATCTTGCATTTCCTGGGGTTTCGCTTCAAGTATTGGCTGGAATCATCATCAGTGAAGCTCAAGGAAGAGGTTGGAAGGCTGAAACTGAAATTTGCTTGCCGTTTGAAGGGTCAACGAAACCTCTCCGTTAGGTATTTTCTTCAACTTCAAACCTCCATTTTAGGCACATTTATAGGAACATACTGGGTGCATCTAAAGCCCTACCCTTGGTAGGACATGTTTGAATCATTTACTTGAGTGTTTGATGCGTTTTCAGTTTGCACGTTCAAAAATCGTGGCCCAATTTCATGCTTGTTTAAGAACCTTCTTGCAATTTTAATGGTGGATTTGGATTCCTTATGAAAAGATATTTTGATTGATGTAAGATTCCATCATTTTTATTAAGTTTTCATGGCTGGTCTCCAGCGAGCTGGCCGGAGAAGACGATCGGAGCCCTAGCCCCGACGTCTGGTTGTGTTTCAGGCCAAGCTGATGTGGCTTTGTGTTGAATTGTTCACCTGTGATTTGCCACGTTTTTGTTGGTTTGATTGTGCCCAGGTGTAGCATTGAAGTTGACTCACTTAAATGAACCGGTGCGTTTCACTTAAGTCTGACTTCATTTGGTTGGGCTTTGGTCCATTTTGCTATACGCACCCCACCTCTTTTTGAGCCCAAACGTGTTTTCAAGTGCTTCAGTTCATTTGAACTTTACTGATCACACCCCTACATGCCTTGTTCTTCATTTTATTTTATTTTCTTTCTAGTTTTCATTTTAATTGATTTAAAATAGTTCTTTAATTCATAAAATTCCCAAAAAATACTTTCATTTGTGTTTGCATTTCATGTTTTCATCTCTTATTGCATTGACTTGTTTAAGTCACTTTCATCCTTCAATCTCTTTTCATCTGTGATTGAATTGCTATGTGTTTACTTGGTCTTTTGCCATGATCCCTTAGGATTCCTAGTCCCTCTATTTAAGAAGGGAGTAGGAGAGACATTAGACTTTCAATCCTTTCAATCCCAACGTTAGGATCACTTTGCATGATAACATTAGGGTTGATCAATTCCCCTTAGAGTTTGTGTCTTATCTTCTCATATCATAACTTCATAAGACACCTAATAAAGGTTAACACTTGTTGTACGCTACGAGCCTTAAGTTCTTGAGGAATGATTAGTGGGGGGGCCTCCTCTCACCTTGCCTAGAGTGTTTAGCGTATGCCCTTTGGGCGATATGCGACTCATTTTGTCGCATTGCTACGAAGAGGGGCCGACAATGACAGAACTGTCACCACCGCTCGTTATTTATCCCAAAGAGAGGGAAAGGAAATGATCAGAGAAAAGCTACAAAAAGGGAATAAGACAGGTCATCGCAACCAAATCTCGGGTTCGGGAGTCGGTTACGCAAGGGGAAGGTATTAGCACCCTTCACGTCCATCGTACTCGACGGGATCCACGCTTGTTTTCCAGACTAAAAGGGTGTAAATCTATCTATGCTAAAGGTCTCTGGGACGAAAGAAAAGGAAAGAGACTCGATAGAGCAACACCGCTCTATGCCTACGTATTCCCTCGTGCAACGGGAGAGTCAGAGTCAACGTAGTTCGGAAAACTACGGGTGAAAGTGGGGGAGGTTGCTCGCCAAGACATCATCGTCTTATGCCTACGTATCCTCATCTAGTACAAGAAATTAGAGCGAACGTAGTTCGGGCTAACACGACCACAAATTGGTTCAAGCGTTTTAAACCGAGTAGGGTTAAACAGTGATTTCAGCAGTTAGGGACGATGCCCGTTTGCGGTAGAATCAAAGCTTAACAAAAACTCTTTCTGAAAATGGTTTTCCAATTAAGATCCCGAAGGATAAAAAATATTTGATGTTTTTGTTTTTGTGTTTTTCAAGACAAGAAGTGGATTGAGTTATGGTTTGAAACTCATGTCGCACTAAAGACTATGCTCGAGAGAGAATGCGTCGCATATCGTCCAAAGGGCATATACTAAACACTCTGGACGATTGAGAGGAGGCCCCTCAACCATCATTCCTTGAGTACTTAAGGCTCGTAGCGTGCGACACAAATCTTTCTTTATTAGGTGTTTTGAACTGTTTAGGAGATGATAAGAGAAAGACTCGAACTAAGGGGAAACTGGACCCTAAAGTTATCATGTACAATGCTCCTAAAGTTGAGATGAAAGGGGAGAACTAATCTAATGTTATCATGCATAGGATTGAACACCTAATGTCTCTGCTACTCCCATCCTAAACGGAGAGACTAGGAATTCTAGGGGGATCGCACAAGGCCAAGTAAACATTAAATAAATCAATCGTAGATGAAATGAAAAAAGAAAAGGAAATGATAAAATAAAATGGAAGAGAAAACACATTAATTTGTTAATTCAAAATAAAAATGACAAAATAAAATGAAAATGAAATAAAAATTAAAATAAAAAGAAGAAAAATAATTTATCACACTAAAATACTAAGAAATGATTTTTTTTGGGTTTTTAGACATTTAAAACTATTTCAAAATAAATAAAACAAAAGAAGAATGAAATAAAATAAAATAAAAAGAAAGCAAGATAAAATAGCACATTAAAATAATAAAACAAGATTTTTTGGTTTTTTTATAATATTAAAAAAAGAACTATTTTAAAAATTAATAAAATAAAAAAGGAAAAGAATTAAAAAAACAAAATAAGTGCTAAAAAAAGAAGAAATGCCTTCACATGGGGTTGAACCCTTGACCTCATGGTTGCAGGCCCAGAACAAAACCATCCTAACCAGCGCACGCATGTGATAGAAAAAGGAAAAGAAAAGCAGAAATATAAAACATGAAAAAATAAAGGAAAAGAAGCAAAAAAACGCCCTAGCTGGGCTCGAACAGGGGACATGGGCGTGATATGGCAAGGAAATAACCACTGGGGTGGCGATACATTCGTGTATTGATGCCACCCCATAAATACAAGTACTAAAGGGCGCGTGTGACTGGGCAGAAAAGAAGGCAAGCTATCCAAATGCGTTTTGATTGTAACTCACTCAAATCTCATCCAAATTGAGAAAACTTTTAGTTTAACTTGACTAACATTTCACAAGGAACATAAAGGTGCAGTTGGTTTTCTCAAATACTGCACATACAAAGAAAAACGAATGAAGATGCAAGGATGAAGTTTGAAATGCAATTTGAAGAAGAATGACTAAACAGGTAAGTTCAAGATCGAGCAAGGGTCTACACACGTTTGCAATATGTCATAGATCAAGTTTTATCAAAAAGATGATTCAAAAGAAACTATGATAAGATTTTGGCATTTTCAATGCAATATAGGCACAACTTGAACATGATTAGAACAAAATGGATAAACCAAACAACCAAGTAAATCCAAGTATGCTAAAGGATCACACTCAAACTAAATCCTAAACTCAGTAATCTCTTGATCACTGCTAGCAGAAGAAGGTAAACTAGAGGACTGTCCAGCCCTGGTAGTCAAGGTTCAAAACAGAATCAACCAATGACATGTTGATACAAGCAAGGCAACTATGTGTTCTAGTCACATGCTTAAGATGGTTGTCAACACACTAGACAAATAGACATGATTCAACCAAAATAAACACATCACAGCTAAATTCAAACAATGCAAGGTCCAGGATGACCACAACAAACAGGCCATTTCAGAATTCAAGCCAAACTTAAACTGGTAGCACCTAAACTAAAGCACTAGGGGAAAACTATCCTAATAAGATGCTCAACAAGGTACTAAGGCACTGTATCCAACAACAAACATTTGTAATAACATAAATCCAATCAACCTGGCTAGAAGCAGAAACCTAGACTAAAGTGGCACAAAAGACAGACACTAGTTCCAAATGTTGTCTTTACAGTGCACTGGCATAACATCAAAATGGGGCAAAATCTACACTAATGGCATCAAAGTATGAGATCAAATGAACAACTTATGCATAAGGTAAAGACCTATGAATCAGCACACAAGACCTATAACAAGCCCCTAATATGAAACAATCAAGATAAGGTTCATCAACAATGCACAACCAAACTTTTGGAAGCAAAACAAAACAAGTACACAAGTAGAGATGCATAAACATGAAGCAACTTGCAAAATACATGAAAAATAATAAAATGCATCTAAAAATGCCAAATAAAATCTCAAAGGACCCCCAAGGTATTAGGAACCAGGGGTCAAAAGGGGTGATTGGAAATCAAAAGGGAACTGCCTCAACAGAAGGAAAACACCAAGAGTGTCCCAAACTAAGGCAAAAATCGAGAGGTAACGAAAATCAATTCAAACCACATGGAAACAACACTTAAAAATCATGAAAAAAATATCCAAAGATCAATCAACATGTTAACACAATGCTCAAAAAAAATTAGAAGTTTAATCCATGCCATGAGCAAGAAATAAAATCAACAAAACATCACCTATTTTTCACATCTTTAAATGACTATTTAAATGGAAAATATGAAAATAAATGGAAAATTCATCAAAAAAAAAGAAATTAAAAATGCAAAAAATTAAAAGACATTCCAAAGTATGTTCATGACTTTTTTTAGAATTTTTAGATATTGTTTAGTATTTTTCACGAATTATAAAAGAACAAACAAATAAGAGAAATAAAATAAAACAAATAGAGAAAATAAAATGCAAGGGAAAAATCACAGCCAACGGATCAGAATACTAGTCAAACGATCCAAGGCACCATAGCGCGCAACCTCAATTAATGAATTGAGGTTTTGTTATGGTGCACACGAATTGAAACGGAGCACCGTAGGTCTTGTTTACACGCGCATGATCAACAAAATCACAATCGGATGCACAGAATTTCGCCAGGTCAGCTCGTCTTCTTCCTTGAAACACCAGTCGCCGGAAAAAGAGCTTCGGTCATCCCCTTCCTTGCTCCGACCGCCGCGAGCTCCCTCCCCCACTGTAGCTTCGTCAAATCTCAACCGTTTTCCACAAACTCTATATGAAAACTCATCTACTCGTCGCGAGGATCATGAATCCAACCTCTATTTCCATTAATTCTCAACAACAACTCCAGAAATCAAACAACAAGCAAAACATGCAAAAATAAAAGTTCACCAAAACTCAAATTAATTGGTCTAAACCTCAAAATACCACAGAAATTCTTCAAACCGAATTAAAAAAGTTTTGAGCTCATAAAATCAAACACCATAAACTCAAGTAAAAATGATCCAGAAATGATCCAGACAACTCAAGGATTTAAATGCAACGAAAATGGTGAAAACCCATGGCATATTAAGAGTGTAAGGTTGAAAATTAGTTTACCTAGTGGAGAGCCTCCACTGGGCCTTGAAACTGTGATGAAGCTTAATGAAAAATGCCCATAATCACTCCATGAACTTCAATTGAGGTGTTTGAAGGCTTGATTTGGTCTGAAAGTGGTTGAATCTGAGAATTCGTTTTTGAGTTTTTCACCACTTTTTCAAAATGTGTTATGGCTGTTCATGCACGAAAATGACCTAGCTCTGCTCCAATTTTCATCTAGAATACTTATAGGATGGGTTTATGATCAAATGGGGCTTCAATTCAAGCTAAACAGCCCATTTCAAATTTTCACATTTCACCACTTTTTCAAAATGTCATACACATTTTTACCACTACACCAGCTGGTTTTTTGATCCAAATCCATTACAAATCAGTTGTGTTGATCAAAGGAATGAGATTTGAGGTTTAATTTTGATCCTATGGTTGATTTCCATTTTGTTACTTCAAGAGGAAGAAACCATGAAAATGACCCATTTTGAGACTTCCAATTTCCAATGTAAAGATGCAATGTCTTTGAATTATTATTTGCAATCAGAAAATGCACAAAATTGCCTTGAAAAAGTTTAAAATCCATTAATTCTCAATTTCTCAATTTAAGTCTCCTTTATGAAAAATTCAAACCCCAAATTCTCAATCCAAGCCCCCACCATGACAAAGGATGATTTGGTAGTGCATATGGACCCATTTGGAGCAAGTTTCATGTTGAAAATATTTCCATTTGAACTGTGCAAGTTGGTGAAATGGACCTGTAATTTTATGACCTGTAATCTTACTTTCCCAAAATACCCCTAACTTGTAAACCTTATAACATGAGTTCTACAAATCAGATGAAAGACTTCTAGTACAATTTGGAAAGCTAAGATCAATACCTACAACTTTCATGTTGATCAAAAGTAGAGGAGAAACATCCTTCTAGGTCAAAAATGGCTTGGAAGTTGGTTGACTTTTGGTGACCAAAATCACATACCTCTAATGACCTGTAACTTGTCTGGATCATAACTTGAGTTCTATAAATCCAATCATGGACTTATAATACTCAAATTAAAGATAAGAACATGCTCTACAAGTTACATGTTGGCCAAAAATTGGGATGAGACTTGTATCTTGAGGTAGGTGGTCTTGAAGTCAGGCACTAAATAGGGGATTTTACCCTGAGAACCCTAATTTAGTAACCTCTCAAACACTTAACCCTTGATGAATTGAACTTAAAATGATGTCTCATGTAACGCCCGTTCATTTTAATTAAATTATTTATGAATTGTTGGTGTGCCTTTATGTGGGAGTCTGTCTGAGAGTGTTGGTGGGTGTCCTTAAAGTATAGGAAACCATTTAATAAATCATTGAGTTTGATAATAATATAATATAATTAATAATGATGATAATTTAATAACTAGTAGTAATATTATTATTATTATTATTATTATTATTATTATTATTATTATTATTATTACTAGTGGATGGAATAAAGGGAATTAGGGAGTTATTAGAGAAGTTGTGGGAGAAAGAGCAAAAGAACGATAAACTACTCAGAAAACCAAATTGGAGGAAAAAGGCCGAGAAAAGAGGAAAAAGGACGTGGCTGTGGAGAAAGGAAGAACAGAAGAATTAACCGCCGGAGAGAATTGAAGGTTGTTGCAGAAGAGTCACCAGGAGAGCAAACCGGAACCAGAAGTTTAGAGTTGTCCTCAATCCAAAGATAAGGGTGGGGTTCAATTCTATAACTGTGGGTATGATCGATTTCATGTAGGGAATTGAATCATAGGATTAATGTTCCTGTAGATCGATAAATATTAAGGATTAATGTTCCTGTAGATCGATAAATATTAAGGATTAATGTTTCTGTAGGTCGATAAATATTAAGGATTAATGTTCCTGTAGATCGATAAATATTAAGGATTAATGTTCCTATAGATGGATAAATATTAAGGATTAATGTTCCTGTAGATCGATAAATATTAAGGATTAATGTTCTTGTAGATCGATAAATATTAAGGATGAATGTTCCTGTAGATCGATAAATATTAAGGAGTAATGTTCCCGTAAGTTGAAGGAATATTAAGGATTAATGTTCCCGTAGTAATATTCCCGTGGAAATGTTCCCGTGGTAATGTTCCCGTAGTAATGTTCCCGTAGGTTGAGCAATATTAAGGGTAAATGTTCACGTAGGTTGAGAAATATTAAGGGTTAATGTTTGTCTACGCCTGCATTAGTGTTTATGTCATTAGTTTATGTAGTAATGTTGGAAATCGGCGTCGACACACACTAATTTCCCATTTGTTGAGAAACGTTTGTTATTATACTCTTACTTGATCGACTTCAGGTAGGGAATCGAATCATAGATATAGTTCTCGTCACTCGATAAATGTTAGGGACGAAGTTTTTCTGTGTAGGAATGAATGTGTTATATCGTCAGTGTTGTACGATGCTGTATGGTTGCCCTTAATGAGGCAAGATTAGTTGCCCCGTAGTTAATGAACCTTTTCAGGAACTATAATTAATTTTGTGAGTAAAAGTTGTAATGTTGTTCTTACGATAATGTGCTAAATTCTTTATTGTTGAAAGTATGTTGTTATTGTTCCCCTACATGAACAGATTGAAATGATGAATACTTGTTGCACATGAAGTTGTTATGTCATTGTTGAGAAAATGTTATTATAATATTCTCCTTGGATTATGTTGATAAGTTGTAGTTATATGATGAGGGGTATGCCTCTGTTATGGACAATTTGGTTGTAGGCTTAATGCCTTGTTGTGTGGTTGTTGTTATTTGTCTCTGACATGAATAGGTTGAAATGGTGAGCCCATAATATATGCGAAATGTGATGTTCGGTTATGGATAATTGGTTGTAGGCTTGATGCCTTGTTGCACGGTTGTTGCACAGTTGTTGTTGTTGTTGTGTTATAGTCCATAATAGTTGCATCTCATAGCATATCATTTGGCCTGGATTGGCGACAGTTGTGTCTTTAATGACAAAATAAAATGATTGTGGAGTGAGTCTCCCGGATAATTGTGGAGTGAGTCTCCCGAATAATTGTGGAGTGAGTCTCCCGGATAATTGTGGAGTGAGTCTCCCGAATAATTGTGGAGTGAGTCTCCTGGACAATTGTGGAGTGAGTCTCCCAAATAATTATGGAGTGAGTCTCCCGAATAATTGTGGAGTGTTGTCTCCCAAAATGGTACCACATGCATATGCGCAGTTGAGTTGCATAGTTGAGTCGCATTTGTCGAAGTGCATAGTTGAGTTGTGTCGTTATGCCCTCGCGAGTAATTGATGAGTTGCTGAATTTTAATGATAATGGTTGTGGATATGAATACCGAATTGTTGCGGTTTAATTATTGATAATATTTTGCGAACTGCTGGAATTATAATGATGTGATAATATTCTGACATGAATTTTATCATGCCTTATGTTATATTGTTGATATCTCACCCTTTACGTTGTATGTTACCTCCATTGGTGGTAACTTGCAAGTAATCCGGAATAAAGTGTAGCTTTTTGTTTAAGGTTGTTGGTCGCTCTGATACGTAGCACTCTTGGGGGGATGAACGATTGATGTTATTACTTTTATTTAATTTCCTTGTTGCTGAATTTTATCAAGTACTTTTCATTAAATTGGTGGATGCTGTTAAGTTTCAAATGCTGGTTGGATGCACTACGCCGATCAATTAGTAATGCTGATTTTTATGGTTGAAACCTGTTGTTTATGTTGAATTGATACAAGATAATTACTTGCTGAATTTAATGGAGTTTTGTTGCAAGTTTTATGGTCTTGCTTTAATCATGCTAAATGTTGGAAATGTTTTATATTCCGCTGCAAATTAATAAGATGCCTTGTAATCAAAATGTTAATCAAGTTATTCTTGTATGTTCATCCAAGCTTCTGTGCTATGTATCATTACTAAATGCATGCTGTCTAATTGAGTTGTGAAATGTATGTTTATGTGAGTTGAAATTGTAACGCCCAGAATTTGCTGATGTGACGTTCGTCACAACTTCCTTACGATCGTCATGACCGTCACGGTCGTGACAACCCCTTACGATCATCATGTTTACAAAATTTGTTGCACTTTGATTCTGTTTTCCTTAATTATCCGTCGGGTTAGATTGGGGTGTTACATTATTGGTATCAGAGCAGGTCGGTCCGTCCGGCCAAGTTGTTTAATGTTGTGTATTCCCTGGTATGCGACATGTGTGTGAAAACACTGTTGGTACATGTTTTGTTGTAGAACCTTTGTCTGCAGGAGTGGGAATGATTCAAGTCGGGGAGAAGCTTGTACTTCTCCAGGATGCTGCAAGTGTGTAATTGTAGCTCGGTGTATGGTTGAACGCTCTTATAGTTTGGTAAAGATGGTTTGTACTCTATCATGATTTTCGTCTGTCTATTGACAAATTGAGGAACTGATCACCCTTAATCTCTTGTTGATAGTGGACGGAGTCATGTTAGATGGGATATGCGTGTCTTGCAAGCTTGGATGGCGTGAGCAGTGAATTGTCTTGAGTTAAGCTAAGTGCTTAAGAATGGTTTTGATGAGTTGGTGCAGGAGGATGCTAAGGTGTTTAATTTTGATGGGAATTTTTGGATTATAATGAAAGCGGGAAGTTGGCGATTGCCGATTAATTGTGGTTGGCTGGAAGTTATCCTGTCAAGATAGTGATATAAAGCCAGGACGTGAAGTGGAGTTGTGACCAACTTAGTTACGGCAACTAGTCTGAGAGTGAGAGCTCCGTATTTTATGTCTGTTTGGATGGTCAATGGATTAAACTGATTAATTAGTGTTGAGACTTGGGTCTGGCGTGTGTCCTAAGGAAACAGAGTGTGAGGTTGAGTATATAAAAGGTGGATAGTGACTTCTGATGATTAGTAAAGAAAGTAAGATGTGGAATGCAATATTAGTATAATTAAACCTTTAGATATTCCAAGAGTTGAAGATGTGTCGAATGACCTTCTAAGTGTGAAATTGTTGTCGTACGTCGAATTCTGAGATTGCAGCTTTTTACATAATCGATGTTTTTACAGATGAAAGTCGGAATAGATTACGCAGTTGTGTCGGGTAATGTAAGGCCGTGATCGAGTATGCTTGTTTTATCGAATTTGATTGATTTTTGTAAGTTTTTGCATTTTCAAGATTTGAGGGTTTAAGATTCGGATTGGAATCGGAGGTCGTAGATTTCACGTTTGATGGTTCTAAATCACTAATATATGTTTGGTATGAATGAGTATGTGATTGTTTCGAAGAAAATAATTGAATCGGTCGGATTTTCGGGCGAAAATGCTCAAACCCGTAGCAGCCTTTATGCAGAAAAATTATGTTTTGGAGAAACTTCAAAAAATTCATATCTCTTGATCCGTAAGTCGGTTTTAGTCCCCGTTCGAAGCGTTGGAAAGCTAACGAGATGCTCTTTCTAGGAAAAATTGTTTTGAGACATGTACCTGGTTCAATTATAGCAGAAAATTGAAAACGTATCGTGTGCTGATTTTTGCCGAACCCGACAGGACCATTTGTTGTATTTTGTGATGCCTTGTTGATATGATTGGGAGATATGCTAAGTGAAACTTTAGAGAGTTTTGGTTATGCTTTAAGGGAACTTGAATTACATAAGAGGAATCACCTGATAAGTGATTTAGAGTTGGTTGCTGTTGTGGTTGTGCCGAAGTTGGAAGCTTCAATTAGTTAATTTGAGATTTGATATGTTTGGTGACCTCAAGAGCTTAAGGCATTGATTTGATTTGGAAGAGTCGAATATGAGGTAGAGAAAATAAATGGGACTCCAGAATGGATTATGGTTTCGGATTGAATCACCATTCGGGTGAAGCGAACATGGTAGCTTATGCATTGATTTGGAAATATTTCAATATAGCGATGATGATGGTGAAAAGAGTTAAAACTGATTGAGCAATTTTTGTGATATGAGTTTGGTTTATGAAGAGACTTCTTATGAAGTTTAGCTTAGTATGTTGGACCTTACTCGTAGTATTCCTAATGAGATTGGATAAGGTCAGGACTCTGGTTTGAGTTGATAGATTGGTTGAATATGAGGAATTAAAGTCGAAGGGATGATTTTCAGATTAATGGAAATGGTATCATGAGATGTCGTGATAGAGTTTGTGTCCTAGATATTATTGAATGGAATAAGAGTATTGAGGTAGATGGAGTATCCATCCCGGTGCTATGAAGATGTAACCGGATTTGAGGAAATTATTTTGAGGGCCATAGTTAAAGAGATAAGTGGTTGAGTTTGTATGTGCTGATTAGACTTGTTGGAAGTCGAAGAATAAACGTCAGAGACCGTTGTGTCCGATGCAACCGTTGAATATTCCAGAGTGGAGATCGGATAGTATTCCCATGGATTTTGTGTTGGGTTTTCCGGGGAATTTACATGATGTGGCATGTGCCTAAGTTGAAGAAGTACATTGATTCGGATGGATGGTGTACAAGTGAAAGGTAATTTGACTGTTGAGGCGTTGCTAGTTCGGGTAGATGAACGAGAAGCAACTTCGAGGTGAAGAGATTGCTTTGGTGAAAGTGGTATGGTTGGGAGCTGTTTGATTGAGGTAATTTCGAGGACGAAATTCTTTTAAGTAGGGGAGAGTTGTAACGCCCGTTTATTTTAATTAAATTATTTATGAATTGTTGGTGTGCCTTTATGTGGGAGTGTGTCTGAGACGTTGGTGGGTGTCCTTAAAGTATAGGAAACCATTTAATAAATCATTGAGTTTGATAATAATATAATATAATTAATAATGATGATAATTTAATAACTAGTAGTAATATTATTATTATTATTATTATTATTATTATTATTATTATTATTATTATTATTATTATTATTATTATTATTATTATTATTATTATTAGTGGATGGAATAAAGGGAATTAGGGAGTTATTAGAGAAGTTGTGGGAGAAAGAGCAAAAGAACGATAAACTGCTCAGAAAACCAAATTGGAGGAAAAAGGCTGAGAAAAGAGGAAAAAGGACGTGGTTGTAGAGAAAGGAAGAACAGAAGAATTAACCGCCGGAGAGAATTGAAGGTTGTTGCAGAAGAGTCACCAGGAGAGCAAACCGGAACCCGAAGTTTATAGTTGTCCTCAATCCAAAGGTAAGGGTGGGGTTCAATTCTATAATTGTGGGTATGATCGATTTCATGTAGGGAATTGAATCATAGGATTAATGTTCCTGTAGATTGATAAATATTAAGGATTAATGTTCCTGTAGATCGATAAATATTAAGGATTAATGTTCTTGTAGGTCGATAAATATTAAGGATTAATGTTCCTATAGATCGATAAATATTAATGATTAATGTTCTTGTAGATGGATAAATATTAAGGATTAATGTTCCTGTAGATGGATAAATATTAAGGATTAATGTTCCTGTAGATCGATAAATATTAAGGATTAATGTTCCTGTAGATCGATAAATATTAATGATTAATGTTCCTGTAGATCGATAAATATTAAGGAGTAATGTTCCCGTAAGTTGAAGAAATATTAAAGATTAATGTTCCCGTAGTAATGTTCCCGTAATAATATTCCCGTGGAAATGTTCCTGTGGTATTGTTCCCGTAGTAATGTTCCCGTAGGTTGAGCAATATTAAGGGTAAGTGTTCCCGTAGGTTGAGAAATATTAAGGGTTATTATTTGTCTACGCCTGCATTAGTGTTTATGTCATTAGTTTATGTAGTAATGTTGGGAATCGGCGCCGACACGCGCTAATTTCCCATTTGTTGAGAAAAGGTTGTTATTATGCTCTTACTTGATCGACTTCAGGTAGGGAATCGAATCATAGATATAGTTACCGTCACTCGATAAATGTTAAGGACGAGGTTTTTCTGTGTAGGAATGAATGTGTTATATCGTTAGTGTATTACGATGCTGTATGGTTGCCCTTAATGAGGCAAGATTAGTTGCCCCGTAGTTAACAAACCTTTTTAGGAACTATAATTAATTTAGTGAGTAAAAGTTGTAATGTTGTTCTTACGATAATGTGCTGAATTCTTAATTGTCGAAAGTATGTTGTTATTGTTCCCCTACATGAACAAATTGAAATGATGAATACTTGATGCACATGAAGTTCTTATGTAATTGTTGAGAGAATGTTATTATAATATTCTCCTTGGATTATGTTTATAATTTGTAGTTATATGATGAGGGGTATGCCTCTGTTATGGACAATTTGGTTGTAGGTTTAATGCCTTGTTGCGTGGTTGTTGTTATTTGTCTCTGACATGAATAGGTTGAAATGGTGAGTCCATAATATATGCGAAATGTGATGTTCTGTTATGGATAATTGGTTGTAGGCTTGATGCCTTGTTGCACGGTTGTTGCACAGTTGTTGTTGTTGTGTTATAGTTCATAATAGTTGCATCTCATAGCATATAATTGGGCTGGATTGGCGACGGTTGTGTCTTTAATGACAAAATAAAATGATTGTGGAGTGAGTCTCCCGGATAATTGTGGAGTGAGTCTCCCGAATAATTGTGGAGTGAGTCTCATGGATAATTATGGAGTGAGTCTCCCGAATAATTGTGGAGTGAGTCTCCCGGATAATTGTGGAGTGAGTCTCCTGAATAATTGTGGTGTGAGTCTCCCGAATAATTGTGGAGTGTTGTCTCCCAAAATGGTACCACATGCATATGCATAGTTGAGTTGCATAGTTGAGTCGCATTTGTCAAAGTGCATAGTTGAGTTGTGTCGTTATGCACTCGCGAGTAATTGATGAGTTGCTGAATTTTAATGATAATGGTTGTGGATATGAATACCGAATTGTTGCGGTTTAATTATTGATAATATTTTGCGAACTGCTGGAATTATAATATTGTGATAATATTCTGACATGACTTTTATCATGCCTTATGTTATATTGTTGATATCTCACCCTTTACGTTGTATGTTACCTCCATTGGTGGTAACTTGCAGGTAATCCGGAATAAAGTGTAGCTTTTTGTTTAAGGTTGTTAGTCGCTCTGATACGTAGCACTCTTGGGGGGATGAAGGATTGATGTTATTACTTTTATTTAATTTCCTTGTTTCTGAATTTTATCAAGTACTTTTCATTAAATTGGTGGCTGCTGTTAAGTGCCAAATGCTGGTTGGATGCACTACGCCGATCAATTAGTAGTGCTGATTTTTATGGTTGAAACTCGTTGTTTATGTTGAATTGATGCAAGATAATTACTTGCTGAATTTAATGGAGTTTTGTTGCAAGTTTCATGGTCTTGCTTTAATCATGCTAAATGTTGGAAATGTTTTATATTCCGCTGCAAATTAATAAGATGCCTTGTTATCAAAATGTTAAATAAGTTATTGTTGTATGTTCATCCAAGCTTCTGTGCTATGTATCATTATAAATGCATGCTGTCTAATTGAGTTGTGAAATGTATGTTTCTGTGAGTTGAAATTGTAACGCCCAGAATTTGCTTATGTGACGCTCGTCACAACTTCCTGTTAGAACACAGATTGGTTCTTAATAATATCTCTTTGTTTTGATGATAACTGTTAAGAAATTTTATATTTAAGAATTATATACTCTAAAATTTGTTTGAGAGTTTTACTGCAGATTGAAATGAAATTAACTCTCCAGAAGCAAATCTGAATTGTATACTAGAACTTTTCTAGACTCTGAAGCGCCAGATGCACTCATTAGAAGATTCTGATTGCTGATTACAGAAGATCCTGAGCGCAGTCTCCAAAAGGATCTGAAGCAAGAAGCTCCAGAAGATTCTGAAGCAGAAGCTCTAGAAGAATCTGAAGCAAGCAGAAGCATCTGAAGCTAAGAAGAATATTGTATGAAGAATTTCTCAAAGCATAGTTTCTACATAAGTTTCTGAAAATACTAAAGCTGCCAAGTACTGAAGTTCTGTGTCAAATATGCTCTGATGATCAACACGCTAAAAGCACACATGCTGCAGAAGACTCTGATACAGCAAAGTTCTGAACATCATTAGAAGACTCTGACTCAATCAGACTCTGATGAACTTGCTGAAAACTGAAGAAGAAATATTCAAAGAATATATCCGTTGGAGTAAATCAAACGTCTCTTTCCTCATTTGTGCTAGACACAAGAACACAGACAAAAAGGATTTTTCTGTGCTTTCTACTTCTAGGAAAGGTCACTTGATGTGAAGACAAAAAGGCTCAGACCTTTTTGGGACACTCTTCTCAGCGTACAACTTCCTTGGATCAGTTGCCTATAAAAGGAAGACTCCTCCAAATTCTTCAGTTAGACATTTTGCTGAAAAGAAATCATAACAATTAAAAGCTCTCATTCTTTCATATTCTTCTTAGAATTAGTTGTACTTAAACTTAAGAGAAATATCACTGTTGTGATAAAAGCTTTTTAGAAGCATTCATACTCTTGTATTTTATTTACATTGATTGTAAAGGTTTTCCTTAAGAGGATTCAGTTGGAATCAGTAGCTCTTGAGAAGACTAAGAACAGTTGTTCTTAGGTGTTACTATTGTAATCTGTTTAATTAAATAGTGGATTAAGTCCTTGTTGAGAAAGGCAAATCACTCTAGGAAGGGTGGACTGGAGTAGTTGAGTTCAACGAACCAGGATAAAAATAATTGTGTTTTTATTTCTAAAGTTTAATCTTTCATACTTATTCAACCCTCCTTCTAAGTATTATCTCACCTTCAGTTGGTATCAGAGCTCCGGTTCTGTGTGTGCTACCACTTAACAGTGTCAGTAAAGATCCAGAGAGAAATACTTTGATATATATTTACTTGTTACAATGGATGATAATATAATATCCAACATTAACAATAAATATGAAGAAAGGGACAGGATCAACACCAAACCCCCTATGTTTGATGGGGAGAAATTTGATTACTGGAAAGACAGAATTGAGAGTTTTTTCCTAGGATATGATGTTGATCTATGGGATCTAGTCATAGATGGATATGTCCATCCCACAGATGGGAATGGCAAGAAGATAGACAGAAAATCTATGACAGATGCTCCGAAGAAAGATTTTAGAAATCATCATAAAGCCAGAACTATATTATTGAATGCAATTTCCCATACTGAGTATGAAATAATTACAAACAGGGAAACATCTTTTGATATGTTTGAATCTCTAAAAATGACTCATGAGGGAAATTCTCAAGTCAAGGAGACAAAAGCTCTGGCTCTGATCCAGAAGTATGAGGCCTTCAAGATGGAAGACTCTGAATCTGTTGAAGCCATGTTTTCCAGATTTCAGATCCTCACAGCTGGGCTGAAGGTTTTGGACAAGGGATACTCTACATCAGATCATGTAAAGAAAATCATCAGAAGTCTTCCTACCAGATGGAGACCAATGGTGACTGCCTTGAAAATGGCTAAAGATATGAACAAGATCTCTCTAAAAGAACTCATCAGCTCACTGAGGAGCCATGAAATTGAGCTTGAGGAAGATGAACCTCAAAAGAAAGAAAAAGGTAAATATGTTGCCTTAAAATCTAATAAATCTGCTAAAGCTTTGCAGGTTATTGAAGAAAGCTCTGAAGAATCTTCTTCTGAAGAAGAAGATGAATTATCCATGTTGTCCAGAAGAATCAACAGACTCTGGAAGCACAAGGGAAAGAAGTTCAACAAATTCAGAAGATCTGATAATAGAAAGGAATCTTCTGGGCACAGAAGATCTGGCAAGAAAGAAGTTGTGTGCTATGAGTGCAAAGAACATGGGCATTACAAGAATGATTGCCCCAAACTTCAAAAAGAAAAACCCAAGAAGAAGTTTAACAAAAAGAAGAAGGTTCTGATGGCAACATGGGATGACTCAGATGAATCTGAATCATCTTCTGAATCAGAAGAAGAATGTGCTAATGTTGCACTGATGGCAAACACAGAGGATCAAGAGGAAGGAACCTCAGGATATGAATCAGATTCTGAATCTGATGATGACGCTGAAGAGGTAATGGCTAAACTTACCAAAGAAGAACTTATAAAAGTTTTAACAGAAGTTCTTAAAAGTTATAACAATATCAAACTCAAATACAAGAAGCTGAAAAACAATCTTGAATCTGAGATTGATCTTCTGAAGACATAACTTGTTGAGCAAAAAGAAATTAATCTGAAAATCAAAAATGACTTTGAAATAACTCAACAAGAATCTGAATCTGAGACTAAGTCATGTGAAAACATTTTAGAAAAATATGACTCTAGCTTTTAGAGATTTCTTACTAAGAGCATAGACAGAAGCAAGATGACTTCTATGATCTATTGTGTTAGTGGGAACAACAGAAGAGGTATTGGATATGAATCTTCATCAGGAAGTAATCCAAAATCTGTTGACAAACTTTTTATCAAGAAGACACCTCTGTATTCTCAATTTAAATTTGGTCACTTAAATGACATTAAACACACAAGCTCTGAGAAGAATACTTATGTGTTTAAACCCAAGGCAAGTCAGAATAAACATTATGTTGAAAAACAGAAGTTTAGACAAACCTACAAACAACCTAACCCCAAAGGACCCAAGATAATCTGGGTACCTAAAAACAAAATAATTCCTGTTGCAGATGTTCTTAGCAGCATGGTCAGGACACCAATCATGGTACCTGGACTCTGGATGCTCACGACACATGACAGGAGAAAAGTCTATGTTCCAAAGCCTGGAACTTAGATCTGGAGGTGATGTGAAGTTTGGAGGGAACCAGAAGGGCAAGATCATTGGATCTTGCACTATTGGAAATGGTAAACTTCCCTCTATTACTAATGTTTTACTTGTTGAAGGGTTAAAGCATAACTTATTGTCCATAAGTCAATTAAGTGACAATGGTTATGATATTACCTTTAATCAAAAATGATGTAAAGCTATTAGTCAAAAGGATGGCTCTATCCTATTTAGTGGTAAGAGGAAAAACAACATTTATAAAATAAATCTTTCAGAACTTAAAGTTCAAAATGTTAAATGTCTCTTGTCTGTTAATGAAGAGTAATGGGTCTGGCACAGAAGATTGGGCCATATTAATATGAGACGTATATCTTAGATTAATAAACTTAATCTTGTCAGAGGACTCCCTAATCTGAACTTCACTTCAGATGCTCTTTGTGAAGAAGGCCAAAAGGGGAAGTTTTCAAAAACATCTTTTAAATCAAAAAATGTTGTTTTTACTTCTAAACCACTAGAACTACTTCATATTGATTTGTTTGGACCAGTGATAACTGCATCCATCTGAGGCAAGAAGTATGGATTAGTCATTGTTGGTGACTATAGTAGATGGACATGGGTAAAGTTCTTAAAACACAAGGATGAGTCACATTCTGTGTTCTTTGACTTCTGCAAGCAAGTCCAGAATGAAAAGGATTTCAAAATTATAAAAGTCAGAAGTGATCATGGTGGTGAATTTGAAAATAAATGTTTTGAAAAATATTTTTCTGAAAATGGCATTGCTCATGATTTTTCCTGTCCTAGAACTCCACAACAGAATGAGGTTGTAGAGAGGAAAAATAGAACTCTGCAAGAAATGGCCAGAACCATGATCAATGAGACAAATCTGGCAAAACACTTTTGGGCAGAAGCAATCAACACAGCCTGTTACATTCAGAACAGAGTGTTTGTAAGACCTCTTCTGAAGAAGACTCCTTATGAACTGTGGAAAAACAAAAAGCCCAACATTTCTTATTTTCATCCTTTTGGATGTATTTGCTATATGTTAAACACTAAGGAAAATATGAACAAGTTTGATTCCAAAGCACATAAGTGTTTTATGCTTGGATATTCTGAACGCTCTAAAGGCTACAGAGTATACAACACTGAGACACAGATTGTGGAAGAATCCATTCATGTAAGATTTGATGATAAGCTTGGCTCTGAAAATCCAAAGCAGTTTGATAACTCTGCAGATAGGGAAGTAGTCTTCATTGACTCTGAAGTTCCAGAAGCAGACAAAATTCAAGTGAAGGAACCAGAAGCAACTCCAGATGCTACTCCTTTAACTTCTCAGATGAATAATCTAAACATTTCTGAAGAGTCAACTATTAGAGGATCATCATCCAGAATTAAAGCTTCTCATCCAGAGGATGTTATTATTGGAAAGAAAGATGATCCCATCAGAACAAGATCCTTTCTAAGATCATCTGAAGCATCACTATTTGGACTAGTGTCAGAAATTGAACCATCTTCTGTAGATGAAGCTCTGCAAGACAATGATTGGATTATTGCCATGCAAGAAGAGCTAAATCAATTCAGCAGAAATGATGTATGGGATCTAGTTCAAAGACCTCAAGGATTCAATATAATTGGTACAAAATGGGTCTTCAGAAATAAGCTAAATGAGAAAGGAGAAGTTGAGAGAAATAAGGCAAGGCTGGTTGCTCAAGGGTACAGTCAGCAAGAAGGTATTGATTACACTGAGACATATTCTCCAGTTGCAAGGTTAGAATCTATACGCCTTCTTATTTCATTTGCTGCACAAAATAACATCACTCTGTATCAGATGGATGTTAAAAGTGTCTTTCTTAATGGTATTATAGAAGAAGAAGTTTATGTCCACCAACCTCCTGGTTTTGAAAATGAAAAATTTCCAGATCATGTTTTCAAATTGAAGAAATCTCTATATGGATTAAAACAAGCTCCCAGAGCTTGGTATGAGAGATTGAGCAATTTTCTTCAGGAGAAGAATTTCATCAGAGGCAAAGTGGATACAACACTCTTTTGTAAATCAATTAAGAAAGATCTTCTAATTTGCCAAATTTATGTAGATGATATTATTTTTGGATCAACAAATATTATGCTTGAAAAGGAGTTTGCTACATGTATGCAGGCAGAATTTGAAATGAGCATGATGGGAGAACTCAGATTCTTTCTAGGAATCCAAGTTAATCAAACTCCAGAGTGCACCTACATACATCAGACGAAATATGTTAAAGAACTTCTGAAGAAATTTAACATGTCTGATAGCAAGCTGGCAAAGACTCCAATGCATCCTACTAGCTCCCTTGGCAAGGAAGAGGTAAGTAAGAAAGTAGACCAGAAGCTCTACAGAGGTATGATTGGCTCTCTTCTTTATCTTACTACTTCTAGACCTGACATATTATTCAGTGTTTGCCTGTGTGCTAGATTCCAATCAGATCCTAGAGAATCACACTTGACAGCTGTCAAGAGGATTCTAAGGTATCTGAAAGGTACTTCTAATGTGGGTTTGTGTTACAGAAAATCTGATGATTTCAAATTAGTTGGATTATGTGATGCTGATTACGCTGGAGACAGAGTGGAAAGAAAAGTACTTCTGGAAGTTGTCAATTTCTAGGAAGAAATCTAATCTCCTGGTACAGCAAGAAGCAACCCACAATTGCACTTTCAACCATAGAGGCTGAATACATTGCTACTACTGGATGTAGCACGCAGATGCTCTGGATGAAGAGTCAACTAGAAGATTATCAAATTTTTGAAAGTAACATTTATATCTTTTGTGATAATACTTCTGCTATATGTTTGTCCAAGAATCCCATTTTACATTCTAAGGCAAAACATATAGAAATTAAGCATCATTTCATCAGAGACTATGTTCAGAAGGGAATCATAAATTTAGCCTTTGTTGATACAGATCATCAATGGGCAGATATTTTTACAAAACCCCTTGTTGAAGATAGATTCAAATTTATTCTGAAAAATATTGGTATGGATTCTTGTCCAGAATGATATTTGTCAGAAGCAAATTTTTACAGATGCAAAAATGCTTAATGCTCTGAAGTATTTCTTCTGATTGCTTATTTTATTCTGTTCATTATTTCTTTTGTGAAACTCTGAACTAACAATCTTTAGAAGATCTGAACGTTGGCTAACGTTTCATTTCTTAAGAGAATTCAGAACACATGCAAGCAAACACGTGTCACACCAAATCTGAAGAGGTGGCGTGTACGTAACTGAAGAGACGTTTGAGGTGAAGTTTGAATAGTGAATATCTTGACTTTCCCCCCCAAATTGTTAGAAGCAATTAATGTTTTGAAATGATTATTATTCCTTTCATTTATTGCTTGTTAAAACGTGCATATTTCTGACTGTTGATTTCCCTAAGTGTTTTAGTATAAATACATGACATATATTCACTTTCACACTTTTCACACTCTCAGAATTTTACATGCGTTTTCATCTCCTTTTTTCTCTGCATAAAAACCCTATACCCAAGCGTTTGACAAAGCACTCTTCAATGGAAACTTCATCTTCAACAGCTGCTTAATTCCAATATTCTATGGTTGTTGTAACTTCAGAAAACATGGGTGTTGCTCCCTATTCTCCTCCCAAAAGAACACTTCTAACCCCTGTTGATAAATTGGAAGTTCTATGTGAATCCATGGTTGAGTTTGACTCTCTGGCAGAAAATGGGTTTGAGTTTCGTTCCATCATTGGAGCTCAAGGATGGGTTAAGTATTTTGATAGGCTCTTTGGACCAGTTTACCCTCTACTTGTGAAAGAATTCTGGATTCATGCGTCAATTTACCCCAAGTTCATCTTATCTTCTGTGCTGGGAAAAGAGATCATTATCACAGAAGATCTGATAAGAAAGTTAATAGGTTATGAAGAAACAGATGGTGTTTCCCACTTGTCAGCTGGGCGTGTGGACATGGATGAGGTTTATGAAGAAGTAATGACTACTGGTCAAGCTTCTAACAAATTCAAAGATCTGAAGCCTGACTACAAGATCTGGGCCAAGATCTTCATGGGATGCATCCACCACAGGAAGTCAACCTATTCTCCAGACTATGTCAATAATGAACAACTCTATTTCATGTATTGCCTTAGTCAGAGCACCAAGGTAGATCTTCCATACATTCTTTTTATGCATCTGTGGAACCATATAAATGCATCTAGAGAGTATGTGAAGGAGAAAGGACAGAAGATCAGAACTTGGATCCCCTTTGGAAGGTTGATCTCAGATCTTCTTACTGAGAATGGTTTGGTCACTGCTCTGTACGCTGCTGGAGTTACAGAGGAATTAGAATTTATAATGGGAAAGCCTCTGAATGCTAAAAGTCTTCAGAGAATCATAATTGTTGATGAACTCACAACACCTCCCAAGAAGCTGAATATGTCTGAATTGAATAAGAGGGTTCCTGTAGATGACTTTCCTTTATTCTTTGCTGAAGAGCCCAGACATATAGTGGTTATGTATATTGATGAATGCAAGAAGGAAGGAAAACCTGTTCCTGCTAATGTGATTCAGCTAGCAAGACAACCTCTACCCAATGCAGTAGAAGAAGAAGAAGCACAACTCCAGAGGAAAAGGACTCAACCAGTTGTTGACTCTGCACCTGCTCAGAAGAAGGTCAAGATTGCTGAGAAGCCCAAGAAGCTCTTGAAGAGAAAAGAATCTGAAGAAGCTGCTTCTGTACCTGCCAAGAGGATCAAAATAAAAGGTACTAAATCTTCTGTATCTTCTGCAAATGTTGTTATTAATGATTCTAATATTAAGTCTGTACCAAAACCACCTTCTACACAAACCACTTCTGTTACTGCTCCCAGTTCCATTTCTCCACAAAAACAAACACCTGTTCCAACTCAAACAACAACACAAACAATTCCAACACCAACAGTTTCTGTACCAAAACCATCTCAACCAAAAATCCATATCAAACAATTTGTTCCACGAACACAACCATCAGAACAACAACCATCAGATCAACAACAATCATCTGAACAACCAGAGAAACAACAAGAATCTCAACCAGAAAAAGCCTCTGAAAATCCACCATCAAATAATCCTCCATCTGAACCCATTGCACCTGTTACTTCTATACCTACAAAAGTAACTTCTGCTCCCATTTCATCAGAACCAATCACCATTCCATCTGATTTACCCATCTCAGAACAACCATCCAAACCATCTGAAATTTCTTCAGATCAAACCAACACTTCTGAACCTCACATCCCTGAGACAAAAGTTCTTGATTTCACACCATTAAAAACGGTGTTTCAAGTATCTTCTACCTCTTGTACACCAACCACATCCTCTAACTCCTCAGAATCAGAAATCCACCCAGATTTTCTAATCTCTCCATCTGAAAAATACTCTAAGGAAAACCAACCTGAACCTTCTATACCTTCAAAAGATTCCATTCCTGATCCTATTCCCACACCTACACCTACACCATCATCTGAGATTTTAATTCCAAATCCAAACCCAAGATCTTCTATATCTTGTGCCCAAGTATCATCTATATTTCATAATCTGTCTTATGGTTTCAAACTAAAAGACTTTTATGACAGAGTTGAACCTTCTGACCCCATCAACCCTCTGAAACCAAAACCCACAATGATCCTTCCATCTGTGATTCTTGATTACTTAAAATCTATGTCAGATGTAGGATCTTTAGCAACCATCTCTTATTCTGAAAAATCTGATAAAGCTGTTGTTTCAGCTCTGCAAATTGCATCTGATAACACTGTTGCATCTGATGCACCACCAAGATCTGCTTTTAAACCCTACTCAAATGCACCTTTTGATGTAATTACCCCTCACCGAAGAGCAAAACCTCATTTGCTAAATGCTTTACTCAGATCAAAAGAAAAAGCTCCTGAGATACCCTTCATTCCATACTATCCTCCTCCTCTGATCTCCATCCAACAATCACTTTTTCCACCAACTCCCCAACCTAAACCTGTAACTCTGGAAACTTTGTTATGACCTAAACCCAGACTTAATGTTGATCATTTATTTCAAACTTTTTTGCAAGAAATACAGATGTATTTAGGTACTGTTCAGAAGAAATGCTCAGCAACAATGGATGCCAAAGAATCTGACATCATCTGGAATGGATTCATCAACAGATTCAACTCTGTAGCTTCAAATCTGAAGAACGTCTGCTCTGATGATGCAAAGCTCAGATTTGTTGAGGCTGCAAAGACTCTATTCTGGACTGTCAACAAATCTGAACCTCTGCTTCTTTTAGATGCTCCTCCACCATCAACAGAATCTACTGAAAATGCATTTGAAGAAAATCCGTTGGCTATGACTCTGGTAGACCCTCCTTCTAATTCCAATGCTCCAGAATCTACAGAACCAATGGAAATTGACTCTGTTCAAGCTACAAAACCTCATCATACTTCTTCATCTGAGATAAAGAAAGAACATCCAGATTTTGAAGATAAGATTGTTGCTCTGGAAGCTGGACAGTCAGAGATAAAATCCTGGATGGCAAAGCAGGATAAGAAGTCTGAGGATATGACAGAATGGATGTCAAAGCAAGATGAAAAGAATGAAACTATGGCTAAGTGGATGTCCAAGCAAGAGCAATCATCCTCTGAGATTACAGATCTGTTGAAGATGCTTTTCTCCAAACACTCTTAGATTTTTTTCATTCTAATGTTTTTGCATCTGTTGTTTGCATCTGTACTTTATTACTATATCTTCTGATGTTTGCCTATGTACTCTTGATCTGATCTTTTGGAATGAATCAAAGTTTTCTCCATTGAATTATCTTATTTAATGTTTCCTTTTATTTGTCGTTTTAAAGTTTTTACTTTTTGCTTATGACAAAAAAGGGGGAGAAAATATTGATCTGAACTATTTAATATAACTTCACCAGAATGAAACTTCAGACATATCTATTCTATCTAACATTTAATATGACTATTTCAGAACATTTGATAAGTACACTCTATAAAAGAAACTCTGAGTCTCTCAGATCATTTGTCTATAATCAAACTCTGAATCTTAAATCTGCAAGACATTCTGACCTTCAAATGTTATAAGAACAAACAAGATCTAACCCTGAAGATTACTCAATGTTGCACCCTAAAATTTGACCAACCGGTTCTCCTATCTGGGTTCGTGGTTTAATTCGTATTCGCATATCAGATGCATGACATTTGCGCACAGACAGAGGATGTCAGGGTTACAGCTTGGTTTTCATCTACCGGATATTTCAGATCCAGTCTAGATAATCAGGGTTTTATTTTGGGGAAATTGCGCGCTCCTCGGTGTTTTCAGCTTACATGGTGGTTTTTGGGATATTCTGATGCCCGGGGATTACTGTTTGCTTCGATCTGGTCTCGCGCTCTCTTTTATGTTGGTTATTTGCCTCTGTTTTCATTTTTTAGGGTTTAATAGCCTTTTGTAGATTTTAAATAGGCTTTATAGATTTTTAGAATTTAAATAGATTTTTTTAATATTTTTTAATAGTTTTAAATCTTCTTTAGATTTTTTAAATTGTTTTTAAATAGGTTTTAGAATAAAATTTTTTAGATATTAAGTCATTTGTAGATAATAGTTTAGTAGAACATTTTTTTTATAGGTTTAAATAGAAATTAAGATAGCTTTTTCTATAGATTAATAAGTAATATAGGTTTTATTAGGGATTTAATAGAAATTTAGTAAAATTGTAAATAGAGATGATTAGAGTTTTATTTTTTAGTTAATAGTTTTTAGGTTTAATAGAGATTAATTAGGATTTTAATCTTTTAATTAGAGTTTGTCAGAATTAATTAGATTAGTTTAATTTGCATTTAAGATTTAATTGCAGTTTAGTTTTAGTAAGAGTTAATTAGGCTTAACCTTTAGTTAATTAGGTAATTAGGTTTTCATTTAGTCTTTAATTAGCTTTCTTAATTGAGTTTAAGTTTTTTTTAATTCAGTTTTTAGGGTCATTTTTCGTGGGCCCATTTCAGAGTGTGAAGGCCCAATTTTTCAGTCCCACTTCAGTCCAATGCAGTGCCAAGTGTCCACTATAAATCATGCCACGCGTGTCATCAATGAAGGGCCACCTCACAACTCCCACTTCACCAGAATCTGCCACCTCACATTTTCCTTTCTCTCTCTGCGCCATGCAACCCCACACGTGCCTACTCCCTCTCCTTCCTCCTGCCACGCATCCGTCCCTCACCCTTCTCCGTGACAGCTGTATCCCACTACACCTCCCCCCATCGCCGGCCATGCAGCCGCCCGCCGGACCACCCTCCTCCACCGCAACGGTCACCGGAAACTGTTAAGGCCGCCGGAAACTGCAAATTTTCCGTTTTCGCCAGAAACTCATCCGATCTCCTCCAATCTTCTCAGTCCACCTTCACCCACTACTCACCGGAAAACTCAACCAAGTCCACCAGAAACTTCATCCATTGCTGGAAACTTCAAGCAATCTCCAGATCGACGCATCAAGATCTCCAGGATCTTCATCGTTTCCTTCAAGATCCATCAACGTTTAACAGATCTTCGTCCATGCTTCGTGAATCTCATCAACGCTCGCCCAAATTTGTTCGTCAGCATCATCTGGTCATCAATAGTCAGCAACGTTCCTCACAAGTTCATCAGAATTGCTCATCGTGTTCATTCGAATTTTCCAGAAATCCACCTAATCTTCAACCATCCCTAGAAGATCTTTAAAGAACCTCAAGATCTTCCTCTCTCTCGCAGCGATCTTCTTTGAATCTTCAAGACCTCCACGAGCTGTTCGTACTCCGTATCCAGGTATGTCTTCACTTGATTCTGGTTGCATTCTCCTTTCCGTTTGCTGAGATTGCTGGATGTTTGTCTTAATTCAATTAGGGTTTAGGTTGAGTTTAGGGCGTTGAGTCGAAGTTTGGTGAGAGCTAGATTAGGTTGGGTTGCAGATTTTCGTGAGGGTTTGTTTGAGAGTTCTTGCGAGGTTGAGAGAGCTCAGAGAGCGGCGCAGCTAGGGTTTCGGCTTGATGAACAGTGAATGGGATTTTAAGGGAGAAGACTGGTTTTGTTGGGTGATTGGTTGGGTTAGGGTTTAGATTGGGTTAGGCCCAAATCTGAGCTTGCTGCGAATTACCCCTCTCTTTACTCATTGCCCCCCCTGTGTGAGAATGCTGAATGGATTTGGTTTCGGCTTAAGCCCCAATTGCTAGGCGCACCCCCCTGTATTTGGGCCCAGTCTGAAATGACTGAGGCGTTTTGCTATTCGCCCCCTTTTTGTTTTACTTTCGTTTTTTTATTTTTTTTCATTTTGAATCATGTTAGGAAATATTTCATAAAATAGTAGGAGTATCCGATTAATTCCCTTCTTTTTTCTATAGGTTCCTAATTCAATTTAGAATTTTATGGGGCAAAAATATTGAATTGATCATGCATTTTCATTTTTATTTGCATTTTTGTATTTTAATTGGTATTGAATAATTGATTTGTGATGTGTCTGCCTTGTTGATTTTAGTTATCTCACTTGGTATTGAATTTTGCTCTAGTTTTTTAGTATGTTGTACTAGACTAATGCATGCTCCCCATATAATTTTTGTGGATTTTTTAGAGATTGATTGATGTTGTTTTAGGGTTAGAGAGCAGAGACCTCATAACTTGCTGGTTAACCCTTTACCATTCACATGTTAGGGATTGTTTAGTAGCCTTAGAAGTTGACTTAGGCTTTGATATTTGATCTTGGGATCATAGAGGCATGTAGATATCCCCTAGATTTTTGGTAGATTTTTAGAAGTTGTTTTGCTATTTTTGTTTGAGCCTGAGAATAGGAGAAGTCTTGAGGGCTTCTGACTTTGAAGTTCAACTATGGTTGAACTTCAGAGATAGTTTCTTTTGGTTTGAGGGTCTGTGGTTTCTTCTTGAAAATGGAGGCTGTATGAAGACTTGATGGAGCTTGCAAGGATACGTGGATTGTAGATCTGGTATGTGAGCTTGCTCTCTTTCTGTGAGGTTTGAGATCCTGAAGTTTGAGGGAAATTTATGGTACTTTCCTGAGGAAGGCACTATAGATGTCTTTCATTCTTTCTTCTCACCTCTTTCTCAAGTATCCAATGATGTTGGAGCCTTCATGTGAGTTTAGTTTCTCCTAAGGAGGAATGTAAACCGATCACAGTTGTTGAGCCACATGGGATATGATTCCTAAGTGGAAGCCCCCTAGTACTTTCCTGAGGAAGGCACTATGGGTCTGTTCACTTAGTTCCCTTAGTTCATGTAGGATTTCCCAAGTATCCAATGATGTCGGAGCCTTCATGTGAGTTTAGTTTCTCCTGAGGAGGAATGTAAACCGTTCACAGTTGTTGAGCCGCATGGGATATGATTCCTAAGTAGGAGCCTCCTAGTACTTTCCTGAGGAAGGCACTATGAGTCTGCCTTCTTAGCTCCCTTTCTTTGGTAAGCTTGTCTTGAAGCTTGAAGACTGGGATTGATTTCTCTTGTGTGTAGGGTTTTGATTAGGGCTTTGCTTAGGGTTTTGATTAGGGCTTTGCTTAGGGGTTTGCTTTAGGGTTTTGCTTGAGGTAGATTAGGGTTTTGTTTTAGGGTTGTTTAGGGTCTTGCTCAGGGGTAGTTTCTTGCTTTTGGATAGGAGTTTGCCAGGCTGGTTAGCCTTCTCTTTGTGTTGATTGACTTGTGTGGTGCTGTGCTGCATTAGACTTAGGGGTTCATATAGATATTTTCGAGATAGGTGCATCTTAGAAATAGGCTTTGTGTGCATGAGAAGTTGAGGTGGTCCTCCTTCTGCTTGATTGTTATTGAGTGGCTTTGCTTGCTGGTATTTGGTAGAGCTGAGCTCCCTTGCCTCTATGGTGTGTGGCCTTTGTGCCTTGCTTGTTTGGTTGTTGCATTCATGCATATTTCCAGTATTTCTTTACTTTGCAGTGTTTCATATTCGTTGTTTAGTGTTGTTGCCATGATCCCCTAGGAGCTCTAACTTCTCTGCTGTGGAGGAGTTATGATAGACATTAGGTTGGTCAACCAGGCATGATAACATTAGGTAGGTTCCCCTTTTCAACCATAGTTTTAGGGTGTCTCTTTCCTTTCTCAAAACAACAGAAAAACACTTAATAAAGGATAAAACAAAAGTGAATTCATTTCTTCCGTTAAAAGATTTGAACAAACATCAAAACCTTTTTGTCCTCCTGGACTGTGAAAACCCTTGGTTAAGGTGTATTTTCCCATAAAAAACACTTGAACAGCTTGTGTCGTGCGTAGCCCGAACTACGTTTGCTCTGATCTTCCATGCCGTGTGGGAGTACGTAGGCACAGGACGCGACGTCCTGGCGAGCAACCTTCCCCCCGTCTAGACGTAGGTAGTCGAACTACGTTGACTCTGACTTTCCCATTGCACGAGGGAGTACGTAGGCCCAGAACAGCGTATGTTCTGTCGAGTCCTGTCCTTTTTCTTTTCTTTTCAGACTGCCCACTAGCGTAGATAGATAAACACACCCTTTTTCCTTATAAACACCAAGCGTGGATCCCGTCGAATACGACGGACGTGAGGGGTGCTAATACCTTCCCTTTACGTAACCGACTCCCGAATCCAGGTTTTGGTTGCGACGACCATACCTTTCCTGTTTTTTGCGAGGTTTACTTCGAGCGTTTCCTTTCCCTCCGTTGGGATAAATAACGCACGGTGGCGACTCTTCTGTCAGCTGGCGCCGATTTTCGCAGTAGCGACACTCAAGACAAAAGGGAAGTTTCTATTCCTTATGTGTATTTAACACAGGGGGAGATTCATCATCTCAAGGGGAGTTATAATTCTAATATGTTCAGTAAAACAAAATTTCTGATACTTTTTGTCATCATCAAAAAGGGGGAGATTCTTAGAACACAGATTGATTCTTAATAATATCTCTTTGTTTTGATGATAACTGTTAAGAAATTTTATATTTAAGAATTATATACTCTAAAATTTGTTTGAGAGTTTTACTGCAGATTGAAATGAAATTAACTCTCCAGAAGCAAATCTGAATTGTATACTAGATGTTTTCTAGACTCTGAAGTGCCAAATGCACTCATTAGAAGATTCTGATTGCTGATTATAGAAGATCCTGAGCGCAGTCTCCAAAAGGTTCTGAAGCAAGAAGCTCCAGAAGATTCTGAAGCAGAAGCTCCAGAAGAATCTGAAGCAAGCAGAAGCATCTGAAGCTAAGAAGAATATTGTATGAAGAATTTCTCAAAGCATAGTTTCTACAGAAGTTTCTGAAAATACTAAAGCTGCCAAGTACTGAAGTTCTGTGTCAAATATGCTCTGATGATCAACACGCTAAAAGTACACATGCTGCAGAAGACTCTGATACAACAAAGTTCTGAACATCATTAGAAGACTCTGACTCAATCAGACTCTGATGAACTTGCTGAAAACTGAAGAAGAAATATTCAAAGAATATATCCGTTGGAGTAAATCAAACGTCTCTTTCCTCATTTGTGCTAGACACAAGAACACAGACAAAAAGGATTTTTCTGTGCTTTCTACTTCTAGGAAAGGTCACTTGATGTGAAGACAAAAAGGCTCAGACCTTTTTGGGACACTCTTCTCAACGTACAACTTCCTTGGATCAGTTGCCTATAAAAGGAAGACTCCTCCAAATTCTTCAGTTAGACATTTCGCTGAAAAGAAATCATAACAATTAAAAGCTCTCATTCTTTCAAATTCTTCTTAGAATTACTTGTACTTAAACTTAAGAGAAATATCACTGTTGTGATAAAAGCTTTTTAGAAGCATTCATACTCTTGTATTTTATTTACATTGATTGTAAAGGTTTTCCTTAAGAGGATTCAGTTGGAATCAGTAGCTCTTGAGAAGACTAAGAACAGTTGTTCTTAGGTGTTACTATTGTAATCTGTTTGATTAAATAGTGGATTAAGTCCTTGTTGAGAAAGGAAAATCACTCTAGGAAGGGTGGACTGGAGTAGTTGAGTTTAACGAACCAGGATAAAAATAATTGTGTTCTTATTTCTAAAGTTTAATCTTTCATACTTATTCAACCCCCTTCTAAGTATTATCTCACCTTCACTTCCTTACGATCGTCATGACCGTCACGGTTGTGACAGCCCCTTACGACCGTCATGTTTACAAAATTTGTTGCACTCTGATTCTGTTTTCCTTAATTATCTGTCGGGTTAGATTGGGGTGTTACATTATTGGTATCAGAGCAGGTCGGATCGTCCGGCCAAGTTGTTTAATGTTGTGTATTCTCTGGTATGCGACATGTGTGTGAAAACATTGTTGGTACATGTTTTGTTGTAGAACCTTTGTCTGCAGGAGTGAGAATGATTCAAGTTGGGGAGAAGCTTGTACTTCTCCAGGATGGTGCAAGTGTGTAACTGTAGCTCGGTGTGTGGTTGAAAGCTCTTATAGTTTGGTAAAGATGGTTTGTACCCTATCATGATTTTTGGCTGTCTTTTGACAAATTAAGGAACTGATCACCCTTAATCTCTTGTTGATAGTGGACAGAGTCATGTTAGATGGGATATGCGTGTCTTGCAAGCTTGGATGGCATGAGCAGTGAATTGTCTTGAGTTAAGCTAAGTGCTTAAGAATGGTTTTGATGAGTCGGTGCAGGAGGGTGCTGAGGTGTTTAATTTTGATGGGGATTTTTGGATTATAATGAAAGCGGGAAGTTGGCGATTTCTGATTGTCGCTTGCGCAAAAATAAGGTGCCAGCACAACAGAAAAGTCGCCACCTTTCATTATTTATCCCTCAGAACGGGAAAGGAAACGATCGGAAAAACCTAACGAAAAAGGGTAAGTCAAGGTCGTCGCAACCGTTGTCTGGATTCGGGAGTCGGTTACGCAAGGGGAAGGTATTAGCACCCCTCACGTCCGTCGTACTCGACGGGATCCTCGCTTGTTGTGTTTACTTGGACGGGTTGGTGTTATTCTATCTACCTATCAAGGCTGGCTTAAACAGAAAAGAAAAATGACTTGGCAAAGCGTCGCGCTTTATGCCTACGTATTCTCATCAGAGAACGAGAAATCAGAGTCAACGTAGTTCGGCCTACGACGGGTTATGGGGGAAGGTAGCTCGCCAAGATATCGCCATCTTATGCCTACGTACTCTCAACAGGTATGAGAGATCAGAGCTCACGTAGTTTGGGAAACTACGGTTTATCTCCTGTCTTTTACGAAAGAAGTGTTTTCTATTGCGTTTGCGATTTCAATCACACTAGAGACTATGACCTGAGAGTGAATGCGTCGCATGTCATCCAAAGGGTACCATACTAAACATCCAGACTGTGGAAAAGAAACTCTCCCACAATCCTTTCTCATATAGCTTAAGGCTCGTAACGTACGAAAGAAATCATTCATGATTACTGTATCTTAAACTGTTTTGAGATGAGAAGAGAACAGGCCCAGCTAGGAGGGAGACTATCAAGTCCTACTGCTGTCATGCCATGGATTCATCCTATGGTTGAGGTTTGAACAGGGAACTCCTAGAAGTTGTCATGCATAGGTTTCAACCTAAAGTTCTATCATCAATTCCTTATCAAAGGAAATGAGAGTCCTAAGGGATCATGTCAATGATACACCAAAACAGACAAAGCATCAGCTTAACAGTAAAATGCATGCAATGTAAGTGAGGGAGGAAATGTGTGTGGGGCTTCAGCCTCCACAAGCTCATCTCAACCTCAAGCCAGAATGGATAACAGTAATCATACTGAAAGATAAAACATCATGCTATCAAGCAATAACAGTAAACTGCAATCATACAGATAAAATGAAATGAAATACCATCAAGCAAACAAACCACATGGGCAAGGGAGCTGGGCTCTACCGAATACCCGCAAGCAAAGCCACACAGTAACAATACAAGCAGAGGGAGCAACTCAACCTCTAGTGCAATCATGCTCCTAGATTCTACCTATTCTAGATATGAACTTATTCTAATGCATCAAGCAAGTCAAACAAAACACATCAATACAGCAAAATAAAAAGAAGAAAGCAGATCAACTCCTCTCTCAACTCCAAGCTTCAGCTCTTCCAACAGCAACTCAGTCTTCAGACTTCAATCACTCTTGACAGATATCAATTGCTTTTCCAGGTTTCAACCCTTCAACACAAGTTTCAGCTTATCTTCTCCTTTAAGCTTCAACTTCTTGATCAGCTCCACCTTCAGGCTTCACTATCAATCATGAGTATCAACTTGGCTCCTTCAAGATCTCCAGGTATCAAAGCAAGTATCAACTTCCTTTGTTCTTCAAGTTTCAGCTCTTCAGAATCAATCTCAATCACTTAGAAGTGTCAACTTCATCCTTCAGTCTTTACTTCATCTTCAGGGGTCTTCAAGTATCAACTTGCTCTTGCTGCTCTTCAAGCTTCAATTGGAATGGCAATGCTCAAGGATTCATCCTCTTCTACACTCTTCAATGGAGTCTTCATCTTCAAGCCCAAGCTCTTCATCTCTCAAGATAATCAAACTAGAGGACATCACTTACTGGGTAAGCTGGGGATATTGAACTGCTTATTGACCACCAAAGGTGACCTATAAGGGTTCAACATCAAAGGAATGGTTCCCTCAAAAGTTCTACTTCCTAGGTACTACCACTTATCCCTCCAAAGGAGAGAGGTGTATACCATGGAAGGACTTTGAATCATAGGGAGGAATGGAGGTGAAAGATACCATCCATGTTTAAGAAAGAAGTTATCTAAGTCTAAACTCTTCCTAATCCCTAACCCTAAAACAATCAACAAAAACAAATAAGATCAAGCTCTCAAGCTCCTCAATCCATCTTCAAGTCTTCTACTATGCTCCTCAATGCTCCTTAATGCTACTCCAAGCAATCCCAAGCTTTCCAAGCTCACAAAGCAAAGCAAACAAAAATGCAAGCCCACAAGGGCAACACAAGTAATCATCAACTACAAAAATCACTTAAAAATAGTATACTACTATATTAAAACCTAATATAATTTCTAAGGGATCCTACATACCTACCCTTAATACCCTTATATGTCCCATAGTCTAACTTGACCTAGAAACCCAAAATTCTAATGTTGTTGTGGACCTATGTTAAGGATTAACCTAATTCTACACAACCTAATGTCATCTAATCAAAACTATCCTAAAATTCATCACAAAATTAAGGAATAAATCCAGGGGGAAGCTAAAGCTTATATCTAACTATCCTAAAAAGAATGGCCTAAAAATGCTAAGGGAACTAGCTAAACAAAATTCTACAAATTCATGGATCAACATAAAAGAAATAAAATGCAATAAAAGTAGAAAATACACAAAAAATATTAAAATGCATGAAATGAAAATATTTTTATTTGAAAATTTTCTAGACACAAATATGAAATAGGAGGAAAAATTCCCACTTAAAAAATCATTAATTTTCAAATTGATATGATTTTTCCAAGATTGAAATAAAATGGAAGAAAAATAAAATGAAAATATGAAACTGGGGTGCAGGAAGTAACAAAATATAGTTCAATACGCGCATGGGCCCAGACAAGGGGGTACAAAAAGTAAACACTCTAGGCCCAATATCCACTCAGCAAATCAATTAACAAAAATAAAAGAAAAAGGAAAAAACCACGGTGCGAATAGAAATCCAATACAGTTCATTCTTGCAATGGGCCAGGATTGGGGGTGTTGGTATCAAAAGGTCACTAAGCCCAGGAAGCCACCGTTTAATGAAACGGTGCGTTTCGCTTCTCAGAATTTCCCTCTCAAATGGAATTAAACACGGGCCGTTGGATTGCTTCCCAGGTCAACCAGTCTCGCTTGATCTAATGGTTGAGAGGTTGTCTTCAACCTTCAGCTAGGGTTCTTGGAACCACCATGGAAATGCAGAACATGAAGCTTCATCTTCCTCACACACGAACTCCATCAATACCTCACCAAATGCAGCAATTAAAAACCCTAGATTGCTCCAAATTTCATCAGGAATCTAGCCATGGCATCAGATTTTATTGAAATCCTCTCAAACCTAGAACCCGATAGCAACTTCCAATAATTGATCAAGAACCAATCTTAACAATTCTCAAAATTAAAGGTCCTAATCTCATCCTCATGCTTCCCTGAATATTTCTTGCTATTGAACTAAGCTTATCTCTCAATATTCAGCAAGATACAAGGTCAAACAGAAATGGTGTCATCATGTTGATCATCACTAAATCCCTTTAAACTCTCCAAAATCCATCTCTTATTGGTCTCTAACCTTTCTACACTAACAAATTAACCTAATTATGCCTAAAACATGGTGTAGGGAAGAATTTGCAAACCTGGTTAATCTTGATGAACAGATGATGAAATCCACCAATTCAGACCTTGAAACTCTTCAGAAAGTTTCCCTAGATGCCAATCTTGCTACTGTTTGCAACAATTTTGATGGAGGAAGCCTCAATCTCAGAATTCGATTCTGACTTGCCACCTTGAAATTTCAATCACCAACTCTTCAATTCACCATGGATTTGATCTCAAATCAATCTGCACAGCTTCACTATGATCTATAGAATGTGTTTGAATGGAAAGAATGAATGGAAATGAAGAAGAATGAAGAAATGGAACTTGACTTGCAATGGAAGATTCTTGATCTCACTCTCTCTTCTCTGCACCAATTCTCACCAACCTTGCATCTGAGCAAGTTATACATGTTATATAGAGTGGTTTAGAATCATCTAGAACCATCTAGGACCATCCAATGAGTATTTGAACTTCTCATATCATGACATTTTGATTTCAATTATCCTTATGTGCTATCTCATGCCAAGCTTCTTGTAACCTTTGATTCTGACTTGAAATTCTCCCCATATGAGATTTATGATGAGTTACAATGCATAACCAACTTGTTTATTGAGTTTTCTTTGAGTTTTGCTTTGGTACCTTAAGATGCAAGTAAGCCATTTCCAAGGCATCCCTATGATCTAAGCCTCAAATCAAAATTGTGGCTGAACCATTGTTCTTAGAATGTCATTTGGAGTCAAAATGACCTATTGTATGACATGGTTTGGATGTATAACTTGTGATTTCCAATTTTCAATTTCAACTTATTTAACTTATGCCTCCATTTTAGGCCATTTTTATCACTTTTTGATACAAGCCTTTTCAACATCTCATGACCTCCCTAATAGCCTTAAAACATCATTCTAATCAAGTTTGATGTTGAAGATTTTTCCATTTGAAGCTTGGAAATAGGAGATATGGCCTTATGCTTGAAATGACCCATAACCTACAAATGACCAAAATACCCTTGACTTGTCAAAGCCATAAGTTGAGTTCTACAAATCATATCAAGGACTTATAGTACTCTCTAGAAATCTAAGAAGATGCTCTACAACATTCATGTTGACCAAGAGTTCATAGGAATCATCCTACTAGGGCAAAAGTTGGATGCAAGTTGGGTGACTTTCAAGGACCCAGATTCACATACCTCAGATGACCTGTAATTTGTCAAAGTCATAACTCGAGCTCTACAAATCCTATCAAGGACTTCTAGTACTCAAATTAAAGCTAAGAACAAGCTCTACAGCATTCATGTTGTGGGGAAGATGAGATGACAATCACATCTTGAGCTAAACTGCCTTGAAGATAGGGATCAAACTAGGGGATTTTACACTGTCAAGCCTTAGAAACCCTAGCTTAAAACTTCTCAAACTCCTCAATCATGATGAGTTGGTATAGGAATCATCCTTATAGCATCTCAATGCATCATTCCATGATCACATTGCTCTTGGATTAGGTCTCAACCCTCTCCAAATCATCAGTTGACCTAGGGTTGACCCAGTCAAACCCTAATTCCACTACTCATGGCTGAATCTTCTGAATTCTTGTACAATGACCTCTCTAGGATTCATGATGGCTCTCAAGACATCTCACAAGCTTTCTCAAAGCTTCAAGTCCATCCTCATAGTCTCAGAATCATCTGAGGAGCTCCCACAACTCTCAAGTTTTGAGACACACAACCTTGGTTTCAACCAATCCCTCTGAGGATCTCTTGAGTTCTCTGACAAAGGTATCAACCTTTGAACATTTGAACAACTCTCTTGGCTAGCTTCTAAGCCTCATACAACTCTTGATGGGTAAATAAATGTTGGTCAAATTTTGGGGTGCAACAACTGCCCCTATTCAAACGGCTTGAACCTGACTGGGTGAGGAGCGAACGACTCTCAGCCAATCAAGGTGCGAGACGGTTGAATACCGATAAACCCGGAAATTTGCCAACTGCCCAAGTACAAGGTACTCTGGCGGGAACAGATCTTCGAACACTGAAATAATAGCTGCACGGCAACTAGCTGGAGACATACTGATCTGAACCTTGTAGTCAGTCATCCACATTAAATTCTTCTGACATTGTCATCAGACGCCGGACCTCGTCGTCAGGCATTCATGAAAATAAAGCGTCTTACATCACCGTCGGACAACCAAAACACCCAACATCGCCGCTGGAAAACTAAATCACCTGACATCGCCGCCAGAAACAAATATCCAACATCGCCGCTGAAGAACTAAATCACCTGACATCGCCGCCAGAAGCAAACATCCAACATCGCCGCTGGAGAACTAAATCACCTGACATCGCTACCAGAAACAAACATCCAACATCGCCGCTGGAGAACTAAATCACCTGACATCGCCGCCAGAAACAAACATCCAACATCGCCGCTGGAGAACTAAATCACCTGACATCGCCGTCAACCAACTATAACTCTGAGAAACACCCGACATCGCCGTCAAGTACTCAAAATAATCTGACTTCGCCGTCAAGTTCTCAAATATAGTCTTCTGACTTCGCCGTCAACTCTCAACATCGTCTGACCTCGCCGTCAGGGTGAAGAAACTTCATTGGGGAATTGGTCACACGGTAACCGGTAATACATAGTCGATCATGCCATCAGGCATCCAAAGAGCTTGTCGGGCATCAGCCGGACTTTAACCATCAGGTTGATCATGCCATCAGGCATTCAAAGAACACTGTCGGGCATCAACCGGACTTCAACCATCAGGTTGATCATGCCATCAGGCATTCAAAGAAACTGTCGGGCATCAGCCGGACTTCAGCCATCAGGTTGATCATGCCATCAGGCATTCAAAGACATCTGTCGGGCATCAGCCGAACTTCAACCATCAGGTTGATCATGCCATCAGGCATTCCGCATTACTGTCGGGCATCAGCCGGACTTCATCAGCAAGTCGGGAATAGAATTCTTGGTCAATCATGAGCCAACTGGGAACATCTAAACCTCTGCCATCAGGCACTCCGCATCAGCTGAGAGAACTGTTTCATTAACACGGTCAGACTTCAATCATGGAGTCTTCAAGGGAGGTTTCAACTTCGCTGTTAGAAACCTGCTGGGGATGATGCTTCGTCGCTGGGGATTCTGGAGAACTATCAAGTAACTCCGCTCCGGGGGTCCAGAAATCATTTTGGATGAATCAACTCTGCTGAGGACTTCAAGAATCATCTTGGACAAATAACTCCGTCGGGGACTTCAAGAATCATCTTGAACTGATAACCATTCTAGAGTTTTCAAGAGTCATCCTGAGCGAGCACTCTGTTGGGGGGTTTCAGGAATCATCCTGGGCAACCTTTACTGGGGACTCTAAGCATCAGCTCGAGCAACCAACTCTGGAAACTGCACTGGGTACTTAAGAATCATCTTAAGTAAACGACCCTGCTGAGGAATTCAAGAATCATCTTGAACCGAAGACTTCTTTGGGGATCTCAAGAATCATCTTGAGCAAGCGACTTCGTTGGGGAGAATGTCAGGAATCATCCTGAGCAATCAATTATGCGGCGGAACACCTGCAAAACAAGAACGGTAGCAACCTAGATCATGTTTATTATGCATATGCTTCAGCAATGGCGCAATGCTCCACACGGTGGAAATGCTATGCGTTTATGATAAATGCTATACAATCATGCAAAATGATGCGATCCCGCCAGCAAAATAAATGCCGAAAGGGGGAACCCTCCTGTCAAGGAGAAGGAACTACTCAGATAGAGGAATCATCATGCTGAGGAGAACATGGTCACACCAATCTCAATTGGATTCCGCAGGGGGCACAACTTCGGTTGACTGCGGCGGGGGAAACAACTTCAGTTGATTGCTGCAGGGGGACGAAGCTCTACGAGAACTAGGACCTGCTGAGGGAAAACGATGTCAATCGCGGGAATAAACTGCATGGCCTTCTCGGCTATTCCTCTGGAGATAACGGCTATGTGGGGAAACAACTTCAGCTGATCAACACTCCACTGGGGAAAACCAATCATGGCTTGAGCAGCTTCCAAGGATTCGACTCTCTTGGGGATCTGCAAACTCGGCTGAGGAAGGAGAAATCATTCTGCTTCGCTGGAGAGAGTACGACTCTGTGGGGAATCTCAATTCCGCTGGGGAGGAAGGAATCATCCGACTTCGGGGGAGAGTACGACTCTGGCGGGGAATTTCAATTCCGCTGGAGACTTCAGTCTGGCACCATCAGTTGCTGCATACTTCGGCGAACGAACATTTCTATGAAACCTGCACTTGTGACCCGGTGCTGGGGGATGAACACGCGCTTCAGCGCCTGACTTAGCTGAGGAGGTGACGTTCCTTCAGGATACGTCTAATTGGGGAGAGAATCATCTCTGCATGGGGAGACATATCAATGCTCACGATCTCGCGTTCAGACTCTACGGGGAGAGGCTACTGAACTCTGCTGAAGAAAAAGGAATCATCCTGCTTCGGGATGCGCACGACGCTCTGTCTGGAATATGCTACACCTGTTACAACACAAACAAACAGACAAGATACCCTTCTCAAAGGGACCTATCAAGGTTATTATCTCGTGACAATATTCGAGTGATTAATTGCTTCAACAATCAGCGGCCTAAGCCAGTAAGTTTATGTATGCGCATTTTATCAAGAACATCGGCGTTCTTTTTCGCAAACAAAACAGATAAATGCTAAACAGACAAACAAAATTGCTGAATAGTATGCATTTTATTGATAACGAACCCCTGAATGGGTAAAAAATGTTTTACAACAGATGCAAGCTCCTGGAATGAGGAAGCTGCGCAAAATAAAACATAAATATACATCAGTATATACAAATGTCGGCAACGAGTCATAGACGAACACCATGAGTTGATCCCTCTATGACCCACTCGACTTTGATACTTCTCCAACGCTTCAGCTTCGGAAGAGATTGATTCAGATGAACGGCCCTCAGGTCTTCCAAACCAATAAACAAAGAAAGTCCACACGCGGAACGCAGTCATTTGCTTTTTCAAATCCCTAACTTTTGCGTGAACCTCCCTTTGCGGGTTTTCAGTTCACCGGGATACCCTTTTTTGCCGAAGCTGCCCAGTATAGGTTTTCGACTTCGCGGGTGTACATTTTTCAATTTATATCCCTAATTTTTGCCCGAACCTTTTATTCTGTTTTTGGTTCACCGAGATGCCCCTTTTTTTCCTGGACTCTCTTTTTTCGTCCAGCGGGTCGCTTTCAAGCAAAGTATTTTTTAACTGCGTCCGCATTCACCGGGGATGCAAAATCTTCACCATCCGTCGTGGATAACAACAAAGCTCCTCCCGAGAAGACCTTGCTGATGACGTACGGACCTTCGTAATTCGGAGTCCACTTGCCCCGGTGATCGGAGTATGGAGGAAGAATCTTCTTCAGGACGAGATCACCCGTCTGAAAGCTTCTAGGGCGCACCTTCTTATCGTAAGCTTTCTTCATTCGGCTTTGGTACAGACGACCAAATGCAATCGACGCTAACCTCTTCTCGTCCATCAGGCTGAGTTGGTTCAGTCGATTCGTAATCCATTCTGCCTCGTCGAGTTTCACATCAACCAAAACTTGCAAAGAAGGGATTTCCACCTCTAACGGTAGGACAACTTCCATACCGTACACTAAGGAGAAAGGAGTTGCCCCGGTTGACGTACGGACCGTTGTACGATAACCGTGCAGTGCAAACGGCAGCATCTCGTGCCAGTCTTTGTAAGTCACAACCATCTTCTGAACAATCTTCTTTATGTTCTTGTTGGCCGCTTCAACGGCGCCATTCATCTTCGGCCGGTAAGGAGATGAGTTGTGGTGCTCGATCTTGAAACTCTGGCACAGCTCCTTCATCATCTTGTTATTCAGATTCGAACCATTATCAGTAATGATCCGCTCGGGAATTCCGTAACGACAGATGATGTCCCTCTTTATGAATTTAGCCACTACCTGCTTGGTCACATTAGCATACGAGGCTGCCTCCACCCACTTGGTGAAGTAGTCGATAGCTACCAGAATGAAGCGATGACCGTTAGATGCAGTGGGCTCGATCTTGCCTATCATGTCGATGCCCCACATGGATAACGGCCACGGGGAGGACATGACATTCAACGGGCACGGCGGCACATGAACTTTATCAGCATAAATCTGGCATTTATGACATCTCTTCGCGAATCTGAAGCAATCTGACTCCATCGTCAGCCAGTAGTATCCTGCTCTCAGGATCTTTCTCGTCATAGCATGCCCGCCGGCGTGTGTACCGAATGCGCCTTCATGGACTTCTTCCATGAGCATACTCGCCTCTTTCTCATCTACACATCTGAGTAGCACGAGATTGTGGTTTCTTTTATACAACACTCCATCAGGATTGAGATAAAAATTTCCAGACAGCCTTCGCAGAGTCTTCTTATCCTGGGTTGACGCACCCGCGGGATACTCCTTAGTCATAAGGAAAGTCTGGATGTCATGGAACCATGGCTTGCCGTCGGCGGCTTCCTCGATTGCAAAGACAAATGCAGGTCTATCAAGACGAGACAGTACAATTCTTGGAGCCTCATTCCGAAAATTGACTTTATACATTAAAGCCAACGTGGCTAAGGCATCAGCCATCTGATTTTCAGCCCTGGGCACATGATGGAGTTCCACTCGATCAAAGAACGGAAGTAGCCTTCTGGCATAATTCATGTACGGCACCAAATTCGATTGACGAGTCTCCCACTCCCCTTTAATTTGGTTGATCACAAGCGCTGAGTCACCATATACGTCTAGATTCTTGATTCTCAAATCAATTGCCTCTTCTAGACCCATGATGCATGCTTCATACTCCACCTCATTATTGGTGACTGGAAACCTCAGTCTCGCAGTAAACGGGATATGGGATCCGTGGGGAGTCGTGATGATAGCCCCGATGCCACTTCCATAGGAATTAACCACCCCATCGAATATCAATTTCCACTGGGATTTCCTATCTGGCCCCTCGTCGGGCAATGGCTCATCGCAATCCTTCGCTTTGAGAAACATGATGTCCTCATCAGGGAATTCAAACTTCATCGGCTGGTAGTCCTCGATCGGTTGTTCGGCAAGGTAATCCGACAATATGCTTCCCTTGATGGCTTTCTGGGACACGTACTGAATATTGTATTCTGTTAACACCATTTGCCATTTGGCAATCCTGCCCGAAAGAGCCTGCTTCTCGAAGACGTACTTGATTGGATCCATCTTCGAAATTAGCATAGTGGTGTGATTGAGCATGTACTGTCGTAGACGTTTGGCAGCCCAAGCTAGTGCACAACACGTCTTCTCCAGCATCGAGTAGCGAGATTCACAGTCCGTGAACTTTTTACTCAAGTAGTAAATGGCATGCTCCTTTCTGCCCGTCTCGTCGTGCTGACCGAGGACACACCCCATACTATTCTCAAGAACTGTCAAGTACATGATTAGAGGTCGTCCAGCAACTGGGGGTTATCAAGATTGGAGGTTCTTGAAGATACTGCTTTATCTTATCGAATGCCTTCTGGCAATCCTCATTCCAAGTAATCGCCTGATCTTTCTTTAAAAGCTTGAACATCGGTTCACACGTGGCCGTGAGCTGAGAGATAAACCTTGCAATGTAGTTTATTCTGCCAAAGAAGCCACGAACTTCTTTTTCTGTTTTCGGCGCTGGCATTTCTTGAATGGCTTTTATTTTCGTAGGATCAACCTCGATGCCTCGTTCACTCACGATAAACCCCAGTAACTTTCCGGACCGTACTCCGAAAGTACATTTGTTAGGATTCAGCCTCAACTTGAATTTCCTAAGCCTCTCAAAAAGCTTCAATAAGTTGACCAGATGCTCTTCCTCCGTTTGGGACTTCGCAATCATGTCATCAACATAGACCTCGATCTCATGATGAATCATGTCATGAAACAAAGTTACCATTGCTCGTTGGTAAGTGGCCCCTGCGTTCTTCAGACCGAAGGGCATTACCTTATAGCAAAATGTTCCCCAGGGGGTGATAAACGTCGTTTTCTCCATGTCCTCCGGCGCCATCTTGATCTGATTGTAACCGGAGAAGCCATCCATGAACAAAAACACGGAGAACTGGGTTGTGTTGTCGACCAACACATCGATATGAGGCAACGGGAAATCATCTTTAGGGCTCGCCCTATTCAAATCCTGATAATCGACGCACATGCGTACCTTACCGTCCTTCTTCGGTACAGGCACTATGTTGGCAACCCACGGAGGGTAAGTGGTGACCGCTAAGAAGCCAGCATCAAGCTGTTTCTGCAGTTCTTCTTTGATCTTAACGGCCATATCTGGTCTCGTCCTCCTAAGCTTCTGCTTAACGGGAGGGCAATCTTCTCGCAGCGGCAAGTGGTGGACCACGATGTCCGTGTCAAGTCCGGGCATATCTTCGTATGACCAAGCGAAGACGTCACTATACTCTCGAAGCATCTCGACCAATCTCTGCTTGACATCACTCTGCAGTGCGGCCCCTATCTTGACGTTTCTGACGAGCTCTTCAGAACCCAGGTTCACGATTTCGATCTCCTCTTCGTGAGGCAGAATAACTTTTTCCTCTTGTTTCAACAAGCGGGCCAACTCTTCAGGAAGGTCTTCGTCTTCATCAATCTCTTCTTCGGCTTGATAGATCGGGCAATCGAAGTCGAAGTGAGCCGTAGAAGGTCCAGAGTCGATGTCATCTGTTATGTAGATCCTGCAATAACAAGGGTTAAGTTTAAAACAAGGATGTGCAGCTTAGCACAAACCCCATTGCCATTTTACTGTTTTTCAAAACAAATATAAAACAGGAATAACAGAGATCACAATATTTGAATACGAAGAAAACGCCTTTGATTTATTAACAAAATGCATGTACATAATCCAACAAGGCCCTGACAATAAAACCACTATGCCCCGGGTAGGACATAGGGTTGTACAATGATTGGAAAAAGTAAATCATTACTCTTCACTTGTCAGCTGGATGATATCCTTGATGGTCCAATTGTTGAGGCCCTCGCCCGGCTTGCTTGGCTGAATCCAAGAGTCGAGATCACAATCGCTACCCCCGCTGTCTTCAGACACCGCATTGATGCTTTCGAAAATCACTCCGCCACTGGTAAATAGGATCGGCCCCTTGCCCCGTGACGCGCTGCTAGACGAAGAAGAAGAAGCTTCATCTCCGGGAGAATACCCCAATCCAAACTTATCCTGCTTGTTGGGTATCTGCAAAATACGCCCCCAGCCTGGGGTGGATCCGGCTTCGACGACGGCCCGAGCTTCTTTGAATGAGGAGAGATTCATCTCTGGCTTTTCTGTGACTACAGGAGCTACCTCTTTCACCTTGACGGCTTCAAATGCCTGGCAGAGAGTTTCATGGATTTCGCCATCCATTTCAACATACTTAAAGGACGACAAATGGCTCACCATTATGTCTTCCTCACCACACACGGTTACTATGCTTCCCCCGATAGCATATTTGAGCTTTTGGTGCAATGTGGAGGTCACGGCACCAGCAGCATGGATCCATGGCCGGCCCAAGAGGCAACTGTAGGCAGGCATGATGTCCATAATATAAAAGACCGTGTCGAACGTTTCCGGACTGACTTAGATCGGCAGGGTCACCTCTCCGAAAACGTGGCGTTTAGTTCCGTCGAACGCCTTCACCACCAGATCACTGGGTGTGCAAAGCAATCCGCGAGTATCCAACTTCATTAATGCCTTCTTCGGAAGAACATTAAGTGACGAACCCGTGTCCACCAGCACGTGCGACATGATTGTGCCCCTACACTCTATCGAGATGTGCAGGGCGCTGTTGTGATTTCTCCCTTTTGGTGTCAGCTCTAAGTCTGTGAAACCTAGCCCATTGCCAGCATTTACGTGGGCCACCACCTCTTCTAGTTGATTCACCGATATTTCTTGCGGTACGTAGGCAGCGTTCAATACCTTCAGTAGCGCGTTGCGGTGCGCTTCAGAACACAGCAACAGGTTGAGAATAGAAATCTTCGAAGGCGTCTGATGGAGATGGTCTACAATCTTGTAGTCGCTCTTTTTGATCAACCGCATAAACTCCTCGGCATCTTTGACCAGCAAATCTTTCTCTACCCCACACGGGGCTTCTTTGACGACTTTTCTTTTACCCTTATCGGCCGCATCAGCTCTGACCGCTTTCTCTGCCACGACTTCCGGCGGTGCAAACACTCTTCCGCTACGGGTAATACCACTGATTCCTGCGAGATTCTCCATAGTCGACCCATACGGCTCCAGCTCCAATTTCTGTCCGTTGTAATAGACTTCAGCCCCATAGTGCCACGGAACGGCGTTAGTGCTCTCGAATGGTATCGGCCCAGCTTTGGTGATAGTAATTGTAGGTGGTCTGGGCGCAGAAATGGTTATTGGTTGGCGAGGGATGGTGATGGTGGCGACTTCATCGGCCTGCTTCAACACTACCTCTCCTGATACACTTTCAGCCCTCCGGCTAAACTGCAGAATCCCCTCAGTCATCAGACTTTGAATTCCTTCTTCCAACTGCTCACATCCATCAGAATGTGTGGCACAGTCCATGCATAGTTCTCCGCACCCTGGAAAGAACCCTCTTTTCAGCAACTTAGCTTTAACGAAGCTAAGCGGCGTCTTTAGGTCTTTGACATCAGTCAACAGATCTGCACACTCTTCTTCGATAATGGCGTTCACTCTGCCTCCCCTATGATTTGGCATAGGATTCTTCGTGACATTGGGCACATTATCGGAGAAGTTGATGATTTTGGCATCTACCAGGTCTTGCACCTTGTGCTTAAAGGCTTTGCAGTTCTCGATTGTGTGGCCTGGCGCCCCTGAATGGAAATCGCAAGTGGCATTTGCGTCGTACCCTGGTGGAGGTGCCCCTGTCAAGGGAGCCATCATCCTCTTTTGGACCAACTGAAGCTGAAGCAAGGTCCGCAAGAGTTGCGCGTACGACATGGGCGGTGCCTCGAAGTGACGGTTTGCTAAAGGTGCCCGATTCTGGTACTTTCTATATCCCTGCTGATTCGGTTGCTGCTGCTGCTGTTGCGGAGCCGCTGTGATATTTATACTGGCTACCTACTGCTGAGGGCCTTTTCCCTTTCTTCGAGCGTTGGTCACAGCGCTCACATCTCCTTCTCGCCTTTTACCAGCATAAGGTTTCTTTCCACCTCCTCCAGCTGACGATGACTCACCTTGAATTTTCCCGATCTTGATACCATTCTCGGCGTGCTCGCCCATGATAATGAGAGCTGAGAACGTCCCAGACATACCGCTGACTAACTTTTCATAGTAAACCCCTGGGAGGGTGGCAAAAAACATCTGCACGAGCTCGCGCTCAACCATCGGCGGTTGAACCCGAGCGGCCAACTCACGCCACCGCTGGGCGTACTCCTTAAATCCTTCATTATTCCTCTGCGACAGGTTCTGGAGCTGGACTCGGTTCGGAGCCAAGTCGCTATTGTACTGGTAATGGTGGACAAACGCTTCAGCGAGATCCTTCCATGTGCACATGCTAGTGGGCTTAAGGCCCATGTACCACTCGAGGGATGGCCCGGAAAGACTGTCTTGGAAGAAGTGCATCAGCAACTTCTTGTCTTCGGAATAGGCAGACATCTTCCTGTAGTACGATCTCAGGTGGACACGAGGGCAAGTGGTGCCCTTATATTTCTCAAAGTCAGGCACCCTGAACTTAGGAGGTACCTTGAAATCAGCAATTAATCCCAGCTTGGACATATCAACGCCCAAAGTATTCTGATTCTCAATATCTCTCATTTTATCTTCAAGTGCTTTGAATCTGAGCCGCGCTTCAGCATTCAGCTCCCCCTCAGCACCCCTTTGAGAGAACACATCATCCTGATGATCCTCAAGCCATGGTTGAGGCACCAACAGATTCCTGACGCCTGCATTGCCGTTGCCCGGCCCGATATTGACATTAGCTCCCAGACTCCCATTACCGACACCCGTCGTATTGAGTCCGATGTTGGCCATCACATTGCCATTAGCACTGCCATTGCCCCCGGCCACGAGGACACCATTCTGCGGAGTATCAACTGGTGGAAGAGTAGGCACGGTCCCTCCGTGGAGTATGCCGTTGCTATCAACCCTGGAGATCAAAGGCTGAACCAAAGTTCTGAGCTGATCTTGGCCATTGGCGACCACTTGCATGAGTTCCATGAAGCGATCCATCCTCTCGCGAAGCTCCTGAACATCTGTTTTCACTTGATCCATGATCCTGGTCTGATTAGCTCTAGTCGGATAACGGTGAATTAGTCTCTGATCAATCCTGGAACCACCGGAAACAGCCTGGGACACCTGTAAACCTGAAAAACCTGTAAACACTAAAGGGTTAGGAAAAACAACAAAATGCTCGTCATGCAAATGCTTCATGCAGATGCATGCGTGTGTCTGTGTGTTTGGGAGGTTTCCCCCGATCCTAGTGCCTGAGTGCCAGTGCTGATAATAATAAGGAGAAGAAGTCCGGGTCCAATCATGGAAACAACAATCTCATATATAAAGAAAGCCTATTAAGGCAGTACATAGCATCAGCGAGTACAAGATGAATCAACAGCGTGACCTCAGCCAACAAGCCTGATGATGGTCAGCATACAACAATGATCACAACAAAAGGAATACAAATAGTCAAGTACGGCCACGGGCGCGATACTCTTCTAACAACTCCTTCGTCTCTGGATGATCTGGCAGAGTGAGCAACCCCTCGACGAGTAATTCCCTCTGCACAATGGTATACTGAAGTCCTTCGATCGAACCTTCCCATGCTCCTTCGCCGAAGCAATCTTCTAATTTCCGCTTTTTGGACTCAAACGTCAGCTTGCGCTCCTTCAGGTTAGCGAGAGCTTTGTTGAGCTGGCCTTCGGCGGCGTATCTGCGGGCGGTTTCTTCATCAAACCTCTTTTCACTGTCCTTCACCTGGGCTTCCAGCTTGGAGATCTGCAGCATCAGCTTATCCTCCCGCTCTTTCCTGGTGGCCAGGGAAGCCTTCCAGTGCTGGTTGAACTTGGATATCCTCCGATATGCCTCGTCCAAGTGCTGCTTCTTCGTAGCCAGTACGTCGTTGACAGCTTTGAAGTCTCGACCCATGCGTTCACGCTCGGCTATCTGCTTTGTCAAGTCTGTACCTAGCTGGTTCACCAACTCTGTCTGCTTTTTGAAAGAATGAACGACTTCGTTCCTCTCGCTTCGGAGCTGAGCTAATTCCTTCTCCAGTTCTTCGTTCGCCCGCTTCAATTCATCCCGTTTGGCTAACACCTAATTATGCTGCTGAGTGGGCACAGTAGTAGGCTCTTCAATTGTTGGAGGGCTTTCTGGCTTAGCATTAGGAAACGACATCCTTATAGCATCGGCCCTGGCTCTGATCCAAGTCACATACGGAGGGTAGGCTTGATTGTTGCTTTTTCCCAGCAATGGCTTTCCTCGCTTACTGATACCATTCCACGCGCGCTAAAGCTTGGACAACAGATCCCCTTCTAGAATACCAATGAGGTACAAAGATTCCTGTACCTCTTCATCCTTCGGCAGAGTTCTCAAAGCATACGCGAACTGGCGGACCAACAACGAAGGATTGTAGTTTATACAGCCCTTCCTGCCTATCAAAGGCACGTTTGGAAACCCGCTGCAACTGAAGATCACCTCAGTACCAAACCTATCTCTGTCGAACTAGTCAATATCCTCTGCAGATAAACTCATCAGACGCTCAGGCCACTCAGATGTGGCTGCAGACAAGACAAAAGGACCCCTCTTGGGCAGATGACTATCAAGCCATTTGTACAGCAAGGGTACGCAACACGAGATATTCTTCCCCCTCCTGTTCTCATTTTTATAGTGGACTGAGTGATAGACATCTCCGATCAAGGTAGGGACTGGATTCCCTGAAGCAAAGATGTGAAACGCATCAAAGTCTACAAAATCAGGCATGTTGGGGAACAGAATAATTCCGTATATGCATATAGCGAGGATGGCATTGAACGCGACCCAACATCCGTCCTTGGCACACTGCTGAGCCTTACCCACTAGAAACTGCAAGGAGAACCCAGGAACCTTGTTCCAACTAGTCAATACTAACTCGGAGGCATCCAGATGAAGTGAAGGAGCTAAACCAGCCAGATCAGGCTCAACATGCATATGAACAAAAGGCATCTGCCTCTTGATAGGCACCCCTAGCAAATCAACATACTCTTCCAGCGTAGGTGCGAGAACAAAGTCCTGAAAAGTGAAACATCTCAGCGGAGGGTCGTAGAACTGCAGCAGAGCGTGCAACCCATTCAACTCGAACACAGAAGGCTTGCAAACCAAACTGAGCAACCTGCCGTAAGATTTCCTGAACTCATCCCTCACAGAATCATTTTCTAGAGCTATCAAACCAGTCAGCTTAACCACATCGGGGACAGGGAACTTGTAAGCCACGGTCTTCCTCAGAGAGCCCATAACAATACAATAGGAGGCAAGAAATCCTGGATCGGGGAAAACGGTACCTGCAACACAGACACACGTTAATGAAATGCAAATGAATATGCAAACTAATGCAAACATGCAATCATGCAATAAGAGGTCCGGGCAACTGGTGCTGTGGAGATTCTGTATCAACAAAACCATAATCTTGCTCTATCAAGAACAACCACTGATAAGAAGAAAACTCCGGTGTATGACCGCAAATCTGATCTGCCAGGAACAACCATGTGATAGGGCCATATACATAGGATCATAATTCTGCTCTGTCAAGCACAAATGTCTGATAATAAGGACCTCTGATGTAGGATTAAGAAATATCTGCTGATGAGGTCTTCAGACCCCAATCAAAACTCTGCCCTATCAAGAACAAACATACAGCTGTTGATGAGATCTTCAGACCCCACTCAAAAATCTGCTCTATCAAGAACAAACAACATCTGCTGATGAGATCTTCAAACCCCAAAAATCTGCTCTATCAAGAACAAACAACATCTGCTGATGAGATCTTCAGACCCCAAAAATCCGCTCTATCAAGAACAAACATACAGCTGCTGAGGAGATCTTCAGACCCCACTCAAAAATCTGCTCTATCAAAAACAAACAACATCTACTGATGAGATCCTCTGATCAAAACCTGCTCTATCAAGAACAGACACACATTTGACGATAAGATCCTCTGATCAAAACCTGCTCTATCAAGAACAGCCAAATCTGCAACTGAGAACCCTGGTACCAACAAAACTGATTCACTGTCAAGAAAACCAGGTAGTCTGAAGGTCAAGGTTCCCTGCAATAAACCTAACCCTGCTCACAGGTATGAACCTAAACTGACTCAAGTTCGGCATCCTATGCGTTCATCAGTGTCACAGACATTCAAGAGGGGTGATACGATACCCAGAAGGTGTGGCATCACCAGCTCATGAAGCGGCCTCACTCGGCTGAATCACAAATGATCGGTCCCCAAAGTCAACAATCCACCAAACCAGCAACCGTCTCAACCCAAAGGGTTGAAAGAGAAGCCAACCGGATGAACCTCGTCTGAGCGTGGATTTCATGAGACACTAGTGCCTGCAAAGCAAGCACGTGCCCACTAATTTCCACTCTAAGTCTATGGTGCACTCAAGCCTGGGTCTGGCTTCTCGCTCATCAGAACTCCCATCCCACAACAGCACAGATAATCATATTATACTAAATATAAAATGCGAGAAATAAAGTGCGAGAAGTAAAATGCGATAAATAAACGCAACCCAACAAGTAAACATGCAAGCACTAGGATTGACTCTCGCAGGGAACCGCTTGAATTCCCCAGCAGAGTCGCCAGCTGTCGCTTGCGCGAAAATAAGGTGCCGGCACAACAGAAGAGTCGCCACCTTTTGTTATTTATCCCTCAGAACGGGAAAGGAAACGATCGGAAAAACCTAACGAAAAAGGGTAAGACAAGGTCGTCACAACCGTTGTCTGGATTCGGGAGTCGGTTACGCAAGGGGAAGGTATTAGCACCCCTCACGTCCGTCGTACTCGATGGGATCCTCGCTTGTTGTGTTTACTTGGACGGGTTGGTGTTATTCTATCTACCTATCAAGGCTGGCTTAAACAGAAAAGAAAAATGACTCGGCAAAGCGTCGCGCTTTATACCTACTTATTCTCATCAGAGAACGAGAAATCAGAGTTAACATAGTTCGGCCTACAACGGGTTATGGGGGAAGGTAGCTCACCAAGATATCGCCATCTTGTGCCTACGTACTCTCAACAGGTATGAGAGATCAGAGCTCACGTAGTTCGGGAAACTACGGTTTATCTCCTGTCTTTTACGAAAGAAGTGTTTTCTATTGCGTTTGTGATTTCAATCGCACTAGAGACTATGACCTGAGAGTGAATGCGTCGCATGTCGCCCAAAGGGTAACATACTAAACATCCAGACTGTGGAAAAGAAACTCTCCCACAATCCTTTCTCAGATAGCTTAAGGCTCGTAACGTACGAAAGAAATCATTCATGATTACTGTATCTTAAACTGTTTTGAGATGAGGAGAGAACAGGCCCAGCTAGGAGGGAGACTATCAAGTCCTACTGTTGTCATGCCATTGATTCATCCTATGGTTGAGGTTTGAACAGGGAACTCCTAGAAGTTGTCATGCATAGGTTTCAACCTAAAGTTCTATCATCAATTCCTTATCAAAGGAAATGAGAGTCCTAAGGGATCATGTCAATGATACACCAAAACAGACAAAGCATCAGCTTAACAGTAAAATGCATGCAATGCAAGTGAGGGAGGAAATGTGTGTGGGGCTTCAGCCTCCACAAGCTCATCTCAACCTCAAGCCAGAATGGATAACAGTAATCATACTGAAAGATAAAACATCATGCTATCAAGCAATAACAGTAAACTGCAATCATACAGATAAAATGAAATGAAATACCATCAGGCAAACAAACCACATGGGCAAGGGAGATGGGCTCTACCGAATACCCGCAAGCAAAGCCACACAGTAACAATACAAGCAGAGGGAGCAACTCAACCTCTAGTGCAATCATGCTCCTAGATTCTACCTATTCTAGATATGAACTTATTCTAATGCATCAAGCAAGTCAAACAAAACACATCAATACAGCAAAAGAAAAAGAAGAAAGCAGATCAACTCCTATCTCAACTCCAAGCTTCAGCTCTTCCAACAGCAACTCAGTCTTCAAACTTCAATCACTCTTGATAGATATCAATTGCTTTTCCAGGTTTCAACCCTTCAACACAAGTTTCAGCTTATCTTCTCCTTTAAGCTTCAGCTTCTTAATCAGCTCCACCTTCAGGCTTCACTATCAATCATGAGTATCAACTTGGCTCCTTCTGGATCTCCAGGTATCAAAGCAAGTATCAACTTCCTTTGTTCTTCAAGCTTCAGCTCTTCAGAATCAATCTCAATCACTTAGAAGTGTCAACTTCATCCTTCAGTCTTTACTTCATTTTTAGGGGTCTTCAAGTATCAACTTGCTCTTGCTGCTCTTCAAGCTTCAATTGGAATGGCAATGCTCAAGGATTCATCCTCTTCTACACTCTTCAATGGAGTCTTCATCTTCAAGCCCAAGCTCTTCATCTCTCAAGATAATTAAACCAGAGTGTCGCTATTGCGAAAATCGGCGCCGACTGACAGAAGAGTCGCCACCGTGTGTTATTTATCCCGACGGAGGGAAAGGAAACGCTCGAAGTAAACCTTGCGAAAAACGGGGAAAGGAATGGTCATCGCAACCAAATCCTGGATTCGGGAGTCGGTTACGCAAGGGGAAGGTATTAACACCCCTCACGTCCGTCGTACTCGACGGGATCCACGCTTGCTTGGTTTGTCTAAAGGATGCAAAACAATCTATCTACGGCTGCTAAATCTAAACGGAAAGGAATTGACTCGATAGAGCGTCGCACTCTATGCCTACGTATTCTCAAGAGAGAAAGTCAGAGTCAACGTAGTTCGGGATACCACAGGGAAATTGGCTCGCCAAGACGTCGCGTCTTATGCCTACGTACTTCCACACTGCATGGAAGATCAGAGCTCACGTAGTTCAGGCTAACTACGGCTAAACTGGTTGTTCTCACATAGCAGTGAGAAATTAATCTGGTTTGAAAGGCACGGGAACCTATGGGAAATAAAACTACGGTCCGGTCTCAAATGCACTTGGGCAAGAGAAAGGGATAACAATCAGTCGTCAGCGGGAAAATCTCGATCGCACAGCAGCGAGAGAACAAAAGGTTAGTTGTTAGTGTGCTCGCTAGGATATCGCATCCTATGCCTACATATTCTCGTCTGGTACGAGAAATCAGAGCAGCTGTAGTTCGGCTACTTTCGGGACCACAACTCAAATCTCATTTTATTAACATTCTGAAAAATGATTACAATGATTGAGAAACTGAAAAATAAACTCCTAGAGAATACTATCCTATCCATCTATCCTGGAAAAAAAATCAAATGAAAAATAGTCCCCTAACAAGTGGACCTTTGAAAAACTATCTCTAAAAATGTAAAAAGTCCCCTAACAAATGGACCTCTAAAACTATCCCTAAAATAAACTCCATGAAGAAAATATACTCTAAAAAAATATTAAATCTACACTAATATTTCTTCCTCTTTTTCATACTTCTATTTTCTTTTCCTTTCTCAATATTCTTTTCTCTTTTCTTTTCAAAATATTTTTCTATATTCTTTCTATATTTTTTACTATTTTTTTCCTTTTATTTCTTTTTCAATATTTCCTTTTCTCTTTTCTTTTCAAAATATTTTTCTATATATTTTTTCCTTCTCTTTTTCTCATTTTTTCCATCTAAAAAACAAGAAAATATTACAAAAGAAAAAAAATAAAAGAGATACAAAGGGGAGAGGGGTACAGGAGTACAAGGGGTGTTAAGTAAGTAAAAAACAAACAACAACAGAATCAACCTGGGCCCAGCCCAATATGCCAATTCAGAAAATAAAGAAACTAGGGGAGGGGGTGTTGTTAGTGAAGCGGAGGGTGCTGATAGCAACATGGCCCAACCCAACTAACAAAAAAAAACGGAGGTAAGTCCAAAAACGGGGGGTGTGTTCGGATGAACCCCATTGGGCCCGGCCCAGTCCAATACACGGACCATCTCCCTTCTCCTTTTCTTCCTTCCCCCTCTGAAAACCCTAGCTTCCTCTTTCTACTGTTCACTGCGCCGTCACCACCGTCCTCTCACCCTCAACCTTTCTCCTTCACCTTCATCAATCTTTCTCGCTTCCTCACCTCTCTTGCCCAACATCTTTCCACACTCCAATCCCCCAATCTCCACTTCATTTTCAACCTACAACCGAACGAAGTGTAATGAACACAAATCTGGATCCATTTGTGGAGGTTCTCGAAGATGCATATGGAAGGAGCTTCTTGAAGTTCTATCGAGGAGTATGCTTGATGATGAAAAACGAAGATTCTGGAAACGATGGCGATGAACTCACGGAAGGTCATACGAATCTGGATGCGTCTGAGGTTTGAAGATCTGGAGGACTTTGTTGCAGATCCTTGAAGAAATTCTTATCTGGAATATTCTGGACAGTTGATGAACAAATCTGGAAATCGGTTGATGATTAACGAACATGCGTGATGCTCTGATGAAGATCCTGCAATCTGTTGATGAATGCACGGAGATCTGGAAATCTCAGGAAGCTTCTGGGGAGATCTTGAACGCGATGGAGTTTGAATGTTGATGACGAAGATTCACTCAGATCTTGTTCGGTGTGATGCTGATACGAAGAAGGTGGACATTCGAATCCAGATTCGTTGACGAAGATGATTGAGGGTTGAAGGACGTGTTAACATTTCTGGAAATTCGTTGAAGAGTCTTGAGTGTTTTCTGGAGATTTGGAGGTGATGAACTCACGAAGACGACGATGAAAGCCCTTGATCTGGAGAACTGAGAAGGTTGTGGGGAGATCTTCGAACAATCTTGATGAATGGATGAGTGTGATGATTGACGCTTTTCTGGAGATGATGCATGTGGTATTGTTGTTGGAGTTTGATCAGAGGAGTCCTCGAATGTTCTTGATGATGATGAAGGGTGTTGAATGTTGATCGGAGGCGATGAATTTCTGGAGAAGAAGAGGAATTTCTGGTGAAGGTTGATGAACAAGGTGGATGAGTGTTCGGAGAAAGATGAATGAGGTTGAAGAATCTGGGGAAAATGATGAACACTTTGGTGATGAGGAAGATGAAGATTGAAGACTTTCTGGGTATTTGCAGTTTTCCGGTGGAAGTTACGGCGGAGGGCGGTGGTCGGAAGAAGTTAGGAGATGACCGGAGTTGGTTGGTGGTTGGTTAGGGCGGCCGGAAACTGGAGGTTACGGTGGCCGGCGAGGTTGGGGACGGTGGTTGCATGGCCGCCGGCCATGCAACCGGTGATGGTCAGAGGTTGCCAAGTGGCGATGGTGGGTGATGCATGCTCGCCACGTGTGGGTGATAATGGAGAGGTGGAAGACGCGTGGAATTCTGAGAGAGTCTGGAAAAAATGAAGTGGGGTCCCCTGGTGTGAACGTGTGGCTGAGTTATATAGCTGACACTTGGCATCTTAATTTCTGGACAAAAAAAAGATGGACTGAAAACGGTTTTGGGCCTCCAACCTGCTATCCTGGGCCCACAAAAAAATGGCCAATACCCTGAAAAATCTGAATAACAATGGTTAATCCCAATTAAAACTAATCAAAAACTTAAACCTAATTAACTAGACAAAGATTTAAACCTAATTAGCTAATTAATACTCCACTAATTAATTCTGAAACTACAATTAACTGCTAACTGAAAATTAAACTAATCTAGTGAATTCTAACAAACTCTAATTAAAAGATTAAACTCCTAATTAAATCTAAAAGAAGAATTAACATCTAATTAAACCTATATTAAACTAAAACTAATAAAACTCTAATAACCTCTATTTAAAAAATCTATTAAATTTCTATTAAATCTCCAATAAAATCTATACTATTATTCTATAATATCTATTAAAATTCTATTTAAAACTAATAAAAGAAAAATCTATTATATTCTAATAAAACTATTTAAAAAAACTATTAACCTATTAAAACTCTATAAAAATCTAAAAAAAATGATTTAAAGCTATTAAAATATTAAAAAACCTATTTAAATTCTAAAAAATCTAAAAAGCCTATTTAAAAATATAAAAAATCTATTAAATCCTAAAAAATGCAGACAAATGCAAATAACCAATATAAAAGAGAGCGTGAGACCAGATCGAAGCAAAACAATAAATCCCGATACCAAAAATCTCAAAAATCACTGCATAAACTGAAAACACCCAGGAAGCGCGCGACTTCTCAAAATAAACTCCGATTATCCGAACCGGCCTAAAAACACCTGAAAAGCGACAGCAGGGCTGAAATCCCGATAAAATCACCATGATTGAGGAAATGCAATATGTAAATGCTAATGCGAAATGCGTCGAAGCATAAACCGAAAGCGGCACCGGTTGGTCAAATTTTAGGGTGCAACAGCTGCCCTTATTCAAGCGACTTGGACCTGAAGGGTTGAAGAGCGCGCAACCTTCAAACATTCGGAGGTACGAGACGGTTGAATACCGATAAACCCGAAAATTTGCCAACCGCAAGAATATACTGCAAACTGCTTGGGGAACGAAATCCAGAATCGAACCCAGTCGTTACAGCAACAAACTGATCAATCATCTGATAAAGAACTCCTGATTTTAACTCCTGTTACCTGTGATACCCCATATAACAAACCCGAGGGTTACAACAAAACACCTGATCCTCTCACATCGTCTACTGGTAGACAGGAAGAGAAATATACTCACATCGTCTAAAGATAGACGACAAGACACCCACAATCCGAAGAAACAAACCAATACTCACATCGTCTAAGGATAGACGGAAAGACACCCATCCCGAAGGAACAATTCAATACTCACATCGTCTAAGGATAGACGGAAAGAACACCCAAAATCCATACTCACATCGTCTAAAGATAGACGGAAAGACACCCATATCGATACTCACATCGTCTAAGGATAGACGGAAAGACACCCTTAATCCCTACTCACATCGTCTAAAGATAGATGGAAAGACACCCATCCCGAAGGAAAAATTCAATACTCACATCGTCTAAAGATAGACGGAAAGGCACCCTGATCCATACTCACATCGCCTAAAGATAGACGGAAAGACACCCAAAATCCATACTCACATCGTCTAAGGATAGACGAAAAGACACCCATATCGATACTCACATCGTCTAAGGATAGACGGAAAGACACCCTTAATCCCTACTCACATCGTCTAAAGATAGACGGAAAGACACCCACAATCCGAAGAAACAAACCAATACTCACATCGTCTAAGGATAGACGGAAAGACACCCATAATCCATACTCACATCGTCTAAGGATAGACGGAAAGACACCCAAATCTAAGGAACGAATTCAATACTCACATCGTCTAATGATAGACGGAAAGACACCCATACGCAATTCAACACCATCCCTCAAATTTCAGAATCCTTTCGTCTACGGGATTTGACGAAAAGAACAATATCCTAAAAGGGGCCACATCGTCAGTAAGGACCGACGAGAAGAAAACCACCTTCAAAGAGCCATGTCGTCAATAAGATTCGACAATCAGGAAAACCGAACATTCTTCAAAGAGCCTCGACGTCAATAAGGATTGACGGTCAGAAAATCCCTCTTGAAATGTCACCTCATCCAATAAACAGAAAGAAAACCACTATCCGAAAGATCGCTTTGAAACTCCTCAACATCTAAAGATAGACAGAGAAAACTCACTGGGGAAACACACCATCCGTATGATCTGACGATAAGAAACCCGCTGAAACATAACCTGAAACTTGACATCGTCTACTGATAGACGGCAAGAAAACCGCTTGCTAGAGAAACCCCATCTTGAAACCCCACTGGAAAATCACCCGAAACTTCACATCGTCTAATGCTAGACGGAAAGAACAGCCACTTAGAGAAGCCCCATCTTGAAACCCCACTGAAACAAATCTGAAACTTCACATCGTCTAATGATAGACGGAAAGAACACCACTTTTGAACTCAAGACGTCTAATGATAGACGGAGAAATCCACTTATTGGAGGAACACATCGTCAATATGAATTGACGGGAAGAAAAGTCTGTCAATACCAGATGACTGATTGATCAAAGCATAACTGTTGTATGATCTGAAATACGAATAAACTGCTGAACTGTCTGAACACTGCTGCTGGATGAAGGCCCCTGAACTGATCACAGTGTAATTCACGCGCCATATGAGGCTGATAGAAAAACTGGCTTATGCTTCGTATGCATATGCATATGTTTGAATCTTTCTAGGACGTAATGCTCCATTCAGGATGGAAATGCTACGCATTCTGAAAATGAAATGCAAGTATGATGCAAATATGATGATACATGCAATATGCTAATGCAGGCTCGGGCTGCTGGAGAAAGTCGGGTACAGAAAACCACTTCAGCAAAATAAATGCTAAAGAAGAAGCCAACTCCGCTGGGGATAAATCGGATATCATAGAATTATTCCAGCAAAATAAATGCTGGAGGAGTGAAATCAACTCCGTTGGGGAAATTGGGAACTTAACCAAGCACTTCGACGAAGTAACACCCTGCTGGGGAACATAACCCTGCCGGGGAATAGCAGATGTGCCAAGTATGATTGGACTCCTATGGGGATAGCTTACCCGTGCCAATGAAAAACTGGACGTTGCTGGAAAAATAGACGGAGTCTTCCTGCGTACTGATGACGATTGGATTTGGAAACTGATGCGCCAACACGAATGAGCCTCACAGTGATCGCCAACATGGATTTAGACTTTTAGGCTATCTGCGATGGGTCAGGTACAACTGACGCTGGAAAACATTCTGTCTGAATACACAGTTTTCTGGTTGAAGAGTCAAAGGATAGTAACACAACTTCCCGACATTCGTCTCGCACTCGAAAATTGGCTGAATCTGCTCGAATAGCTCTGAATAACCCTGATGATACGGAGAAGAGCAATCCCTTCGCTTCTGATATGCCCCAGCCTACGGGACCTCTGTGGGGATTGTCCTCGAAAGGAAGTCTGGAAATCTGTACCTTGATGGTCTGATATGACATGCCCCCAGCATTCTGAACTTCGGAGAGATACCTCCCATCAAATGCTTCTCGAATAAAGAATAACTTCTGCGCTCTTAAGATGGCCTGCCCCTGACTGCAATAACTTTGCTCCTGATTATCTGATTCAGAGTAGTGCCCCTGACTACGAGATATTTACCGAATCTCAACCTGATTGCCCCAAGATAACTGACCTCGAAAGGCTGACCTGACTGGGGATCACGATAATAGCTTTCCCCTGCTCTCGGAACATTCGGGCATTCTGTATTCTATCCTGACCATACCTTCCATTGTAGAAAACTTTCCTGCTGTCAAGCGCTTACTCGCAAGTAAAACAAGTTGTTCTGCGTAAAAGACATATTAATGCAACACATATGACAGCTTTGACATCCAATCTGTTCACTGGGGAAAGGAAAAACATTTTGTGGCATAAAATGCCCAAAACATTTATCACGAATATCATCATCAGTACCAACATGGTAAGAGGAACCCTTTCAGGAGTCAGAATCGACGCGACTTTTACCGAAGTATGCTTTCGAAATAACCTGCTTCAATTAGGACTTTTGAAGGTTGTAACGTGGTCAGGTTCACGGTTTTGAAGGAAAGGATAAAGGCTCAAAGTTTATTTTAACCCACCCATTCTCCTTGATGTTCTTCCATCCTACGTTCAGCTGATTCGACCTTAGCGCTCACCTCTCAGAGGTTGAAAGATAGGAGTGATAGTTCGAGAAACCATGAGTTTTTGGAGTGAGAGCCACTCGCTCTTCGTCTTTGACACTTAGGGCCACACGACTCGTATTTGTCCGAGGATTCTTTCTTTTGTCATCCTTTCATCTTTTTCTTATCCCTAACTTTTGCCTGGACTGACTCCTTTTGAGTTTCTTTTGATTCTTTAAGTCCAGCGGGATGCCCTCATTTTTGCCTAAGTCATTTGTTTTGAAGTTTTGACTTAGCGGGCTTTTGATTCTCCTTTTTTTGCCTTCTCTTTTTCTGAACAAGTCGTGTGACACTGGTTGCCTGACTCATTGGAGAATGATGTGACTGTCTCACTCTTGATTTAACCATTGCGGCTTTTTAGGCACGACCTATGAAGGTGTGATTGATCCTCGAACGGACACTCCTTTTGCAACTTGAACGCTCGGCCAAATTAGCTAACACCTACCCTGCCCCAGGTTAAAGATGGAGGGTATTTCGTTTTCAGAAAGAACTCCTACTACTAGGCTCAAAGGGGTTGACAAGGGATTATCTTCCTTATATCACCGGTGTTTAGGGATCTGAAACAATGCCTGTACATCATCAGCAGGTTTTATCTCAAAAGCATACAATATCGGCAGTTGCCTGTCGTTCATTTTCGTCATCCTCCTCAGATCCTTCTTAACCAAGCATTGGACATTTGTAAAAACAATTAGTGAACACGACTGGATTTAATCAAAACATGCATATTTATTTCATTATCATCAATTGAATGCAAACAACAAGTTTTACGAACAAGATTGCAATTCAAACAGGAAAGAAACTACAAACGTAAAGAAATGACAAGATGAAACAAAGAAAAAAAATGCCAGCTTCCGAGAACCGGGCTTTCACATCTGTCCTGCTGCTGAACCAGCCATCTTCACAATCAGTTATTAGAGGCAACTCAATGTTGTCCTGATCTACTTTCAACGACCCAACCAAATTATAGAGCCCCTCCTCCTCATTCAGATGATTCTGGGCCCTTCCTGCCCGAAGTTGATTGCTGCACTATCAAGTAGGTCCTGCATCTTGTGCTTGAAGGCCAGACAATCTTCAATGTTGTGCCCCGGTGCTCCTGAATGGAAATCACAGTGCTCTCTGATATCATACCCTGCTGGAGGCGTACCTGTCAGCGGGGCTAACTTCCTCTTCTCAACCAACTGTAATCGTAGCAACACCTGAAGAAGTTCGGCATATGGCATTGGAGGCACCTTAAATACCCTCACCGGCCTCTGATTTTGAGCTCTTCGCTGATTGGGATGCTGTTGCTTCTGCCACTGTTGAGATCGTTGCTATCGTTGCTGGTATCGAGTTGACTGTTGAACAACCTTCGTAGCAAATACAACATCTGTTTCTTGACTTCCACCGTACTGATTAAAGCACTTCTTATGCTTAGCCAGTTTCTTTCTCAGATCTGCCCCAGGAATAGGCAACAGTTGTGGGCATGGAGATTCTGACACCATGGAGTCCAGGATACGTTTCTGACCTACTGCGGCTTCAGAAACATCCATCATCTTAGCATCAACTGGGACAGGAGCAATACGCACAGCTACACCGCTTGGCGTGAATTCAATATCTTTGGAGTCAATCAGGTCTTGAACATTGTGCTTAAAAGCATGACAACCCTCGATGTCGTGTCCGAGTGCCCCAGAATGAAATTCACATTGCTTACTGGTATCGTACCCATAAGGAAGCGCTCCTGTGGGTGGTTCCAACATTCTCTTCTCAACCATTTTAAACTTCAATAGAGTCTGCAAGAGCTCAGCATATGTTGAAGGTGGCCCCTCAAATACCCTCTTTGGCCTCCCCTCCTGAATCCTCTGTTGTCCGGATGCACCCTTTGTTGTTGCTGCTCAGGTTCCATAGGCACAGGTGGCACGAGCTTCTTCACTGCGGTTTCAAATAGCTGATCATCCTCTTTCCTCAGCACATTCCTGACTACTTCCATGATCAAGCTCATTTGGGTCTTCAGCTGACTATTCTCCTCTTTGAGGATCTTCTGCTCCAGACGCATCTCTTGCATGTCTCTCATCATCTGCCCCAGCTGGCTTCGGACTTCAATCAATTCAACCTGATTCTGTTCCATATCTCTGAAGGGACTCCTGCAACAAACTGGACGATGAGGAAATAAGACCCATGGTTCTAATGTACCTGTTTAATGATAATGCAACCCAGAAAGCAAACACATATTCATGACAAGACAAAGAGAAACTCAAGCTATAAGCTCACAGACGAACACCGCCCACACATGTACAACCAACAAAAGCAGCACGTAAGCACGAATGAGTACGAGTACAATGACCCCAGCCAACAATCCTGGTGATGGTCAGCCAACAATAGTGCACAAAAGCTAAACGGGTTAGGCAGAGAAAACAGATGCGACACCCGACACAGAAGCCTCTAGAAACTTCTCCCACATTCAACTGAACTCTCCGCTTGACATTCTTCAGAACACACACTTCTCGTGGAGTCTTCCATGACATTAACTGACGAACCCACACAACTGGATGACGGAGTATCGCTGATCTGAACAAAACCCTGGGGCGCGATGAAAATCCGGTTAGAGTCTAACAGATCTTGAACCTGGCTTCTAAGCACCTTACAATCATTTGTTGAATGTCCCTGTGCCCCAACATGGTACTCACAGCGGGATCTGGCATCAAAACCTGGAGGATATGGTGGAATCACTGGATTGGTCTCTTTCAGTACTATCAATCCACTTCTGACCAGATCTGGCAACAACTGACTGTACGACACCGGTAGCTGAGTAAACTGCCTTTCAGGTTTCCTTAGTCTTCGTTGAGCGTGCTGACGCGATCGACGACAGGATGACCGTTGACTTGAAGTGTCTGAAAACCGATCCTGAGATGCTAGAGATTCTGAGACGACGTCATTTCCTTCTTCCCACTCTTCTTGAGCACTGACAACTGATTCATTCTTATCAACTGGGATATAAGGAGCATCTCGAAGCTTTCCACTTTTGAGTCCTTTCTCAACAAGCTCCCCCATTCTCATCAGGCCCACAAAGCTTGTACAACCAAACAATTTATCATAATAATGGCCTTTCAGAGTACCCAAGAAGATGTCAACCATTTCTCTTTCCCGAAGCGGTGGTTGAACACTAGCAGCCAATTCTTTCCATCCTTGCACATACCCTCTGAATGATTCATTCTCCGCCCGAGATAATTCTTGCAGATGTACGAGACTAGGAGCCATATCCAGGTTATAATCGTACTGCTTCAGGAAAGCTCTGGCTAAATCCACCCATGATCGAATCGGATTACTCTCTAACTGCACATACCACCTCAAAGATGCCTCAGTCAGACTATACTGAAAGCAATGGATCATCAATTTGTCATCTCGCACAAACGAAGTCATTCTACGACAGAACATCATCAAATGTTGCTTCGGACAGCTATCTCCCGCATACTTCTCAAATTTCGGCACTTTGAACTTGTAAGGCAACACCAGGTCAGGGACCAAACACATGTCTGCAGCATTCAGGTTAACAGCATCTTTGACCTCCAAAGCTTTAACTCTTTCTTCCAATGCTCGGAACCTTCTATCCCCTTCAAGAGCTCTTGAGTTTACAGTCCTGGCTATCGGGATGCCTCTGCGCGGATTCCTCTCAAGGAAAACAGCACCTTGATTGATAACAGGAGGAGGACGTTCATTTCGGGCAACAAACTGCTCATGTCGATCTCAGTTCTCAACAGTAGGCTGTACAACTTGGTCTGCAGTAACGTTGTTCGCTTGCGGGAAGTCTTCCATAGAATTATACCGATGGTTGGACATCATAGTAAACCCTGTCAAGGTGTTAGGAGACTGGAAATTGCCTTCAGATATAGCTATCAATTACCTGTAACTGACTACACTGCTTGATTCTCAAATCTGCTCTAGCCTGCTCCAACCCCCTGGTCGTCTTCTGACAATCAACAGTTGCTCAATCCAAACTCCGGGTACTCACCTTTAGGAAACAAAGGCTGGATCAGAACTCTGGCTAACTGGAGAAATGCTATGCAATATGATGCGAAGATGCTTATGCAAATGCAATGTAATGCAACAAACACGGGATCACAGCCCCCACACAACAAGCTGAGTGCCACTGCACTGCTGACGGAGTACGTTCTCTCTAAAAGAGAACGCCAGGATAGCTGGTAGTCTGGAAGTCAAGGTTTCGCAAAAAAGAAACCCCCCCCCCCCACTCACGGGTATGGACCTAAGATACGGCATCCTATGCGGTCATCAGCGTCACAGACTTTCATGAGGAATGATACGATTCTCAGAAGGAGTGGCATCGTCATCTCATGAAGAGGCCTCACTTAGCTGACTTCCAATTGATCGGTCCCCAGAGTCGACAATCCTCACGTCTGGACTCCCCTATGATCCTCAGGACCTTAGAGAAGCACCTCGGAGAGAACCTCGTCTGAGCGCGGATTTCGTGGGGACACTCGGCCTGCTCAGCAGACAGGTTCGCCCACTAATCTCCACAACTACATCTAAATGCATACTCAAGCAGCCCAGGTCCGGCTATCACTCAAAATATCACCCTCCCCAGCACAACGGCAACAGATAAAAGCGATGAAAAAAAACACCCAAAGACAAGCAAACAAGCGCTAGGATTGACTCTCTTAGGGGACGTTGGATCCCACATGCATAGGGACTATCGCAGTCCTTAGCAGCCAGGGGACGTTGGATCCCCAGCAGAGTCGCCAGCTGTCGCTACTGCGAAAATTGGCGCCGACTGACAGAAGATTCGCCACCGTGCGTTATTTATCCCGACGGAGGGAAAGGAAACGCTCGAAGTAAACCTCGCGAAAAACAGGGAAAGGAATGGTCATCGCAACCAAATCCTGGATTCGGGAGTCGGTTACGCAAGGGGAAGGTATTAGCACCCCTCACGTCCGTCGTACTCGACGGGATCCACGCTTGCTTGGTTTGTCTAAAGGATGCAAAACAATCTATCTACGGCTGCTAAATCTAAACGGAAGGGAATTGACTCGATAGAGCGTCAAACTCTATGCCTACGTATTCTCAAGAGAGAAAGTCAGAGTCAACGTAGTTCGGGAAACCACAGGGAAATTGGCTCGCCAAGACGTCGCGTCTTGTGCCTACGTACTTCCACACTGCATGGAAGATCAGAGCTCACGTAGTTCAGGCTAACTACGGCTAAACTGGTTGTTCTCACACAGCAGTGAGAAATTAATCTGGTTTTAAAGGCACGGGAACCTATGGGAAATAAAACTACGGTCCGGTCTCAAATGCACTCGGGCAAGAGAAAGGGATAACAATCAGTCGTCAGCGGGAAAGTCTCGATCACACAACAGCGAGAGAACAAAAGGTTAGTTGTTAGTGTGCTCGCTAGGATATCGCATCCTATGCCTACATATTCTCGTCTGGTACGAGAAATCAGAGCAGCTGTAGTTCGGCTACTTTCGGGACCACAACTCAAATCTCATTTTATTAACATTCTGAAAAATGATTACAATGATTGAGAAACTGAAAAATAAACTCCTAGAGAATACTATCCTATCCATCTATCCTGGAAAAAAAATCAAATGGAAAATAGTCCCCTAACAAGTGGACCTTTGAAAAACTATCTCTAAAAATGTAAAAAGTCCCCTAACAAATGGACCTCTAAAACTATCCCTAAAATAAACTTCATGAAGAAAATATACTCTAAAAAAATATTAAATCTACACTAATATTTCTTCCTCTTTTTCATACTTCTATTTTCTTTTCCTTTCTCAATATTCTTTTCTCTTTTCTTTTCAAAATATTTTTCTATATTCTTTCTATATTTTTTACTATTTTTTTCCTTTTATTTCTTTTTCAATATTTCCTTTTCTCTTTTCTTTTCAAAATATTTTTCTATATATTTTTTCCTTCTCTTTTTCTCATTTTTTCCATCTAAAAAATAAGAAAATATTACAAAAGAAAAAAAATAAAAGAGATACAAAGGGGAGAGGGGTACAGGAGTACAAGGGGTGTTAAGTAAGTAAAAAACAAACAACAACAGAATCAACCTGGGCCCAACCCAATATCCCAATTCAGAAAATAAAGAAACTAGGGGAGGGGGTGTTGTTAGTGAAGCGGAGGGTGCTGATAGCAACATGGCCCAGCCCAACTAACAAAAAAAAAACGGAGGTAAGTCCAAAAACGGGGGGTGTGTTCGGATGAACCCCATTGGGCCCGGCCCAGTCCAATACACGGACCATCTCCCTTCTCCTTTTCTTCCTTCCCCCTCTGAAAACCCTAGCTTCCTCTTTCTACTGTTCACTGCGCCGTCACCACCGTCCTCTCACCCTCAACCTTTCTCCTTCACCTTCATCAACCTTTCTCGCTTCCTCACCTCTCTCGCCCAACATCTTTCCACACTCCAATCCCCCAATCTCCACTTCATTTTCAACCTACAACCGAACAAAGTGTAATGAACACAAATCTGGATCCATTTGTGGAGGTTCTCGAAGATGCATATGGAAGGAGCTTCTTGAAGTTCTATCGAGGAGTATGCTTGATGATGAAAAACGAAGATTCTGGAAACGATGGCGATGAACTCACGGAAGGTCATACGAATCTGGATGCGTCTGAGGTTTGAAGATCTGGAGGCCTTTGTTGCAGATCCTTGAAGAAATTCTTATCTGGAATATTCTGGACAGTTGATGAACAAATCTGGAAATCCGTTGAAGATTAACGAACATGCGTGATGCTCTGATGAAGATCCTGCAATCTGTTGATGAATGCACGGAGATCTGGAAATCTCAGGAAGCTTCTGGGGAGATCTTGAACGCGATGGAGTTTGAATGTTGATGACGAAGATTTGCTCAGATCTTGTTCGGTGTGATGCTGATACGAAGAAGGTGGACATTCGAATATAGATTCGTTGACGAAGATGATTGAGGGTTGAAGGTCGTGTTAACATTTATGGAAATTCGTTGAAGAGTCTTGAGTGTTTTCTGGAGATTTGGAGGTGATGAACTCACAAAGACGACGATGAAAGCCCTTGATCTGGAGAACTGAGAAGGTTGTGGGGAGATCTTCGAACAATCTTGATGAATGGATAAGTGTGATGATTGACGCTTTTCTGGAGATGATGCATGTGGTATTGTTGTTGGAGTTTGATCAGAGGAGTCCTCGAATGTTCTTGATGATGATGAAGGGTGTTGAATGTTGATCGGAGGAGAAGAATTTCTGGAGAAGAAGATGAATTTCTGGTGAAGGTTGATGAACAAGGTGGATGAGTGTTCGGAGAAAGATGAATGAGGTTGAAGAATCTGGGGAAAATGATGAACACTTTGGTGATGAGGAAGATGAAGATTGAAGATTTTCTGGGTATTTGCAGTTTTCCGGTGGAAGTTACGGCGGAGGGCGGTGGTCGGAAGAAGTTAGGAGATGACCGGAGTTGGTTGGTGGTTGGTTAGGGCGGCCGGAAACTGGAGGTTACGGTGGCCGGCGAGGTTGGGGACGGTGGTTGCATGGCCGCCGGCCATGCAACCGGTGAGGGTCAGAGGTTGCCAAGTGGCGATGGTGGGTGATGCATGCTCACCACGTGTGGGTGATAGTGGAGAGGTGGAAGACGCGTGGAATTCTAAGAGAGTCTGGAAAAAATGAAGTGGGGTCCCCTGGTGTGCACGTGTGGCTGGGTTATATAGCTGACACTTGGCATCTTAATTTCTGGACAAAAAAAAGATGGACTGAAAACGGTTTTGGGCCTCCAACCTGCTATCCTGGGCCCACGAAAAAATGGCCAATACCCTGAAAAATCTGAATAACAATGGTTAAACCCAATTAAAACTAATCAAAAACTTAAACCTAATTAACTAGACAAAGATTTAAACCTAATTAGCTAATTAATACTCCACTAATTAATTCTGAAACTACAATTAACTGCTAACTGAAAATTAAACTAATCTAGTTAATTCGAACAAACTCTAATTAAAAGATTAAACTCCTAATTAAATCTAAAAGAAGAATTAACATCTAATTAAACCTATATTAAACTAAAACTAATAAAACTCTAATAACCTCTATTTAAAAAATCTATTAAATTTCTATTAAATCTCCAATAAAATCTATACTATTATTCTATAATATCTATTAAAATTCTATTTAAAACTAATAAAAGAAAAATCTATTATATTCTAATAAAACTATTTAAAAAAACTATTAACCTATTAAAACTCTATAAAAATCTAAAAAAAATGATTTAAAGCTATTAAAATATTAAAAAACCTATTTAAATTCTAAAAAATCTAAAAAGCCTATTTAAAAATATAAAAAATCTATTAAATCCTAAAAAATGCAGACAAATGCAAATAACCAATATAAAAGAGAGCGCGAGACCAGATCGAAGCAAAATAATAAATCCCGATACCAAAAATCTCAAAAATCACTGCATAAACTGAAAACACCCAGGAAGCGCGCGACTTCTCAAAATAAACTCCGATTATCCGAACCGGCCTAAAAACACCTGAAAAGCGACAACAGGGCTGAAATCCCGATAAAATCACCATGATTGAGGAAATGCAATATGTAAATGCTAATGCGAAATGCGTCGAAGCATAAACCAAAAGCGGCACCGGTTGGTCAAATTTTAGGGTGCAACACAGAGGACATCACTTACTGGGTAAGCTGGGGATATTGAACTGCTTATTGACCACCAAAGGTGACCTATAAGGGTTCAACATCAAAGTAATGGTTCCATCAAAAGTTCTACTTCCTAGGTACTACCACTTATCCCTCCAAAGGAGAGAGGTGTATACCATGGAAGGACTTTGAATCATAGGGAGGAATGGAGGTGAAAGATACCATCCATGTTTAAGAAAAAAGTTATCTAAGTCTAAACTCTTCCTAATCCCTAACCCTAAAACAATCAACAAAAACAAATAAGATCAAGCTCTCAAGCTCCTCAATCCATCTTCAAGTCTTCTACTATGCTTCTCAATGCCCCTTAATGCTACTCCAAGCAATCCCAAGCTTTCCAAGCTCACAAAGCAAAGCAAACAAAAATGCAAGCCCACAAGGGCAACACAAGCAATCATCAACTACAAAAATCACTTAAAAATAGTATACTACTATATTAAAACCTAATATAATTTCTAAGGGATCCTACATACCTACCCTTAATACCCTTATATGTCCCATAGTCTAACTTGACCTAGAAACCCAAAATTCTAATGTTGTTGTGGACCTATGTTAAGGATTAACCTAATTCTACACAACCTAATGTCATCTAATCAAAACTATCCTAAAATTCATCACAAAATTAAGGAATAAATCCAGGGGGAAGCTAAAGCTTATATCTAACTATCCTAAAAAGAATGGCCTAAAAATGCTAAGGGAACTAGCTAAACAAAATTCTACAAATTCATGGATCAACATAAAAGAAATAAAATGCAATAAAAGTAGAAAATACACAAAAAATATTAAAATGCATGAAATGAAAATATTTTTATTTGACAATTTTCTAGACACAAATATGAAATAGGAGCAAAAATTCCCACTTAAAAAATCATTAATTTTCAAATTGATATGATTTTTCCAAGATTGAAATAAAATGGAAGAAAAATAAAATGAAAATATGAAACTAGGGTGCAGGAAGTAACAAAATATAGTTCAATACGTGCATGGGCCCAGACTGGGGGGTACAAAAAGTAAACACGCTAGGCCCAATATCCACTCAGCAAATCAATTAACAAAAATAAAAGAAAAAGGAAAAAACCACGGTGCGAATAGAAATCCAATATAGTTCATTCTTGCAATGGGCCAGGATTGGGGGTGATGGTATCAAAAGGTCACTAAGCCCAGGAAGCCACCGTTTAATGAAACGGTGCGTTTCGCTTCTCAGAATTTCCCTCTCAAATGGAATTAAACACGGGCCGTTGGATTGCTTGCCAGGTCAACCAGTCTCGCTTGATCTAATGGCTGAGAGGTTGTCTTCAACCTTCAGCTAGGGTTCTTGGAACCACCATGGAAATGCAGAACATGAAGCTTCATCTTCCTCACACACGAACTCCATCAATACCTCACCAAATGCAGCAATTAAAAAGCCTAGATTGCTCCAAATTTCATCAGGAATCTAGCCATGGCATCAGATTTTATTGAAATCCTCTCAAACCTAGAACCCGATAGCAACTTCCAATAATTGATCAAGAACCAATCTTAACAATTCTCAAAATTAAAGGTCCTAATCTCATCCTCATGCTTCCTTGAACATTTCTTGCTATTGAACTAAGCTTATCTCTCAATATTCAGCAAGATACAAGGTCAAACAGAAATGGTGTCATCATGTTGATCATCACTAAATCCCTTCAAACTCTCCAAAATCCATCTCCTATTGGTCTCTAACCTTTCTACACTAACAAATTAACCTAATTATGCCTAAAACATGGTGTAGGGAAGAATTTGCAAACCTGGTTAATCTTGATGAACAAATGATGAAATCCACCAATTCAGACCTTGAAACTCTTCAGAAAGTTTCCCTAGATGCCAATCTTGCTACTGTTTGCAACAATTTTGATGGAGGAAGCCTCAATCTCAGAATTCGATTCTGACTTGCCACCTTGAAATTTCAATCACCAACTCTTCAATTCACCATGGATTTGATCTCAAATCAATCTGCACAGCTTCACTATGATCTATAGAATGTGTTTGAATGGAAAGAATGAATGGAAATGAAGAAGAATGAAGAAATGGAACTTGACTTGCAATGGAAGATTCTTGATCTCACTCTCTCTTCTCTGCACCAATTCTCACCAACCTTGCATATGAGCAAGTTATACATGTTATATAGAGTGGTTTAGAATCATCCAGAACCATCTAGGACCATCCAATGAGTATTTGAACTTCTCATGTCATGACATTTTGATTTCAATTCTCCTTATGTGCTATCTCATGCCAAGCTTCTTGTAACCTTTGATTCTGACTTGAAATTCTCCCCATATGAGATTTATGATGAGTTACAATGCATAACCAACTTGTTTATTGAGTTTTCTTTGAGTTTTGCTTTGGTACCTTAAGATGCAAGTAAGCCATTTCCAAGGCAGCCCTATGATCTAAGCCTCAAATCAAAATTGTGGATAAACCATGGTTCTTAGAATGTCATTTGGAGTCAAAATGACCTATTGTATGACATGGTTTGGATGTACAACTTGTGATTTCCAACTTTCAATTTCAACTTATTTAACTTATGCCTCCATTTTAGGCCATTTTTATCACTTTTTGATACAAGCCTTTTCAACATCTCATGACCTCCCTAATAGCCTTAAAACATCATTCTAAGCAAGTTTGATGTTGAAGATTTTTCCATTTGAAGCTTGGAAATAGGAGATATGGCCTTATGCTTGAAATGACCCATAACCTACAAATGACCAAAATGCCCTTGACTTGTCAAAGCCATAAGTTGAGTTCTACAAATCATATCAAGGACTTATAGTACTCTCTAGAAATCTAAGAAGATGCTCTACAACATTCATGTTGACCAAGAGTTCATAGGAATCATCCTACTAGGGCAAAAGTTGGATGCAAGTTGGGTGACTTTCAAGGACCCAGATTCACATACCTCAGATGACCTGTAATTTGTCAAAGTCATAACTCGAGCTCTACAAATCCTATCAAGGACTTCTAGTACTCAAATTAAAGCTAAGAACAAGCTCTACAGCATTCATGTTGTGGGGAAGATGAGATGACAATCACATCTTGAGCTAAACTGCCTTGAAGATAGGGATCAAACTAGGGGATTTTAAACTGTCAAGCCTTAGAAACCCTAGCTTAAAACTTCTCAAACTCCTCAATCATGATGAGTTGGTCTAGGAATCATCCTTATAGCATCTCAATGCATCATTCCATGATCACATGGCTCTTGTATTAGGTCTCAACCCTCTCCAAATCATCAGTTGACCTAGGGTTGACCCAGTCAAACCCTAATTCCACTACTCATGGTTGAATCTTCTGAATTCTTGTACAATGACCTATCTAGGCTTCATGATGGCTCTCAAGACATCTCACAAGCTTTCTCAAAGCTTCAAGTCCATCCTCATAGCCTCAGAATCATCTGAGGAGCTCCCACAACTATCAAGTTATGAGACACACAACCTTGGTTTCAACCAATCCCTCTGAGGATCTCTTGAGTTCTCTGACAAAGGTATCAACCTTTGAACATTTAAACAACTCTCTTGGCTAGCTTCAAAGCCTCATACAACTCTTGATGGGTAAATAAATGTTGGTCAAATTTTGGGGTGCAACACCGATTAATTGTGGTAGGCTGGAAGTTATCCTGTCAAGATAGTGATATACAGCCAGGATGTGAAGTGGAGTTGTGACCGACTTAGTTACGGCAACTAGTCTGAGAGTGAGAGCTCCGTATTCTATGTCTGTTTGGATGGTCAATGGATTAAACTAATTAAGTAGTGTTGAGACTTGGGTCTGGCGTGTGTGCTAAGGTAACAAAGTGTGAGGTTGAGTATATAAAAGGTGGATAGTGACTTCTGATGATTAGTAAAGAAAGTAAGATGTGGAATGCAATATTAGTATAATTAAACCTTTAGATATTCCAAGAGTTGAAGATGTTTCGAATGACCTTCTAAGTGTGAAATTGTTGTCGTACGTCGAATTCTGAGATTGCAGCTTTTTACATAATCGATGTTTTTACGGACGAAAGTCGGAATAGATTAAGCAGTTGTGTCGGGTAATGTTAGGCCGTGATCGAGTATGCTTGTTTTATCGAATTTGATTGATTTTTGTAAGTTTTTGCATTTTCAAGATTTGAGGGTTTAAGATTCGGATTGGAATCAGAAGTCGTAGATTTCACGTTTGATGGTTCTAAATCACTAATATATGTTTGGTATGAATGAGTATGTGATTGTTTCGAATAAAATAATTAAATCGGTCAGATTTTCGGGCGAAAATGCTCAAACCCGTAGCAGCCTTTATGCAGAAAAATTCTGTTTTGGAGAAACTTAAAAAAATTCATATCTCTTGATCCCTAAGTCGGTTTTAGTCCCCGTTCGAAGCGTTGGAAAGCTAACGAGATGCTCTTTCTAGGAAAAATTGTTTTGAGACATGTACCTGGTTCAATTATAGCAGAAAATTGAAAACGTATCGTGTGCTGATTTTTGCCGAACCCGACAGGACCATTTGCTGTATTTTGTGATGCCTTGTTGATATGATTGGGAGATATGCTAAGTGAAACTTCAACGAGTTTTGGTTATGCTTTAAGGGAACTTGAAGTACATAAGAGGAATCACCTGATAAGTGATTTAGAGTTGGTTGCTGTTGTGGTTGTGCCGGAGTTGGAAGCTTCAATTAGTTAATTTGAGATTTGATATGTTTGGTGACCTCAAGAGCTTAAGGCATTAATTTGATTTGGAAGAGTCGAATATGAGGCAGAGAAAATAATTGGGACTCCGGAATGGATTATGGTTTCAGATTGAATCATCATTCGGATGAAGCTAACGTGGTAGCTTATGCATTGATTTGGAAATCTTTGTATATATCGATGATGATGGTGAAAAGAGTTAGAACTGATTGTGCAATTTTTGTGATATGAGTTTGGTTTATGAAGAGACTTCTTATGAAGTTTAGCTTAGTATGTTGGACCTTACTCGTAGTATTCCTAATGAGATTCGATAAGGTCAGGACTCTGGTTTGAGTTGATAGACTGGTTGAATCTGAGGAATTAAAGTCGAAGGGATGATTTTCAGATTAATGGATATGGTATCATGAGATGTCGTGATAGAGTTTATGTCCTAGATATTATTGAATGGAATAAGAGTATTGAGGTAGATGGAGTATCCATCCCGGTGCTATGAAGATGTAACCGGATTTGAGGAAATTATTTTGAGGGCCATAGTTGAAGAGATAAGTGGTTGAGTTTGTATGTGCAGATTAGACTTGTTGGAAGTCGAAGAATTAACGTCAGAGACCGTTGAGTCCGATGCAACCGTTGAATATTCTAGAGTGGAGATCGGATAGTATTCCCATGGATTTTGTGTTGGGTTTTCCGGGGAATTTACATGATGTGGCATGTGCCTAAGTTGAAGAAGTACATTGATTCGGATGGATGGTTTACAAGTGTAAGGTAATTTGACTGTTGAGGCATTGCTAGTTCGGGTGGATGAACGAGAAGCAACTTCGATGTGAAGAGATTGCTTTGGTGAAAGTGGTATGGTTGGGAGCTGTTTGATTGAGGTAATTTCGAGGACGAAATTCTTTTAAGTAGGGGAGAGTTGTAACGCCCGTTCATTTTAATTAAATTATTTATGAATTGTTGGTGTGCCTTTATGTGGGAGTGTGTCTGAGAGCGTTGGTGGGTGTCCTTAAAGTATAGGAAACTATTTAATAAATCATTGAGTTTGATAATAATATAATATAATTAATAATGATGATAATTTAATAACTAGTAGTAATATTATTATTATTATTATTATTATTATTATTATTATTATTATTATTATTGTTGTTGTTGTTATTATTATTATTAGTGGATGGAATAAAGGGAATTAGGGATTATTAGAGAAGTTGTGGGAGAAAGAGCAAAAGAACGATAAACTGCTCAGAAAACCAAATTGGAGGAAAAAGGCTGAGAAAAGAGGAAAAAGGACGTGGCTGTGGAGAAAGGAATAACAGAAGAATTAACCGCCGGAAAGAATTGAAGGTTGTTGCAGAAGAGTCACCGGGAGAGCAAACCGGAACCGGAAGCTTAGAGTTGTCCTCAATCCAAAGGTAAGGGTGGGGTTCAATTCTATAACTGTGGGTATGATCGATTTCAGGTAGGGAATTGAATCATAGGATTAATGTTCATGTAGATCGATAAATATTAAGGATTAATGTTCCTGTAGATCGATAAATATTAAGGATTAATGTTCCTGTAGGTCGATAAATATTAAGGATTAATGTTCCTGTAGATTGATAAATATTAAGGATTAATGTTCCTGTAGATGGATAAATATTAAGGATTAATGTTCTTGTAGATCGATAAATATTAAGGATTAACGTTCCTATAGATCGATAAATATTAAGGATTAATGTTTTTGTAGATCGATAAATATTAAGGATTAATGTTCCTGTAGATCGATAAATATTAAGGAGTAATGTTCCCGTAAGTTGAATAAATATTAAGGATTAATGTTCCCGTAGTAATGTTCCCGTAGTAATATTCCCGTGGAAATGTTCCCGTGGTAATGTTCCCGTAGTAATGTTCCCGTAGGTTGAGCAATATTAAGGGTAAATGTTCCCGTAGGTTGAGAAATATCAAGGGTTAATGTTTGTCTACGCCTGCATTAGTGTTTATGTAATTAGTTTATGTAGTAATGTTGGGAATCGGCGCCGACACGCGCTAATTTCCCATTTGTTGAGAAAAGGTTGTTATTATGCCCTTACTTGATCGACTTCAGGTAGGGAATCGAATCATAGACATAGTTCCCATCGCTCGATAAATGTTAGGGACGAGGTTTTTCTGTGTAGGAATGAATGTGTTATATCGTCAATGTTGTACGATTTTGTATGGTTGCCCTTAATGAGGCAAGATTAGTTGCCCCGTAGTTAACGAACCTTTTCAGGAACTATAATTAATTTAGTGAGTAAAAGTTGTAATGTTGTTCTTACGATAATGTGTTGAATTCTTAATTATCGAAAGTATGTTGTTATTGTTCCCCTACAGGAACAGATTGAAATGATGAATACTTGATGCACATGAAGTTTTTATGTCAATGTTGAGAAAATGTTATTATAATATTCTCCTTGGATTATGTTGATAAGTTGTAGTTATATGATGAGGGGTATGCCTCTGTTATGGACAATTTGGTTGTAGGCTTAATGCCTTGTTGCGTTGTTGTTGTTATTTGTCTCTGACATAAATAGGTTGAAATGGTGAGTCCATAATATATGTGAAATGTGATGTTCTGTTATGGATAATTGGTTGTAGGCTTGATGCCTTGTTGCACGGTTGTTGCACAATTGTTGTTGTTGTGTTATAGTCCATAATAGTTGCATCTCATAGCATATCATTTGGCCTGGATTGGTGACGGTTGTGTCTTTAATGACAAAATAAAATAATTGTGGAGTGAGTCTCCCGGATAATTGTGGAGTGAGTCTCCCGAATAATTGTGGAGTGAGTCTCCCGGATAATTGTGGAGTGAGTCTCCCGAATAATTGTGGAGTGAGTCTCCCGGATAATTGTGGAATGAGTCTCCCAAATAATTGTGGAGTGAGTCTCCCGAATAATTGTGGAGTGTTGTCTTCCAAAATGGTACCACATGCATATGCACAGTTGAGTTTCATAGTTGAGTCGCATTTGTCGAAGTGCATAGTTGAGTTGTGTTGTTATGCACTCGCGAGTAATTGATGAGTTGCTGAATTTTAATGATAATGGGTGTGGATATGAATACCGAATTGTTGCGGTTTAATTATTGATAATATTTTGCGAGCTGCTGGAGTTATAATGTTGTGATAATATTCTGACATAACTTTTATCATGCCTTATGTTATATTGTTGATATCTCACCCTTTACGTTGTATGTTACCTCCATTGGTGGTAACTTGCAGGTAATCCGGAATAAAGTGTAGCTTTTTGTTTAAGGTTGTTGGTCGCTCTGATACGTAGCACTCTTGGGGGGATGAAGGATTGATGTTATTAATTTTATTTAATTTCCTTGTTGCTGAATTTTATCAAGTACTTTTCATTAAATTGGTAGCTGCTGTTAAGTGCCAAATGCTGGTTGGATGCACTACGCCGATCAATTAGTAGTGCTGATTTTTATGGTTGAAACCTGTTGTTTATGTTGAATTGATGCAAGATAATTACTTGCTGAATTTAATGGAGTTTTGTTGCAAGTTTCATGGTCTTGCTTTAATCATGCTAAATGTTGGAAATGTTTTATATTCCGCTGCAAATTAATAAGATGCCTTGTAATCAAAATGTTAATCAAGTTATTGTTATATGTTCATCCAAGCTTCTGTGCTATGTATCATTACTAAATGCATGATGTCTGATTGAGTTGTGAAATGTATGTTTTTGTGAGTTGAAATTGTAACGCCCAGAATTTGCTGATGTGACGTTCGTCACAACTTCCTTACGATCGTCATGACCCTCACGTTCGTGACAGCCCCTTACGACCGTCATGTTTACAAAATTTGTTGCACTTTGATTCTGTTTTCCTTAATTATCCGTCGGGTTAGATTGGGGTGTTACATCTCATATGTCTTAACATAACATCCCATGAACATAGAGACTTTGAATTGAGTTTCTATCTTCTTCAATTGCACAGTTGACTGAGGATTTACCAGATGAAAACCCTTACTGCAATACCTTCAACCGTGGCTTGTTCCACTTCACACAACAACTTGAATAAGCCCCACCATGACCCTCAAGGCCCTCAATAAGCTTTCTTTAAATCTCATACCCATAATCATGGCTTCACAAACCTCTGATGCTCTTCAGTTGGCCTCTCAGTTAGGGGCTATCCCACACATATCCATCTATCCTTTCATAATACGTTGACCACTTCAAGATGTTCTGATGACCACTCAAGCCTGAGTAACAACCCCTGCTTAGGCTCCATACTCTGAAAAGACTGCTCTTGTTATGCACATCCCTTTTGATCCCATGTTCCATGAAAAATGCTATGCAATGCAAATGCTGGAACAAAATGAAATGAAATGAAACATAAAACAAGTTAAGAAAAGGTTGAGCAAATTTCGGGGTGCAACACTTGGTGCTCAAAGATCCCTTTGCTCTAGATTTGAGTTCTTAGTAAAGAGGGCATGGAGTAGAACAACTTTCATGTTGATGAAAGTTCCATTGGGTCATTGGAAGACCATAAAATTTGAGGTTGATAATCATGCCACGAAATCTGTCCACAAATAACTTAGAAAAATTCTAAGTTATGGATTTTGTCTTATTTTTTTCTCAACTCTGCCCATCCATAACATGAACTTCTCAAATCCAATGGAGGACTTCAGGTACTCTTTGGAAAGCCTGTAACACGCTCTACAACTTTCATTTGGGACAAAATTTCATTTGACATCAAGAGCTTGATGGAATTTGGCTTGCAAAGTGGTGAAAAAAATCTGTCCAAACTTGACAGTTTTGAAATCATTGAAATCCCCAACTTTGATTGATCATAACTTGAGCTCCAAATATCATATGATGATGAATTAGTACTCAAAAGGAAGCTTGAAATACAAGGCAAAACTTTGATGTTGGCCAAAGGTGCATTTGAAACCTTGATCATGAAGAAAAATGGCTTTGAAGATGGTTGTTCCAAACATAAAACTTTCCAAAAATCAAAAGTTTTTAAAACCCTAAATCCCAAAATAGCAACTTTCAACAACTCTTGATTTTTCATGATTTCCTTGACTTTTCTTGATCAAATTACACCCATTGGTCATATTAAAATTAAGGATCATGATCTTGACTTCAAAAAGTCAGGAGTTGACTTTTTCACTGCATAGTTGACTTTTCTCCAAATCTCCCGATTTTCAATCAACTGATCAATTGAAGCTCTTCTGATTAAAATTGATAGTCAATCACCCATCCTCGAACATCTTAGGACATATGGAGGGCCATTGAAACAAGTTTGCTTCAAGAAACAAGTTTTATCCTAATCAAAATTGAAACCCTAATTCCAACCCTTTTGGCCTGAGCATTGTTTAGATGAACTGAGTAACCATTCCACTTCACTATAACCTCTGAGACACTCAACAAACTTCTGCCTCACGTTCACACCAGTGATAAGACCTTATGGACCCCTTGACAATCTTTTGATGGTTTGTACCAGTGTCTTTGCTTGAGCTTGAAACCAATAAAGACTTTTCTCTTGGATGGTATACAAACAAACACTTGATCCCCTGTAAGAACTATGCTATGCAAATGCAAGAATGCTTAAATGCAATGAAACATAAGCCAAATGTTAAGAAAAAGGTTGGTAAAATTTTTGGGGTACAACAGCTACCCCTATTCAAGCGACTTGGACCTGAAGGGATGAAAAGCGAACGACATTCAAACATTTGAGGTAAAAGGCGGTTGAATACCAAAGAACCCGGAAATTTGACAACCGTAGAATGAAACTGAAACTGAATAAACTCTGTTAGGGATAGATAAAGATAATATGGATGCATCCATCGAAGATCACAATCCGTCAGGGTTTGGATACTACCAGGGTCTTGATACCACATAGGCAAGATAAGTCATCACTCGGAGTCTGGATACTCAACGTAATAAATCGGAGTCTGGATATTCAACGTAAAAAACCCGAGTCTGGATACTCAACGTAATAAGCCGGAATCTGGATACTCAACGTAAAAAGCCGGAGTCTGGATAGTCAACGTAATAAGTCGGAGTCTGGTTACTCAATGTAATAAGCCGGAGTCTGGATAATCAATGTAAAAAGCCGGAGTCTGGATACTCAACATAATAAAGCAGGAGTTTGCATACTCAACGTAATAAGCCGGAGTCTGGATACTCAATGTAAAAAGCCGGAGTCTGGATACTCAACATAAAAAGTCGGAGTCTGGATACTCAACGTAATAACCCGGAGTCTGGATACTCAATGTAAAAAGCCGGAGTCTGGATACTCAACGTAAAAAAGTCGGAGTCTGGATACTCAATGAAGATTGACCGGAGTCTGGATACTCAACAGACGGAATAACCAACAAGGTTTACCAGAGCCTGAACGCTCAACAAAACTGACCGGAGTCTGGATACTTAATGAACAAAAGAAAACACATCTAATATTGTCATGGTCTGGATACCATATGGGAAAAAGAAAACACATATAAACTTGTCATGGTCTGGATACCATATGAGGATAAGGAACCTTTCGACTTGCTGGAGCCTAATTGCTCAACGAGATTGACCGGAGTTTGGATACTCAACGGACTGGACGAATCATTCAAATTACCGGAGCCTGAACGCTCAACGAGATTGACCGGATTTTGGGTACTCAACGGACAAAACAAATCTAAAATTGCTATGGTCTAAATACTATCTGGGCAGAATAAACCATCAACATACTCATCAAGGTCTGAATACCACATGAGCTTATGATCACACCATCGATCGAAGTCGAGCGACGCCGCTGGGGGAAAATGTAAGTCGACGTCTGGATACCATGTGGGCTAATGGAAACTGCCATGGTCTAGATACCATTCGAGCAAAGATATCAGTCATCTGCCAGAGATACACCTGCAAACAAGGAGGTAACAACCTAGATTATGTTTCACATGCACATGTTTGAATATGACATAATGCTCCATACGAAATGGAAATGCTACGCGTTTGGGTGGATGCTATGCACGATGCAAATGCAAAAGAGCCATTTCAGCAAAATAAATGCTGAAGAGAGGAAAACAACTCCGCAGGGGAAAGACTAGGCACGCCTAGTGCAAACAGACTCACGTTGGGGAATACAAGCCTTGGATGGCCTCTGAGAAAAGTTATGGGTAAAGCTGCTCTGCTAAGCACAAATCCACTCCGCTGGGAATCAAAATCAAACTCTGCTGAGGAGGACACCCTAGATGGCCTACCAGAATACAACTCTTTTGGGGAACTAACAACTCAGCTGGAGACAAATAACTCCTCTCTGCTGGGGGAATCGACCCTGGATGGTTTACCAGAATATAACATTCCGGGGAACAGACGACTCTGTTGGGAATCAAGGCAGACTACTGAAGGATAGCTTTATTCTGTCAGAGATTCCGCTCTGCGGAAGATTTAATCTGCTATCTGTTAGGGATTATGAATAAGATCTACTGGGGAATCATCCCAAGCTCTCTCTCTGCTGAGGATGGAGAATAAACAATCTCGGGGAAGAAAGCTATTCCACTGTCTTGGCTGGGGATTAGGTAAGAAGGGAAACAACATCGACCTCTGCTTAGGAAAAATGAGAAATAAACTCAACAATAACAACTTCCACTTGGGGAATGAGTCAATGTTCTAGACTCTGAGGGGAAATAAGGCAGTCGTTCAAACTCTGTGGGGAAGCAAAACTCTGAATTCGTTTTAATTCTGGGGATAATCCCACACCTACTTGTTGGAAATGATCCTTCTCTGCTAGAGATATCAGTCTCGACCTGCTGAAGATAACCTTAATTGTACAGAGTTCCAACCTGCTGGGGAAAGACTGATCTCGACTGTATATTATCGCTAGTGAGGTACTTCTGGTTTGACGTCTTCACTTTGTAGGGATAGAGACGTAGCAACTCCACTGGATGACAGCTAGATGTACCAAGTATGATTGGGCTTTAGGCTTTCTGTGAAAGGTCAAGTACAACTGAGGTTGAGAAATGCTCTATCTGGATACAGGTTTAATGTGGGTCAGGGGATAATTTCTATGACTTCCTGACATTCGTCTTGAACTTGAAGGTTGACTGAATCTGCTTGAATAAATCTGATAAGCTCTAAAGATATGGAGAGGAATGCAACTCTTTTGTTTCCAATTTTGCCCCAGCCTGTGGGACTTCTGTAAAACCTTCCTCGAAAGGAAACTTGAAATTTCTGTACTCTGACGGTTTAATATGAACTGCCTCAGCATTTTGAGACTCTTCAAGTTAATTGTCTACTGGATAAGGAGAGCTTTCGTACTCTTGGAGTAGCTTGCTCCAGCCTTACAATGACTTTGCCCCTGACTGGTTGATTTGGAGAAGTGCCTTTGACTTTGAGAGATTCATCGAATCTCGACCTGGTTGCCCCAGATTAACTGAATCTTGGAACGACTGACTCCTCTTACATGATCCTTTAGCATGCCCCTGCTCAACGGAGCTCTCCGGCGTTTTGCATCTTATCTCGATCAAGCTTCACATTGTAGAAACTCTCCTGATGTTAAGTGCTTACTTGCAAGTAAAACAATTCATTTTGCAAATGATAATATTAATGAAATGCATATGACAGTTTTGAAATCCAAGTCTGTTCACTGGAAAAAAAAGAGAGTTGTAACATAGTAAATGAATCACTTATCATAATGTTAATATCAATACCCACAAGGTAAGAAGAATCCTTTTAGGAGTCAGTTTCGACGCGATCTTTACCGAAGTATGCTTTCGAAACAAACCTGCTTCAATTAGGACTTTTGAAGGTTGTAACTTGGTCAGGTTCATGGTTATAGAAGGAAAGGATATAAGGCTCTAAGTTTGTTTTAACCCACCCATTCTCCTTGATGTTCTTCAATCCTATGTTCAGCTAATTCGACACAAGTGTTCACCTCTCAAAGGTTGAATGACAGGAGTGATGGTTCAGGAAACCACAAGTTTTCGGAGTGAAAGTCACTCGCTTTGGTGTCCGGAATCACACGAATTGTTCTATATTGTTTTTCTAATTTCCCTATTTTTGCCTGGACTAACTCTTTTGAGTTTCTTTTGATTTCTACGTCCAGCGGGATGCCCCAATCTTTGCTTAAGCCACTTGTTTACAAGTTATCGACTTAACTGGCTTCTTGTATATTTTTTTCTTTTGATTGATTTTTCAGAAACAAATCGTGTTACACTAGCTTATCTGACTCGTTGGAAGAATTGTGACTGTCTCACTCCACTGTGGATAACCATTGTGGTTCTTTAGGTACGGCCTATACAGGTGTGATTGGTCCTCGAACGAGAACACTCCCTTCTGCAATTTGGATGCTCTGTCAAATTAACTGACACCTACCCTACCCCGGGTTAAGATTGAGGTTTTTTTTTTGTTTTCAGAAAGAAACTCCTACTACTAGGCTCAAATGGGTTAGCTAGGGACTAACTCCTTATCTCTCCGGTGTTTAGGTTTATTCAAAAGCATACTATCATAAGCTTTGCGTCTTTTCAACTTCGTCATCCTCCCTCGGATTCCGTTTAAACAAGCGTTCGACATAAAAAAAAAAGGTATTTGAGTGAACACAAATGGATTAAATCAAAACATGCATATTCATTTCATTTTAATTATCAATCAAAAACAAATACGTCTTACAAATGAAATTTGCAAATAAGTTCACACTTAAACAAAAAAGAATTTACAAATGCAAAGAAATGACATAATAAAAAAAGATTGTCAGTTTTGGGAAACTGGGCTTTCAAATCTTGATTTGCTGCTGAACCAGCCATCTTCAGAATTGCTCATTGAAGTCAGTCTGATACTCTTCTGAGCATCTGCTCTCGGTAGATCCCTCCATAACATTAACTGCAGAACCCATATTACTGGATGATGGAGGACCGTTGATCTGAATACCCTGCGGTGTGACAAAGAACACGTTAGAGTCAAGAAGAGTTTGAACCTTGCTCCGAAGCACCTTACAGTCTTCGGTTGAATGCCCCTATGCCCCAACATGGTACTCACAGCGGGCGTTGACATAAGAACCTGGCGGATGTGGACGAATATCTGGATCAATCTTCTTCGGCACTATCAATCTAGCTCTGATCAAGTCTGGCAATATCTGACTGTACGACAATGAAAACTGAGTGAAATGCCTCTTTGGCTTCCTTGGTCTCGGTCGAGCGTGCTAACGCGGCTGATGGCGGTATATCCGTTGACTCTGACGGGGAACAGATATCTGATGCGAAGACCCAAAAGATCGTTAACTCTGAACAGTTGAAACGTCTTGGGACTTAGTCTTAGGTATCTGGGACTCCCTTTGTTCCGGTACTTTCATCCTCAGGTTTGGCCTAGGAACAGGCAATAGTTGTGGGCACGGAGACTCTGAAATCACAGGCTGCAAGACAAAATCCTGACGTGATGCAACTTTAAGTGAGAGGATAGGGACATCCACCTCTTTTGTTGTGAATGGAACAGTACCACCTAGTACGCTTACGCCGCTCGGTGCGAATTCAACCGCCTTCGAATCAATTAATTCCTGAACTTTATGCTTAAAAGCTTTGCAGTTCTCGATATTATGTCCCGGTGCCCCTGAATGGAAATTACGATGGGCACTTGTATCATAGCCTGGTGGTGGCTCATCAGTCAATGGAGACATAGTCCGAAGTTTAACCAAACGAAGTTGAAGCAAGAGTTGCAACAACTGAGCATAAGTCATAGGGATCTGGTCAAAGATTCTGTCGAGCTGCTTTGTCCTTTGAGCATACCTCCTAATCCTAGGATTGCCTTGGGAAACAATCGGTAGCTGCTGTAGCAAAAATTTTGGAGCCTCAGGTTGTGTAGAACATCTTTGAGGAACAACATGCCTTGGGAGAGGTTCCACAGGTAAAGGTGGAATAGCCATCTCTGCTGCAGTTTCAGGCACATGATCGCCTTCCTTTCTTAACCTGTTTCTTATGAATTTTGAGATCAGGCCCATCTGAGTCTTCAACTGATGAACTTCCTCCCTAAGCATCTTCTAGTCCATACACAAGGCTTGCATATCCACCATAAACTGCCCCATTTGGCTTCGGATTTCCCTCAACTCAGCTTGAATCTGCTCCATAGTCACTTCAATCTTCCTCGAAAAGCTAATGTCTAGTTTTGAAGAAAAATTGGATCAGGATAACAAAACCCAGTCTCGAACACCTGTTATGCAAATGAAATGCAAATGCCATGCAATGCAATATGAAATGCAACAGAGGATCAAGGTTGCTGTGTTGTTGACGGAGATGAACCAGCGCTTCGCTTTGGCGAGAAAACCATATAGCACTAGTACAAGATCCCACTGTAACTGTTCATATTGACGAGAAAAACAGGTAGGCTGAAGGTCAAGGTTCCCTACAAACCAAATCCCTCTCATATGTATGGACTTAATCTGATAAGGTTTGGCATCCTATGCGATCGTCAGTGTCACAAACTTTTGAGAAACCATGATACATTTACCATTTCTGGTTTGACATCATTGTCTCACGAAGCGGCCTCACTTAGCTGACTCCCAAGTGATTGGTCTCCAGAGTCGACGACTTTCAGATCCAACACCCTTTCCTGACCAATGCACAGGATAGGATGTTTTCAACTGAAAACCTTGTCTGAATGTGAATTTCATGGAGACTAGTGCACGCCTAACGTGCAGGTCCCCACTACTCTCCACTCTAATGCTATGTGTATCCTCATGCCTGGGTTTTGGCTTATCTCTCAATGGAACATCCCACCCACAGCACAACAACATGATATATATAACAATGCTGAAATTAAAATGCAATAAAAATGCAATAAAAATGCAAATGCAACACATATACACATATATACACACCCAAAGACAAAACACACAAGCGCTAGGATTGACTCGTATAGGAGATGGGAAAACACTCCCTAGCAGAGTCGCCAGCTGTCGCATCGCAGCGAAGAGGGGCCGACAATGACAGAAGAGTCACCACCGCTCGTTATTTATCCCAAAGAGATGGAAAGGAAACGATCAGAGAAAACCTACGAAAAGGGAATAAGACAGGTCATTGCAACCAAATCTCGGGTTCGGGAGTCGGTTACACAAGGGGAAGGTATTAGCACCCCTCACGTCCGTCGTACTCGACGGGATCCACGCTTGTTGTCTAGTCTAAAAGGGTGTAAATCTATCTATTCTAAAGGTCTCCGGGACGAAAGAAAAGGAAAGAGACTCGATAGAGCAACGCCGCTCTATGCCTACGTATTACCTCGTGCAATGGGAGAGTCAGAGTCAACGTAGTTCGAAAAACATCGTCTTCTTGTGCCTACGTATCCTCGTCTGGTACGAGAAATCAGAGCAAACGTAGTTCGGGCTAACACGACCATAGATTGGTTCAAGCATTTTAAACCGAGTAGGGTTAAACAATGAATCCAGCAGTTAGGGACGATGCCTGTTTGCGGTAGAATCAAAGCTTAACAAAAACTTTCCTGAAAATGGTTTTCCAATTAAGATCCTGAAGGATAAAAAAGATTTTATGTTTTTGTTTTTGTGTTTTTTAAGACCAGAAGTGGATTGAGTTATGGTTTAAAACTCATGTCGCACTAAAGACTATGACTCGAGAGCGAATGCGTCGCATATCGCCCAAAGGGCATATGCTAAACACTGTAGACGATTGAGAGGAGGCCCCCCAACCATCATTCCTCGAGTACTTAAGGCTCGTAGCGTGCGACACAAATCTTTCTTTATTAGGTGTTTTGAACTATTTAGGAGATGAGAAGAGAAAGACTCGAACTAAGGGGAAACTGGACCCTAAAGTTGTGATGGACAATGCTCCTAAAGTTGAGATGAAAGGGGAGAACTAATCTAATGTTTTCATGCATAAGATTGAACACCTAATGTCTCTCCTACTCCCATCCTAAACGGAGGGACTAGGAATCCTAGGGGGATCATGGCACAAGTCCAAGTAAACATTAAATAAATCAATCGCAACTGAAATGAAAAAAGAAAAGGAAATGATAAAATAAAATGGAAGAGAAAACACATTAATTTGTTAATTCAAAATAAATATGACAAAATAAAATGAAAAAGAAATAAAAATTAAAATAAAAAGAAGAAAAATAATTTATCACACTAAAATACTAAGAAATGATTTTTTTTTGGGTTTTTAGACATTTAAAACTATTTCAAAATAAATAAAACAAAAGAAGAATGAAATAAAATAAAATAAAAAGAAAGCAAGATAAAATAACACATTAAAATAATAAAACAAGATTTTTTGGTTTTTTTATAATATTAAAAAAAGAACTATTTTAAAAATTAATAAAATAAAAAAGGAAAAGAATTAAAACAAAACAAAATAAGTGCTAAAAAAAAGAAGAAATGCCTTCACATGGGGGTTGAACCCTTGACCTCATGGCTGCAGGCCCAGAACAAAACCATCCCAACCAGCGCATGCATGTGATAGAAAAAGGAAAAGAAAAGTAGAAATATAAAACATGAAAAAATAAAGGAAAACAAGCAAAAAAACGTCCCAGCTGGGCTCGAACAGGGGACATGGACGTGATATGGCAAGGCAATAACCACTGGGGTGGCGATACATCCGTATATTGATGCCACACCATAAATACAAGTACTAAAGGGCGCGTGTGACTGGGCAGAAAACAAGGCAAGCTATCCAAATGCGTTTTTATTGTAACTCACTCAAATCTCATCCAAATTGAGGAAACTTTAGTCTAACTTGACTAACTTTTCACAAGGAACACAAAGATGCAGTTGGTTTTCTCAAATAATGCACATACAGAGAAAAACAAATGAAGATGCAAGGATGAAGTTTGAAATGTAATTTGAAGAAGAATGATTAAAACAGGTGAGTTCAAGATCGAGCAAGGGTCTACACACGTTTGCAATGTGTCATAGATCAAATTTTATCAAAAATATGATTCAAAAGAAACTATGATAAGATTTTGGCAATTTTAGTGCAATATAGGCACAACTTGAACATGATCAAAACAAAATGGATAAACCAAACAACCAAGTAAATCCAAATATGCTAAAGGATCACACTCAAACTAAATCCTAAGCTCAGTAACATCTTGATCCACTACTAGCAGAAGAAGGTAAACTAGATGACTGTCCAGCCTTGGCAGTCAAGGTTCAAAACAGAATCAACCAATGACATGTTGATACAAGCAAGGCAACTATGTGTTCTAGTCACATGCTTAAGATGGTTGTCAACACACTAGACAAATAGACATGATTCAACCAAAATAAACACATCACAACTGAATTCAAACAATGCAAGGTCCAGGATGTCCACAACAAACAGGCCATTTCAGAATTCAAGCCAAACTTAAACTGGTAGCACCTAAACTAAAGCACTAGGGGCAAACTGTCCTAATAAGATGCTCAACAAGGTACTAAGGCACTGTATCCAACAGCAGACATTTGTAATAACATAAATCCAATCAACCTGGCTAGAAGCAGAAACCTAGACTAAAGTGGCACAAAAGACAGACACTAGTACCAAATGTTGTCTTTACAGTGCACTAGCATAACATCAAAATGGGGCAAAATCTACACTAATGGCATCAAATGCAAAAACGGATTCAATCATGACATGGTTCAGATCCAAACATCAAAAGCTAAGCCTCCTCTGTACCAACAGGTTTTGGTAGTCCTTTAAACAAAAATGGTGAAGCTCTAAGACAACACTACATCACCCTAAATCCAACCATTCAGATCAGCAAATGCTTGTTAAGAATCAAACCTGTCCTGGATTCACACAGCCAAGCAGTGACAATACCATTTCCACAACAATCACATAGGCCAAGAGATTCTTCTGCGCCCTATCTAGCCCACCTAGAACATACCCTCACCAATGCTCAGCACACCTGAGACACTCACAAGATCTTTCCTCTTGCAGCAAGCAAACTACACTAATCAGTCCGCAACTCTCAAACACTAACTCTAGGAACAACCTTATGCATAAACTTTAATAACAGTCCCATGCAAACCACAAAATGCTAGGCCAGTCCAAGTGTGCACTAAGTGAATTCCTAATGAGAGACAAACAAGCATGAAGAACCATCAGACAGGTATGTGAAATATCCAACTCAAACAAATGAAAACTGAGTTGACAGAACCAAAACACAAATTGAACATGATCATGTTGGTGTTATCTAAAGATCTATCAATATGCACTTTTAACCAAAAGATTACATCCTTAAAACCAATGTGTAAGAACAAAGCTTGATAGTCATGACTTCACAGATGGAAAATATTTACATAACAATGTTGATTACCAAACCAAACACACCAGCTAAAGGCAGTCACCAAAACTTTATACCAAAACAGACACACCAGCTAAAGGCAGTCTAAATCATCATAGATGCAAGTATGACTAGGTTGATCATCAAAATCCAAATGTGCTTCAACAACAAAAAGCATCATATTAAACAGAAAACAATCCTTAAAACATTAACCTGGTCACTCACCCTTGCTTCAAACCAACATTCTCAAATGGCATCCAAAAGCATGAACCAAAGCTAATCTCAGTTAGCCAACAACCAAAGCAAACACATGAAACCCAACTACATAGCAGGTTGCCAAACACACCAACACAGTCCCAACAGGAGAGGGTCATGGTATCAAAATATTTCCAAATCCATCTATTCCAGTCAGCTAGCCCCTAGACAATCCATAATGCCATCTCCAAAGACAGACCCCAATTTACACTACCTGAGCTAAACAGATCTAATATGAACAAAGCCTGAAGCTTGCTAATAAACAACAGCATGACAAAGTTTGAAGCAACTAAATTAGATCCCTCATGCCAACAGATTCTCAAAAAAACAAAATGGTACTTCATAACATGACAATGTTAAAAAACATAGATTCAATCAAAGGCTCAGCACCATACCTTCATAAAAGTGAGAAACCACAACATGCTATCCTAATAGAATTCTAACAAAAGATGCCAAGGTATTGACAAACACAAATCTCAACACAACTTTGGACAACAAGCATAGCAAGAGTACAATAGGTCCATCAATCTGTCTTAAATAAATCTAACAGTAGCAACTCTCAATAATCAAAAACCAAATCACATATTAAAATGGTAGCCACTACTCTAAAAGTAATCACAAGCCCTCACTTGGTATTCCAAATCTGTTATGAACTTAGACAGCTCTACAGCAACAGCCAAAATCTGATGGGACTAAACTGGTCAAAACCCTCCAACCTGCCTAGCCAGTAGGCACAGCACCAACCACACTAAAAACTCATTCAAAAAAGTTAGCCAACTCAAAATGCCTCTCATGACAGTTCCAAAGGTGATAATCCAACCTTGCCTCACAACCAACTCCTAGCTAAACCTGACAGAAACAAAAACATCAAAACAAGGTACCAATTGATAGCAACAAAATCTAAGCAGAAACTCACAGACCAAGCTAACCTAAATTGGACAGCTAAATGTCATGAAATCAACCTGTTATGAATTCCAAATCTCAACAGCCTCTAAACAAAAAGCACATCAGTAGGGAGAGCTCAATGAGTCTCTAGTCCAAATTCAACCCTGGTACCCTTAATGTCCAACAACATACCAAGAGCTCCACTTAAATCATATTTAAAACCAGTCAACAGCTACCCAAAACAGAAATGTCTTTAAGGATCCAAACAGATGTGAGGTACTCAATAACAGCAAACAAACACAAGCTAACAAAGCTCCAAAAGCATGGTAGTCAAAAGCATTGGTATTTCAACCAATATACATTGATGAATTACAATCATAGCCCCCAACAGTAGGTTGAAAACAAAATCAAGGCAAACTACACAAGTGTGCTCTTGTTAACAGAAGCAGTCACACACATGAATCACACAGCAGCAACAAGTTTCAACACATGACATATCCAACACATGTAACAACACATTTGTGATTGTAATGACAAACACAAATCAACTTAAAACAAAACTTCACCCATGATTCACAATACATGAATAACACATGTTAAAGGCACATTCATGGTACAATCATGATCAAAACAGTTGACAAACATAAGACATGGACATGCGCACAACAGACTTCAAACAAAATCCAAGAATACAAACAAACTCAAACATGTTTAATGATATTGATGCATATGAAACAGAGAGTTTAGAAATAACTTACCTCTTGAAGACTTTCCAAAGCAAACTAGCAGCAAGTTATCCCTTTCTTGAACAAACTTTGATGTTTCTCCCCCACTTGATGCAACGGTTGATTCTCAGAGCAGTTCAAGAGAAGAGTCAACAACTCCTCCTTTTGCAAACAGTTTCAAAGTGGTGTTGAGGTGATGAAGTGTTTGAAAAATGGTGAGGAAATGAGTGAGATTAGAGGGAATTCTCAGAGCAACACAAAATGAAAAATCTGATTTCTCTCTCAAATGGTGGCTAGGGTTTTCTTCTTACCCTTTTTAGCTTATATATGATGGGGAAAACGTGAAAGTGAGGTTTAACAGTGGTAAAAGATCAATGGTGCAGATATGATATGTTCATGGTTGTTGGAATTAAATGGTGAAAGAAAGAACAGTACATGAGCATGCTGGCATCTTGTGATTTTTGGGAATGGAGGGAACAGGCTGTTGAGCTGCAGAATGAGGGTGGTTGGTCCCCTTCTCTTTTGGGGCAAGAAGTTCAAAATAGTGCACAAATGGTACAAGCTTGTGTTGGTTCATTTTGGGAAGTGTCTGGTGTGCTCAAAGTGGAAGTTCATGCGCATGGTTTGTGAATGCAACATGTTGTATGATGAAAATACAAGGTTATGCAAAAGTGTTACACAATGAGTCTTGAAAACATGATCAAACCACTAACTTTGAGTAATGATATCTTGGTGCTCAAAGATCCATTTGCCCTAGACTTGAGTTCTTAGTAAAGAGGGCATGGAGTAGAACAACTTTCATGTTGATGAAAGTTCCATTGGGTCATTGGAAGACCACAAAATTTGAGGTTGAAAATCATACCACGAAATTTGTCCATAAATAACTTAGAAAAATTCTAAGTTATGGATTTTGTCTTATTTTTTTCTCAACTCTGCCCATCCATAACATGAGCTTCTCAAATCCAATGGAGGACTTCTGGTACTCTTTGGAAAGCTTGTAACATGCTCTACAACTTTAATTTGGGACAAAATTTCATTTGACATCAAGAGCTTGATGGAATTTGGCTTGCAAAGTGGTGAAAACTTTGATTTGAAATCATTGAAATCCCTAACTTTGATTGATCATAACTTGAGCTCCAAATATCATATGATGATGAATTGGTACTCAAAAGGAAGCTTGAAATACAAGGAACAACTTTGATGTTAGCCAAAGGTTCATTTGAAACCTTGATCATGAAGAAAAATGGCTTTGAAGATGGCTGTTCCAAACATAAATTTTTCCAAAAATGGAAAGTTTCGAAAACCCTAAATCCCAAAATAGAAACTTTCAACAACTCTTGATTTTTCATGATTTCCTTGACTTTTCTTGATCAAATTCCACCCACTGGTCATATTGAAATTAAGGATCATGATCTTGACTTCAAAAAGCCAGGAGTTGACTTTTTCACTGCACAGTTGACTTTTCTCTAAATCTCTCAATTTTCAATCAACTGATCAATTGGAGCTCTTCTGATTAAAATTGATAGTCAATCACCCATCCCCGAACATCTTAGGACATATGGAGGGCCATGGAAACAAGTTTGCTTCAAGAAACAAGTTTTATCCTGATCAAAATTGAAACCCTAATTCCAACCCTTTTGGCCTGAGCATTGTTTAGATGAACTGAGTAACCATTCCACTTCACTATAACCTCTGAGACACTCAACAAGTTTTTGCCTCACGTTCACACCAGTGATAAGACCTTATGGACCCCTTGACAATCTTCTGATGGTTTGTACCAATGCCTTTGCTTGAGCTTGAAACCTATAAAGACTTTCCTCTTAGATGGTACACAAACAAACACTTGATCCCCTGTAAAAACTATGCTATGCAAATGCAAAAATGCTAAAATGCAATGAAACATAAGCCAAATGTTATGAAAAAGGTTGGTCAAATTTTGGGGTACAACACATTCGCTCTCAAGTCATATTCTTTAATGCAACATGAGTTTCAAATCTAATTCAATTCACTTCTTCTCTAAAAAACACAAAACAAAACATTAAACCTTTTTATCCTTAGGGATTGTTTGAAAATCATTTTCAGAAACAGTGTGTTAAGTTTTGGTTCTACCCCAAACAGGCATCGTCCCTAACTGCTAGAACAAAGATTTAACCCTACTCAGTTAAAACACTTGAACCAACCAGTGGTCGTGTCAACCCGAACTACGTTTGCTCTGATTTCTCATACCAGATGAGGATACGTAGGCACAAGACGGAGATGTCTTAGCGAGCAACCTTCCCCCCTTCACCCATAGTTTTCTGAACTACGTCGACTCTGACTTTCCCACTGCACGAGGGAATACGTAGGCATAGGGCGGTGATTCCCTATCAAGTCTCTTTTCTTTTCTTTCACCCTGTGCAACGGCCTTTAGAATAGATAGTTTTACACTCGTAGATAGACAAAAAGTGTGGATCCCGTTGAGTACAACGGACGTGAGGGGTGCTCATACCTTCCCCTTGCGTAACCGACTACCGAACCCAAGATTTGGTTGCGATGACCTGTCTTTTCCCCTTTTCGTCAGGTTTTCTTCGATCATTTCCTTTCCCTCTCTTTGGGATAAATAAAAAATGGCGGCGACTCTTCTGTTAGTCAACCGGCCTTTTTCGCAGTAGCAATAGATATGTAACTATGCTTAAATGTTCTCATGATCTGTGCATGTTAATCTTTTTCCATGATAAGTAATGTTTTGACTTATGCATGATTCACATATGTTTGTGATGTTTGGTCTTTTAAGAACCTTATCATCGTCTCCTTCTAGATGTTTGTTACATCTATGCTTACATTTGGTTGTATCCAGTTGGTTTAATTCTAGCTTCTTGGCAATGAATTTTTGGTTGTAACCTTGTTCTTGGCTTGACGTTGTTACATGATTTCCCTTATCTTTCTTGTTTTTTACCTTTCACTTTGTATCTTCATCATGTTTTATTGAATACATATTAAATGTTTAGTCTTCGTTAAATTTGTGTCCCCAAGTGATGTAGCTTGTTAGCTCTCATCCAGTTGCCTTGTTATTCCCCTATTCCAAAGGAAAGTCTCTCTATTGACTTCACTGTCATAGATAACTCATTACCCCTCCCCTATACTTGGTTAAGTCATTAGGTCCTTTAGCTTAATTAAGTTAGAACCTATATCCATTATACTTTTCTTTAAGTCTAAAAACCTACCCCTTGTTAGGATTATCCTTCAATTAGAACTTTAGGATAAAGTTTGTTAACTCTATCTAAGTGTTGTACCCCAAAATTTGACCAACCATTTCTTGTACTTGGCTTATGCTTCTTTTCATTTTAACATTTGCATTTGCATAGCGTTGTTTTTTATATGGGATCATGATGTTTTTTGTGCCATTCAAGAGGAGATCTTTCTTATTCAAGCTCAAGCAGGGGTACTTATTCAAGCCATCAAGTGTTCATCATCATCATGGTAGGTTTTCTAAACGCCTTGAGAGGAGAAATTTGTGTGTGCATATCACCTCCTATCTTAAGGATCATCAGAGGGTCATCAGGGGTTCATGAGGTCATTTAATTGGATAAAACGTGGTTTAAAAGCTCATTGTGTACCTTGAGGGGTCTTTGTGGAGCTTGTGTAGTCATTCAATTCATATGCAAGAGCCTCAATCAAAGGATGTGTAGCTAGGGTTTCATCTGGTCACCCAAAGTCAACTGTGGACTTGAGAGGATTCAAGACTTGATTCTAGGTAATTGAAGCCATAGGAAGTCATCTTAAAGCATCTAGTATGTCATTTTAAGATCAAATCAAGGAGATTCAAGAATTGAAGAGGTTGTTAAATTTGGGTTTCAGATGATTTCAGTGTAAAATCCCCTTCTTTGGTGCTTAACTTCAAGGACAATTTTCCCTATGATGCAAGCTCAATCTCATTTTCATGAAAATATGAGACTTGTTGGGCATATTCCAAGCTTTGTTTTAGTACAAGAACTCATCCATTGAGTTTGTACATCTCAAGTTATGATGTCAACAAGTTAGGGTCCTCAGATAAAGAGAATTTTGGTTAACTTAAAGTCAACTCAATTCCAAGGAATTTTTGACATGGAATCATGTTTCTCCTCACTTTCAAGCAAAAATTAAATTTGTTCCTTATGATCTTAGCTTTCCAAAAAGTCCTATAAGTCCTCTTTATCATTTGTACATCTCAAGTTATGGACCTCACAAGGCAAGGGTATTTTGGGAAAGTTTATTATAGGTCATTTTCTTTAATGGTAAGTTACATGAACTTTAAGGCCTCAACTTCAATTTTGTGACACATAAAAGTTGTGTCACATTGGTTCAACTTCCTAATGGTAAAACTTCTTCAATGGTGAACATTTTCTTTCATTCTAGGCATTAAATAGGGCCATGTTGGTTTGCATCTGAAGTCCTATGTATCATAGGCCATGTTTGAATTTTTTGCTTGCTTGTTCCGTGCCATGGTTTCTATTTATTTAAGGACCTTTTTTAATATTTGGATGTTGGATTTGAACTCCTTGTAACTTCAATTTTCGATTGGTGTAAAATGCTGGCGTTTTTATTGAGGTTTCAGACCTGGTATCCGGCGTGTTGGCCGGAGAAGACGACCAGAGCCCTAGCTCCGGTGTCTGGTCTAATTTCAGGCAAAACAGACTCATCCCATTTGGACTTGTTGACCAATTGATTTGTCTCATGGTGTTGCACCCCAAAATTTGCTCAACATCTTTTACTTGGTTTATGTTTCATTACATTGTTCTAGCATTTGCATTGCATAGCATTTATTCTCGAGGCAGGGGATCAAGGCATTCAGGTGGCTCCAGGTGCAACTTTTAGTTCAAGAGGCTAAACAACAAACATCATAGGCTTCAACACTTGTTTTTCCCAGCGGTCGAGCGACCGATTTTATTTTATTTTGCAGGGCATTTTTCATGTCAGAAGCATCATTCAGGTTATGTACAGTGTCCCCATGGTCAGAGCAATTAAGAATGGCTTTCAGCAGCTAAACAGAGTTCAGAACGGCAGGAAACGGGCAAAGGGGCAGGTTTCCCTCCAAAAGGCGCCAAATTCAAATTTTTGAATGTGTTAATCGATTAACATATAGGGTTAATCGATTAACCATTTGAAAATCAGTACAGATTTGAATTTTTAACAGTGTTAATCGGTTAACCTATATGGTTAATCGATTAACCACAACAGGTTTTGCCTTGCACGTGAGTTTTCAAGTCCAGCCACTTTTGGGGTCCAATTTTGGTCATTTAAATTGCATTTTCACACTTGGGAAGGATCTAGAACACTATCAAATTTCATTTTCCCTCCAAATGCCCAAAACTCATTCCATACCATATTTTCCAAGCCATTTTCCAATCCTTGCTTTGGATCCAAACCAAGAGTGTATATATTTGATTCACTCCAAACCTCCTCATAATTCACTCTCATTTTCAGAACTGCTCTCAATTTTCTCTCAATTCTCTCTCAATCTTCTAATCTCAAAAACCTCACTCAAAGCTCTTCTCCTTGAGATCATTGATTCTTCATTGGAATCATTGATTTCTAAGAGCTAAACCTCCAATAATTTACTCCATCAATTCCATTTCATCATCCAATTTTCGTGCACAAGCAGATCTGAATTTTGAAGTGTTCTTGGAAGTGATTATTTGGTTGTCATTAAGTTTCTTAACATTATAGCTTGATCTTGATGTTTAATCCTCCTCTTGGAGTGTGCTTGTTGGAGCTTGAAGATTGATGAAGCTTGAATATAGAAGCTTGCTTGAAGATGAAGCCCTTGCTGTCAACTTTGCTGTTTTTTTCAACTGTGCTGTTTAGAGCTTGCTGTTGCTGTTTGCTGTAGGAGTTTGTTGCTGCTGCTTGGGCTGCCTCTTCTGTATCTTTTGTTTTTCTCTTTATTGTCTTTTTGCTTGTGTTGATTATCCTCTAGGTTTGAGGTGGAGCTTGTCTCCTCTTGCCTATTGTCTTCTCCCTTGCCTCAATGGTACTGTTGCATGCTTATTTGTTTACTGTTTACTGTAATTGCTTGCTTTCTTGTGTTGTTTTCCCCTAGGATCTCTGATTTCCTCTTTGCAAGAGGGAATTATGATAGACATTAGGTTTTGACCCATGCATGATAACATGTAGGTAGATTCCCCTTTCAACCATAGGCTTTTTAGAGCGTCTTTCTCTTCTCATCTCAAAACAATTCAAAAACATAGTAATAAGGATAACGCGCGCTGTACGTTACGAGCCTTAAGCTATTTGAGAAAGGGTTGCTGGAGGGTCACTCTTCAGTAATCTGACTGCTTAGTATGGTACCCTTAGGGTGACATGCGACGTAGTCACTCTCAGATCACAAGTCTTTAGTGCAGTACAAGTTACAAACCGACTAAAAAACATTTCTTTCGTAAAAAAACTCAAACAAAACATTCAAACTCTGTTTTGTCCGCTTGGACCTTTAATCAAGAAAACCCTTTTCAGAAGGAGGTAAAAACTTTCATGCCGTATGAAAGTACGTAGGCATAGGATGCGATATCCTAGCGAGCAACCTTCCCCTCTTTTCCCGTAGGTAGGCGAACTACGTTGACTCTGATTTCTCGTTCTAGACGGGAATACGTAGGCATAAAGTGCGATACTTTACCGAGTCATTTTCTTTTCTTTTTAACCCAGACCTGTAGAGTAGATAGAATAACACACCCTTAGATAGAAAACAAGCGTGGATCCCGTCGAGTACGACGGACGTGAGGGGTGCTAATACCTTCCCCTCGCGTAACCGACTCCCGAATCCAGGATTTGGTTGCGATGACCATTCCTTTCCCTCTTTGCGTTAGGTTTACTCTGAGCGTTTCCTTTCCCTCTTGTGGGATAAATAGCGCACGGTGGCGACTCTTCTGTCATAGCCGGCGCCAATTTTCGTAGTAGCGACAGCTGGTGACTCTGCTGGGGACTCCAACGGTTCCCTATGCGAGTCAATCCTAGCGCTTGTTTTCCCGTCTGGGGGTGTTGTATGTATTTACCTTTCTGCCTTTACTTTCAGTATTATATTTTTGTTGTTGTGCTGGGAAGAGGGTTAGATTGAGAGATAAACGGGACCTGGGCTTGAGTTTGCACATAGACTTAGAAGTAGAGAGTATTGGTTAGCCTGCTTGCTTAGCTTGCACTAGTTAGCCACGAAATCTGCGCTCGGACGAGATTCTCTTTGATGCTTCTTGCCTGGCCTTTAGGGCTCGACAAGTTGTCTGACCCGAGGATTGTCGACTCTGGGGACCTATCATTTGGGATTCAACTAAGTGAGGCCGCTTCAAGGGATGATGATGCCACACCTTCTGGGTATCGTATCATCGCTCTTGAAAGTCTGTGATGTTGAACCCGCATAGGATGCCGTACCTCGTCTGCGAGTTAAGTACATACCTGTGAGGGGTAGGTAGGTCTGTGTGCAGGAAACATTTGATCTCAGAGTACTTGGTTTATCTCTGTCAGTGGGATATGGTTACAGGGTTCATTTGAGTGGTTGGTTTGGTTTAAGGCGAAGATTTGATGGTTCTCAGGCTTCATTACAGAGCAGCACAGTTCATCAGCATTACACTTGATCTCTTGTTTGCATATGCATGTGCATTTTCATGTTCGCATTTCATTAACGTGTATTTATGTTGCAGGTGTGATCATTCCCCTCTGATTCTATTGTATCTTCTGGCCAGACATGGAGTCCATGAAGAGGACAGTTGCTTATCGGTTGCATTCGCCAGATATCAGTTCCTTGCTGGGATTAGTTGCTCTAGCAGATGAGAGAGTGAGGGCTGAGTTCAGAGTATCTTATGGGAGATTGCTTAGTTTGTTGCACAGACCTTCAACATTTGAGATGACTGGGGTGTATACTTTGATGCAGTTTTATGAGCCTCAGCTGAGATGCTTCCTGTTCCCCGACTGTATTCTGGCACCCACTTTGGAGGAGTATTCTGCTATGTTGGGAGTTCCTGTGTTAGACCAGATGCCCTTTATACATGTTGATGCTGAGCCTGAATTGGCTACACTTGCTGAGATTGTCAGTTTAGACGCTTCTGAGTTCCCTGGAGGGTTGGTCAAGCTTAACGGAGCCTATGGTTTTCACCTGTCTGTCCTGGTTGAGAAGGCTACACAGTGCGTAAAGAATGGATGTTGGGTTGCCTTCAGTGCCATTCTAGCTGTCTGCATCTATGGGATTGTCTTGTTTCCCAATGTGCCAGACTTTGTTGACTCAGATGCTTTCTTGATTCTTGCCTCAAAGAATCCAGTTCCTACTCTCTTGGGCGATGTTTATCATTCTATTCACTATAAGAATGAGAAACGTTGTGGAAAGAATGTTTCTTGCTGTCTTCCTCTCTTGTACAGGTGGTTCCAGGGACATCTTCCGAAGACAGGACCTTTTGTTGATGTTGTTGATACTTTGGATTGGTCTTCCCGGTTGATGGGGTTGTCTGCTGAGAAGATCATTTGGTTTGATCGGAGCATGCTTGGCATTGATATTGTATATAGTTGCAGTGGCTTTCCGAATGTCCCTTTGATTAGACAGAAAGGCTGTATCAACTATAACCCTTCTCTGTTGGTGAGACAGTTTGGTTATGCCTTGAGAGATGCTCCTATTGAGGTTGAGATACAGGAATCTCTGTATCTCACGAGCTTATTAGACGAGGCTGTTTTGATCAGGTTGAGACATGCATGGGCTAACATCCATAGGAGAGGGAAAGCTTTGCTTGGTAAGAGCAATAGAAAAGCTTATGATCCTTATTTGGCTTGGATCCACGAGAGAGCTAGGATTTCCTTGATGCCATATCCTGCTGTGGAACCTTTGTATCTTCCAGTGATTGAGGTACCTACTTCAGTAGAGATTGAGAAGTATAACAAATTGTTGGCTGAAAATGAAGAATTGAAGAAATCCAATGACGAGTTAGAGAAAGAGATCTTCCAGTTGCGTCATGAGAAGAATGAAGCTACCTTCACTGTGAAAGAACAGATTGAGTTTATTAATAGGTTGGGTTCAGATTTGACTGAAGAGACCAACAAGAGGGAAAAGGTGGGAGTAGCCTTGAACGGTGTTAACAAGGTGCTTGCTTCCAAGAAGGAACTCTTAAACAAATGTGGAATACCACGCTTACCAAACGGAAGGAGCGTGAGGATGAGCTGAAGCTGCAGATTGCCACGCTAGAGGCGCAGATTAGAACCCAGGATGCAAATATTGCTGAAGAGACATCACTTAGGAGCGCTGTTGAGCTTAGAGTAAGTGACCTTGGCAAGAAGTTGAGAGGTTGTGAATCGAAGGCCAGCTCCAAGAGATACAGACTCGACGAGTGTTTTGGCGAAGGAACCTGCAAGGACGACGCCAAAAAGCTGAGAGCGACATGCATTGTTGATACATGAGCTAATCTCCAGACTAGGTCATTCGGAGACATTGAGGATATTGGAAGATGTCAGGGCGCACCATTTGACCTGATTTATCTTTGCTCTGCTTTTGTTATCTGTACTTGTATTTTGACCATCGTCAGGCTTGTTGGCCGAGGTCTCTTCAGTTGTACTCTTGTACGTTGCCTCTTGGCATTTGTTTATGTATGAGGTTTTTATGATTCCTTGCTTACTTGATGGGGACTCCATTGTCGTGATGGCCTTCTCTCTGAAACTAGAATCAGGGGGAATATAACCTGTAGCATATTTATACATTTGCATCTGCATACTCATATTGCATGACCGGTATTCTTTGAATCTGTATCTTATTTCCTGCATCTCACAGGTTTCAGGATTGACAACCAGAGAACGCATCGTTATTCTACCAGGAACAACTGCAAGGGAATCATGGATCAAGTTCAAGTCGAGATGCAGGAAATTCGTGAGAAGTTGGCACTTTTCGTGCAAGCAATGGAAACTGTGGTCAAGGGCCAGGAGAATCTCCAGACTCTGGTGCAACCGCTGCTGGTGCGAGCGAATGGAAATACTGATTATCACTCTGTTGGAACTCCTCACAGAGAAGACGGGATACCTACAGTGGTCGTTCCCACAAGTGGTGGAGTTGGTGCCGGTGATGGCAATGGCAATGGAAATACTGGTGCTGGTGCTTGTAATGGTAACACTGGTAATGGTAACATTGGTACCGGAAACGCTGGAAATGGTGATGGGAATGTTGTTAACAATACAGGCAACGCTGGAGATGCTGATCAAGGGTTAGATGACAACACTGGTTTTGGGAACAATAACCAAGGGTTTGGCAATGGTAATCGTGATGGTAATTTTGGTTTCAACAATCAAGGCTTTGGCTACGATGGCTATGGTAACAACAATCAAGGGTATGGAAATGGTGATGTTGGCTTTGGTAACATGAACAACAACGATGCTGGGATGGTGCCTTTCAACACTGGGTATGGACTAGGTGGGGTCAACCAAGGATTCGGTAACAGAGGACGGGGTCCTATTTTCAATCAACAGGGATATGGCCGTAACGCTGGTTACGAGGGATATGGCAATGAGAATCTGAACTGGGGCGAGGATCGCCAGGAAGACGCTTTCTCTGGACAAGGCGTGGGATTTGAAAGGCCTAATGATAATGATAGGAGGTTCAAAATGCTGGAAGAGCAGATCAAAGGGATAGCCAATCAGAACTTTGCTGGGTTAGATATGACTACCATGGGACTAGTGCCTGGGCTGAGGGTGCCTTTGAAATTCAAAGCTCCAACATTTGACAAGTATAAGGGGGATACATGCCCTAGGGTTCATGTACGTTCTTATTACAGAAGAATGTCTGCATACTCTGACGACGAAAAGATGCTTATGCATTTCTTTCAAGACAGTTTATCGGGGCCATCGTTGGAATGGTACATGGGACTGGAGCCTACCCAAATTAGAAGCTGGAAAGAATTGGCTGATGCTTTTGTTAAACATTACCAATATAATAGTGACTTGGCACCAAACAGAGTCCAACTGCAGAGTTTGTCTCAGAAGAATGGCGAGAGCTTCAAGGAGTACGCGCAGCGTTGGCGTGATATTGCGGCTAGGGTTCATCCCCATTTGGTTGAAAGAGAGTTGATTGATATGTTTATTGGAACATTCTCTGGAATGTACTACGACAAATTGCTCAATGTCTCGATGGGCAGTTTCTCCAACATGATTCTCATGGGATAACGAATTGAAAATGGAATTAAGATTGGGAAGATTCAGGCAGGTGAATCCACTTCAGCTGGAGGTACAAGGAAAGCCTTTGGTGGAAGGAGACAAGGCGACGCCAGTGCGATATATGGTGGTCGAGGTCATGGAAGAGGTAGGAATCAGTATAAGCCACAACAAGTTGCTAGTGTTACTATCCCGATACCTCAGCAAAAACAACAACAACAACAACAACAACAACAACAACAACAACAACAACAACAACGGCAACAACAGCCGCAGGAACAGAGAATGCACCCTGCTCAGCGTAGAATTTAAGAGGGTATGCCAAAGAGAGTATTTGAAGCACCTCCTTCAACTTATGTTGAACTTCTTCAAACGCTGTTGGGCTTGAATTTGGTTGAAAAAAGAACGATGGCCCGTTGACGGGCACTCCTCCATTTGGTTTTGACGCTGGTAAACATTGTGATTTTCATTCCGGTGCGCCTGAACATGATATTGAAGGTTGCCATGCTTTCAAACATAAGGTTCAAGATTTGCTTGATAGTAAGGCCATTAACTTTGGTCAGGATGGTCCCAATATTGTACAACAACCCATGTCGAATCATGGAGCGAATGCTATCATAACGGAAGAGAATTTGAACTTGGTTATGGATGTGAATGAATTAAAGACACCGTTGAGTTGTGTTAAAAGTAGACTGTTGAAAGGGGGCGTATTCCCCGGATGTGACGAATATTGTCTGGATTGCTGGACCCAACCAGAGGGTTGCGCTGATTTAAAAAGAAGTATCCAAGCCATGATAGATGAGGGGATTTTGCAATTTGATCGGACCGCTGTTGAGAAGCCTGTTGAGGCATTGTTTGAAAAGCAGGATGAGATTGCAACTGTTACGATCCCAAGGAAGACTATTACGATATCGGCGCCCGCCAAGCGGCCGACTATCACAATAACAAAAGCAGGACCTGTTCCTTTTGAGAGTACAAAAGTTGTTCCATGGACATATGGGTTAGAAGCATACTGTAATGGAGAAAAGATTGAGGTGAATAGCCGGCCGGCAGGGGCAGTTTACAATGTTGTTGGAACGGGAGGCATGACCCGTAGTGGAAGAATCTTCACCGCACCTGAAGTTGAAGCAGAGAAAATTGCTAAAGGCAAAGCCAAGGTGAACGAAAGTGGACCATCCCGGTTGAAAGATAAAGACACGTCGCTCAAGGACGTAGAAGAGTTCATGAGGCTAATTCGCAAGAGCGATTATAAGATTGTTGAGCACTTCCAACAGACACCCTAAAAAATTTCAATCCTATCTTTGTTACTTTGTTTTGAGGCTCATCGAAACGCTTTGTTGAAGATATTGGACACGTCATTTGTACCTCAGGAGGTTTCTGTCAACCAACTAGAGGGGGTACTGGCGCATGTCAATGCTGGACATAGTTTGGGTTTCACTGATTTTGATCTTACCCAGAGGCCAAGAGCATAATATGGCTTTGCACATATCGGTGGAATGCCGGGGCACCGTAATGTCGTATGTTCTTGTGGATACCGGATCATCTCTGAATGTATTGCCTAAGAAGGCTATGATGAAGTTAGATATCCGGGGAATTATTTGCACGCCAAGTGACTTGGTTGTGAGGGCGTTTGATGGAACGAGAAGGTCGGTGTTTGGATCGATAAGGTTGTCGTTGCAGGTCGGGCCGGAAATATTCGACACTAAATTTTATATCATGGATATTCATCCGGCCTATAGTTGTTTACTTGGGCATCCGTGGATACACTCTGCAGGAGCTGTGACGTCCACGCTACATCAGAAGCTTAAGTTTGAAGTCGGTGGTGGCATCGTTACTATTTGTGGGGAAGAGGACATCTTGGTCAGTCATCTCTCATCATTCAAGTACGTTGAAGTGGATGGAGAAATCCACGAAATGCCCTGCCAAGCCTTCGAAGGGTTGCAAATCAAAGACAAGTCCAGTGTTCCCAGCAAAGTGCCAGAGGTTGTTGTGGCTTCGCACAAAGACGCTCAAGCGTTGGTTCAGACTGGTGAGACCAAGGGTTGGGGTCAAGTGCTGGAAATTCCTGTCAAGATGGACAAGTTTGGACTAGGGTATCGCCTTACATCAGCATCTTCTTCACAGAAAGCACCCAAGTTCAAAGGACCGGTGGTGATTACTCCAAAGGGAGTATGCTTTGAGACGATTAATGCTGTTTCCGACTCTGAAGACGGAGGTAGTGATTGCGACATGGACGCGTGGATCAAGCCTAGCGTGCTAGGACATAGTCTTTGCAACTGGTCCATCCGGGAAATTGTCCCAGTGACTACAAAACAGTAATGACTTGTTTTCTTGATTATTGTATAATCCTGTGTCCTACCCGGGGCATAGTGATTTTGTTTTAGGGCCACCTGCTTATGTGTATGCACTGTTTAATCATTGAATAAAGGCGTTTTTCTCATACAAATTTTGTGTTCCCTATGGTTCCTGTTTTTATTTTAACAATAAATGGCAACGTGGTTATGAGCTTTGTTTGCACTCATTTGAAGCATTTAACCATTTCCTTTGCAGGATTCATATTTCAGATGACACCGAACACGAACTTCCTATGACTCGCTTTGACTTCGAGCACCCGGTATTTCAAGCTGAGGAAGAGATTGTTGAGGGTAGCGACTTGCCAGAAGAGCTGACTCGACTGTTGAAACAGGAAGAAAGAATCATTTTGCCTCATCAGGAAGAGATTGAGATTATCAACGTGGGGTCCGAGGGAGTTGTCAGGAACATCCGAATAGGGGCTGCACTGCAAAGCGACATCAAGCAAGGTCTGATTGAGATGTTGCGAGAGTACAGTGATATCTTTGCTTGGTCTTACGAAGACATGCCTGGATTGGATACTGACATGGTTGTTCATCGTCTGCCATTGCGAGAGGAATGTCCGCCTGTTAAGCAGAAACTCAGAAGAACCAGACCAGATATGTCTGTGAAGATTAAGGAGGAAGTCCAAAAACAGTGGGATGCTGGGTTCCTTGCTGTTACAACTTATCCATCATGGGTCGCCAATATAGTACCAGTACCAAAGAAAGACGGTAAGGTGCGGATGTGCGTAGACTATCGTGATTTGAATAAGGCGAGCCCAAAGGACGACTTTTCTCTTCCTCATATCGATGTGCTGGTCGATAACACTGCTCAATTCTCCGTGTTTTCCTTCATGGATGGCTTCTCGGGTTACAATTAGATAAAAATGGCGCCAGAAGACATGGAGAAAACAACCTTCATTACTCCGTGGGGAACATTTTGCTACAAAGTGATGCCCTTTGGTTTGAAGAACACTGAGGCAACATATCAACGTGCTATGACGACGCTCTTTCATGACATGATGCATAAAAAGATCGAGGTTTATGTTGATGATATGATTGCCAAATCCCAGACGGAGGAAGAACATTTGGTTAATCAGCTGAAATTGTTCAAGAGGCTTAGGAAATTCAGGCTGAGGCTGAATCCTAACAAGTGCACCTTCGGGGTGAGATCCAGTAAACTATTGGGGTTTATTGTGAGCGAAAAAGGAATCGAGGTTGATCCTGCTAAGATAAAAGCAATACAAGAAATGCCAGCGCCTAAAACAGAAAAAGAAGTGTGTGGGTTTTTAGGGAGGTTGAACTACATTGCTCGGTTCATATCTCATCTAACCGCTACATGCGAGCCATTATTCAAGTTGTTGAAAAAGAATCAGGTTGTGACCTGGAATGAAGATTGTCAAAGGGCGTTTGAAAAGATAAAAGAACATTTGCAGGAACCTCCAATACTGATACCCCCAATAGCCGGGAGACCATTAATTATGTATTTGACGGTTCTTGAGGAAAGTATGGGTTGTGTTCTCGGTCAACATGACGAGACTGGACGTAAAGAGCATGTGATTTACTACTTCAGTAAAAAGTTCACAGTTTGTGAGTCTCGTTACTCAATGCTCGAAAAAACATGTTGTGCGCTAGCTTGGGCTGCCAAACGTTTGAGACAGTACATGTTAAACCATACAACCATGCTAATTTCAAAGATGGATCCAATCAAATACGTATTTGAAAAGCAAGCACTCTCTGGGAGGATTGCTCGATGGCAGACGGTGCTGACAGAATATGATATTCAATGTGTTTCTCAAAAGGCTATCAAAGGTAGTGTTCTATCAGAGTACCTAGCGGAGCAGCCGATTGAAGATTACCAACCAATGAGGTTTGATTTTCCTGACGAGGATATCATGTACTTGAAAATGAAAGATTGTGATGAGCCATTGTCGGATGAAGGTCCAGAGTTGGGTTCCAAATGGCAGTTGATATTTGATGGCGCTGTTAACTCCTACGGTAGTGGAATAGGGGAAATTATCACTACTCCTCAAGGGACGCACATTCCCTTTACTGCCAGATTGACCTTTCCAGTTACCAATAATGAGGCTGAATATGAGGCATGCATCATGGGTCTTGAGGAGGCTATTAATTTGAGAATCAAATATCTGGATGTATACGGGGACTCTGCTCTAGTGGTCAACCAGATTAAAGGAGAATGGGAGACGCGGCAGCCCAATCTGATACCCTATATGAATTATGCAAGGAGATTGTTGCCTTTCTTTGACAAGGTGGAATTGCACCATGTGCCATGAGCAGAAAATCAGATGGTCGACGCTCTTGCGACGTTGTCTTCAATGTATAAAGTTAACTTCTGGAATGAGGCTCCCAGGATTGTTATCTCTCGCCTTGATAGGCCCGCCTTGATATTCGCCATTGAGGAAACGTTCGATGGAAAGCCGTGGTATTTTGATATCCAGCATTTCCTGAAGACCAAAGAGTATCCGGCTGGGTCATCTAGTCGAGATCAGAAGACTCTTAGGAGATTGGCTGGCAATTTTTGTTTGAATCCGGATGGCGTCCTGTACAAGAGAAACCACGACTTGGTGTTGTTGCGATGTGTGGATGAGAAAGAGGCTAAGTTGCTAATGGAAGAGATCCATGAAGGTACATTTGGTACGCATGCTGGTGGACATGCAATGACGAGAAAACTGTTGTGAGCAGGTTACTATTGGCTAACGATGGAAACAGATTGTTTCAAGTTTGTGAAGCGGTGCCATAAATGTCAAATTTACGCGGACAAAATTCAGGTGCCTTTGAGCCCTTTGAATGTTATGTCATCACCGTGGCCTTTCTCAATGTGGGGAATTGATATGATTGGCAAGATTGAGCCCACGGCATCAAACAGACACTGGTTCATTTTGGTAGCTATTGATTACTTCACCAAATGGGTGGAAGCAGCGTCATATGCTAATGTCACCAAACAAGTGGTAGCCAGATTTATCAAAAGAGATATTATCTGCAGATATGGAATCCCAGAGCGGATTATCACCGACAACGGTTCAAACTTGAATAACAAGATGATGAAAGAGCTGTGTCAGAATTTCAAGATCGAGCATCACAACTCTTCTCCTTATCGGCCCAAGATGAATGGCGTTGTCGAAGCGGCCAATAAGAACATAAAGAAGATTGTTCAGAAGATGGTTGTGACCTATAAGGACTGGCATGAGATGTTGCCTTTTGCTTTGCACGGTTATCGTACGACGGTACGCACATCAACCGGGGCAACCCCTTTCTCATTGGTGTATGGCATGGAAGCAATGTTACCATTGGAGGTTGAGATTCCTTCTTTGAGGGTTTTACGCGATGTTCAACTGGATGAGACAGAATGGGTAAAAGATAGACTGAACCAGCTCAGTTTAATGGATGAGAAGAGACTGGCTTCTCTCGCATATGGTCGGCTGTATCAGATCCGGATGAAGAAAGCTTACGATAAGAAGGTATGCCCTTGAAGCTTTCAGACGGGCGATCTTATGCTGAAAAAGATCCTCCCACCACAATCGGATCACACGGGCAAATGGACTCCCAACTACGAGGGTCCATATGTTGTTAGAAAGGTTTTCTCTGGAGGAGCCTTACTGTTGTCCACCATGGATGGTAAGGACTTTACGTCTCCTGTGAATTCGGACGCAGTTAAAAAATACTTTGCTTAAAGTGACCCGCTGTACAGAAAAAGAGAGTCCAAGCAAAAATGGGGCATCCCGGCAAACCATAAAAAAGGAATAAAAGGTTCGGGCAAAAGTTAGGGATAAAATTGAAAAAATGTACACCCGCTAAGTTGAAAACCTGAAAAGGGCAACCTCGGCAAAAAAGGGTATCCCGGTGAATTGAAAACCCGCAAAGGGCGATTCACGCAAAAGTTAGGGATTTGAAAAAGCAAATGACTGCGGTCTGAGTTTGATACTGCATTGCTTGGTGGTTTGGGAATACCTGAGGATCGCTCATCTAAAACAATCTCTTCCGAAGATCGAATATCGGGAAGGCGCCAGAGTCGGGCGAGTCATAGGAGAATCAGCTCATGGTGTTTATCTGTACCACGTTGTCGACATGTATATCAAATTTGTTTTGTATCTTTCTTTGTGCTTCTTGTGCATATGTTGTATTTTTCTTGTGCATAACTTCCTCTTTTTAGGAGTTACATCCAGTGTACAAAGCCTTGCCTACTTACAGGCTCATTCAATAAAGCACGTTATTCAGTACTTGATGCTTGTTCTTTACTGTTTTGTTTGTGAAAAATGCTGATGTTTTTGATGAACTTGCACTTGCATAAACTTGCTGGCCCTTGCCAATAATTGCTAAAACTTCGAATTGACTGAATGAACGTCACAGATATTAACTCGGATAGATTTTGTTGTGTAGAATTGTGTTGTCTCGTTTGTGTTTTGCAGGGTCCTTACCTTTGAAGCAAACGGTCAGGAATTGTATTCCCCAGCCAAAGTCTCTTGACGTAGGGCCTGACTTCAGTTGATGTTGTTCTTTAGCAAGTCATATCTTATCCCTAGAAAGTGGAGACGGCGCTTATTCCTACCAGTCCTCCCCGAGAGAGTATCACCAGGAATGTCGCCTGAAGAGTATCCTCATGGAAGTTGTTCATAGGATATTCCTAGCAAGTCAAAAGCAATATCCCCGGCAGAGGACGCCTCCCCGGAGTATGGTTATTCCCTTCCCCGCAGGTCGTCATTCTTTCGTCAGGATGATTTATCCTCAGCAGAGTTTGTAGCTCTGAGTTTGTAGACTGTGTCTCGACAATGTAGTTCTTCCCCCCAGATGGGTCGCATCTTTCCCCAGCAGGGTTTGTGTTTTCTTCCCAAATGTCTGATCTCTCCCCAGCAGAGTTGGTTGTTGTTTTCGACATTTATTTTGCCGGAATACTTTGTGATACCCGTTTATCCCCAGCGGAGTTGGTTTTTGTTCCTAGCCAGTTCATACCAGAGTGTCTCAACAGTTGGAGCCTGCGTTAGCATTTGCATATATCATCATATTTGCATCTACCCTATATGTGTATCATTTCCATGTCGAATGGAGCATTATGCCATTGTCGAACATACGCATTTTGAAACATAAGCCAGGTTGGTTAACCTTCTGTTTTCAAGTGTTGTTTTCCCTGCAGGTGGAGGGATCTCTTGCTCAGATTAATTACCAAACATTCAAGGTCTCGGCGTGAGACATGTAATGATAATGTTCGTTTTTGTCATTATTCCCCACAGAGTTGCTTGGATTAGTTTCTCTTACCTCTCCAGCGGAGTATTTCTTCAAAATTGTTGTTATGTCAGTATCAAAAGATTTCGTGAATCAATTTTTGGAAGTTGCCGCCTATGTCGAAGTAGGTGTCTAGCAGTTTGGGTTCAGAAAATCCCCAGTAAAGTCCTTCTCAGATTTGTTGCCATGTCCGCGCTAAAAGTTTGAAGATTGGACCAGTATTTTGTTACCCATTTGATTGATGGAGTTAGCTACTGCAAAGATAGGCAGAGAAGCTGTATCCAGAGTTATTTTCCTGTATTTGGCAGAGTTATTTTCCAGTATTGGACAGAGTTATTTTCCCGTAGTGGTGACGGAGTTATTTTCTTGTATTTGGCAGAGTTACTTTCCTGTATCGGACAGAGTTATTTTCCCGTAGTGGTGACGGAGTTATTTTCCTATATTTGACGGAGTTATTTTCCTGTATTTGACGGAGTTATTTTCCTGTATCGGACAGAGTTATTTTCCCGTAGTGGTGACGGAGTTATTTTCCTGTGTTTGGCAGAGATATTTTCCCGTAGTGGTGACAGAGTTATTTTCCTATATCGGACAGAGTTATTTCCCGTAATGGTGACGGAGTTATTCTCCTGTATTATTGGCAGAGTTATTTCCCGTTTGTTGATAAAACTATTTCCTCATTGGAAGTCGCCAAAGTTAGTCCCTGTGTTGTTGGCAGAGTTGTTTCCCCAGTAAAAGCGTCAGAAAAGTTTGTATTCTATTAACAGAGATATTCATACCCATTTGAGTGATGGAGGCATGTGATTAGAAAAAATATGCTATGATAGGCAGAGAAGTTGTATTTTTGCATTGACAAACCCATAGCAAAGATGGAGTATAATTTGGTGAATTTTGTTCTCCAAATAATTTGTGCAGTTCGTGTCTGCAGTTGGCAAATTTCCGGGTTTCTTGGTATTCAACTGTCTTTTACCTCGATTGTTCGAAGGCCGTTCGCTCTTCACCCAGTCGGGTCCAAGCCGTTTGAATAGGGGCAGCTGTTGCACCCCAAAATTTGCTCAACATCTTTTACTTGGTTTATGTTTCATTACATTGTTCTAGCATTTGCATTGCATAGCATTTATTCTCAAGGCAGGGGATCAAAGCATTCAGGTGGCTCCAGGTGCAACTTTCAGTGCAAGAGGCTAAACAACAAACATCAGAGGCTTCAACACTTGTTTTACCCAGCGATCGAGCGACCAATTTTATTTTATTTTGCAGGGCATTTTTCATGTCAGAAGCAGCATTCGGGTTATGTACAGTGTCCCCATGGTCAGAGCAATTAAGAATGGCTTTCAGTAGCTAAACAGAGTTCAGAACGGCAGGAAACGGGCAAAGGGGCAGGTTGTGAGGGCAAGTTGTCTCACAATACAGGCCTCCGAGTTTTTGATGATGACAAAACACAACCTTGGACAAATTAGAAGTATCATGCAATACCTCATCATGCTATACCTCTTTTTCATTGTTAAATCATTATACCTTAATATGTGTCATGACTGAATGTGGCAGGATGCACAAAATGGAAAAAAGCTGTTATTTTTGCAGGTTTCTAAGAAGTGAGTCGACCATACAGTCGGCGCATGAAGCCTGACATTTCTCACGGCTCAGCGCATGGAAGCTATGCATCGACCGTACAGTCGGTGCATGAGTGTTTTGATTTTCCACGGATCAGCGCATGAAGACATGCGTCGACCATGCCACTCAGCGCATGGAGCTGAGGATTCCCCACGGGTCAGCGCACGCCGACCCTATGGTCGACCGTTCGCGCACTGTGCTGTTTTTCTTGCTGTGTTTAAAATTCTGTTCAGTTTTCTGTCTTGGTTATTACTATAAATAGAGTTTTGCTAAATTTTAACAACTAACAATTGAAATCTTGAGTAAATTGTCAGGGCAAGAAACGTGAAATAGGTGCAACATATTTCTTCATCTTCATCCCTCACACAACACACAAATCCACAAATATACACAATCATCTTTGCTGTGATTAGTGTCTTGTTCAAGGGTGATAAGGTTCGAACGCGTTGATTGAAGATCCGGTTCGAGTGGAAATTGGAGCAGGTGTTTCTTGCAGAAAACCTTGAGGGTTTTACCCATCAAGACTAGAAGGTTTTGAGGGCTTTTGCTACGGAATAGTTCGTTCAACATTCAAGCAAGTGCGAAGGTAATTGATCAACGGAAGGTTCATCAATTTAGTAGCTAGGGCGTTGAAGTGTTGAAGACTTTCCGGGTTTGATTTGTTGGTGTCTAAGATCAGCCGAGCCGAAGGTTTGAACAACGGAAAGTTTTTCATTAAGGTGGCTGGAATCGGAGGTCATTCACAACAAATTGAAGGGCTTGATTCATCTTGAATCAAGGTGCAAGAAGTGATAGCAAGCATCAACAACATTTGAGATTGTTTGTATCATTGTCTATCAACTCTTGTGTAAACTGTTCATTCCAACAGGTGATATATATTCAATATATCTCAATTCTAATTTTAGAATTGAGGGCAGACGTACCCTGAAGCAAGGACGACGGGGGAACTGCCTCATCAAATCGTGTGTTCTTCATTTTCTGTCATTTTCAATTCAGCTTATAAAATAAGTGATTCTAGCTTAAGTGATTATTGTCAAACTGTGATACAAATTGAGTAAGGTGTTGAAACTCTGTTTTAACTACTAAGTACAATAAGAATATTGTACTAAGGCATTTCCAATCTCTTACTCAACATAAATATCCTTTGATATATTTGTGCACACAAACTGTTCGACAAAAGTCCTGAACTAAAATTGCCTTATTTTGCTTCTAGTTTTTGTGTGCCTTGTTTTTCATTGGAACTAGGTAACCTTGCAAATTGAAGTAAATAATTGATAAGCATAGTTTGTGTTGTGATTTTATTTTTCCGAATTGTCATAAATCCATAGGCTTACGTATATCCGGTTTTCCAATAACCGTTCGTTTTAGACTATAATTTTCCTTGGCCGCTTCCGCACTTAAAACTTTTAAAACCAATTTCAAATTGGTAGCGCCGACTCAAATTTTAATTGGGGATCTATTCAACCCCCCCTTCTAGATCCGTGCCATAGTCTAACAAGTGGTATCCAGAGCTCCGGTTATTCGGTGCTTCAAATACAACGAGATAGAAAATGGAAAACGAACCTAAAGGGGCGTACAATAGGGCTCCTGTTTTCAACAGTGAAAATTACAGTTATTGGAAAGACTGTATGCGTGTGCATATCAACTCCATAGATAGAAAAATATGGAACGTTATCCTTAATGGTCCAATAGAAATTACTATGACCAATGTGGATAATGTAGTTGTGCCAAAGCCTGAAGCACAATGGACCGATGACGATGAGAAAAAATACAATTATGATTGGAAAGCTAAAAACATCTTAATCTCCTCATTAGGTGTAGATGAATACTATCGTGTATCCCATTGTCCTACTGCTAAGGCCATGTGGGATTCACTACAAATAGCCCATGAGGGGACAACCGATGTTAAGTTAGCTAGGATCAACACTCTTATACAAGAGTTTGATCTCTTTTTCATGGAGCAAGGGGAAACCATTGCTGACATGCAAAAGAGATTTACTCATCTTATCAATCGTTTACATTCATTAGGTAGGCCTATTTCCAATGACGTTTCTACTAATAAAGTCTTGAGATGTCTCAACAGGGAGTGGCAGCCAAAAGTGACCGCCATCAAAGAGGCAAATGATCTTACCATATTAGATTTGACAACATTATTTGGCAAATTGCAAGAGCATGAACAGGTACTCTTGAGCCTAGATCAACGTGAGAAAATGGAAAAGAAAGACAAAGCGAAGGTGAGTGAAAAGAAATCGATAGCTCTCAAGACTTCCTTCTCGAAGTCTCAAGCAAAAGAGCAAAATGATTATTCCTCGAGCGACGAAGAAGAAGAAGACACAAGCGAAGATATGAGGTTGTTTGTTAAAAGGTATAACCGTTACGTAAGGAAGAACGACATACAACATTCCGAGAAGAACTTGGTAAACTTCCGGAAACAATCAAGACACTCCAAGGATGATGACTCAAAAGGTAAAAAGACTAGAGGGACGTGCTACAAGTGTGGAAAGCCCGGTCACTACAAACCGGACTGTCCAATGAATAAAAAGGGAAAGGATAAGGAATCCTCAAAATCACACAAGAAATCATCAAAGCCTAGGAGAGCGTACATAGCATGGGAAAGTGACAGCAACTCTTCCTCCTCTGATGAAAGTTCTAGTGATGAAGAAGAGTCCGTGAATCTATGCCTCTCCGCAAATCAGAAAAATAAGAAAAAACAGGTACGTAACTCTAAATATGATAAGTCATCAAATATGTCGCATTCAGAATTACTAGCCGCATTTCATGCCTTACATAATGAAGCAGTTGAAGCCTTTAAGAAACTTGCTTCTAATAAGAAAATCTTTACGCATTTAGAGCATAAGGTGAAAGAGTCCGAAAAGAAATTAGAGGACCTAAAGGCTTCCATTGTGAAAGGCAATGAATCGGATAGTAAGGACGATAGAAACCCTTTCAACTTCGGGTGAGGCACTTGTCATATTTGGCAAGGTGAGGTTAGACACCTCAAGGCCAAATTAAACAAGGCACTCGAGCCTAAAATTACATTTTCTATTGATAAAAAGGATTTTAGAAAAAGTATGATTAATCCATACCAAAAATATGCATATGTAATTAGGGATCAAGCAAGTGAAAGTGTCTCTAAAGTTGATTTTGCTTGCTTATACTGTTGCAGGAAAGGCCACTCCATTGGTAAATGCCGTTTTAGAAGATTTCTTGTTCCTAAAGACATCTACCAATGGTTGCCCAAACGCAACCATTTTGTCGCTAACCTATTAGGACCCAATATGCCATTGGGTACCTCCTTGTGCTAATTATGTTTTGACAGGTGAAATGTGTCGAGACCACCGAGAAAAGATGGGTTCTCGATAGTGGGTGCTCAAGACACATGTCTGGAGACATATCCTTATTCATAGACTTTGTGGCTAAGAAGAAAGGGTATGTTACTTATGGTGATAACAACCGCGGAGCAATACTAGGCAAAGGTAGTGTAGGTAATTCCGCCTCTGCTATGATTTCCGATGTATTGCTTGTCGAAAACCTTAAACATAATCTGCTTAGCATTAGCCAATTGTGCGACAAAGGATACAATGTATCTTTTTCAAAAGATTGTTGCAAAATTGTGCACGAAAATGATAAGAAGAATATGTTCAATGGTTTTAGAGTAAACAATGTATATATGCTTGACTTAAATGAAGTATCATTAACAAGCGACAAATGCCTCGTAACTATGAGTGAAGACTCATGGCTATGGCATAGGCGTTTAGCGCATGTTAATTTTGATTTACTCAATAAGGTAGTCTCAAAAGACCTAGTCTTAGGACTTCCCAAAATAAAGTTCACCAAGGATCACCTTTGTGATGCTTGTCAAAAAGGGAAGCAAACGAGGATCTCATTTAAATCCAAAAAGATAATTTCAACAACGAGACCTCTTGAACTTCTACACGTGGACTTGTTTGGGCCGTCTAGGATCAAAAGTCTCGGAGGAAACTATTACGGGTTCGTAATAGTGGACGACTTTTCTAGGTTTTGTTGGACCATCTTCTTAGTAAGTAAAAGTGATACATTCGCCGCTTTTGAAAAGTTTGCTAAGCTTTCCCAAAACAAGTTAAATACAAACATAGTGTCCATAAGGAGTGACCATGGAGGTGAGTCTGAAAATCATTTGTTTGAAGAATATTGCGGTAACCATGGTATTGATCATAACTTCTCCGCTCCACGCACTCCTCAACAAAACGGGGTTGTGGAGCGCAAAAACCGTATTCTAGAAGAATTGGGAAGAACAATGATTAATGAGAGTGGTTTACCTAAATATTTTTCGGCCGACGCCATTAGTACGACATGCTATGTTTTGAATAGGGTACTTATTCGCCCCATTCTAAACAAAACACCGTACGAACTCTTAAAAGGGCGAAAGCCAAATGTCTCTCACTTGCACGTGTTTGGATGTAAATGTTTTGTATTAAACAATGGTAAGGAAAACTTGGGCAAATTTGATTCCAAAGCCGATGAAGGTATCTTTCTCGGATACTCTCACTCGAGTAAAGCATATAGAATATATAATAAACGATTACTTGCTGTAAAAGAGTCTGTGCATGTTACTTTTGATGAGTCCTATCCGAGAAATGTCGGAAAGGATAGTGTTGTTCATGGTGCAGGTACTTCCACAGAAGACATACTCAAAGATGGCGAAACAGGGACTGATCAATCTGACAAAGTCAAAGTTGAGGAGGATAAGGATGTATATCATGAAGCAAACGAGGAAGTTCATCCGCCTACAAACGATGATCTCCCTCAAGCTTGGAAATCTTCTAAAGATCATCCAATCGACAACATTCTCGGAGACATCACAAAGGGAGTCACTACTCGATCGAAGCTAAGTAATTTCTGTTATCACTTCGCTTTCGTGTCACAAATGGAACCTAAAAATCCTAAGGAAGCCCTACTCGATGAACACTGGTTTCTGTCAATGCAGGAGGAACTAAATCAGTTTACTAGAAATGAGGTTTGGGACCTTGTCCCTTCTTCGCGAGGTCATCGAGTAATCGGCACCCGATGGGTGTTTAGGAACAAGCTGGACGAAAACGGGGTAATAACTCGTAATAAGGCGCGTTTAGTCGCACAGGGGTATAACCAAGAGGATGGCATCGACTATGAGGAAACTTATGCTCCGGTTGCCCGACTCGAGGCTATACGCCTTCTTCTTGCTTTCGCATGTGCGAAAGATTTTAAGTTATTTCAAATGGATGTCAAGAGTGCGTTCCTTAATGGGTACATAAATGAAGAAGTTTACGTTGCACAACCTCCGGGTTTTGAATCTCATGAGTACCCCGATCATGTTTATAAACTAAAACGGGCGTTGTATGGTCTCAAGAAAGCTCCTAGAGCTTGGTATGAACGCCTAAGTAAATTTCTACTTGATCAAGGTTACTCAAGAGGAAAGGTTGACACGACACTCTTTATTAAACGTCAAGGAAAGCACTTAATATTAGTTCAAATCTATGTTGATGATATAATCTTTGGATCTACTAACATGAATCTCGTGAGAGAGTTTTCTGTTCTTATGCAGGGTGAATTCGAGATGAGTATGATGGGAGAGCTCACATACTTTCTCGACTTGCAGATTAAACAATTCAAGGAAGGAACTTTCGTGAGTCAAACAAAGTATTGTTTGGACCTTCTCAAGAGATTTGACATAGAAAAATCGAAGGCCATAGACACCCCCATGCCTACATGTGCAAATTTAAATAAGGATGAAAGCGGTAAGGATGTAGAGGTAAAAAGGTATAGAGGTATGATTGGATCACTTCTCTATCTCACTGCGTCGCGTCCTGATATTATGTTTAGCGTGTGTATGTGCGCAAGATACCAATCATGTCCTAAGGAATCCCACCTAAAAGCTGTTAAAAGAATACTTCGGTACCTATCCGGTACTCCAAAGTATGGCTTGTGGTATTCCAAAGGTAGTGATTGTTCTTTGTTAGGTTATTCCGACTCCGACTTTGCGGGTTGCAAGTTGGATAGGAAAAGAACTAGTGGTACGTGTCACTTGTTTTCAAATTCTTTGGTTAGTTGGCATAGCAAAAAGCAAGTTTTAGTTGCTTTGTCAACCGCCAAAGCGGAATACGTTGCCGCCGGTAGTTGCTGTGCTCAAATCCTGTGGATTAAGCAACAACTATTGGACTTTAACCTCAAACTTGAACGTATCCCAATCCTATGTGACAATACCAGTGCTATTAATCTCACAAAGAATCCGGTATTGCACTCTCGCACTAAACATATCGAAATTCGACACCATTTTCTTCTTGATCATGTTGAGAAAGGCGACGTTGTATTTGAACATGTTGATACTAAGAATCAACTAGCGGATATTTTTACTAAGCCGCTAGCCACTGAACCTTTCTTTCATATTCGCCGAGAACTCGGTATTCTCGACATTTCGGAGCGGGAGTCATAATTTGCTTATTTCAGCTTATTTCATTCACATCTATATTTTGTACTTCTAACAAATTTGATGTTTTTGCAAGTACAAGTATGTTGTTTATCAAGCTTATCCGGCATTGAGGTGATATTGTTCCTCTTCCTTCTCTCTACATACAAGTTTTATTTGTGATCTCAAAATAAAATATGTTAACTATGGTGCATATATGAATCATCTGTTGTGTATTTAAATTGCTTGATTGAACATTTTTGTTGTGGCAATATTGTCTGCATTTATTAAGCATCATGTCATATGAAACCAGGAAAAATTCTGCATTTTCAGGTCTTGAGTCGACCATACCAGAACAGAGGTCGACGCACTCTGTTTAACTTTTAAAATTATTGAAATTTTTACAGCACGCGTCGACGCATGCAGAGCTATGGTTGACGGCTCGCTGAAAAATTCAGTTTTATTTTTCTGCCTGTTCGTTTCGGGTCTCCTCATTAAAGGTAGTTACATGCATCCACTCATATTCCTAGGGAGTTGCATCTATTCCCTTCCACTACTTCTTCTTGTCTCTTCCACTCTCCAACAAACCCTAAGTCTCTCTTAAAAAGGGGGAAACTATTGTTCTGAACCCACAGCAAAATCCTCTCATTTCAGAAACCTCCCATTTCATTACCCACCAAAATCTCTACCCATGGCTTCATCTTCTCATAGACCCACCAAAAATAGGTCAAGAGGGTCAACATCTGCCTCAATACCCATTACCCCCGAATCACTTGTTCATCCATCCCTCCGAGAGAACTTCAACAAGGATATTGGTCGAAGAAATGTTGTACGACAACATGCATTCTACGAACTTGTCGCCGAACGCATGCATCTTGGAGAAATCATGACCTATCTCACATATCACGGCATTGAGAGATTTCTTGAATGCAATGCCAAGTACAGTGAAGACCTGGTACGTATATTCTATACTCTTCTCAATGATAAATTTCATGGTGAAAATTTCCACTCCATTATCGGACCCACTCAGGTATCTCTAAATTCTGAAATTTGGACCAAATATTTTGATATGACTGTGGAGGAAAATGAACCTCCTCTGGCTGAAGTAACTGATTCACGCACAATTGAAGGTTATGAGTTCAAAATTGCACTGAATGGTATGCTTAAGCGACCCTATCCTGACCACATTGTGAACAATGCGGCTTTTCCACGATCTGTCACTTCCGGAAAACTCAAAACTTCAGCAAGAATTCTTCAGTGGATTGTGGCGCGCATTCTGCGGCCCAAATAGGGTGGATTATCAAAGGTGGAACAGGTTGAAGTTCATCTCATACATATCCTGGTCACGGCATCAAAATCAACTGGCCGTATTACATTGCGAGTCGTATGTATGAATTGCGTGACTCCAAACGAAGTACGGCACTTGCCTATGGATCCTTCATCCAAGAGGTCCTCAATTCTGCAAATGTCAACTACCCCTCCTTTGCATACACTTCCATTTCCGCTGACAAAGAATTCAGTCCAAAAGTTTTCTCAATGATGGGATACGTCTGGATTCGTAAATACCAGAAGTACAAATTCTATCGCCGCGCAAATATGCCTCAGTCCGAATCATCAAGTGAAGAGAGTGCAGATGAGTTCGAAGGTGAAGAGAATGAAGCAAGTGCAGATGGTTCAGATGAAAGTGAAGAAGAACAAGAACAGGATACACAGGCTGCTGACACAATGCAACCGGACCAAGCTGATCATACAGAGCGTCAAACATATGAGCCTCCAGACAACTATCAAGAGCCGCCACCAAATTTCAACCTCAACTATCAAGAGCCGCCACCAAATTCCAACCTCAATAATGACTGGACTGCTTACACGGGTCAACAAGAAACTGACAGTGAGGAAAACAACCAAGGCTGGGGTGAATGGCAATACACTGGGTGGACCACACTTGGGAGATTCTATCAGCCCTATCAACATAGCTCTGAGGCCCCTCCTTCTCCTCAACAGCCATCCAACAACTCCGACATTCTGGAAATGATGTAGTCCATGCAATTAGACCAACGAAATTTCATGACCACTATGCAGGAACAGCAGCAGAATTTTATGAGAAGTCAGGATGAACGGATGGAACAAGTTCTCTCTGAGCTGCAAACTCAAAATGAACGGATCAGTGGAATCTCCACACAGCTGGATGCTCGCTTTGAGATTCTCGTTCACTCCCATCAAGCTGAAGAACAGGAAATTATTGAGAGTCTCGACTTCCTGAACAACATCACTGAAGAGTTCACTGATTTGGCTCATCCTCAACGTCATCCCTATTTCTATGAGAGGCGTGGCCATGGTCGTGGACGTGGACGGGGTTATTAGCTTGTGTTCGCCTTATTATGGTTTCATTTGCTGTTTTAAGTGCATGCATCATAGTCTCTTTCGTTGTTTTTGGTTGCTAACTTTGTTATGGTGTTTTGTTTAATTCCTAATTTTTGTCAAGACTTTATGTGCTGCTACTTTATGTTTCTTATCAATATTATGTATTAATATGGGTGTATGCTTAATTATTATCTGTTGGCTATATTGTATGGCTTTTTCTTGATTTTATGTTAGTTATATTGTTAATCCGTCAAGACTTTATAGCTCTCGGTTTCTTTTTGATGTTGTCAAAGGGGGAGGAAAGCGTCAACCACCACAAATGCTTTGACTGAAAAAGAAAGGGGGAGAGCGTACAACTATGATTAAAGACATCGCATGTTGTGTGCAACAGGTTGTCATCATCAAAAAGGGGGAAAATGTAAGGGCAAGTTGTCTCACAATACAGGACTCCGAGTTTTCGATGATGACAAAACACAACCTTTGACAAATTAGAAGCATCATGCAATACCTCATCATGCTATACCTCTTTTTCATTGCTATACCTCTTTTTCATTGTTAAATCATTATACCTTAATATGTGTCATGACTGAATGTGGCAGGATGCACAAAATGGAAAAACCTGTTATTTTTGCAGGTTTCTAAGAAGTGAGTCGACCATAGAGTCGGCGCATGAAGCCTGGGATTTCTCACGGCTCACCGCATGGAAGCTATGCGTCGACCGTACAGTCGGCGCATGAGTGTTTTGATTTTCCACGGATCAGCGCATGAAGACATGCGTCGACCATGCCACTCAGCGCATGGAGCTGAGGATTCCCCACGGGTCAGCGCACGCCGACCATATGGTCGACCGTTCGCGCGCTGTGCTGTTTTTCTTGCTGTGTTTAAAATTCTGTTCAGTTGTTTGTCTTGGTTTTTACTATAAATAGAGTTTTGCTAAATTTTAACAACTAACAATTGAAATCTTGAGTAAATTGTCAGGGCAAGAAACGTGAAATAGGTGCAACATATTTCTTCATCTTCATCCCTCACACAACACACAAATCCATAAATATACACAATCATTTTTGCTGTGATTAGTGTCTTGTTCAAGGGTGATAAGGTTCGAACGCGTTGATTGAAGATCCGGTTCGAGTGGAAATTGGAGCAGGTGTTTCTTGCAGAAAACCTTGAGGGTTTTACCCATCAAGACTAGAAGGTTTTGAGGGCTTTTGCTACGGAATAGTTCGTTCAACATTCAAGCAAGTGCGAAGGTAATTGATCAACGGAAGGTTCATCAATTTAGTAGCTAGGGCGTTGAAGTGTTGAAGACTTTCCGGGTTTGATTTGTTGGTGTCTAAGATCAGTCGAGCCGAAGGTTTGAACAACGGAAAGTTTTTCATTAAGGTGGCTGGAATCGGAGGTCATTCACAACAAATTGAAGGGCTTGATTCATCTTGAATCAAGGTGCAAGAAGTGATAACAAGCATCAACAACATTTGAGATTGTTTGTATCACTGTCTATCAACTCTTGTGTAAACTGTTCATTCCAACAGGTGATATATATTCAATATATCTCAATTCTAATTTTAGAATTGAGGGCAGACGTACCCCGAAGCGAGGACGATGGGGGAACTGCCTCATCAAATCGTGTGTTCTTCATTTTCTGTCATTTTCAATTCAGCTTATAAAATAAGTGATTCTAGCTTAAGTGATTATTGTCAAACTGTGATACAAATTGAGTAAGGTGTTGAAACTCTGTTTTAACTACTAAGTACAATAAGAATATTGTACTAAGGCATTTCCAATCTCTTACTCAACATAAATATCCTTTGAGATATTTGTGCACACAAACTGTTCGACAAAAGTCCTGAACTAAAATTGCCTTATTTTGCTTCTAGTTTTTGTGTGCCTTGTTTTTCATTGGAACTAGGTAACCTTGCAAATTGAAGTAAATAATTGATAAGCATAGTTTGTGTTGTGATTTTATTTTTCCAAATTGTCATAAATCCATAGGCTTACGTATATCCGGTTTTCCAATAACCGTTCGTTTTAGACTATAATTTTCCTCGGCCGCTTCCGCACTTAAAACTTTTAAAACCAATTTCAAATTGGTAGCGCCGACTCAAATTTTAATTGGGGATCTATTCAACTCCCCCCCCCCCCTTCTAGATCCGTGCCATAGTCTAACACAGGTTTCCCTCCAAAAGGCGCCAAATTCAAAATTTTGAATGTGTTAATCGATTAACAAATAAGGTTAATCGATTAACCATTTGAAAATCAGTCCAGATTTGAATTTTTAACAGTGTTAATCGGTTAACCTATATGGTTAATCGATTAACCACAGCAGGTTTTACCTTGCACGTGATTTTTCAAGTCCAGCCACTTTTGGGGTTCAATTTTGGTCATTTAAATTGCATTTTCACACTTGGGAAGGATCTAGAACACTATCAAATTTCATTTTCCCTCCAAATGCCCAAACCTCATTCCATACCACATTTTCCAAGCCATTTTCCAATCCTTGCTTTGGATCCAAACCAAGAGTGTATATATTTGATTCACTCCAAACCTCCTCATAATTCACTCTCATTTTCAGAATTGCTCTCAATTTTCTCTCAATCTTCTAATCTCAAAAACCTCACTCAAAGCTCTTCTCCTTGAGATCATTGATTCTTCATTGGAATCATTGATTTCTAAGAGCTAAACCTCCATTAATTCACTCCATCAATTCCATTTCATCATCCAATTTTCGTGCACAAGCAGATCTGAATTTTGAAGTGTTCTTGGAAGTGATTATTTGGCTTATTTTGAGTTGTTCTTGGTGGATCTACATTGCTACTACAAGAATTGGTGTGGATCTTGAAGAATTCTGGTTTTCTTTGCTTAGATCTACTCATTTATAGTTGAATCAACAATTACCGGATCAAGTCTCTGATCCGAAGGTTGGAATTCTGATCTGATTTTGTTTTCGAACTTATTTGCACAATTTGCATGTGGATCTTTGCATTTTATTGAATATGTTGATTTTGATCCATGATGTTGTTGTGTTACTGTGTTTACATGATGTTTAAATCAGTGTTTGCTAGTTTAATTTCGTGCATGATCAATCACATGATAATTGGAGTGTTTTTTTAAGTGATAAGCTGCTGAAAAGTGATTCTGAACTGCTGTTTTTCACCTCTGGCACAATGTTAATCGATTAACCTATATGGTTAATCAATTAACCAACTCAAATATTCAAATTTCCAAGCGTTTTTCAATGGTTAACCGATTAACCCCTGGCGTTAATCGATTAACACTGTAACAGAGGGCCTGTTTTGCTGTTTTGCTTGCTTGTTCGCGTGCCGGTTCGATCCGAATCATCATAGATCATTGTGTTGCATTAGGATTGAATTATCTTGAATGTTTGTCATTGTTTTTTGCTGTTTAATCATGATTTTGTGTGCATTTTCCACTCGCATGTTTGCATTTGCATGTTGCTTGTTTTCTCTTTTTGTTGATTTTTTTTTCTAGTGATTAGAATAGAATTAGGAGGATATCTTTTTGTTGGTTGTTACTAGACATATTGATGTTCCCCTAGGAATGTTTTTAGAATTTTACAACTTTTTTTTTCTATTTTAGTTGTATTTTGCAAGTTGCTTGTGTTTTTGGTTTCCTCTCTTGAATGCTTTGGATTGTTTGGTTTGGTTGGTTGCTTTGGAGTGGGTTTAAGCTTGAGTTCTTTTTGGTGGAGCTTCTGGATGCATTGAAGATGCTTGGGATTGAAGATTGGAGCTTGGAGTTGAAGGCTTTTCTTCTTGTGGAAGTTTCTTAGGAGCTTAGGAAATTAGGGTTTTAGGAAGTGCCTTAGACCTAGTTTTGATTATTTCTTCAAACATAGAGTGCATTGTTTGCCTCTATTCTATCCAATGACATAAAGTCCTCTTTCGGAAGCTCCATCTCTCCTTAGGAGGGATAAGTGGTATGCCCAAGTGAGTAGAACTTTGAGGATACCTTTCATTTGCAATGTTGAGTTCTTAGTGATTTCCTTTGGTTGTCATTAAGTTTCTTAACATTATAGCTTGATCTTGATGTTTAATCCTCCTCTTGGAGTGTGCTTGTTGGAGATTGAAGTTTGATGAAGCTTGAAGATAGAAGCTTGCTTGAAGATGAAGCCCTTGCTGTCAACTTTGCTGTTTTTTTCAACTGTGCTGTTTAGAGCTTGCTGTTGTTGTTTGCTGTAGGAGTTTGTTGTTGCTGCTTGGGCTGCCTCCTCTGTATCTTTTGTTTTTCTCTGTATTGTCTTTTTGCTTGTGTTGATTATCCTCTAGGTTTGAGGTGGAGCTTGTCTCCTCTTTCCTATTGTCTTCTCCCTTGCCTCAATGGTACTGTTGCATGCTTATTTGTTTACTGTTTACTGTAATTGCTTGCTTTCTTGTGTTGTTTTCCCCTAGGATCTCTGGTTTCCTCTGTGCAAGAGGGAATTATGATAGACATTAGGTTTTGACCCATGCATGATAACATGTAGGTAGATTCCCCTTTCAACCATAGGCTTTTTAGAGCGTGTTTCTCTTCTCATCTCAAAACAATTCAAAAACATAGTAATAAGGATAACGCGCGCTGTACGTTACGAGCCTTAAGCTATTTGAGAAAGGGTTGCTGGAGGGTCACTCTTCAGTAATCTGACTGCTTAGTATGGTACCCTTAGGGTGACATGCGACGTAGTCACTCTCAGATCACAAGTCTTTAGTGCAGTACAAGTTACAAACCGACTAAAAAACATTTCTTTCGTAAAAAAACTCAAACAAACATTCAAACTCTGTCTTGTCCGCTTGGACCTTTAATCAGGAAAACCCTTTTCAGAAGGAGGTAAAAACTTTCAGACAAGCTTGTGTCTTCCGTAGCCCGAACTACGTTTTCTCTGATCTTTCATGCCGTATGAAAGTACGTAGGCATAGGATGCGATATCCTAGCGAGCAAACTTCCCCTCCTTTCTCGTAGGTAGGCGAACTACGTTGACTCTGATTTCTCGTTCCAGACGGGAATACGTAGGCATAAAGTGCGATACTTTGCCGATTCATTTTCTTTTCTTTTTAACCCATACCTGTAGAGTAGTGTTGCACCCCAAAATTTGCTCAACCTTTTCTTGCCTGATTTATGCTTCATTGCATTTCATTTGCATAATTACATCATGTACATAGTTCAATCATTGGCATATCATAGCATAACATGCATCCAACAAGGGATCAGGGTGGTTATCCAGAGAAGAGCCTAGCAAGGTGTGTTATCTAAGATGAGAAGTCATCCAGGCCATCAAGAAAGGATTTGAAGTCTTGAGAAGTTTGAGTGCCTACATGTGGGTTTTGCTCTTATCTTGAGGAATGTTGAGAATCATCAGTGAGATGAGAAGCACAGAATGTGAATTTGAGGTATGTATGGATCTCATGGAATGCCTAGAGGGCCATGTTGGAGTTAATTCAAGTTATTGATTCAAGTGCAAGAGCCACAGTTGAAGTGCAGTCAACTAGGGTTTCATCTAGGTCAATCCTAGGTCAATTGAGTAATTGGAGAGCATCAATGCCTACTTTGAGATCATGGGGTTCATGAGTTGGTATGTTGATACATGTGTGGTGTTGTGCCAAGATTAAGCAAAGAAAGATCAAGAATGTGGGAAGTTGCTAAATTAGGGTTTCAGTGTAAAATCCCCTATTTAGTGCCTAACTCAAAGCCACATAAGTCCAAATACAAGTTTCAAATGGATCTTTGGCCAACATGAAACTTGTATAGCTTCTCAATACCTTTAATTTGAGTACTAGAAGTCTTCAAGAAGATTTGTAGAACTCAAGTTATGGTCTTTGCAAATTACAAGTCACCAGAGGACACTAAAATTTATCTGTGAAAGTCACTTGACTTCCATGCAACTTTTTCCCCTCAAGGAGTTTTCAAATGGATTCTTAGCCAACATAAGAGTTGTAGGTATTGATCTTAGCCTTAATTTGAGTACTAGAAGTCCTCAAGAAGATTTGTAGAACTCAAGTTATGATCTTGGCAATCCAGGGGTATTTTGGGAAAGTTGAATTATAGGTCATTTTCAAGCATGTGCCAAAATCTCCATCTTCCATGCCTCCAATGGAAAATTGTTCAACAGGAAATGTGTTAAGTGATTACATGACATGCTTAAGGCCTGATTACATGACATGCTTTGTAAAGTGATTACTTCATTTACAAGTTACAATTCCAAAACAAAAATTAGGGCAATTCAGGCCAAGCTAGCTATCCAAGCATGTTCACAAGGCCATTTGGAGTTGAATAGATCATTCTAGAGCTAACTGTAACAAGCAGATCGTAACTGTTGCATTGGAGTTTCAAGTGTATGACAGATCTTTGGATCTTCTGAATTGGGCCTCAAGTTGGATCAAAAAGCCCATGGAGAGCTTCCATATATGGATTAGAATGATCTCAGATGAAGGTTGGTGGTGAATTCGTGCTGAATAGAGAGTTTGCAGTTGAGCTTTCAAGGTTTCTAACTGAAAACGGTTTTGGAGTTCAAGGCACATTCAAGCCAAATTGAGGGTTGGAAAAGCTTCCTCTTACTTCATTGATCGTGCCTGGAGAGTTGTGGAGCTTGAATCCATCGTTTTGCACCTCTGTTGATCCCATTTTTACAGGTATGTAACCTTGAAATTCTACATCATTCTAGGGAGAATTAGTTAGCAATGTGCATGTGGTTAGGACCTAGGATGGTTAGGGAACATTTCTGGATTGGTTTGGAGTTGATTAGTGACAATTAGGTTTGATGATCATTTTCTGTTTGGAGACGGTTATACATGATCTTGAGGTTTCAAAACAAGTTGGATAGATCATGATGATCATTGAAGGATGGTGATCATTTCTGTGGTTTCAATTTTGCAAATGGTGATGGTTGAGATTTTGGCATATTCTAAAGATTGCTTCGTGTTTTAATTTCCATTGAGAGTTAAGAGATTTGGAGATGATATTCATGATCATGGTGATTTTCTGAGTGAGATTGATATAAGGATCATTGTTTTTGGTTGCCTGTGTGTGATGCTTCACCGGAGAAGACGGTGGCTGGACCATCGGACCACCGTCTGATATATTTGACCTTGGCCTGAGTTGAAGGTAGGAGATGAGTTCATTGCCATTGGATCTGCTTGGAATCAAGACTTAGTAGCCTCATCGTGTGGCTGGGACTTGTTCTATTTTGTGGACTTTTGACTGAATGAAACGCAACGTTTCATTTATCTAGTCAGCTGGTGACTGGACCCTCACGTGGGTAGCCTCAGGGCTCTTGGATCTGATTACCAGTCTCTTGATCCAATGCATCTGTTTTATTCTAGTTTTTTTTTAATTTCTTTTATTTGATTTTCTTTTTATTTTTAATCCATTTAGTTTCTAAAATTCATAATAAATAGGAAAATAATCATTTTTTAGCTAGATTTTTTTCCCTAACTCCTTAAAAAATGTATAATTTAATAGGATTGAAAAATAGTCAATTCATGCATTTTTTGTATTTTAATTGGTTTTATTTTTAATTTGTTTGACATGTGTTTTTGCTGATTTTATTGTGAATAATTGGTGATGAATTTTGAGCTGATTCTTTTTGGGCTAGATAGCTTAGATATGCATGTACCCATAGTAATTTTCTCATATTAAGAGAATTTTAGGCTAGTTTGAGCATTGGACATTAGAGGGTTTAGAATTAGGGTTTTTAAGTTGATACCTTTAGGTTTATGGCATAGTTTTAGGTCTAAATAAATGGTTAATCCCCTGGTTTTTGTATGAGAGATTCATAAGAGGTTTAGGGACCCTTAGTAATATTTGTAGGATTTTATAATCACTTTTGGTATTTTAAGTAGAATTAGTTTTAAGACTAACTTCTAGGTGTTTCTGATGAACTAATTTGGCTAGTTTAATTCAATAGTTCCCCTTAGACTATGGTGGTGTTGCTCTTGTGCTTGGGTGATCATGAAGATCAATTGAAGATGCTTTGGAGAGCTTGAAGAGCTTAGATGTGAAGATTCTCTCATCTGTTGGAGTGCTTGTCAGGAGCTTAGGAAAATTAGGGTTTTAGGAAGAGCTTTTTAGACTTAGTTCATTTCTTGCCTCAAACATGGAATGTTTTGTTTGCTTCCATCCTATCCTATGATTTAAAGTCCTCTTAAGGAAGCCCCATCTATCCCTTGGAGGGATGAGTGGTATGCCTTAAAGAGTAGAACTTTTGAGGATACCCTTCTTTGCAGATGATGGTTTCTAGTGATTTCCTTTGGTTTTCACTAGTTTCCATTCATTATAACTTGATCTCAATAATCAATCTTTATTGGTGGAGCTTGCTAGAGCTTGGGGATGAAGATCTAAGATGTCGAAGATGCCTTTCATAAGGTCTACTTGAAGATGGAGTTATGTTACTGTCAGAGCTGTTGTAGGAGTTTGGTGTTGCTGCTTGGGCTGCCTCCTTTGGGTTTAGTTTTCTGTATTGTTTGTTGGCTTGTGTAGCTTTCCCCCTAGGTTTGAAGTGAATGTTGATTCACTCTCAAATCATAGTCTCTAGTGCGTCAGAGATTGCAAACAAACTAAAAAACACTTCTTTCGTAAAAGATTCAAAACTAACATCAAAGTGTCATTTTTGTCCACTTGGACTCTTAATCAAGAAAAACCCTTTCATAAGGTAATAAAAAAAAATCAGACAAGCTTGTGTCTTCCGTAGCCCAAACTACATTTGCTCTAATCTTTCATGCTGTATGAAAGTACGTAGGCATAGGATGTCGTATCCTAGCGAGCAACCTTCCCACCTTTCCCGTAGGTAGGCGAACTACGTAGACTCTGACTTTCCCATTGCACGAGGGAATACGTAGGCATAGAGCGGCGAAGCTCTATTGAGTCTCTTTTCTCATTTTCTTTTCTTTTTAACCCAGACCTGTAGAATAGGTAAAATAACAATCCGTACTAGAAAACAAGTGTGGATCTCGTCGAGTACGGCGGACGTGAGGGGTGCTAATACCTTCCCCTTGCGTAATCGACTCCCGAATCCAGGAATTTGGTTGCGACGACCATTCCTTTCCCGTTTTGCATTAGGTTTACTCTGAGCATTTCCTTTCCCTCCGTTGGGATAAATAACGCACGGTGGCGACTCTTCTGTCATAGCCGGCGCCGATTTTCGCAGTAGCGACAGCTGGCGACTGTGTTGGGGACTCCAACGGTTCCCTACGTGAGTCAGTCCTAGCGCTTGTTTTCCCGTCGTGGGTTTTGTATGGATTTACATTTCTGTCTTTACTTTCCGCATTTTATTGTCAGCTTTATATTGTTATTGCTGTTGTGAGGAGGGGGTGATCTGTTGAGAGATAAGTCGGACCTGGGCTTGAGTGCACCTAGAATTAGTTGTGGAAAATAGTGGGCGCGTGCATGCTTTGCATGTACTAGTGTCCCGCAAAATTCACGCTCAGACGAGGTTCTTCTGGTTGACTTCTTTTTCAACCCTTTGGGTTGAGGGGGTTGTTGGTTAGTTGGATTGTCGACTCTGGGGACCGATCAATTGGAAGTTGGCTAAGTGAGGCCTCTTCAAGACATGATGATGCCACACCTTCTGGGTATCGTATCGTCAGTCTTGAAAGTCTGTGATGCCGACGACCGCATAGGATGTCGTACCTTGTGTCAGTTGATAGGACACCTACCTGTGAGAGGGATTGGGACATGCAGGAAACTTGACCTCCAGACTACCCGGTTTTCTTAATATTGGATCAGTATGTGTGGTTACTTGGGGTTCTTCATCAGGACAGTGTTATAGGTCTGTTGAGACCAGGTTGGAGTTTTGTTATAGGTCTGTTGAGATCAAAGTGGAGCATTGTTATGGGTCTGTTGAGACCAGGGTTGAGCAGTATTGCGGGTCTGTTGAGACAAATATTGTGGAGGGATCTCTTCAGGAATATATCACTTGATCCCTGTTGCATGTTTGCATATTGCATTGTGCATACTCATTTTGCATATCATTAACGTGTGTCTGTGTTGCAGGTGCATTTTCATACCTCTGATTCTAGTTGCCCGGATTTCTGTCTGCTACTATTATGGATACTTTGAAGAAGACTGTGGCATACAAGTTTCCCACTCCAGATGTTACTTCTTTGCTTGGTTTGATGTCTTTAGCTGATGAGGATGTGAAAAGAAGCTACAGGAAGAGTTATGGGAAACTGCTTAGGTTGGTTTATAAAGCATCCAAGTTTGAGCGGAACGGATTGTACGCGTTGATGCAGTTCTATGATCCCCCGCTGAGGTGTTTTACTTTCCTTGACTTCATTATGGCTCCGACCATGGAGGAATATGCTGAAATCTTGGAGTTAACCATTCAGGACAGGGTACCCTTCATTCATATGGGTGCTGAGCCCAAGCTGGAGGATTTGGCTGTTGCTTTGCATTTAGACTCCTCAGAGTTGTTGTTAACCTCGTGGAATGGAGTTTCTGGGTTTTCTCTCAAGTTCTTGGTTGGGAAAGCACAAGAGTATGCCAAGAGTGGCTGTTGGGTTGTGTTTAATGCTATCCTTGCTTTGTGTATCTATGGCATTGTACTGTTCCCTAACATGCTTGACTTTGTTGATTTGGATGCATTCTATATATTTGCTTTCGGTAATCCTGTGCCTACTCTGATTGGAGATTTCTATCACTCACTGCATTATAAGAACGAGAATAGGAGGGGCAAGAACGTATCTTGTTGTGTGCCTTTGCTGTATATGTGGTTTGATAGTCACTTGCCCAAGAAGGGTATCTTTGCTGAGTCTGCAGCTACGGTGGATTGGTCTGAGCATCTGATGGGACTTTCTTCAGAAGATGTTGTCTGGTTTGATAGAGATTTACTGGGATCTGAGATTATCTACAGCTGCGTCGGATATCCTAACGTTCCTCTGATTGGGAGGAAATGGTGCATTAACTACAATCCGTCATTGTTGATCAGGCAATTCGGTTATGCTTTGAAAAGCCCGCCAAAAAAGGAGGAAGTGCAGGAATCTCTGTACTTCACAGGTGATCTGAGTGGAGAATTATTGTCCAAGCTTCAGCATGCCTGGAATAATATTAACAAAAGGGGTAAGCCGTCGTTGAGTAAGAATGATTGTCAAGCCTATCCTCCGTACAAAGTCTGGATCCAAGATAGGGCAAAGCAAGCGCTAATGTCGTTTCCTGCAGTATTACCTCCTGCTCCCCTCGTGATTGAAGAGCCAACTATTGTGCCTATTGAGAGATATGAACAGGTTGTGAAGGAGAAAGAAGAGCTGATGAAAGCCAACGAGAAGTTGGAAGAAGAGCTAGTGCAGCTCAGAAGCGAAAGAAATGAAGCCGTATATTCCTTCAAGCAACAAACAGAGCTGGTGAATCAGTTAGGTACAGAATTGACTGAGCAAAGGAAGAAGCGTGAACGCTTGGGGATAGATTTCAAGAGCTCTCACGACATGCAGGAGTCCAAGAAGAAAGCACTTGATGTAGCCTACCGGGAGATCTCCGCATTCAACAAAACCTGGAATGCCACGCTGACCGGCAATAAAGAAAGAGAAGACAAACTGAAGCTGCAGATCTCTGAGCTGGAAGGTCAGTTGAATGCTAGCCAGAAGAAGTTTGAAGAAGAAGTTATGCGGAGATATGACGTTCAGAATGCCTTGAATAAAGTTATCAAGCGTAAGAAAGAGTATGCATCCCAGAAGCGGAAGCTAGAGGAGTGCTTTGGAGAAGGTGCTTGGGAGGAATCCATTGGGGATCTCCAGCGCGTTATCAGGTAAAGAGACTCGCTCGTCGAAGGGTTGCTTTCTCAGCCAGATCATCCCAAGACTAAGCGATTGTTAGAGGAGTATCAGGCATATGGTCGCACTTGATTGCCTTATGTACTGTTGTATATGCTTTATTTGCATTGTGCTGGCCATCACCAGGATTGTTGGTTGAGGTCATGCCTTCTTGTTGTACACTCACTGATATTGTATGTCTGACTTGGTGGGCTCTTCGCAGCAATATATGAGATGTTTTTCCATGAGTGGATTTCAAGCTTCTTATCACTATCACTGTCACTACACTGGCACTTTGGCACTAGAATTAGGGGTTGATCTCCCTAACGCACAGACACATATTGCATCTGCATATTCATTTTGCATTGCCAGTTACTTGTTGAATTTGTATCTTATTTTATGCATCTCACAGGTTTTTCAGGATTGACGAACAAAGAGTCCACTGTTATTCAACCCGAAACAACTGCAAGAAGATAATGGATCAAGTTCAGGTCGAGATGCAGGAAATCCGCGAGACGTTGACTCTGTTCATGCAAGCTATGAAGAGCATGGCTAAGGGCCAAGAGAATCTTCACACCTTGGTGCAGCCGCTGCTGACGCGGGCAAACGGAAATGGCAATACTGACCATATTTCTGTTGAAACTCCTCGCCGGGAGGATGAGATACCGGCAGTTGTTACTCCACCTATTGTGACGGTTAACGGAAACACTGGTACTGGTGCAGGTGCTGGCGCTGGTAACGGCAATATCGGGAATGGTGGTGATGGGCATGTTGTTAACAACAAAGGCAACACTGTGGATGCTGATCAAGGATTCGTTGACAATGTTGGCTTCGGAAACAACGGGTATGGCAATGTCAATCAGGACGGGAACTTCGAGTTCAACAATCAAGGCTTCGGTAATGACGGTTACGGCAACACTCAGGGGTACGACTATGGTAATGGTGGGTTCGGTAATGTGATTAACAACGGTGTTGGAGCACTTCCTTTCAACAATGGTTTTGGACCTGTTGGGGTCAATCTGGGGTTCGGCAACCAAGGACAGGGTCCTGTGTTTAATCAGAAAAGATTTGGCCATAACATGGGTTACGATGGGTATGGCAATGACTGGAATATGGATCAACAGGACTACGCTTTTTCAAGAAAAGGTATGGGACCTGAAGGCCCTATTGACCCTGTTCAGAGGATCAGAATGCTAGAAGAGCAGATGAAAGGTGTGGTTAATCAGAGCTCCGTTGGGTTAGATATGACTACTATGGGGTTGGTACCAGGGCTGAGGGTGCCATTAAAATTCAAGGCTCCAACATTCGACAAATACAAAGGGGATACCTGCCCAAAGGTCCATGTACGTTCTTATTGTAGAAGGATGTCTGTGTATTCCAATGATGAAAGGATGCTCATGCATTTCTTTCAAGATAGCTTATCGGGACCATCATTGGAGTGGTACATGGGACTGGAGCCCACTCAGATTAGAAGTTGGAAGCAGTTGGCTGATGCTTTTGTTATGCATTACAAATATAACAGCGATTTGGCGCCAAACAGGGTTCAGTTGCAGAGCCTGTCGCAGAAAAGTGGTGAAAGTTTCAAAGAGTACGCGCAGCGGTGGCGCGATATGGTAGCTCGAGTGCACCCTCCTTTGGTTGAAAGGGAGATGAATGACATGTTTGTGGGGACGTTTATAGCAATGTACTATGACAAGTTACTTAATGTTTCGATGGGTAGCTTCTCCGATATGATCCTTATGGGAGAAAGGATTGAAAATGGAATTAAAATTGGAAAGATTCAGGCAGGCGAATCTACTTCAGCCGGGGGTGCGAGAAAAGCGTTCGGCGGAAGATGATAGGGTGATAGTAGCGCTGTGTATGGTGGCAGAGGCCGGGGCAGAGGCAGAAATCAGTACATTCAAACTCAACAGATAGCCAGTGTTACTATTCCAATTCCTCAGCAACAACATCCACAACAACAGCAACAACAGCCGCAGCAGCAGCAAAGGCAGAATCAGGGTCAAGGAAGGTTTCAGAATGTAAGGCTGAAGAGAGTATTTGATAAGCCTCCGTCGACATATGCAAAGCTTCTTCAGACACTGTTGGGGTTGAATTTGGTCGAGAAAAGAACAATGTAACCGCCTACTGGACCGGTACTTCCCAGGGGGTATGATGCTAATAAGCAGTGCGAATTCCATTCTGGGGCGCCCGGACAAGATGTAGAATCTTGTCATGCTTTCAAGCACAAAGTTCAAGACTTGTTGGACAGTAAAGCCATCAACTTTGGCCAAGTGGGGCCCAATATTGTACAACAACTTATGCCTAATCATGAGGCAAATGCCATCTTAACAGATGAAAGTTTGAACCTGGTGTTGGATGTTAATGAGCTGAAGACACCATTGAGTGAAGTGAAAAGCAGGTTACTCAGAGGGGGGGTATTCCCCGATTGTGATGAATACTTTTTAGAGTGTTGGACCAAGCCTGAGGGTTGTACTGATTTGAAGCAGGGCATTCAGGCCATGATCGATGAAGGGACCTTGCAATTTGATCGAACTGCGGTTGAGAAGCCTGTGGAGGCCTTATGTGATGAGCATAATGATATTGCAACGGTGACGATCCCGAGGAAGACTATAACGATAACGGCGCCCATCCAGCAGCCAACTATTACGATTACCAAAGTAGGGTCTGTTCCCTTTGAAAGTACGAAAGATGTCCCGTGGACGTACGGTTTAGAAGCGTATTGCAACGGTGAAAAGATTGTGGTGAATAGCCACCCAGCTGGGGCTGTTGATAATGTCGTCAGAACGGGGGGCATGACCCGTAGCGGAAGGATCTTTACCTCACCTGAAATAGAAGCAGAGAGGTTGGCCAAAGGTAAAGCCAAAGTAAATGAAAGTGGACCCACTCAGTCGAAAGAAAAAGATACATCACTCAAGGACGTAGAGGAGTTCATGAGACTGATCCGCAAAAGCGACTACAAAATTGTTGAACATCTACAACAGACGCCATCGAAGATTTCTATCTTGTCGTTGTTATTATGTTCCGAGGCCCACCAGAACGCCCTGCTAAAGATACTGGATACGTCGTTCGTACCCCAAGAAGTTTCTGTAAATCAGTTAGAGGGGGTAATGGCGCATGTCAATGCGGGACATAGCCTGGGTTTCACAGATTTTGACCTAACACCTAAGGGTCGAGAGCACAACATGGCTTTGCATATATCGGTGGAGTGCTGAGGCACCGTAATGTCGCATGTATTGGTAGATACTGGATCGTCGTTGAACGTATTGCCCAAGAAAGCCATGATGAAATTGGACATACAGGGAGTTATCTGCACGCCCAGCGATTTGGTTGTGAGGGCGTTTGGCGGTACGAAAAGATCAGTGTTTGGGTCAATAACATTACCGCTGCAGGTGGGGCCGGAAATTTTTGATGCCGAATTCTACATCATGGATATCCATCCAGCTTATATCTGCCTTCTTGGGCGCCCATGGATCCATACGGCAGGGGCCGTAACGTCCACATTGCATCAGAAGTTGAAGTACATGGTGGGTGATAGTGTCGTCACCGTTTGCGGGGAGGAGGATATTTTGGTCAGTCACCTGTCATCATTCAGATATGTGGAAGTCGACGGAGAAATACACGAGACACCTTATCAAGCCTTCGAGGGGTTGCGAATTAAAGACAAAGCTCAGAGTTCCAGCAAAATATCAGAGGTGGCAGTGTCATCCTACAAAGAGGCTCAGGCTTTAGTGCGGACTGGTGAGACTAAAGGCTGGGGGTAGGTACTGGAGATTCCCGTGAAGAATGACAAGTTTGGGCTAGGGTATGGACCGACGTCGTCAGCGTCATCGTCAGGAGCGCCTATGTTCAAGGGACCGGTCACGATTACGCCAAGTAGGGTGTGCTTTGAGACTATCAACGCTATTTCCGATGCCCAAGACGGAGATAGCGACTGCGATATGGACACGTGGATCAAGCCAAGTGTGCCAGGACAAAGTCTCTGCAACTGGCCCATCCGGGAAACTGTCCCAGTGACCTTTAAACAATAATGATTTGTTTTATCGATTGTTGAATAATCCTATGTCATACCCGGGGCATAGTGATGTTACATAAGGGCTGCTTGATTATGTGTATTGCACTGTTTAATCATGAAATAAAGGCGTTTTTCATATTCAAATATTGTGATCCCTGTTTTTCTTGTTTTTTTAACAATAATTGGCAACGTGGTTATTTGCTTTGTTTGCGTGTTGAAGCGTTTAACCATTTCCTTTGCAGGACTAATATTTCAGATGACATCTCATACGAACCGCCTATGACTCATTTCGACTTCGAGCACCCGGTATTCCAAGCAGAGGAAGAGATTGTTGAGGATAGCGACCTGCCAGAGGAGTTGACTCGTTTGTTGAAATAGGAAGAGAGAATCATTTTGCCTCATTAGGAGGAAATTGAGATTATCAACTTGGGGTCGGAAGAAGTTGTGAGAAATATCCGTATAGGGGTTGCACTGTAGAGCGACATCAAGCAAAGGCTGATTGAGATACTGTGAGAGTATAATGATATATTTGCTTGGTCGTACGAGGATATGCCTGGGTTGGATACGGACATGGTGGTGCACCGTCTACCGTTGCGAGAGGAATGTCCGCCTGTTAAGCAGAAACTCAGAAGAACCAGACCAGACATGGCTGTGAAAATCAAGGAGGAAGTTCAAAAAGAGTGGGATGCTGGTTTTCTAGCCGTTACAACTTATCCGTCATGGGTCGCTAATATAGTACCAGTGCCGAAGAAAGATGGTAAAGTGCGAATGTGTGTAGACTACCGTGATTTGAATAGGGCGAGCCTGAAAGACGACTTTCCACTTCCTCACATTGATGTGCTGGTTGATAACACTGCTCAGTTCTCCGTATTCTCCTTCATGGACGGCTTCTCAGGCTATAATCAGATCAAAATGGTGCCAGAAGACATGGAGAAGACTACCTTCATTACTCCCTGGGGAACATTTTGCTACAAAGTGATGCCCTTCGGACTGAAGAATGCTGGGGCAATATATCAACGTGCTATGACGACTCTCTTTCATGACATGATGCACAAAGAGATCGAAGTTTATGTTGATGATATGATTGCCAAATCCCAGACGGAGGAGGAGCATTTGGTTAATCTGCTGAAATTATTCAAGAGGCTTAGGAAGTTCAGGTTGAGACTGAACCCTAACAAGTGCACCTTCGGGGTGAGATCAGGTAAACTGCTGGGGTTTATTGTGAGCGAAAAGGGAATAGAGGTTGATCCTGCGAAGATAAAAGCAATACAAGAAATGCTGACGCCTAAAACAGAAAAAGAAGTGCGTGGGTTTTTAGGGAGGTTGAACTACATCGCTCGGTTCATATCTCACCTAACTGCGACATGCGAGCCGCTATTCAAGTTGTTGAAAAAGGATCAGGTGTTGACCTGGAATGAAAATTGTCAAAAGGCGTTCGACAAGATAAAAGAATACTTGCAGGAACCTCTTGTTTTGATACCCCCAGTGGCCGGGAGACCTTTGATTATGTATTTGACGGTTCTTGAGGAAAGTATGGGTTGTATTCTCGGTCAACACGACGAGACCGGACGTAAAGAGCATGCGATTTACTACTTGAGTAAAAAGTTCACAGACTGTGAGTCCCGTTACTCAATGCTCGAAAAAACGTGTTGTGCGCTAGCCTGGGTCGCCAAACGTTTGAGGCAATACATGCCGAATCATACAACCATGCTAATTTCAAAGATGGATCCAATCAAATACGTGTTTGAAAAGCAAGCACTCTCCGGAAGAATTGCCCAATGGAAGATGGTGTTAACCGAATACGATATCCAATATGTCTCGCAAAAGGCTATTAAAGGTAGCGTTCTGTCAGAGTACCTTGCGGAGCAGCCTGTTGAGGACTACCAATCGATGAGGTTTGATTTTCCTGACGAGGATATCATGTACCTGAAAATGAAAGATTGTGAAGAACCGTTGTTGGACGAAGGACCAGAGTTGGGTTCCAAATGGCAGTTGATATTTGACGGAGCTGTAAATTCCTATGGTAGCAGAATAGGGGCAATTATCACCACTCCTCAGGGGTCGCACATCCCCTTTACTGCCCGTTTGACTTTTCCCGTTACCAATAATGAGGCTGAATATGAGGCTTGCATCATGGGTCTGGAAGAAGCTATTGATTTGCGAATCAAACATCTGGATGTATACGGAGACTCAGCTCTAGTGGTGAACCAGATTAAACGAGAATGGGAGACACGTCAGCCCAATTTGATACCATATATGAATTATGCGAGATTGTTGCCTTTCTTTGACAAGGTGAAATTGCATCATGTGCCATGAGCAGAAAATCAAATGGCTGACGCCCTGGCGACATTGTCTTCAATGTATAAAGTTAACTTCTGGAACGAGGCTCTCTGGATTGTTATCTCTCGGCTCGATAGGCCTGCATTCATATTTGCCATTGATGAGGCTCCCGATGGTAAACCCTGGTACTTTAACATCCAAAATTTCCTGAAAAACAAGGAGTATTCGGCTGGGGCATCCAGTCGAGATCAGAAGACTCTCAGGAGATTGGCTGGCAATTTCTATTTGAACCCGGACGGTGTCCTATACAAAAGAAACCACGACTTGGTGTTGCTACGATGTGTACATGAGAAAGAGGCGAAGTTGCTCATGGAAGAGATACATGAGGGTACATTTGGTACACATGCTGGTGGGCATGCTATGACGAGAAAGCTGCTGCGGGCAGGTTATTATTGGCTAACTATGGAAACAGACTGTTTCAAGTTTGCAAAGAGGTGTCATAAATGCCAGATTTATGCGGACAAAATCTGTGTGCCTCCAAGTCCTCTGAATGTGATGTCATCACCGTGGCCTTTCTCGATGTGGGGAATTTATATGATTGGCAAGATTGAGCCTACGGCATCCAACAGACACCGGTTCATTTTGGTGGCAATCGATTACTTCACCAAATGGGTGGAAGCAGCATCATATGCTAATGTCACCAAACAAGTGGTCGCTAGATTTATCAAACGAGATATTATCTGCAGATATGGAATTCTTGAGCGGATTATCACCGACAACGGTTCGAATTTGAATAATAAAATGATGAAGGAGCTGTGTCAGAATTTCAAGATTGAGCACCACAACTCTTCTCCCTACCGACCCAAGATGAATGGCGATGTCGAAGCGGCCAATAAGAACATAAAGAAGATTGTCCAGAAAATGGTTGTGATGGATAAGGACTGGAACGAGATGCTACCTTTCACTTTGCACAGTTATCGTACGACGGTACGCACATCAACCGGGGCAACCCCTTTTTCATTGGTATACGGGATAGAGGCAGTGTTACCGTTGGAGGTCGAGATTCCTTCCTTGAAGGTTTTACGTGATGTCCAACTCGATGAGGCAGAATGGGTGAAAGATAGACTGAATCAGCTCAGTTTAATGGAGGAGAAGAGACTGGCTTCGTTAGCATACGGGCGGTTATATCAGAGCTGGATGAAGGAAGCTTACGACAAGAAGGTATGCCCTCGAAGCTTTCAGACGGGCGATCTTGTTTTGAAAAAGATTCTCCCACCACAAACAGATCACAGGGGCAAGTGGAATCCTAATTACGAAGGACCCTACGTTGTCAGAAAAGTCTTCTCTGGAGGAGCCTTGTTACTATCCACCATGGATGGTGAAGACTTTACGTCTCCTGTGAATTCAGACGCAGTTAAAAAATACTTTGCTTGAAAGTGACCCGCTGGACAGTAAAAAGAGAGTCCAGGCAAAAATGGGGCATCCCGGCGAACCATAAAAAATGAATAAAAGGTTCGGGCAAAAATTAGGGATAAAATTGAAAAAATGTACACCCGCGAAGTCGAAAACCTGAAAAGGGCGATTTCGGCAAAAAAGGGTATCCCGGTGAATTGAAAACCCGCAAAGGGCGGTTCACGCAAAAGTTAGGGATTGAAAAAGCAAATGACTGCGGTCCGGATTTGATATGGCATTGCTTAGTGGTTTGGGAGTACCTGGGGGCCGTCTATCCAAAAACAATCTCTTCCGAAGATCGAGTATCGGGAAAGCGCAGAGTCAGGCGAGTCATAGGAGGATCAGCTCGTGGTGTTTGTCTGTACCACGTCGCCGACATGTATACAAATATTGTTTTGTATTTTATTTATGCTTCTTGTGCATATATGTATGCGTGTGTGCGTAACTTCCTCTTTTCAGGAGTTGCATCCAGTGTACAAAACTTTGCCTATTCAGAGGCCCGTTATCAATAAAACATGTTATTCAGTGCTTGATGTTTGTTCTTTACCGTTTTGTTTGTGAAAGACGCCGATGTTTTTAATAAACTTGCACTTGCATAATCTTGCTGGCCATTGCCAATAATTGCTAAAACTTCGAATTGACTGAAGTAATGTCACGGATTCTAACCCGGGTAGATTCTGTTGTATAGGCCTGTTTTGTCTCGTTTGTGCTTTGCAGGGTTCTTACCTTTGGAGCAAACAGTCAGGGATTGTATTCCCCAGCCAAAATCTCTTGACGTAAGACCTGACTCCAGTCGATGTCATTCCCCAGCTAGTCGCAGCTTATTCCCAGAGAGTGGGAATGACGTTATCCCTTACCGAATGAGGGATTATTCTCCCTAGAAGGGTATCCTCAGGGAAGTCGTCCACAGGATATCCCCAGCAAGTCAAAATCAATGTTCCCTGCAGAGGTGGCGCTCCTTAGCGAATAGAAGGTGTGTGTGATCAATCTCTGGCATGGGGGGTTCCCTCTATAGTTAATCAAGTTGTTGGTTCGAAAGGATTATACCCGGAGGAGGTCTTTCTTGCTCCCCCATAGGTCGTCATGCCATTGACAGGATGTTGATCCTCAGCAGAGTCCGAGGCTCCGAGTTTGTAAACTGTGCCCAGACAGTGTGCTTTTCCTAGAAGGGTCGCTTTTTCCCCGGCTAAGTTTGTTCACCAGCAGGGTGGCTTGTCCTTTCCTCCTAGTGGAAATTGATGTTTAATCGCTCTTCGGCAGAGTTGGTTGTGTTTCTGGCGTTTATTTCGCCGGAATACCTTATGATACTTGTTCGTCCCCCAGCGGAGTTGGCGTTATCCTCAGCATTCATGTTGTTGAGACATCATTATCAGAGTGGCCCCGGCAGCTTGAGCCTGCATTTGCATTTGCATATATCGTCACATTTGCATCTACTCAAACGCGTAGAATTTCTGTGTCGTACGGAGCATTACGCCATTTGCAAACATACGCATTTTGAAGCATAAGTCAGGTTGGCTACCTCTTTATTTTCAGGTGTTCTTCCTTGCAGGTAATGGGACTTCTTGTTCAGGATAGTTTTCAGATATTCAGATTTGCGGCATAAGACGGGCGATGATAAGGTTCGTCCCGCCAGGTGTTCCCTTATCAGAGGTGCTCGATTAACTTCCTTTCTTCCTCGGCGGAGTGTTCTTTACACAGTTTCATAATTGGACTGTGGAGTTGTTGTCAAAGATTCCCCAGTGGAGTGTTCCATCGGGTTGCTGTCACGTCAGAATAGATTTCAGGGATTAGACATCTGAGGTCATTACTCGTCATCGAGTTGAATGTCTGGCAGTTGACGTCAGGATTTTCCCCGGCAGAGTTCTTCCTGGTTTGTTGTTATGACTTCATAATTAGATTTTGAAGATGTTACCATCATGACATGGTTTCATAATTTGACTTTGAAGTCATTGTCAGTTGCTTTCAGCGGTCAACGGCTTCACGATTAGACTTCGAAGTTGTTGGAAAAGGAAGATTTCAGCGATTAGACGTTTGAAGTCGTTACTCGTTGTTATAGATTCGTAATTCGACTTTGAAGTTGTTATTGGTATTTTTCAAGGGGGGTTTCAGCGTTTAGACGGCTGAAATCATTATTCTGTGTCACTGCTTCGTAATTAGACTTTGAAGTTGTTAGAAGCAGTGGATGGCTTCATAATTAGACCTTGAGGTTATTATCAGTTTATACGGCTTCATGATTCGACCTTGGAGTTATTGTCAGTGTTAAACAACTTCATAACTATACTTTGGAGTTGTTATTAGGAGTTCCCTAGCGGGTTTTCCTCGCGTAGCTGTTATGTCAGCATTGCAGACTTCATGATTTGACTTTGGAGATCGGCATAGTTTTCTTCGAGTGGTTGTTACGTCAGCGTTACACGGCTTCATAATTAGACTTTGGAGTCGTCGTTAGCGATTCCCCAACAGAGTTTCTCTAGCAGCTGTTACGTCAGCATTGCGTTGCTTCATAATTAGACCTTGGAGTTGTCGTCAACATCAAACGACTTCGTAATTAGACTTTGGAGTTGTTGCCAGATTTTTCCCCACTGAGTGGCTTGTTGAAGTTTCTCTTATCCGGCCATCGGAGTATTTTCTTCAAGTTTGCTGTTCTGTCAGCGTCACAGGGTTTCATAATCAAAATTTCAGGAGTTGTCGCCTATTGTCGAAATAGGTGCCTGGCAGTTAATTTCAGAGCATCCCCAGTGGGTTTGGCTACTGCAAAGATAAGGCGGAGTTAGTGTCCAGTATGATTGACAGAATTGAATTCCTATTGGGTGGAAGAGTTCTATCCCCAGGGAAGCCGCCATGATTTCTTCGTGTTGACAAAATATTATCCCCAGTAGAGTCCTCCTTAAAGTCGTTGTCACGTCAGCGCTAGAAGGTTTGTGGATTGGGACCGATGGAGTTAGCTACTGTAGAGATAGGCAGAGAAACTGTATTCAGAGTTTTCCCGTATGGATAGGCGGATGAAGTTTCCTATGTGTAGGCAGATGGTTTTCCCGTATGGATAGGAGGATGAAGTTTCCTGTGTGTAGACAGATGATTTTCCCGTATGGATAGGCGGATGAAGTTTCCTGCATTTAGGCAGATGATTTTCCCGTATGGATATGCGGATGAAGTTTCCTGCGTTTAGGCAGATGATTTTCCCGTATGGATAGGCGGATGAAGTTTCCTGCGTTTAGGCAGATGGTTTTCCCGTATGAATGGGCGGATGAAGTTTCCTGCGTTTAGGCAGATGATTTTCCCGTATGGATAGGCGGATGAAGTTTCCTGCGTTTAGGCAGATGATTTTCCCGTATGGATAGGCGGATGAAGTTTCCTGCGTTTAGGCAGATGGTTTTCCCGTATGAATGGGCGGATGAAGTTTCCTGTGTTTAGGCAGATGATTTCTCGTATGGATAGGCGGATGAAGTTTCCTGTGTTTAGGCAAATGGTTTTCCTGTATGAATGGGCGGATGAAGTTTCCTGTGTTTAGGCAGATGATTTTCTCGTATGGATAGGCGGATGAAGTTTCCTATGTTTAGGCAGATGATTTTCCCGTATGGATAGACAGATGGAGTTTCCTATGTTTAGACAGATGGTGTTCCCGTGTGAATAGGCGGATGGAGTTTCCCGTGATTGGACAGAAATATTTCCCAGTGAAGTCGACAAATTTATTGCCTATGATTGATAGGACCTCCTCGTGTTGGCAAGAGGCAGACAACTCATCCCCAGCGGAGATGTCGGGATCTCTCCGTGTTGACGGAATGTAGCGTCCTAACGGGGACAAAGTTCTATTCCTGTGTTGTTGAGATTTCTTCGGGTTGACGAAATGTGAGTCCTGACTGTTGCACCCCAAAATTTGCCCAACCTTTTCTAACCTAGGTTTATGTTTCAATTGCATAGTCATTTGCATTGTCATCATGTACATAGTGTATTCATCTGCATAGGCAAGCTATCTTAATCAGGGGATCAAGTGCTGTTCTTATTTCAAGAGGTATATCCAAGGGTTTCATTCATATTCAAGACTACTCAGGTCATCAGGGAAGAATTTGAGCTTTGAAGAGCTGCCAGGTTGATCAGTGAATTCTCTCCTATCGTGAGGCTAGTGGGGGATCATCAGAGGAAATGTGAGCTATAAGCCAAGAGCATGAGGTGTGTATGGATGTTATGAAGAGTCTAGAGAATCATTTTTGAGGAGAACCAAGTCATTTGAATGATTGCAGGAGCCTCAGTTGAAGTCAGTCAACTAGGGTCAACACTGGGTCAATTCTAGGTCAAAGAAGTGTTTTGAAGGGCATCAAGGATCATTTGAAGAATGGGGGATTCATTATTTGCTATATGGATATGGCTATGATGTTGTGATAAAGAAAAATCAAAAGGAGTCAAGGAGAACTGGAGTTACTAAATTAGGGTTTTATTGTAAAATCCCCTGATTTAGGTCAAACTTCAAAGCAGTGTAACTCAAGATGCAAGCTTCATATGGATTCTTGGTCCACATGAAACTTGTAGAATATCTTCATAGATTTAATTTGAGTGGTGGAAGTCATCAAGATGATTTTTAGAACTCAAGTTATGGCTCTTGCAAGTTACAGGCCATTTGAGGGCGCTAAAATTTGTCTGTGAAAATTGTCTGTATTCCAAGCAACTTTTGACTTCCAAGGGTACTTCAAATGGATTTCTGGCCAACATGAGAATTGTTCCTTATTGTCTTAGCTTTCTATAATGGTATGGTATGCCTTCATATGATTTATGTAACTCTACTTATAGTCTTGGCAAGCAAAGGGTATTTTGGTCATTTGAGGATTTTAGGTCATTCTTAGTATATGCCTAAAACTCATACAAGGAAGTTTCAAATGAAAAACTTCACAACATCAAAGTTGTTCAAAATGGGATTTTAAGGCTAGAAAAGAAGGTTTGAAAGTTTGGAAAAGCTTAGAGCATGGAATTTTAAAATTGGTGCAAATGACTTGAAAATGGCTTATAAGTTGAAAAAGTTGAAATGAAAAATTGGTTTGGGAGATCTACAAATCCAATGTGGGTCATCCAATATACCAAATTGATTCCCAACAACATTTTAAAGACATTGGTTCAGCCACGTTTTTGAGTTAGGGTTTAAAAATTGGACTTGCTTTGTATTTTTGTTACTTGCATAATAAGGCAAGTATAGAAAACTTGGCACAAGATGAATTTTCAAGGCAAGGAGCTTACATACACTTCCCATATCTCATGTAAGGAGATTTTGACATAAGTTTGGAAAGGTGCAAGCATGATATAAGAGATATTCAAAGTATCATGGCATGAGAAGTTCATGAAATTTCCACAACTTTCTAGAATCCTCCAAGATTATTCTAGAAACCTCTAAGTTTGTTAATCATCATCTATATATTGGATTGAGATCATTAAGAGTAAAGGTTGGTGATAATTGATGTTGAATCCATTTTTCAAATCATATTGAATTTTTTTCCATTTTTCCCACACTTTTACATTTTGGAATTTCCATTTTTTTCAATCTTTTTTTTCTCTCACTTTCCATACTTTTTCTCTTCACCAATCAATTATACAACAATTATAGAGATGGTTCATCATTTTTTTTGAGAGAATTGGAGCAAGAGGAACCTTGTAGTAACATGAAAAAGTGGTGAAAACTCAAATTCCAATTTTCACTTTTTCATCAATTCAAGACTTGTCAAGGCTTCAAACATATTCACCAAGTATTGTTGAGTGATTCTACATCATTTTCTCAAAGAATTGGTGATCGAGTGAAGCTCCATAAGCCATTTTTCGGAGGTATAAAGAATTCGACATAACTCATTATTTAGGAGTCTTTCTTGCATTATTTTTATTGCATTCCATTGCTCTCATCTCCTACATGGATTCTAGTACAAAAAAGATGAGTTTTATGACAGTTTTTGGTTCTTGAGTTTTTCTTGAGGTGCCACGTTTTGGGAGTTAGAGAGAGTTTCAAGAAAATCTAAGACCATATTTGGATTCCTTGATTTTTTTCCTTCAAGTTTGACCAAAATTTGGTGCGAAACGGATAATTATTGATGGAGTTATGGTGCTTCAAAGTAGCAAAAAACTCATGTTCATGGGGCTGCGGGTTACTATTCACAAAGTCGAAAAATTTGATTTGGAGAAGAAGGTGTTAACACCGTCGGATGCATTTCCAAGTCAAGGTTTCTTCCATTCATCCAACGCCTCTCACTGCGCCACGTAATCGGCCACATAAGCCTCATGCCACTTTTATTTATTCATGTTATTTTCTTTTATTTTCCTATTGCCATGTTTCTTTTATTTTTTCTGTTTTATATGCTGACTTCAAATAATCATAAAAAATAGGAAAATTAGTCTTTTTGATCCCCATTTTTTTGTGCTGAATCTTTAAGATGTCTAGGATTTCATAAAACTGGAATTATAATTTTACCATTTTTTGACATTTTCTTTGGATTTTTTACATTTGGGTCGTCATAAAAAGGCCAATGCTGGTGCTATCATTTTGTTGAATTTCTTTGACCTATCAAAACACAATTTAAATGTCAATCCTTTTGCAGGGATCTCATACACACGTTGAGGTATTGTGATATATTTTTGTGGGAATTTTATTGTACCATTTTAATTGGTTTTGGATGCTTTCTTTAACATGCTCCACTTTAATCTTTCCTTTGGTATACATGAGATATCTTGCAATGTTTTCATCTTGTTTGACCATTTATCTTTGGATATTTTTGTGGTATCTCTCACCCCTGGTTTGTGGCTTGATGTAGGGAATTGGAGATTTTTATTTGAATTTTTTAGCACCTTTTGCTATTTTTCTTATGTTTTGTATTCGAACTTGTAATTTGGGCTTCCGAACGGACTTTATTTTTGTTAAGGCTCCAACGGCCGCTTTGTGTTTGCGTGATGAACGTCGTGGTTTATATTTCTTATTATAGATAGGTTAGAGGTATTGGAAGACCCTTAGGTGGCTGTTATTTGTATGTGTAGCTTGCCCAATTATCGACTTGTTTGCATGATAGCACGTTGCGATTCCAAATAGTGGATTACGCGTTTCATTCGGAGTTTTCACTCGATTCTTTGCATATGATCACTTGATATTTTCTTATTCCATCCATGAATGGGCTTGAGGTTGAGATGAACCTTCCTCCCTCCTTTGCATTGCATTTACCATTGCTATATTCATGTTCACTTGTATGCGGTTATTACTTGTATTTCCGTTTCTTCCTTTCGTTTCCTTTCCCGTAGGACTTCCATTCTTCCTTGTTCAAGGGAGGATGTGATAGAAATTAGGAGTTAACCCATGCATGATAACATTAGGGTAGATTTTATTCCCTTTTAACCCTAGGATTTGTAGAGTGTCATCTCTTCTTCCTTCAAAACAACAGAAAAACATTAATAAAGGTTATAACAGAGATTAATTCATTTCTTCCGTCAAAAGATTTGAACAGACATCAACCTTTTTGCAATAAGAAAACCCTTGTTTAAGGTGAGATTTTTCATAAAAAACACTTGAACAGCTTGTGTCGGGCGTAGCCCGAACTACGTTTGCTCTGATCTTCCATGCAGTGTGGAAGTACGTAGGCATAGGATGCGATATCCTAGCGAGCAACCTTCACCCATCTTCACCCGTAGTTAGGCGAACTACGTTGACTCTGATTTCTCGTTCCAGACGGGAATACGTAGGCATAAAGTGCGATGCTTTGCCGAGTAAAATTTTCTTTTCTTTTCAGACCTCATCCTTTAGTTTAGATAGAAGTGTAATCCGTACAACCAAGCAAGCGTGGATCCCATCGAGTACGATGGACGTGAGGGGTGCTAATACCTTCCCCTTGCGTAACCGACTCCCGAACCCAGGTTTTGGTTGCGATGACCATACCTTTTCCCGTTTTTCGCGAGGTTTACTTCGAGCGTTTCCTTTCTCTCCGTTGGGATAAATAACGCACGGTGGCGACTCTCCTGTCAGCCGGCGCCGATTTTCGCAGTAGCGACACTGACGTGGACAGATTGGTGTTTATTCAGGATTTGACGAAATTTGGATCCAGATGTGGACAGGGTTATTCCTGTGACGACAGAATCTCGATTCGTGTTGAAGAATTTGTTTCTCTACTTGTGTTGACAAGGATAGTCAAGTTGTGGACGGAGGTGTTTTCACAAAAAATTGTTTAGCACCTGTGGCGTTACATAGGTGGTTGAAGTTGAAATCAGAATTATTATCAGACGTTGGATCAGTTGTTGCTGTAACAACCAGATTCAGTTGGTGGATGTTGTTCCCAAGCAGTGTGCAGTTTATTTCTGCGGTTGGCAAATTTCCGGGTTTCTTGGTATTCAACCGTCTCGTACCTCGATTGTTTGAAGGCCGTTCGTTCTTCACCCAGTCGGGTCCAAGCCGTTTTAATAGGGGCAGCTGTTGCACCCCAAAATTTGCTCAACCTTTTCTTGCCTGATTTATGTTTCATTGCATTTCATTTGCATAATTACATCATGTACATAGTTCAATCATTGGCATATCATAGCATAGCATGCATCCAACAAGGGATCAGGGTGGCTATCCAGAGAAGAGCCTAGAAAGGTGTGTTATCCAAGATGAGAAGTCATCCAGGCCATCAAGAAAGGATTTGAAGTCTTGAGAAGTTTGAGTACCTACATGTGGGTTTTGCTCCTATCTTGAGGAATGTTGAGAATCATCAGTGAGATGAGAAGCACAGAATGTGAATTTGAGGTGTGTATGGATCTCATGGAATGCCTAGAGGGCCATGTTGGAGTTAATTCAAGTCATTGATTCAAGTGCAAGAGCCACAGTTGAAGTACAGTCAACTAGGGTTTCATCTGGGTCAATCCTAGGTCAATTGAGTAATTGGAGAGCATCAAAGCCTACTTTGAGATCATGGGATTCATGAGTTGGTATGTTGATACATGTGTGGTGTTGTGCCAAGATTAGGCAAAGAAAGATCAAGAATGTGGGAAGTTGCTAAATTAGGGTTTCAGTGTAAAATCCCCTGTTTAGTGCCGAACTTCAAAGCCACATAAGTCCAAATACAAGTTTCAAATGGATCTTTGGCCAAAATGAAACTTGTAGAGCTTCTCAATACCTTTAATTTTAGTACTATAAGTCTTCAAGAAGATTTGTAGAACTCAAGTTATGGTCTTTGCAAATTACAAGTCACCAGAGGACACTGAAATTTATCTGTGAAAGTCACTTGACTTCCAAGCAACTTTTGCCCATCAAGGAGTTTTCAAATGGATTCTTGGCCAACACAATAGTTGTAGGTCTTGATATTAGCCTTAATTTGAGTACTAGAAGTCCTCAAGAAGATTTGTAGAACTCAAGTTATGATCTTGGCAATCCAGGGGTATTTTGGGAAAGTTGAATTATAGGTCATTTTCAAGCATGTGCCAAAATCTTTATCTTCCATGCCTCCAATGGAAAATTGTTCAACAGGAAATGTGTTTAGAATGTTGTTTTTAGGTTAGATAAGTCATCATGGTGGGTTGAATTGGCTTATATCATGAAGTGATTCAAAATGGCCTAAAAAAGAAGGTTTTTCAAATGATTCAAAAGAGGGAAAATGTGATTTTTGGATTATAGGTCCCAAATGCATCATGTGAATACTCATTTTGAGTAGAAATTTCATTTTAGAGACATTGGCATCGGCACAATTTTGAGATGAGGTTTGATTACATGACATGCTTTGTAAAGTGATTACTTCATTTACAAGTTACAATTCGAAAACAAAAATCAGGGCAATTCAGGCCAAGCTAGCTATCCAAGCATGTTCACAAGGCCATTTGGAGTTGAATAGATCATTCTAGAGCTAACTGTAACGAGCAGATCGTGACTGTTGCATTGGAGTTTCAAGTGTATGACAGATTTTTGGATCTTCTGAATTGGGCCTCAAGTTGGATCAAAAAGCCCATGGTGAGCTTCTATATATGGATTAGAATGATCTCAGATGAAGGTTGGTGGTGAATTCGTGCTGAACAGAGAGTTTGCAGTTGAGCTTTCAAGGTTTCTAACTGAAAACGGTTTTGGAGTTCAAGGCACATTCAAGCCAAATTGAGGGTTGGAAAAGCTTCCTCTTACTTCATTGATCGTGCCTGGAGAGTTGTGGAGCTTGAATCCATCGTTTTGCACCTCTGTTGATCCCATTTTTACAGGTATGTAACCTTGAAATTCTACATCATTCTAAGGAGAATTAGTTAGTAATGTGCATGTGGTTAGGACCTAGGATGATTAGGGAACGTTTCTGGATTGGTTTGGAGTTGATTAGTGACAATTAGGTTTGATGACCATTTTCTGTTTGGAGACGATTATACATGATCTTGAGGTTTCAAAACAAGTTGGATGGATCATGATGATCATTGAAGGATGGTGATCATTTCTGTGGTTTCAATTTTGCAAATGTTGATGGTTGAGATTTTGGCATATTCTGAAGATTGCTTCGTGTTTTAATTTCCATTGAGAGTTATGAGATTTGGAGATGATATTCATGATCCTGGTGATTTTCTGAGTGAGATTGATATAAGGATCATTGTTTTTGGTTGCCTGTGTGTGATGCTTCACCGGAGAAGACGGTGGCTGGACCACCGGACCACCGTCTGAGATATTTGACCTTGGCCTGAGTTGAAGGTAGGAGATGAGTTCATTGCCATTGGATCTGCTTGGAATCAAGACTTAGTAGCCTCATCGTGTGGCTGGGATTTGTTCTATTTTGTGGACTTTTGACTGAATGAAACGCAACGTTTCATTTATCCAGTCAGCTGGTGACTGGACCCTCACGTGGGTAGCCTCAGGGCTCTTGGATCTGATTACCAGTCTCTTGATCCAATGCATCTGTTTTATTCTAGTTTTTTTTTATTTCTTTTATTTGATTTTCTTTTTATTTTTAATCCATTTTGTTTCTAAAATTCATAATAAATAGGAAAATAATCATTTTTTAGCTAGATTTTTTTTCCCTAACTCCTTAAAAAATGTAGAATTTAATAGGATTGAAAAATAGTTAATTCATGCATTTTTTATTTTATTTGCATTTTTTGTATTTTAATTGGTTTTATTTTTAATTTGTTTGACATGTGTTTTTGCTGATTTTATTGTGAATAATTGGTGATGAATTTTGAGCTGATTCTTTTTGGGCTAGATAGCTTAGATATGAATGTACCCATAGTAATTTTCTCATATTAAGAGAATTTTAGGCTAGTTTGAGCATTGGACATTAGAGGGTTTAGAATTAGGGTTTTTAAGTTGATACCTTTAGGTTTAGGGCATAGTTTTAGGTCCAAATAAATGGTTAATGCCCTGGTTTTTGTATGAGAGGTTCATAAGAGGTTTAGGAACCCTTATTAATTTTTGTAGGATTTTATAATCACTTTTGGTATTTTAAGTAGAATTAGTTTTAAGACTAACTTCTAGGTGTTTCTGATGAACTAATTTGGCTAGTTTAATTCAATAGTTCCCCTTAGACTAGGGTGGTGTTGCTCTTGTGCTTGGGTGATCATGAAGATCAATTGAAGATGCTTTGGAGAGCTTGAAGATCTTGGATGTGAAGATTCTCTCATCTGTTGGAGTGCTTGTCAGGAGCTTAGGAAAATTAGGGTTTTAGGAAGAGCTTTTTAGACTTAGTTCATTTCTTGCCTCAAACATGGAATGTTTTGTTTGCTTCCATCCTATCCTATGATTCAAAGTCCTCTTAAGGAAGCCCCATCTCTCCCATGGAGGGATGAGTGGTATGCCTTAAAGAGTAGAACTTTTGAGGATACCCTTCTTTGCAGATGATGGTTTCTAATGATTTCCTTTGGTTTTCACTAGTTTCCATTCATTATAACTTGATCTCAATAATCAATATTTCTTGGTGGAGCATGCTAGAGATTAGGGATGAAGATCTAAGATGTCGAAGATGCCTTTCATAAGGTCTGCTTAAAGATGGATTTATGTTACTGTCAGAGCTGCTGTAGGAGTTTGGTGCATCTGTTTGGGCTGCCTCCTTTGGGTTTAGTTTTCTGTATTGTTTGTTGGCTTGTGTAGCTTGCCCCCTAGGTTTGAAGTGAATGTTGATTCACTTTGCCTGTTGTTTTCCCAGGTTCGAGGTTGAGTAGGACTCCCTTGCCTCGCTTGTACTGCTGCATTGCATGCATTTTACTGTATTTGCTTGCTTTCTTTTCTGTTTATCCCCTAGGATCTCTGATTTCCTCTATGCAGGAGGGAATTATGACAGACATTAGGATTCTTATCCATGCATGACAACATTAGGTTAGTTTTTATTCCCTTTTCAACCCTAGGTTTTTTAGAGCTTCTTTCTCTTCTTATCTCAAAACAACTCAAAAACACAGTAATAAGGTTTATCGATGTCGTACGTTACGAGCCTTAAGCTATTTGAGAAAGGGTTGCTGGAGAGCTTCTTTCCAGTAGTCTGGCTGCTTAGTGTGGTACCCTTTGGCCGACACGCGACGTAGTCACTCTCAAATCATAGTCTCTAGTGCGTCAGAGATTGCAAACAAACTAAAAAACACTTCTTTCATAAAAGATTCAAAACAAACATCAAAGTGTCATTTTTGTCCGCTTGGACTCTTAATCAAGAAAAACCCTTTCATAAGGTAATAAAAAAAACAATCAGACAAGCTTGTGTGTTCCGTAGCCCGAACTACGTTTGCTCTGATCTTTCATGTTGTATGAAAGTACGTAGGCATAGGATGTCGTATCCTAGCGAGCAACCTTCCCACCTTTCCCGTAGGTAGGCGAACTACGTAGACTTTGAATTTCCCATTACACAAGGGAATACGTAGGCATAGAGCGGCGAAGCTCTATCGAGTCTCTTTTCTCATTTTCTTTTCATTTTAACCCAGACCTGTAGAATAGGTAGAATAACAATCCGTACTAGAAAACAAGCGTGGATCCCGTCGAGTACGGCGGACGTGAGGGGTGCTAATACCTTCCCCTTGCATAATCGACTCCCGAATCCAGGAATTTGGCTGCGACGACCATTCCTTTCCCGTTTTGCATTAGGTTTACTCTGAGCGTTTCCTTTCCCTCCGTTGGGATAAATAACACATGGTGGCGACTCTTATGTCATAGCCGGCGCCGATTTTCGCAGTAGCGACAAGTAGATAGAATAACACACCCTTAGATAGAAAACAAGCATGGATCCCGTCGAGTACGACGAACGTGAGGGGTGCTAATATGTTCCCCTCGCGTAACCGACTCCCGAATCCAGGATTTGATTGCGATGACCATTCCTTTCCCTCTTTGCGTTAGGTTTACTCTGAGCGTTTCCTTTCCCTCTTGTGGGATAAATAACGCATGGTGGCGACTCTTCTGTCATAGCCGGCGCCGATTTTCGCAGTAGCGACACATGGCTATTGGTTTGACTGGAGACACGCAGGCGTTGAAATCCACATGGGATTAATGAAACGTTGCGTTTCATTTTGGTTTGAGTTTGTGTCAGATTGGGCTCTGATTGCTATCCACACAACCCTTGTTTTTGGCCCAGCGCGCATTTGTTCATGTTTTAGTTCAAACCCAATTTACTGACCACACCCCCTGGTTTGCTTCTTTATGTTATTTCATTTTATTTTCTATTTCTCATTTTAATTATTTAAAAATAGTTGCAATTTCACAAAAATATCTTTCTTGAGGAATGATGGTTAGGGGCCCTCCTCTCATACTGTCTAGAGTGTTTAGTGTATGCCCTTTGGGAGATATGCGACGCATTCGCTCTTAAGTCATAGTCTTTAGTGCAACATGATTTACAAACTTAACTGAATTCACTTTTTCTAATAAAAAACACAAACAAAATTAAGTCTTTTTTATCCTTCGGGATTGTTTTAAATCATTTTCAGAAAGAGTTTGTTAAGTCTTGGTTCTACCGCAAACAGGCATTGTCCCTAATTGCTAGAACGAAGGTTTAACCCTACTCAGTTAAAACACTTGAACCAATTTGTGGTCGTGTCAGCCTGAAATACATTTGCTCTGATTTCTCATACCAGATGAGGATACGTAGGCACAAGACGTTGATGTCTTGGCGAGCAACCTTCCCCCCCCCCTTCACCCGTAGTTTTCTCAACTACGTCGACTCTGACTTTCCCACTGCACGAGGGAATATGTAGGCATAGAGTGGCGATTCCCTATCAAGTCTCTTTTCTTTTCCTTTTGTCCCTATTAGCCAACCTTTTGATAGATTAACACCCTTTTAGATAGACAACAAGCGTGGATCCCGTTGAGTACAACGGACGTGAGGGGTGCTCATACCTTCCCTTTGCGTAACCGACTCCTAAACCTGAGATTTGGTTGCGATGACCTGTCTTTTCCCTTTTTTGTACGTTTTCTTTGATCATTTCCTTTCCCTCTCTTTGGGATAAATAATGAATGGTGGAGATTCTTTGTCGGCCCTCCTGTTTTTGCAATAGCGACAGCTGGCGACTCTGGTGGGGAATTTTCCCATCCCTATGCTAGTCAATCCTAGCGCTTGTGTGTTTTTATCTGTGGTTGTGTATATATGTGTATATGTGTTGCATTTGTACTTTATTGCATTCGCATTTTACTTTCAGCATTTTATATCATTGTTATTACTGTGTTGTTGGGTGGGACTATTCCATTGAGTGATAAGCCAAAACCCAGGCTTGAGTATATACCTAGAATTAGAGTGGAATGTAGTGATGGACCTGTACGTTCGGCATACACTAGTCCTTATGAAATTCATGTTCAGACGAGATTCTCTTTAATGCCTACCTTTCCAGTCTATTTCGGATAGTTGAGAGGATGTTGGATCTGAGGATTTTCGACTCTGGAGACCGTTCATTTGGGAGTCAGCTAAGTGAGGCCGCTTCGTTTGACTATGATGCCAAACTAGAAATGGTGAACGTATCATCATTTCTCGAAAGTCTGTGACACTGACAACCACATAGGATGCCGAACCTTGTCAGAGATAAGTTCATACATGTGAGTGGGAGGGTTATGCAGGAAACCTTGACCTTCAACCTACCCAGTTTTCTCGTCAGTGTGAACTTTTGATCCTTGATACACTGGGTTCCTTATATCAGTGTTGTATTATTTTCTTATCGAAGCGAAGCTCTGGTTCATCTTAGTGTTAGCTCGACAATTTGACGACCCATATTTTGAGGCTATTTCAGCTTGTTAAAGGACCTACAGGTCCTCCAAGGACTTAGAAAAATTGAAGTCTTGGAACTAGACATTTCGACCTAAGTAGCAAATTAGCCTTCGACCGAAATTTGGAAGTGGGGACGAATTGACTTTTGAAATTTAAATATTGGAGGGAGTAGTTATATTTTCTTATGACTAAGAAGGACAAGTGGCGCTCATTGGACAAAGGACTGCATGCGGTGTGACACTTGTCAGAAATAGATGGCCTAAGGAGGTTATTAGTAGTTACTATTATTATTATAAATAGGAATCTTAGACATAAACTTAAGTGTGTCGTAATTTACTGTTATACAAGTCACTCTTAAAATTACTCCAAGTATCCGAGTGTAGAGAAAGAGAGTATCATAGAGAATGTACGTGATGTAAACACACCATCCCTTATCTTTTCAATGAAGTTACTTTGTTTTCTTTACTTTTGTCAAGTACTTTTACTTATTTATTTCGTCTTTCCTTTTGTTCACCATTACTACTTCGACTAAGTCTTTCTCTCCCCAAAAACCTTTATCTCTTTTCCCTCTTGTAATTCTTCCTCCTTCCTTCTTTTAAACGTAGTGGATAGTTCTGCCCTTTTAAATTACTTCTTCTTGGTATTATCGAAACACATTTTTTAGATAGGTTCAAATAGAAATACCCTTTATCACATGTCCTAGGATTTCGTATGGTCAATTCTGCAAGTTAGTCAATTTGACACTAAATTGATAGACCAGAGGTTGTTTACCAAAAAACACGGTAAACAAAATGGCACACCTGGTGGGATCGTGCTAAACAAAGAAAGTTTTGAGATCATAAAACTTTAGAAATATAAGCCTTATTAACTTGTCTTCAAAATACATTTTATGTTACTAAGAAGAGGCAGAATAACTATTGTAAACGAAGAAAGTTTAGTAAGACGTAACACTAGGAATATGGCAACGGAATCCGTTCAGCCAAATGGCCAACAAAATGGCTCTAGTGAAGAAACAAGAAACGACGAAGCGTCGTCTTCAATACCATCGACAGGAGAGCAAGTAGGGCTCCCGGTAAGGCCTGTACCAACACCTTCGATACTAGGGACTGGGTCGACTGTAATAAGACCCTATATTCAACCGGTATTGGAATATATCAGGCCCCAAGTGTCCAATCCTCAAACACCATTAGGAGGAAGCCCACGGCCTAGACAAAATCCTCTTCCTCGGTTGGTACAGATACCCAGGAATCCAACATATGGAATGCCTACAACTGTGATGCAGGGGATTCAAAATGCTCCCCCCATCTTTTCAGATAACCCTGTGACTTCTCCGCTGTAAGGATCAGGATCTGGTGTGAACATTGGTAGAAGTTTCCAAGGCCAGAGTCTGGGATATTCGACACAAGGCCCCAACTTGACCAATACCTCAGTCGCATGCTTAAGGTAACAGATGGATGAGAGCAACATGCAAATGGTTTAGACTTTGTCCCAGACTATGGGCGAAATCTTCCAGCCATTGATCCATAACACAACCCAAACCAACCAACAATTGACGCTGCAGTTGACACGATTGACTGAGTTCATGGGAGTACCCCCTGTACCCAGAAATCAAAACCCAATAGCGAACTTCCCTCGACAGGACGTAAGAAACGCGAGGGAAATACACTTGGAAAACCAGGTTAGAGTCGAACCTCCTATAGTTGAACCAATAAGAGGAAATCAAATGAACCAGGTCCATGTTCTAGACGAAGGAAACCAAGGAGTGGTCCAGGAAGTTCGACGCAATAACATAGCCATTGACAACAATCTAGCGGCTATGGTCGAAAGGATTATGGCTCGAAATGGAGTAAACACTGGTTTTACTCGGCCAAACTTTACATCCCCGATAGTAGATTACATCCTTCAAACAGAGTTACCTCCTAGGACGAAAGTACCAAAATTTTCTAAATTCTTAGGGGATACGACGGAATCTACTGTCGAACATGTGGCTCGTTATGTGATAGAAGCCGGGGAAATAGCGAATGATGACAGCCTTAGGATAAAATACTTTCCAAGTTCCCTCACAAAAAATGCTTTCAATTGGTTCACAACGCTAGCACCTAATACCATATGCAGTTGGGCCCAACTTGAACGCTTGTTTCATGAGCTGTTTTACATGGGCCTGACCAAAATTAGTTTGAAAGAACTAGCCAGCGTAAAACGTAAGTTTTCAGAGCCAATCGAAAAGTACCTTAATAGGTTTCGACTACTCAAGGCCAGGTGTTTCACGCAAGTGCCGAAACACGAACAGGTCGAAATGGCCGCTGGAGGCCTTGATTATTCCATTCGAAAGAAGTTAGACACCCAATACTTAAGAGATATGGCTCAATTGGCCAACAGAGTTCGACAACTCGAACGTTTGAAAGACGAGAAAACTAGATTTAACAAGAGTAAGAAAGTGGCCTTTGTCGAAATTGATGACAATATCGAAAGGGCCTGCGAGGATTCTTTGAACCTCGACGAAAATGAAGTGGACCTCGCTGAACTTAAACAAGGTCCCCCTTATTCTTGTAAAGTATTAGCACCCCCACAGGGGAAGAGTTTTGTCGAATCAGAAAGGAATGATAGATTCCCAAAGAAAACATATACCTTCGACATCACCAAATGTGATGAAATTTTCGATTTGTTGGTAAAAGATGGGCAAATGATAGTGCCACCTGGCGCTAAATTGCCATCGCTAGAGCAAAGAAAAAAGAGAGGTTTTTGTAATTACCATAATTTTCTGGGTAATAAAACATCTCAATGTTTTCTTTTCAGGGATCTTGTTCAGGACACAATCCAGGAGGGACGCATGAAGTTTGGGGAGAAAGCCACCAACCAAATGAAGTTCGACACGAACCCTCTACAAGTGATAGACGCTCACTACACAGAGCCATTAGAAGCCAACATGATCGAGGTCACTGAAGGCCGTGACTTCTCAGAAAGCATGACAGAAGTTACTGATGACTTCATCAAGAATGCTGTGATGACAAAGGTCATAATGGGCTTTGGTCAAGGCGGTGAAGGAGAGATGGATGCTAGCAACATTGATGGGGTAGAAGACAACCCAAGATGGGAAATTGCGACGAAGGAGATGGCTGACAACTTCGTCGAAATGGACCAAGCTACTGAAGGTTTGGGTCTAAGCTTAAAGGGTTTGAATTTGGTCGAGGAGGTTGAGACCAACATGATGGAAGTTACCCAACAAGAAGCTAAAGGGGACAATGAGTCGAACAACCAAGAGGAAATCACTAAGGAGGCTTACCTGGAGCAAGAGGAAACAATTGTGGATTTTCTTCATAGATGCCAGGGAAAGGGTTCCAGTGTGATGTTATGCCCATGATGCAGTGCGATTTTTGACAAAAAGGCTGCCCAGAGACTTGAGGGAACACGAAGGCTCAAGCAAAATAGGGAAATGCCTGAATTCGATGAACGAAGCAACTTGCTGAAAAGATCTGAACCCCGCATCAGAGCCCCTAAAACAAGGCCTGCTAGTTTCAAACCCGCTGTTGCAAACACCGATGGTAGGTGGATGAAACCCAACGAGGATAGACGACAAGGCCAACAAAAATGGAAGAATTTCGAATTGAACAGGGGGTCCTCAGTTACCTATCAAAAAGAATTCCAGTCTTCAAAGATGGCCCATGTATCCGAGAATTATAAGGGGAAAAACCCCATGTCTCGATCGCAGTGGAGGCGGGAACAACGGAAAAGAAAAGCTCTTAGAGAAGTGGCGTCGAAGGACAAGGCCGAATCTAGTACTAATCTCCCAACAAAAAATTAGAGAGAGCCGTCGAAGATATCAGCAAAACCGCCAGTGGGCAGGAAGTTGTTCTCTGACCAGGTTGGAAGTCAGAGGGATATCACTAAGGTCGATGACAAAATGACGGACAACAGCGACTCAGATTCTGACGATTCGCTAAATTTGTTGGTGAATGTAGTGTCAGTGATGCCAAAAGAATATGACAAAGTATCCGTGGTCGAAAAATGCGACACTGATGCAGACTGTGAAATGGCAGCACACAAACTCGTCTGCTATTATGTGATGAACAACGACTGTGTCGAAGAGCAGAATGCTTTCTTCGAACGGCCCACTGAGGAGATGAGGAACCATTTGAAGCCGCTCTATATTACGGCAAAAGTAGAAAATACCCCAGTTAACAAAATTCTGGTGGACTGTGGCGCGACTGTGAATTTGATGCCACATCTTCTATTAAACAAAATCGGGAAGTGTGATGCCGACACCAAGCCACACAACATGGTCCTGTCCAACTATGAAGGCAAGGTAGGCTCGACCAGGGGAGTAATCCAGGTAGATGTCACCGTTGGAACGGTAACGCGGCCAACGGTATTCATGGTTGTAGAAACTACATCCAATTATAACTTGTTACTTGGACGCGAATGGATTCATGGCGTGGGGGCAGTGCCATCCTCGATGCATCAAAGAATTGCACTTTGGAGGCCAGACGACATCGTGGAAAATATTAAAGCTGATCAAGGTTATTTTAAGGCACCCATCAACTATGTCGATCAAAGGCACTTCAACAAACACTTGGCTGGTATAGGTCCTTGTGGACCAGCGGACTTTGATTTCAAGCCAGATGACGAAGTATACTGCTCGTTATACTTACATCCTGTAGACGGTTTCCGTTGGGACAGAGAGGTGCCAGGAGAAAGGCTTTCATACCTGGAACCTTGCCAGTGGACCCCATGGCATGGGGAAGTGATTTTTGTAATAATGACTTAAGCCAATGCGCTTCGAAGGATTTCGGCTAATGTGGTCGAAACTAGACTACAAACGGCCTCGAAGGCTGTCAAAAGCGAAATGGCCACAGAGGCCAATAAAGAAGTTCTTCAGAGAGGCTACAAGGAAGGCTTCGACATGGAATTATCTGATGAAACCCATCAAGAAAGCAAAAGGCTTGACGCTATCTATGACGACGAGCCTTTGGGTTTCGAGAAAGATCCCTTGGCAGAGGATGCCAAGATGCTTGCGCAGGACCCGCTAGAGGAAGTGGACTTAGGAGATGGCGTTATCAAAAGGCCAACTTATATTAGTGCCAACCTCGACACTCAATTCAAAGGTGAGGTCATCCAGCTGTTGCGAGAATATAAAGACTGTTTTGCCTGGGATTATGATGAAATTCCAGGATTAAAAAGAGAGTTGGTGGAACATAGACTGCCAATCAAGCCTGGCAAGAAACCAGTCAAACAGAACCCAAGGCGTTTTGCTCTAGAGGTTCTATCAAAAATAAAAGCGGAAATCGAAAGACTTCTGCGGTGCAAATTCATTCGCACAACCAGGTATGTCGAATGGCTTGCTAATATTGTGCCAGTTATTAAGAAAAATTGTTCCTTGAGAGTCTGCATAGACTTTAGGGACTTAAACTCAGCAACTCCTAAAGATGAATATTCGATGCCGGTGGCAGAAATGCTAGTCGATTCAGTCGTCGGCCACGAATATCTTAGTATGTTAGATGGTTATTCTGGTTATAACCAAATCTTCATTGCCGAGGACGATGTTCCCAAAACAACGTTTCATTGTCCAGGGGCCATAGGCACCTACGAATGGGTAGTGATGCCTTTTGGCCTAAAAAACGTTGGGGCAACATACCAACGAGCAATGAATTCAATCTTCCATAACTATATAGAATCTTTTATGCAGATATATATTGATGACATTGCGGTTAAATCTGTATCAGGAAAAGATCATATAGATCATCTTCGACAATCCTTCTTAAGGATGAGGAAGTTTGGGCTCAAAATGAATCCTCTAAAATGTGCGTTCTTTGTGCAGGCGGGTGACTTCTTGGGTTTCGTAGTCCACAAAAAGGACATCAAAATAAACCAAAACAAGACGAAGGCCATTATGGAGACTAAGGCGCCGTCAAATAAAAAGGAATTACAATCCCTGTTGGGCAAGATTAATTTCTTAAGGAGGTTCATATCGAACTTAAGCGGCAAAACACAAGCTTTCTCGCCGTTGCTTCGAGTCACCAAAGAAGGGTATGAATGGAGGAAGGAACAACAAGAAGCTTTCGACAAAATCAAAAGTTATTTGAGCAATCCTCAAATCCTCTCTCCACCTTGTCGATACAAGAGCATGAGGTTGTACATAGCTGCGTCACACAAGACTCTGGGAAGCATGTTAGCTCAAGAGGACGAAAATGGCACAGAAAGAGCCATTTACTACCTTAGTAGAGTCCTAAATGATGCAGAGACTAGATATAGCGAAGTAGAAAAGCTACACCTATGTTTATATTTCTCATGTACAAAATTAAAACAATATATGAAGCCTGTTGATGTTTGTGTCTCTTTGCATTTTGATGTTATAAAGCATATGTTGTCTAAACCTATTTTGCATATTCGAATAGGTAAATGGGCATTAACGTTAACGGAATTTTACTTAACATATAAACCATTGAAAGAAATTAAAGGGCAAATAGTGGCAGACTTTATTGTCGACCACTCCATAGATACAAACGCTTTAAATATGGTCGAACTAGAACCTTGGAAGTTGTACTTCGATGCTTCCATCCATAAGAAGGGAACTGGCATAGACATGCTGATTATTTCTCCTGACAAAATTCCAACACAATTCAAGTATAGAATAGGTGAGCCATACTCCAACAATGAGGCGGAATACGAGGCTTTGATAGCTGGACTTGAAATTCTGTTGGAATTGGGGGCAACTAGAGTCGAAATAATGGGAGACTCAGAGTTAGTCATAAAACAATTGACAAAAGAATACAAGTGCGCCAAAGAAAGCCTCATTGTTTACTTTGTAGTAGCAAATAGGCTATTAAAGAAGTTCGAAGAGACTATTATTCGACATATACCACGACTACGAAATCAGGTGGCCAATGATTTGGCCCAACTAGCATCAGGATACAAGGTGTCCTGCGAAGACCTGCAAGAAGTAATCCAAGTCAGAAGCAAGGTAGTAGCTGTGGCACTGCAGCCATCAGATTTGAGGGCTGCAAAGTTCGGTTTCGCCGACGAAGAAACCTTCGAGATCTTTACAATCGAATCGATGTCGGATGGGGACTGGAAAAGACCGTTGGTCGAATACCTCCAAAATCCTTCAAGCACCACAGAGCAAAAAATAAAATACCAAGCACTGAGCTACGTCCTCCTAGGAAACGAATTATTCAAAAGAACTCCTGAGGGAGTTTTGCTTAAGTGTCTAAGTGAATCTGAGGCGTATCTAGCATTATCATCAGTTCATAGTGGAGCATGTGGGGCACACCAGGTAGGCCAGAAGATGAAATGGCTACTCTTTCGCCAAGGTCTATATTGGCCTATAATGCTGAAAGATTGTATCGAATTTGCCAAAGGCTGCCAGGAGTGCCAAATACACGCTGGTATACAACATGTTCCAGCAAGCGAGTTACACTCTATAATTAAGCCGTGGCCATTTAGAGGATGGGCTTTGGACCTAATAGGAGAAATTCGACCCGCGTCCTCGAAAAACCAAAAATTCATCTTGGTGGGGATAGACTACTTCACCAAATGGGTCAAGGCGGTACCCCTGCCGAAAGAAGACCAAGACGATGTGATTGAATTTATTCAAAAATACGTTATCTTTAGATTTGGTCTGCCAGAAAGGATAACAACAGATCAAGGATCAGTCTTTACTGGTCGGAAAATGCAAGAGTTTGCCAGAGAAATGAGATCCAAACTCCTTACTTCGACCCCTTACTACGCCCAAGCCAATGGCCAGGTCGAGGCAGCAAATAAGGTAGTAATTGGAATGATAAAAAAGCAAGTAGGGGGTAAGCCAAAAAACTGGCATAAAATCCTAGACCAGGTCCTATGGGCATGTCGAACATCCCCCAAAGAAGCTACCAACACTACACCTTATCGACTGACCTTTGGCCATGATGCAGTATTAATAGTCGAAATTCTTGTGCAGTCGGCCAGGATTCAGAGGCATCACGAAATTCCCCGCGAAATCTATTGGGACATGATGCTCGACGAGCTAGTGGATTTAGACGAGGAAAGGTTAAGAGCGTTGGAACTCTTGAGAAGGCAAAAGAAAAGAGTGGAGAAATCCTATAACAAGAGAGTCAAAGCAAAGACCTTTTTGATTGGAGATTTAGTTTGGAGGGTAATCCTGCCAATGGATTGAAAGGTCAGGACATTAGGCAAATGGTCCCCGAAGTGGGAAGGACCGTTTCAAATCTCAAAAGTCTTCTTGAATGGGGCATATGAAGTTGAGGAACTTAGCAATGATAAACGAATCTTAAAAGTAAACGGTAAGTATTTGAAAAAATACAAACCAACGCTTCAAGAGGTAAACATTTCAACAGAGTAATATAAAACTAATAAGTAGGGCCATAAATGGCATCAATAAAATGTGCCAAAAATGGCTTAGTCTTTACAAATACAGCAATAGAAACATGGCTTACAAAGGCCAGAAAATAAACATTAAACATTTCAGAAATCTAAAAAGGAAGGTTGGCCTTTATCTTGAGGTAGCTTGCCGTCTGAGCTTCGAGACGACTCTGGCAAGAGGCTCTGTCGGTTTTCATTTGCGCAATCTCGGCTTCAAGTTGTCGAGCCTCCTCGGCAAAAACAACGACATGTTCAAGCTCTATCGACAAGGAAGAATCATCGAAGGAAGACAGCTCAACATTTCTCTTATGAGCTTTGGCTATCTTGCTGCGATGTTTTCTGATGTTACGCTCCCAACAAGCGATACTCGTTTTGTTCTCAGTAATCTCCTTTTGATTCTTGGCCTTTTTCTCCTCCAGCGCTGCAATTTTGTCCTCACAATCCGCAACGGCAGTCTAAGCAGCAGCCTCACTACCTGACTTCTCAGGTATATCCTTTTCGAGCTGAGGCAAGAGCCCAAAGTCAGTATGAACCTGGTCGATCAATGTCCCAATTTCTTGGATTACGGCCGCAGCCTCAGCGGAGATCGACTGAAGGTCCACTTGCTATAGGAGAGCTTTCAAAGAAAGGTAATGGACTGGACCCATTTGCAAGAGAGAAAAGAGGTCCCCTTTGAAAATCTTGTTCTTTACTTTCTCAAGAGCACTGTTGATTGGAGTTGAAGTTGGACCTTCAGAGGTCGAAGTGCTTTGGGAATTTCCTGAGGAACTATTTCGCCTACGGAGGAGGAGTTGGATGTAATGTCGACGGTCGGACGCTTTTAGAGCATCTAGTTATGCCACAGTAATATCTGTCGCACTCTTGGCAGGCATCGCTTCCGTTTTTGCGGGGGTGTTGACAGGAGCAATTGGAGCTGTTTCAACAGGCTTAGCTTGCTTGACGGGAGGAATCTCGACAACAATCTCTTTAATTGGGACAACATTGGTAGTATCCTCTTCCTCGTCTTCTTCGATGTCTTCCTCACTAGACTCTTCCAACTCAGATTGATGCATGGCTCCATCTGCCGTACCGTTTTCCTCCACAGGTTTGTCATCAACCTCCATTGTGGTACCCTGAGGCGAATTATCAGTAGGATTTACGCCCTCATCCAAAAAGTTCTCTTCTTCACCTGCTTCGATGGGATTCTGGGAATTGTTCCCCTCGTCATGATCAGACCCATCGGTTTGAGATTGTTGGGTGACAGCTTTTAAAGGAGAAGGCAGGGGAACCACAAGAATCTCAGGTTTATTGATTTCCCCAAGAGAACTCACACCAGAACCTAAGTCCGAAGAAGGACGATAGGTGGGCTCAACTCGACTGTTCAAAGGATAAACCTCAAGAAGAGATGTAGTTGGGATGCTTTCTGTCATCACAACGTCAGTCTTAAAAGAAAGAATCTAAACATGAGAAAAAGAATCCAAAAGCAGTTTGAAATTCAGACAAAACGCAGTCGAAGATAGGAGTTGGACCTTAGGGCCTTCATCAGCCGGACTGGAGTTGTCGCTTTCAACAGTAGCAGTTTGGAGAATTGGGGTACCTTCGACAGGAGCTTTACCAAGGTCTGCACAATGAGCTTGTGATTCAGGGATTTGAGTCGATGGAGGATCTGAGTCAATGGCGTCGACACCGCAGATAACCCTTCGCCGCCTTTTCATTGGAACCTCCTCTCGAGGAGAACCATCTTCATCTTCTGAGTCAACGATGACTAGGGTGGCTCCCCTCTTTAATTTTTTCTGAGGGGTAGGTGGTTTCTGGCTTACCTAAAAAAGCATCGGGAAAGTGTTTGGTTTTTAAACCCAGAATGTTGAAAGGATTAAGATGGTTCATTAATATTACCTTCTGACCCTCGACGAAACTTTCAGTATTCGCCGAAATGGCATTCATTTTGGGAGCAGCTGCAAAAGACAAATGACAGTGCCATCCGTTAGTAACGATAAAGCTTTGTTTAAGAAGTCTAAAATGAAGAAGAGACGACCTTCGAGAATGTCGGATTCGATGCGAACATCTTCAATATTAATATGAAGGTGCCCTTTGAAAGTATCGACGATATGTTTAGTCGGAACCACCCGTTGTGCTTTAGGCTTTGACTGTTGTCTGAGGATTTTGATAGAATCCTCACAGATGAACCAATCTGGAAATGGAGGGGCAAAGGCCACTCCAAAATCAGCAGATGGAATTCGAGGAATGTTAGGGGGAAATAATTTGAAATCCATCTCATACCGTTTCTCACGGGGGATGGGTGAAGGAATTTTTAAATCCTCCATCTTTTTTAGAAAATTTTCCCTCAAAGTGACAGCAGCCTTGCGGACGGTTCGACTAATATCATCCGGTCGATAAGAAGTTTCAAAGTATTTTTCGAAGGCTTGTATCTCCTTTATGTGAGTGGACCTACCTTTCTTGGTTTTTTCCTGCACATCAATGAAAGCTTGATCAATCATTCGAGTAAGACTGACAGCATCAAGAAATTCAGAAGAATAATGTCTGGACCACCAGTTATAAGATTCTGGGGAACAGAAAAAAGAGGGTTAAAAATAGAGTGGGGTAAGTGAGGATTTATGAGCATGACGCGCCAATTGGGTCGAACATTCGATGGGGTTAACGATGTTGAGTGGAAACATAATATGAGACTTTTTCTCGTATAAACACCTAGGCAGAGTTTGGATAAGCTCAAACTGTCTCGACACCAGATTTGGTTGATAAGCTACCAAGGAAGCTTGTCCTTTTGTCAGATTGAGCTTGTGGAAAAGTAGTCGAAGCGTAAGGAATCGCTCCCAAATCAGCTTCGATTCTTCTTCTTGTCTCTTGAGCAAAGCTGGGAAAGGCCTAGTGAACCATTCAGGGCCGCATTTCCGTTCTGCGAAGGGAGCCATCCCAGGTGTGAAGACATAGCGCTTCGCGAACATCTGGACGAAGCCTGAGAGGCTGGCTCGAAGTGCCTGCCTTTCTTCACTGGGAGTAAGCTGAACTAAGCGAGGCCATTTGACTTGCCTTCCAGAGATCGAAGGAGACCCTTCATCAACTTCACCCTTATTTGGTAGGCTGCCTTCAAAGGTGGTGTTTAACCACAATTGAAGTAACCAAAACGGCCCCGACATTACCAAGTTGCCGTTACTCTCAGGGTCTTTCAGTTTGCCGACACTTTCGCTTAAGGCTTCGTATAGACCTGCAAGGATCATTTCGGTCAAACATATTTCTCTCTTTTTATGCAGCTGGTTCGCCAGCGTTAAGTATTTTCGTGCCACCTGCAAGGATTTAGTACAGAAAATACAACGAGACAACCACATGGCCAAAAAGGCTATATGTTCCTCGTCTCTAACAGCGGCATTATTCTTATCATGATAATGATTGATGAAATAGGTGTAAGTGTGTTTGATGGTTGAGAAACCAATGGTGTCTTGGCTATCAACTTTAGGGTCGTAAACCAGCCCATGGGGTTTCAGCTCTACAATAGCAGCAACGTTGAACAAAGTAGGCGTCATCATCCCACATGGAAGATGAAAAGTGTAATGTGTGTTGTCCCAAAAGAACAAAGACACAACCAACATCAGGGGGCAGTAGTTGGGACCTACTTCTGACATCATAATAAGGTCGTAGATGCCCATGTCTTTCCAGTCTTGAGCTTTTGCCTTTTCTACCTTCTTCAACTAGTTGAGGTAGAGTTCAGAATCTTTGAAATATGGCGTAGCCCTAAATAATCTTGCGCCATCGTGGAGGTACTTGAGATCCATATTGTAAACATCCAAGCTATCTGGATTATCCAAGGGAACCTTTTGGGAGTCTTTTTGCCCTAGAGGTTTGGTTTTTCGGTAAGAAGGATAAAACTCATTCAAATGGGAGTAGTTTAAACCTAAGGGGATAGAGGCCCAGACATAGCCAATGGTTTATTTGCAACAGTAACGAGTATGATTACCTGGGATTCGTAGATATGGCGTTTCTCCTCCAGTAAAGGCTCACGAACGAGTTGCTGATTTTTCGCCACATTCGGGCCGCTCAGAGCAGCAAAAGGGGGAAGGATGGAAGAAGAGGTTTGTTTGTGAGACTGGGTTTTTTGTTTCTGGGATCTTAGTTCAGCCATGATGAGAGTTGGAGGAGTGTTCTTGGAAGAAAAGATTGTGGGAAGAAAATGCGAGGAAATGTTGTAAGAAGATTGAGGAGGTAAAAGTAAAAAAGACGTTTTAAAAAGTTATTTATAAGTGAAAGAGGAAAATCAAGAGTTTTTTTCCTCATAAGTGGCTGGGGTTAGTGGGCCACGTGTATACTCAGGATGAGTTAGTAGAGGTGGCGGTTGTAACCTATGCTCTGTAGGAGTAATGATGGCTCGCGATTTTGGTGATTCCCGAGAAGTTTGCCATGATGCTCATGACGTCAGAGATCGTGCATCAAGGTGGCGTAATAGTTCCTTTTTGCGTGAGATTTTGGATATGACCTTTCCCATTACCTTTTAGCTTCCTAAGCTCGAAGCAGTTGAAGTGGGTCAACACTCAGGATACAGTCGAAGGTAGACGGCGTCGAAATTGGATGCTGTCAAAAAATGTACTTTTGGTAGTGTCGAAAACTACATTTTTGGGGGGCAATTTGTTAGCTCGCCAATTCGACGACCCATATTTTGAGTCTATTTCAGCTTGTTAAAGGACCTAAAGATCCTCCAAGGACTTAGAAAAATTAAAGTCTTCGAACTAGACATTTCGACCTAAGTAGCAAATTAGCCTTCGACCGAAATTTGGAAGAAGGGACGAATTGAGTTTTGAAATTTAAATATTGGAGGGAGTAGTTATATTTTCTTATGACTAAGAAGGACAAGTGGCGCTCATTGGACAAAGGACTGCATGCGGTGTGACACTTGTCAGAAATAGATGGCCTAAGGAGGTTATTAGTAGTTACTATTATTATTATAAATAGGAATCTTAGACATAAACTTAAGTGTGTTGTAATTTACTGTTGTACAAGTCACTCTTAAAATTACTCTAAGTATCCGAGTGCAGAGAAAGAGAGTATTATAGAGAATGTACGTGATGTAAACACACCATCCTTTATCTTTTCAATGAAGTTACATTGTTTTCTTTACTTTTGTCAAGTACTTTTACTTATTTATTTCGTCTTTCCTTTTGTTCACCATTACTTCTTCGACTAAGTCTTTCTCTCCCAAAAAACCTTTATCTCTTTTCCCTCTTGTAATTCTTCCCCCTTCCTTCTTTTAAACGTAGTGGATAGTTCTGCCCTTTTAAATTACTTCTTCTTGGTATTATCGAAACACATTTTTTAGATAGGTTCAAATAGAAATACCCTTTAGCACATGTCCTAGGATTTCGTATGGTCAATCATGCAAGTTAGTCAATTTGACACCAAATTGATAGACCATAGGTTGTTTACCAAAAAACACGGTAAATACTTAGTCAAAAGCACAACAATCTTGATCCCCTGTTGCATTTGCATATTCATTTTCATTTTAACATTTGCATGTATTTGTGTTTCAGGTCCATATTTTCCTCTTGATTCTAGTAATCTAATCCACCGTCTGTATTGAGCCCGGGTTGAAGAGAACAATTGTTTACAAGTTCCCAGCGCCAGAGATAGGGTCTTTGCTTAGTCTAATTTCCACAGCTGATCATAGTGTGATGGAAGATTTCTGAAAGGACTACGGGAAAATTCTGAGTTATGTCTGCAGTGCTTCAAGGTTTGAGTTAGGAGGTCCTCATACACTGCTTCAGTTTTATGACCCTCAACTGCGATGTTTCACCTTCTTAGGATATGTATTGATTTCAACTTTGGAAGAATTTGCCATGTTGATAGGAGTTTCAGTCCTAGAGTAGATGACTTTCTACCATTCTGAAGCAGAGCCCAACTTGACAAAGCTAGCCAATTCTCTTCATTTGGATGTTTCTGAGTTAGATGGAAAGATGGTTTGGAGAAATGGGGTTCCTAGCTTCCCCTTACCATTCTTGGTGAGTAGAGCTAAGCATTTGCAAAGGAAGGATGTTGGATTGTCTTCAATGCTATCTTGGCTCTCTATATCTATGGCATAATATTGTTCCCGAATATCCTAGATTTTGTTGATTTGGACGCCTTCCATATCTTTGTCTCTAAGAATCCTGTGCCAACACTCTTAGGAGATGCTTATCATTCTATCCACTACAAGAATGAGAACATGAGAGGGAAGAATGTCTCTTGCTATGCGCCTCTCCTTTACATATGGTTTGTGGATCAGCTTCCTAAGTCTGGACCCTTTGTTGACATTGCAGATACTGTTGATTAGGCAGAAAGGCTTATGGGTTTAACATCTGAGAATATTGTGTGGTTTAACATAGACCTTTTGGGTATGGAGATTGTTTACAGTTTTGGTAACTTCCTCAATGTTCCTTTGATTGGGAGGAAAGATGGCATTAATTATCACCCTGCTCTTGCCGTTAGACAGTTTGGCTATGCTATGAAAGAACCTCTGAGGGATGAAGAAATAAAGGAATGTCTATATTTCACCGGTTTAGTTGACAGTGAGACCTTAGCCAGATTTAGAAAAGCTTGGGGAAGCATTCACCGCAAAGGAAAGTCTTCTTTGTGTAAGAGCGATTGCAGAGCCTATAGACCATACGTGGAATGGATCCAAGAGAGAGCTGAAAGGCTGTTTCTAACCTTCCCAGTCAGGGAACCTTTATATCGTTTGGTAGTTGAAGAACCAATGACAGTTGACGTCTAGAAATACAATCAACTGTGGGCTGAGAAGGAGATCATTCAGCTTAGAAGGGAGAAGAATGAAGTTATGTATCTGTCTAAGATGAAGACGGAAACTCTGAACAAAATGGGTAGGGAACTGACTGAAGAGATTCGCGCCCGAGAGCGAGTGGGTAGAGACCTGAAGAGTGCTAGTGATGTTCTTAAAGATAAGAAGAAGGAGCCAGAGAAAGCACATCTGGAGATATCAAAGTTTAACGCTCAGTGGAATGCAATTCTGACTAACAACAAAGAGAGAGAAGATGGGCTTCGGCAACAGATTGTCAGGTTAAAGACTCAACTCTGAATCAAAGATAAGAAAGAGCTAGGTGAATCCTCACGCCAATATGAAAGCGGCCATATACTCCGAGAAGCTCTTGCAACATTGGAGGTATATAAGTTGAGAGCAGATCTGAAGAAGTCTAAACTCGAAGATGAATTTGGAGAGGGCGATTGGGAGGACTATGCTCAAGGCCTACAAATTACCATCAGCAGGAGAGAGTTACTTATTTAGGGATTAATTGCCCGACCTAATCATCCCGATACGAAGGAGTTATTGGAAGAGTTCCCGACTTGTTGCCATTCTTGATGCAGTTTTCTCTGTTGTTCTTCTGTATTTATTGATATTTTGTATCCCGACCATCACCAGGATTGTTGGATGAGGTCGTGTTGACTCTGTTATATTTCCTTGGTAATGTGTTGTATATCGATACTCTGGTCTTGATTTTTTATCTATGAGAGAAGTTTGTGGCTCCATCCATTGGCTCTTCATTCTCCTATTGTTTCCGTGGAACTAGAATCAAGGGGAAAATCTCCCCGAACCATATTTACATGTCTGCATTTTGCATCATTTTTCATATTGCATTGCAGGTGTTCTGGTTCCGTTTACCTTACTCTCTCTGTGGTTTTCTCAGCATTGTTTCAGGATTGCAGACCGGGCTATTCATTGGTATTCAACTCGGGGAAATCAACAAAAGGCAATGGATCAAATTCAGTTGGAGCTACAAGAGTTTAGAGATTGCATGACACAGTTCATGGATCTCATGCAAGGAGTTGCTAATGGCCAAGAGCAGTTGAGGATGATTGTTCAACCTCTGATTGCGAGAGTAGATGGAAGTGGAGTGTTACATGGTGGGGCTGCTGATATTCCTTCCCCAGTTGATAATAGTACTCCGCGGGCGAATGTTGTTCCAACAATTGTTATTCCTCCGGGCGGAGGTAATCAAAATGGAGCTCAGATGACTGGTGCAGCGGGCGATGTACACGCTAATGCAGGTCCTCATAGGGAGGAAGACGAACAAGATGGTGTGTTTTCTATGGGAGATCTTGGTATGGGTTTGCGGTCAGATGCAAATAAAAGGTTCAGAATGATAGAAGAGAAAATGAAGAGTTTTGAGAATCAGAATTCTTTTGGTCTTAACATGCCTAACTTGGGGCTGATCCCAGGTCTGAAAATCCCACCAAAGTTCAAAGTACCAGACTTTGACAAATACAAGGGGAAAACCTGTCCCAGGGTACACCTCAGGTCGTACTACAGAAAAATGTCTCTGTACTGTGATGACGAGAAGTTGCTGATGAACTTCTTTCAAGACAGTCTGTCTGGACCATCTTTGGAGTGGTATTTGGGCTTGGAGCCAACCAATATTAGAAGTTGGAAAGATCTTGGGGAGGATTTTGTCCGACACTATTAATATTATAGTGATTTGGCACCCAACCGTGTGCAGCTGCAGAGTCTATCGCAGCGAAATAGTGAGGGGTTCAAAGTGTACGCCCAGAGGTGGCGCGAGTTAGCTGCAAGGGTTCAACCTCCAATGGTGGAGAGAGAAATCATTGATATGTTTGTAGCTACGTTGCCTGGGGTTTACTATGAAAAGCTGATTGGGAATATGTCTAGTAGTTTCTCATATTTGATTATTACTGGCGAAAGAGTCGAGAGTGGTATTAAATTGGGAAAAATCCAAGCGGGAGAGGGATCCTCATCTCGGGGAGGAAGAAAAGCTTTTGGCAATAAGAAGAGGGAAGGTGAAGCGAATGCGGTTATGGGTCACAAGAACAGGAACAAAAATAGAAATCAACATCTACAACAATAATATCATCAGCAACAACCACAGATTGCAAGTATTGCTATTTTGGATGCAACACAACCTCAACAACAATGTCAACAACAACAACATAAGAACTATGCACCGCGACGGTTTCAGGACCGCAGAAGAGTAGTGAATAGACAGTTTGACGCACCACCAATGCCGTATTCACAACTATTACAGCATTTGTTGCAACTCCAGCTAATTCAGAAGAGGACATTGGCACCCCTGACTAGCGCACTAGCCCTGGGGTATGATGCAAACGCCAGATGTGACTTCCATTCTGGCGCTCCAGGTCACCACATAGATAATTTCAAGGCGTTCAAACATAAGATGCAAGACCTTGTTGATAGCAAAGTGATTAATTTTACCAATGATGCGCCTGATGTTGTTCATAACCCGATGCCCAACCATGGAGCGGTCGGTGTTAGTGCTATTGTCAAGGAGGAGAATCTGAATTTGGTGACTGACGTTGAGGAGTTGAAAACTCCATTGAGCTTTGTCAAGAGTAGGATGTTGAAGGGCAGAGTTTTTCTGGGTTGAGCTGAAAGTTGTGAAGGTTGTTTAGCTCATCCCGAGGGATGTGAAGACTTGAAAAATCATATGCAGGGTTTAATGAATGAAGGCGTGTTACATTTTGACAGGGTTGGTGAAGAGAAGGATGTGAAGGTGATTAATCAGGGTGAAGATAAGGTTGCTACCATCTCAATCCCTTTTAGAACGATTAACATATCTACACCGCCGAGGCCAGTAACTATTATAATCACCAAGGCAGGACCAGTGCCTTATGAAAGTACTAAAGCAATCCCATGGATCTATGGGGCTGAAGTCTTTTGTAATGGCCAGAAACAAGAGTTGAGGGGAACATCATTGGATAGTTCATCTGTTGATAACTTGATTGAAACTAGAGGAATGACAAGAAGTGGCAGGGTATTTTCACCGCCCGAGGCTAATGTTGAGAGGCCGGAAAAAGGAAAAGGAAAACTGTTGTAGAGGAAAGCTCTCAACAAGGAGAAAAGAATGCTTTGTTTAAAGATGCCAAGGAGTTTATGTGTCTGATTAGAAAGAGCGATTACAAAATTATTGACCATCTACAATAAACCCCATCAAAAATATCAATTCTATCACTGTTACTATGCTCCGAGGCACAATGGAATGCCCTTCTGATGATTCTAAACACAACGTATGTACCATAAGAGATTTCAGTGAACCAGCTTAAGGGGGTGGTGGCCCATGTGAATGCTGGAAATGAAGTGGGGTTTACAGATTTGGACCTGACTCCTAAAAGACAAAATCACAACCATGCTTTTCACATTTCTATTGAGTGCAAAGGAGCGGTATTATCACACGTTCTGGTGGATACTGGGTCTTCACTTAATGTGTTTCCCAAAAATGCTTTGATGAAGCTAGACACCCAAGGCGTCATGTGCACTCCTAGTGATTTGGTTGTAAGAGCGTTCGATGGAACGAGGAGGTATGTGTTTGGAGAAGTGACTCTTCCTATCCAACTTGACCCAGAGATTTTCAATGTCGTCTTTTATATAATGGATATCCACCCTGCATACAGTTGTTTGTTAGGACAACCCTGGATTCATTCGGAAGGGGCAATGACATCGACCCTACACCAAAAGTTGAAGTATATGGTTGGTGGAAACATTGTCACCGTCTGTGATGAAGAAGACATAATGAAGTATGTTGAAGTCGACGGGGAGATTCATGAGACTTTCTGCCAAGCATTTGAGGCGGTTCAGGTCAGAGAAAAGGCACCGGTTGTCGACAGAATTCCTAAGGTTTTTATGTCTTCTTTCAAAGAAGCGCGTGCGTTGGTGAAGTCAGGTTCATCTCAAGGATGGGGTCAGGTGTTGAGTATCCCCAATAAGCAAGATAAGTTTAGATTGGGATACAACCCATCCTCCTCCCAAGGCGTTCCATGGTATAAAGGACCAGTTTAGTTTACAAGTGGTGGGATGATCTTTGACCGAATCAACATTGTGTCCGAGGACGAGGGGGATAGTGATTGTGATATGGATGCATGGATCCAGCGATGTGTTCCCGGTCAAAACCTGAGCAACTGGACTATTGAGGAAGTTATCCAAGTGACTCGTGAAAAGTAATTATCTTGTTTTCTGATTATGTGTAGCCCTATCTTCTACCCGAAACATAGCGGTCTTTCTTTGTAGGGCCTTATCTTATTTATGTTTTGAACATTTGATTTTATCATAATTCAAAAGGCGTTTATTGCATTGGAATATTATGATCCTTGTTTTTATTTTAACAATAAAATGACAATGTGTTTTGTACTTGTTTGCATATCATTTTAAGCATCAAATCATCATCATGCAGGTTTCATATTACAGACGCCACCGATTCAGACTCGTCTATGACTCGGTATGCCTTTGACAATCCAATCTTTCAAGCTGGAGAATGGATTAAAGAGGATGAAGACTTGCCTAAAGAGCTAGCTAGATTACTAAGACAAGAGGAGAAGGTCATTCTTCCTCATCAGGAAGAGATTGAAGTTGTCAACCTTGGTACAGAGGAAGCCAGGAAAGAGGTTATGATAGGGGCTGCCTTAGAAGATGATGTCAAGAGAATACTGGTAGACATTCTCCGAGAGTATAGAGACGTCTTCGCTTGGTCATATGAGAAGATTGGCTCGAAACTTCTACTTGAACAAGAATGATGTACTCTACCGAAGAAACTATGACTTAGCGTTGTTGAGATTCGTGGACGAAAAAGAAGCAGGTTTGCTTATGGAAGAAGTCCACGAGGGTGACTTTGGTACACATGCAGGAGGACATGCAATGTCTCGGAAATTATTGAGGGCAGGCTACTAGTCGATGACCATGGAGTCTGATTGTTTCAAGTACGCCAAGAAATGCCAGAAATTCCAGATCTATGCTGATAAGATGCATATGCCGCCAAGTCCTCTGAGTGTCATGGCGTCTCCTTGGCCCTTTTCTATGTGGGGCATCGATATGATCAGTAAGATTGAACCAACTGCATCCAACGGATACCGCTTCATCTTAGTGGCAATTGATTATTTCACTAAGTGGGTTAAAGCAGCTTCTTTTGCCAACGTCACTAGACAGTTCGTGGCTCGATTCATCAAGAAGGACATCATCTGTCGTTATGGAGTGCCCGAATGAATCATTACTGATAATGGTTCGAATTAAAATAACAAGATGATGAAGGAACTATGCCAGAGTTTAAAGATCGAACATCACAACTCTTATCCTTATCGTCCGAAGATGAATGGCGCTATTGAAGTGGCCAATAAGAACATCAAGAAGATTGTGCAGAAGATAGTTGTGAGCTATAAAGACTTGCACGAGATGTTGCTCTTTGCATTACACATATATCATACTTCGATACGTACTTCAATTGGGGAAACTCCTTTCTCGCTAGTGTATGGTATGGAGGTTATCTTACCATTGGAACTCGAGATTCCTTCCTTTAGAGTTTTGGTTGACGTTAAACTTGATGAGGCAGAATGGGTGAAGACCAGATTGAATCAACTCAACTTGATGGACGAAAAGAGATTGGCATCCATTGCATATGGTCATTTGTATCAAAGCAGGATGAAGAAAGCTTTTAATCAGAAGGTGCGCCCTCGAAGCTTTCAGGAAGGTGACTTAGTGTTGAAGCGGATTCTCCCTCCCCAGACAGATCACAAGGGCAAATGGACTCCAAACTACGAAGGTCCATACATGGTAAGGAAAGTCTTCTATGGAGGAGCCTTACTACTTTCAACCATGGATGGCGAAGATTCCACATCCCCTATGAATACAGACGCAGTTAAAAAATACTTTTCTTAAAGTGGCCCGCTGGAAAGAAAAAGAAAATCCAGGCAAAAATGGGGCATCCCAACGAACCATAAAAAGAATGGTTACGGGAAAAAATTAGGGATGAAAAAAAAAGAAAAGATGTAAACCTGCAAAGTTGAAAACCTAAAAAGGCGACTTTGGCAAAAATAGGTATCCCGATGAATCTAAAACCCGAGAGGGCAATTCAGGCAAAAGTTAGGGATTTAGAAAAGGTAAATGACTGCGGTCTGCGTATGATCCTTTGAGCACAGTGGATTCTGGGAAGACCCGAGGATCGATCATTCAAGTTAGTATCTTCGGAAGACGAAGCTTTGGAGAAGCATCAAAGTCATTCGAGTCATAGTCAAATCGACACATGGTGGTTGTCTGTACCACATTGCCGACATTTTTGTACATCTTTTGCATTTCTATACTTTTTGCAAAATTTTCTCTTTCCAGGAGTTGTATCTGATGTAAATTTGCCTATTTACAGGCCATCAATTAATGAAGTGTATTATTTAGAAATCTTTTGTTCTTATTTTAGCTTACATACTGTTTTGTTTGCAAAAGATGCTTGATGTTTTTAATAAAACTTTGCATACATAAACTTGTGGGCTCTGCTAATCATAATTGAAACATTGATTTTCTTGGATGATGTCATGGACGACAACCGAGATATCTTTTATTGCATACAAGACACTTTGTTTATTCGTCATTTGTAGAGCTTTCGTTCTTGAGACTGTTCTAGAGGTGGATCCCTGGTAAGGTTACCATGTCTCTATTCCCACAAGATGAAGATGTGAAATTTGAGACTAGTTTTTCCCTAGCAGGTTGGGATTACATGTGATTAAGGTTATCCTCAGCAGGTCGAGATTGATATCCCCGACAGAGTGAAACCATCCCTAGTAGTTTGAACGCATATATCCTATCCCCAGTAGGTTAAGATTGAAGGTATCCCCTTGATAGATATATTTGGGATGTTTACCCCAATGGTGGGATGAGTGCAGTGTTGTTGCCCCCATAGAGTTTAAATCTTTGACTCTTTCCCCTCAGAGTCTAGGTCATTGACTCATTCCCCAAGCGGAGGTTGATTTTGTTGAGTTTTATTTCTCGTTTCTCCAAGCAGAGGTCGATGCTAATTCCCTCGTTGAAAACTTCACGGTGAAGTTGTTGTTTGAACCAGACTCAGTTGGTTGTGGGTATTCTCCAGAATGAGTTCTTTGGGATGTTTCCCAATTCATCTTTATTCCTAATCCTCAGTGAAGTCGTCGAAGTAGTTTTCTTCCCCACATAGTGGGATCAACCCCATAAAAGTTTATTCTCCATCCTCAGCAGAGAAAGTTTGGGATGGTCTTGCCAGTAAATCTTATTCTTATTCCCGTAGCAGAAAGTGGATTCAATCTTCAGTAAAGTGGAATCCCCAACAGAGTGGAGTTATTCCTAGTAGTTTGTTGTATATCCTAGAATGGTTTTTGTCATTCTAGGAGGCCGTCCAGGGATGATTTCCTCAATAGAGTGGACTTGCTTTCCCCAGCCGAGTCGGATGTTCCCCAGAGTAGTTGTTTTCTGATAGGCCATCCAGGGCCGCTTTCTTCAACAGAGTTTGATTTGATCCCCAGCGGAGTGAACTTTGTTTGCAGCAGAGCAGTTATACCCAAGAGAGTTCTTTTCCAGGAGGCATCCAGGGCTTTTTTTTCCCAGCAAGAGTCTAAGCGTACTTGGCACCCGGTCATTCCCAAAGGATTTGGTTTCGTCTCTTCAACATTTATTTTGCTGGAGTGGTTCCTTTGCATTTTGCATTGTGCATAACATCCTCCCAAACGCGTGGCATTTCCATTTCGTATGGAGCGTTACACCGTATTCAAACATGTGCATTTGAAACTTAAGCCAGATTGTTACCTCTTGTTTCCAGTTGTGTCTCCAGCAGACGACAGTATTCCTTGAGCCTATGCGGTATCCAGACCTCGGAATATATTGGTGTTTTCCTTGAGCCCGTGCGGTATCCAGACCCCAACGAATATTTGGTGTTTTTCTTGCACCTGTGTGGTATCCAGACCCCAGCAAGATCATTCACATATGTGTTTATTTCATCATTCCTCCCCATTGGAGTTTTACATGGTTAAGTTCATTATTTCCCCAGCAGATTTCTTCTTTCAGATTGTGAATCATCGAAAGATGTTCTCAACTTCGTGTTGAGCCAGCCTTCGGGTTCGATGCTCGTTTTAATTAACGGATACCTGATTGGATTAGTAGATGTTCTCAACTTCGTATTAAGCCGACCTTCAGGTTCGATGCTCGTTTTAATTAACAGATGTCTGCTTGGATTAGCATATGTTCTCAACTTTGTGTCGAGTAGACCTTCGGGTTCAATGCTCGTTTTAATTAACAAATTCCAGCTTGGATTAGCAGATGTTCTCAAATTCTTGTTGAGCTGGCCTTCGGGTTCGATGTTCGTTTTAATTAACGGATGCCTGCTTGGATTAGCAGATTTTCTCAACTGCGTTTTGAGCTGGCCTTAGGGTTCGATGCTCGTTTTAATTAACGGATGACTGCTTGGATTTGTAGATGTTCTCAACATCGTGTTGAGCCGACCTTCGGGTTCGATACTCGTTTTAATTAACGGATGCCTGCTTGGATTAGCAGATGTTCTCAACTTCGTATTAAGCCGACCTTCGGGTTCGATGCTCGTTTTAATTAATGGATGCCTGCTTGGATTAGCATATGTTCTCAACTTCGTGTTGAGCCGACCTTTGGGTTCAATGCTCGTTTTAATTAAAAAATTCCTGCTTGGATTAGCAGATGTTCTCAACTTCGTGGTGAGCCGGCCTTCGGGTTCGATGCTCGTTTTAATTAGCGAATGCCTGCTTGGATTATCAGATGTTCTCAACTTCGTATTAAGCCGACCTTCGGGTTCGATGCTCGTTTTAATTAACGAATGCCTGCTTGGATTAGCATATGTTCTCAACTTCGTGTCGAGCCGACCTTCGGGTTCAATGGTCGTTTTAATTAAAAAATTCCTGCTTGGATTAGCAGATGTTCTCAAATTCATGTTGAGTCGGGCTTCGGGTTTGATGCTCGTTTTAATTGACGGATGCCTGCTTGGATTAGCAGATGTTCTCAACTACGTGTTGAACTAGCTCTAGGGTTCAATGCTCGTTTTAATTAATGGATGCCTGTTTGGATTAGAAGATGTTCTCAACTTCGTGTTGAGTCGGCCTTCGGGTTCAATGCTCATTTTAATTAACAAATGTCTGCTTGGATTAGTAGATGTTCTCAAATTCGTGTTGAGCCATCCTTTGGGTTCGATGCTCATATTAATTAATGGATGCCTGCTTGGATTAGCAGATGTTCTCAACTTCATGTTGAGCCGATCTTCGGGTTCGATGCTCGTTTTAATTAACTGATGTCTGCTTCGATTAACAGATGTTCTCAACTTCATGTTGAGCCGGCCTTCGGGTTCGATGCTCATTTTAATTAACAGATGTCTTCTTCGATTAGCAGATGTTCTCAACTTTGTGTTGAGCCAACCTTCGGGTTCGATGTTCATTTTAATTAATGGATGCCTGCTTGGATTAGCAGATGTTCTCAACTTCGTGTTGAGATGGCCTTCGGGTCCGATGCTCGTTTTAATTAATGGATGCCTGTTTGGATTAGAAAATGTTCTCAATTTCTTGTTGAGCCGACCTTCAGGTTCAATGCTAGTTTTAATTAACAGACGTCTGCTTGGATTAGTAGATGTTCTCAACTTCGGGTTGAGTCGGCCTTTGGGTTCACTGCCTGTTTTAATTAACAGATGCCTGCGTGTTAGCAGATGTTTCTCCCGACTGCGTGTCATTATTCCCTAATTGGTGGTGAGTTAGCTCATTTTTCCTGCAACTATCAGATATGGTTTTCTCCGGTGTTTCTATTTCGGTAGATCATTCTACAGTTCTGTTTTACGCTTGGCAAATTTCTGGGTTCTTTTGGTATTCAACCACCTTCTACCTTGAATTTTTAAAATCCGGTCGCTTTTCATCCCTTCAGGTCCAAGTCATTTGAATAGGGACAACTTTTGTACCCCAAAATTTGACCAACCATTTCTCGTACTTGGCCCATATTTCTTTTCATTTTAGCATTTGCATTTGCGTAGCATTGTTTTTAGTAGGCGATCAAGATGTTTTTTGTGCCATTAAAAAGGAGAGCTTTCTTATTCAAGCTTAAGCAGGGGTACTTATTCAAGCCATCAAGTGTTCATCATCATCATGGTAGGGTTTCAAAACTCCTTGAGAGGAGAAGTTTGTGTGTGGATATCACCTCCTATCTTGAGGATCATCAGAGGGTCATCAGGGGTTCATGAGGTCATTTACTTGTATAAAACATGGTTTAAAATCTCATTGTGTACCTTTAGGGGTCTTTGTGGAGCTTGTGTAGTCATTCAATTCATATGCAAGAGCCTCAGTCAAAGGAAGTGTAGCTAGGGTTTCATCTGGTCACCCAAAGTCAAATGTGGACTTGAGAGAATTCAAGGCTTGATTCTAGGTCATTTAAGCCATGGGAAGTCATCTTAAAGCATATATGATGTCATGTTAAGATCAAATCAAGGAGATTCAATAATTGAAGAGGTTTTTAAATTAGGGTTTCAGATGACTTCAGTGTAAAATCCCCTTCTTTGGTGCTTAACTTCAAGGACAATTTTCCCTATGATGCAAGCTCAATCTCACTTTCATGAAAATATGAGACTTGTTGGGTATATTCCAAGATTTGTTTTAGTACAAGAACTCACCCATCGAGTTTGTACATCTCAAGTTATGATGTCAACAAGTTAGGGTCCTCAGATGAAGAGAATTTTTGTCAACTTAAAGTCAACTCACTTCCAAGGCATTTTTGACATGGAATCAAGTTTTTCCTCACTTTCAAGAAAACATGAAAGTTGTTCCTTATGATACTAGCTTTCCAAAAAGTCCTAGAAGTCCTCTTTATCATTTGTGCATTTCAAGTTTTGGACCTCACAAGGCAAGGGTATGTTGGGAAAGTTCATTATAGGTGATTTTCTTCAATGGTAAGTTACATGAACTTTAAGGCCTCAAATTCAATTTTCTGCCACATAAAAGTTGTGTCACATTGGTTCAAATTCCTCATGAGCTTGATTTCCACGAAGTTTGGTGCATTATGTGATCATATAGACCATTTTAAAGGTGAAATTTTGAATTTTGGTCATGGATTGAGTATCTTACATTACAAGTCACTTTTTGGCCTCATGTTTGAATTTTTCCACACAAGTACATGATCATAAAGAGCTTTACTTAATTTGTGCCAACATGAAGAGGAATTACATACCACATTTTCAAATTTCTTACTTAAAAAATCGTGACATGAAACTTTGTGCAAACTTATTCTACATGACCGCAAGCCATTCCACTCATTCCTACACCCTCCAAATATACATTTGCTAACTCAAAATAAGGGAGAGCTTGCTAAACCCGTGTGGAAGTTTGGAAAGAAAAATTTGAAATTAAACAATGCAGCCACATGGGCCTGCATGATCACTAAAAAGCCCTCATATAAGAGCCAAATGTTTGCCCTAGATGCTTAGAATTAGATGCAGCTGCTTGAGAGAGAGGAGAGAACTTGAAATTCACATTAAACTTCACTTCTTCGAAACGGCCATAACTCTAAAAATCAACTCAAATTGCTGCTCATTTCTTCTTCACTAGAGCTAAAGGAGTAAATTAGAAGCATTGGATTAAAGCTTGTGTGTGTTTTGAAGAGTCAACGAAACTGCTCCGTTTGGTAATTTTCCTTCAACATTTTCTATCATTCTAGGCATCAAATAGGGCCATGTTGGTTTGCATATGAAGTCCTATGTATCATAGGCCATGTTTGAATTGTTTGCTTGCGTGTTTGATTCCATTTCAATTCATGTGTTCAAATTTTCGTGCCATGGTTTCTCTTTATTTAAGGACTTTTTTAATATTTGGATGTTGGATTTGAACTCCTTGTAACTTCAGCTTTCGATTGGTGTAAGATGTTGGCATTTTTATTGAGGTTTCAGACCTGGTCTCCAGCGTGTTGGACGGAGAAGACGACCGGAGCCCTAGCTCCAACGTCTGGTCTAATTTCAGGCAAAGATGACTCATCCCTTTTAGACTTGTTGACCAGCTGATTTGTCTCATGGCCATTGGTTTGACTGGAGACACGCAAGTGTTGAAATCCACAAGGGATTAATGAAACGTTGCTTTTCATTTTGGTTTGAGTCTGTGTTGGATTGGGCTCAGATTTCTATCCACACACATCTTTTTTTTGCCCAGCGCGCATTTGTTCATGTTTTAGTTCAAATCCAGTTTACTGACCACACCCCCTTGACTTGCTTCTTTATGTTATTTCATTTTATTTTCTATTTCTCATTTTAATTATTTAAAAATAGTTCCAATTACACAAAATTTCACAAAAATATATTTCTTACATTTCAAAGTGGTATTTAATTTTCCATAATTTTTATTTCCATTTTCCTTTTATTTTTGTATTTTATTTGGAATTAAACTTATAAGGTGTTTTATGGTTCATATCTTGGTTGATCTTGCTCATTTAAACCCCAGCTGCAAATCCCCTATGATTAATTCTTCTCCACCATTTATATGATGGATTGAAGTGCCTTTGAGAGTTGATTTGGTTCATATTTAAGCAATTTTCTTTTACTTTGATTGGACTTTTGTGAAGCCTCGATATATGCTCGATAAGGTGGAACACCATACATTCTTGCAACTATTTGGTGATGCCTTGAGTTTTTTTCCCCCATGAGTTTTTGCTTGCTGGTTTGTGATTGGTCAAGCTTTGTTGAGCATTTTATTTGAGATTTATTGAACATTCCTTCTATTTTTATTGAACCTTGCAAGTCAAGTCACCTTTGAAGATGTTCATACAAGCTAGTTTGACCTAGTTCCTTTGGGAAATGATCTCTAGTGATCCCATTTGCATCTTTTGAGATTTGTTATATGTTGCTAACATGCTTAAGGTGATGTTTTACTTATCTTGGGTCATAAACTTTTGTTACTTTTGTTGCAAGTTACTTTGGAATCATGCTCCACTTGTTTAAAGTGTTGAATTTGTGTTAGAACTTTGGTTCTTTCACTTGTCATGACCTTGTTTGTGTTTGTGTTTTGTTTCTAGTTTGATTTATGGCTTTCCCATTGTTGTCTTGCTTCTTCCCCGTGGGGTTTTGTCCATTGTTCAAGATGATTTGGTGTTCATAATTGCGCTTTGAGTTTGGCTTGAATAATTGGTCACTTCTTGCACTTCTTTGCTTGTTTCTTTTGTATCATCAATGTTAAATGCTTGGTTGAGATCACATATATGTGGTTACCGCCCAATCTCATTTCTCCTATCATTTCTTTGATCATGGCTCTTTGCCTTTGCTTTTTGATTAGCATTCTTCTTTGATGATTGATTTTGATGGTTGTAGGAGTGTCACTTCTCCCATTTCATCTCATCTCTTCTTGTTGACTTGTTTAAGTCACTTGCTTGTGTTTGAGTCTCATGTTGTTGAGTCTTTGTTGCATCTTTGAATCTTTGCATTTCATGTTTGCATCTTTATTTGCATTGACTTGTTTAAGTCATTTTCATCTCTCATTTCTTTTCATATGTGATTGAATTATTTACTGTTTACTTGGTTTTTTGCCATGATCCCTTAGGATTCCTACTCCCTCTGTTTAAGATGGGAGTAGGAGAGGCATTAGGTATTCAATCCTTTGCATGCTAAAATTAGGATAGATTTCCCTTTTCAATCCCAACTTTAGGAGCACTTTGCATGATAACATTAGTGTTGTTCAGTTTCCCCTTAGTGTTTGTGTCTTCTCTTCTCATCTAATAACATCTTAAGACACTAAATAAAGGATAATAAATGTCGTACGCTATGAGCCTTAAGTACTTGAGGAATGATGGTTGGGGGCCTCCTCTCATACTGTCTAGAGTGTTTAGTGTATGCCTTTTGGCCGATATGCGACGCATTCGCTCTCAAGTCATAGTCTTTAGTGCAACATGAGTTACCAACTTAACTCAATTCACTTCTTCTCATAAAAGACACAAACAAAATCAAGTCTTTTTCAGCCTTCGGGATTGTTTGAAAATAATTTTCAGAAAGAGTGTGTTAAGTCTTGGTTCTACCGCAAACAGGCATTGTCCCTAACTGCTAGAATGAAGGTTTAACCCTACTCAGTTAAAATACTTGAACCAATTTGTGGTCGTGTCAGCCTGAACTACATTTGCTCTGATTTCTCATACTAGATGAGGATATGTAGGCACAAGACGGCGATTTCTTGGCGAGCAACCTTCCCCACCTTCACCCGTAGTTTTTCGAACTACGTTGACTATGACTTTCCCATTGCACGTGGGAATACGTAGGCATAGAGCGGTGATGCTCTATCGAGTCTCTTTTCTTTTCTTTTTGTCCCCGTGAGCCAGCCTTTCGATAAATTAACAGCCTTTTAGATAGACAACAAGTGTGGATCCCGTTGAGTACAACGGACGTGAGGGGTGCTTATACCTTCCCCTTGAATAACCGACTCCCGAACCCAAGATTTGGTTGCGATGACTAGTCTTTTCCCTTTTTTGTAGGTTTTCTCTGATTGTTTCCTTTCCCTCTCTTTGGGATAAATAACAAATGGTGGTGACTCTTTTGTCTTTGTCGGCCCTCCTTTTTTCACAGTAGCGACAGTAAGGATCATTGTCATGGTTACTTACTTTTCCCCCCTAGATTTTGTCAAAGTCAATCCCCTTGAGTGTTAAACATAGATCTAGAGATTTTTGTCAAACTCTATACGAACATTGTTATGTTTGTTCCCCCTTGGAGTCTTGATCATAGTCAAGTATTCCTCAACCTTAGTGAGGAGAACTATGGTTGCTCTAATTCCATCCTAGTAAGGATACATAGGAATAAGATGCGATATCTTTGCGAGCCAACTTTGAACTATCCTTAGGTCTTTACCTTAAACTTGATCCAATGAAAATAGAAAACAACAACTTAGATAAATTAACATACATACGCACAGAAGATTTCTGTAGACTACTACAGATGTTTAGGATGTGAAATAACTACCCTAAGCATAACCAACCATTGACCCTCAAAACTCTAGCGTTGTTGTTACATCACGCAAAAGGTTTCTCTTTCTTTAACATTTCCTTTAGATAAATCAAAGCTCGGTGGTGACTTTTAATGAATTAAGATTCAAGTTAATTAATAGTTTGACATTCGATTCTCACCGCAACAGAAGTGGCGACTTTGCTGGGGAATATTTTAAGGGTTTATCCCACTTTGTGTGCTTGTATACTATATCTCTGTATGTTTGCCTATACATGTACATTTGTGAATATATAACTGTTTATTTGCATTGGGTAATTTGGAAGGTATCTGGAGTGATGAGATAAGTCCTAACCTGGACTTGAACATACACATATGATAAGATGTGGTATGATCAATAGTTGACTGTTGGGAGTAGTTCTAACATGATTAACATATGATGTAACTGTGATCAGTTGAGACCTCCTTAAGATAATTGATGGTGCATGAGTAGTCATGCATTTCATTGGTTGTTTCAACCTGAGAGTCCGTGAAGCTGAGAACCTTTAGTAACCTACTTACCCCACCTGGCCTTCTTAAGACATAGTATGGTGACTATAAGGGAGTAGTTCCAAAATAGTTGTTACACGATGCTACACTCAGACGATTTTACCTTGAGAATATTTTTGACCCACGTGAGTAGTCATGTTGGTTGATAATATTCGAAGGATTTATCTATGACTCTGGGAAATCTTGATAGAACCCGTTATGCAGGTACAATGAACACCTTAGTACATGTCCTTTTGAGGGTATACCTTGGCTTCATGCTCATAACCCTAAACCTAGGACCCTTGCTTGTTAGCATATGCATGTTTGCATTATGTATACTTGTATATGTGCTATGTGTGCATCATATCATCATATTATCATAGCATCTCATCTTGTTGCACTAGTTTTGTGAAACTCAGTTTTCTTCTTTTTTGTAAAACCCTAGACATCATCGATTTTGGGAAAAGAAACACTAAGAAATACAATTTTAAGAAATGTGACACAATAAATTTGAGAGAACTGTGAATGTTGGTATCTGAAGACTTTGGGAAAACGTACGGGAAACTCATGATTATTGTGAAGACTATAATGGAGGAAGGGGTTCTTAGTACTTTGGTTCAGTTCTACGATCCACTATACCACTACTTCACCTTCCTGGATTATTAATTGATGTTGAAACTAGAGAAGTACTCTTACTTCATTGGAATCTCTGTGACAGATAAGAAATCGTTCAGTAGTTTGGAGAAGTTACCCTCGTCGAGGAAGATTGCTATTGCACTTCATCTAGAAGTATCCAAGATTAGAGCTAACTGTGCTTCAAATAATGGGGTTAAAGGTTTTCAATTTGATTACTTATTGAAGAAAGCTACTTACCTTGCCAAGGAAGGTAGAGTTGACGCATTTGAAGTGGTTTTTGCTCTATTGATATATGGGTTGGTGTTGTTCCCTGCGATAGAAGAATTTGTCAATTCAACTGATATCACCGTGTTCTTGAATGGTAATCTAATATCCATTTTGCTAGGAGATATTTATCATTCCCTTCATCATAGAACTCTTCAGGGAGGAGGAACTATTCTCTATTGTGCACCCTTGTTGTGCAAATGATTTGTCAATCATTTACCTAGAACGGACGCTTTCAAGGAAAATCCTAATGGTTGGAGATGGTCTCAAAGGATTATGTCTCTAACTCAAGCAGATATTCACCAGTACGATCCCGCCTATGATTGAGGAGTCTGCATTGACAGTTGTGGTTCTTTTTCAAATATACCGCTTCTAGGAGTACAAGGGGGAATCAACTACAATCCCGCTTTGGCCATATGTCAATTTGGATTCCCAATGAAGGATAAACCTAGCAACATCCTGTTGTCTGGTTTTTTCTACCTTAACACCGAAGCGGGGGAGAGTTTAAGGAACAATATGATTGATGCTTGGGGGAACATCCAGAAGAAAACTAAGCCAACTTTGGGAAAAGGAATTGTGTAGCCTTGAGCCATTCACTCAGTGGGTTCAATCTAGAGCCCATGATCTCAAGATGCCTTACCTTCCTGAAAAGAATACGCGAATTGTCATTGCATCATCTTCCTCCATCCCCATTGAAAATATGGAAGAGTACCAAGAGATTCTTGAAAGAACCATGCTTGAAAGGGACAAAATTGTAGAGAGAGCTACAAGACAAAGATGAGTTGATTGGGTGGCTCGAAAGATACTTGGGTAGTGAAGATGTGACGAAAGAGAATTTATTTTTCTCTAGCATCAAGCCTACGTAAAATTCTCATGAGTATTCAAATATTCCACCAACTTCTGGCACCTAGAAAGGAATAGTAGACAAATTGGTGATGGAGAATACTATGCTGAAAAGATTGAAGAGGGCACGCAGATAGGGTTCTTGTCAGATTTCTTAACCATAGGGCCTAGTCTTCCCCTTTTGATATAACCTCATGTTTCTTGTGTTGTATTTCAAAAGTTGTGACTTTTCCCAATATAAATGAAACAAGGGCTTTGGTTCATTTTATCTTCTGAGTTTTGTAAAACCAGTTGCATCTAGCATCTTAACATTACATTTTACATATTGCTAACCATTCAAGGAACTCAAAATCTTTTTGTACAGACATAGTGATGTCTCAAAGAAACATGTTCACATTCCCAAGCCTAATGTTGGACAACTTGAGGATCTTAAGAGGCCTAATAAAGAACTCTACCACTTTTGTCGCCAAATATGGAGACCAATTATCTTGACTAGACGTCCAAGTAAATGAGGAAATGTTGTTAGCCCTCATAAGGTTTTATGATCCTCTTCACCATTGCTTCACATTTTCAGATTTTCAACTGCTACCAACTCTGGAAGAATAATCCGCGCATTTGAAGATTCCTATGACCTTCACACCTCGTTATGGAAGAGAGAAAAGACCAAACCGAAGAGACATTGCTGAGGCTCTATATCTGAAACCCACTAACTGTCGCAACCGTGAAAAAGGGCCGGCAAACTAGACAGAAGTGTCTCCACCGAACATTATTTATCCCAAAGAAAGGGAAAAGAAACGATCGAAGACACCTGAAAGAATGGGAAAAGACAAGGTCATCGCAACCAAATCTTGGGTTCGGGAGTCGGTTACGCAAGGGGAACGTATGAGCACCCCTCACGTCTGTTGTACTCAACGGGATCCATGCTTGTTGTCTAATCTACGGGTGAAAACTATCTAAAAGCTACTGCTAAACAGGGGGAACAGAAAGAACAGACTCGATAGGACATCGTCGCCCTATGCCTATGTATTCCCTCGTGCAATGGGAAAGTCAGAGTCAACGTAGTTCGAGAAACTACGGGTGATGGGGGAAGGTTGCTCTCTAAGACATCGTCGTCTTATGCTTACGTATCCTCATCTAGTATGAGAAATCAGAGCAAACGTAGTTCGGGAAACTACGGGTCAAGGTGTTTTAATGAGCAATGTTAAATCTCCATTCTAGCAGTTAAGGACGATGTCTATTTGCAGTAGAATAGAAACTTAACATACTTTTTCTGAAAATTAGGTTTGAGCAATCCCGAAGGATGAAAATGTTTGAGTTTTGTTTGTGTTTTTTATGAGAAGTGAATTGAGTTAGTTTGAAACTCATGTTGCACTAAAAACTATGATATAAGAGCGAATGTGTCGCATATCGCCCGAAGGGCGTACGCTAAACACTCTAGACAATGTGAGAAGAGGCCCCCCACTCATCATTCCTTATGTATTTAAGGCTCGTAGAGTACAACAATCATTATCCTTTATTAAGTGTCTTAAAAAGTTTTGAGATGAGAAGTGAAGTTACAAGACTCTAAGGGGACTTAGAAACTCTAATGTTATCATGCAATGTGTTCCTAAAATTGGGATTGAAAAGGGAACTACATAATGTCATCATGCAAAGGATTGAAAGCCTAATGTCTCTCCTACTCCCATCTTAAACAGATGGACTAGGAATCCTAAGGGATCATGTGAACAAGCACAAGTAAACACAATGCATAGTCAATCATAGATGAAAATGAAATGAAATACTTAAACAATTCTTAAAAGATGGAGAGAGATATGAAATGCAAGCACAAATAGAAACATGAAACAATGCAACAAGGTAAACACAAGTCACAAATATGGAAGACTTAAACAAGTCAAGATAGATGAGATGAAATGGGAGAAGCAAGCTCCTACAACCAAATGCCATCAATCATCACAAGAAGAAAATTCTAAACACAAGGGCACAATCAAGTAAGTGAGGGAGGAAAGAGAGTGGAGCAGCCACCACATCATGAACATCTCAACCAAACACTTACACATGATCAAGTAAAGAAAGGCACACAAACACTTCAAAAGAGGTACAATTGTTCATAGCATACTCAAAGTGACACAAATATCACCAAGGCATCAAGAACAAACCCATAACTATCAAGGTCATAAGTGAAACTTAAATCAGATACCTTAAATTCAAAGTTAAATCATCAAGCAAGCACAAGCATGATCTAATTAAATTGAAGAACCAAAGTTCAAACAACTATCTCACGCTTCAAACATAAGTGGAAAGTCATGACCAAATGAAACTTGTGGCACAAGGTACACATACAATTGACCTTAAAACATGCAAGGTAGTGCCTCAAACATTTTAACAAAGGCCAACAAGGCTTAAGAGGTGCTCAAGGGATCGGATATGATCATGTCCCAAAACTAGGTGAAGAATTGAATGCATACACATGGTCAAAACACATTGAATTTGAGGAAACCATTAAAAATAGGAGCAAGCTAAAATAAAATCCAAATAAAATACCCAAATCAATTCAAAACTATCAAAAGTCAGTGTGTAAAGTCCCAAGGCAAGAGTTAATTCAAAGCATCACCAACTAGGTCTAAGAAGGCAACATGTTCAACTTGTCAAGCAAACATCGAGGGTCCACAAAAAGTCAATGAAAAACAATTGAATTGTGATCAGAAATACCTCAAACCAGCCCTCAAATAAGCCTAAATCAAATACCTAAGTGTGAGAGGAAAATTGGTCCCTAGGGGGTGTTGAATTAAGGTCAATGGTCAAGCATCAATTCCATTTACAAACCATAAAACACCTTCAATCATTAAATGAATTAAAAATAGTAAAAATAATTGAAAAATAAAAGAAAAATATGGAAAATAATTTCAACATATTAAAATATAAGAAATGCATTTTTTTGGGATTTTTGAAAAGCATTAAACTATTTTAAAATGATTAAAATTGGAAAGGCAAGAAAATGAAATAAAAAAGAAATTAAAAACAAAGAGGAGGTGTATAAGCAGAAATAGATTGAACTGAAATCCTTTGTCAACACAAATGGGCCAAACAAAAGGGGGTGGGAATATCAAAATCACAAGGCCTAACACCAAAACATAGCCAGGATGAGCAAAACGTTCTGTTTCATTAAACAAGCTAGCTGCCACGTGAGATTCAACACAAGCCACATATGCAAGGTCAATGGCCAGATCAGAGACACTTCAACTCAAGCCTGATACGCCGGAGCCCTAGCTCCGGTCATCTTCTCAGGCGAGCTTCCCCGGAGCAATCCGGAAAACATGATAAAAATACAAACACTTGACTTGGTTTCAAAGCATTTTCCACGTAGAATTCAAATATGGCCTTAGTTTTTCAAAAAGGTTCTTGCAAAATAGTGAAATCAAGTCACGAAGTTTTGATGTTCAAACTGAAATCACTTCAAACAGATGCAAAAATTATCCAAACATTGCCTATACTATATAGGACTTCAGATGCACATGTTATGAACCTAAATGCAAGCCTAAAATGGGAGATTCAAAGAGTGGAATGTTACCTAACGGAGCTGCTCCGTTGGCCCTTCAAACTGTGTATAAGCTTCAATTTCTGGGTGATAATCTTCTCCTTGTGTTTGTGTGATGCTGAATTGAGCAAGATCTTGAAATATCCAAGGAAAAGTGAGATTCGAAGAGAGAGAGTTTTCTGAATTTTTTGATGGAAACTTGCTATTCTTACAAGCTGCTTGTGTTCTCTTCATTAGGGTTTTCTTTCTTGACTTATATATGATGGGTTTAAGAGTCCCATGCAGGCTCATGTTGCCTTACTTGTTTGATTTTAAAAGTTTGCCAAAAAAACTCACATGAAGCATACACACGGGTTATGGCATGGTATGCTTCTCATGGTCAGCAATCTTGGACTATGGAGGTGTGTGGAAAGAATGATGGTGGTTTGAATAGTTCACAACCAGTTTGTGCAAAGTTTGAACCATCAATTTTTATGGTATGATATTTGAAAAAGTGTCATGAAATATGGACTCATGTTGGCTCAATTTGGGTAATCTCTAGCATGACCATAATATGATGATGATATGGTGTGAAAAATTCAAAATTTAACTCATTTGATGACTTGAAATGCAAGGAATTCAAACCATGTCCTAAATGATCACATAAATCACCAATGGTCATGGAAATTGAGTTCATGGTGAAGTTAATGCAATGTGACATAAATTTCATGTGGCAATAAATTGTATTAGAGGTCATGAAGTTCATGAAATTGGTCATTGAAATGAAAGACCTACAATAAGATTTCCAAAAATGCCCTTGAGTTGTGAAGACCATAACTTGAGTTCCACACATGAGAACGAAGACTTCTAGAACATTTTGGAAATCTAAGGCAATGAGGAAAAACTCTCATGTTTTTTGGAAAATAAGGAAAAGCTTGGTTCCATATGAAAAATCCCTTGGAAGTGAGTTGACTTTGGGTGCCTCTAAAGTCTCTTCATCTGATGACACCAACTTGTTGACACCATAACTTGAGATGTACAAACCCAATAGATGAATTCTTATATTCAAAAGAAAGCTTGAAATATTAGAAACAAGTCTCATGTTTGTTGGAGAATGAGATTGGACTTGCATCACAATGAAATTCATCCTTGAAGTTAGGTACCAAAAGAGGGGATTTTACACTGAAATCAACTGAAACCCTAATTTAGTAACTCCTTGAACTCTTGAATCTTCTTGACTTGATCTCAATATAACATTAAAGATGATCTAGGATGACTTCTCATGGCTTCGAAGATCAAGAAACAAGCATTGATCCCTCTTAAGTCCACAGTTAACTTTGGTTGACCAGATGAAACCCTAACACCTTATCCATTTACTAAAGTTCTTGCAAGTGACTTGAGTGATCATACAACTTAAATAGGGAACCCTCAATATGTCTATTGAATCCTTGAATCATGTCTTATCCAAATAGGTAACCTCATGACCCTCTGATGATCTTCAAGATAGGAGGTGACACACATACACAAACTTTCTCCTCTCAAGGGGCTTTGAGACCCAACTATGATGATAATGAACTCTTGATGATTTAAAAATGGTACCCTTGTTGAACATGAAAAAGAAACTTCTCTCTTGAATGGAAAAAACAACATCTTGATCCCCTGTCTAGAACCAATTTTATGCCAAATGCAAATGTTAAATGATAAGAAACATAAGCCAAGTTAGAAAGAAAAGGTTGGTCAAATTTTAGGGTGCAACAGCTGCCCCTATTCAAACGACTGTGACCTGAAGGGATGAAAAGCAACTACTTTTAAACATTCAAGGTAAAAGGTGATTGAATACAAAAGAACCCATAAATTTACCAACCACGGGATTTAAACTGTAGGATTGTCCACCAAAGTGGAATCACCAAGGAAAATGTATCTGAAAGTTATGAGAAATGAGCTAACTAAACACCAGTTAGACACAATTGACACGCAGTCGGAAGAATCTGAGGGCAATTCCTCATATACCATATATATACTTTTGTTTCAATGATGAAAAAACGCATTCATGGAAGAATCAGTTTCGAGGCAAATGCATGTCACACTTCTCATATCTCTCTTGTGTGCATACCATGATTATCTAACTTGCCATACTCAGTCCAATATGTTTGGAAGATCTTTGGTTGAGCTTAGAAGTGAAGAAATCACAAAATTCAGCATTTTTGCAAAATTATAGGTTTTGAGTCGACCACGGGTCGACGTATACTGTGAAGATTTTGAATCTGCCTAAAAATGTAGGCTATGCGTCGATGCATAGTCCTGTTATGGTCGACCACTCGCTCGTTTATGCTGTTCCTGAAGACTCTCCACTTTCTTTAAAAAGCTGTTAAGTCTATTGGTTTTTGGTTACTATATATAGCAGTTTTATGTTCATTTCTCCATAACAATTGAAACATTGAGTAAATTATACACAAACAAGAAAAGTGAAATAAACACTCAAGTCTCATTATCTTCATCTTCAACATTTCACAACACAACAATTACACACAACAATTTTTTATGTGCATTGTGGTTTGTCCAAGGTGATAACGTTCGAAGCCGTTGATTAGGAATCCGGTTCGGGTTGAGTTTGTGCAGGTTTTTCTTGAATAAAACCTTGAAGGCTTTTTCCTCCAAGATTCGTTTGAATTTGGGGGTTTTCGGTACGGATCGTCTCTACACTATTCGGCTGAGTGTAGGTGATTGAGAAGCGGAAGGTTTCGTTAATCTAGTAGCGGGAATCAGTGAAGTATGCAAGAGAGTTCCGGGTTTGATTTGTTTGTGTTTGAGATCAACCGGGCCGAGGGTTTGAAGAACGGAAGTTTGTTCAACAAAGGGGCTGAAATAGGATGTCTATCCACAACAATCGAAGGTCTTGATTCGACTCGAATCAAGGAACAAGGAGAGAAAGCATCATTAACATCAAGAGAGCTTGTTTGTATATTTTGCTTGTCTATCCTTGTATAAACATTTCAACTCTACAGGTGATATCTATTATATTGAGCTCAATTATATTATTAGAATTGAGGGCAGACGTACCCCGAAGCGAGGAGGCGGGGGAACTGCCTCAATAAATCTTTGTCTCCTTTACTTTTCAGCAATTTCATTTTTGTCTTAAATTTGAGTAATTTTAGTATAAGCATTATTATCAAAGATAGCATTAGTTGAGTAAGTGCTTATCACTGTTTTAACACTAGTACAAGAAGTATATTATACAAGGAACTTAGAGTTACTTACTCAAGTCAAAACTCACTTGGTGTGCCTCGCACGCCAAGTGTTTGATAAATTTCCTACACCAAAATTTACTTGTGTTGTTTACATATTTTGTGGGAATTGTGTAGCATTGGAACTAGTCTTACTAATTAGTGGTATAATCATTGATAATGTGACTAGTGTATTGAATCTATTTGCTCATCATCATAATCCATAGGCTAGACGCATATTTGGTCTTCTAATAACGGTTCGTTATAGACGGTAATTTTCCACGGCCCCTTCCGCATTTAAAACATTTTTAAAAAGCAATTTTTAATTGGTAAGCGCCGACTCAAATTTTTAATTGGGATCTATTCAACCTCCCCCCCCCCCTTCTAGATTCGCGCCATCGTCTAACAAGTTGTATCAAGAGCAACGGTTAACTTTGTGCTTCAAGTATAACCTTGATAGAAAATGGCTAACGAACCTAAAGGGGCTTATCATAGAGCTCCCATTTTCAATGGTGAAAATTACAGTTATTGGAAGGACTGTTTGCGGGTGCATATTAATTCCATAGATAGAAAAGTATGGAATGTTATTCTCAATGGTCCAATGGAAATAACTATGACCAATGCGGATAATGAGATTGTGCCTAAGCTCGAAGAACAATGGACGGATGATGATGAAAAGAAATACAACTATGATTGGAAAGCCAAGAATATTCTAATCTCTTCATTAGGAGTAGATGAATATTATCGGGTTTCCCATTGTCTTACGGCAAATGCTATATGGGACTCATTGCAAGTCGCCCATGAGGGGACTAATGATGTTAAACTAGCTAGAATCAACACATTAACACAAGAGTTCGATCTCTTTTACATGGAGCAAGGGGAAACCACTGCGGACATGCAAAAGAGATTTACTCATCTCATCAATATATTGCATTCACTAGGTAGGTCAGTGGCCAATGATGTTGCTACTAAAAATGTTTTAAGGCATCTTAACAGGGAATGGAAGCCGAAGGTAACCGCCATCAAAGAAGCCAACGACCTTACAATTTTGGACCTAACAACATTATACGGAAAGCTACAAGAGCACGAACAAGTGCTCCTAGGCCTAGAGCAACATGAAAAGAAAGAAAAGAAGGAAAAAACAAAGATAGTTGAAAATAAATCTATTGCTCTCAAGAATTCCTCCTCAAAGTCTCAATCTAAGGAGCATAGTGATTACACGTCGAGTGACGACGAAGAAGAGCATGAGGCTGTTCGTAAAGCGTTACAACCGCTATGTGAGAAAGAACGGCATCCAACACTCCAAAAAGAACCTTGTGAACTTCTGAAAGCAATCTAGGTACTCTAGAAATGAGGACATCAAAGGGAATAAAACAAGAGGGTCATGTTATACATTCGGGAAGACCGGTCATTATAAACCGGATTGTCCCTTGAACAAAAAGGGCAAAGAAAAAGAATCAAATAGATCACAAAAGAAGCAAACAAAGTCGAGGAGAGCATATATAGCTTGGGTAAGTGATAGCGATTCCTCCAAAGATGAAAGCTCAAGTGGTGAAGATGAATCAGTGAATGTGTGTCTTTCCGCTCACCAAAAGAACAAGAAAAAATAGGTACGGCACTCTAAATTTTAAAACTCCTTTAGTATGTCGCATTTTGAATTACAAGCCGCATTTAATACTTTGCACTGTGAAGCGAAAGAAGCCTTTAAAAGGCTTGCCTCAAATAATCAAATATTTGCTCACCTAGAGCACAAAATACGAGAGTCCGAAAAGAAACTTGAGGCACTTAAGGAATCCATGGTGGAAAGTACTAAAGTGGGTTGTGAGGATCTTAGAAGTAGATTAGTTAACTATGGGTGTGATACTTGTTATATTTGGCAAGGTGAAGTTAGAAACCTAAAGGCCAAACTTAACAAGGCTCTAGAGCCTAAAATTACCTTTGCCATCGATAAATCAAATTTTCGAAAAAGTATGGTTAATCCATACCAAAAATACAAATATGTAAGAAGAGATAATGAGAGCAAAAGTAATCCAAATGTTGACTTCTCTTGTCTATATTGTTGCAAGAAAGGCCATTCCATTTCTAAGTGCCGATTTAGGAGATTCTTAGTCCCTAAAGGCATCTATCAATGGTTGCCCAAATGCAACCACTTTGTCACTCACAACTTAGAACCCAATAAGCCATTGGGTACCTTCTCTTCTTGATTGTTTTTTTATAGGTACAATGTCTCGAGACCACCGAGAGAAGATGGGTTCTCGATAGTGGATGCTCAAGACACATGTCAAGAGACATATCCCTCTTAATCGACTTCGTGGCAAAGAAGAAAGGGTATGCAACCTATGGAGACAATAATCATGGTGCAATACTTGGTAAAGGTAGTGTAGGTAACCCTTCTTCCACTAGTATTTCTGATGTGTTGCTTGTTGAGGGTCTTAAACATAATCTACTTAGCATTAACCAATTATGCGACAAAGGATACACTGTATCATTTTCAAAAGATTGTTGCAAAATTATACATAACGATGACAAAAGAAGAGTATGTTTAATGGCCTGAATAATGTCTATATGCTAGACTTGAATGAAGTATCGTTAATAAGTGAAAAATGTCTCATGACAATGAGTGAAGACTCATGGTTGTGGCATAGGCGTTTAGCACATGTTAACTTTGACTTGCTAAATAATGTAGTCTCAAAAGATCTAGTCTTAGGTCACCCTAAAATAAAGTTTACCAAGGATCACCTTTGTGATGCTTGCCAAATGGGAAAGCAAACGAGGATCTTTTTTAAGTCCAAAAATATTGTTTCAACTACGAGACCTCTCGAGCTTCTCCATATGGACTTATTTGGACCATCTAGAATCAAAAGCCTAGGTGGAAATTATTACGGTTTCGTAATAGTGGATGATTTCTCTAGATTTTGTTGGACTATCTTTTTGGCTAGCAAGAGCGATACATTCGCCTCCTTTGAAGGATTTGCTAAGCTTTCCCAAAATAAACTAAACACAAACATTGTCTCAATAGAAGTGACCATGGAGGTGAGTTTTAAAACCATTTATTTGAAGAATATTGCAGTAATCATGGAATTGATCATAATTTCTCCACTCCATGCACTCCTCGACAAAATGGGGTTGTGGAGCGTAAAAATCGTATTTTAGAAGAATTGGGAAGAACAATGATCAATGAGAATGGCTTACCGAAATATTTTTGGGCCAACGCCATAAGTACGACTTGTTATGTTTTGATTAGGGTGCTCATCCACCCTATTCTAAACAAAACACCGTATGAGCTTTTAAAAGGGAGCAAGCCAAATGTATCTCACTTGCATGTTTTTGGTTGTAAATGTTTTGTGTTGAATAATGGAAAGGAAAACTTGGGTAAATTTGATTGCAAGGCTGAAGAAGGTATCTTTCTCGGATACTTTCAGTCAAGTAAAGTTTATAGAATCTATAATAAAATATTACTTATTGTTAAAGAATCGGTACACGTAACATTTGATGAATCTTATCTGAGAAATGTCGGAAAAGGTAGTGTTGTTCATGGTGCAGGTACATCTACGGAAGACATAGTAAAAGGTGCCAAGCGGGGAATTGATCATCCCGACCAAGCCAAAATTGAGGAGGAGAAAGATGTCCGCCATGATGAAACCGAGGAAGATCATCCTTATACAAAAGATGATCTCCCTCCAGCTTGGAAGTCTTCCAAAGACCATCCAATTGACAACATTCTCAAAGATATATCAAAAGGCGTTACAACCCGCTCTAAGATAAGTAATTTCTATTATAACTTTGCTTTCGTTTCACAAATGGAACCTAAAAACCCTAAAGAAGCCTTACTCGATGAACACTGGTTTTTATCAATGCAAGAGGAACTAAATCAGTTCACGAGAAATGAGGTTTGGGACCTTGTCTCTCCTCCGCGAGGTCATCGAGTAATCGGCACCCGATGGGTGTTTAGGAACAAGCTGGACGAAAACGAGGTAATAACCCGCAACAAGGCGCGTTTAGTCGTGCAAGGCTATAACCAAGAGGAAGGCATCGACTATGAGGAAACTTATGCACCGGTTGCCCGACTCGAGGCTATACGCCTTTTGCTTGCCTTCGCTTGTGCGATAAACTTTAAGCTATTTCAAATGGATGTAAAAGGTGCATTCCTTAACAGGTACATTAATGAAGAAGTTTATGTTGCACAACCTCCGGGTTTTGAGTCTCACGAACATCCCCATCATGTTTATAAACTAAAAAGAGCGTTGTATGGACTCAAGAAAGCCCCTAGGGCTTGGTATGAGCGCCTAAGCAAGTTCTTACTTTATCAAGGGTATTCGAGAGGCAAAGTGGACACAAATCTCTTCATTAAGCGTCAAGGAAAGCATTTGATATTGGTACAAATTTATGTTGATGATATTATCTTTGGGTCAACTAACATGAATCTCGTGAGAGAGTTTTCTGACCTTATGCAGGGTGAGTTCCAGATGAGTATGATGGGAGAGCTCACATACTTTCTTGGATTGCAAATTAAACAACTTGAGAAAGGAACGTTCGTGAGTCAAACAAATTATTGTTTGGAACTTCTCAAGAGATTTGACATGGTAAACTCCAAGGCCATTGACACACCTATGCCGACATGTGCAAACTTGAATAAAGATGAAAATGGTAAGGACGTAGAGGTAAAAAGGTATAGAGGTATGATTGGCTCACTCCTTTATCTTACCGCCTCTAGACCCGATATTATGTTTAGCGTTTGCATGTGCGCACGATATCAATCATGTCCCAAGGAATCTCATTTAAAAGTTGTCAAACGCATACTTCGATATCTATCGGGTACTTCGAAGTATGGGCTATGGTATTCCAAAGAAAATTATTGCTCTTTGGTAGGTTTCTCCAATTCCAATTTTTCCGGCTGCAAATCGGGTAGGAAAAGCACTAGCCGTACTTGTCATCTATTTTCAAATTCTTTGGTTAGTTCGCATAGTAAGAAACAAGTTTCCATTGCCTTGTCAACCGCCGAAGCGGAATGCGTTGCCGCCGGTAGTTGTTGCGCTCAAGTCTTGTGGCTTAAGCAACAATTATTGGATTTTAACCTCAAACTTGAACGTATTCCTAGTTTTTGTGACAATACAAGTGCCATTAATCTCACCAAAAATCCTGTGTTGGATTCTCACACCAAACATATCGAAATTTGAAACCATTTTCTTAGGGATCATGTAGAGAAAGGTGATGTTGTCTTTGAACATGTCGACACTACAAATCAACTAGCGGACATTTTTACAAAACCGCTAGCAACTGAGCCTTTCTTTCATATCCGCCGAGAACTTGGCATTCTCGATATTTCGGATCGTGTGTCATAATATTGCTTGTACATCTTTTTATTCATTTATGATTCTATTATCGTACATCTAACAAAATTAAGATTGTAGTAAGTATAGTTGTATATTTCATCAAGCTACCTTTGGCATAAAGGTGATGTTGTTCCTTCTCTCTCTCTCTCTCTCTCTCTCTCTCTCTCTCTCTCTCTAATTTCTCATGTTTACAAGTTGTTTCACATGTTAAAATTGTCAATATGACCTATCACATGTATCATGTCTATTTGATTGCTTGATAGTTGTGTGGCATTGTATTTATGCATGAATTGTTGCTCACATGTGCATAAAAATGAAAATATGCATATTTTGTATGCATGAGTCGACCGCAACAGGGCAATGGTTGACGCACACATATAAATTTTTGCATTTTCAAATTGTTATGTCTTGATGAGCTTCTATTGTACTTTGTTTCTTCATATCTAATATGATTATCCGTTGATTTCCTTTTCATTGACACTATTTTGTATGAATATTCATTGATGCTAGTTATTACCTGTTGAGCATTTATTTGATTTGAACATCTACTTAACCTATCTCTTTCTCTTTTTGATTTTTTCAAAGGGGGAGAAGAGAGTGTGCCAACCTAAGACAACAGTTTGATACTTTGAAGAGATGTAGAATTGCAAACGGAAAACTTTGTGAATTGGGCATTAAGCTAGGGGGAGGTTACTAATATTGCACATTGCTCACGTTGGCTTCGCACGTTTTGTCATCATCAAAAGGGGGAGTATGTGAGGGCAATTCCCTATATACCATATATATACTTTTGTTTCAATGATGACAAATCGCATTCTTGGAAGAATCAGTTTCGAGGCCAATGCATGTCACACTTCTCATATCTCTCTTGTGTGCATACCATGACTATCTAACTTTCCATACTCAGTCCAATATGTTTGGAAGATCTTTGGTTGAGCTTAGAAGTGAAGAAATCACAAAATTCAGCATTTTTGCAAAATTACAGGTTTTGAGTCGACCACAGGTCGACGCATGGTCGGCGCATGGAGTAGTGCAAAATCCCACGGGTCGACGCATATTGTGAAGATTTTGAATCTACCTAAAACTGCAGGCTATGTGTCGACGCATAGTCCTGCTATGGTCGACCGTTCGCTCGTTTATGCTGTTGCTGAAGACTTTCCACTTTGTTTGAAAAGTTGTTAAGTCTGTTGGTTTTTGGTTACTATATATAGCCGTTTTATGTTCATTTCTCTATAATAATTGAAACATTGAGTAAACTGTACACAAACAAGAAAAGTGAAATAGGTGCCTAAGTCTCATCATCTTCATCTTCAACATTTCACAACACAACAATTACACACAACAATTTTTGATGTGCATTATGGTTTGTACAGGTGATAACGTCTGAAGCCGTCGTTAGGGAATCTGGTTCGGGTTGAGTTTGTGCAGGTTTTTCTTGAATAAAAGCTTGAAGGTTTTGTCCTTCAAGATTCGTTTGATTTTGGGGGTTTATGGTACGGATCGTCTCTACAATATCCAGCTGAGCGAAGGTGATTGAGAAGCGGAAGGTTTCGTTAATCTAGTAGCGGGAATCAGTGAAGTGTGCAAGGGAGTTCCGGGTTCGATTTGTTTGTGTTTGTGATAAGTCGGGCCAAGGGTTTGAAGAACGGAAGGTTGTTCAACAAAGGGGCTGAAATCGAAGGTCTATCCACAACAATCGAAGGTCTTGATTCGACTCGAATCAAGGAACAAGGAGAGAAAGCATCATCAATATCAAGAGAACTTGTTGGTATATTTTGCTTGTCTATCCTTGTATAAATGTTTCAACTCTACAGGTGATATCTATTATATTGAGCTCAATTCTATTATTTGAATTGAGGGCAGATGTACCCCGAAGCGAGGACGGCGGGGGAACAGCCTCAACAAATCTTTGTCTCCTTTACTTTTCAACACTTTCATTTTTGCCTTAAAATTGAGCAATTTTAGTATAAGCAATATTGTCAAAGTTATCATTGGTTAAGTAAGTGCTTATCACTGTTCTAACACTAGTACAATGAGTATATTGTACAAGAGACTTAGAGTTACTTACTCAAGTCAAAACTCACTTGGAGTACCTCTCACGCCAAGTGTTTGATAAATTGCCTATACCAAAATTCACTTGTGTTGTTTACATAATTTGTGGGAATTGTGTAGCATTGGAACTAGTCTTACTAATTAGTGGTATAATCATTGATAGTGTGACTTGTGTGTTGAATCTATTTGCTCATTATCATAATACATAGGCTAGACGCATATCCGGTCTTCTAATAACGGTTTGTTATAGACGGTAATTTTCCACGGTCGCTTTCGCATTTAAAACATTTTTAAAAACCAATTTTTAATTGGTATGCTCTGACTCAAATTTTTAATTGTGATCTATTCAACCCCCCCTTCTAGATTCGCGCCATCGTCTAACAATTAAGACTTAGTTCTAGGTCATTATAGTCATGGAAAGTTGTGTTGAGACATCTAAGATGTCATTTCAAGATCAATTAAAAAAGAATCAAGAGTGTGAGAAGTTACTAAATTGGGGTTTCTAAGGTTATCAGTGTAAAATCCCCTGTTTAGTGCCCAACTTCAAGACCACATATCTCAAGATACAAGTTTCATCTTACTTTGATGCAAACATGAGACTTGTGGAGCATGTTCGTATCTTTCTTTTGAGTACTAGAACTCATCCATTGGGTTTGTGGAACTATAGATATGATGCTAGCAAGTTAGGGGTCTCAAATGAACATATTTTCAGTCAACAAAAGTCAACCAACTTCCAAGGGACTTTTGACTAAGAATAAAGTTTCTCCTCAACTTGAAGTGAACATGAGAGTTGTTCCTTATGATCTTAGATTTCCAAAAGTCCTAGAAGTCCTTCATCTCATTTGTAGAACTCAAGTTATGATGCTTACAAGGCAGGGGTATTTTAGGAAAGTGGGATTATAGGCCATTTTCATTATAGGTCATTTTCATGATCTTAAGCACTTCAAATGAAACTTTCTTCAACATGACAGTTGCTCCAAATGATCTCAATTTCATCATGAAACACAAGTTTGACATGCGTTATGCAAGGATATGGAGATTGGTGAAGAAATTCAATGGAAAAATGGCTTTAAAAAGGTGAATTCAATTGAAGTGATTAAAGGTCATTTACATGCCATTTTCCAATCCAATTTTGTTCATTTTATGCTCATGAGTGAAATGCAAAAATGTATTTTGAGTCATGCAAGCAAATGCATGTGGAATTAACATTTACTTCATGGAAAAGTTTCAACTCTAAACTTGATAATTGGATCAATTCAAGGCCCAATGCCAATCCACATGGACAACCCATGTTCCCAGCTGAAGATTAAAATCAAATTCAACAGTGTTTAGAGCCAAATTCACGTGTGCATGAGCACATGCCAAACTTTGGGCATTTTCAAAATTCAAGTGAATCAAGCCTCATTGGGCCTCCAATCCATCAAATATCCATTGTATTTAAGTTCAAAATTGAAATTGAAAGCTCATTTTTGCATTTTTCATGGAGGGAAGAGCATAACCAAGTTTGAAATTGAAGAGAGAATTTGGAAATCGTGAATTCAGATCCAAGCCATTTCAATCCAAATTGAAGCAATCTTCTTCTTCCTTGAGCATCAGTGAGTAGATCTGCACATTCTTGAGCAAGCTAATCATCAATTGAAGCACCAACGGAGTGTCTCCGTTAGGTAAACTTCCTTTAAACTTTCCTTCCACGCTAGAGCTTATTCTAGCGCAATGTTGGTTGCATCTAAAGTCCTACCTCTGGTAAGCAACGTTTGACACCTTAATTGTCTTGTTTGGTGAAATTTCAGTTGTGCACTCAATTTTTCCATCGTTCGATTCTCTTCATATGTGCATGATAAATGAAATTGGAGCTTGGATCTGAATTGTACATAAGTTCCTCTTTAATTTGATATAAAATTTGGCATTGTTTGGTGAAGTTTCAGACCTGCAACTATGGCCACTTCGCCGGAGAAGACGACCGGAGCTAGCGCTCCGGCGTCTGGTCTTTGCTTAGGTCAAGATGACTTGGAATGGTACACTTGTTGATTGTTTGAGATCAACGGATCAGATTTAATTGACTGGCCTACGTGTTGGTTTGACTAGCCACGTCAATTAGTGAAACGACGTGTTTCACTAATTTAGATGATTTCATTTTATTTTGGCTCAATGTGTTATTTGCACCCCTCTCCGGATGAGGCCCATTGGTTTAAACTGAATCTTTTGCTATTTTCCACGCAACCTTTTATTGTTTTATTTTATTTTTATTTGGATTTCTGTTTTGATTTAATTCAATTAAAAATATCTCCAATGATGATAAAATTCCACAAAAAATATTTTGGGATACTTTAATGTGTTAATTAATTTTTGATATTTTTATTTTAATTTTTTATTTATTTTTCAATTAAAATGGAATTAAATGATTGGAGATGTTTTTAATTTGATTTTTCTTGTGTTCGTTTGTGTTCTTACTTGTTTGTTGGCCAATTGATATTTCCTATGAATAAGGTTTTTTCCTCATTTGAATGATGAGTTGAGAGATCTTTGGGGATTATTTTGGCCCTAGTTTGGTTTATTTTTGGTTGAATTTTAAGTCATTTTGTTTGACCCTCGACAACCCTCCTTCAAAATGGTGCACCCTTGTGGATCAAGTCCTATGGTGATGTTTTGCTTAGACATTGGTTGTGTACTTTTGGCCTCTGGTTGCCAACTCATTTATGTGTTTCTTGCATTTTATTTGGATTATTTTGAACCATTTTCCTAATTTTTAGGTAACTTGCAAGTCAAGCTACTTCTAAGGGTGGTTCACACACACACTTGACCTAGTCTTGATGGGAAATGACCCTTGTGGATCCCATATGCTCCCAACTCTTTTTGATTCACATTTATAACATGTTGAAGTGGTTGGTTTTTAATTCTTAGGTCATACACTTGTTTGATGCTTGTTGTAAGTTGTGTTTGTTTAAGGCCTTCCATTTGGTTTCAAATGTTGAAAGTGCTTAGGACCTAGGTCCTTTACCATGCCTTATGTTGGCACTTGCTTTGCATCTTTGCTTTCTTTGCTTTGTGCATCATCTTCCCTTGTTCTCACCTATCTCCTAGGACCTTTGAGTCCCATTTAAGGTGGTTTGGTCCCTCCTTTGGAGGTACTTTAAACATGTCTAAAATGGTGATTCATTTTGAGAACTTTCGGTGTTTCTTTTGCATGATCATTTTGATGTTTATGGTTAAGTTTCTTCTATGAGTTCCTTGTTGTTCCCATCTTATCTCCCATCCTCATAATGATTATGTCTTCATCTCCTTTCTTTTTGTTTTTCCTTTGGGCTAGTGGTTGATGTTTGAGTGGTTGTAGGAATGGTAATTTCTCCCACTTCATCCCATTTTTGTGTGAACTTGCTTGAGTTATTTTATTGTGCATTCCTTTTTGGTTTTGCATTTTCATAATTTCATACTTGAGGTTTAGATGTGCTTGTGGTGGCTACTGCCACACACTTTGTTCCTCCCTTTTCTCTTTCATCTTTGTGCATTACATGTTTGCATATTCTTCTTCTTTTATCTTATGCTTCCTTCTTCTTTCTTTTTTGCCATTTTCCCTTAGGACCTCTAATATTTCTTGTTCAAGATTGATTATGATAGACCTTAGGCTTGAACCCATCCATGATAACATTAGGTAGCATTCCCTTTCATCCCAATCATAGGTGAACTTTTCATGAGAACATTAGGTTGAGTTTAGTCTCCCTTTAGAGTGTCTCTCTCTTCTCATCTTCAAACTCTTTCAAAACACATAATAAAGGATAATGAGTGTTGTACACTACGAGCCTTAAGTATTTGCAAAATGATGATTGGGGGGTCTCCTCTCAATTGTCTAGAGTGTTTAGTGTATGTTCTTTGGACAATATGCGACACATTCGCTCCTAAGTCATAGTCTTTAGTGCAACATGAATTACAAACACAATTCAATTCACTTCTTCTCCATAAAAGACTCAAACAAACTTCAAACCTTTTTTATCCTTCGGGATTAATGGAAAACCTTTTTTATAAAAGAGTGTTGTTAAATCTTAGTTCTACTGCAAACGGGTAACGCCTAAGTCTCCAATGGTCGAGCTGCATACACCTAACTGCTAGAACTAAGGTTTAACCCTACTTGGGTAAAACATTTGAACCAACCTGTGGTCTTGTTAGCACAAACTATGTTTGCTCTGATTTCTCATACCATATGAGGATACGTAGGCACAAGACAGCGATGTCTTGGCGAGCAACCTTCCCCACCGTCACCTGTAGTTTCCCGAACTACGTTGACTCTGACTTTCCCATTGCACGAGTGAGTACGTAGGCATATAGCGGCGAAGCTCTATCGAGTGTCTTTTCTTTTCTTTTGTCCTTGTAGCCTGTAGTTTAGATAGTAAACACCATTTTAGGTAGATAACAAGCGTGGATCCCGTTGAGTACAACGGACGTGAGGGGTGCTCATACCTTCCCATTGCGTAACCGACTCCCGAACCCAAGATTTAGTTGGGATGACCTGTCTTTTCCCTTTTTCATAGGTTTTATCTAATCGTTTCCTTTCCCTCTCTTTGGGATAAATAACGAACGGTGGCAACTCTTTTATCTTCCGCTGGCCTTTTTCGCAGTAGCGACAGGTGGCGACTCTGCTGGGGACTGGAACATCCCCTATGCGAGTCAATCCTAGCGCTTGTGTGTTTATCTTTTGGGTGTGTATATATGTGTTGTAGTTTATTTGTATTATCTGCATTTTAATTTTAGCATTGTATATATCAGTTTTGATGTGCTGTTGGGTGGGAATGTTCCACTGAGAGATAAGCCAAAACCCAGGCTTGAGTATAAACATAGCATTAGAAGTGGAAAGTAGTGGTGAACCTGTATGTTTAGCATGCACTAGTTCCCATGAAATTCGCTTTGATGACTTCCTTTCCAGTCCGTTGGACCGTTGAGAGGATTTTAGATCCGAGGATTGTCGACTCTAGCGACCGATCATTTGGAAGTCAGCTAAGTGAGGCCGTTTCATTTGACTATGATACCAAACCTGAAATGGTGAATGTATCATCGTTTCTTGAAAGTCTGTGACGCTGATGACCGCATAGGATGCCAAACCTTTATCAGAGATAGGTTCATACCTGTGAGTGAGAGGGTTATGCAGGAAACTTGACCTTCAACCTACCCGGTTTTCTCGTTGGTGCAAACATTTGATCTTGATACATTGGTTCCTTATCAGTGATGTGTCATGTTCTCGTCAGAGCGAAGCACTGGTTCTTCTTAATCCACAACACAACAATCTTGATCCCCTGTTGCATTTGCATTTGCATTTTCATATTGCATTTTCATTAACATGTATTTATGCTGTAGGTGTGCATTTCCTCTCGATTCTAGTGATCTTATTCTTCTCTGACATGGAGCCTAGCTTGAAGAAGACAGTGGCATACAAGTTTCCAACTCCTAATATTAGATCTTTGCTGAGTTTGATTTCTGTGGATGATAGGAAGGTGATGGAGGATTTCAAGCAATCTTATGGGAAGCTTCTCAATGTTGTATGCAAGCCATTAGTGTATGAGTTGAGTGGTCTCCAGACTCTGTTGCAGTTTTATGACCCACAGCTGAGGTGCTTTACCTTTCCAGGTCATGTTTTGGCGCCTACTTTAGAGGATTTCTCTGTGTTGTTGGGAGTCCTTATCCTAGATCAGATGCCATTCTATCATGCTGACGCTGAGCCTGATCTGGCTAAGCTTGCTGCTGCTTTACACCTGGATATTTCTGAGCTGAAGGGGAAATTGGCCAAGAGAAATGGAATGTCTGGATTTCCATTACCTTTTATGGTCGCTAAGGCTCAACAGTTCGCCAAGGATGGTTGTTGGGTTGTGTTTAGTGCTATCTTACCGTTGTGTATCTATGGTATTATGTTGTTTCCTAACATTCCAGATTTTGTAGATTTGGATGCGTTCCATATCTTTGCTTCAAGGAATCCTATACCTACGCTTCTAGGCGATGTTTATCATTTTGTACACTACAAGAATGAGAACCGGAAAGGGAAGAACGTATCTTGTTGCGTGCCTTTGTTCTATATGTGGTTTGTAAGCAATCTTCCCAAATCTGGTCCTTTTATTGCTGTTGCAGGTACTTCAGAATGGTCGGGAAGATTGATGGGATTGACTGTTGAGAATATTGTCTGGTTTGATGGGGATATGCTGGGTACTGAGATTATTTACAATTGTGGAGGATTTCCTAACGTCCCGTTTGTCGGAAGGAAAGGATGCATTAACTGTAACCCCTCCCTTACAGTAAGACAGTTTGGGTATGCCTTGAGAGGACCTCCTAAGGAGGAGGAGATACAGGAATCTCTATATCTCACTGGATTGCTGGAAGGTGATACCTTGACTAGAGTTGAGCAGGCTTTGAGTAAGATCCACAGGAAAGGGAAAGCTTTCTTGGGGAAAAGTAACAGTCGAGCTTACGATCCTTATTTGACTTGGATTCAGGATAGAGGAAAGAAGTTGTTGATGCCTTTCCCATCCGTTGAGCCTTTATATCCTCTTATGATTGAGGAACCTACCACTGTGGATATCCAGAGGTATAACCTGTTGTGGTCTGAGAAAGAAGAGTTGATAAAGGCTAATGAAGAGTTGGAGAAAGAGATCATTCAACTCTGGAGTGAGAAGATTGAAGTTGTCTACTCTTCTAAGAGGCAGACTGAGTTAGTAAACAGACTAGGTACAGATTTGACCAAAAGACTCGTTCTCGTGGGCGTTTGGGGTTGGATTTGAAGGTTGTTAGTGATGTTCTTGCTTCTAAGAAGAAGGATTTGGATAGAGCTTATCTGGAGATTTCCAAGTTCAATGATTAGTGGAATGCTACTCTTACCAATTACAAGGAGCGTGAGGATGGGATGAAGCAGCAGATTGCTAGATTGAAGACTCAGCTCAGGGCAAAGGATGAGAAGATTGCAGCAGAAGCCTCACTCCGACGTGATAGTGATTGTAGACTGAACGAAGCTCTTGCAACCTTGGAGGATTACAAGCTGAGGGCTGATACGAAGAGGTGTAAGTTAGAAGATGTCTTTGGTGAGGGAGCCTGGAAATATTATGTTGAGGGTCTTCAGCGCACTATTAGCCAGCGAGAGTTACTTATCCAGGGGTTACTCGTTAGGCCAGACCATCCTAAGACCCAGGAGCTGTTGGAGGATTTCCATGCTCGTTGTCGCACTTGATGTCTTTCATTCTCTTTGTAGTTTGTTGTTTATGTTGTGTATTAACCATCACCAGATCTGTTGGCTGAGGTCATCTGTTGATTTTTATTGTATCTAGTGTTACGCTTGTACATTGCCTTTTGAGCTGTTGTTATATGTATGATGAGTTTTGCTCTATGCTTGGTTGTTGGTTTCCTAATGTCTCGTTGTTCTCGCAGGAACTAGAATTGAGGGGAAACGTCCCTAATGTATATATACATGTTTGCCTTTTTCATCATCTGGAATTTTTGCATAACATGTGCAGCGGAACCATTAACCTTATTTCATGTGGTTTGTTAGTTTGTTTTCATGATAGACAACCGAACAACCCATGTTACGCCACAAGAGGGAATCAACGTAGGGTCATGGAACAGATGCAAGCTGAAATGCAGGAGCCTCAGGACAGGATGGCTCAATTTATGGATCTGATGCAGGTTGTGGCAAATGGCCAAGATCAACTGAGGACCCTGGTACAACCATTGATTGCCAGAGTTTACAACAATGGTGTGCTTCATGGTGGGACTGCTGCTAATCCTCCTTGTCATGACAGTGGTATTCCACATACCAATGTTGGTCACACAATTGTTTTCCCTCTGGGTGGAGGTAATTAAATCAGAATTCCCGTTCCTGTTTCCTTTTGTGCTGTGAATGGAGACAATGGCTCTCAATGGGATGAAGATCACCAGGAAGATGTATTCTCGATGAGAGATGTCGGCGTTGGGTTGTGAACTGAGGCAGATCGAAGGTTCAAATTGCTGGAGGATAAGATGAAGAGTTACGAAAATCAGAATTCCATGGGCTTAGACATGGCAAATTTGGGGTTGATCCCATATTTGAAGGTAACGCTGAAGTTCAAAGTCCCAGACTTTGACAAATATAAAGGAACTACCTGCCCGAGGGTCCACCTTCGATCCTATTACCGCAAGATGTCAGCTTATTTGGATGATGAAAAACTGCTCATGCACTTCTTTCAAGATAGCCTCTCTGGTCCTTCTCTGGAGTGGTATATGAGCTTGGAGCCGGTTAATATCAGCAGTTGGAGGGATTTAGCTGAGGCATTTTTGAAGCACTATCAGTACAGTAGCGATCTTGCATCTAACAAGGTCCAGCTATAGAATCTTTCTCAGAAGACTGGTGAATGCTTTAAGGAATAAGCCCAGAGGTGGCGCGAATTAGCAGCTAGAGTGCAGCCTCTCATGGTGGAGCGGAAACTGATTGATATATTCGTGGCTACGTTGCCAGGGGTATACTATGAGAAGCTTATCGATAATATGTCAGGCAGCTTTTTTGATCTGATTATAACTGGGGAGAGAGTTGAGAGTGGTATCAAGTTGGGTAATATTAGCGCCGGTGAAGGATCCTCGGCAGGAGGAGGAGTTAGAAAAGCCTTCGGTAACAAGAAGCAGGAAGGTGAAACTAACGTTGTGTCTAGTTCTCGTGGGAGAAACAGAAGTCAGAATCAGAATCAGCAATACCGTCAGCAACCACCCCAGGTTACTAGTATCACAATTCCTGTAGTACCACAACAACAATAACAAAGACCACCACAGCAACAACAGAATCAACAGAACTACGCTCCACGAAGATTTCAGGATCGGGGTCGGGCGGTGAATAAAAAATTTGATGCGTCTCTGATGCCGTATTCTCAATTGCTTCAGACTTTGTTACAGCTGCAGTTAATACAGAAGAGGACTTTAGCTCCTTTGACAGGTGCGCCACCACCCGGATATGATGCAAATGCTCGATGTGAGTTTCATTCAGGTGCTCCGGGGCACAATATTGACAACTGTAAGGAGTTTAAGCACAAGGTTCAGGATCTGGTGGATAGTAAAGCTATAAACTTTTCTCACGACGCGCCCAACGTCGTGCAGAACCCCATGCCAAACCATGGGCCAGCTGGGGTAAGTGCTATCATTGAAGATGAGAGTTTGGATCTGATAACTGATGTCAATGAGTTGAAGACGCTGTTGAGCTTTGTGAAAGACAAGTTGTTGAAGGGAGGAGTATTCACGGGTTGTGATGAGGTTTGTGTTGAATGTTTGAGCCATCTTGAGGGATGCGAGAAGCTGAAGAACCATATCCAGAAGATGATGAATGACAAGGTGTTGCAATTTGATAGAGTTGTCGAGAAGAAGACTGATGAAATAGAAGCCGAAGAGAGGGATGAGGTTGCGGCAATCTCGATTCCATATAAGACCATTATTATTTCTGCGCCTCCGAGGCCGCCAACAATCATCATCACCAAAGTTGGTCCTGTGCCGTATGAAAGTACAAGGAGATTTCGTGGAATTACAAAGCTGAAGTGTACTGTAACAAGCAGAAACAGGAATTGAAGAGCTTGCCAGTAGGATCTGTGGATAACTTAGTTGGAGCAGGTGGAATTACTCGCAGCAGAGGAGTGTTCTCGTCACCTGAAGTGGTCGTTGATAAAGCGGATAAAGGAAAGGGAAAAGCAGTAGTTGAGGAAACTTCTCAGGCTGGGGAGAAGGAATCTTTATCGAAGGATTAGAGGAATTCATGAGGTTAATAAGGAAAAGTGACTACAAGATCGTAGATTACTTACAACAAACCCCTTCCAAAATATCCATCATGTCCCTGCTATTGTGTTCAGAAGCGCACCGGAACGCTTTTTTGAGAATCTTGAATACCGCCTAAGTGCCTCAGGAGATATCGGTGAATCAACTCGAAGAGGTTGTAGCACACGTGAATGCAGGTAACAGGCTAGGTTTCACTAACTTAGATCTGACTCCTAAGGGGAGGAATCACAATTGGGCGCTGCACATATCTATCGAATGTCGTGGAGCCGTTGTGTCCCATGTGTTGGTTGATACCAGATCATCCTTGAATGTGTTGCCTAAGAAGGCATTAATGAAGCTGGATACCCGTGGTATCATTTGTATGCCAAGTGACCTGATAGTGAGGGCTTTTGATGGGACTCAGAGGTCTGTATTCGGGGAGCTGACACTACTGATTCAAGTTGGTCCTGAGGTGTCCGACGTTGTATTCTATATCATGTACATTCAGCCAGCTTATAGTTGTTTGCTTGGTCGTCCCTGGATTCACTCAGCAGGGGCCGTAACATCCACGCTGCACCAAAAATTGAAGTATATGGTGGGTGGCAGAGTTGTCACTGTCTTTGGGGAGAAGGATATAATGATCAGTCACTTATCTTGATTCAAGTACGTCGAGGTAGATGGCGAGATCCATGAGACTTTATGTCAAGCCTTTGAGACGATACAGATTGAAGACAAAGCACCAGCTGCAAGCAAAGCGCCCGAAGTGGCCATGTCGTTCTTCAAAGAGGCCCAGGCTATGGTGAATACCGGGGCATCTCAAGGTTGGGGTAAAGTGATGGATATACCCAACAAGCAGGACAAATTTGGTTTGGGATACAACCCATCTTCTTCTTCCTAGAGCGCGTCGCACTATAAAGGGCCTGTCCAGTTTACTAAAGGTGGAGTTATCTTCGAACAGATCAATGCCGTTTCAGACGATGAAGGGGACAACGACTGTAATATGGATGCTTGGATCAAGCCGCGCACTCCAGGACAAAGCCATAACAATTGGTCTATCGAGGAAGTCATTAAAGTGACAACGAAAGAGTAATACTTTGTTATCCTGATTATTGTATAACCCTATGTTCTACCCGGAGCATAGTGTTGCTTTATCTTCAAGGCCTTATTGTTTATGCTTGAACAATTTTTCATCAATTAATCAAAGGGCAATTTTTTTGCATCCAAATATTGTGATCCTTGTTTTTCATGTTTTATGTTTAACAATAAAATGGCAATGTGGTTTGTGCTTGTTTCCATATCATTTTAAGCATTTAATCATCATCATTGCAGGTTTCACATTGTAGATGACACCGATCCAGAACCGTCTATGACTCGCTTTGACTTTGATAATCCGATATTTCAAGTCGAAGAAGAGATTGATGAATATGAAGACTTACCAGAAGAGCTAGCCAGACTTTTGAAACAGGAAGAAAAGGTTATTCTGCCTCATCAGGAGGAAATCGAGATCATCAACTTGGGATCTAAGGAAGTCAAGAGAGAAGTCAGGATAGGGCTACATTGCAGAGTGATCTCAAGCAAAGACTGGTGGAAATGCTCTATGAGTATAAGGATATCTTTGCTTGGCCATACGAAGACATGCCCGGGCTTGACACCGACATTGTGGTTCATCGCTTGTCGTTGCGTGAAGAGTGTCTGCTGGTCAAGCATAAGCTCAGGCGAACTAGACCAGATATGGCGGTAAAAATCAAATAAGTGGTCCAGAAGCAGTTGGACGCAGGATTTTTAGCTGTAACAAATTACCCTTTGTGGGTCACTAACATCGTACCTGTACCAAAGAAGGACGGTAAGGTACGGATGTGTGTTGATTACAAAGATTTGTATAAATCGAGCCCGAAGGATGATTTCCCGCTCCCTCACATTGACGTATTGGTTGATAATACTACTCAGTATTCTGTATCTTCCTTCATGGACGGTTTTTCGGGCTATAATCAGATTAACATGGCGCCAGAGGGTATGGAGAAAACAACGTTTATCACACCATGGGGGACTTTCTGTTATAAGGTAATGCCTTTTGGGTTGAAAAATGCAGGGGCAACCTATCAGCGGGCTATGGTGACTCTCTTTCATGATATGATTCATTATGAGATTGAAGTATATGTTGATGACATGATTGTGAAGTCACAAGCGAAGGAGGAGAATTTGGTTAATTTGTTGAAGCTGTTTGAAAGGCTCAGGAAATTCCGGTTGAGGTTGAATCCGAATAAATGCACTTTTGGTGTGCGGTCAGGAAAACTCCTGGGGTTAATTGTCATTGAAAAAGGAATCGAGGTCAGTCCTGCAAATATAAAAGTAATACAAGATATACCAGTGCTGAAAACAGAGAAAGAGGTTCGTGGTTTCTTGGGTAGATTGAACTACATTGCTCGGTTCATATCTCATCTCACAGCCACGTGTGAACCCATGTTCAAATTGTTGAAAAAAGATCAGGCGGTCGTCTGGAATGAAAATATCCAAATGGAATTTGATAAGTAAAAGAATATTTGCAGGAACCTTCAATACTGATACTTCCAGTAGCTGGAAGACCATTAATCATGTATTTAACAGTTCTTGAGAACAACATGGGTTGTGTCCTCGGTCAACACGAAGAGACTGGAAGAAAAGAGCACACGATATACTATCTGAGTAAAAAGTTCACAGATTATGAGTCCAGGTACTCGATGTTAGAGAAAACATGTTGCGCACTCGCATGGGCTGCCAAACGTTTAAAATAGTATATGCTGAATCATACAACCATACTGATTTCGAAGATGGATCCTGTAGCACCCCCAAAATTTACCTTTTCATTTTGATTGCAACTGGCTTTTGTTTCTCTGCATTTTGCATTTCTGCATATAATAACATTTGTCCTCGAGGCAAGGGATCAAGGCATTCATGTGGCTCAAGTTTCATTTTCAGTGCAGGAGACGGAACGACAAGTATCATCCACTCCGACATTTATTTTGCCCAATGATCGAGCGGTCGATTTTATTTTGTTTTGCAGGATATTTTCAGCTCAGGAAGCAGCATTCAGGCTATCTCAAACATTCTCACAATTTGATATTCAAAGGCAAGTTTCAGAGGCTGGACAAAGCTCAGAACGGATGAAAACGGGCAAATGTGCAGATTTCCCTACAAAAGGCACCAAATTCAAATTTTTAAAGGTGTTAATCGATTAACCAGATGGTTAACCGATTAACCAAGTCAAAATCAGGTCAAATTTGAATTTTTGAAGGTGTTAATCGATTAACCCAGATGGTTAACCGATTAACCAGTGCAAATTTTGCCTCTGCACGTGAATTTTCAAGTGAAGCCACTTTGGGGTCCAATTTGATCACTTGTGAAGTTGATTTAACACTAAGGAAGGATCTAGAACCACTTTAAATTTTGGTTAATTTCATTTTCCCTCCAAATTCTCATTCCTAATCCCATTCCAAATTTCCACAAACCACATTCCATACCTCATTTGGATCCAAACATAAGGGGTATTTAAATGATTTACTCCAAATCTCACACAATCAATCCTCATAATTTTATTCTCATTTCCGAACTCACTCTCATTCTCTCAATTCTCTCTCAACTTCTCCATTCCCAAACTTCACTAAAAGCTTTTCTCACATTGAATTCCTTGATTCTCCATTGGAATCAATGAATTCTTGAGCTCAAACCTTCATCCATCATCCTCATTGAATCAATTTCTCCATCTAATTTTCGTTCTAGTTTGGATCTGAATTTTAAAGTGGATCTAGAAGTGATTATTTGGATAGTTCTTGCTTAATTTTGGTGGATCTTCATTGCTACTACAAGAATTGACTTGGATCTTGAAGTTTTCCGGATTTCTTGCTCGGATCTGTTCAATTGAGGTTGAATCAACATTAACCGAAGCAATTTTCCGCTTCCTAGGTTGGAATTCTAGATCCATCGTTATTTTTGAGCTTATTTGCATATTCAATGTGGATCTTCATTTTTGATTGACTTTTGTTTGTTTTGATCCATTTGATTTGTGATCTTGTTGTTTAAATGTGCTTACATCTTGTTTGCATCACTGATTTCTGGGTTAATTTCGTGCATAATTGATTACAAGATAATGTGAATGATTGCACATTGGATAAGTTGCTGAAAAGTGCTTTTTAACTGCTTTTTTCTGCTGTTGGAACAATGTTAATCGGTTAACCAATTGGTTAATCGATTAACTAACACAAATACTCAAATTTTCAAGCATTTTCCAATGGTTAATCGACTAACCCCTGGTGTTAATCGATTAACACTGTGTTAGCAGGCCTATTTTGCTGTTTTTCATGGTTGCTTGGTATCGTTTCACTTCGAATCTTCATGGATCAGTATGATGCATTAAGAGTGAGATGTTTTGGATATATGTCGTTGTTTTTTGATTGTTTAATCATGATCATTCGACAGGCGTTGTCTATTTTCCACTTGAATGCATACTCTTGTATATGCGGTTCAAAGTGATGATCATTTGTTTACTTGTCTTCTTGCACACTTTTGTTCCTCCCTCTTTGCATGTTTATTTTCCGTGCTTGCATCTCTTACTGGTGATTGAATTTATCTTGTGCTTTCTTGGTCTTTTGCCATAATCTCCGTAGGGTTTCTAGTCCCTCCGTTTAGGACGGGAGTAGAAGAGACATTAGGTGTTCAATCCAAGCATGCTAACATCAGGGTAGATTTCCCCTTTTTCATCCCAACTTTAGGTCCACTTTGCATGACAACATTAGGATCGAGTTTCCCTTAGAGGTCGCATCTCTCTTCTCATCTAAAAACATTCTAATTCATCTAATAAATACGATGAACATTGTACGCTACGAGCCTTAAGCACATGGGAAATGATGAGTGAGGGGTCTCCTCTGTGAGTGTTTAGTGTACGTCCTGTTTGGGGGCGATATGCAATGCATTCGTTCCCATGTCATAGTCTTTAGTGCAACGTGAATCACAAACCGAATTATTCACTTCACTAAAAAAACATAAAACAAACATCAAACCTTTTTATCCTTCCGGATTATTGGAAAATCATTTTCAGAAAAGAGTGTTGTTAAGCTTTGGTTCTACCGCAAACAGGCTTCGTTCCTAACTGCTAGAACTAAGGTTTAACCCTACTCGGTTTAAAATACTTGAACCAACCCGTGGTCTTGTTATCCCGAACTATGTTTGCTCTGATTTCTCATACCAGATGAGAATACGTAGGCACAAGACGGAGATGTCTTGGCGAGCAACCTTCCCCACTTTCACCTGTAGTTTTTCGAACTACGTTGACTCTGACTTTCACATTGCACAAGGGAATACGTAGGCATAGAACGGCGATGCTCTATCGAGTCTCTTTTCTTTTGTTTTGTCTTGTGAGCCTGTAGCTTAGATAGATAAACACACCCTTAGATAGAAAACAAGCGTGGATCCCGTCGAGTACGACGAACGTGAGGGGTGCTAATACCTTCCCATTGCATAACCGAACCCGAGATTTGGTTGCGATGACCGATCTTATCCCTTTTTTGTAGGTTTTCTCTGATCGTTTCCTTTCCCTCTATTTGGGATAAATAACGAACGGTGGCGAATCTTCTGTCTTCCGTCGGCCTTTTTCGCAGTTGCGTCAGCTGGCGACTCTGTTGGGGATCACGATGGTTCCCTATGCGAGTCAATCCTAGTGCTTGTCTGTTTTGCGTCTTTGGGTGTTTACTTTTGTGCATTTTTTTTTCTTTATGTACATTATCTGTTGTATATTATTGCATTTGCATTTTATTATCATATTATGTTGCTGCTGTGCTGTGGGGTGGGTTGTTCCATTGAGAGATAAGCCAGACCCAGGCTTGAGTATACACATAGGATTAATGAGGAGAGTAGCGGAAGCTTGTGTGGCGTTTGGCCATGCAATAGCTCGCGCGAAATTCATGTTCAGACGAGGTTTTTCTTTGGAAATATTCTATCCTGCGTGTCTGGTGCTGTTGAGGGAATATTGACTTAGAGAGAGTGTCGATTCTGGAGACCGTTCATTTGGGAAGTCATCTAAGTGAGGCCGCTTCGTTAGACTATGATGTCAAACCAGAAATGGTGAACGTATCATCATTTCTCAAAAGTTTGTGACGCTGACGACCTGTATAGGATGTCGTATCTTTCAAGACTATAACCCACATGTGAGAGGGGATGGGTTTTGCAGGAAAACATGACCTTCGACCAACCCGGTTTTCTTGTCAGTATAGACAGTTGATCCTGGATGCTCCGTTAATTTCAGTGTTCTGGGTGTTCTTATTAGAGCCGAGCTATGGTTGAATTCAGTCAACGACACAACAGCAAGTTTGAGCATTGGATACCTTGATCCCATGTTTGCATCTGCATTTAACATTGCATGTTTATGTGTGTTACAGGTTCTCGTCTTTCCCTTGATTTTGGCACTGGTCTTCTGCAGAGATGGAAGTCGGTAGAAAGAGGATCGTTGTGTACAAATTTCTGGCACCTGAATTGGGACCTTTATTTGGTCTGATTTCCCTGGTTGATCTCGGTGTCCTTGAAACCTTCAGGGAAGAATATGGGGGAATTCTGAAGTTTGTTCGTAAGATCACGAGTTATGAGCATGGAGCTATTCATACCCTATTACAGTTTTATGACCCACCGCTGCGACGCTTCACGTTTCCAGACTATATGTTGGTTCCGACTTTGAAGGAATTTGCTTACATCTTGGGTGTTCCGATTCAAAGAGAGGTGCCATTCGTCAGTTCCGAAGAAGAACCCAATCTCGAGAAGTTATTCGCCGCTCTTTATTTGAGCGCCTCTGAGTTGGTAGACCATGTTATCAGCAGAAATGGAGTTTCCGGCTTTACTTTATCTTTCTTGGTGGACAAAGCTCGAAAGTATGCTGAAGACGGTTGTTGGGTGGTTTTCAGTGTTATCTTGGCTCTGTGTGTCTATGGCATTGTGTTGTTCCCAAATGTACCAAACTTGGTGGATTTTGATTCTTTTCACGTCTTCGCTTCCAAGAATCTCGCTCCTACTCTTCTAGGAGATTTGTATCATTCAGTGCATTACAAGAACAAGAAGAGGAGAGGAAAATTGGTCTCTTATTGTGCACCGCTTTTGCGCAAGTGGTTTGTTGATCATCTTCATCGCTCTGGGGCTTTTATAGATTTAGCAAACTCATCTGAATGGTCGAAGAGGCTTATGGGCTTAATGGAGAAGAATATTGCCTGGTTCAACCGAGACTTGCTTGGCCGGGAGCTCACCTTTAGCTGCGATAGCTTTCCTAATGTGCCTTTGATGGGAAGAAAAGGCGACATCCACTATAATCCTTCTCTTGTTATTAGACAATTCGGTTATGCTTTGAAAGGACCTTCTGAAAGAAGAGGAAGTACAGGAATCTCCGTACTTCACCGGTGTGGCGGATCCTTGTATTACGGCCAAATTCGTGGACGCATGGGGTAAAATTCACAAGAAGGGAAAGCTTTCTTTGGGAAAAGGTGATTGTAGAGCTTATGATCCCTTCTTGGAGTGGATTCGGAAGAGAGTTGAAGAGGTATTATTGCCATTTTCTGTTGAGAAACCATTGTATCCCTTATTCATTAAGGCACATACAACCATCTACATTCCGAAGTACAACGAGCTTTCAGTAGAGAAGGAAAAGCTGAGTGAAGAGAATGAAGAGTTGAAGCAAGAAATCAGTCAGTTGAAGCATGATAAAGGTGAAGCTATTTATTTGGCCAAGACGAAGTCTGAGTCATTGGTCAAGTTGAAGGAGGAGCTAGCTGAGCAGATCAAAGCACGAGAGCAAGTCGGTCATAGTCTAAAAAGCACCTGTAGCGTTCTGAAGAGCAAGAAAAAGGACTTAGACAGAGCATATCTGAAGATATCTAAATTCAACGAGCAGTGGAATGCTACTTTGACTGCCAACAAGAACAGGGAAGACCAGCTTCGTGTTCAGGTCGATGAGCTAAAGGTGCGACTCAAGGTTAAGGAGAAAGAGATATTGTTGGAATCGTTCCGCAAGATCACGATTGAACAGAAATACCAAGAGACTTTGTCGACACTTGAAGAGCTCATGGTACACGCAGGTGTGAAGAAACCCAGGCTTGAAGATGCCTTCAACGAAGATGCTTGGGAGGATCATTGTCAATATCTCTGGGATGTGATACACAGGAGAGACGTCCTCATCAGAGAATTGGTTGTCATACCAGATCCCCCGGATACAAAGACGATGCTTAAGGAAGCTCAGGGATGGGGAAAAGAGCATGACTACTAGGGAGTTTTATATTTTGTAGTTACTCTGTTTTCGTATCTTGATCATCACCAGATATGTTGGATGAGATTAGTTCTCCTTTGTATGCGGATATTTTCTCATTGGTGATTGTATTGTTTCAGCTTTACTTGATACATAAGATTATTGTGGTGCTCCTATCCATCTCTGCTGCTCTTGTTTATTGAAACTAGGATCAAGGGGGAGATCTCCTTGTAAATGTATAAACATTTTTGCATTTTGCATTTTGCATTCTCATTTGCATCGCAGGTTATTCTTGGTGGCCTCGTGTTCTTATTTCTACTTGGTTTTCTTCAGTACAGGATTGAGGAGTTCAGTTTCTGCAGGTATCCAACTCGAGGGAATCAGCAAAAAGTGATGGATCAAGTCCAAGATGAATTGCAGGAAGTCAGAGCTCGCATGTCCCAGTTCATGGAGTTAATGCAGAATGTGGCTAACGGGCAAGAATAGTTAAGAACTATGGTCCATCCGTTGATAGCATGAGTTGACGAAGAGGGTGTCTTGCACGAAAGAGCTGGTGTTATTCCTCCTGTTGGTGGATCTGTTCCACAAGTTATTCCTACTGTTGTCGTACCTCCGGGCGTAGGTGGTGTGAATGAGAATGGTAATGCTGCTGGAAGTGTGTGCGTTGTGCACGGAGCTAATGGCCCTCATTGGGAAGATCACCAGAGTGATGTCTTTTACATGAGATATGGAAGGTGGTTTACCAACTGAAGCTGACCGAAGGTTCAAGCTGATCGAGGAGAAGATGAAATCTTTCGAAAATTAGAACTATCTGGGTTTTGATATGTCAGATCTTGGTCGAGTTCCTGGGGTCAGAATTCCTCCCAAATTCAAGATACCAGATTTTTACAACTACAAAGTGACAACCTTTCCTAGAGTACACATCCGAGCGTATTTCCAGAAGATGTCGGCCTATTCTGATGATGAAAAGCTGTGAATGCATTTTTCCAAGATAGTCTGGCAGGGGTTGTTGCACCCTAATTTTTGACCTTAAGATCCCACCCCCTTGCTGTTGAAACCACTATAGTTCAATTAATACCCCAAAATTTTACCCTTATATTTAGCCGATTCATATCGCATAGCATCTCATTTTTTTGCATCAACTAACCACTAACGGGCCACATAGTCTGTTTGTTTCGCAGGAAGTGCATCTGAGGCGTTTTGGTCATTTCAAGCAGAGTTTGTAATGTTGGGATAAATAAGACGTTATTTCCGAAGCATTTGTTTACATGGATTGATTATGTCAATGGCATTTGACGAGCAGTTTATGAGTTGAGATTATTTTGAAAATAAGGGAATGCTGTTAAGCGTGGTTTGAGAGGGCACGTGATCAAAGGGATTCTAGTTTAAATTTTGCTTATGTTACAGGTTATCGTTTATTTGGTCAAGGCAAAGGAGAGGTTAAGTTTAAATATTTGTGAGCTTTTATTCATGAATGTTCATAAGCTACAAATCAAAGTTGAATTTAAATAATTTATGGATGATTATTCATGGATATTTAAATTCATAATTGAGAAAATAGAAATGAATATTTACTGGATTTTATTTCATAAACATCTAGAATTACAAGTTGAAATGGAAGTAATTTTTGGATTTTATTCATGATGATCTTTCATTTACAAAAGGATTATACATTTACAATGAGTATCTATTCTAGGTCCTAAAGTCCTAAAAGGAGAAAAACTACAAGTGTTCTTCATTGGTCCTCCCTTGAGTTCTTCACGCAACTCTTGATCACCTGAAAAAATAGAAAAACAAAACAGAATGGAAAAGATGTTAGAAGTTTGTTTGACACTCTCAGAACATTGTCATCATCGAGTGCCAGGAGTGGCACGACCGAAGCCGCATCCTACCCCCCGTTACCGATCCGCGCCATCGACGTCAGATCAAGAAATTTTTGTTCTTAACAATACGGGACAGCCAAGAAAGATGAAGAGATAAAAGAAGTTCGGGCCGATAAATGATTAACTGAAAAGGGGCACGTGCCGAAAATTGGATTCTTTTTCAAAGTCAAGCTAAGCACCATTCCATCAAGTAAACATGGTGTCGTCATCAAGTAAATATGTTAAATTACAAGTTGTTTCAATCTGATACAGAGTTAAAACATCACGGCCAATTCAGATTCAGACCCAGATGCTGGTAGGTCTGAACCGCTTTTCTTCCGACGTTATCCAACACCTGAAATTCACAAAACAGCATCAGAAAAATTCGGGCATAGATTGAAGCCAAAGTTCATAACAGACTTAGAAACAAGTCCAACCCCAAAAGAAAAGATTTAAGTTGAGCCAGGAAATAAGAGACCAAGGGTAGTTCAGCAAAATCAAGCCCAATTCACAATTAAGTTCAGAATACATCAGATTCGGTTCATGTTCAAAAAAAACAAGAAGCCACAACAGCAACAAGGCAATAAACCAAAAGAGCAAGTTCAGTTCAAGACAAGTTCAGTGCAAGAACAATCAAACAAAGAATCCCAAAATTGGTCAGTTGAAACTCGCCTCGAATAAGATCCCAACGGGCCAAAACTCAGAAAAATCAACAAGTAAAATAACATCAAAAAAAGTTGTCTCAAAACTTAAACAGAGCATCATAAAAAACATTCGAATTTCAACGCAGCACAACACAAATCACACCTACGAGCGAAACTATACCAGAGAAAGAAAGCAAGATAAGCTCGCATAATCAGTTACGTATTAGTTTAGAATACTTCCCGACTAAAGGTGCAAGGCACATTGGAAAAGTAAAGTGCAAAGTTTAAGGCTCAGTTGAATATCACAGCCCCAAAATTCACAGCCACAAACCAGTTCTGAAAAAGAAAAAGGAAGTTAATGAAGTTCGTGACAGAAAAAAACCAGAAGAGTAAATTGAACTTGATTTGAAACCATATCAGAAAATGATTCAAAATATCAGCCCTATCAGAAATATTCACAAACAATCTAACATCACAAAGAATCCAACATCACAAAAGATGAAGGGTCTATCAAACACATGTCCGAATTAAGAGCCTTCCTCCAATCCATCACCAAACAAGACGGATGAACATCCAAGCCAGCCACAGTGGAATTCGAATTAGGATCCCAAACTGAAACTCATATCTGAAGATTCTAGAAAAAAACCAGTTCATTCAAAGGGGAGCCCACATCTGAAAAAGCCAGAAATACAAGTCAATACAGGTTATCCAAGTCAAAGTGGATCCAGTTATCCAACGAAATCCAAATAATCAAAGCATATCCGTTTGAAATCCAAAAGGCGGAGTCCAGGCGAATCAAAGATGGAAAGTGTTCAAATCAAATCAAAAAATCACAGCAAATCATATCAGATCGAAAAATCCAATAGTAACGTAAAAGAGATATTATCCAAGCCCATTCGAAAATCAGAGAAGGATATAAAAGAACAATGTCACCTGTGTGAAACCCTAGCGAAAAAAGATCCAAAGACGGCCGCGGAATCCCTAACTTAACCCTAATTTCAACTTAACAATTCAACGTAGAGATTTGGAGTTCCTACATTCTGCGTAAGCGTGTCCTTAAGATATATTTATTCCCTTTGAGACCTCGACCACAGTTGAGAAGTCTTTAACCTCCCTTGTGAGGGGAACTACAGATACTCTGATTCCATTCCCGTCAGGATATGTAGGCACAAGATGCGATGTCTTGGCGAGTATACTTAGGACTAACCCCCTTAGGTCTCTCTCTTTACCTTTAACCCTTAGCATTACCCTTAAGCAGATAACTTAGCAATAAACAAACATAAAACAAGAGGTTCCTGTAGAGTACTACAGAAACTTAGGATGCTAATACCTTCCCTAAGTTTAACCAACCCCCGAACCTATAACTCTATAAACCTTGCATTTGCATTGCATTGTGGGAATTTCGGGAAAGTAAAACAGTGGTACATTGGATCATAAAATTGTAACAAAGCAGAAAGGAGATCCTCATTTGCCTTACGTCTCAACAAAGATAGTAACTTCCCATATTTACGCTTGAACTTCTCTTGGTCTTTAATCAAAGTTCCCAACTCCCTTAGTTCATCCAATTTGGGACTCTTAAAAGTATATCGCAAGGTATTTCTTCGGTTAGGATCCATACTGCCCTACAATGTTCATAAACAAAGGTAAATCCCATGAAGTCCAATGTAATATGAAGCTATATGAATGCAGCAAACACAAGTAAGCACATAAGGACACACAAAGACAAAGGTCCTAGGTTTGCAACGAGCATGGAGCCAAGGGTATACCCATTCCCAAAGGATGTGGACTAAAGGTTGTTTGTACCTGCAGAACAAGGCTCTAAAGAGGTTCCTAAAGTCATCAGCCCATCTTTCGGATATTATCAATTTCCCAGCTAACTCGATGATTAATAATATTCTCAAGAGAACTTCATTTGAGTGTAGCATCGCGTAGCACCATTTCGGGACTTACTCCCTCATAGCCTCGCACTACGTCCTAATAAAGGCCAAAGTGGGGTTAAAGGTAACTACGGTCCTTAGCATCATGGACTCCAATTGAGAATAGTAAAAGTTTTCACAACTAAAATCGTTCAACCGAACCATTTTCAAAAGGGTCTCAACTAAGCGGGATTTTTGAGTCAACTTAGTCGGGACTCACTCCCTATAAGCCTCATCGAATATATCACCATCCTATCTTAATTTCTCTCAAGTCCGGGTGTAGGACTTTGTCTCACCACTCAAGGATAACAACCCAATAAGAGATAAAGAGCACAAATAAACAAATAAACAAGTAAGCAAATATATACAACAATAAACAAGAGAAAAACAAGTTAGGGAAACCCACTATACGTTCCCCAGTGAAGTCGCCATTTCTGTCGCGGTGAAATTTGGATACCAAACTATTAATTAGCTTGAATCTTTAATTCATTTGCAACCGTCTTTGATTTATCCAAAGGAAAGGTTAAAGATCGAAATTCCCACAATGCAATGCAAATGCAAGGTTTAGAGAGTTTTAGGTTCGGGGGTTGGTTAAACTTAGGGAAGGTACTAGCATCCTAAGTTTCTGTAGTACTCTACAGGAACCTCTTGTTTTATGTTTGTTTATTGCTAAGTTATCTGCTTAAGGGTAATGCTAAGGGTTAAAGGTAAAGAGAGAGACCTAAGGGGGTTAGTCCTAAGTATACTCGCCAAGACATCGCATCTTGTGCCTACATATCCTGACGGGAATGGAATCAGAGTATCTGTAGTTCCCCTCACAAGGGAGGTTAGAGACTTCTCAACTGTGGTCGAGGTCTCAAAGGGAATAAACGTATCTTAAGGACACGCTTACGCGGAATGTAGGAACTCCAAATCTCTACGTTGAATTGTAAAGTTGAAATTAGGGTTAAGTTAGGGATTTCGTGGCTGTCTTTGGATCTTTTTTCGCTAGGGTTTCACACAGGTGACATTGTTCTTTTATATCCTTCTCTGATTTTCGAATGGGCTTGGATAATATTCTTTTACGTTACTATTGGATTTTTCGATCTGATATGATTTGCTGTGATTTTTTGATTTGATTTGAACACTTTCCATCTTTGATTCGCCTGGACTCCGCCTTTTGGATTTCAAACGGATATGCTTTGATTATTTGGATTTCGTTGGATAACTGGATCCACTTTGACTTGGATAACCTGTATTGACTTGTATTTCTGGCTTTTTCAAATGTGGGCTCCCCTTTGAATGAACTGGTTTTTTTTCTGGAATCTTCAAATATGAGTTTCAGTTTGGGATCCTAATTCGAATTCCACTGTGGCTGGCTTGGATGTTCATCCGTCTTGTTTGGTGATGGATTGGAGGAAGGCTCTTAATTCGGACATGTGTTTGATAGACCCTTCATCTTTGTGATGTTGGATTCTTTGTGATGTTAGATTGTTTGTGAATTTTTCTGATAGGGCTGATATTTTGAATCGTTTTCTGATATGGTTTCAAATCAAGTTCAATTTACTCTTCTGGTTTTTTTCTGTCACGAACTTCATTAACTTCCTTTTTCTTTTTCAGAACTGGTTTGTGGCTGTGAATTTTGGGGCTGTGATGTTCAACCGAGCCTTAAACTTTGCACTTTACTTTTCCAATGTGCCTTGCACCTTTAGTCAGGATGTATTCTGAACTGATACGTAATTGATTATGCGAGCTTATCTTGCTTTCTTTCTCTGGTATAGTTTCGCTCGTAGGTGTGATTTGTGTTGTGCTGCGTTGAAATTCGAATGTTTTTTATGATGCTCTGTTTAAGTTTTGAGACAACTTTTTCTGATGTTATTTTACTTGTTGATTTTTCAGAGTTTTGGCCCGTTGGGATCTTATTCGAGGCTAGTTTCAACTGACCAATTTTGGGATTCTTTGTTTGATTGTTCTTGCACTGAACTTGTCTTGAACTGAACTTTCTCTTTTGGTTTATTGCCTTGTTGCTGTTGTGGCTTCTTGTTTTTTTTGAACATGAACCGAATCTGATGTATTCTGAACTTAATTGTGAATTGGGCTTGATTTTGATGAACTACCCTTGGTCTCTTATTTCCTGGCTCAACTTAAATATTTTCTTTTGGGGTTGAACTTGTTTCTAAGTCTGTTATGAACTTTGGCTTCAATCTATGCCCGAATTTTTCTGATGCTGTTTTGTGAATTTCAGGTGTTGGATAACTTCGGAAGAAAAGCGGTTCAGACCTACCGGCATCTGGGTCTGAATCCGAATTGGCCGTGATGTTTTAACTCTGTATCAGATTGAAACAACTTGTAATTTAACATATTTACTTGATTACGACACCATGTTTACTTGATGGAATGGTGCTTAGCTTGACTTTGAAAAAGAATCCAATTTTCGGCACGTGCCTCTTTTCAGTTAATCATTTATCGGCCCGAACTTCTTTTATCTCTTCATCTTTCTTGGCTGTCCCGTATTGGTAAGAACAGAAATTTCTTGATCTGACGTCGATGGCGCGGATCGGTAACGGGGGGTAGGATGCGGCTTCGGTCGTGCCACTCCTGGCACTCGATGATGACAATGTTCTAAGAGTGTCAAACAAACTTCTAACATCTTTTCCATTCTGTTTTGTTTTTCTATTTTTTCAGGTGATCAAGAGTTGCGTGAAGAACTCAAGGGAGGACCAATGAAGAACACTTGTAGTTTTTTTCTCCTTTTAGGACTTTAGGACCTAGAATAGATACTCATTGTAAATGTATAATCCTTTTGTAAATGAAGGATCATCATGAATAAAATCCAAAAATTACTTCCATTTCAACTTGTAATTCTAGATGTTTATGAAATAAAATCCAGTAAATATTCATTTCTATTTTCTCAATTATGAATTTAAATATCCATGAATAATCATCCATAAATTATTTAAATTCAACTTTGATTTGTAGCTTATGAACATTCATGAATAAAAGCTCACAAATATTTAAACATAACCTCTCCTTTGCCTTGACCAAATAAACGATAACCCGTAACATAAGCAAAATTCAAACTGGAATCCTTTTGATCACGTGCCCTCTCAAACCACGCTTAACAGCATTCCCTTATTTTCAAAATAATCTCAACACATAAACTGCTCGTCAAATGCCCTTGACATAATCAATCCATGTAAACAAATGCTTCGGAAATAACGTCTTATTTATCCCAACATTACAAACTCTGCTTGAAATGACCAAAACGCCTCAGATGCACTTCCTGCGAAACAAACAGACTATGTGGCCCGTTAGTGGTTAGTTGATGCAAAAAAATGAGATGCTATGCGATATGAATCGGCTAAATATAAGGGTAAAATTTTGGGGTATTACTTGAACTATAGTGGTTTCAACAGCAAGGGGGTGGGATCTTAAGGTCAAAAATTAGGGTGCAACAGGGGCATCTTTGGAATGGTATACGGGACTTGAGAGAACTTATATCCGCAGCTGGAGAGAATTATCCGAAGCTTTCGTGCGTCACTATCAGTATAATAGTGATCTAGCACTGAACAGGGTGCAATTGCAGAGCTTGTCACAGAAAAATAACGGGAGGTTCAAGGAATAAGCCTAGAGGTGGTGGGATTTAGCTGCAAGAGTGCAACCCCCTATGGTTGAAAGGGAGTTGATCGACATGTTCATGGCTTTGTTACCCGGTGTGTACTTTGAGAAGTTGATAGGCTGCATGTCTGCAGGTTTTTTGATCTGGTAATGGCTGGTGAGAGAGTCGAAAGTGGAATCAAGTCTGGTAAGATTCCAAATGGTGGTGGATCCTCTTCGGGAGGAACGAAGAAACCATATTCAACAAACCCCAAGAGAAGGGAAGGGGATGCGAATGCCATTTCTCACAAGGGTAAGGGTAGAGCTCATTCCTATTATCCTCAACAAGTCGCTACGGTAGATATCCCGGCTGCAGCTCAGCAGTGAGTTAATGTTCCATGACCTTATGCTTCCAGGCGCAGAACGACCGATAGACAATTTGAGAATCCTCCGATACCGTATTCTCAGTTGTTACAACGTTTGCTGCAGCTACAACTGGTTCCGAAGAGGACCCTGGCTCCTCTCTGTCGCTACTGCGAAAATCGGCGCCGGCTGAACAGAAGAGTCGCCACCGTGCGTTATTTATCCCACGGGAGGGAAAGGAAACGCTCAGAGTAAACCTCGCACAACACGGGAAAGGTATGGTCGTCGCAACCAAAACCTGGATTCGGGAGTCGGTTACGCAAGGGGAAGGTATTAGCACCCCTCACGTCCGTCGTACTCGACGGGATCCACGCTTGTTTTCGGGTATGGATTGTTATTCTATCTAAACTAAAGGTCAAGGGTTAAAAGAAATAAAATGACTCGGCAAAGTATCGCACTTTATGCCTACGTATTCCCGTCTGGAACGAGAAATCAGAGTCAACGTAGTTCGCCTACCTACGGGAAAGGAGGGGAAGGTTGCTCGCTAGGACGTCGCATCCTATGCCTACGTACTTTCATACGGCATGAAAGATCAGAGCAAACGTAGTTTGGGCCACGTACGACACAAGTCTGTCTTGGTTGATTTTATTCCTTCTGAAAAAAGTTTTTCTGATTAGCAGTCCAAGCGGACAAAAATGACGTCTTGATGAGTTCACATTCTTTTACGGAAGAAATGTCTTTTATTGTGTTTGAAATTTTATTGTATTTTTCTGTTTGTTTTGAGAAAGAAGAGACAGAACTCTAACCTACGGTTGCAAAGGGAATCCAACTAACCTAATGTTATCATGCATGGGTTAAGACCTAATGTCTACCATGCTCCTCTCTTGCATAGAGAGAAACAGAGATCCTAAGGGAATAGACGGAAACAGAAACAATAGCAGATATATACAGTAAAGCGGTAAAATGCATGGATGCAACAATACAAGCGAGGCAAGGGAGTCCCACTCAACCTCGAACCTAGAAAACAATAGGCAAAAGTGAACAGGATTCACTTTCAACCCAACAGGTTAAACAGCAAACAATACAGTCCAGAAAACCAATCAATACATCAAGAATGAATAACAGCAGAAAAATAAACAGCCACAGCAGCTCTGCATCAACACCTATCTTCAAGTCATCTCCAGACAGCTACAAGCTTCAGCCACCATCAATCCCCATCTCCACAGCCTTCAAGCAAGGTCTTTGTCATCAATCTTCAGTCTACAAGGGCTTTTCTTCAAGTCCTAACCTCCAAGCTGAGGGATCAATCACAAGAGTGAATTGGGTGTTAAGCACTTAGTTGACCACCAAGGGTGGCAAACCAACTGCTACTAACACATAAGATATTTTCTCTCAAGAGTTCTATCCCTTAGACAGTAGCACCAAGCCTTCCAAAGGAAGGGGGTGAGTGTCTTAGAGAGACTCTTCATCACAGAGAGGAATGGAGGCAGTCAAGGCCTTCCATGTTTGAGAATCAAGCTTTCTAATCTAGAGCTCTGCCTAGCTCCTAAACCCTAATCTCCTCAACAGCTGCTATCAGGAATCTCCTCATCAACTCTGGAAGTTGGTCTTTAAGCTCTGGATCTCCAATGGCTTCATCATCACAAGTCTTCAGCTCTCCCAATCCCCAAGCAATCCCAATACCCATACAGACAAACAATAATCCCCAGAGGGCACACCACACCAATCAATCAAATATAGACAGTAATATACCAATAGCAGTAGGGGAATCCTAGTGATTTCTAAGGGATCTAATAACTACCCATAGTCCCTATAGTCCCATATCTAAAATATTCAATCTCTAAGTCCTAAGGGAAATGATTCAATTCTCCTAAGTCATCACTTAAACCCTAATTTTGTTCATGTTGTTCACACCTAAACTAAACACCTAAAATTAAGTCCTAAAAATGGGAACTAAATTGTATATTCAAGCTAGTCTTATCTACTAATCAACCTAAAAAGAATGGGTGAAAAATATTAAAGCAACTATTAGAACAAAAATTAACAAATTCATGTACTAAACAAAATATTATTTACACCTAATTAAAAGGAAAATATGCCAAAAATATGAAAATAAAAGGAACTATTAATTTTTTTGGATGATAATTTTCTTGACCAAATTAAGAAAATAATGCAAAAAGAACCAATGGAAAATATGCATTTTATGATTTGTTATGATTTTTTGAAGATGAGAAAAATATAAAAGAAAAGAAAATCACAAAATAGAAATAAATGGGGCAGGGGGTCTGAATAGCAAGGGCGCCCAGTTCAAATCTTGATGGGCTTGAAAAGTGGGGGGCGCGCATAGCAATGGGCACTAGGCCCAGTTGCACTCAGAATTTAAACAAAAATTAAAAAAACGTAAACGGTGCAGACAGTAATTAATTCAGGCATAATTGGGATTGGGCCTTCATCTGGGGGTGTCATTAGCATGAGAGTCCAAAGCCCATTCAGAAAACTTAAATGAAACGGGGCGTTTCATCATTTAAACTTCCCTCCGTTTTTTAGCTCAATCGTGGTCGTTGGTTTGGGAGCCAGGTCAAGGTCAAAGCGAGGATCCAACGACCAGAAGGTTGTCTTCAACCTTAGAAACCCTAGGGTTTCTGAACCTTCCTTCACCATGCACGCACTTCTCCTCCTCTGTTCTCTCCCATCTCTCCATGAAAGCACACCATTCCAAAAGCAAAGTTGTTCTATAAACTCCCCTCTACACAGCCATGACAATAAATCTTCCTAACACCCACTCAATAAACCAATTCGAAGAGAATAACAGTTGCAAACCACCATTAATACCTGTCATCCACTTCTCCAAAGCTCACCAATTCTTGTCCTAAACTCATCTACAACTCATGATGATCATAACATGCTATTCCATCAAGATTTTCGTGCAATATCCTAATGGTTACAAGCTTCAACAGTTCTTGCACTCCATGACCAAACTCCATGAAAGCTCTCCAAACTCACCAAACTCAGTCATCTACCCTACCTTAACCTTTCTATGCTATCAAAACCTAGCAATTCTAACCAAAGCATGCAATTTGAATGAAAACTTACTTGGTGCACAATGAAGAAAACAGCTACCAAAACCTCTGGATCCAAAGCTTGAAGTGATGGAAAACTGGTCAATGAACTTGATGATGACTTCTGTATGCAACAAATATGACTCAAACCTCTTGGATCTTGCAATTCCAAAATTTTTGCTTCTTGAATGGTGAACTTGCACAGCTCGAATCCACCTCAATTCTACCAAATGATTGTATGAATTGTGATCTATGGATGATGATGATGAAGAACAGATCAAGAATGGTGCAAATTGGTGAAAGTTTGAGAGAATTTGGATTGATTTTGCAAATGAGAGAAAGTGTGTGAAACTTGTGTTTTTTGAGCAAATGTGATCACCAACCATGGCATGAACCCTCTCCATCCAATATATACATGTCATTAGAACCTCCTAGAAACTTGGAGAAACTTCCCATGTGTGATTTCCCTTGGATTTGGCTTATGTTTCTTCCATGATAAGTAACCATGAATAACTTCCAAAATGTGAACCAAGCTCAAAATTCTAATTTAGCCAATGTTCTCAAAATGATATTTCCATTCAAAATGACCTATAATTTCACCTCATTTGGCCAAAATATGAAAAATCTCATTTTTTAAGTCATTTTTATTCATTAAATCCAACAATTTTGAAACCTTGTGCTATGAATCTTTCCAATCTCTAATGGTCACTTTTCTAGACTCAAAATGTCATTTTGAACAAGTTTGATGTTGTAAAGTTTTCCATTTGAAGCTTCCTTGTAGGAGTTTTGGGCATAGGCTTGAAATGACCTGTAATTCTCAAATGACCAAAATACCCTTTGCTTTCCAAGACCATAAGTAGAGTTACACAAATCATATGAAGGCATACTATACCATTATAGAAAGCTAAGACAATGAGGAACAACTCTTATGTTGACCATAAATTCATTTGAAATCTCCTTGAGGGGTAAAAATTGCTTGGAAGTCAAGTCACTTTCACAGACAAGATTTCAGATACCTCAGATGACCTGTAACTTGCAAGGACCATAACTTGAGTTCTATAAATCTACTTGATGTCTTCCACCACTCAAACTAAAGGTCTTGAGATCCTATAAAAGTTCCATGTTGGCCAAGGATCCATTTGAAGCTTGCATTTTGACTTATCTTGCTTGGAAATTTGACCTAAACTAGGGGATTTTACACAGAAACCCTAATTTAGAAACTCCTCTTCTCCTTGATTTCTCTTGATTTCTTCTTAGCACAACACCATATCCTTATTCTTCATGTCAAATGAGGAACCCCACATCTCTCCAATAGCCCTTAATGCCTTTCAATCATTCAATTGACCTAGAGTTGACCCAGAGTTGACCCCAGATAAACCCTAGTTGACTGTCTTCATCCACAACTCTTGTGACTACACCAATGACTTGTCTCCTTCTCCAAATGACTTTCTAAGTCTCCCATGATGCCCACATACTCTCCATGCTCCATCCACAACTCACAACTTACTTATTGATCCTCAGACACCCTCAGATAGGAGCTAGAAGCCCTGCTTGATCCATTGACTTCTCAGCTTTCAAATTCTTTCTGATGACTTAAATGAGATTGAATTAGAATAATAACCTCTTGATAGGCTCATAGAGATGAGAATAATGCTTGGTCCCCTGTTGGATGACTTGCTATGCTTATGCTATGCAGATGAGTAGACTATGTACATGCAAATGCTAATGATATTGAAACATAAACCAAGTGAAGAAAGGTTGGGCAAATTTTAGGGTGCAACAGCTGCCCCTATTCAAGCGACTTGGACCCGATTGGGTGAAGAGCCCGGAGCCTTCAGACATTCGCGGTACGAGACGGTTGAATACTAAGAACCCGAAAATTTGCCAACCGCAGAAATGAACTACACCACTGCTTGGGGATTATTTTGATCAGCCTGAAAAGCTTCTCTCAGTGCAAGAATACAACTTTGCTTGTCCACGTTAGGAGTAAACTCTTGTTCACATTAGGAATAACATTGTCCACGTTAGGAATAACACCATCCACATTAGGAATCACCCTTCCACGTAAGGAATAACCGTTCCACGTTAGGAATAACACCGTCCACATTAGGAATAACACCGTCCACGTTAGGAATAACCGTTCCACGTTAGGAATAACACCGTCCACATTAGGAATAACACCGTCCACGTTAGGAATAAAACCGTCCACGTTAGGACTCCCCGTTCCACGTTAGGAATAACACCGTCCACATTAGGAATAACACCGTCCACGTTAGGACTCCCCGTTCCACGTTAGGAATAACACCGTCCATGTTAGGACTCCCCGTTCCACGTTAGGAATAACACCGTCCACATTAGGAATAACACCGTCCACGTTAGGACTCCCCTTTCCACGTAAGGAATACAATCTTTCCACGTTAGGAATCAAACTCTTTCTACGTAAGGAACACATCTTCTTTCCACGTAAGGAATCAATCTTTCCATGTAAGGAATTTCCATCGTTCCACGTAAGGAATCATATCTTTACACGTAAGGAAACTACAATCTTTCCACGTAAGGAAACCACTCTTTCTGAATCTGTCCACGTCAGGACTAAACTTTCCACGTAAGGAATACTTCTTTTGGATCTGTCCGCGTAAGGACTCCAATCTTTCCACGTAAGGAATAAATCTTCTTTGTATCTGTCCACGTTAGGACTAAACTCTTCCACGTCAGGAATACATTGCCTTTCCACGTAAGGAATCCCCATTTCTCCACGTAAGGGATCACCATTTCTCCACGTAAGGAATCAAACTTCTTTCCACGTAAGGAATAACTTCTTTTTCCACGTAAGGAACATACTTTCTTTCGATTTGTCCACGTAAGGACTCACATGTCGACCTGCTGAAGAATTGTCCACGTCAGGACTCATGCACCTTCGACCCGCTGGGGAAATAACTTGTTCACGTCAGGACTCACATCTTCATCTGATGAAATAATAGAACCTGTCCATGTTAGGACTTGCACGTCTTCGACTTGCTGGGGAAATACGACTGTGTCCATGTCAGGACTCATACTTTGCCAACAACACGAAGAAGGATAAATTTGTCCACGTCAGGACTCTCGCATCTTGTCATCACAAAGAACTACAAACTTGTCCTCGTCAGGACGCACATTTCACCATCACGAATAAAGCTATCTGCTGGAAATAAATGGTCCACGTCAGGCCACCAACACGAAGAGTAACCAACTTTGTCCACGTCCGGACTCCACCTTCGATAAATACCGAGAAATCAAATTCGTCCACGTTAGGACTAACACATATCGTCAAACTGAGGAAATATCCACGTCAGGACCCCCACTTCTCTTAGCACACCAAAAAACCTGTCAATAAACCCGTCCGCGTTAGGACTCATCCTTCCATTGGTCCGCAAAATTCTTATCACTGACGTTACAGCAACTTTGAGGCTGACTCTACTGGGGATATTTGGAAATCAAACTACTGGATGCCTGCTCTAATAACCGGTGGTAGCCTCCGAAATTCTGGTTCATGAAACCTTTTAATACTGACGTAATAACAACTTTGAAGGAAACAATCCGCTGGTCGGACTAGAGAAACTTCAACAATAAACCCTGGCGGGGAAATAAGTAACTCTGCTTGGGGAAAAAGAGAAACTTATCCTGATAACTCTGTGGGGAGTAGTGCCAAAGCTGACACTTCGTTGAATGTCTCCTGCCGAGACTTCGAATGTTTTATTGATTCACCTGAGCGAGGGCTCTCTCTACCTGCAAGAGAAACAATACTTGAAACAAAAGGTTAGCCATCCTGGTTTATGCTTTTAAAATGCATATGTTTGATACTGACACAATGCTTCAATCGTCATGGAAATGCTACGCGTGTCTATTTGGTGAATGCAAGTATGACACTATATGCCAATGCAATTGCAGACTCGAACTGCTGGGTACAGAAACTGCTTCAGCAAAATAAATGCTGAAGATAATGCCAACTTCGCTGGGGATAGCCAGATGCCACCGAATTATTCCAGCAAAATAAATGCTGGAAGAGTGATGTCGACTCAGTTGGGAAATTGGGAACTTAAACCAAACACCTCGTTGAAGTAATACCCTGATGGGGAACGTAACTCTGCTGGAGAATAGCAGATGCGCTTCTGCTGGAAAGGGAACGGATATCACGCGGTATTCTGACAAAATAAATGCCAATGCGCCACACCAACTCTGCCGGGGAGAGTCTCAATCTTCGAATTCCACTGGGAGGAATGAAGACACTGGTTGGAAAGAGAACTCCGCTGGGGATGGGATGATTCTCTTGGGAAAATCAACTGACTCCGCTGGGGGGAGAGTAACTGACCCTGCGGGGAAGGGTAAACTGCCTGAATACAGCTCACCAATATTAATCTTCTGCGGCTAAACCACTCTGCTTGAGATGCACTGTCTGAATACAGCCTTCAATCTTGGAATCGCCACACTCTGCTGAGGATAAACGAATTTGCTGGAGAACGTCCTTTGGATAAGCTACGACTAGCTGGGGAATTCGATCCTTCTTCAGTGAGGAACATTATCATCTTGGGAGCGCGACCTGCGTGGGGATCGAGTCTTTTGTTACTGCAATCTTTTGATCGTCTTCTTCGTACGGCTACGAACCCTGCAACAACACAAACAAGACAAGACAAGTCTATGCAACCAAATCTATTCAGGTTAGCGTTAGTGACTTTGTTTTCAGTTAATTCAAAGTTTTAGCAATTGTTGGCAAGGGCCAGTGACGTTATGCACATGCTAGTTTCATCAAACCTAGGCGTTTATCATGCACAAAACAGTAAAGAACCAGCATCAAGTACTGAATAACATATTTTATTGATTGGGCCCCTGAATGGGCAGATTTTTTGTACACGGGATGTAACTCCTGAAAAGAGGAAGCTACGCACAGCAAATATACAAGTATGCACAAGAAGCATAAATATGATGACAAATTAAATTTGTACACATGTCGGCAACGGGATGCAGACGAACATCACGAACTGATCCTCCTATGACTCGCCCGACTCTAATGCTTTCCCGGTATCCACACTTCCGAAGAGATTGTACCTGATAATCGACCCCTCAGGTATATTCTCTCGCACCAATGCTCAATGCAGTATCAAATTCGGACCGCAGTCATTTGCTTTTCAAATCCCTAACTTTTGCGTGAACCGCCCTTTGTGGGTTTTCAATTCACCGGGATACCCCTTTTTGCCGAAGCCGCCCAGTGTAGGTTTTCAACTTCGCGGGTGTACATTTTTCAATTTATCCCTAACTTTTGCCCGAACCTTTCATTCTGTTTTTGGTTCGCCAGGATGCCCCATTTTTGCCTGGACTCTCTTTTTTCTGTCCAGCGGGTCAATTTTAAGCAAAGTATTTTTTAACTGCGTCCGAATTCACAGGTGACGTAAAGTCTTCACCGTCCATAGTGGACAACAATAACGCTCCTCCTGAAAAGACTTTCCTGACAACGTATGGCCCTTCGTAGTTGGGGGTCCACTTGCCCTTGTGATCTGCCTGCGGCGGGAGAATCCTTTTCAGCACAAGGTCGCCAGTCTGAAAGCTTCGCGGATGTATCTTCTTGTCATACGCTTTCTTCATTCGGCTCTGATACAAACGACCGTATGCTAGAGAAGCGAGCCTCTTCTCATCCATCAAACTCAGTTGGTTCAACCTGTCTTTCACCCATTCTGCCTCGTCTAGATGAACGTCTCGCAATACCCTCAGAGAAGGGATCTCAACTTCCAATGGTAATACCGCTTCCATTCCGTATACTAACGAGAATGGGGTTGCCCCGGTTGATGTGCGTACCGTCGTACGATAACCGTGCAAAGCGAAAGGTAGCATCTCATGCCAATCCTTATAGGTCACCACCATTTTCTGAACGATCTTCTTGATATTCTTATTGGTCGCCTCGACAGCGCCATTCATCTTGGGTCGGTAAGGGGAGGAGTTGTGATGTTCGATGTAACAGCCCAAATTTCATTAAATAATTAATTATAGTAATTAATTGATTTAGTGGGATTTTTATTAATGTTGGAATTAATTTCTATTAATTGGAATTTGTAGTAGAGAATTGAGAAGGAAATAGAATGGAAAGAAAATAATAGAGAGGAAGGAAAAGAAATAGAAGAATATAAAAAGGGAATTGGAGAGAAAGAGAAAGATAGAAAAGAAAAAGAAGAGAAAGGAAGAAGAAGAAGAGAAATGAAGAGGAAAAGGGAAAAGCTTGGAGAATCTTCAAGAACCGATTTCGAAGCTCCGATTAATCGAGGTAAGGGTGAGAAACATTGCTATTTAATCATTGTATGCTATTATGTATGTTGGGTTTGGGTTTGTGGATGTTTTTCATCACTTTTCAATTAGGGCAAATGTTGGATTAATCGGTAGATTGATGATTTAATCGGTTGGAACTGAGTAATAATGTCGTAGAATAGTCGGGTAACATGTATTGATGCTGTTTATACTGGTTTGGATGCGTAAGAGAGGGTTGATGATGGATTGGTGAGGGAGAAGACAGAAGGGGATTCTGTTCTGCGCAGGTTCGCTGGCTCTCGCCAGGCGAGCGAAGGCGAAGCTTCGCCAGGCGAAGCCTAGCGAATGTTGGCGAATAATTATATTTAAGTCCCAGTGGACTTCGCTGGTGGGTTCGCCAGGCGATGTTGGGTAGCGAAGGTTCGCCCAGCGAAGATGCTGGCGAATGGTGGCGAATGAAGTCAGTAGCTACTGACTTGGGCTCGCTGGGAAGTCTCGCCAGGCGAAGCCTAGCGAGTGTTCGCTGAGAGAGTTCGCCAGGCGAAGGCCAGGCGAAGGTTCGCTGTGAGGGTTCGCCAGGCGAATGAAGGCGAATGTGACAGCATTTTTCTTTTGCTGTGTTGCTCATGTGGTGATTGTTTGGTTGATTCACATAGGTTAATACCTCTATGATATGAATAGGTATGTGATCCATGGTGATGATATGTGTTGTGGGTAGCCTCTGGGCGTGAATCCTAGAGTTGTGATATGAATGATTGATTGTAATCGGTTAAAATACATGAGAACATAATGATGATTATGTGTGTATTAATTGATGAGTTTGTGAATGTTTGATTGTTGTGTACAATTATGTAATAAGTATGCAGGAGAATATTGTGGAAATATGTGTGCATAACTTATAATTGTATGATTGGTATTGTGATGTGTATACCTTGTATGAGATGGCATGAGATAAAGAATAAACATACTATGAAAAATGTGTTGTGGATGCATATTGTTTATATGCGATTGTATGTTAAAAATACATGAAGAATGCATGAGAGCATAATGATGGATATGCGTGCATTGCTTGCTAAATATGATGTTGTATTGAATTGTGAATATTTGTGGATAATGCATGGGAACATATCGCGGATATGTGTGCATTGTTAATAATTGTATGAGATGCATGGGAACATATCGTGGATATGTGTGCATCGTTAATAATTGTGAGAAATGCATGGGAACATATCGTGGATATGTGTGCATTGTGTGATAGTATTGAATTATGAATACGTTGATGATTATTATGATATGTTGTGTGTGCAATCATGATATAATTCACGAAGGGGTGAATTATTCGATTACATGGGAATATAATGATGAATGTATGTGTATTGTCTAATGAATTGTGAGTGCATATTTGTATGCGATTGTTGTGTAAATGCATGGGAACATATGTGATATGTGTGCATTGTTGTTGAATATGATGATGATGATGGGCGAAATGAATACATTGATAAATGTTTGATATATGTTGTATGTGCAATCATAATGAAATTCTCGAAGGGGTGAATTATTCGAATGCATGGGATTAAGACGCGGGAACGGTCTTAAGTGCATTTATTGTGATTGGTTGATTGTACATGCATCATTCAGTCAAGAGGCAATGTCTGTTAGTTTCGTGGAAACTAGTGGCTTGTCCCAAACCTAGAAGGGTGGGTTTGAAGCCTAGGGGACGGGCTTGGTTGTTATCGGTCTAGAAGGGTGGACCCGGTTTAAAGTAAAAACCAAAAAATGATAACGAGTTATCGGTCTAGAAGGGTGGACCCGGTTTAGAGTGAAAACCGAAAAAAGATAACGAGAGTCGGTACCGCATAGCATTGAGTTGCATTGAATATGTTGAGTCACATTGCATAATATTGTTGTTGTATAAATGTGCTTGTGAATGATTGTGAAATTAAGCATGAAGGGATGTGCTTGTGGATGTTCATAATGTTGATATATGTGAACGTGATATGATTATGATTATGAGAATGAAGTGTGGTGAGAAATGTGAATATGTGTTATATGATACCTATATATACATGATTTTATGCTTTGATTATTATGGTAATATTTCTCACCCTTCTGCTGTTTTATAATGCTCTATGAGGCATTGCAGATTAGGTTGCTGGAGGCCTTTATGAAGTTCTGCTTGTAGTTCGAGGTCCTTACGTGTGTAGCGGTTTAGTAATTATTTATGGGTCGAGTCATGCTCTGGTAGTGTAACACGGGGATCGATTGCTTATGTTTTAGGATTACATTATGTAGCCTAAGTTATGTTTTCATATTGGAGTAATTGAGATAATGAGATGTTGGCCTTAGTGCCTAGAGATGTTGATTTTATATGATGAAAGTAAATGTTTCTTTTAAAGGATTTTCATTAATGAATCCGCTGCTAAATGGAAAGGTGTTTATGAGCATGACAGATTGTTTTAATGTGGTGCAAGTTTTGTGTGACGCCCTTTTTATTTGAATGCAATTTAATTTTACTCTGATTATGCATATATTTTCCGTGGGGTTTAGAAGGGTGTTACATTAGTGGTATCAGAGCAGGTCGGTCCGTCCGGCCAAGTTGTCTAATATTATTTGTTCCCTTGTATGCGACATGTGTGTGAAAACACTGTCGATACATGTTTGTTGTTTAATCTTTGTTTGCAGAAGTGGGAATAATTAAAGTGGGGGAGAAGCTTGTGATCCCTTAGAAGGCTGCAAGTGTGGAGTTGTAGCTTAGTCTGTAGTTAAACGCTATTATAGTTTGGTAAAGATGGTCTATGCCCCATTATGGTTTCGGCTGTCTATTGACAAATTGAGGAACTGATCACCCTTAATCTCTTGTTGATAGTAGTTGGGATTGTGTTGGATGGGATAGATGTGTCTTGCAAGCTTAGATGGCGTGGTGCAGTGAATTGTCTTGAGTAAAGCCGAGCACTTGGGAATTGTTTTGATGAGTCGGTGCAGGACAGTGATGAGATGTTTGATTTCGATGGAAATATTGAGTATTGATGGAAGTGGAGGAGTTGTCGGTTTACCGTTTGATTGTGGTAGTCTGAGAATTATCCTGACAAGATAAGGGGTAAACAGCCAAGACGTGAAGTTGAGTTGTGATCGACTTAGTTGCGGAGAATAATCAGATATTGGAAGCTCCATGTTATACGTTTGTTTGAGTGGCCAAGGAATTAAGATTGATTGAGTAATGTTGAGAATTATGTCTGGTGTGTGTGCTACGGCAGCAGATTGTGGAGTTGAGTATGAGGGTGGATAATGACTTCTAGTGATTACTAAAGGAAATGAGATATGGAATACATGGTTGGTATAATCGGACCCTTAAGCATTTCAAGAGTTGGAGAGGTATTGAATGACCTTTAAGTGTGGAAGGGTTGTTTCCGTGATTTTGTCGTAACGGAAAACCGTAATTCGGAATGACGCAAGATTAGAAGTGTTGGAAGATATTACAGTGCTCTATGTGATGGGAAAGTAGTGACATGGAATTAAGTATTTATTGGCGAAAAATGTTTGGATGTTATGGTAAGCGCGGAGAGTGCGGTTTGTGTTATCACCATGAGTTCGCAGCTGAGTGTCTGTTTGGTATAATGATTTTCCACACTTGATTGAGAGAGTCAATGGTTATGTAACCGATGGTGTTTGGATATGTTCGGAGAGTATAGGGGTTCATGTTGAGCATCGGGAACTTGAGTTATTAGTATTGGGGAAGAGGCAGTGATGTACTACTGTGAAGAAAGTTCAGAGAGTTTTGAGAAAGCTGTCAACAGTTCGTGTATTGGTTTTGCCAAGTCCGACAGGATTGTCATTGTGTTTTGAGATACTTTGTTGATATGATTAAGAGATGTGTTAAGTACAACATTAATGAGTTTTGGTTATGCTTGAAAGCAATATAAAGTACAAAGAGGGATTATCTGACAAGTAATTTGGAGTGGGTTGCTGTTGTGTGTTTGTACCGGAGTTTGGAAGCCTCAATTGTTTAGTTGAGATTTGAGATGGTTACTAACCTTAAGGTATTTGTTTTAATTGAGAGAGAGTCAAATATGAGACAAAGAAGTAATTGGAACTCCAGAAGGAGTATGGTTTTGGTTAAATTACCATTCGGATGAGACCAAGTGGTAGCTAAGATATCGAATCGGGAATTTTGGTATACAACTAATGAAGATGGTAAGGAAGTTAGAACTGATTAAGCAAATTCAGATATGAGTTCGGCCTGTGAAGAGACTTCTTATGGAGTTGAGCCTTGGATGTTGAGATTGACTTTTGGTATTCTGATGAGGTTCGAGGAAATCGGAAATTCTGAGTTGAGTTGGTAGATTAATTGAATTTAATGGATAAAGGTCAGAGGGCTTATTTTCGGATTAAGGGAAATGGTATTGTGAGATGTCGTGATGAAGTGTGTATTCTGAATAGTGTGAGTTGGATAAGAGTACTCAGGGAGAAGTACATCGAGAAAGATGGAGTATCCGTGCAGGTACTAGGAAGATGCGACCGAATTTGAGAAATAGTTTTGGATAGCCATAGATGGAGAAGGAATTGATTGAGTTTGTATATGTTGATTAGACTTGCTGGGAATTGAAGTATGGACATTAGAGATGGTTGGATTTGATACAACTGTTGAGTATTTCGAGTGGGATGGGATAGTATTCCCATGGGCTTGTGCCGGGTTTTCTGATGAATTTGAGGAAGTATGATCTGATTTGGACAGTTAAGAATGGATTAACAAGAGTAACTCGTTGCCTACCAGTGAAGATGAATCATTCTGTTAGATGGGAACTCAAGTTTTTCGTTAAGATTATGGGAAAGATTGCGAAAGCGGTTGGGTGCCATGTTGAAGATGAACTCTGACTAGCGTCCGTGAATGGCATGGACAAACGAAGAAAACTATCCAGTATGAAGAGGACTCATTGAGAGCTTGTGTGTTGGACCAAGATGGACCTAAGGGTAGTTAATTATCGTTGACGGAGTTGCCTACAATAACTGTTGCCAATTCGTATCGGAAACAACATCGTATGAAGTTCGTTGGGTAAGAGGGTATGACTCCTTTGTGTTGTTGCATGTCCAACGGGAGTGTTGTACTCGGATCAAAGACCGTGCAAGGGACGATGGAAACGATCAAAGAATCCAAGTAAGGCCGTGTTTTGAGAGTTATGGTAGTAATTGGTGTTGGTCGAGCTTGAAGTCTCGTGAGCACCCTGTGTTTTGTTGATCTGTATCAGAGTAGCACAGCGGAAGCGTGAGGCGGATAGCATGTTAGACTGTTTTACTGCTGTCGCTTGAGAGGATTGCATGAGGTGTTCATATGTCTAAGTTGAAGAGGTACATTGATTCAGGTGGATGGTGTACAAGTGAGAGAGAATTTGACTTCGGAGGCGTGGCTAGTTCTAGTTGTTGATAAGAAACAACTTCGAAGTATAGAGATTCCTTTGGTGGAAGTAGTTATGGGAGAATTGGATTTGGAAGAATTGGAATGCGAGAGTCGTATCCAGAGTTGTTTGGATCAGGTAACATTTTCGAGGACGAAAATTCCTAAAGTGGGGGAGAGTTGTAACAGCCCAAATTTCATTAAATAATTAATTATAGTAATTAATTGATTTAGTGGGATTTTTATTAATGTTGGAATTAATTTCTATTAATTGGAATTTGTAGTAGAGAATTGAGAAGGAAATAGAATGGAAAGAAAATAATAGAGAGGAAGGAAAAGAAATAGAAGAATATAAAAAGGGAATTGGAGAGAAAGAGAAAGATAGAAAAGAAAAAGAAGAGAAAGGAAGAAGAAGAAGAGAAATGAAGAGGAAAAGGGAAAAGCTTGGAGAATCTTCAAGAACCGATTTCGAAGCTCCAATTAATCGAGGTAAGGGTGAGAAACATTGCTATTTAATCATTGTATGCTATTATGTATGTTGGGTTTGGGTTTGTGGATGTTTTTCATCACTTTTCAATTAGGGCAAATGTTGGATTAATCGGTAGATTGATGATTTAATCGGTTGGAACTGAGTAATAATGTCGTAGAATAGTCGGGTAACATGTATTGATGCTGTTTATAGTGGTTTGGATGCGTAAGAGAGGGTTGATGATGGATTGGTGAGGGAGAAGACAGAAGGGGATTTTGTTCTGCGCAGGTTCGCTGGCTCTCGCCAGGCGAGCGAAGGCGAAGCTTCGCCAGGCGAAGCCTAGCGAATGTTGGCGAATAATTATATTTAAGTCCCAGTGGACTTCGCTGGTGGGTTCGCCAGGCGAAGTTGGGTAGCGAAGGTTCGCCCAGCGAAGATGCTGGCGAATGGTGGCGAATGAAGTCAGTAGCTACTGACTTGGGCTCGCTGGGAAGTCTCGCCAGGCGAAGCCTAGCGAGTGTTCGCTGAGAGAGTTCGCCAGGCGAAGGCCAGGCGAAGGTTCGCTGCGAGGGTTCGCCAGGCGAATGAAGGCGAATGTGACAGCATTTTTCTTTTGCTGTGTTGCTCATGTGGTGATTGTTTGGTTGATTCACATAGGTTAATACCTCTATGATATGAATAGGTATGTGATCCATGGTGATGATATGTGTTGTGGGTAGCCTCTGGGCGTGAATCCTAGAGTTGTGATATGAATGATTGATTGTAATCGGTTAAAATACATGAGAACATAATGATGATTATGTGTGTATTAATTGATGAGTTTGTGAATGTTTGATTGTTGTGTACAATTATGTAATAAGTATGCAGGAGAATATTGTGGAAATATGTGTGCATAACTTATAATTGTATGATTGGTATTGTGATGTGTATACCTTGTATGAGATGGCATGAGATAAAGAATAAACATACTATGAAAAATGTGTTGTGGATGCATATTGTTTATATGCGATTGTATGTTAAAAGTACATGAAGAATGCATGAGAGCATAATGATGGATATGCGTGCATTGCTTGCTAAATATGATGTTGTATTGAATTGTGAATATTTGTGGATAATGCATGGGAACATATCGCGGATATGTGTGCATTGTTAATAATTGTATGAGATGCATGGGAATATATCGTGGATATGTGTGCATCGTTAATAATTGTGAGAAATGCATGGGAACATATCGTGGATATGTGTGCATTGTGTGATAGTATTGAATTATGAATACGTTGATGATTATTATGATATGTTGTGTGTGCAATCATGATATAATTCACGAAGGGGTGAATTATTCGAATACATGGGAATATAATGATGAATGTATGTGTATTGTCTAATGAATTGTGAGTGCATATTTGTATGCGATTGTTGTGTAAATGCATGGGAACATATGTGATATGTGTGCATTGTTGTTGAATATGATGATGATGATGGGCGAAATGAATACATTGATAAATGTTTGATATATGTTGTATGTGCAATCATAATGAAATTCTCGAAGGGGTGAATTATTCGAATGCATGGGATTAAGACGCGGGAACGGTCTTAAGTGCATTTATTGTGATTGGTTGATTGTACATGCATCATTCAGTCAAGAGGCAATGTCTGTTAGTTTCGTGGAAACTAGTGGCTTGTCCCAAACCTAGAAGGGTGGGTTTGAAGCCTAGGGGACGGGCTTGGTTGTTATCGGTCTAGAAGGGTGGACCCGGTTTAAAGTAAAAACCAAAAAATGATAACGAGTTATCGGTCTAGAAGGGTGGACCCGGTTTAGAGTGAAAACCGAAAAAAGATAACGAGAGTCGGTACCGCATAGCATTGAGTTGCATTGAATATGTTGAGTCACATTGCATACTATTGTTGTTGTATAAATGTGCTTGTGAATGATTGTGAAATTAAGCATGAAGGGATGTGCTTGTGGATGTTCATAATGTTGATATATGTGAACGTGATATGATTATGATTATGAGAATGAAGTGTGGTGAGAAATGTGAATATGTGTTATATGATACCTATATATACATGATTTTATGCTTTGATTATTATGGTAATATTTCTCACCCTTCTGCTGTTTTATAATGCTCTATGAGGCATTGCAGATTAGGTTGCTGGAGGCCTTTATGAAGTTCTGCTTGTAGTTCGAGGTCCCTACGTGTGTAGCGGTTTAGTAATTATTTATGGGTCGAGTCATGCTCTGGTAGTGTAACACGGGGATCGATTGCTTATGTTTTAGGATTACATTATGTAGCCTAAGTTATGTTTTCATATTGGAGTAATTGAGATAATGAGATGTTGGCCTTAGTGCCTAGAGATGTTGATTTTATATGATGAAAGTAAATGTTTCTTTTAAAGGATTTTCATTAATGAATCCGCTGCTAAATGGAAAGGTGTTTATGAGCATGAAAAATTGTTTTAATGTGGTGCAAGTTTTGTGTGACGCCCTTTTTATTTGAATGCATGTTAATTTTACTCTGATTATGCATATATTTTCCGTGGGGTTTAGAAGGGTGTTACATTCGATCTTGAAATTCTGACAGAGCTCCTTCATCATTTTGTTGTTCAGGTTTGAACCGTTGTCCGTAATTATCCGCTCAGGGATCCCATATCGACAAATGATATCTCTCTTGATGAATCTGGCCACCACTTGCTTAGTTACGTTTGCGTAAGACGCTGCTTCTACCCACTTGGTGAAATAATCGATTGCTACTAGGATGAACCGATGCCCGTTAGAAGCTGTCGGCTCGATCTTTCCAATCATATCGATTTCCCACATCGAGAATGGCCATGGTGATGACATTACATTCAGAGGACTTGGAGGCACATGGATCTTATCAGCATAGATTTGGCACTTGTGGCACTTCCTCGCAAACTTGAAACAATCAGTTTCCATAGTCAGCCAAAAATAACCTGCCCGCAGCAGCTTTCTCGTCATAGCATGCCCGCCAGCATGCGTACCAAAGGTACCCTCATGTATTTCCTCCATGAGCAACTTTGCCTCTTTCTCGTCCACACAACGCAACAGCACCAAGTCGTGGTTTCTTCTGTATAAGACGCCATCCAGATTCAAATAGAAATTACCCGCTAATCTCCTGAGCGTCTTCTGATCTTGACTGGATGCCCCAGCCGGATACTCTTTATTCTTCAGAAAATTAAGGATATCAAAATACCACGGTTTGTCGTCGGATGCTTCATCAATAGCAAATACGAAAGCTGGTCTGTCCAGCCGAGAGATAATGATTCTGGGAGCCTCGTTCCAGAAGTTGACTTTGTACATGGAAGACAAAGTGGCGAGAGCGTCAGCCATTTGATTCTCTGCCCGCGGTACGTGATTCAACTCAACCTTGTCAAAGAAAGGCAACAATCTCCTTGCATAGTTCATGTAATGTATCAAGTTGGGCTGACGCGTCTCCCATTCTCCTTTGATCTGATTCACCACCAGAGCTGAGTCTCCGTATACGTCCAGATGCTTGATTCGCAAATCAATGGCTTCCTCAAGCCCCATTATACAAGCTACGTATTCGGCTTCATTATTGGTGACGGCAAAGGTCAATTGGGCAGTAAACGGGATGTGCGACCCGTGTGGCGTAGTGATGATTGCCCCTATTCCGCTACCGTAAGCGTTCACAGCTCCGTCAAATATCATCTTCCATTTGGAACCCAATTCTGGTCCTTCGTCTGGCAACGGCTCTTCACAATCTTTCATCTTTAGGTACATGATATCCTCGTCAGGAAAATCAAACCTCATCGATTGGTAATCTTCAATAGGCTGCTCCGCCAAATACTCAGACAACACACTCCCCTTTATAGCCTTTTGCGAGACATATTGGATGTCATATTCAGTCAAGACCATCTGCCAATGGGCAATTCTCCCTGACAATGCCTGCTTTTCGAATACATATTTGATAGGATCCATCTTCGAGATGAGCATGGTTGTATGATTCAGCATGTATTGCCTCAAACGCTTGGCGGCCCAGGCTAGCGCGCAACAAGTTTTCTCAAGCATTGAGTATCGAGATTCGCAATCTGTAAATTTCTTACTCAAGTAGTAGATCGCATGCTCTTTTCTTCCTGTCTCGTCGTGTTGACAGAGAACACAACCCATGCTTCCCTCAAGAACTGTCAAATACATAATCAAGGGTCTCCCTGCCACTGGGGGTATCAAAATAGGAGGCTCCTGCAAATACTGCTTTATTTTATCGAACGCCTTTTGACAGTTTTCGTTCAACGTTACAGCTTGATCTTTCTTTAACAGCTTGAATAATGGTTCACACGTGGCCGTTAGATGAGATATGAACCGAGCGATGTAGTTCAACCTCCCTAAAAACCCGCGCACCTCTTTCTCTGTTTTAGGCGTCGGCATTTCTTGAATCGCTTTTATTTTAGCAGGATCGACCTCTATTCCTCTTTTGCTTACGATAAACCCCAGTAGCTTACCCGATCTCACCCCGAAGGTGCATTTGTTAGGGTTCAGTCTCAGCCTGAACTTCCTAAGCCTCTTAAATAACTTCAGCAGATTCGCCAGATGCTCTTCCTCCGTCTGGGATTTGGCAATCATATCGTCAACATAAACTTCGATCTCTTTATGCATCATATCATGAAAAAGAGTCGTCATAGCACGCTGATATGTTGCCCCAGCATTTTTCAAGCCAAAGGGCATCACTTTGTAGCAAAATGTTCCCCAAGGCGTTATGAAAGTGGTCTTCTCCATATCCTCTGGCGCCATTTTAATCTGATTATAGCCTGAAAAACCATCCACGAAGGAGAATACGGAGTATTGAGCAGTATTATCAACTAGCACGTCAATATGAGGAAGCGGAAAATCGTCTTTTGGGCTTGCTTTATTCAAATCTCTATAATCCACGCACATTCGAACCTTGCCGTCTTTCTTTGGCACTGGTACGATGTTAGCAACCCATGAGGGATATTTTGTCACAGCCAGGAAACCAGCGTCCCACTGTTTTTGAACTTCCTCTTTGATCTTCACTGCCATATCTGGTCGAGTTCTGCGAAGCTTTTGTTTGACCGGTGGGCATTCTTCTTTCAATGGCAGACGGTGCACAACCATATCTGTATCGAGCCCTGGCATATCTTCATACGACCAAGCGAATACATCACTATACTCTCGGAGCATTTCAACCAGTCTTCGCTTGATATCCTCTGCAGCGCGGCTCCGATACGGATATTCTTCTCAACCCCTTCCGACCCCAAGTTGATAATTTCGATGACCTCTTCGTGAGGCAGAATGACACGCTCTTCTTGTTTCACCAACCAAGACAGTTCTTCAGGAACGTCACTATCTTCTACAACCTCTTCTTCGGCCTGAAATACCAGGTGTTCAAAGTCGGGACGAGTCGTAGGTGGTTCAAGGATGTCATCTGAAAATGTTATCCTGCAAAAGGAACGGTTAAATGCTTCAAAATGCGTATAAAGCGAATAACCGCGTTGCCATTTTATTGAAAAATACAAAACAAGAAAGACAGAGATTACAGTATTTGCACGTGAAAAAAACACCATTTATTTAATGATTAACACGCAATGTTCATAACAACACAGCCCTAAGCAAATCACGATGCCCCGGGCAAGACATCAGATTATTCAACAATTAATAAAGCAAAGCATTACTGTTTAAGAGTCACAGGAACAAGCTCCTGAATAAACCAATTGCACAGTCCCTGTCCTGGCGTGCTTGGCTGAATCCAGGCATCCATATCACAGTCACTGTCTCCTTCGTCAGACTCCGAAGCAGCATTGATGGTTTCATGACATACTCCACTGGCAGAGATGGTTATTGGCCCTCTGAAACGGGGTGCCCCCACAGCAGGAGTTGATGACGACGGTTGGTACCCCATCCCGAATCGGTCCATCTTCACAGGGATATCCAACACTTTGCCCCAGCCCTTTGCTTCTCCTGCCTCCACCAGAGCTTGAGCTTCTTTATACGACGAGACGGCTACCTCTGACACTTTGCTCGGCCCGGGACCTTTGTCCTTGATACGCAACCCTTCAAATGCCTGGCAGGGCGTTTCGTGGATCTCTCTGTTGACCTCCACATATTTAAATGACGACAGATGGTTGACCAGGATGTCTTCTTCCCCGCATACGATGACTACGCTGTCTCCGACCATATATTTCAACTTTTGATGCAGGGTAGATGTGACTGCCCCAGCCCCATGAATCCAGGGTCTTCCGAGCAGGCAGCTATACGCAGGCTGTATATCCATGATATAAAACTCAGTTGCAAACACCTCCGGCCCCACCTGTAGAGGCAATGTTATCGATCCAAAGACCGTTCTTCGCGTGCCATCAAACGCTCTGACTACCAAGTCACTGGGCGTGCACATGATTCCTCTGACATCTAGCTTCATCATCTCCTTCTTGGGCAGCACATTCAAAGACGATCCGGTGTCGACCAATACATGTGACATTACTGATCCTCTACACTCGACAGATATGTGCAGCGCCATATTATGATCTCTCCCTTTAGGGGTCAAATCGAAGTCGGTAAAGCCTAAGTTGTGGCCTGCATTCACATGTGCCAACACTCCTTCCAGCTGATTTACAGAGACGTCTTGGGGTACGAAGGAAGTATCCAGGACTTTCAACAAAGCATTTTTGTGAGCTTCCGAACACAAGAGCAATGACAAGATGGATATTTTGGATGGCGTCTGTTGCAGATGCTCCACAATCTTATAATCACTTTTTCGAATCAAGCGCATGAACTCTTCTACGTCTTTCGATGCCGATGCTTTGTCGCTTGCTTGCACTGGGACATTCTCAACCATCTTCCCCTTTCCTTTCGCTAGTCTTTCGGCCTCCACTTCAGGTGATATAAAGATCCTACCACTCCTTGTCATACCTCCTGAACCAACAACGTTGTCTACAGTCTCGGCTGGCTGCTTATTAACATCAATCTTTATCCCGTCACAATACACCTCCAACCCATATGACCATGGGACTACTTTTGTGTTCTCGTACGGGATCGGTCCGGCCTTAGTTATGGTGATCGGTGGTCGCTGGACCGGTGCTGCAATAGTGATGGTCTTCCGAGGAATCGTTACAGTGGCCACATCACTCTGATCATCTGCTACTGCCCCTGCAAGCTCTTCAGTTGCTGCTCGGTCAAACTGCAATGTGCCTTCATCAATTAAAGCCTGAATGCCTTTCTTCAAATCATCACACCCCCCAGCTAGGGCCCAGCATTCTAAGCAATACTCGTCACATCCTGGATAAACACCCCCTTGCAACAATCTGCTTTTTATCTCGTTCAGCGGCGTCTTTAAATCGTCGACATTCATAATCAGATTCAACCCTTCCTCAGTCAGAACAGCGTTTGCCCCATGATTAGACATGGGCTTCTGCACTATATTCGGACCTGCCGTTCCGAAATTGATAGCCTTATTGTCCAAAAGATCCTGCACAACATGTTTAAAAGCATGGCAACCCTCTACATCGTGGCCCGGAGCCCCAGAGTGGAACTCGCAATGCCTGCTTGCATCATAACCATACGGGGGAGTTCCCGTTATCGGTGCTAGAGTTCTCTTCTCTACCAGGTTCAAACCCAACAATGTCTGCAACAAATCAGCATACGTTGAGGGAGGCTTCTCAAATACTCTTCTTGGTTTACCACCCTGGAATCTTCGTTGAGCCTGCTGTGCCCCCTGCTGTGGCTGCTGCTGCGGCTGCTATTGCTGTTGTTGTTGCTGCATTGGCTGCTGCTGAAACGGTTGTTGTTGATATGGAATAGTAACACTCGCCACCTGCTGCGGTTGATGATATTGGTTTCGACCCCTGCCTCGGCCTCGGCCTCGGCCTCCAAATACTGCGCTTGCCTCGCCCTGACGGCGCCCACCAAAAGCCTTCCTATTACTGCCAGATGCAGTTGATTCCTCAGCCTGGAACCTGCCTTGCTTAATGTTGTTTTCAATCTTTTCTCCCATCAGAATCAAGTCTGAGAAACTAGCCAAAGATGTGTGAAACAAATTGTCGTAAAACATGCATGTGAACGTGCCGATGAACATGTCATTCATTTCCTTGTCTTCTAAAGGAGGACGGACCCTGGCAGCCATATCGCGCCACCTTTGCGCGTACTCTTTAAAGCTCTCACCCTTCTTCTGAGACAGCCCTGTCAATTGGACCCGATTGGGCGCCAAGTCGCTGTTATACTTGTAGTGAGCTACAAATGCCTCTGCCAATTGCTTCCATGTCTTGATATTAGTCGGCTCCAACCCCATGTACCACTCTAAGGAAGGACCCGACAGACTATCTTGAAAGAAATGCATTAGCATTCTCTCACCAGTTGAGTACGCAGACATCTTTCTGTAATAAGCCCGCACGTGCACTTTCGGACATGTGTCCCCTTTATACTTATCAAACGTAGGAGCCTTGAATTTGATTGGCACCCTCAAGCCAGGTACCAGACCCATTGCTGACATGTCTAAGCCCACAGCACTTTGGTTCAGGACTCCCCTCATCTGCTCTTCTAGCATTCTGATCTTATGGGAGTTATCCATTGGCCCTTCAAAGCCTCCGCCGGAGAAAGTGTCCTCCTGCTGATCTTCTTGCCACATACCATTCCCAGCTCCATACCCATCATATTCATTATTGCGGCCAGCTCTAATCTGATTCATCACCGGGCCTCGGCCTCTGTTGCCGTATCCCTGAACACCTCCAGCAAGCCCAAAAGCCATTAACCCAGCGTCGTTTCCATTTCCGAAACCTCCGTAACCCTGATTGGCCACACCATAACCATCTGGCCCAAAGCCTTGAGCATTGAAACCATATTTCCCAGCGTTATCGAATCCCTGATCGTTGAACCCGAATCCAGCATTGCCAAAGTCGTTGCCTCCCATATTATCACCCAAGTTGACATCACCAAGCCCAACGTTATGGACAGCAGTCTCGTTCCCACCTCTGACGTTACCGTTCCCAGCAGCGGTAGCGTTGTTGACATTAGCAGCAGGTATATTGACTATAGGTGGAGCCACTGGCATGGGAGTGCCATCTCCATGAACAGTATCGACTCGCACAGACTGATGATCCTCGTTACCGTGACCGGCATTTCTGACCAACAGAGGCTGCACCATGGCTTGCAAATTCTCCTGACCTTTTGCAATAGCTTCCATGGTCTGCATAAAGAGAGCTAGCTTCTCGCGCACATCTTGCATCTCGTTCTGCATTTGATCCATGATTCTTCGACAGTTGGTGCGAGTGGAATAGCGGTGCGGGTGCTGATCTGCAATCCTGGAAAGTACTAGGTACAGAGTAGGAAATAAGACACCATCCAAAGATTACCTGTAATGCAATATGAATATGAATGCAATGCAATGTGTGTGTCTGTGCATTAGGGAAATTCATTCCCCGATTCTAGTGTGAAGATGCCGGTGCAGTGACAGTGCTAGCAATACAAAGATCGGAGCTGAATCACAGAAAGCCTCATATATTGCGGAGAAACCAATAAGCCAAGAATACAATATCACTGAGAGTACAATAAGAAGGCATGACCTCAACCAACAATCCTGGTGATGGTCAGCACTATGCAAATAAAGCATACAAGTTACTACATAAAATTATCAAACACTCCCATAAGTCTGGTATTCTTCTAGCAACTTCTTGGTCTCCGGATGACTTGGTTGAGCAAGCAGCCCTTCAACGAGTTGGTTTCTTCTCTTGAGAACACGTCGCACGTCTTCAGCAGTTTCCTCCCATGCTCCTTCTCCGAAGCGATCCTCTAGCTTACGCTTCTGAGACACAACTTCATCTCTGCCTTTGATAGCCTTGTTCAGTGCGTTCTGGAGACTATACCGGGTCATCACTTCTTCTTCACACTTCTTGATGCTGGACGTCAACTGCTCTTCGAGGTCGGAGATTTGCTGCTTCAACTTATCTTCCCTCTTCTTATTGTTGGTGAGCGTAGCATTCCAAGTCTTATTGCAAGAAGAGATCTCTCGGTGAGCGATGTCAAGTGCTTTCTTCTTGGATTTAAGCATGTCATGGGAGCTTCTGAACTCTTGCCCTAGACGTTCGCGCTTCTTCCTCTCCTCATTCAACTCAGCCCCTAATTTGTTCATTAGCTCAATCTGCTGTTGGAAAGCATGCACGACCTTGTTTTTCTCATTGCGTATTTGGGCTAGCTCCTGCTCTAACCCTTCGTTGATCTTCATCAAGGCTTCTTTTTCTTTCACAACTTGCTCATAGGCTTCCCGAGAAACAGTAGTTGGCTCTGCTACCGGAATAGGAACAAGGACTGGTGCATCTGGAAATGGCATCCGTAACTGACTTGCTCTCTCCTGGATCCAAACTCTGTATGGTGCATAGGCCTGACAGTCATTCTTCCCTAACAACGACTTCCCTCTTCGGTTAATACGCGTCCAGGCATGTTGCAGCTTGGCTAGTAACTCCCCCTTTACGTCTCCGGTGAAGTACAAAGATTCCTGTACTTCTTCCTCCCTTGGCGGGTTCTTCAGCGCATATCCGAACTGACGGACCAACAGAGATGGGTTGTAGTTGATACACCCTTTTCTTCCTATCAACGGCACATTAGGGTACCCAGAACAACTGAATATAAGCTCAGCCCCTAGCAAGTCTCGATCAAACCACTCAACGTCTTCGGAAGATAGCCTCATCATATGCTCTGGCCAGTCGGGCGTGATTGCATTATCCACGAAAGGTCCCCTCGAGGGAAGATGGCTCTTGAACCACATATACAACAAAGGTACGCAATAAGAGACGTTCTTGCCTCTCCTGTTTTCATTCCTGTAATGCATCGAATGGTAAAAGTCCCCGATCAGCGTTGGTACTGGGTTACCAGCAGCAAATAGATGAAATGCATCCATGTCCACGAAGTTTGGGAAGTTAGGGAACAACACTATCCCATAAATGCAGAGGGCCAAAATAGCGTTAAAGACCACCCAACACCCATTCTTGGCGTACTCTTGAGCCTTACCAACCAGAAACTGAAGAGAAAAACCCGGAACCCCTCGCCACGCAGTCATCAACAACTCAGAAGGATTCATATGCAGGGCCTTGGCTAAATCCTCCAACTTGGGTTCAGCGGCTGAGTGAATAAAAGGAACTGCATTCTGAATTGGCAGCTCAGTAAACTCTACATACTCCTCCATGGTAGGCCCCAAGATAAAGTCCGCAAACGTGAAACATCTCAAAGCCGGGTCATAGAATTGCATTAAGGTGTACAGCCCATTCAATTCATCATCAGTAGACCTGCGAACTAAACTCAACAGCCGTCCGTAACTCTGCCTGAAGCTTCTACGGACATCCTCATCTTGCAAGAGAAATCAGACCCAGGAGTGGAGTAATATCGGGGATAGGTAGCTTATACGCAACGGTCATCCTCAAACCAGCCATGATCAATACTCAGAAGTCCAGACACTAGAACCGGGGGAATGCAAATGCACCTGCAGCACAGACACACGTTAGTAGGATACAATGATGATGAGTATGCAAATAATGCAATGCAAGTGACATGCAACAGGGACCAAGTGCCATAGCTGCATAGCCTGAACCATATCAAGAAGTCTCTGATAGACTCTCTAGAAGTCCTCAAGCCCCGGTCTCAGATAGACCTAAAACAAAGCTCCAACAATGGTCTCTGACAGACCCACAGCATAACTCTGACTGGTCTCTGATAGACCTCAAATCATAACTCCAATAGGTCTCTGACAGACCTCAGAACTCTTCAACTGGTCTCTGACAGACCTCATAACACATCTCCAAATGGTCTCTGACAGACCTCATAACACATCTCCAAATGGTCTCTGACAGACCTCGTAACTCTCCATAAATACCCAGGATCTCTGATCAAGAAATAACCGGTATCTGAAGGTCTAGTTACCTGCATAACCCCCAAACCCTCTCACAGGTGGATGTCCTAGTAACTGACAAAGGTATGGCATCCTATGCGGTCGTCGGCGTCACAGACTTTCAGGGTTGATGATACGATTCCCAGAAGGAGTGGCATCATCAAATCCTGAAGAGGCCTCACTTAGCCAACTTCCAAATGATCGGTCCCCAGAGTCGACAATCCAACTAACCAGCAGCCCGAGCCACCCAAAGGGCAGGACAGGAGGCCAACCAGAAGAACCTCGTCTGAGTGTAGATTTCGCGGGACACTAGGACATGCAAAGCACGTGCGCGCCCACTAATCTCTACTCTAAGTCTAAGGTGCACTCAAGCCCAGGTCTGGCTTCTCGCTCAATATCAGAACACCCGTCACACCCCAATACAGCAATAATAATCAATATATAATGCTGGAAATAAAGGTCAGAAATATAAATCCATACAAAGTCCTCAACGGGAAAACAAGCGTTAGGATTGACTCTCTTAAGGGACGTTGGATCCCAAATGCATAAGAACTATCGCAGTCCTTAGCAGCCAGGGGAAGTTGTTATTCCCCAGCAGAGTCGCCAGCTGTCGCTACTGCGAAAATCGGCGTCGGCTGAACAGAAGAGTCGCCACCGTGCGTTATTTATCCCACGGGAGGGAAAGGAAACGCTCAGAGTAAACCTCGCACAACACGGGAAAGGTATGGTCGTCGCAACCAAAACCTGGATTCGGGAGTCGGTTACGCAAGGGGAAGGTATTAGCACCCCTCACGTCCGTCGTACTCGACGGGATCCACGCTTGTTTTCGGGTATGGATTGTTATTCTATCTAAACTAAAGGTCAAGGGTTAAAAGAAATAAAATGACTCGGCAAAGTATCGCACTTTATGCCTACGTATTCCCGTCTGGAACGAGAAATCAGAGTCAACGTAGTTCGCCTACCTACGGGAAAGGAGTGGAAGGTTGCTCGCTAGGACGTCGCATCCTATGCCTACGTACTTTCATACGGCATGAAAGATCAGAGCAAACGTAGTTCGGGCCACGTACGACACAAGTCTGTCTTGGTTGATTTTATTCCTTCTGAAAAAAGTTTTTCTGATTAGCAGTCCAAGCGGACAAAAATGACGTCTTGATGAGTTCACATTCTTTTACGGAAGAAATGTCTTTTATTGTGTTTGAAATTTTATTGTATTTTTCTGTTTGTTTTGAGAAAGAAGAGACAGAACTCTAACCTACGGTTGCGAAGGGAATCCAACTAACCTAATGTTATCATGCATGGGTTAAGACCTAATGTCTATCATGCTCCTCTCTTGCGCAGAGAGAAACAGAGATCCTAAGGGAATAGACGGAAACAGAAACAATAGCAGATATATACAGTAAAGCGGTAAAATGCATGGATGCAACAATACAAGCGAGGCAAGGGAGTCCCACTCAACCTCGAACCTAGAAAACAATAGGCAAAAGTGAACAGGATTCACTTTCAACCCAACAGGTTAAACAGCAAACAATACAGTCCAGAAAACCAATCAATACATCAAGAATGAATAACAGCAGAAAAATAAACAGCCACAGCAGCTCTGCATCAACACCTATCTTCAAGTCATCTCCAGATAGCTACAAGCTTCAGCCACCATCAATCCCCATCTCCACAGCCTTCAAGCAAGGTCTTTGTCATCAATCTTCAGTCTACAAGGGCTTTTCTTCAAGTCCTAACCTCCAAGCTGAGGGATCAATCACAAGAGTGAATTGGGTGTTAAGCACTTAGTTGACCACCAAGGGTGGCAAACCAACTGCTACTAACACATAAGATATTTTCTCTCAAGAGTTCTATCCCTTAGACAGTAGCACCAAGCCTTCCAAAGGAAGGGGGTGAGTGTCTTAGAGAGACTCTGCATCACAGAGAGGAATGGAGGCAGTCAAGGCCTTCCATGTTTGAGAATCAAGCTTTCTAATCTAGAGCTCTGCCTAGCTCCTAAACCCTAATCTCCTCAACAGCTGCTAGCAGGAATCTCCTCATCAACTCTGGAAGTTGGTCTTCAAGCTCTGGATCTCCAATGGCTTCATCATCACAAGTCTTCAGCTCTCCCAATCCCCAAGCAATCCCAATACCCATACAGACAAACAATAATCCCCAGAGGGCACACCACACCAATCAATCAAATATAGACAGTAATATACCAATAGCAGTAGGGGAATCCTAGTGATTTCTAAGGGATATAATAACTACCCATAGTCCCTATAGTCCCATATCTAAAATATTCAATCTCTAAGTCCTAAGGGAAATGATTCAATTCTCCTAAGTCATCACTTAAACCCTAATTTTGTTCATGTTGTTCACACCTAAACTAAACACCTAAAATTAAGTCCTAAAAATGGGAACTAAATTGTATATTCAAGCTAGTCTTATATACTAATCAACCTAAAAAGAATGGGTGAAAAATATTAAAGCAACTATTAGAACAAAAATTAACAAATTCATGTACTAAACAAAATATTATTTACACCTAATTAAAAGGAAAATATGCCAAAAATATGAAAATAAAAGGAACTATTAATTTTTTTGGATGATAATTTTCTTGACCAAATTAAGAAAATAATGCAAAAAGAACCAATGGAAAATATGCATTTTATGATTTGTTATGATTTTTTGAAGATGAGAAAAATATAAAAGAAAAGAAAATCACAAAATAGAAATAAATGGGGCAGGGGGTCTGAATAGCAAGGGCGCCCAGTTCAAATCTTGATGGGCTTGAAAAGTGGGGGGCGCGCATAGCAATGGGCACTAGGCCCAGTTGCACTCAGAATTTAAACAAAAATTAAAAAAACGTAAACGGTGCAAATAGTAATTAATTCAGGCATAATTGGGATTGGGCCTTCATCTGGGGGTGTCATTAGCATGAGAGTCCAAAGCCCATTCAGAAAACTTAAATGAAACGGGGCGTTTCATCATTTAAACTTCCCTCCGTTTTTTAGCTCAATCGTGGCCGTTGGTTTGGGAGCCAGGTCAAGGTCAAAGCGAGGATCCAACGACCAGAAGGTTGTCTTCAACCTTAGAAACCCTAGGGTTTCTGAACCTTCCTTCACCATGCACGCACTTCTCCTCCTCTGTTCTCTCCCATCTCTCCATGAAAGCACACCATTCCAAAAGCAAAGTTGTTCTATAAACTCCCCTCTACACAGCCATGACAATAAATCTTCCTAACACCCACTCAATAAACCAATTCGAAGAGAATAACAGTTGCAAACCACCATTAATACATGTCATCCACTTCTCCAAAGCTCACCAATTCTTGTCCTAAACTCAGCTACAACTCATGCTGATCATAACATGCTATTCCATCAAGATTTTCGTGCAATATCCTAATGGTTACAAGCTTCAACAGTTCTTGCACTCCATGACCAAACTCCATGAAAGCTCTCCAAACTCACCAAACTCAGTCATCTACCCTACCTTAACCTTTCTATGCTATCAAAACCTAGCAATTCTAACCAAAGCATGCAATTCGAATGAAAACTTACTTGGTGCACAATGAAGAAAACAGCTACCAAAACCTCTGGATCCAAAGCTTGAAGTGATGGAAAACTGGTCAATGAACTTGATGATGACTTCTGTATGCAACAAATATGACTCAAACCTCTTGGATCTTGCAATTCCAAAATTTTTGCTTTTTGAATGGTGAACTTGCACAGCTCGAATCCACCTCAATTCTACCAAATGATTGTATGAATTGTGATCTATGGATGATGATGATGAAGAACAGATCAAGAATGGTGCAAATTGGTGAAAGTTTGAGAGAATTTGGATTGATTTTGCAAATGAGAGAAAGTGTGTGAAACTTGTGTTTTTTGAGCAAATGTGATCACCAACCATGGCATGAACCCTCTCCATCCAATATATACATGTCATTAGAACCTCCTAGAAACTTGGAGAAACTTCCCATGTGTGATTTCCCTTGGATTTGGCTTATGTTTCTTCTATGATAAGTAACCATAAATAACTTCCAAAATGTGAACCAAGCTCAAAATTCTACTTTAGCCAATGTTCTCAAAATGATCTTTCCATTCAAAATGACCTATAATTTCACCTCATTTGGCCAAAATATGAAAAATCTCATTTTTTAAGTGATTTTTATTCATTAAATCCAACAATTTTGAAACCTTGTGCTATGAATCTTTCCAATCTCTCATGGTCACTTTTCTAGACTCAAAATGTCATTTGGAACAAGTTTGATGTTGTAAAGTTTTCCATTTGAAGCTTCCTTGTAGGAGTTTTGGGCATAGGCTTGAAATGACCTGTAATTCTCAAATGACCAAAATACCCTTTGCTTGCCTAGACCATAAGTAGAGTTCCACAAATCATATGAAGACATACTATACCATTATAGAAAGCTAAGACAATGAGGAACAACTCTTATGTTTACCATAAATTCATTTGAAATCTCCTTGAGGGGTAAAAATTGCTTGGAAGTCAAGTCACTTTCACAGACAAGATTTCAGATACCTCAGATGACCTGTAACTTGCAAGGACCATAACTTGAGTTCTATAAATCTCCTTGATGTCTTCCACCGCTAAAAATAAAGGTCTTGAGATCCTCTACAAGTTCCATGTTGGCCTAGGATCCATTTGAAGCTTTCATTTTGACTTATCTTGCTTGGAAATTTGACCTAAACTAGGGGATTTTACACAGAAACCCTAATTTAGAAACTCCTCTTCTCCTTGATTTCTCTTGATTTCTTCTTAGCACAACACCATATCCTTATTCTTCATGTCAAATGAGGAACCCCACATCTCTCCAATAGCCCTTAATGCCTTTCAATCATTCAATTGACCTAGAGTTGACCCAGAGTTGACCCCAGATAAACCCTAGTTGACTGTCTTCATCCACAACTCTTGTGACTACACCAATGACTTGTCTCCTTCTCCAAATGACTTTCTAAGTCTCCCATGTTGCCCACATACTCTCCATGCTCCATCCACAGCTCACAACTTACTTATTGATCCTCAGACACCCTCAGATAGGAGCTAGAAGCCCTGCTTGATCCATTGGCTTCTCAGCTTTCAAATTCTTTCTGATGACTTAAATGAGATTGAATTAGAATAATAACCTCTTGATAGGCTCATAGAGATGAGAATAATGCTTGGTCCCCTGTTGGATGACTTGCTATGCTTATGCTATGCAGATGAGTAGACTATGTACATGCAAATGCTAATGATATTGAAACATAAACCAAGTGAAGAAAGGTTGGGCAAATTTTAGGGTGCAACACTATCACTGGTACGCTGCCTCCTGGCTACGATGCGAACACTAGATGCGAGTTTCATTCAGGTGCTCTGGGGCATGATATTGACCATTGCAAAGCCTTCAAGCACAAAGTTCAGGATTTGCTTGATTCCAAAGCTATCAACTTCACCAACGATGGGCCTAATGTGAATCAGAACCCGATGCCGAATCATGGTGCGGCAGGGGCCAATGCCATTATTGACGGGGAGAAATTAAATCTGATAACTGATGTTAAGGATTTGAAAACTCCGTTGGGCTCCGTGAAGGCTAGTTTGTTGAAGAAGGGGTGTTTCCTGGTTATTCAACTGACTGCTCAGAATGTGAAGTGTGTCCTGAGAGTTGTGATCTTTTGAGAAAGAGTATTCAGAGAATGATTGATGAGGGTTATTTACAGTTTGACAACGTTGTGAAAGAAGATGTTGAGGATAAGGTGAGTAATGACGAAGTTGCTACAATCTCTATTCCATACTGGACGATCAATATTTCAGTGCCTTCTAGGCCAGCTCCGATTATCATTACTGTACCTGAACCCGTGCCATATGAGAGCACTAAAGCTATCCCCTGGAATTATGGGGGAGAGGTGATCTGTAACGGGAAGAAACAAGAATGAACAGGGTCTGCAAATGGATGTTCATCGGTTGAGAATATAGTTGGTGCTGGCGGTATCACTAGAAGTGGCAGGATCTTTTCTCCACCAGATGTTAATACCGGTAAGAATCAAAAAGGAAAGGGTAAGGTCGTGATTGAAGAGAATACCCAACCTCTGGTTGATACTGATGTGTTTTCGAAGGATGCAAAAGAATTTATGAGGCTCATTCGGAAAAGTGACTACAAAATTGTAGATCACCTAAATCACACTCATTCGAAGATTTCTATTTTGTCATTATTGTTGTGTTCGAAGGCACACCGCAACGCTTTGTTGAAAATCCTGAATGCAGCATACGTACCCCAGGAGATTTCTGTTAATCAGTTGGAGGGGGTAGTAGCTCATGTAAACACCGATAATGGTCTCGGTTTTACTGATCTAGATTTGACTCCTTCTCGGAGGAACCATAACCGTGCTTTGCACATATCTATGGAATGTAGAGGGTCCCTGATGTCGCATGTTTTGGTTGATACCGGATCATCCCTCAATGTGCTTCCGAAGAAGGCGTTGATGAAACTGGATACTCAAGGTTTGATATGCACGCCCAGTGATCTGGTGGTGAGAGCTATTGATGGGTCTAAGAGATCGGTGTTCGGGGAGATTACGATGCCTATTCAGATAGGGCCAGAGATCTTTGATGCAACTTTTTACATTATAGATATCCAGCCAGCATACAGTTGTTTTCTTGGCCGACCTTGGATACACGTTGTTGGGGCAGTCACCTCAACATTGCATCAAAAGCTGAAATATATGATGGAAAGGAAAATTGTCACGGTATGCGGAGAGGAGGATATAATGGTAAGTCATTTGTCATCTTTCAAGTATGTGGAAGTGGATGGGGACATCCACGAAACACTCTGCCAAGAGTTTGAAATAGTTCAAATTCAGGAGAAGCCTCTTGTAGAAGCCAAGAGCCCAGAGGTTTCGATATCATCATTCAAAGAAGCTCGTGTTATCGTAGAATCTGGTTCATTACAGAAGTGAGGCCAAGTTCTTAATGTTCCCGTCAAGCAGGACAAGTTCGGCCTGGGATACAAACCCTCCAGTTCTTCTCAAGGTGTTCTGACGTGCAGGGGACCTGTTCAGTTCACCAGCAGTGTGAAGGTGAGAAAATACTTAGAAGGGGGTTGAATAAGTATATAGAAAAACTTATGGCAATAAAAACTCAAGGATTTTTATCCTAGTTCGTTGAACTCAACTACTCCAGTCCACCCTATCAAGAGTGATTTTCCTTTCTCAACAAGGACTTAATCCACTATTAATCAACTGATTACAATAGCAAGCACTAAGAGCAACTGTTCTTAGTCTTCTTAAGAACTACTGATCCCAACTGGATCTTCTTAAGGATCTTTTACAATCAAATGTAAGAATAAAACAAGTGTTTAAATGCTTCTAATTAAGCTATATCACAACTGTGATTTTACACTTAAGATTTTAGAACTATGAAATAAATTCAGCAAGAGAATGATTTGTATGAGAGCTTGTAATGAATTTCTTTTTAAGGATTTCGTCAACTGAAGAAGAGTGATGGAGTCTTGGTTTTATAGGCACAGAGGTCCAAGAAGTATTTCATGTTGAAGGTTGTGTATTGAAGAGGTCTGAGCCTTTTTGTCTTCACATCACATGACCTTTCGTAGAAGTAGAATGCATAGAGAAATCCTTTTTGTCTGTGTTCTTGTGTCTAGCATAAATGAGGAAAGAGTCGTTTGGCCAAACCAATGGACATAACTTTTAATTCTTCTTCAACAAGTTTCATTAAATATCATCAGAGTCTTGAGTGGTCATAGTCTTCTGATGTTCATCAGAGTTTGCTGAATCAGAGTAATGCAGCAAGTGTGCTTTCAGCGTGTAATAATTCATAGCAGAGTTTTATGAATCAGATCCTCAATACTGGTAGCGTAGTACTATCAGAGTCTTCTGAAATAAACTAAGCTTGAAACTCTTCATACATAAGTCTTCAATGCTTCAGATGCTTCTGGCTTCTGCTTCAGATCCTTCTGTAGCTTCTGCTTCAGATCCTTCTGTAGACAGTGCTCAGAATCTTCTGTAGGCAGCATTCAGAATCTTCTAAGAGATGCTTCTGACGCTTCAGAGCCTTGCATATTTTCATGTTCAGATCTAATTTGCTTCCAAAATAAGATTCACTTCTAATATCTGCAACAAACATACTTAACCAAATTTTAGAGTATATAATTCTTTAATACAAAATTTCATAAGAGTTATCATCAAAACATAGAGATATAATTAAGAACCAATCTGTGTTCTAACACAGTGGTGTGATACTTGACAGGATTAATTATGTTGAAGATGACGAGGGTGACAACGATTGTGATATGGATTCCAGGATTTGTCCATGTATTCCTGACCAGAAGTTGTGCAACTGAACTATCGAAGAAGTCATTCCTTTTACTGCTGCAGAGTAATGTTCATTGTTTTGATTATGTTCAGTCCTACGTTCTGCCCAAGGCGTAGTGACCCATTTGTGGGGCCCTCTTGTTATTTGCACTTTATCATTAAATAAAGGACGTTTTTCACATTCAAAATATTGTGATCCCTGTTTTTCTTGTTTTTGTTTTGCATTTTATACTAAACAGAAAAATGGCAATGTGTTTTGTTTTTTGCATCGCATAATAAACATAAACATCCTCATGTAGGTCTTTTCTATTAGATGCCGTCAATTCAGATTCAGCTATGACTTCGTATGACTCTGATAATCCCATTTATCAAGCTGAAGAAGAGACTGACAAAGACTGTGAACTACCCGAAGAGTTAGCCAGACATCTCAAGCAAGAGAAAAGGGTCATTGTACCTCATCAGGAGGATATCGAAGTTATCAATCTGGGTACCGAGGATGACAAGAAAGAGGTTAAAGTGGGGGATGCATTGAAGACAAGATAAAGAGAAGATTGGTTGAAATGCTCCGTGAGTATAAGGATATCTTTGCTTGGTCTTACCAAGACATGCCTAGGCTGGATAGAGATATTGTGGTACACCGGTTACCTCTCAGAGAGGAATGTCCGCCAATCAAGAAGAAGTTGAGACGAACAAGGCCTGACATGGCAGTCAAGATAAAATAAGAGGTTCAAAAGCAGTTGAACGATGGGTTTCTTACTGTCAAAAACTACCCTCCGTGGGTCGCTAACATTGTTCCTGTTCCTAAGAAAGATGGAAAGGTCAGGATGTGCGCCGACTACAGAGATCTGAATAAAGCAAGCCCGAAAGACGATTTCCCGCTCAATATTCTATGTTTTCCTTCATGGATGGATTCTCTGGGTATAACCAAATTAAGATGGCCCCAGAAGACATGGAGAAAACTACTTTCATCATACCGTGGGGGACGTTTTGCTACAAGGTGATGCCCTTTGGTTTGAAAAATGCAGGGGTAACCTATCAGCGGGCAATGTTGACTCTCTTTCATGACATGATTCATCATGAGATTAAGGTCTATGTTGATGACATGATTGTGAAGTTACAAACAGAGGAAGGACATCTGGTCAACCTTCTGAAATTGTTTGAAAGGTTAAGGAAGTTCAAGCTGAGGCTGGATCCTAACAAGTGCACCTTCGGGGTGAGATTTGGAAAGTTACTGGGTTTCATTGTCAGTGAAAAGGGTATTGAGGTAGATCCTGCCAAAATAAGAGTTATACAAGAAATGCCTGAACCGAGAACGGAAAAAGAGGTTCGTGGATTCCTGGGGAGATTGAACTATATTGCAAGGTTCATATCTCATCTTATAGCCACTTGTAAACCAATATTCAAATTGCTAAGAAAAGATCAAACAGTCAGGTGGAATGAAAATTGCCAGAAGGCGTTTGAAAGAATAAAAGAATATCTGCAAGAACCTCCAATACTCATGCCTCCAGTTGCAGGGAGACCTCTGATCATGTATCTTACGGTTCTTGAGAATTAAATGGGATGTGTGCTCGGTCAACAAGACGAGTCAGGTACAAAAGAGCATGCCATCTACTACCTGAGTAAGAAATTCACTGATTGTGAGTCGAGATACTCAATCCTGGAAAAAACATGTTATGCATTCGCTTGGGCTGCTATGCGTTTGAGACAGTACATGTTAAACCACACAACCCTATTGATTTCAAAGATGGATCCGATCAAGTACGTCTTTGAAAAACAAGCACTCTCCGGAAGGATTGCCCGATGGCAAATGGTTTTAATAGAGTATGATATTCAGTATGTTTCCCAGAAAGTCATCAAGGGAATCGTCCTGTAAGAATATCTCGCTGAACAGCCAATTGAGGATTATCAGCCGATAAAGTTTGATTTCCCAGATGAAGACATCATGTTTGTAAAGATGAAAGACTGTGATGAGTCTTTACCTGAAGAGGGTCCTGAGATCGGATCTCAGTGGAAACGGGTTTTCGACGGAGCCATTAATTCATATGGTAATGGAATCGGTGCAATCATTACAATTCCTCACGGGTCTCATATACCGTTCACTGCCCGATTGACATTTGCCTGCACCAATAATGAAGCTGAGTACGAAGCGTGCGTTATGGGTTTAGAAGAGGCTATTAATCTAAGGATCAAGAATTTATATGTGTACGGCGATTCAGCGCTAGTCGTTAATCAAATCAAAGGAAACTGGGAAACTCGTCAGGCCAACCTGGTGCCTTAAAGGATTATGCAATAAGACTGTTGCCATTCTTTGATAGAATTGATTTCCATCATGTGCCGAGATCTGAGAATCAGATGGCGGATGCCTTGGCCATGCTATCCTCGATGTAGAAAGTGAATTACTGGAATGAAGCTCCAGCTATCACCACCATGCGTCTTGATAGACCTTCTTTTGTGTTTGCGATTGAGAAAACATCTGATGGAAAACCTTGGTATTTCAATATCAAGCATTTTCTCATGACTCAGGAGTACCCATCTGGGGCATCCAGCAAAGATAAGAAGACTCTGAGAAGGTTAGCCGGTAACTTTTACCTGAACAAGGATGATGTGCTTTACAAGAGAAACTTTGACATGGTCTTGCTGCGTTGTGTTGATGAACTTGAAGCAAACCTGTTGATGGAGGAAGTCCACGAGGGTTCTTTAGGGACTCATGCCAATGGGTATACCATGGCTAGAAAATTATTGAGAGCTGGGTATTATTGGATGACTATGGGATCTGATTGCTTCAAATACGCCAGAATATGTCATAAATGCTAGATTTATGCGGATAAAATGCATGTGCCACCAAATCCTCTAAATGTGTTGACATCTCTTTGGCCTTTTGCTATGTGGGGAATTGATATGATCGGAAATATTGAGCTGACTGCTTCCAATGGACATCGCTTCATCCTGGTTGCGATTGATTACTTTACGAAGTGGGTAGAAGCAACTTCCTTTGCCAATGTCACGAGACAGGTGGTTTCCCGATTCATAAAGAAGGACATCATTTGTCGTTATGGAATTCCTGAGAGAATTATTACTTATAATGGTTCAAATGTGAATAACATAATGATGAAGGAACTATGCCAGAGTTTTAAGGTTGAGCATCATAATTCTTATCCATATCGTCCGAAGATGAATGTAACTGTTGTGCCAGCTAACAAGAATATCAAGAAGATTGTGCAGAAGATGGTTGTAACATATAAGGACTGGCACGAGATGTTGCCCTTTGCTCTTCATGGTTATCGTACTTCGATGCGTACGTCAACCGGGGTAACTCCTTTCTCACTAGTGTATCATACGGAAGCAGTCCTGCCATTAGAAGTGGAGATTCCTTCTTTAAGGGTATTGTCTGATGTGAAGTATGACGAAGCTGAATGGGTGCAAGCCAGGTTGAATCAGTTGAGCTTGATTGACGAGAAGAGATTGGCAGCCATTGCGCATGGCCGATTGTACCAGAGTAGGATGAAAAAAGCCTTTGATTAGAAAGTGCGTCCTCGATGCTTCCAGACGGGTAAATTGGTGTTGAAAATGATCCTTCCTCCTCAGACAGATCACAGGGGAAATGGACTCCTAACTATGAAGGTCTGTATGAGGTAAGAAAGGTTTTCTCTGGCGGAGCCTTATTACTATCTATCATGGATGGTGAAGATTTTTTGTCTCCTGTGAACCCAGACGTGGTTAAAAAATACTTTTCTTGAAAACAGACCCGCTGGACAGAAAAAGAAAAGTCCAGGAAAAAATGGGGCATCCCGGCGAACCATAAAATGATAAGGTTCGGACAAAAATTAGGGATAAGAAGAAAAGAATGAACCCGCAAAGTCGAAAACCTGGAAAGGCGACTTTGGCAAAAATGGGTATCCCGGTGGATTGAAAACCCGAAAGGGCGATCCAGGCAAAAGTTAGGGATTTGAAAGCAAACGACTGCAGTCTGTGTTCGATCTGTGAGATTGCAAGCAGTTATCCCGGAAGAAAGGAATAAGTCCAGTCGGTCTTTTCAGAAGACGAAACATGGGGAACATCGAAGACATACAAATCATAGCTGAATCGACACATGGTGGTTGTCTATTTCCACATTCCCGACATTTGTATATATTCTTTTGCTTTTGCGCAATTACCTCTTTTCAAGAATTGCATCTGAATTGTAATTCGCCTATTTACAGGTTTTTTATCAATAAAGTATTCACTTCAGTCATAGAGCTTTCTTTTATTGTTTTTTCTTTTTACTATTTTGTTTGCAAAAATGTCCGATATTTTGGTAAACATTGCAGGTGGAAACACGAGGCTTTACAGAGCATAACGAAAGCGTTGACTTTGCTTGAGCAACAAGTATCAGGGATGGTAACTGAGGTAACCATTTCACATACAGTACATTTTGTAGTTTTTGTTTGTTACAGGACAATGGGGTTATTCCTAGCAGGTTGAGATGGCCCTTATCCTCAGCAGTTTAAGATGGCGGCGGGTTAAAGTTGCATTTTCCCCTTGTCAGGAGATGACCAGGGTTATTCTCAGCAGGTTGAGATTGGTACCTCCGGCAAAGTAGGCTCATCCCCAAAAGGTAGATGTGGGATTATCCCCTAGCAGGAGGTCTGAGTTGTGTATCCCAGCGTAAGTGGGTTCGTACCCAGTGAGTTTTGAAGGGCAATCACTTCAGGTGTAATGCAGTCAGGCGTTTGGTTCAACAAAGACTTTGTCTCCCCACAGAGTCTCGTTATCAGGTCAGATGCCACCGGCGGAGGCGAGGTTTATTCTCCAGCAAAGGCAACGTCTCTGACGCCCTTTCCCCAACGGAGTCGACGTTCTGGGGGGTTTTCCGGTAATATCGGTATTCAGGGTTTTCTTCCTCGAGAAGATTTAGTGTTGATTCCATCGACATGAAAGATGTTTAGGCAGAGTTGGATCTTTTCCTCAGCAGGGCGGTTTGCTACTTACTCCCCAAGCAGAGTAGACTCCCTCCCAAGCAGAGTGAAGCTCTCAGCATCATTTCCACCAGGTGGAGTAGTTGGTGTTTCCCTGGCAGAATGTAATGTTCTGGAAGGTCATTCAGGGTATTTCCCCAGCCAAGTCTTTTGATCTGCAGAAGAGTTGTATTTTGGTCTGCCATACAGGTCGCTATCCTAACTCTTGGTTGGTATCTTTGAAGTTCGATTCATGTTGGATTGTTATCCTCAGCGTGTTGCATTCCAACTCTTGGTTGGTATTTGCTGTTTTGCATCCCCGCAGGTTGCAAATTTCCGGGTTCTTTTTGTATTCAATTATCTTATACCTTGAATGTTTGAAAGCTGATGCTTTTCATTCCTTCAGGTCCAAGTTGTTTGAATAGGGGCAGCTGTAGCACCCAAAAATTTTCCTTTTCATTTTGATTGCAACTTGCTTTTGTTTCTCCGTATTTTGCATTTCTGCATATCATACCATTTGTTCTCGAGGCATGGGATCAAGGCATTCATGTGGCTCAAGTTTCATTTTCAGTGCAGGAGACGAAACGGCAAGCATCATCCACTCTGACATTTATTTTCCCCAACGATCGAGCGGTCGATTTTATTTTGTTTTGCAGGATATTTTTAGCTCAGGAAGCAGCATTCAGGCTATCTCAAACATTCTCACAAGTTGATATTTGATCGCGACTTTCTATGTCTAATACAACCTAACTGCAAGTGCACAGTCTATCGCGTAGTAATAATAGATATCGATCCCACAGGGACTCGTAATCAAACTAGTGTTCTCGGGAGTTACTATGTTTAGCTAGGTAGAATATGTTTAAGGGAATAAGATTGTCACTAAAAGGGAACTAAGAATGCTACTTAGATTATAAATGATTGAATCGATATGCAGTAATTGTGTTCTTCAGGGATTTGACAAGTTACCGGTGTATGAAATAGTTTTCAGAGTTTATTTAAGCAGAAAATGGTGATTTAAAGACTCTCGCCTCACGATGGTTATTGACGCTAATCATAATTCAAAGGGTCAAACGTACACTTTCGTATCCCATTCGGGGTTAAAATTATTTTTTAGAAATCTCTAAGTTCTAATTCATTTTAAAGTGCTTTCGCTATTATTAAAATGAATGACTAGTGTTTACTATCTGACCTTACCGCAACTTTCGCTTGTTGGTTCGTATCTTAATTAATTTCCCACTTTCGTGGCAAAACTACTTTTAAATAAGTTCTCGCTTTCGCGACGAAGTTTATTCAGTAAATCAATTTTAAACACTCAGACCATAAATTACTTTTGAAAAGAGAATTTTCAACCAGTTATTATCAAATCCCATTCGAATTATTACTACATATCGATTACTTAAATTTAGCTAGACATGGATTTGGGAAAGATAAAACATAAATAAAAACAATAAATAATAATTTGCATTATAATAAAACTGGAATTACGATTGAAATGAGAAACCTGTAAATATTCCAATTGGCCTTTGGGCAGATCCTCCACAGATGTTGGCAGGATTCTGGTCTTTATGCCAAATTGATCGTACAATAAAAGTAGAAATTACAGAAGAATGAAAATTGAATATAGGAAAAGTAAAGAGAAACAAATAAGAATATTAAACTGGAAAGATTTGCTCTGGAAATAAATTTGGCAGCACTTTGTTGTATGAATGCGGCCCCCTTTCTGAGGTTCCCTTCTTCCCCTTTTATAGAAATGGAATTCTAACGGTTATCATTGGAGAGGGTGGACTTTGAGGCATAAAAATCAGGGAGTAGTGGTCCACTATTTGGGACTTGGAACTGCTTCTTTAACGTGCAATTGAAGTGGGGCGTTTTTGCCTGCATGACGGCCGTCACAAGGTGTGACGATCGTCACCCGTGTGACGGTCGTCATGGAGCTGTGACGGTCATCACATCAGCAAAAACAGCCTTCTGCGCTTTTCATGATGTTTTCACTCCTTTTTCGTCCATATTTCATCTGAGATTGCTTCTTTTCTTCATGTTGCCTTGTTTAGACGTGATCGTTGAATACCTGCAAAACATCAGACAAATAACACGAAAATAACCCGAAATTGGATCGAAAACGGTTAAACTTTAGTTGAATTATGCATCAAAATATATATACGATTTCATGTTATCAAACTCCCCTAAGCTTGAATCTTTGCTTGTCCTCAAGTAAAACATGAAAAAGTCGGCAAGCACGAGGCAGCTTCTTCGTTCGCAAAGTTGGGAAAAACCGGGATTCTTGGTAAGAACAAAATGAGTACCATGACGACACTGGACTACAAGTCTTCAGAGGTCTCCTTCTTATGCAAACCGGTCCCAGTCATGCTACTGTAGCTTGGCGTCAAGGTTCTCGCGGCAAGTTCACCCTGTTTGTTCTAGCGCAATCACATTAACCCCGTTGTCCATACACTTTCATGGCAAGTCGACCTGTTAGTGAATATGATCTCATTTTTGTTTTTGATCTTCTACATTGATCATAAGCTTATGTCATTGATTTTTCAATGAGTTTTCGTGCCGTTGGGCTAAATGCTCGGGTGAGGAGCACCTAACTTAGAAGGAAACGTGTCTTATATTTTTGGGCTATTTAGCTCTCTTTTCATGATTTTTCATCTTTTTGGAGATCATACACTTATTTGCATCGGTCGCTCGCTTAGTAGTGCTTTAGGATGGTGCTGACTGCTGGTATAAACTACTTGGGGCTGAGTTTGCATAGACACTTGAGGCTTTGGTACACGTAGGTAGTGAAACCGACTCGCATAAACCGGAGATCTAAGGTGTCAGGACGGTACTGGTTTTGTTAGAACTGTCGTTTCCTCGGAGTTTCAAAACTTGGTTTGAACTCGGGTGCATTCTCGTGATGCTTTTGCTTTTGAGGAACGAACGAATATTTTTGTTTACGTTGAATAATGTGGGGATGTTTGCGTAACGGAAAAAGTATATATAAACGAGCTTTATTTGCTAAAAATAGAAAATGTTTAAATAGAAATTACGAAATTCAAAGTACAGTGGAATGGAAATAACAGTGGAATGGAAATAAAGGCTCCGCTCCCACACTATCTCAATCAGTGTCCCCACTGATTTTTGAAGCATGCGAGAGGGAGATACAACTGAAATGAAAGTACAAATAAACTGGAAATATAGTAAACAAATAAGGAAAGATGGATGGCAAATCACGTCTGCTGCCTCGATCACGTCCGCGCTGGCGTCCTCTGGCTCTGGCAAGGGCTACTCTGTCCTTATAACTCATAGCTCCGGTGTGGTAGACGGTGTCCCGGAGTCCTTCGACCTGCAAAGTCAGATTCGCCAGGTTCTCAGTAATGGTAGCTTGGCCGGTTTGAGTTGTTGCATTTGAGTCCGGTGCCAAGCTTCGAACTGGTCAGCTCGATGATTCTGCTGCTGCAGCATAGCGAGTATCTGTGCCTGCTGGTCGAGAGAGCGGCGGAGGTCCTCTTCTGTGTAGTCGGGCACTGGATGATGGCGGCGGCGGCAAGAGGATGTACCTTCGGAAGGAGGAGGCTGCGATGCCTCTGGCTGCTCGGACCTGTCCAACTCAGCTTGGATTTCATCGTCAGAACCTTGGGTGTGGTCCTGAGTAGGAATAGCGGCAGCAAGAGGGGCAGTGAGGTCAAATAACCAGTTGGTACGATCCTCCGGGTGTGTGCGGGTGCGTGATGGAAGGATGATGCTTCAGACGGTTTTGCCACGCACCACCGGATGGTACTTGCCGTCAGCTCTGGAGCGGATAAGGTGGGAGGCTCTGCAGTGGTCGGTGTCAAGGAACACCGAGGGGATGGAATGGAGGTGCTGGAGGCGGTCGCCAAGGTTCAGCCCAAGTGCAATGGCAGTGACAATCCCGCCAAAGTAAAATGGCTTCGAGCCACGGTTGCAGTTGGCCTGAATTTGTGCCAGCAGAAACGGAGCAGCGTTGACAGGCTCGTTGTTGAAGACGCAATGGAGGAAGAAGAGCTCTTTCGAGTTCACCTTATGGTTGCTGTCTCTGGCGAAAATTGTGTTGCTCAACACTCTGTGAAAGTACCGGATGGTTGGGTTATGGATATGAGTGGCGTGCAGAGAGTCCCAACCATCGGCATTGATGTCGGTCAACTGATACCACAACGCGAAAGCTTCGTGCTGGAACTGATCGGTGAGGCGGCGGTGAGCATTGTCGCCTCGAGGAAGTTGTAAGAGGGCAGCTATCTGGTTCTGGTTCACCTGGTAATTTGTGCCGAACATCCGGAAACATGCGGCCCCGGAATGTTGGTTGAGGTCGCCGTTGGATGTGACGTAGGTAAACGAACTCAAGAACTCGAGAGTGAGTTGTTCGTAAGTTGGCAGTGGATTGGTGCAGAGATTCCAGATGCCTGCTCTTTGAAGCATCCAAGTTACGCCTTCAAGGAGTCCGAGCTCCGTAAGCGACGGAATGTGTGGATAATGAGTCGGCTGGAGCGACCTCTGATGAAATGCGATGTAGTTTGCTCGCTGTCTTTCGCCTAAGTCACCTGAAGATAATGTTGCTGATATCCGGGGTTTCTGCATTTCTTGCCATTGTTGGAAGATTGAGAGGGTTCTGAAGATTGGGGTTTTTTTCTGCAGAGTGAGAAGAATTGACAGAAGTGTGGTTGGAAGTTGAGATTGGGGTTGAAATATATGGTGCAATGTGGGGAGAACGAAAATTTGTAGTGGGGTAGGAGTTCTGATGATTGGAAGTTGAAATGAGGGTAGTGGGAGAGAAAATGCAACCCTGTTATATCAGATAGCAGTTTTGGGTTCGTGACGGTCGTCACGTATGTGTGATGGTCGTCACCCGCGTGACGCTCGTCAGGGTCCTGTGACGGTCGTCACAGCAGCAAAATCTGCAGAACGCAGAATTTTGCTCTGAGGGCGTTCTTGCAGTGACTTTTAGGCCTAGTATTGATATGGCAGTGTGTTATAGCAGCCAACAAACAAAGAGTAACATAAAAACAAAATAATTAAATAAAGAGTATAATTAAAATAACATGAAATTGAAATGATTGTATGTAGTACATAAAGAAATTAATAATGCGAAAAATCCAAATGATTAAACTAAACTAAACTAAACTAAACTAAACTGAATCTACTGCTAAAACTAGTATCTAGTCTTTTCGTGTCTTCAACTCATCGAACTTCCGTGCGTAGTAGTCGAGCTGGTCACAGACTAAGTCCATGAAGACTACCAGTTCGCTGTGTATGCCTGCGATATCATCTTTTACAGTAGTCAGAGCTGCATCAACGTTGTCCAATCGTAGTAGAACAGTATCCATTTTGTCGGTGGTCTCCTCAGGGATAGGCTCGGGATAGATGTTGTAGTGCGGAGGAGTCATAGGGTCTACTTCAGCTTCGGATGCAGCATCCGCATAGTACATATAGTTGTGTGCCTCAGAGATGTGGTCACTATCATACATATAGTTCTGTGGTGTTGACTGTGGTGAAGGAGGTCCCATAGGCTCGTCCAGTTCGTAAAGCCAGTTGTCCTTGTTGTGGATACTTGTCATCTGATGATCAGGCAGTGTGAATAGCTGTACTGGTTTTTCGTTAATGAGGTACTCATACGGTCCAGGTCCCATAGTTCCTAAAATGTGCCTGTTAAAGCAGAATTGTATGTTCATGGGTCGGATGGTGCCAAAACGAGTGCTTGCATTTAAGTGGAATCTAAGGCCAAGCTCGTGGGCAATCATTGTCACGAGGCCTCCTATAAGAATAGGTGTCTGTGGTTCCTGCGTGAGGCGTTTGAAAGATCTCATCGTGAAAGGCACTGCATTTACTGTACGTCCCTGAGAAGCACAGAACATGATGAATAACTCCTCTTTAGATACTGTAGTAATATTTTCTTCTTTCCCAAACAGGGTGTGAGCTAGTATCTTATGGAAGTATCTGAAAGCTGGGTTATGGATATCATCATTATACATTTTGTCTGGTTCAGGGTGATAGTCGCCTGTGATTCTACCCCAGAATTGGTCGAGTTGAAAATCAATATCGTCATCTTCTGCACTGATGAACACATGCGGTCCGCTAGGAAATCCTAGGAGGTTAGCTAGTGACATCCGGCTATGGGTTTGGTCCATTCCAAACAATCGGAAGGTAATCAGCTCTGTGTTGGATCCAAAGCCATAGTTGGGTATGTATCTGAAAGAACTAAGGAATTCATAGGTAAGATCCTTATAGGTAGCAAAACGTGTTTTCAAAGTAGTGTTCTCCCAACCCAGTTGATTGAACAGGTATTGAATGTTATCCGTGATTCCTAGTTTATCCATGGTATACTTATCATAATACAGCGTTAAGGCGAATTCTCTTTCAGCTAGTGCTGCAAATCTTGCCTTTTGAGCTAGTCCTCGAAAGTGAACCTTTGTGAAGTCGTACTCGGCCATACTCGCAGGTAATTCGGAGAAAACAGAAGGAATGTTTTAAAGACTTTAAAAATCCTAAAAAGTTTAAAACAGGAGTTTGAAGTCAGGATTTTTGAAAACAAAAAGCGGTAGAAACAAAAGACAAAAGAGAAAAATAAAATAAAATAAAAATATGAAAACAAACGAAAGTAGAAAGTAATAATAATTATAAGTTTAGAATTTTTGTTGGATTTTCAAAGCAAAATTTTAAATGAAAATGAAATACAGTAACGAGGGAAATTGGGTTGCCTCCCAGTAAGCGCTGTTTTTAACGTCTAAAGCCTGACGATAGCTTGGTGACAAGCTATTCGGGTGTTTGAGCTGGAAGCTCAAGCAGTGTTATACTGCAGACTTGAGGGCTGGTTTCGTTCTTATTATAATGTTTTAGACGTTGCCCGTTTACGATAAATGGTGCATTCGTCTTATCGGTAATTTCAACAGCTCCACTCTGAAGTACTTTAGTCACTTCATAAGGTCCAGACCACCTAGATTTTAGTTTACCTGGGAAGAGTTTTAATCTTGAATTAAAGAGCAATACGATGTCTCCCACACTGAATTGTTTCCTGACTGAACGTTTATCATGCCACTTTTTAGTTCGTTCTTTATAGATACGGGCATTTTCGTAAGCGTTTAATCGAAGTTCTTCCAATTCGTGTAAGTTCAAGATTCGCTTTTCTCCTGCCTCGGTGTAGTTGAAATTGAGTGTCTTAATGGCCCAGAAGGCCTTATGCTCTAATTCTACAGGGAGATGGCAAGATTTACCATAAACTAATTTGTAGGGGGTAGTACCTATTGGTGTCTTAAAAGCGGTCCTATAAGCTCATAAAGCTTCTTGTAGCTTTGACGACCAATCTTTCCTTGAGGTAGCGACAGTCTTTTCCAATATCTGTTTTATTTCTCTGTTCGAGACCTCTACTTGTCCGCTAGTTTGCGGATGATAAGGTGTAACTACTCGGTGTCGGACTCCATATTTAGAGAGAAGTTTATCAAATATTCGCGATATGAAGTGAGATCCGCCGTCACTAATGACGAGTCTGGGTACACCGAATCTAAGAAAGATTGTGTTTTTGAAGAGTTTGATTACTACTCGTGCGTCGTTTGTTGAAGCAGGAATGGCTTCTATCCATTTAGACACGTAGTCTACAGCGACGAGTATGTAGTTATTACCAAAAGAAGGTGGGAAAGGTCCCATGAAATCTATTCCCCATACGTCAAAGATTTCTACCTCTAAGATTCCTTTCTGAGGCATTTCATCGCGTCTTGAGATGTTGCCGGTTCGTTGGCATCGATCACATTTTAGCACAGCGATGTGAACGTCTTTCCAGAGGTTAGGCCAGAATAAGCCGGCTTGGAGAATCTTAGCGCACGTCTTGGATGTACTAGCATGACCACCATATGGTGCCGAATGGCATTGGGAAATGATATTTTCTACTTCTTCCTCTGGGACACAGCGACGGTATATGTTGTCGGCCCCTCTCTTGAAGAGTAGAGGTTCGTCCCAATAATAGTGTTTCAGATTGTGGAAGAATTTCTTCTTTTGTTGATAAGTGAGATCCGATGGAAGCACGTCTGCAGCGAGGTAATTAACGATGTCAGCATACCAGGGTAATGTGACTTGTGCATAGACGGCTTCTACGGCTTTTTCGAATTCTGGATCTTTCGAGATTGAGTTGGGTGTGTCACTTTCTAATTTGGCTATCAGACGTTCATACGGGAAATCGTCATTTATCGGTACTGGTTCGTGTCTGATGCCTTCTATTCGGGATAAGTGATCTGCAACAACGTTCTCGGTTCCTTTCTTATCTTTGATTTCTAAGTCAAACTCTTGTAATAACAGGATCCATCTCAATAGTCTTGGTTTGGCATCCTTTTTGCTTATTAGGTACCTTATGGCAGCGTGGTTTGTGTATATGATAATTTTTGCTCCTACTAAGTAAGAACGGAATTTGTCAAGCGCAAATATAACTGCTAGAAGTTCCTTTTCTGTGGTAGCGTAGTTCATTTGGGCAGGATCTAAGGTTCTACTGGCATAGTAGATGGCATGGAGTTTCTTGTCTTTCCTTTGTCCTAGAACTGCGCCTACGGCATAATCACTCGCATCGCACATGATTTTGAACGGTAGTCGCCAATCGGGTGGTTGCATGATTGGTGCGGTGATAAGGGTTGATTTGAATGTTTCGAATGCTTTTAAACAGTCGTCGTCGAAGATGAACTCAGCATCTTTCATCAACAGGCCGGTCAAAGGTTTTGTGATTTTTGAAAAATCTTTTATAAATCTTCTGTAGAAACCGGCATGTCCTAGAAAACTCCGTATTTCTCGTACGGATTTTGGAGGTTGGAGATCTTTTATAATCTCTATTTTAGCTTTGTCGACCTCAATTCCTTTATCTGATATGACATGTCCTAGAACTATTTCTTGTCAGACCATAAAATGGCATTTTTCCCAATTTAGGACGAGGTTTACTTTTACGCAACGTTCTAATACCATTTCTAAGTTTTGTAGGCATCCTTCGAAACTTTGTCCACATACCGAGAAATCGTCCATAAATACTTCCATGATGTTGTCTATGAAATCTGCAAAGATTGCCATCATGCATCTTTGGAAGGTTGCTGGAGCATTACAGAGTCCGAACGGCATTCGGCGGTAAGCAAAAGTACCATAAGGACAGGTGAATGTAGTCTTTTCTTGGTCATCAGGATGAATGGGAATTTGGAAGAATCCTGAATAACCATCTAGATAGCAGAAATATGAATGTTTGGCTAATCTTTCCAACATTTGGTCTATGAAGGGTAACGGGAAATGATCTTTGCGTGTGGCTTTGTTAAGCTTCCTATAATCAATTCACATCCTGCTCCTAGTCACGACTCTTTTTGTTATTGATTCGCCTTTTTCGTTTTTAACTACTGTGACTCCTCCTTTCTTTGGTACGACATGAACTGGGCTGACCCACTCACTATCGGAGATCGGATAGATGATTCCTGCATCTAGCAATTTCTTTACTTCATCTCTGACTACAGTGCTCAGGATGGGGTTCAGTCTTCTCTGATGCTCTCTAGAGGTTTTAGAGTCTTCCTCTATTATAATTCGATGCATACAGATTGAAGGGCTTATACCTTTTAGATCGCTTATGTTATAGCCTAACGCGGTGGGGTACTTCTTTAGGACTTCTAATAGCTTTTCGGTTTCTGGTTGTCCTAAGTCAGCGTTGACTATCACTGGTCTTTTTAGTTCATCGTCTAGAAATTCATATCTAAGGTTTTTGGGTAGTGTTTTAAGTTCTAAAGATGGGTTCTTCGGACCTAGCATGTGGTTTGGAGTCAGTGCTAAGCTTTCGCTTAGGCTGTCGTCTTTATACGGTTTACGCCAATCATCGTCTTCAGAAATATCGGGTATTTGAATCTTTATTATTTCTGAATACGTGGTCTCTTCATTTTCAAGTTCTCTTATGCATTCGTCAATTTCGTCTACTAAATAGCAGGTATCGTCTATGGCTGGTGCTTGTAAGAACTTGGTGAGAATGAACTCTATCTTTTCTTCTCCTACTTCGAATGTTATCCTTCCTTTCTTCACGTCTATAATCGCTCCGGCTGTAGCTAGGAACGGTCTTCCTAGAATAATTGGGGTTACAGTATCTTCCTTGATGTCCATGATTATGAAGTCGGTTGGAATGTAGAATTGTCATATGCGTACTGGAACGTTTTCCAGTATTCTGACGGGGTATTTTACTGATCGGTCAGCTAATTGAACGGACATTTGGGTTGGTCTGAGGTCTCTCATATTCAGCTTTTTGCATATAGATAAAGGCATAACACTGATACTGGCTCCTAAATCGCATATAGCTTTGTCTATTACGAACTTTCCTATGACGCAGGGTATGGAGAAACTACCTGGGTCTTTTAATTTAGGAGGCATGCGGTTTTGAATAATGGCGCTACACTCTGCAGTAAGTGTAACTATTTCGTTATCCTCGATCTTCCTCTTATTCGATAGGATTTCTTTGAGAAATCTAGCGTATGATGGCATTTGAGTTATCGCTTCTGTAAAAGGAATAGTAATATTCATCTGTTTAAGGAGCTCTACAAATTTCTTAAACTGTCCTGAAGTTTTGGAGTTTATTAATCTTTGAGGATAAGGAATAGGTGGTTTATATGGCGCTGGAGGTGCTTGAGTTTTTTCACTTGCGGTATCCTCCTTCTCGTTGTCTTCCTTCTTCTCTAACTCGGATTCCTTTTCTGCTTGTTCAGTTGGTTTTTGTTGCATGGCTGAGTTTTCGGTCCTCGGATAGATCGGTTCGTCCAATTCTTTTCCACTTCTTAGTATTACAGCATTTGCTTGGCCTTTTGGATTCTGTTCGGGTTGTCCAGGAAATGTGCCAGCAGGTGCGGCAGCAGAGGCTTGTTGTTGAGCCACTTGTGATATCTGTGTTTCTAGCATTTTGTTGTGGGTGGCTAAAGCGTCTACTTTTCCTGTCAACTGTTTAATTTGCTCGCTAGTGTGTATGTTTTGATTCAGGAATTCTTTGTTTGTTTGAGCTTGAGTAGCTATGAATTTTTCCATCATCAACTCGAGGTTTGATTTCCTAGGTGCATTCTGAGCGGCAGCTGATTTCTGATATACTGGTGGAGCAGTAGGCATTTGCAATGCATTTTCGCTTTTGTAAGAAAAGTTTGGATGATTTCGCCAACCTGGGTTATAGGTATTTCCATAAGGATTTCCTTGAGCATAATTTACCTGGTCTGGTGGGATTCTGGCTAGCAATGGGCATTCGGGTGCATTATGAGTGGTGCTTCCGCATAACTCGCAATTTGGAGTTACGGCAGCGACAGTTGCAGTGGGGTTAACGGTCAGACTATCAATCTTCTGTGCTAGAGCATCTACTTTAGCGTTGAACTTTTCAAGGCTGCTGATCTCGTACATCCCACCTTTCGCTGTGGTTTTCTCTGTTGGAGTGCGTTCACCTCCCCATTGGCAATGGTTTTGTGACATGTTTTCGATTAATTGATAGGCTTCATCGTATGGCTTATCCATAAGTGCACCGCCCGCGGCAGCGTCTATTGTCAATCTAGTATTGTATAGAAGCCCATTATAGAAAGTATGGATTGTCACCCAGTCTTCTAGACCGTGGTGAGGACATGTTCTCATCATATCTTTGAATCGTTCCCATGCTTCGTAAAGAGATTCAGTATCTTTTTGTCGAAATCCGTTGATTTGAGCTCTAAGCATAGCAGTTTTACTTGGCGGAAAATATCTTGCTAAGAAGACGTTCTTCAATTGTTCCCACGTCGTAACGGAGTTGGACGGTAAAGATTGTAACCATGTCCACGCTCTGTCTCTAAGAGAGAATGGGAAAAGACGAAGTCTTATCGCATCTGGAGTTACTCCATTTGCTTTCACTGTGTCTGCGTATTGTACAAACTTTGTTAGATGTTCGTTCGGATCCTCAGTTGCGTTTCCTGAGAATTGGTTTTGTTGTACAGCTGACAGCAATGACGGTTTCAGCTCAAAATCATTTCGGGTAATTGCTGGGGCAGCAATGCTACTTCTAGGCTCCATCTGAGAGGGTGTAGCGTATGCCTTCAGAGGTTTGTTTGGAGGTCCTTCAGCCATGTTTGATTCTTCTTCGGATTTGGGAATGGGAGTGGGAGGATCGGGAATGTTATGTTTGAGTTGGTACTCAATGATTCGGCTTCTTAGATGTAATAAGCGTTCTAGTTCTGCGACTGAAGGTTTCAAGATATCGCCTGATGAGCGATTACTTGGCATACAATCGACAGCACTAGTAAAGGAAAAATGAAAATTGTTAACCTAGTCTATACGGCGTAACAGAAGGTTACACTATTGACTAAACGGGTCCCCGGCAACGGCGCCAAAAACTTGATCGCGACTTTCTATGTCTAATACAACCTAACTGCAAGTGCACAGTCTATCGCGTAGTAATAATAGATATCGATCCCACAGGGACTCGTAATCAAACTAGTGTTCTCGGGAGTTACTATGTTTAGCTAGGTAGAATATGTTTAAGGGAATAAGATTGTAACTAAAAGGGAACTAAGAATGCTACTTAGATTATAAATGATTGAATCGATATGCAGTAATTGTGTTCTTCAGGGATTTGACAAGTTACCGGTGTATGAAATAGTTTTCAGAGTTTATTTAAGCAGAAAATGGTGATTTAAAGACTCTCGCCTCACGATGTTTATTGACGCTAATCATAATTCTAAGGGCCAAACGTACACTTTCGTATCCCATTCGGGGTTAAAATTATTTTTTGGAAATCTCTAAGTTCTAATTCATTTTAAAGTGCTTTCGCTGTTATTAAAATGAATGACTAGTGTTTACTATCTGACCTTACCATAATTTTCAGAGGCTGGACAGAGCTCAAAACGGATGAAAAACAATTTTCAGAGGTTGAATACCTCCAAACCTCACACAATCAATCCTCATGATTTCATTCTCATTTCAGAATTCACTCTCATTCTCTCAATTCTCTCTCAACTTCTCCATTCCCAAAATTCACTAAAAGCTTTTCTCACATTGAATTCCTTGATTCTCTATTGGAATTAATGAGTTGTTGAGCTCAAAACTTCATCCATCATCCTCATTGAATCAATTTCTCCATCTAATTTTCTTGCTAGTTTGGATCTGAATTTTGAAGTGGATCTAGAAGTGATTATTTGTACAATTCTTGCTTAAATTTGGTGGATCTTCATTGCTACTACAAGAATTGACTTGGATATTGAAGTATTCAGGATTTCTTGCTCGTATTTGTTCAATTGAGGTTGAATCAACATTAACCGAAGCAATTCTCCGCTTCGTAGGTTGGAATTCTAAATCCATTGTTATTTTTGAGCTTATTTGCATATTCAATGTGGATCTTCTTTTTTGATTGACTTTTGGTTGATTTAATCCATTTGATTTGTGATCTTGCTATTTAATGTGCTTACATCTTGTTTGGAATACTAATTTTTAGTTTAATTTCGTGCATAATTGATTACAAGATCATGTGAATGATTGCACATTGGATAAGTTGCTGAAAAGTGCTTTTTAACTGTTGTTTTCTGCTGTTGGAACATTGTTAATCGGTTAACCAATTGGTTAACTGATTAACCAACACAAATATTCAAATTTTCAAGCATTTTCCAATGGTTAATCGATTAACCCCTGGTGTTAATCGATTAACACTATGCCAGCAGGCCTTTTTTGTTGTTTTTCATGGTTGCTTGGTATCATTTCACTTCGAATCTTCATGGATCAATATGATGCATTAGGAGTGAGATGTTTTTGGATATATGTCGTTGTTTTTGGAATGTTTAATCATGATTATTCGACACGCATTGTCCGTTTTCCACTTGAATGCATACTCTTATATATGCGGTTCAAAGTGATGATCATTTGTTTGCTTGTCTTCTTGCACACTTTTGTTCCTCCCTCATTGCATGTTTATTTTCCCTGCTTGCATCTCTTATTGGTGATTGAATTTATCTTGTGCTTTCTTGGTCTTTTTCCATGATCCCCATAGGGTTTCTAGTCCCTCCGTTTAGGACGGGAGTAGAAGAGACATTAGGTGTTCAATCCAAGCATGCTAACATTAGGGTAGATTTCCCTTTTTTCATCCCAACTTTAGGTCCACTTTGCATGACAACATTAGGGTCGAAATTCCCTTAGAGGTCGCGTCTCTCTTCTCATCTCAAAACATTCTAATTCATCTAATAAATATGATGGACGTTGTACGGTATGAGCCTTAAGCACGTCGGAAATGATGAGTGAGGGGTCTCCTCTCGCTTGTCTAGAGAGTTTAGTGTACGTCCGGTTTGGGGGCGATATGCGACACATTCGTTCCCATGTCATAGTCTTTAGTGCAACGTGAATCATAAACCGAATTAGTTCACTTCACTAAAAAAACATAAAATAAAACATCAATCCTTTTTATCCTTCGGGATTAATGGAAAATCATTTTCAGAAAAGAGTGTTGTTTAGCTTTGGTTCTACCGCAAACAGGCTTCGTCCCTAACTTCTAGAACTAAGGTTTAAACCTACTCGGTTTAAAATACTTGAACCAACCTGTGCTAATGTTAGCCCGAACTACGTTTCCTGTGATTTCTCATACCAGATGACGATACGTAAGCACAAGACGGCGATATCTTGGCGAGCAATCTTCCCCACTTTCACCCGTAGTTTTCCGAACTACGTTGACTCTGACTTTCCCATTGCACGAGGGAATACGTAGGCATAGAGCGACGATGCTTTATCGAGTCTATTTTCTTTTCTTTTGTCTTGTGAGCCTGTAGCTAAGATAGATAAACACACCCTTAGATAGACAACAAGCGGGGATCCCACCGAGTACGACGGACGTGAAGGGTGTTAATACCTTCCCCTCGCGTAACCGACTCCCGAACCCGAGATTTGGTTGCGATGACCGATCTTATCCCTTTTTCGTTGGTTTTCTCTGATCGTTTCCTTTCCCTCTCTTTGGGATAAATAATGAATGGTGGCGACTCTTATGTCTTCCGCCGGCCTTTTTCGCAGTTGCGACAGATCCGATTAAGTACGTCTTTGAAAAGCAAGCACTTTCCAGGAGGATTGCTAGTTGGAAGATGGTACTGACAGAGTACGATATTCAATATGTTTCCCAGAAAGCTATCAAAGGAAGTGTTCTGTCAGAGTATCTCGCTGAACAGCCAATTGACGACTATCAACCAATGAAATTTGAATTTCCTGACGAAGACATCATGTTCTTGAGGATGAATAATTGTGATGAACCATTGCCCGACGAAGTTCCTGAGCTAGGCTCCCAGTGGCAAATGATATTTGATGGCGCTGTTAAGTTATACGGTAGTGGAATCGGAGCAATCATCACGACTCCCCATGGGTCTCATATCCCCTTCACTGCCAGGTTAACATTTCCTTGCACCAATAATGAAGGCGAGTACGAAGCGTGCATCATGGGTTTGGAAGAAGCCATTGATATGAGGATCAAGAACCTTGATGTGTACGGCGATTCAGCGCTAGTTGTCAATCAAATCAAAGGAGAATGGAGACCAGGCAACCCAATCTGACTCCTTACATGAATTACGTAACGAGGTTGTTGCGATTCTTTGATCGTGTAGAGTTTCATCATGTGCCAAGAGCGGAGAACCAGATGGCAGATGCTTTGGAAATGTTATCCTTGATGTACAAGGTGAACTATTGGAATGATGCTCCAAGAATAGTCATCTCGCGCCTTGATAGGTCGACGTTTGTATTTGCCATTGAGGAAGCCTCTGATGGCAAGCCATGGTTTTACGACATCCAGAACTTTCTTAAGAAACAAGAATATTCGCCAGGGGCATCGACCTGGGATAAGAAGACTTTGAAGAGGTTGGTTGGGAAGTTCTATCTAAACCAAGATGGTGTGCTCTACAGGAGAAATTATGACTTAGTGCTGCTAAGGTACGTGGACAAAAAAGAAGCAAATCTGCTTATGGAAGAGGTTCACGAAGTTGCCTTTGGTACACATGTCAGCGGGCATGCCATGTCTTGAAAGCTATTAAGAGCAGGGTATTATTGGTTGATGATGGAATCTAATTGTTTCAAATTTGCGAAGAAATACCATAAATGCCATATTTATGCAGACAAGATTCATGTGTCGTCGAGCCCTCTGAATGTCATGGCATCTTCCTGGCCTTTCTCCATGTGGGGCATTGATATGATTGGTAGGATCGAGCCAACCGCATCTAATGGTCATCGTTTTATCTTTGTCGTGATTGATTACTTCACAAAATAGGTGGAAGCAGCTTCGTATGCTAATGTCACTAAGAAAGTGGTAGCCCGGTTCATAAAGAAGGACATCATCTGTCGTTATGGAATGCCTGAAAGAATCATTACTGATAATGGTTTGAATTTGAACAATACGAATATGAAGGAATTGTGCCAGAACTTTAAAGTTGAGCATCATAACTCATCTCCCTGTCGTCCGAAGATGAATGACGCTGTTGAGGCGGCCAACAAGAATATCAAGAAGATAGTGCAGAAGATGGTTGTAACCTACAAGGATTGGCATGAGATGTTGCCCATTGCTTTGCACGGATATCGTACTACGGTACGCACTTCAACTAGGGCAACCCCTTTCTCGTTGGTGTATGGTATGGAGGTTGTCCTACCATTAGAAGTCGAGATTCCTTCTTTGAGAGTTCTGGTTGACGTAAAGCTCGATGAGGCAGAATGGGTAAAGAACAAATTGAATCAGCTTAGCCTGATGGATGAGAAAAGGTTAGCATCTATTGCATACGATCGGCTATATCAGAGAAGGATGAAGAAAGCTTTCGATAAGAAGGTGCGCCCTCGAAGCTTTCAGACTAGCGATCTAGTGTTGAAGAAGATTCTCCCTCCACAAACAGATTACATGGGCAAATGGACTCCCAACTATGAGAGTCCATACACCGTGCGAAAGGTCTTCTCCAGAGGAGTCTTGTTGTTATCAACCATGGATGGTGAAGATTTCACGTCCCCTGTGAATGCAGGCGCAGTTAAAAAATACTTTGCTTAAAGAGACCCGCTGGAAAGAAAAAGAATATCCAGGCGAAAACGGGGCATCCTGGCGAACCATAAAAAGAATGGATTCGGGCAAAAGTTAGGGATAAAAATGAAAAGATGCACACCCGCAATGTTGAAAACCGTAAAGGCCGACTTTGGCAAAAATGGGTATCCTGGTGAATTGAAAACCCGCAAGGGCGATTCAGGCAAAAGTTAGGGATTTGAAAAGCAAATGATTGTGCTCTGCGTGTGATATTTCATTGCTTAGTGGATAGAGGGAAGACCTGAGGGACGTTTATCTAAGTCAATCTCTTTAGAGGACGAAGCGTCAGAGAAGCATCGAAGTCATGTGAGTCATATATGGATCAACTTATGGTGTTTGTCTGTGCCACATTGCCGACATTCTGTATATTTTTGTGCATTTCTGTAAATTTTTGTGCAGCTTCTTCTTTTCATGGGTTGCATCTGTTGTAAAATCTGCCTATTTATAGGCCATTTGTCAATAAAACATATATTATCCAGTAATTGTTTGTTTGCTTTGCCTTTACTGTTTTGTTTGCGAAAAATGCCCGATGTTTGATAAAATTTTGCATACATAAACTTGCAGGCTCTGCCAATAATCGTTAAAACCTTGAGTTATTTGAACGTCACGGGTGATAACCGAGATAGTTCCTTTTGTGCTGGATATCTTGTTTGTTTATTCATTTTTACAGGGTCGTTACCCTTGGGGCAAATAATTGAGAGTTTGTTTCTCCCCAGCCGGAGTCCATTTATGCAGAAGGAGGCATGTAGCAGAAACTTATTCGTACCCAGCAATTGAAGTTTGTGCATCTCTATCGCCGGTAAAGTTTTATGCAGTTTGAGTGAGTGGTTAAGTGTGTACACTTATCCCCAACAGTTGGTTAGTACACATTTAGCTCCAGCAGTTTGTCTATAGACACTCATCCCTCGGCAGTTCAGACCGAAGTCTCCAGCAGAGTAAGGTCATCCCCAGAAGGGTCGATATTGATATTGCATATGCAGGTTAAGTGTGTACGCTTATTCCCAGCAATTGGTCAGTACACATTTATCCCCCGCGAGTCGCAGGTATGCACTTACTCCTCAGTGAGTCAAGATTGGATTTCTTTCCACCAGGCAGGTGTGGAACTTTTCCCAGCAGTGGAGCAAATTTAGGGTTTGTTTCCCCACAGAGTTTGAACGTGTGACTATGTCCCCTCAGAGTCTAGTAATTGACTCATTCTCCAAGCAGAGGTCGATGTTGTTTCCCTCATTGGACAATCCCCAGTGGAGTTGTTGAAGAAAGTTTCTTCCCTACAGAGGATGTTATTGTCTCTCTTATTGCTTATCCCCCTGGCAGGTGGGCAGAGTTTCTCTAAACTCAGCAAAGTCAGCGAAAGTGGTTTCCCACTGACTAATTGGAGGTAATCTATAGTAGAGGTAGATTCTTCCCCAGTTGAGCAATCCCCAGCATATTGGATTTTGACTGTTCCCTAGTGAAGTCGTCATTTTTAGATGAGTATTTTGTACCCTAGATGGAATTCGATGTTCTAGGAGGCCATTCAGGGCTATTTTCCTCAGCAGGGCATGTTTTGAATTTCAGGATTTCATTGTTATCCCCTACAGAGCTGTTAATTCCCTAGTAGGTTGGATTTGATTTCAGCATTTGGTTGCCTTTCCTCGGCCGAGTTGTTTATTTCCCAGAAGAGTTGTATTCTGGAAGGTCGTTCAGGGCATTTTTTCTCTCCGACAAAGTAGAATAACTGCTAAGCATGTTGTTCTATCTCCCTAATAGAGTCGTCCTTTCCCCAAAAGAGTTGTATTTTGGAAAGCCGTTCAGGGCATTTTCCTTAACAGGTTTTGATTTGTATCCCCAGCCGGATGGATTCTCGTTCTTGTAAGAACATTTCTATCCAGGAATTTTCTTTTTTGGGAAGCCATCCAGGGCTTGTTTTCCCAGCGTATGTCCAATTGTGATTGGCATGATCTATCTTTCTCCCCAGCAGGATGGCCTTTCCCCGGCAGGGTTGGCTTTTCTCTTCAGCATTTATTTTGTTGATTTGGTTCCGTTGCATTTTGCATTCTGTGCATAACATCCTCCCAAACGCGTAGCATTTCCATTTCGTATAGAGCATTACGCCATATTCAAACATATGCATGTGAAACATAAGCCAAGTGGTTACCTCTTTGTTTGCAGGTGTATCTCCAACAGATGACTGTTATCTTTGCCTGTATGGTATCCAGACCATGGCAAGTTTTGATATTCCGTATCCCCGTGTGATATCCAGACCCCCGCTTACGTTAGTCCCCAGCGGTTTCGTCGAACTTTGGTTGGTGGTGTTGTCCTTAGCCTTATATGGTATCCATACCATGGCAATTTCAGAAATGATTTTCTTTGTCCGTGCAGTGTCTAGACTCCAGAAAATTCCAAATTTGTGATGTATTTCTTTGCCTGTATGGTATCCAGACCATGGCAATTTCAGACATGATTTTCTTTGTCCGTGCAGTATCCAGACTCTGACAAATTCCCAATTTGTGATGTATTTCTTTGCCTGTATGGTATCCAAACCGTGGCAATTTTTGATGTGATTTCTCTAGTCCATGTAGTATCCAAACTCCGGCAAACTTCGTTGATTCATTTTGTTCGTACAGTATCCAAACTCCGACAACTTGAAATGGTATTCTTAAACTTGTATGGTGTCCAAACCATGAAGCAGTCTTTGATGGATGTATTCATCTTATCATGTATTCCCCAACAAAGTTACTTGGTTAAGTTCCTCTTTTCTCCCTGCCAGAGTTGTTTGGTTATGTTTCTCTCTTTCCCCAGCGGAGTATTCTTGTGATTTATTTGGATGTTTATCAGCTTCGGTTGATCTAGCCCCCGGGTTCGATGCCTGTTTTGTTACAAACAAATGCCTAGCGGCGATGTCAGATGTTTCTTATCAATTGTTATTGATCCGACCTCCGGGTTCGATGCCTATTTTTATTTAACAGATGTTTGGCGGCAATGTCATATCAATTATTATTGATCCGGCCTCCGGGTTCGATACTTGTTTTTGTTTAACAGATGCCTGACGGTGATGTCAGATGTTCCTTATCAGTTTCGATTGATCCGGCTTTGGGTTCGATGCTCGCTTTTATTTAGTGAATGCTTGCGCGGTGTCAGATGTTCTTCTCAGCTTAGTGTCGTTGCCTATTATGTTCAATAGATGCCTGATGGTGTTATCAGATGATCTTTCCGACTTAGTGTCGTTGCCTGCGCATTAGCATATATCCTTTCTGACTTTGTGTCATTGCCTGCGCATTAGCGGATGTCTCTTCCGACTGCGTATCGATGTTTTGATTGGTAATCAGTCAACTTGTTACCTTTGCAACTATCAATTCGGTTATCTCTGAAGATTTTTGTCCCTATCAGAGTTTGCAGTTCTATTTTTCTGCAGTTGGCAAATTTCTGGGTTCTTTGATATTCAACTGTCTTTTACCTTGATTGTTTGAAAGTCGTTCGCTTTTTACCCAATCAGGTCCAAGTCGCTTGAATAGGGGCAGCTGTTGTACCCCAAAATTTGCCCAACCTTTTCTTTACTTGGCTTGTGTTTCATTTCATTTTCCTAGCATTTGCATTTGCATATCATTATCATTTGTAGGGGATCAAGAGAGGTGTGAATATCAAGAGAAGCTTGTCAAGAGGTTTCAAGCAAGAATTTATGCTTATTCAAGTCACCAAAGGCTCATCAAGTCATCAAGAAGTTCGTCAGAGCTCTTTGAGAGAGAGGTTGGATGTGTTTTGTTTATATCCTATCTTGGAGGCTAATTGAGGATCATCAGAGGATCACAAGTCCATGGTTATGGATGGATAATGTTGGAGAAGCTCATTGAGTGCTTTGAGAGCCATTGTAGAGTTTATCCAAGTTGTGATATCATGTGCAAGAGGTTGTAGTCAAAGATTGTACACCTAGTGTTTCATCTGCCTAGTGCAAGGTCCACTATGGATTTGAAGGAGATTAAGACTTAGTTCTAGGTCATTATAGTCATGGAAAGTTTTGTTGAGACATCTAGGATGTCATTTCAAGATCAATTCAAGAAGAATCAAGAGTGTGAGAAGTTACTAAATTAGGGTTTCTAAGGTTATCAATGTAAAATCCCCTGTTTAGTGCCCAACTTCAAGACAACATATCTCAATATACAAGTTTCATCTCACTTTGATGCAAACATGAGACTTGTAAAGCATGTTCTCATCTTTCCTTTAAGCACTAGAACTCATCCATTGGGTTTTTGGAGCTCAAGATATGATGCTAGCAAGTTAGGGGTCTCAGATGAACATATTTTCAGTCAACCAACTTCCAAGGAACTTTTGACTAAGAATAAAGTTTCTCCTCAACTTGAAGTGAACATGAGCATTGTTACTTATGATCTTAGCTTTCCAAAAAGTCCTATAAGTCCTTCATCTCATTTATAGAACTCAAGTTATGAAGCTTGCAAGGCAGGGGTATTTTGGGAAAGTGGGATTATAAGCCATTTTCATTATAGGTCATTTTCATGATCTTAAGCACTTCAAATGAAACTTTCTCCAACATGAAAGTTCCTCCAAATCATCTCAATTTCATCATGGAACACAAGTTTGACATGAATTATGCAAGAATATGGAGATTGGTGAAGAAATTCAATGGAAAATGGCTTTAAAAAGGTGGATTCAATTGAAGTGATTAGAGGTCATTTACATGCCATTTTCCAATCCAATTTTGTTCATTTTATGCTCACGAGTGAAATGCACAAATGTATTTTGAGTCATGCAAGCAAATGCACGTGGAATTAACACTTCATGTAAAAGTTTCAACTCTAAACTTGATAATTTGATCAATTCAAGGCCCAATGCCAATCCACATGGATAAACCAAGTTCCCAACTGAAGATTAAAATCAAATTCATGAGTGTTCGGAGCCAAATTCACGTGTACATGAGCACATGCCAAACTTTGGGCATTTTCAAAATTCAAGTGAATCAAGCCTCATTGGGCCTCCAATCCATCAGATATCCATTGTATTTAAGTTTAAAATTGAAATTGAGAGCTCACTTTTGCATTTTTCGTGGAGGGAAGAGCAGAACCAAGTTTGAAATTGAAGAGAGAATTTGGAAATCTTAAATTCAGATCCAAGCCATTTCAATCCAAATTGAAGCAATCTTCTTCATCCTTGAGCATCCGTGAGTGGATCTGCACATTCTTGAGCAAGCTAATCATCAATTGAAGCACCAACAGAGTGTCTCCATTAGGTAAACTTCCTTTAAATTTTCCTTCCATTCTAGAGCTTATTCTAGGGCATTGCTGGTTGCATCTGAAGTCCTACCTCTGGTAAGCAATGTTTGACATCTTAATTGTCTTGTTTGGTGAAATTTCAGTTGTGCACTCAATTTTTCCATCGTTCGATTCTCTTCATATGTGCATGATAAATGGAATTGGAGCTTGGATCTGGATTGTGCATAAGTTCCTCTTTAATTTGATATAAAATTTGGCATTATTTGGTGAAGTTTCAGACCTGCAACTCCGGCCACTTCGCCAGAGAAGACGACTGGAGCTAAGGCTCCGGCGTCTGGTCTTTGCTTAGGTCAAGATGACTTGGCATGGTGGACTTGTTGATTGTTTGAGATCAACGGATCAAATTCAATTGACTTGCCTACGTGTTGGTCTGACTAGCCACGTCAATTAGTGAAACGGCGCGTTTCACTAATTGAGCTGATTTCACTTTATTTGGGCTCAATGTGTTATTTGCACCCCTCTACGGATGAGGCCCATTGGTTTAAACTGAATCTTTTGCTATTTTCCACGCAACCTTTTATTGTTTTATTTTTATTTTTATTTGGATTTCTATTTTGATTTAATTCAATTAAAAATATCTCCAATGGTGATAAAATTCCACAAAAAATATTTTGGGACACTTTAATGTGTTGATTAATTTTTGATATTTTTTATATCCATTTTTGATTTATTTTTCAATTAAAATGTAATTAAATGATTGGAGATGTTTTTAATTTGATTTTTCTTGTGTTCATTTGTGTTCTTACTTGTTTGTTGACCAATTGATATCTCCTATGAATAAGATTTTTTCCTCATTTGAATGATGAGTTGAGAGATATTTGAGGATGATTTTGGCCCTGGTTTGGTTTATTTTTGGTTGACTTTTAAGTCATTTTGTTTGACCCTCGACAACCCTCCTTCAAAATGGTGCACCCTTGTGGATCAAGTCCTATGGTGATGTTTTCTTTAGACATTGGTTGTGTACTTCTGGTCTCTAGTTGCCAACTCAGTTATGTGTTTCTTACATTTTATTTGGATTATTTTGAACAATTTTCCTAATTTTGAGGTAACTTGCAATTCAAGCTACTTCTAAGGGTGGTTCAAACACACACTTGACCTAGTCTTGATGGGAAATGACCCTTGTGGATCCCATATGCTCCCAACTCTTTTTGATTCACATTTCTAATATGACGAAGTGGTTGGTTGTTAATTCTTAGTTCATACACTTGTTTGATGCTTGTTGTAAGTTGTGTTTGTTTAAGGCCTTCCATTTGGTTTTAAATGTTGAAAGTGTTTAGGACCTAGGTCCTTTACCATGCCTTATGTTGCCACTTGCTTTGCATCTTTGCTTTCTTTGCTTTGTGCATCATCTTCCCTTGTTCTCACCTCTGTCCTAGGACCTTTGAGTCCCATTTAAGGTGGTTTGGTCCCTCCTTTGGAGGTACTTTGAACATGTCTAAAATGGTGATTCATTTTGAGAACTTTTGGTCTTTCTTTTGCATGATCATTGTGATGTTTATGGTTAAGTTACTTCTATGAGTTCCTTGTTGTTCTCATCTTATCTCCCATCCTCACAATGATTATGTCTTCATCTCCTTTCTTTTTGTTTTTCCTTTGGGCTAGTGGTTGATGTTTGAGTGGTTGTAGGAATGGTAATTTCTCCCAATTCATCCAATTTTTGTGTGAACTTATTTGAGTTTTTTTTTGTGTGCATTCCTTTTTGGTTTTGCATTTTCATACTTGCATGCTTGAGGTTGATATGTGCTTGTGGTGGCTACTTACCCACACTTTGTCCCTCCCTCTTCTCTTTCATCTTTGTGCATTACATGTTTGCATATTCTTCTTCTTTTATCTTATGCTTCCTTCTTCTTTCTTTTTTTGCCATGTTCCCTTAGGACCTCTAATGTTTCTTGTCCAAGATTGATTATGATAGACCATAGGCTTGAACCCATGCATAGTAACATTAGGTAGCATTCCCTTTCATCCCAATCATAGGTGAACTTTGCATGAGAGCATTAGGTTGAGTTTAGTCTCCCTTTAGAGTGTCTCTCTCTTCTCATCTTCAAACACTTTCAAAACACATAATAAAGGATAATGAGTGTTGTACTCTACGAGCCTTAAGTATTGGGGAAATGATGATTGGGGGGCCTCCTCTCAATTGTCTAGAGTGTTTAGCGTATGTCCTTTGGACGATATGTGACGTATTCGCTCCTAAGTCATAGTCTTTAGTGCAACATGAATTACAAACACAATTCAATTCACTTCTTCTCCATAAAATACTCAAAAACAAACTTCAAACCTTTTTTATCCTTCGGGATTAATGGAAAACCTTTTTCGTAAAATAGTGTTGTTAACTCTTGGTTCTACCGTAAACAGGTAACACATAAGTCTCTAATGGTCGAGCTGCATACACCTAACTGCTGGAACTAAGTTTTAACCCTACTCGGGTCTAAAACACTTGAACCAACCTGTGGTCTTGTCAGCCCGAACTACGTTTGCTCTTGAAGGTGAGAAAAAGACTTAGAAGGGGGGGTTGAATAAGGGTTTTAAAACAAATTGGAAGATAGAAAAATAACACAGTATTTTTATCCTGGTTCGTTTGAACTCAAACTCATCCAGTCCACCCTACCAAGGTGATTTGCCTTTCTCAACAAGGATTTAATCCACTATATCAAACTTGATTACAGTGTAAACCACTAAGACAACTATCTTAGTCTTCTCAGGAAAATTTGACCACAACTTGGTCTTCTTAAGGAAATCGTTTACAAAGATAAACTAACAATTTGTGTTTAATGTTTTACTTCTAACAAGCTATATCACAACAGTGATGTTTACACAAGATTAAGAACAAATATGAAAATTGTTAAGCTTGACGAATATGAAAGCTTGTGAGTTGACTTTCTTTCAAATGATTTGTCAATTTTCGTCTATATGCGTCAACGTTGGAAAGATGCTGAAGCTTGTTTAAATACTACTTCAAGTCCTTATCTCAAAGACTGTGCATTGTTGTACGTTCTGCTACCTCTGTTGCCTTTTTGTCTTCTATTGACTTTTCCTTTCCAAGAAGAGGAATGTTCAGACATGTGCTTTGTGTCTGAATTCTTGTGACATGCATATATAAGGAATAGTGTCGTTGGAGCAGACGTTGGGATTACCAACGGATCTTTTCTTTGAGCTGGCATCTTTTCAACTGAATAAACTAACATCAGATCCTCTGATGCAGTTCCTTCTTCTTCAGATCTGAGTCTTGCAGCAATAGTGCTTAAGCGTGAATGTTACAATCAGCGCAGAGTTGAATATCAGAGCCTCTGTACTTGCAGCGTGAAGTACCTCCAAAGTCTTCTAAAACAATGTTGTACGCTCTTACTCAAATTCTTCTAGGTTTCACTCAGAGTCATCTGTAGCAGATCAGAGTCTCTTCAAGCAGCGCTCAGAGTCTTCTGAAATGTTGCTTCTGACACTCAAAGTCTTAATGTTCTTTTCAGTTGCAGATGTAATTTTTGCTTCCAGCTGAATATATAATTTAAGATCTGAAACAAAATTACTTAAACACAATTAGAGTATATATTTCCTTTATGCAAAATTTTATTTATGTTATCATCAAAATAATGAGATATATTAAACACCAATCTGTGTTCTAACAATCTCCCCCTTTTTTATGATGACAAAAACATAGGAAATTTTGTTCAATAATAAGACAAAAAATATAACTCCCCCTGAGATTGTGAATATCCCCCTGAATTGAATACCATAAGAAAAATAAATACTTCCATTTTTGATTAACTATTCTTTTCAGAATCAGAGCCTGGTTTGGCTTTTCAGAATCAGAGCCTGGTTTATTCTTTTCATAATCAGAACCTGGTTTGGATCCTGATTTGGATCAAAGCCTGATATAGGAGCTTTCAGAGTAACTTTTACGAATTAAGTCAGATGCAACGTTATAGTTCTGAAAGACTAAAATTCAATGTTAATTATAATTTATTATGTCTGAATTCTATTCTAGTAACTGTTTATTTGAACAATTTTAATTTCCATTTCTCCCCCTTTTTGTCATATCAAAAAGAAAAAAAAATTTAAGACACAAAAGAAGAACAGAGAGAAAACGAATATGATAAAATAGATAGAAACAGAAACCAAATAGATGCATTGATAATTAAAATATTCAGAGGATAACCATATAAGCAGAACAAACATAATGTGCACAAACAACAGAAAAACAACTAAGGGTGACAAAAGGCTATCATCTTCCGAAGGTTTGTGATCTCAGAAGTTGATGTTTCTTGCCTAGCCATCCATGTCTTGATTTCATCTGTTGTCTTTTCTTGCTTAACCATCCATGATCTGATCTCTGTGTTGCTGGCTTCAAGCTTATCAAACTTTTCTTCAAGATCTGGATTCTCTTTCTTGACTTCAGAAGATGCAGGATCAGATGCAGACACAGTCTCAATAACCATAGCAGAGGCATTCTCTTGAATCACTGAGTCAGATACTTGATTCAGAACCATCAGAGCAGACTAATTTTACACTTCAGTTTCTTCAGCAACAGACGTTTTTGGAAGAGCATCTTCAGACTTAGATTCTACAGCAGGTGCACTGTCCAGAGGAAGAATTAGAGATGTACTCATATTCAAAAGAGTTTGTCTGATAACTTCATCAAATCTTACCTTTGCATCATCAGAGAAAATGTTTCGTAGGTTTGAAGCTAGAGAATTAAATCTTGAAATGAATCTATTCCAAGTGGCTTCAGAATCATCTGGATTCAGACTTGACATGCACTCCTTCTTGATAGTAGACAACCACATGTTTAATTCCTTTTTAAAACCATCAAACAAAGTACTAACATCCATCCTAGGTTTATGTTTTAGAAAGTTTTCTAGAGATGGTGTTTTGGTGGTTTCATATGAGGAGGGTATGGAAAAAGAAGGAATGATGAAGAGAAGGCGAGGATATGGTGTAGAAGGTTTAGTAACAGTCTTTGGTTTAACAGATGGAATGATATCATAAGGCATAGGACAAAATGGAACAAAAGCTGATGTAGGTTATGGAGTTGATTGAGAAATGATAGGTTCAGATGAAATGGATGTATCTGGTTGTTTTGGTCCATAACCACGGAGTGAAGGGGGTGAGTTCACTTCTGAAGGTAAATCAGATTCAGAAGAATCAGATGATGCAGAAGTGTGACAAGATGTTGAGGAAACGTCAAACAGAATTTTCAAGGGTTGAACATCAATAATGTCAGAATCAGGTATAAATGATTCTGAAGTCTTATGTTGTTCTGGTTGAGGATCAGAGGGAATGGGTTCTTCTAGTTGTTGTTCAGAAGTTTGTGTTTCAGAGGGGGGGAATTTCAGAAGGTTGGTTTTCAGATGGTGTTGGTTGTTGTTGAGATTCATAAGGAGTTGTTTCAGAAGTTTTCTTTGGTTTAGGTGTAGAAAGAATTGGTTGAGATATTTCTGGTTCAGAAGGAATGGTTTCAGGTTCCTGAGGAGGAGAAGGTGAGGGTATAGGTTCATAGATAGGGGGATCAAATGCTAGTACTTCTTTAACTGTTTCTAAGATGGAATCTAAACTAGCAGCAGGAGGATTACCTTTTTGCTTCTTGACCCTCTTTGGTTTTGCAGAAACTGCCTCGCCAGAAGCTTTCCTTTTTGGCTTAGAAGATCCTTCTTGTGAGACTTTCCTTTTCTTCCTGTGTCTGTCCCCATAGAAGTCTGGTTCAGGTTCGCCTGCTTTCTGAATTAGATGTTCTGGTAGAAGAGTTCCATCTGCCTGACAAGTTGCTATATAGGTCAGAATAATTTCCCTTGGTTCATTAGCATAGAACAGAGGAAAATCATCTACTGGTATCCTTCTTTTGCTGACTTCTTCAGAGTTGATCTGATCAGGTGCAGCAGTGAGTTCTTCTACAATTTTCATCCTCTAAAGACTTTTCCCATTCATAGGTTTGCCAATCACAGAAGCTAATTCTTCCTTCATTCCAGCTTCTATCAGATGTCCAACCAAGCCATTCTCAGTCAGAATATCTGAAATGTGTCTTCCCATTGGAATCCAATTTCTCATCTTCTGATGCTTAGTTCTGACTTCTTCTCTTGATTGTTTCACATGAGTCCACAGATGATTGAATAGCAGATAAGGCAGATCCACTTTTGTGCTTTGACTCAGACAGTACATGAAGTACATCTGATCAGTGTTGACATAATCAGGAGAGTTAGAAGACTTCTTGTGATGTATGCATCCCATAAAGATCTTAGCCCAGATCCTGTAGATTGGCTTCAGATCTTTCACTTTGTTAGAAGCTTCTCCATATGAAAGAATGAAATAAGCATAAATGCATAAGAGATGTGAACGAGGGTGAAAAGTCTGAGAAGTGAAGTGTTGTGGAATTTATAGAGAAAGTTAGGGCACACAAGAGTCACACATTCAGCATTTAGCATTTAATTAAACATTAAATCACATCAAACATAATCATGACAAGAAAAGTATTTAATGATTCTGACAACACGTGAGGGGGAAAAACATAATAATAATACTAAGGCTTCCCATCAGATGCTTCCTCTACTGCAAATATGAAAGCCGGTATGTCGAGGCGCATGATAGTGATCATCGGAGCATCATTCCAATAATTCACTTTATACATCGGCGATAAAGTTGCCAAAGCATCTGCCATCTGATTCTCGGCCCTTGGCACATGATGAAATTCTACTCAGTCAAAGAAAGGTAACAACCTCCTTGCATAATTCATGTAAGGTACCAGATTGGGTTGACGGGTCTCCCATTCTCCTTTAATCTGATTGACGACTAAAGCTGAATCACCATATATATCAAGGTTCTCGATTCTCAAATCAATATCTTCTTCGATACCCATGATACACGCTTCATATTCAACTTCGTTATTAGTGCAGGCAAACGTTAACCAGGCGGTAAATGGTATGTGGGAACTCTGAGGCCTTGTAATGATTGCCCCAATTCCATTTCCGTGTGAATTAACAGCACCGTCGAAAACCATCTTCCACTGAGAGCCTATCTCAGGACCTTCGTCTGGTAGAGGCTCGTCACAATCTTCAGAAACATTATGTCCTCATCAGGAAACTCAAATTTCATCGGTTGATAATCATTAATTGGCTGCTCTACGAGATATTCTGACAAAACACTTCCCTTAATGGCTTTTTGGGAAACATACTAAATATCGTATTCTGTCAGAACCATCTGCCATCTGGCAATTCTCCCAGAAAGCTCCTGCTTCACTAACACGTACTTAATTGTATCCATATTTGAAATCAACATGGTTGTGTGATTTAACATGTACTGCCTTAGGCGTTTGGCTGCCCAAGCGAGTGCACAGCATGTCTTCTCTAGCATTGAGTATCTGGACTCATAATCTGTGAACGTCTTACTCAAGTAGTAGATAGCAGTTTCTTTTCTGCCCGTCTTGTCGTGTTGATCGAGTACATAACCTATTGAATTCTCAATAATTGTCAAGTACATAATCAAAGGTCTTCCCGCCACCAGGGGCATCAGTATTGAAGGTTCCTGCAAATATTCTTTTATATTTTCAAATGCCCTTTGGAAATTTTCATTCCAAACAACCGCTTGATATTTCTTTAACAATGTGAACATTGGTTCACAGGTGGCTGTAAGGTGAGATATGAACCTTGCAATGTAGTTCAATCTCCCCAGAAAACCACGAACTTCTTTTTCTGTTTTCAGTGCTGGCATTTCTTATATTGCTTTTATCTTTACAGGATCTACATATATTCCTTTTTCACTAACTATAAACCCCAATAGATTTCTAGACCTCACTCCGAAAGTGCATTTATTCTAATTCAACCTCAATCTGAATTTCTTCAACCTCTCAAACAGCTTCAACAGATTAATCAGATGCTCTTCCTCCGTCTGTGACTTTGCGATCATGTCATTAACATATACTTCGATTTCATGATGAATCATATCATGAAAGAGATTCACCATCGCTCGCTGATAAGTTGCCCCTGCTTTTTTCAATCGAAAACGCATAACTTTGTAGCAAAAAGTCCCCCACGGCGTGATAAAGGTTGTTTTCTCCATGTCCTTTGCGGCCATCTTGATTTTGTTGTACCCAGAGAAGCCATCCATGAAGGAGAAAACAACATACTAAGCAGTATTATCAACTAAGACATCAATGTGGGGGAGCGGGAAATCATCTTCCGGGCTCGTTCTTTTCAAGTCTCGATAATCAACGCACATCCTGACCTTACCATCCTTCTTAGGTACTGGAACAATGTTAGTGACCCATGGAGGATAATTTGTAACAGCAAGAAAACCGGCGTCCAACTGCTTCTGAACCTCTTCCTTAATCTTGATTTCCATATCAGGTCTGGTTCTTCTCAACTTCTGTTCTATAGGTGGACATTCCTCCCGGAGAGGTAGACGATGTACTACTATATCTGTATCCAATCCTGGCATATCCTCATACGACCAAGCGAAGACATCTCTATACTCATGGAGCATTTCTACTAGTCTTTTCTTGACATCGTCTTCTAATGCAGCCCCTATTATGACTTCTTTCTTGTCTTCCTCAGTGCCCAGGTTGACAACTTCAATTTCTTCTTGATGAGGTAGAATGACCTTCTCCTCTTATCTCAACAGTCTGGCAAGCTCTTCAGGCAGGTCCTCGTCTTCATCAATCTCTTTTTTAGCTTAAGAAATAGGATTGTCAAAATCATATCGAGTCATAGCCGAATCTGAATCGGCGGTGTCTGTGATGTGAAACCTGCATGGTTGGTGTTTTATGGTTAAAATGATATGCAAACAAGCATAAACACATTGCCATTTTATTGTCAAGATAAAAATAAGGAGAACAGGGTTCAAAATATTTGAATGCAAACAAAACGCTTTTCATTAATGATAAAAGCAAAGTTCATACATAAACAAATAAGGGCCCTACAAAGGAAAGCCACTACGTCTTGGGCAGAACGCAGGGCCACACATAATCAAAACAAAGAATTTACTCTTCAAAAGAAACTTGAATGAATTCCTCAATAGTCCAATTCCATAAGCTCTGACCAGGAAAACACGGCTGAATCCCTGCATCCATGTTGCAGTCGCTATCTCCTTCATCTTCTCCCACAGTATTGATTATGTCAAAGATGATCCCACCACTAGAGAACTGCACCGGTCCTCTATACCTCGGAGCACTCTGCGAAGAGGAAGATGGGCTGTATCCCAAACCAAATATGTCTTGCTTATTGAGAATGTTGAGCACTTGACCCCAACCTTGTGAAGAGCCAGACCCCACAATAGTGCGAGCTTCTTTGAAAGAAGACATTGAAATCTCTAGAGCTCTGTCCACAATAGGAGGCTTTTCTTTGACCTAGACCGCTTCGAATGCTTGACAAAGTGTTTCATGGATCTCTCCATCCACCTCTACATATTTGAAGGATGACAGTTGGCTAATCATTATATCCTCTTCACCACACACAGTGACGATCTTCCCTTCAACCATGTATTTCAGCTTCTGATGCAAGTTCGAAGTAACTGCTCCTGCAGAATGAATCCATGGTTGACCAAGTAAACAGCTACAAGCTGGATGGATGTCCATGATGTAGAAGATGACATTAAATATTTCTGGGCCCACTTGAATTGTGAGTGTAACTTCCCCAAACACGGACCTTCTTGTCCCATCAAACGCTCTCACAACCAAATCACTGGGAGTACAAATCACACCATGGGTGTCTAATTTCATTAAATCTTTCTTGGGCAACACATTAAGTGATGACCCGATATCAACCAACACGTGTGACAAAATAGCCACCTACATTCAATGGAGATATGTAGGGCATAGTTATGATTTCTTCTCGCAGGAGTCAAGTCTAGATCTGTGAAACCCAAGCCATTGCAGGTGTTAACATGGGCTACCACCCCTTCAAGCTGATTTACAGAAATTTCCTACGGCACGTAGGCCAAGTTCAAAATCCTCAACAATGCATTCCTATGTGCTTCCGAGCACAACAACAAAGACAAAATTGAAATCTTCGAGGGAGTTTGTTACAAATGATCCACAATCTTGTAGTCGCTCTTGCGAATGAGACGCATAAACTCTTCAGCTTCTTTGATTAAAGAGTCTTGCTTTCCCTGTTGCGAAATCTGTTCCGCTGCAGCCTTACCCTTTCCTTTATCAGTTATTTCCACATTAACCTCCAGAGGTGAGAACACTCTACCTCTTCTGGTAAAACCTCCTGCTCCAACCACGTTGTCAAAGGACAACCCTCGAGACGGAGTCCCTACCAATTCTTGCTTATGCCCATTACAAAATACCTCTGCCCCATAGTTCCATGGGATGGCCTTGGTACTTTCGTAAGTTATTGGTCCGGCTTTAGTAATGATCATTGGCGCTGGCCTTGGCGGCGCTGATATATTTATTGTTCTTTATGGAATTGAAATCATGGAGAATTCATCCCGCTCTTTGTTAATCTCTTTCATGTCTTCTTCTTCTTCGATTCTATCAAACTGCAAAATACCTCCATTCATCAAGCCTTGAATATGGTTTCCCAAATTCTCACAACCTTCTGGATGCATAGCATAACCTTCACAACCCTTCATACAACCAAGGAAAACACCCCCTTTCAACAATCTTCTCTTAACAAAACTTAACGGCGTCTTCAATCTGCCACATCCGTTATCAGATTCAACTTTTCTTCTTCGGTAATTGTGTTAACTCTGGCTACCCCATGGTTAGGCATTGGATTTTGAATCACGTTTGGAGTCTTGTTGGTAAAGTTAATTGCCTTGGTGTCAAGAAGATCTTGCACCTTGTGCTTAAAAGCTTTGCAATTGTCTATGTTGTGGCCCAGAGCGCCATAATGAAAATTGCACCTTGCATTCGCGTCATAGCCTGTAGGTGGCGTGCCTGTAAGTGGTGCCAACGTCCTTTTCTGGATGAGCTGTAATTGAAGCAAATGTTGAAGTAGTTGAGAATATGGCATAGGCGGTGTATCATACTTCCTATTAACTGTCCTTCCTCGGTCTTGAAATTTGTGCAGTACAATATTTGGCTGTTGTTGAGGTACCGCTGGAATAGTTATGCTAGCAACCTATTGTTGCTGAGGCTGAAATTTCTGTTGACGTTACGCTCTATTTCTACTTCTATTTGTATAGCCTGTAACTGCATTTAAATCACCTTCTCTTTTCTTATAATTTCCAAAAGTCTTCCTTACCCCACCTGATGTGGATCCTTCCCCGCTCTGAATCTTACCCAACTTGATTCCATTCTCTACCCTCTCACCGATTATAATCAAATCAGAAAAACTTCTTGACATATTTCTAATTAGCTTCTCATAATAAATTCCTGGAAACGTTTCCACGAACATATAAATAATCTCCCTCTCCACCATCGGAGGCTGAACTTTGGCTGCTAGTTCACGCCGCCTTTGGGCATACTCTTTAAACCCATCTTTATTTCTCTGAGATAGATTCTGCAACTGAACTCGGTTCGGTGCCAAGTCACTATTATACTGATAATGATGGAAAAGGCTTCTCCAAGATACCTCCAACTTCTGATATGAGTCCCCTCGAGACCCATGTACCATTCTAGTGAAGGTCCAGACAAATTATCCTGGAAAAAGTGCATTAGCAGCTTTTCATCGTCTGAGTAGGCAGACATCTTCCGATGATAAGATATGAGATGTACTCAGGGACAATTTGTCCCTTTGTACTTATCAAAGTCAGGCACCTTGAACTTGGGTGGAATCTTCACCCCTGGGATCAGCCCTAGATTGGACATGTCAAGCCCCAGAGAGTTCTGGTTTTCAAGATTCTTCATCTTTTCCTCGATCATTTTAAACCTTTTATCTGCATCAGTCTGAAGGCCTACACCCAAATCTCATATCGAGAAAACATCATCCTGCTCATCCTCCTCCCATTGAGGTCCTGCATTTCCATGTGCAACGCCCGCTACACCTGCTACATGAGCTCCTGTCTGGTGGCCTCCTCCCGGAGGAATAACAAAAGTGGGAATAACATTAGCCTGAGGAGTACTCCTATCATCCAGGGGAGGAATGGCAGTGGTTCCTCCATGTAAAACTCCGCTACCATCCACCCTAGCAATCAAAGGCTGAACTAGTGTTCTGAGCTGCTCTTGCCCATTGGCAACACCCTGCATCAGATCCATGAACTAAGCCATACGATCTCTGAACTCTTGCAAATATAGTTGCATCTAATCCATAGCTCTTTGTTGATTCCCTCTGATCGAGTACCTGTGAAACGTCTGGTCTGCTATCCTGAAAACTGCTGGAAGAAAACCACACAAAGATAAGGTTAACAGTACCAAGAACACCTGCAATGCAAAATGATGATGATGCAAAATGCAAGCATGTAAATATGATTTAGGGAAATTCTCCCCTTGATTCTAGTTCCACAAACAAGCAGGAGACAGCAGAAGCAACAAATAGAATCATAAATCCCTTCTCATAAATAAAACGAGAGCCAGTGTCAACATACACAACAACACCAAGGAATACAACATAATGATCAATATGACCTCATCTAACAAGCCCGGTGATGGTCTGAATACAAGATAACAAAAAAGCAAAAGAATAAAGAGAAAACTACATCAATTAACTTTCCCTTCAGCGATGGTAACGATTCTGAAACTCCTCTAACAAATCCTTTGTATCTGGATGTTCAGGCCTTGTAACCAATGCTTGAATAAGAAACTCCCTTCTTCTGATAACATCCTTCAAGTCCTGAGCATAATCCTCCCAAGCACCTTCTCCGAAAGCGTCTTCGAGTCTTGGCTTCTTCAGTTCTGCTCTTACCTTGTATTCTTCCAACGTTTCCAGAGCTTCTCGTAACTTGCGATCAATTTCATACTGACAATATGATTCCCCTGAAGTGTTTTCATCTTTAATCCTGAGTTGTGTCTTCAGCCTATCAATCTTTTGATGGAGCTCATCCTCTCTTCCTTTGTTGGCAGTTAGAGCAGCGTTCCATTGTGCATTGAATTTGGATATCTCCAAGCGCGCTCTTTCCAACTCTTTCTTCTTGCCTTTAAGGACATTACCCATGCTCCTTAAGTATTGACCAAGTCATTCTCGTACACGAATCTCTTGAGTCAATTCTTTCCCCATCTTGTTCAAGGTTTCTGTCTTCATCTTGGACAAGTAGGATGCTTCGTTCTTTTTGCTCCTTAGCTGAATAATCTCTTTTTGTAGCCTTTCATTCGCCTTGCGTAACTCTTCTTTCTCAACCCATAGGTGGTTATACTTCTGTATATCAACTGTTGTTGGTTCTTCAGTTACCAAAGGGTATAAAGGCTCTCTGACCGGGAATGGTAACAACATTCTTTCAACCCTCTCCTGGATCCACTCAATATATGGTCCATAGGCTCTACAGTCACCTTTACCCAAAGAAGGCTTTCCTTTCCGGTGGATTCTTTCCCAAGCCTGTTTCAACCTGGTTAGAGTATCATTATCACCCGACCCTATGAAATACAGAGATTCCTATATTTCCTCCTCCTTCAGGGGTTCTCTTAAGGCGTAACCAAATTGCTTGACAGCAAGAACAGGATTATAGTTGATGCCACCCTTCCTTCCTATCAAAGGTACATTGGGAAAGTTTCCACAACTGAAGATAATCTCCTTGCCAAGCAGATCTCTGTTAAACCAAACAATGTTCTCAGACATCAAACCCATGAGTCTCTTTGACCAATCAACTATGTCTGAGGTATCAATAAAAGGTTCAACCTTAGGAAGATGTTCCATAAACCATCTATAGGGAAGTGACGCACAACAAGATACATTATTTCCTCTTCTATTCTCATTCTTGTAGTGTATTGAGTGGTAGACATCCCCTAAGAGTGTAGGTACAAGATTCTAAGAAGGGAAAATATGAAAGGCATCCATATCCACGAAGTCTGGTACATTAGGGAACAAGACTATCCCATATATACATAAGTCTAGAATAGCGTTGAAAACCAACCAACAACCCTCCTTAGCAAAGTGTTGAGATTTACTCACTAAGAATGACAGTGGAAAACCAGAGACTCCACTTCTCCATACCAACTTACCATCCAACTCAGAGATATCCAAATGAAGAGCAATAGCCAACTTGGTCAAGTCAGGTACTTCTTCAAAGTGAAAGAAAGGCATTTCCTTCAAGACCGAAACTCCCACCAACAAAGCAAACTCCTCAAATGTTGGCACTAAGACATAACTAGGGAAAGTGAAGCAACGTAACCGAGGATCATAAAACTGCAGCAGAGTGTGAATACCTCCTAATTAATATCTTGAGATCTAACATACAAAACTCAAGATCTTCCCATAATCCTTCCTGAAGTCTTCCATAACACTACCATCAACCATATAAATGAGACCAAGTAAAGGTCCTAACTCCGGCGTCGGGAACTTGTACAGGACAATCTTCTTCAAACCAGGCTCTATAATAACATTAAACCAGATCACTGGAATCAAAGGGAAAATATGCACCTGAAATCATAAATACATGTAAATGTTAAAATGCAGATGAAAATACAGATGCAAACAAGGGATCAAGACTGATGTGCTGCTGACTAAGTTGAACCAGAATTTCGCTTCGGCAAGAAAATACCAGAACATCAGAATACCACAGCACTGAGATAATAGAAACCCATAATAACAAGGATCAAAGGTCTGCACTGATGAGAAAACCAGAAAATTGGGTCGGTTGAAGGTCAAGTTTCCTGCATAACCCCTCCCACTCACAGGTATGGACCTAATCTCCGATAAGGTTTGACATCCTATGCAGGTCGTCAATGTCACAGACTCTCGAGAAACGATGATAGGTTCACCATTTCTGGTTTGGCATCCTGGTCAAACGAGGAGGCCTCACTCAATTGACTTCCCAATGATCGGTCTTCAGAGTCGTTAATTTTCAAATCCAACATCCCCTCAACTGTCCAAAATGCACAGGATAGGATGTCTTCAAAGAAAACCTCGTCTGAACGCGAATTTCATGAAGACTAGTGCACACCAAACATGCAGGCCCTCACTACTCTCCACACTAATGCTAGGTATGTACTCAAGCCTGGGTATTGGGCTTATCTCTCAATAGAACACCCACACAATAGCATAGCAATAGCATGATAATAAAGTGAGGAAAATAAAATGCAAATGCAAAAATGTACAGATACAACACATATGCACAAAAATATACGCATTCAAAAACAAAAACACACAAGGGCTAGGTTTGACTCGCATAGGGAACCAGAGTCCCCAGCAGAGTCTCCAGCTATCGTAACCGCGAAAAAGGGCTGGCAAACTAGAAAGAAGAGTCGCCACCTAATGTTATTTATCCCAAAGAAAGGGAAAGGAAACGATCAAAGAAACCTGAAAGAATGGGAAAAGATAAGGTCATCGCAACCAAAACTTGGGTTCGGGAGTCGGTTATGCAAGGGGAAGGTATGAGCACCCCTCACGTCCATTGTACTCAATGGTATCCACGCTTGTTGTCTAATCTACGGGTGAAAAGTATATAAAAGCTACTGCTAAACAGGGGGAACGGATAGAATGGACTCGATAAGACATCGTCGCCCTATGCCTACGTATTCCCTGGTGCAATAAGAAAGTCAGGGTCAACGTAGTTCAGGAAACTACGGGTGATGGGGGGAAGTTTTCTCACCAAGACATCGTCGTCTTGTGCCTACGTATCCTCATATGGTATGAGAAATCAGAGCAAACGTAGTTCGGGCAACTATGGGTCAAGGTGTTTTAATGAGCAATGTTAAATCTCCATTTTAGCAGTTAGGGATGGTGCCTGTTTGTGGTAGAACAGAAACTTAACATACTCTTTCTGAAAATTAGATTTGAGCAATCCCGAAGGATGAAAAGGTTTGGGTTTTGTTTTTGTTTTTCATGAGAAGTGAATTGAGTTATTTTGAAACTCATGTTGCACTAAAGACTATGACATAAGAGCGAATACGTCGCATATCGCCCGAAGGGCATACGCTAAACACTCTAGAAAATGTGAGAAGAGGCCCCCCACTCATCATTCCTTATGTACTTAAGGCTCGTAGCGTACAATAATTGTTATCCTTTATTAACTGTCTTAAAAAGTTCTGAGATGAGAAGAGAAGACACAAAACTCTAAGGGGACTAAGAAACCCTAATGTTATCATGCAATGTGGTCCTAAAATTGGGATTGAAAAGGGAACTACCTAATGTCATCATGCAAAGGATTTAAAGCCTAATGTCTCTCCTACTCCCATCTTAAACATATGGACTAAGAATCCTAAGGGATCATGTGAACAAGCATAAGTAAACACAATGCATAGTCAATCGAAGATGAAAATGAAATGAAAGACTTAAACAAGTCTTAAAAGATGGAGAGAGATATGAAGTGCAAGCACAGATACAAACATGAAACAATGCAACAAGGCAAACACAAGTCACAAATATGGAAGACTTAAACAAGTCAAGATAGATGAGATGAAATGGGAGAAGCAAGCTCCTACAACCAAATGCCATCAATCATCACAAGAAGAAAATACTAAACACAATGGCACAATCAAGACAGTGAGGAGGAAAGAGAGTGGGGAAGCCACCACCTCATGAACATCTCAACCAAACACTTACACATGATCAAGTAAAGAAAGGCACACAAACACTTCATAACAGGTACAATTATTCATAGCATTCTCAAAGTGACACAAACATCACCAAGGCATCAAGAACAAATCCATAACCATCAAGGTCAAAAGTGAAACTTAAATGAGATACCTTAAATTCAAAGTCAAATCCTCAAGCAAGCACAAGCCTGATCAAATCAAATTGAAGAACCAAAGTTCAGACAACTATCTCACACTACAAGCATAAGTGGAAAGTTATGATCAAATGAAACTTGTGGCACAAGGTACACATACAATTGACCTTTAAACATGCAAGGCAGCACCTCAAGCATCTTAACAAACGCTAACAAGGTTTAAGAGGTGCTCAAGGGATCACGCATGATCATGTCCCAAAACTAGGTCAAGAATTGAATGCATACACATGGTCAAAACACATTGAATTTGAGGCGACCATTAAAAATAGGATCAAGCTCAAATAAAATCTAAATAAAATACCCAAATCAATTCAAAACAATCACAAGTCAGTGTGCAAAGTCCCAAGGCAAGAGTCAACTCAAAGCATCACCAATTAGGTCCAAGAAGGCAACATGTTCAACTTGTCAAGAAAGCATCGAGGGTCCACAAAAAGTCAAAGAAAAACAATTGAATTATGATCATAAATACCGCAAACCAGCCCTCAAATATGCCTCAATCAAAATCATAAGGCCCAACACCATAACTCAACCAAGATGAGCAAAACGCTCTTTTTTATTAAACGAGTTGGCTGCCATGTGAGATTCAAAGCAAGCCACATATGCAAGGTCAATGGCCAGACCAGAGACACCTCAACTCAAGCCTGAGACGCCGGAGCCCTAGCTCCGGTCGTCTTCTCAAATGAGCTTCACCAGAGCAATCTGGAAAACATGATAGAAATCCAAACACTTGACATGGTTCCAAAGCATTTTCCACGTAGAATTCAAATATGGCCTCCGTTTTTCAAAAAGGTTCTTGTAACATAGTGAAATCAAGCCACAAAGTTTTGATGTTCAAACTGAAATCACTTCAAACAGATGCAAAAATGATCCAAACATTGCCTATACTAGATAGGACTTTAGATGCACCAGTTATGAACCTAAATGCAAGCCTAAAATGGGAGATTCAAAGAGTGGAATGTTACCTAACGGAGCTGCTCTGTTGGCCCTTCAAACTGTGTATAAGCTTCAATTTCTGGGTGCTAATCTTCTCCTTGTGTTTGTGTGATGCTAAATTGAGCAAGAGCTTAAATAAATATCCAAGGAAAAGTGAGATTCGAAGAGAGAGAGTTTTCTGAATTTTTTGATGGAAACTTGCTATTCTGGCCAGCTGCTCTTGTTCTCTTCATTAGAGTTTTCTTTCTTGACTTATATATGATGGGTTTAAGAGTCCCATGCAGGCCCATGTTGCCTTATTTGTTTGATTTTCAAAGTTTTCCTTGTGAAGATTATAACTTTAGTTCCACACATGCAAATGAAGACTTATAACACTTTTTGGAAAGCTAAGACAATGAGGAAAAACTCTCATGTTTATTGGAAAATGAGGAAAAGCTTGGTTCCATATGAAAAATCCCTTGGAAGTGAGTTGACTTTGGGTGCCTCTAAAATCTCTTCATCTGATGACACCAACTTGTTGACACCATAACTTGAGATGTACGAACACAATGGATGAATTATTATACTCAAAAGAAAGCTTGAAAGATTAGAAACAAGTCTCATGTTTGTTGGAGAATGAGATCAGACTTGCATCACAATGAAATTCATCCTTGAAGTTAGGTACCAAAAGAGAGGATTTTACACTGAAATCAACTAAAACCCTAATTTAGTAACTCCTTGAACTCTTGAACCTTCTTGACTTGATCTCAAAATAATATTAGAGATGATCTAGGATGAATTCTCATGGATTCCATGGTCAAGAAACAAGCTTTGAGCCCTCTTAAGTCCACAGTTGACTTTGGTTGACCAGATGAAACCCTAACACCTTATCCATTTAATGAAGTTCTTGCAAGTGACTTGAGTGATCATACAACTTCCATAGGGAACCCTCAAGATGTCTATTGAACCCTTGAATCATGTCTTATCCCAATAGGTGACCTCATGATCCTCTGATGATCTTCAAGATAGGAGGTGACACACATACACAAACTTTCTCCTCTCAAGGGGCTTTGAAACCAAACTCTAATGATAATGATCTCTTGATGATTTGAAAATGGTACCCTTGTTGAACTTGAACAAGAAACTTCTCTCTTGAGTGGAAAAAACAACATCTTGATCCCCTGTCTAGAACCAATTTTATGCAAAATACAAATGCTAAATGATAAGAAACATAAGCCAAGTTAGAAAGAAAAGGTTGGTCAAATTTTGGGGTCCAACACTGACCTTCCAACTCGTCTAGATACGAGAGGTGGATTTACTAGATTAGAAGCAAGACCACTTATGGAAAGGGCTAAGTTTCATCATGATCTAGGAGATTTGGGAACCTTTAAAGCTATACTGGCTTTCTTGATTTATGGCTTATATTTGTTTCCAAGTAACCCTGAATTCATCAGCTTAGAGGCTATCCAGCTATTCATTTTCAGAAATCTCATTCCTACTCTGTTGGTTGACACCTATTACACTATTCATCGATGGAGGGTGTATAATCTCGGAAATTTTCCTGTTGCACAACGCTCTTAAGAAAATGGTTTATTTCGCATCTGCCTAGGACATTCCCTTTATAGAACCTAGAAGACAGTGATGAATGGGTTGGAAAGCTGGGTTCCCTCTCTCACTATGACATCAGTTGGTATGATCTTTCTCATGAAGGAATAGTGGCAATACAAAGCTATGGGGATTTCCCAAATGTACCTCTGATCGGCACCAAAGGATGTATCATCTACAGCCCTATCCTGGCCCGCCGCCAATTAGGATATTCAACCCAGGAGGAACCGAGCCCAACCTTGTCGTGGAAACCCCAAGTTGTCTCGCCTCAGAGGCCTATCTGCTTTGGTCAAAGAAGATAGCACTAAAGATGTTCTACGCCCGCTCTTATGACATTCTGCCAGTCACAGAAGAGCTTTTTTCTAGGAGAGAATTAAGTTTCGCTTTAGTCAAATCCAAGCGAGAAAATGAAGAACTCTGGGAGCTGCTCCGTCAGGGCCAGGTGAGTACAACAGAAGGAGAAAGATTGTAACACCCTTCTAAACCCCGCAAATAATATATGCATAATCAGAGTAAAAGTTAACATGCATCCATAAAAGGGCATCACACAAAACTTGCACCACATTAAAACAATATGTCATGCTCATAAACACCTTTCCATTTAGCAGCGGATTCATTAATGAAAATCCTTTAAAAGAAACATTTACTTTCATCATATAAAATCAACATCTCTAGGCACTAAGGCCAACATCTCATTATCTCAATTACTCCAAATATGAAAATATAACTTAGGTTACATAATGTAATCCTAAAACATAAGCAATCGATCCCCGTGTTACACGACCAGAGCATGGCTCGACCCATAAATAATTACTAAACCGCTACACACGTAGCGACCTCGAACTACAAGCAGAACTTCATAAAGGCCTCCCGCAACCTAATCTGCAATGCCTCATAGAGCATTATAAAACAGCAGAAGGGTGAGAAATATTACCATAATAATCAAAGCATAAAATCATGTATACATAGGTATCATATAATTAACTCCCTATTTCTCACCACAATTCAACTCATAGTCATTTACATCATCACTTATATATATATATATATATATATATATATATATATATATATATATATATATATATATATATATATATATATATATATATATATATATATATATATATATATATATATATATATATATATATATATATATATATATATATATATATATATATATATATATATATATATATATATATATATATATATATATATATATATATATATATATATATACAACATGAATATTCACCAAGCATTTTACATCATGCATACATCCACAATTCCACAATCTTAACATTCACACGTAAGCATCTCTTCATGCACGCTTCATAAGTATTCAACAAACATCTCATTCACATGCATACTTCATATATCAATGACATTATACAATGTGACTCAACAACTCAATGCAACTCAATGCAATGAGGTACCGACTTCCATTATCATTTTTCGGTTTTTACATTAAACCGGGTCCACTCTTCTAGACCGATAACTCGTTATCATTTTTCGGTTTTTACATTAAACCGGGTCCACTCTTCTAGACCGATAACAACAAAGGCCCGTCCTCTAAGCCTTCAAACCCACTCTTCTAGGTTTGGGACAAGCCACTAGTTTCCACGAAACTAACAGACATTGCCTCTTGACTAAATGATGCATGTACAATCAGCCACAACAAATGCACTTAAGACAGACATCTTAATCTCATGCATTCAAATAATTCATCTATTCAAGAATTACATTATGATTTCACACACAACATATTCACATAACATTCATCGATGTATTCATAATTCAACACTATCACCATATTATCACTCACAATGCACACATATCCACGATATGTTCTCATGCATTCTTCACAGTTATCAAACAATGCACACATATCCACGATATGTTCTCATGCATTATTCACATTTAATCACATACATAAAATATGCATTTACAACATCTATCAAGCAATGCACACATATCCATGACATGTTCTCATGCATTCTATTCATACCACCATATACCAACAATATACATTCACAATTCAATATCATCACCGCATTATCAACAATGCACACATATCCACAATATGTTCTCATGCATTCTCAAGTAATTCATCATACAAGAATTACATCATGCTTACACGCATAACACATTTACCACGCAATGTACATATATTCACGATATATTCTCACGCATTGTTCATACATAATCGCATCCAATCAATACAAACATCATATTTATCAAACGATGCACGCATATCCATCAATATGCTCTCATGCATTCTTCATGTATCTTAACATACAACCGCATATAAACAATATACATCCACAATACATTTTTGTATTATGTTTATTATTCATCTCATGCCATTTCATATAAGGTATACATGTCACAGTACCAATAATACAATTATAAGCTATGCACACATATATCCACAATGTTCTCATGCATACTTATTACCTAATTGTACACTACATCAAACCTTCACAAACTCATCAAATAATACGCACATTACCATTATTAAATAATACACACATAATCATTATCATGTTCTCATATTTATAATCGATCTGATTAATACTCATACCACAAGTCTAGGATTCACGCCCAAAGGCTACCCACAACACATATCATCACCATGGATCACATATTTATTCATATCATAGAGGTATTAACCTATGTGAATCAACCAAACAATCACCACATGAACAACACAATAAAAAAAGAATGTTGTCTGATTCGCCTTCATTCGCCTGGTGAACCCTCGCAGCGAATACTCGCTGGACCTTCGCCCGGCGAACTCCCCAGCGAGCGAAGTCAGTAGCTACTGACTTGGTTCTCCACCATTCGCCAGCATGCTCGCCCGGCGAACATTCGCCAACAACCCTTCGCCTGGCGAACCCGCCAGCGAAGTCCACTGGGACTTAATCATATTTATTCGCCAGCATTCGCTGGGCTTCGCCCGGCGAAGCTTCGCCTTCACTCGCCTGGCGAGAGCCAGCGAACCTGCGCATAACAGAACCCCATTCTGTCTTCTCCCTTTATCCCACCATCAACCAACCACTTAATCATCAAAATCAGCTCAAACAACATACCCTCATGTTACCCGACTATTCTACGGCATTATTTCCAAGTTTCAACCGATTAAATCATCATTCTACCAATTAATCCAACTTGCCCTAAAATGGAAAGTGATGAAAAACATCCACAAACCCAAATCCAACATACATAATAGCATACAATGATTAAATAGCAATGTTTCTCACCCTTACCTCGATTAATCGGAGCTTCGAAATTGGTTCTTGAAGATTCTCCAAGCTTTTTTCCCTTTTTCCTCTTCATTTCTCCTCTTCTTCTTTCTTTCTCTTTTCTTTCTTTCTTTCTATCTTTCTCTTTCTCTCCAATCCCCTTTTTATATCCTTTTATTTCTTTTCTTTTTTTCCTTCCTCTCTATTATTTTCTTTCCATTCCATTTCTCTCTTCACAATTATCTCATTTTATCATTAATTGGAAAATATCTACTAAGCCCACCTTATTCCACCAAATAGAATAAATTAGTTAAATCCATAAACTCATATTAAATAAATCTCATAACTTATTTAAATCAGATAAACCACCTAAACCAATCCATTAGTACAATTAATCAGTTATCGAAAATTGGGCTGTTACAACCCTCCCCCACTTTAGGAATTTTCGTCCTCAAAAATGTTATCTGATCCAAACAACTCTGGATACGACTCTCGCATTCCAATTCTTCCAAATCCAATTCTCCCATAACTACTTCCACCAAAGGAATCTCTATACTTCGAAGTTGTTTCTTATCAACAACTAGAACTAGCCACGCCTCCGAAGTCAAATTCTTTCTCACTTGTACACCATCCACCTGAATCAATGTACCTCTTCAACTTAGACATATGAACACCTCATGCAATCCTCTCAAGCGACAGCGGTAAAACAGTCTAACATGCTATCCGCCTCACGCTTCCGCTGCGCTACTCTGATACAGATCAACAAAACACAGGGTGCTCACGAGACTTCAAGCTCGACCAACGCCAATTACTACCTCTTCATACTGGATAGTTTTCTTCGTTTGTCCATGCCATTCACGGACGCTAGTCAGAGTTCATCTTCAACATGGCACCCAACCGCTTTCGCAATCTTTCCCATAATCTTAACAAAAAAACTTGAGTTCCCATCTAACAGAATGATTCATCTTCACTGGTAGGCAACGAGTTACTCTTGTTAATCCATTCTTAACTGTCCAAATCGGATCATACTTCCTCAAATTCATCAGAAAACCCGGCACAAAGCCCATGGGAATACTATCCCATCCCACTCGAAATACTCAACAGTTGTATCAGATCCAACCATCTCTAATGTCCACACTTCAATTCCCAGCAAGTCTAATCAACATATACAAACTCAATCAATTCCTTCTCCATCTATGGCTATCCAAAACTATTTCTCAAATTCGGTCGCATCTTCCTAGTACCTGTACGGATACTCCATCTTTCTCGATGTACTTCTCCCTGAGTACTCTTATCCAACTCACACTATTCAGAATACACACTTCATCACGACATCTCACAATACCATTTCCCTTAATCCGAAAATAAGCCCTCTGACTTTTATCCATTAAATTTAATTAATCTATCAACTCAACTCAGAATTCCGATTTTCTCGAACCTCATCAGAATACCAAAAGTCAATCTCAACATCCAAGGCTCAACTCCATAAGAAGTCTCTTCACAGGCCGAACTCATATCTGAATTTGCTTAATCAGTTCTAACTTCCTTACCATCTTCATTAGTGTATACCAAAATTCCCGATTCGATATCTTAGCTACCACTTGGTCTCATCCGAATGGTAATTTAACCAAAACCATACTCCTTCAGGAGTTCCAATTACTTCTCTGTCTCATATTTGACTCTCTCTCAAATAAAACAAATACCTTAAGGTCAGTAACCATCTCAAATCTCAACTAAACAATTGAGGCTTCCAAACTCCGGTACAAACACACAGCAGCAACCCACTCCAAATTACTTGTCAGATAATCCCTCTCTGTACTTTATATTGCCTTCAAGCATAACCAAAACTCATTAATGTTGTACTTAACACATCTCTTAATCATATCAACAAAGTATCTCAAAACACAACGACAATCCTGTCGGACTTGGCAAAACCAATACACGAACTGTTGACAGCTTTCTCAAAACTCTTTGAACTTTCTTCACAGTAGTACATCACTGCCTCTTCCCCAATACTAATAACTCAAGTTCCCGACGCTCAACATGAACCCCTATACTCTCCGAACATATCCAAACACCATCGGTTACATAACCATTGACTCTCTCAATCAAGTGTGGAAAATCATTATATCAAACGGACACTCAGCTGTGAACTTATGGTGATAACACAAACCGCACTCTCCGCGCTTACCATAACATCCAAACATTTTTCGCCAATAAATACTTAATTCCATGTCACTACTTTCCCATCACATAGAGCACTGTAATATCTTCCAACGCTTCTAATCTTGCGTCGTTCCGAATTACGGTTTTCCGTTACGACAAAATCACGGAAACAACCCTTCCACACTTAAAGGTCATCCAATACCTCTCCAACTCTTGAAATGCTTAAGGGTCCAATTATACCAACCATGTATTCCACATCTCATTTCCTTTAGTAATCACTAGAAGTCATTATCCACCCTTATACTCAACTCCATAATCTGTTGTCGTAGCACACACACCAGACATAATTCTCAACACTACTCAATCAATTTAATTCTTCGACTGTCCAAACAGATATAATTAGTCGGCAAAACCGCCATCTTCCCACTTTCATTAGCACCCCGAATTCCCATCAAAATTAACCATCTCCTCACTGTCTCGTGCCGACTCATCAACACACTTCTTAATCACCTGGCTTAGTTCCAAACAATTATTTGCTCACGCCACCTAAGCTTGCAAGACACGTCCATCCCATCCAACAAAACTCCAACTACTATCAACAAGAGATTAAGGGCGATCAGTTCCTCAATTTGTCAATAGGAAGCTGAAAATCATGATGGAGTATAGACTATCTTTACCAAACCACAAGAGTGTTAACCACCCACTGAGCTACAACTTCTACACCTGCAGCATCTTGGAGAAGCACAACTTCTCCCCCACTTAGATCATTCCCACTTCTCCAGACAAGGTTAAGCAACAACATGTATCGACAGTGTTTTCACACACATGTCGCATACAAGGGAACAAATAACATTAGACAACTTGGTCGGACGGACCGACCTCTTCTGATACCACTAATGTAACACCCTTCTAAACCCCGCAATTAATATATGCATAATCAGAGTAAAAGTTAACATGCATCCATAAAAGGGCATCACACAAAACTTGCACCACATTAAAATAATCTGTCATGCTCATAAACACCTTTCCATTTAGCAGCGGATTCATTAATGAAAATCCTTTAAAAGAAACATTTACTTTCATCATATAAAATCAACATCTCTAGGCACTAAGGCCAACATCTCATTATCTCAATTACTCCAAATATGAAAACATAACTTAGGTTACATAATGTAATCCTAAAACATAAGCAATCGATCCCCGTGTTACACGACCAGAGCATGACTCGACCCATAAATAATTACTAAACCGCTACAGACGTAGCGACCTCGAACTACAAGCAGAACTTCATAAAGGCCTCCAGCAACCTAATCTGCAATGCCTCATAGAGCATTATAAAACAGCAGAAGGGTGAGAAATATTACCATAATAATCAAAGCATAAAATCATGTATACATAGGTATCATATAATTAACTCCCTATTTCTCACCACAATTCAACTCATAGTCATTTACATCGTCACTTATATATATATACAACATGAATATTCACCAAGCATTTTACATCATGCATACATCCACAATTCCACAATCTTAACATTCACACGTAAGCATCTCTTCATGCACGCTTCATAAGTATTCAACAAACATCTCATTCACATGCATACTTCATATATCAATGACATTATACAATGTGACTCAACAACTCAATGCAACTCAATGCAATGCGGTACCGACTTCCGTTATCATTTTTCGGTTTTTACATTAAACCGGGTCCACTCTTCTAGACCGATAACTCGTTATCATTTTTCGGTTTTTACATTAAACCGGGTCCACTCTTCTAGACCGATAACAACAAAGGCCCGTCCTCTAAGCCTTCAAACCCACTCTTCTAGGTTTGGGACAAGCCACTAGTTTCCACGAAACTAACAGACATTGCCTCTTGACTAAATGATGCATGTACAATCAGCCACAACAAATGCACTTAAGACCGACATCTTAATCTCATGCATTCAAATAATTCATCTCTTCAAGAATTACATTATGATTGCACACACAACATATTCACATAACATTCATCGATGTATTCATAATTCAACACTATCACCATATTATCACTCACAATGTACACATATCCACGATATATTCTCATGCATTCTTCACAGTTATCAAACAATGCACACATATCCACGATATGTTCTCATGCATTATTCACATTTAATCACATACATACAATATGCATTTACAACATCTATCAAGCAATGCACACATATCCATGACATGTTCTCATGCATTCTATTCATACCACCATATACCAACAATATACATTCACAATTCAATATCATCACCGCATTATCAACAATGCACACATATCCATAATATGTTCTCATGCATTCTCAAGTAATTCATCATACAAGAATTACATCATGCTTACACGCATAACACATTTACCACGCAATGTACATATATTCACGATATATTCTCACGCATTGTTCATACATAATCGCATCCAATCAATACAAACATCATATTTATCAAACGATGCACGCATATCCATCAATATGCTCTCATGCATTCTTCATGTATCTTAACATACAACCGCATATAAACAATATACATCCACAATACATTTTTGTATTATGTTTATTATTCATCTCATGCCATTTCATATAAGGTATACATGTCACAGTACCAATAATACAATTATAAGCTATGCACACATATATCCACAATGTTCTCATGCATACTTATTACCTAATTGTACACTACATCAAACCTTCACAAACTCATCAAATAATACGCACATTACCATTATTAAATAATACACACATAATCATTATCATGTTCTCATGTATTTATAATCGATCTGATTAATACTCATACCACAAGTCTAGGATTCACGCCCAAAGGCTACCCACAACACATATCATCACCATGGATCACATACTTATTCATATCATAGAGGTATTAACCTATGTGAATCAACCAAACAATCACCACATGAACAACACAATAAAAAAAGAATGTTGTCTGATTCGCCTTCATTCGCCTGGCGAACCCTCGCAGCGAATACTCGCTGGACCTTCGCCCGGCGAACTCCCCAGCGAGCGAAGTCAGTAGCTACTGACTTGGTTCGCCACCATTCGCCAGCATGCTCGCCCGGAGAACATTCGCCAACAACCCTTCGCCTGGCGAACCCGCCAGCGAAGTCCACTGGGACTTAATCATATTTATTCTCCAGCATTCGCTGGGCTTCGCCCGGCGAAGCTTCGCCTTCACTCGCCTGGCGAGAGCCAGCGAACCTGCGCAGAACAGAACCCCATTCTGTCTTCTCCCTTTATCCCACCATCAACCAACCACTTAATCATCAAAATCAGCTCAAACAACATACCCTCATGTTACCCGACTATTCTACGGCATTATTTCCAAGTTTCAACCGATTAAATCATCATTCTACCAATTAATCCAACTTGCCCTAAAATGGAAAGTGATGAAAAACATCCACAAACCCAAATCCAACATACATAATAGCATACAATGATTAAATAGCAATGTTTCTCACCCTTACCTTGATTAATCGGAGCTTCGAAATTGGTTCTTGAAGATTCTCCAAGCTTTTTTCCCTTTTTCCTCTTCATTTCTCCTCTTCTTCTTTCTTTCTCTTTTCTTTCTTTCTTTCTATCTTTCTCTTTCTCTCCAATCCCCTTTTTATATCCTTTTATTTCTTTTCTTTTTTTCCTTCCTCTCTATTATTTTCTTTCCATTCCATTTCTCTCTTCACAATTATCTCATTTTATCATTAATTGGAAAATATCTACTAAGCCCACCTTATTCCACCAAATAGAATAAATTAGTTAAATCCATAAACTCATATTAAATAAATCTCATAACTTATTTAAATCAGATAAATCACCTAAACCAATCCATTAGTATAATTAATCAGTTATCGAAAATCGGGAGTCGGTTACGCAAGGGGAAGGTATGAGCACCCCCACGTCCGTTGTACTCAACGGGATCCACGCTTGTTGTCTAATCTATGGATGAAAGCTATCTAATGCTACTGCTAAATGGGGGTGAAGAGAAAGAACATACTCGATAGGACATCGCCGCCCTATGCCTATGTATTCCCTCGTGCAATGGGAAAGTCAGAGTCAACGTATTTCAGTAAACTACGAGTGAAGGGGGGAAGGTTGCTCGCCAAGACATCACCGTCTTGTGCCTACGTATCCTCATCTGGTATGAGAAATCAGAGCAAACGTAGTTCGGGCCAACACGATCACTGGTTGGTTCAAGTGTTTTAATAAGTAAGGTTAAATATTTGTTCTAGCAGTTAGGGAGAATGCCTGTTTGCGGTAGAATATAAACTTAACACACTCTTTTTGAAAATTAGGTTTGAAACAATCCCGAAGGATGAAAAGGTTTGATCTTTTTTTGTGTTTTTTAAGAGAAGAAGTGAATTGAGTTAGTTTGTAACTCATGTTGCACTAAAGACTATGACATAAGAGAGAATTTGTCGCATATCATCCAAAGGGCATACCCTAAACACTCTACACAATGTGAGAGGAGGCCCCTCACTCATCATTCCTTATGTACTTAAGGCTCGTAACATACAACAATTGTTAATCTTTATTAAGTGTCTTAAAGAATTATGAAATGAGAAGAGAAGACACAAGAATCTAAGGGGAACTGATAAACCCTAATGTTATCATGCAATGTAGTCCTAAAATTGAGGTTGAAAAGGGAGCTACCTAATGTTATCATGCAAAGGATTGAAATCCTAATGTCTCTCCTACTCCCATCTTAAACAGAGGGACTAGAAATTCTAAGGGATCATGGCAAGAAGCATAAGTAAACACATAGCAAATCAATCACAAAATGAAAGACTTAAACAAGTCAATGGAAGATGAAAAGAAATATGAAATGAAAACACAAATGCAAACATGAAACAGTGCAAGAGAAGACTTGAACAAGTCAGGAAGGATGAGATGAAATGGGAGAAGTAAACTCCAACAACCAACTACCATCAATCATCAAGAGAGAAAGGTGTTATCCTAAGAAGCACAAACAAAGAAGTGAGGGAGGAAAGAGTGTGGGGCAGCAACCACATCTTAATCAACTTAACCAAACACTTACTTAAAGATCAAGTAAAACGAAGCAAACAAGCAATGCAAAAGAGTGCAAGTGTTCTTGACAAACTCAAAGTGGAATCATCATCACCAAATCATCATGAACAAGTATCAAACCACTAAGGGAAGAAGTGAAACACAAATGAAAGACCTCAAATTCAAAGTCAAACATCAAGCAAAGGACAAGCATGATCAATTTCAATTAGAGGGCCAAAGTCCATCTAAACATCTCACACTTCAAACAACTGGAAAGACAAGATCAAAAAGAAACTTGTGACACAAGTTACCCATACAATTGACCTCTAAACATGCAAGACAACACCTCAAGCATGTGAACAAAGGCTAACTAGTCTTAAGAGGTGCTCAAGGGATCACTCATGATTATATCCCAAAGACTAGGTTAAAGATGTATGTGTACACATGATCAAAATAACCTTGAATTTGAAGCAACCACTAAAAATGGAAGCTAAATCAAATAAATCTCAAATAAAATACCCAAGTCAAGTTGAAACAAACATAAGTCAGTGTGTAAAAACTCAAAGCAAGAGTCAATTCAAAGCATCACCAACTAGGTCAAACAATGCAACATATCCAACTTGTCAAGCAAGCATCGAGGGTCCACAAAAAGGCAATGGAAAACAATTGAAAAATGACTATTAAAACCTCAAACCAGCCCTTAAAATACCTCAATCAATCACCTAAGTGAGAGAGGAAATTTGGTCATAGGGGGTTTGCAAATGAGGGCAAATGATCAATTTTAATTCAAGGTACACACCATAAAACACATTTAATCTTAAATTCAATTAAAAATAAAAATAATGGAAAAATAAAATAAAAATCTTGAAAAATAACCTAACATCCTGAAATAATAAAAACTGATTTTTTGGTATTTTATGAAAAGCAAAACTATTTTTAAAATGATTAAAATTGAAATTGTAAATAAAAGAAATAAAATAAAATCAAAATCATGAAAGGGGTGTACTCAACAATCAGGATTACACTAAAACCTAGTTCACACGCGTTTGGGCCTCCCAAAAGGGGGTGGGATTAGCAAAAGTGTAAAGCCCAAAAACCATCAGAAACCAAAACTTAAGTGAAACGTTGCATTTCTCTTATTCAAACCAAAATCAGAGTGACACGCGAGCAAGTCAACTGCCACATGCGAGAGTCAAAGCCTGGCCACATAGCCAACTTAGCATTCAATCAGACGTCGGAACTAGGGCTCCGGTCGTCTTCTCTGGGAGGGCCGCCGGAGTTCAAACATCCAAACACCATAAAAATATCAACACCTTACACCAATTTAAAGGGCTTTTCATGAGGATTAAGAATATGAGGTTAGCTTCTTAAAAAGGTCCTTGTAACTGTGTGAAATCATGCCACAAAACTTGTGTGCACAAACTGAAACTTAAGCAAACAGCTACCAAAACGATCCAAACATGGCCTACATGGAGTAGCGCTTTAGATGCACCAGTTATACAACCTAATGAATGCCTAAAATGAGAGTTTTTAAGTGCAGAAAAATACCTAACGGAGTTGCTCCGTTGGCCCATGAATCTTTGAGAAAACTTTACTTTCAAGCGTCCAATCTCCTTCTGATGTTTGTGGGGTGATGATTTGAGCAAAAAGTTGAAGAAAAATTCAGAGGGAACTCAGATTTGAAGAGAAGAAGTTTTGTGTAATTTTTGAATGAGAGAGCTCTTCTGGCCAGCTACCTTGCCTTCTCCTGATTTAGGGTTTGATTAAAGGTTATATATGAGGGCTTAGGAGCATCCATGCAAGCCCATAATGGTTGAATCATGTGATTTCCAAAATTGCCACACAAAAAATGTCCTTTGAAGCAAACACGGATTATGGGGTATTGTACATTCCCTTGGTCAACAAAAATTGAGCATTTTGGGTTTGTAGAAATGAATGTTGGTGGTTTTAGTGATTGGGAATGAGTTTGTGCAATGTTTTGTTCATCACTTTTTGTGGAATGTAGTTTGAGAAAGTGGCATGTAACATGATTCTATGTTGGCACAAATGAGGTAATTTCTAGCAAGACCAACATATGGTGATGTTATGGTGTGAAAAAGTTCAAAAATAAGTTCAAATGGTGACTTGTAATGAAAGTGAATCATAAAAGGTCCAAAACTCCATCTTTCATGCTCACCATGGTTCAAATGATCACATAACTCATCAAATCCCATGAAAAATTGGTTCATGATGACGTTAGGACAATGTGACACAACTTTCATGTGGCACAAATTTGGATTAGAGGTCATGAAGTTCATGGAATTGGTCATTGAAATGAAAGACCTAAAGTGAAGTTTCCAAAAATACCCTTGCCTTGTGAAGACCATAACTTGAGCTCCACACATGAGAATGATGAGTTCTAGGAATTTTTGGAAACCTAAGACAATGAGGAACAACTTTCATGTTCATTGGAAAGTGATAAAGAGCTTATTTCCATGGGAAAAATCTCTTGGAAGTGAGTTGACTTTGAATACCTCAAAATTCTCTTCATCTGATGACACCAACTTGTTTACACCATAACTTGAGATGTATAAACCCAATGGGTGAGTTCTTGTACTCAAAAGAAATATTGAGAGATGATGAACAAGTCTCATGTTTGTTGGAAAAGGATATTGAACTTGCATCATAGTGGAAAATGTCCTTGAAGTTAGGCACCAAAAGAGGGGATTTTACATTGAAATCAACTGAAACCCTAATTTAGCAACTTCTTGAACTCTTGAATCTTCTTGATTTTATATTAACATGACATCCCAGATGCTTAAAGATGACTTTCCATGGCTTCAAGGGTCGAGAACCAAGTCTTGAACCCTCTCAAGTCCACAGTTGACTTTGGTTGACCAGATGAAACCCTAAACACCATATCCATTCACTGAGGCTTTTGTAGATGATTTGAGTGATCAAATAACTTCCATAGAGAACCATCAAGATGTATATTGAACCCTTGAACCATTTCTCACTCAAATAGGTAACCTCATGAACCTCTGATGATCCTCAAGATAGGAGATGACACATAAACACAAACTTTTTCCCCTCAAGGTGCTTTGAGACACATTCTGATGATGGTGAACCCTTGAGGACTTGCAAATGATACCCTTACTTGCTTGAGCTTAAACATGAAGCTCTCTTTTGAATGGAAAAACAACACCTCTTGATCCCCTGTTTAGAACCAATTCTATGCAAATGCAAATGCTAAATGATATGAAACATAAGTCAAGTTAGAAAGAAAAGGTTGGTCAAATTTTGGGGTGCAACATTGTGAAAGTTTCATTCGTTAATGAAAACTTTATGCTTGTAAAACTCCATTTGTTAATGAGAATTTGGTTAAGCTTTCATTTGTTAATGATATGCATTCCGTTGTTACGTCTTGAGCCATTCTTTGTATTCATAAACAAACTTTTTTAATTTTTCCATGTATGTGCGGCTTGCATTTGCATCTGCATCCTGCATTTCATTTGCCTTGCATTACATCAGTTCTCCGAATCATCCTATGTTTTGTTGCTATCAGAAATCACGCTGAAAACCCACTGATACAATACCAGAGCAAGCGCTCATAGAAGAATGGCAGACCAAGATCAAAGAATTGATCAAATTGACAACGACCTCGAGGGGCTACGCGGTGACGTTATCCAGATTATGGAAGTCCTTCAAGTAATAAGAGCAAAAATAGACTCGCAGACTACAGTAGTGTCCGAGATCAATACAACTATGACAAATCCTCCTCCGCTAGTGACTTCAGCAACTGAACATCCATTCGGTATCACAAGGGACTTCATGTCACCCTTCAGTAATGCACAACAATTCAACATTCAGCAAATCTCTAACTCGCAGGTTGTTCCGTTAATAACGAAATTCCAAAATCCTATCTACACCCAGGCAGGTGCTCAAGCACAGGTCCAACCAATCTTCGAAAATCATTAGCAGATACACGATATACCCGACGGGTCTGAAGTCGAAGATGATAAACAAAAAAAATTGAGAGTTGAGATGGATATAATGGCAAGGAGAATGAGGGCCATAGAAGGAAACAACATTTTTGGTTCTGATTCTAAGGACATGTATCTGGTTTTGGGTTTGGTACTTCCTTCTAAGTTCACAATGCCCGCGTTTTAAAGATATGAAGGAGCGACTCGCCCAAAGGTTCACTTGATCATGTATTGTCGGCGTATGACCGCACACATTGAAAAAAACAAGTTGTTAATACATTGCTTCCATGGCAGACTCAAGGGTGCCTTTGAAAAATGGTACTTAAGCTTGGACCATTCAAATATCCATTGTTTCCAAGACTTGTATGATGCATTCATTCAATAATACAAATAGAACATGGACTTGGCACTGGATCATCATCAAATCCTCAGTATGACACAGAAGAGTTCAGAATCCTTCAAAGAATATGCGCAGAGATAGTGTGAAACTGCTTCTCAGGTAGAGCCTCCCCATACGTAAAAAGAGTTGTCCGATTGGTTCGTAGATAGATTCAGGCTAGAATTCTATGAAAAATGATTAGTAGCGTCACATCAAATTTCTCCGATATTATGGTCGTGGGTGTCGCAACTGCGAAAAACAACCGGTGGAAAACAGAAGAGTCACCACCTTTCGTTATTTATCCCAAAGAGAGGGAAAGGAAATGATCGGAAAAACCTAACGAAAAAGGGAAGGACAAGATCATCGCAACCAAGTCCTGGGTTTGGGAGTCGGTTACGCAAGGGGAAGGTATTAGCACCCCTCGCGTCCGTCGTACTCGACGGGATCCACGCTTGTTTTCTATCTAAAAGGGTTGTTTATCTATCTACGCTACAGGCTTCAGGGGCAAAAGAAAAAAGAAAAGAGACTCGGTAGAGCGTCGCTACTCTGTGCCTACATATTCCCTCGTGCAATGGGAAAGTCAGAGTCAACGTAGTTCGGCTAACTACAGGAGAGAAGGGGGAAGGTCGCTCGCCAAGAAATCGCGTCTTGTGCCTACGTACTTTCATCTGGTATAAAGATCAGAGCAGAACATAGTTCGGGCAGACACGAAACCACGGGTTGATTAAGTGTTTTATCCGAGTAGGGTTAAACATCCATTCCAGAAGTTAGGGACAAAGCCTGTTTGCGGTAGACCCGAAGTTTAACAACACTCTTTTTTGAAAAAAGAAGTTTGATTAATCCCGAAGGAAAAAGGTTTGAATTTGTTTTGTATTTTTTAGAGAAGAAGTGTTTTGAATTTGAGTGTTTATAATGTATGTTGTACTAAAGTCTAGAACCTAGGATCGAATGCAACGCATATCGTGCTAAGGACGTATACTAAACACTCTAGGTAATTGAGGAGAAGCCCCTCAATCCCCATTTCCCGAGTATAAGGCTCATGGCATAATATCCATTATCTTTATTAAGTGTGTTAAGATTGTATGAAGATGAGAAGAGAAGACGCACGGAAGATCTAAGGGAAACTCGGCCCTAACGTTGTCATGCAAAGTGATCCTAGAGTTTGGATTGAAAAAAGGGGAAACATCTACCCTAATGTTAGCATACTTGGATTGAACGCCTAGTGTCTCTCCTACTCCCATCCTATGGAGATCATGGCAAGAAGCACAAGAAGAACAAAGGAAGAATCAATCACAAGTGGGGAAATGCAAACACGAAAATGCATAATTAGAATGGTAGGAGGGTGGGGAAATGTGTGGGGCAGCAGCCGCCACAAGCGCGTCTCGACCTCAACAGCGATGCAAGAATGATGCAAACACGTGGAGAAAAGCGAGAAATGAAAGCAATTAAACATGCAAACGAATGATCTATTCGAACCATATACACAAGCATGTAACAAATGGAAAATGATCATACATATCAACAACATCATGATTAATCAACCACAAACAGTGATGAACAGCCACAACAATTCAATTCTAATGCATCACACTGATCTATGATGATTCGAATCGAACCGGTATGCGAACATGCAAACAAAACAGCAAACATGGCCTTCTGGTACAGTGTTAATCGATTAACCTGTGTAAAACAAGCGAAAATTTGGAAATTCGTAGGTGTTAATCGGTTAACACCAGGCGTTAACCGGTTAACACCCTGAAATCTTTGAAATATTTGAATATTTGAATTGGTTAACCGGTTAACCATATACGTTAACCGGTTAACACTATACCAGAAGTGAAAAACAGCAGTAGAAAAAGCACTTAATGCACAAAATCACTTAATCAAGTGATCCAACAGACCAGCTTATCAAATAAGCATGAAATTACACCTGCAAATAGAAAATCAATAGACATGCAAACATGTCTATACAACATAATCGCAATTCACATGGCTCGGAATCTACCAAATTCAATCGAATATGAAAATCATCATGGAAATGCAAATAAGCTCAAAAACAGTTATGGATCTAGAATCTCCAACCTTCGAAGCGGAGATTTGCTCCGGTTAGTGTTGATCTTGCTGTAATTGAGTAGTTCAAACATTAGAAACCCGGAAAACTTCGAGATCTAAGCCAATTGTGGTTTTACGAACGAAGATCCACCAAATTCGAGTCGAAACGCTTCGAATAATCACTTCCAACTCAAGCTCCAAAATCAGATCTCAATTTGCACGAAAATTGATAATGAAAATTGATCCAAGGATGATGATGTATGAAGGTTTATGCTCAAGAATCCATTGATTTCAATCAAAAATCAATGAATCCTAATGAAAAGACCTTTGAGTGTAGGTTTTGAAATGGAGAAGTTGAGAGAATTTGAGAGAATTTTGATCAATTATGAAAAATGAATGTGAGAAATGAGAATGGGCTCCTTTTGGTTTGGAGTAGATCACTTAAATACCATCTAGGTTTGGATCCCAAAGGTGGGGTTTGGACTTTGGATTGGAAAGTTGGTTTGGAGCTAGGCATGGGAATTTGGAGGGAAAATTGAAATAACCAACATTCAAGAACATTTTAGATCCTTCTTTTTGCTTAAAATGAGTTTCAATGTGATCAAATTTGGACCCCAAGTGCAAATGGCTTGCAAAATCACGTACAAGGTAAAATCTGCTATGGTTAACCGATTAACCATATGCGTTAATCGGTTAACATTGTTAAAATTTGAAATCTGAGCTGATTCTCCAATGGTTAATTGGTTAACCATATGTGTTAACCGATTAACACCTTCAAAAATTTGAATTTGGCGCCTTTTGGAGGGAAACCTGCTCGTTTGCCTGTTTCTCGCCGTTTTGGGCTCTGCTAAGCTTTGACACTTGCTCTTGAATACTGTGACTGTGATAATGCTGGATATAGACTAAACGTTGTCTCTCGATCTGAGCATAACCTGCAAAATAAAATCGGCCTCTCGACCACTGGACAAAATAAATGTCGTCTCTTCTGATGCTCGCTATTCAGTTGCTTGCACGGGAACGAATCTTAAGCCACGGGAACTTTGATCCCCTGCCTCGAGAACCAATGTTATGCAAAATGCGGATGATATATGAAATGCAAGAAAAAAAATAAGCTAGATAAAGAAAATAGGTTGGGAAAATTTTGGGGTGCAACAACTGCCCCTATTCAATCGACTTGGACCTGACTGGGCGTGAAGCGAACGGCTCTCAACCAATCAAGGTAAAAGACGGTTGAATACCAAAGAAACCCGGAAATTTGCCAACCACAGAATTAAGCACGATGAAAGCCTCGAACATTCCATTGGGGAAGAGTGCCCTAATCAAGTAACTCTACTGAGGAACTCCGTAATAAAACTGGTGTTATGGCCAGAATACCACGTGGGTTGAAGGGTGGCATGTCGAAATTGTCAGAATCTGGATATTTGATGAACATAACGAATCGGTGAAACCTGTCGGAGCCTAGATATTCAACGAAACGAGGAATACATCATCAATTGGAACGGGCCGGAGTATGAACACTCAACGAGATAAACTGGAACAAACCGGAGCCAAGATACTCACGCGATAAACAAATGATACGAACCGGAGCCAAGACACTCACGCAAGGAACGAACGAACAAACCAGAGCCAAGACACTCAATGAGATAAATGAACAAATCGAACCGGAGCCAAGACACTAAACGAGATAAACAAACAAACAAACCGGAGCCAAGACGCTCAACGAGATACACGAACGAACCCACCGGAGCCAAGATACTCACGCGAAGAACAAATCAGAGCCAAGATACTCGCGTGATAAACAAATGATACGAACCGGAGCCAAGACACTCACGCGAGGAACGAACAAACAAACCGGACCGGAGCCAAGACGCTCAACGAGATAAACAAACGAACAAACCGGAGCCAAGACGCTCAACGAGATACATCAGAGTCGGGGTACTCAATGAAACAAACCAGAGGCGGAACCCTCAATGAACCAAAGTCAGAGCCGGAACACTCAATGAAACAAACCAGAGCCGGAACACTCAATGAAACCAAATCAGAGGCAGAACACTCAATGAACCAAATTAGAGGCGGGATCCTCAATGAAACATACCAGAGCCGGAACACTCAATGAACCCAAATCAGAGGCAGAACACTCAATGAAACAAACTCTTACTGGGGATTTATCGGAGTCTGGAAATGAACGGATACAGGGATACATCATGAACTGAACAGTCACCGGAATCTAACCATTCAACGGAGCAGAAGTACCATCACAAAGTTCATTAGGGTCAAAATAACCAATCGGAGTCTGGGCACTGCACGGGTGGAACAAAACGTCTCAAATTGAAAATTCACCGGAATCTGGATGTTCAACGAAGAAGTCGGGGCCTGAACGCTCAACGGAGACGGCGGAGCTTGAAGATCACCTGTAGGGAATACCAACTACCTGAAATCGGAAAGGTAACAAGCTAGCTCACGTTTCAAAATGCAGATGTTTGAAAATGGTGCAATGCTCCATACGAAATGGAAATGCTACGCATTTAGGTAGATGCTATACACGATGCAAAACTGCAAAGGAACCGCTCCAGCAAAATAAATGCTGGAGAGACGAAGCCAATTTCGCTGGGGAAACAAACATAATCCTGCTGGGAATAGCTTACATATGCCAACAACGATTGGGCTTATGCTGAGGATGCGAGCCTGAATGGCTAACTCAGCTGGGGAACACTCCCTGAAAGGCTGTTCCAGAATACGAACTCTTCTAGGAACATAGACGAATCCATTGGGGAAATAAAACAGCTTGCCAAACAGCCATTCTCACCTACTAAAGAGAAACAATGCCACGACTGGCCTTCCGGGATACGGCTTTCTCGGGGGCTATAAACTTCGGCTGAGGCTAGACAACTAGACGCTCGAATTGATCTTACCTGCCGGGAAGGGTATAACTCTATGGGGAATCAACTCTGCCGGAGACCTTGGTCCGAACTGCTGAGAGTTGAATACTTATAGACAATCTGCTAGAGAAAACCACGCACTTACTCATTGCTAGGGAAAATGACACACCTGCCTAGTGGAAGGAACCCTGATCTCGACCTAACGGGGAGTAAGCATATGCCTGCAATCTGCGGGGTTTGGCTGTGTACCGACCAACTGCCGGAGACAAAGGATGCAGACTTAACTGCTCTCGTTATCTTACACATAACTCTACTGGAGGTAGAAACGCCAACTCCAACTGCTGGGGAATGAACTCTGGTTGGGGAGAATCTATCTCTGCTTGGGGGGACGAATCAGTGCTCATAGTCCAATGCTCAGACTCTGTGGGGAAACACAACTAAATCTGCTGAGGAGACTCCACTTCTACTCGGAAAGAAATCTCATCCTGATTCCGCTTGGGGAAATAAACCCATGTTGTCAGTCTGACTCTAAACTGGATTCAGGTGGGGAATCCATCTCTGCTTGGTGGAAAGAAATTTACCCTTGTCTATCTGGCGAGTAGGTCTCACACCTACCACTTGTGACTTCACTGGGGAAGTGACGAGGATACATCTCTGACAACGTGCCCTGAGGATCGCAATCCTGCAACAAAATGAACAAACAGACAAGAGACCCATCACAAAAGGACCTATCGAGGTTATCATCTGTTACAATATTCCGGAAATTCAAAGTTTTAACAATTATTGGCCTAGGCCAGCCAGTTTATATATGCGCATTTTAACAAAAACATCGGGCGTTTTTTCGCAAACAAAACAGATAAAAGCTAAAGCAAACACAAGGTGAACAAAGTAATGAATAGTATGTTCATTGATAAAATGGGCCTGTAAATAGGCAAAATGTTTTACAACAGATGCAAGCTCCTGGGATGAGGAAGATGCGAAAATATATATAGAAATGTACAAAACAGATACAAATGTCGGCGAGGTGGTGTAGACGAACACCATGAGCTGATCCCTCCATGACTCACTCGACTTCGATTCCTTCCCGATGTTTCGTCTTCAGAAGAGATTGACTTGGATGAGCGGCCCTCAGGTTTCCACTAAGCAATGAAAGTTCACACGTGGACCGCAGTCATTTGCTTTTTCAGTCCCTAACTTTTGCCTGAACCGCCCTTTCGGGTTTTCGATTCACCGGGATACCCTTTTTTGCCAAAGCCGCCCTTTCAGGTTTTCGACTTTGCAGGTGTACATCTTTTCATTTATATCCCTAACTTTTGCCCGAACCATTTATTTTTCTGGTTCGCCAGGATGCCCCTTTTTTGCCTGGATATTCTTTTTCTTTCCAGCGGGTCATTTTAAGCAAAGTATTTTTTTACTGCGTCCACGTTCACAGGGGATGCAAAATCTTCCCCATCCATCGTGGATAACAGTAAGGCTCCTCCCGAGAAGACCTTTCTGACGACATATGGACCTTCGTAGTTGGGTGTCCATTTTCCCCTGTGATCTGAGTATGGCAGGAGAATCTTTTTCAACACAAGATCGCACGTCTGAAAGCTTTGAGGGCGCACCTTCTTATCATAAGCTTTCTTCATCTAACTTTGGTACAATCGACCGTATGCAATGGACGCTAACCTCTTCTCATCCATCAGGCTGAGTTGATTCAATCTATTCTTTATCTGTTCTGCCTCATCGAGCTTCACATCGACCAGAACCCTTAAAGAAGGAATCTCAACATCTAGCGGTAGGACAACTTTCATATGTACACTAGTGAGAAAGGAGTTGCCCCGGTTGATGTGCATACCGTTGTACGATAACCGTGTAAGGAAAAGGGCAACATCTCATGCCAATCTTTGTAAGTGACAACCATCTTTTTCACTACCTTTTTGATGTTTTTGTTGGCCGCTTCGACAACGCCATTCATCTTCGGCCGATAGGGCAATGAGTTGTGATGTTCAATCTTGAAGTTATAGCATAACTCCTTCATCATCTTATTGTTCAAATTCAAACCATTGTCAGTAATGATCCGCTCGGGAATTCCATATCTGCAGATGATGTCCTTCTTTATGAACCTGGCTACCACTTGCTTGGTAACGTTAGCGTACGACGCTGCCTCTACCCACTTGGTGAAGTAGTCGATGGCCACCAAAATGAAGCGGTATCCGTTAGATACACTGGGCTCGATCCTGCCGATCATATCGATGCCCCACATGAAGAACGACCATAGGGATGTCATAACATTCAACGGGCACGGCGACACATGGATTTTGTCTGCATAAACCTGGCATTTGTGACATCTCTTCGTGAATTTGAAACAATCTGACTCCATTGTCAACTAGTAATATCCTGCTCGTAATATCTTCCGAGTCATGGCATGCCCGCCGGCGTGCATACCAAATGTGCCTTCATGGACCTCTTCCATAAGCAAGCTTGCTTCTTTTTCGTCCACACATCTGAGTAGCACTAGATCATGATTCCTCCTGTAGATAACCCCATCCGGGTTGAGGTAGAAATTTCCAGACAACCTCCTAAGAGTCTTCTTATCTTGGGTCGACGCCCCTACCGGATACTCCTTGGTCTTGAGGAAGTTCTGGATATCATAGAACCACGGCTTACCATGGGTGGCCTCCTCAATTGCAAATACAAATGCAGGTCTGTCGAGGTGTGAGATGATAATTCTGGGAGCTTCATTCCAAAAATTGACCTTGTACATAGAGGACAAGGTTGCTAAAGCATCAGCCATTTGATTTTCTGCTCTAGGCACATGGTGGAACTCCACTCGATCGAAAAATGGCAGCAACCTTCTCGCGTAATTCATGTAAGGGACCAAGTTTGGTTTCCTAGTCTCACACTCCCCTTTGATTTGGTTAACAACGAGTGTTGAGTCACCGTATACATCCAGGTTTTTGATTCTCAAATCAATGGCTTCTTTTAAACCCATGATGCATGCCTCATATTCTGCTTCGTTGTTGGTGACCGAAAAAGTCAGTCTGGCAGTGAATGGAATGTGAGATCCCTGGGGAGTCGTAATGATTTCCCCAATCCCACTTCCATAGGAATTAACTGCACCGACGAATATTAGCTTCCACTGGGAGCCAAGCTCTGGTCCTTCATCGGGCAGTGGTTCATCACAGTCCTTCATCTTGAGGAACATAATATCTTCATCGGGAAACTTGAATTTCATCGGTTGATAGTCTTCGATAAGCTGTTCAACAAGGTACTCCAACATCACACTTCCCTTTATGGCTTTTTGGGATATGTACTGGATGTCGTACCCTGTCAGTACCATCTGCCACCTGGCAATCCTCCCTGAAAGGGCTTGCTTCTCGAAGACGTACTTGATCGGATCCATCTTAGAAATTAGCTTGGTTGTGTGATTGAGCATATACTGTCTTAAATGTTTGGTAGCCCACGCGAGTGCGTAACACGTTTTCTCCAGCATTGAGTAACGGGACTCAAAATCTGTGAACTTTTTACTCAGATAATAAATGGCATGCTCCTTTCTGCCAGTCTCGTCATATTGACCGAGAACGAAACCCATGATATTCTCAAGAACCGTCAAATACATGGTTAAAGGCCTTCCAGGGACTGGGGGTATCAAAATTGGAGGCTCCTACAAATACTGTTTTATTTTGTCGAATGCCCTCTGGTAATCTTCATTCCAGATAATTGCCTGATCTTTTTTCAATAGCTTGAACATTGGTTCGCATGTGGTAGTGAGCTGAGATATGAACCGAGTAATGTAGTTCAATCTCCCCGGGAAACCACGAACTTCTTTTTCAGTTTTAGGCACTGGCATATCTTGAATGGCTTTGATCTTGGCAGGATCAACCTTGATGCCTTTTTCGCTTACGATAAACCCCAGAAGTTTTCCGGACCGCACCCCGAAAGTGCATTTGTTAGGATTCAGCTTCAACCTGAATTTCCTAAGCCTCTCAAATAGCTTCACCAAGTTGACCAGATGTCCCTCCTCCGTTTGGGACTTTGCTATCATGTCATCAACATAGACATCGATCTCATGATGAATCATATCATGAAACAAAGTGACCATAGCCCGCTGGTAAGTTTCCCCCTGCGTTTTTCAACCCAAAAGGCATTACTTTATAGTAGAACGTCCCCCATGGTGTAATGAATGTAGTTTTCTCCATGTCTTCCGGCGCCATCTTAATCTGGTTATAACCGGAGAAGCCATCCATGAATGAAAATACAAAAAATTGAGCAGTATTGTCGACCAATATGTCAATATGAGGGAGCAGGAAATCGCCTTTAGGGCTTGCCTTATTCAAATCCCGATAATCAACGCACATCCGCACCTTACCGTCTTTCTTTGGTACAGGTACGGTGTTGGCGACCCACGGAGGGTAAGTAGTCACAGCCAAGAATCCGGCATCCAACTGCTTTTGGACCTCTTCTTTGATTTTAACGACCATGTCTGGTTGTGTCCTTCTAAGCTTTTGCTTAACTGGAGGACAATCTTCGCGCAATGGTAGGTGATGAACCACTATGTCAGTATCAAGTTCGGGCATATCTTCATAGGACCAAGCAAAGATATCACTATACTCTTGAAGCATCTCGATCAGTCTTTGCTTGATGTCATTCTGCAATGCAGCCCCTACTCTGACATTTCTGACCACTTCTTCAAACCCTAGATTAACAATCTCGATAACTTCCTCATGAGGCAGAATGATTTTGTCTTCTTATTTCAAAAGCTGAACCAACTCTTTCGGAAGGTCTTCATCCTCGTCAATCTCTTCTTCAGCTTGATATACCGGGCAATCAAATTCAAAGTGAGTCATAGAAGGTTCTGGGTTGATGTCATCTGTAATGCAAATCCTACAAGGAAAATGGTTAATCATAAAAACAATGTGTAAGGCAGCACAAACCACTTCGCCATTTTATTGTTTGAAATAAAACAAAAAAAGAATAACAGAGATCGCAAAATTTGAATGCAAAGAAAACACCCTTTGATTATTGATAAAATGCACATGCATAAGCAAGCAAGGCCCTGACAATAAAACCTTTATGCCCCGGGTAGGACATAAGGTAGTACAATAATTGGAAAAAGCAAATCATTACTCTTTACTGGTCACTTGGATGAGATCCTGGATGGACCAATTGTTGAGGCTCTGCCCTGGCTTACATGGCTAGATCCATGCATCCATATCACAATTATTGTCTCCTTCCCCGTCGGACACAGCATTGACCTATTCGAATATGACTCCACCCTTAGTGAACTGAATCGGCCCCTTGTAACGTGGCGTATTCTGAGAGGATGAAGCAGCAGAAGGATGATACCCCAAGCCAAACTTATCTTGCTTGTTGGGGATGTTCAACACCTGCCCCCAGCCTGGAGTTGAACCAATTTGTACCACAGCTTGAGCCTCTTTAAAATAAGAGAGAGCCAATTCAGGTGCTTTGCTTGAGGTTGGGACCGAATCCTTAACTTTGACAGTTTCGAATGCTTGGCACAACGTCTCATGAATCTCACTGTCCACTTCTACATACTTAAAAGATGAAAAATGGCTCACCATAATGTCTTCTTCCCCGCAGACCGTGACAATGCTGCCACCCACAGCGTACATCAATTTCTGATGCAGCGTAGAGGTCACAGCTCCCGCTGAATGGATCCAGGGTTGGCCTAGCAAGCAGCTGTAGGCAGGCTGGATATCCATGACGTAAAATACTGCATTGAAGGTTTTTGGCCCCACCTGAATGGGCAATGTTACTTCTCCGAACACGGACCGCTTGGTCCCATCAAAGGCCTTCACCACCAGATCACTGAGTGTACACAACAACCCACGAGTGTCCAGCTTCATAAGAGCTTTCTTTGGCAATACATTTAAGGAAGACCCGGTATCCACTAGCACGTGCGACATAACACTTCCCCGACATTCCAGCGATATGTGCAGCACATTATTATGGTTTCTGCCCTTAGGCGTCAAGTCACGATCAGTGAAGCTCAAACCATTACCGGCATTGACATGTGCAACCACTCCTTCGAGCTGGTTGGCAGAAATTTCTTGAGGTACATATGCTGCATTCAAGATCTTCAGCAGGGCGTTGCGATGTGCTTTGGAGCAAAGCAACAAATTCAGTATAGAGATCTTTGAAGGCGTCTGCAGTAGGTGGTCAACTATCTTGTAGTCGCTCTTCTTGATTAATCTCATGAACTCTTCATCGTCTTTCACCAACAAGTCTTTTTCTACCTCCCAAGAGGTTTCTTCAACGACTGCTTTGTATTTACCCTTATCCACTCGGTCGACACCGACTTCAGGCGGCGAGATCACCCTCCCACTGCGGGTGATTCCCCCTGATCCAACTAAGTTATCCACAGACCCTACCGGTGGGCACTTCAAGTCCATCTTATGTCCGTTGTAGTAAACCTCTGCTCCATAATTCCATGGGACAACATTGGTACTTTCGAACGGTATGAGACCGACTTCCGTTATAGTAATCGTGGGTGGCCTGGGAGCAGAAATGGTGACAGTCTTATACGGGATAGTGATTGTAGCAATTTCATTATTCTGCTTGGTTTGCACTTCTCCGGACTTGCTCTCAACCTTCCGATCAAATTGTAGGACCCCTTCGTCAATCAGACTCTGAATACCGACCTTCAACTGATCACAACCATCCAGACGACTTGCACACTCAATACAGAACTCCCCGCAGCCTGGGAATACACCCTTTTTCAACAACTTGGCTTTGACAAAACTCAGTGGTGTCTTTAGATCGTCGAAATTCATCACTAAATTCAAGTCCTCGTCTTTGATAATTGCACTAACCCTAACCTATCCATGGTTAGGCATTGGGTTCTGAATGACATTCGGCACGTTGTTAGAGAAATTGATCGCTTTGTTATCCAACAGGTTCTGGACCTTGTGCTTGAAGGCTTTACAATCTTCAATGGTGTGACCGGGTGCCCTGGAGTGGAACTCGCAGTGAGCGTTCGTATCATAACCGGGTGGAGGTGGTTCGGTCAGTGGAGCCAGTGTCCTCTTCTGAACAAATTACAACTGCAGTAGCGCTTGAAGTAGCTGAGAGTATGGCATTGGCGGCGTCTCCAATCGTCTATTCGCTGGTCGGACTGGATACTTTCTATACCCCTGCTGATTTTGGTTCTGCGGTTGCGGCTGCTGCTGTGGAGCTATAGGGATAGTAATACTAGCAACCCTTTGTGGCTGATGGTTCCGTGTCGACTTTCTATTTCTTCGGGAACCAGATACAGAGTTGGCTTCACCCTCTCTCTTCCTTCCTTCAAACACCTTCTTTCCTCCAGCTGAGGAACCTTCACCGGCCTGGATCTTTCCCAGCTTAATCCCATTCTCAACACGCTTACCAGTGATTATTAAGTCAGAAAAACTCCCTGACATGATGCTAATTAGCTTTTCATAATAAACTCCCGGCAAGGTAGCCATAAACATATCTACCAGTTCACGTTCAACCATCGGCGGCTGTACCCTGGCTGCCAATTCACGCCAGTGCTGCGCGTATTCTTTAAAGCATTCCCCATTCTTCTGTGACAGATTTTGCAGCTGGACCCGGTTGGGCGCCAGGTCACTATTGTACTGGTAATGTCTAACTAACGCTTCTGCAAGATCCTTCCAGCTATGCATACTCACAGGCTCCAAGCCCATGTACCATTCCAGTGAAGGTCCAGACAGACTATCTTGAAAGAAGTGCATCAGCAACTTCTCGTCGTCGGAGTACGCCGACATCTTCCTGTAATAAGATCTCAAATGGACACGAGGACAGGTGGTTCCCTTGTATTTATCAAAGTCTGGCACTTTGAATTTTGGTTCTATTTTGAGATCGGGGATCAGCCCCAAGTTGGCCATGTCGAGCCCCGTAGAATTCAGATTCTTCAGGCTCTTCATCTTATCCTCAAGCATTTTGAATCTCTGGAGGGCCTTAGAAGGTAGCTCAGCCTCATCACCTCTTGTTGAGAATACGTCAGCCTGACGATCCTCGTTCCAGGGTTGATGAACATTTCCATGGACGATTCCCACAGCTTCGGGTCCATGGAAGTTTCCATTTCCAGCAATACCGACATTAACTCCAACGTTGTTACCACTTGTACCGATATTACCAATAGCAGCTCCGACGTTGCCATTACCAGCCTCAGCATTGCCAGTACCTAATCCAGTGTTCCCATTGCCTCCAGTGTTGGGAATGATCACGGTCGGCCCAGAATTGTCAGCCCGGGGAGTCTCCACATGAGGAGGATTGGCAGTTTCACCTCCGTGCAAAACCCCATTGGTGTCAACGCGTGCAATCAAGGGCTCCACGAGAGTTATGAGTTGCTCTTGCCCACAGGCAACCACCTACATAATGTCCATGAACTGGGACATCCTCTCCCTAAACTCTTTCATTTTAGCCTGAACTTGCTCCATTGCTCTGAGTTGATTAGCTCGGGTGAAGTACTGGTGAATCGGTTTGCAGTCAATCCTGAAACACACCTTCGAAAGAAAACACAGGGGTTAGATAAACACGTCCAACGTACCTATTATGCAAGATGATATGCAAATGCAAACATGTGTCTGTGCTTTAGGAGAGATTCCCTCTTATTCTAATTCCAGAATAGCAGCGAGACAAAATAAGAAGCCAATCACGAAGATGATCAATATCTGATATATAAAGAGCCCACACGTGCAGCATACAGGAGTGACTGAGTACAACTAAATCAACGGTAACAGATTGACCCCAGCCAACAAGCCTGGTGAATGTCAACAATATACCAGCGAATGAAAGTTACAAAAGAATACAAAAGAAATCAAGTGCGGCAGCGGGCACAGGAATCCTCCAATAGTTCCTTTGTCTCGGGGTGATCAGGCCTAGTGAGCAATCCTCGAATAAGTAGCTCTCTCTGTCTGACGGTGCTCTGGGTATCTTTAACAAAGTCTTCCCAGGCTCCTTCTTCAAAGCAGTCTTCCAATTTGCGTCTCTTGGAATCAACCCTCAGTTTGCACTCCTTCAGGTTTGCCATAGCTTCTTTCAACTTGCACTCAACATTACGCCTGATAGACGCTTCACCTTCAAACTTCTCGTTCTGGGCCTCAAGCTGAATCGTCAGTTTGACAATCTGCTGCTTTAACTTCTCTTCTCGTTCTTTGTGATTGGTCAGAGTAGTGTTCCACAATGCTTCAAATTTGGAGATCTTCATATATGCCCGTTCCAATTCTTGCTTCTTGGTGGCAAGGACACTATTAACAACCTTGAAGTCTAACCCCAAACACTCTCGAGCACTGGTCTCTTTGATTAAGCTGGTACCTAAATGGTTTATCAACTCGGTTTGCTTTTTGCAGGAGTACACGGCTTCACTTTTCTCGCTCCGGAGTTGAGCAATTTCTTTCTCTAGCTCTTCGTTGGCCTTCCTCAACTCTTCCTTCTTTTGCAGCACCAGGTTGTATTTCTGAATGTCAACCGTAGTGGGCTTCTCAACCACAGGAGGATATAACAGTCTAGTAACTGGATAAGGCATTAGAAACTTTGTGGCTCGCTCACGGATCCAAACCAAGTATGGCTCGAAGGCTTTGTTGTTGCTCTTCCCCAACATTGCTTTACCTTTCCTGCGAAGATTTTTCCAAGCATGCTCAAGCTTAATCAATGCATCACCATCCAACAGCCTGGTGAGATACAAAGATTCTTGTATCTCGTCTTCTTTGGGGGACTCCTTCAATGCATAACCGAACTGCATGATCAACAACGATGGGTTGTAATTGATACACCCTTTCTCCCAATCAGAGGAACATTGGGAAAACCGCTGCAACTGTAGACGAGTTCTGTACCCAACACATCCCTGTCGAACCAAGTGATATTCTCTACATCTAAACCCATTAGACGCTCGGACCAATCTAAAGTTCCCACAGAAGAGACAAAGGGACCCGCTTTAGGCATGTGGTTGACAAACCATTTGTATAGCAAGGGAACACAACAAGACACAATCTTCCCTCTCCGGTTCTCGTTCTTATAATGGATAAAGTGGTAAACGTCTCCAATAAGAGTGGGTATTGGATTCCCTGAGGCGAGAATGTGGAAAGCGTCTACATCTACGAAGTCTGGCAAGTTAGGAAATAGTATGGTACCATCTATGCAAAGAGCTAAAATGGCGTTGAACACGGTCCAACAGCCCTCCTTGGCAAACTTCTGAGCCTTCTCCACTAGGAATGATAGAGGAAAACCATACATCCCATTCCTTTGAGTCAATCCTCCTTTCAACTCAGACTCATCCAAGTGTAAAGCAGCGGCAAGATTGGTCAGGTTAGGCTTAGTGTCAACATGATGGTAAGGCATTTGATCCTTGATGGGAATGCCTAGAAAATCTAAGTATTCTTCCAGAGTGGATGCTAGAACATAATTAGAAACACAAAGCATCTCAACAGAGCATCATAGAACTACAGCAGAGTATACATGCCACTGATCTCGTGTGCGGTAGGCTTGCAAACAAATTTCAGCAACTTCCCATATGATTTCCTAAAGTCTTCTGTTACTGAACCATCAGTCAGGGCAATCAACTTCAGTATGGGACCAATGTCTGAAGTGGGAAATATGTATGCTATTGTCCTCTTCAAAGCCTCCATATCAAAAATACATAACAAAACCACTAGAATCGGGGAGAGATACGCACCTGCAACACAGACACACGTTAATGAAATGCAACATGAAAATGCAAGGATGCAAATGCTAAGGATGCAGGCAGGAGATCAAGGTTTTTGTGTTGTTGAGTGAGAAGGACCAAGATTCTGCTTCCATAAGAACATATCACTGCTCTGATAGGAACCAACTGACCAGTAAATCAGATTCAAACTGTAGAGAAAACTAGGTAGTCTGAAGGTAAAGGCTTCCTGCACAACCCCAGTCCCACTCACAGGTATGGACCTAATCCACTGATAAAGGTACGGCATCCTATGCGTTTCTCAGTGTCACAGACTTTCAAGAAATGATGATACGTTCACCATTTCTGGTTTGGCATCATCACCCCCTGAAGAGGCCTCACTTAGCTGAGTCACAGATGATCGGTCCCCAGAGTCGACAATCCTCAGATCCAAAATCAATTCCAATCCTAAGGACCAAAAAAGAAATCATCAAAGAAGATCTCGTCTGAGTGTGAATTTCATGGGAACTGGTGTTTGCTAAGCAAACAGGTCCTCCACTAATCTCCACTCTAATGCTATGTTTTCTCTCTAGCTTGGGTCTGGCTTTTCACTCATTAGAACTTCCCTCCCACAACAACACAATAATGATAATATATGCTGAAAATAAAATGCAGGAAAATAAAGTGCGGAAGTAAATAAAGTACAACACGCATGTACAAAACCCAAAAAGATGAACACACAAGCGCTAGGATTGACTCGCATAGGGAACCAAAGTCCCCAGCAGAGTCGCCAGTTGTCGCAACTGTGAAAAAAAACCGGCGGAAAACAGAAGAGTCGCCACCTTTCGTTATTTATCCCAAAGAGAGGGATAGGAAATGATCGGAAAAACCTAACGAAAAAGGGAAGGACAAGGTCATCGCAACCATGTCCTGGGTTCGGGAGTCGGTTACGCAAAGGGAATGTATTAGCACCCCTCACGTCCGGCGTACTCGACGGGATCCATGCTTGTTTGCTATCTAAAAGGGTTGTTTATCTATCTACGCTACAGGCTTCAGGGGCAAAAGAAAAAAGAAAAGAGACTCGGCAGAGCGTGGCTGCTCTGTGCCTACGTATTCCCTCGTGCAATGGGAAAGTCAGAGTCAATGTACTTCGGCTAACTACGGGAGAGAAGGGGGAAGGTCGCTCGCCAAGACATCGCGTCTTGTGCCTACGTGCTTTCATCTAGTATGAAAGATCAGAGCGAACGTAGTTCAGGCGGACACGAAACCACGGGTTGAGTAAGTGTTTTATCCGAGTAGAGTTAAACATCTGTTCCAGCAGTTAGGGACAAAGCCTGTTTGCGGTAGAACCGAAGTTTAACAACACTCTTTTCTGAAAAAAGAAGTTTGATTAATCCCGAAGGAAAAAGGTTTGAATTTGTTTTGTATTTTTTAGAGAAGAAGTGTTTTGAATTTGAGTGTTTATAATGTATGTTGTACTAAAGTCTAGAACCTAGGATCGAATGCATCGCATATCGTCCTAAGGACGTATACTAAACACTCTAGGTAATTGAGGAGAAGCCCATCAATCACCATTTCCCGAGTATAAGGCTCGTGGCACAATATCCATTATCTTTATTAAGTGTGCTAAGATTGTATGAAGATGAGAAGAGAAGACGCACGAAAGGTCTAAGGGAAACTCAGCCTTAACATTGTCATGACAAGTGATCCTAGAGTTTGGATTGAAAAAAGAGGAAACATCTACCCTAATGTTAGCATACTTGGATTGAACGCCTAGTGTCTCTCCTACTCCAATCCTAAACGGAGGGACTAGGAATCCTATGGGGATCATGGCAAGAAGCACAAGAAGAACAAAGGAAGAATCAATCACAAGTGGGGAAATGCAAACACGAAAATGCACAATTAAAATGGTGGAAGGGAGGGAAAATGTATGGGGCAGTAGCCGCCACAAGCGTGTCTCGACCTCAATAGCGATGCAAGAATGATGCAAACACGTGGAGAATAGCGAGAAATGAAAGCAATTAAACATACAAATGAATGATCGATTCGAACCACATACACAAGCATGTAACAAATGGAAAATGATCATACATATCAACAACATCATGATTAATCAACCACAAACAGTGACGAACAACCACAACAATTCAATTTTAATGCATCACAATGATCTATGATGATTCGAATAGAACCGGTATGCGAACATGCAAATAAAACAGCAAACATGGCATTCTGGAACAGTGTTAATCGATTAACACATACTGTTAATCGGTTAACCTGTGTAAAACAAGTGAAAATCTGGAAATTCGTAGGTGTTAATCGGTTAACACCAGGCGTTAACCGGTTAACACCCTGAAATCTTTGAAAATTTTGAATATTTGAATTGGTTAACCGGTTAACCGGTTAACACTATACCAGAAGTGAAAAACAACAGTAGAAAAAGCACTTAATGCACAAAATCACTTAATCAAGTGATCCAACAAATCAGCTTATCAAATAAGCACAAAATTACACACGCAAACAGAAAACCAATAGACATGCAAATATGTCTATACAGCACAATCACAATTCACACGGATCAGAATCCACCAAATTCAATCGAATATAAAAATCATCATGGAAATGCAAATAAGCTCAAAAACGGTTATGGATCTAGAATCTCCAACCTTCGAAGCGGAGATTTGCTCCAGTTAGTGTTGATCTTGCTGTAATTGAGTAGTTCAAACATTAGAAACCCGGAAAACTTAGAGATCCAAGCCAGTTGTGGTTGTACGAACGAAGATCCACCAAATTCGAGTCGAAACGCTTCGAATAATCACTTCCAACTCAAGCTCCAAAATCATATCTCAATTTGCACGAAAATTGATAATGAAAATTGATCCAAGGATGATGATGTATGAAGGTTTATGCTCAAGAATCCATTGATTTCAATGAAAAATCAATGAATCCTAATGAAAAGAGCTTTAAGTGTGGGTTTTGGAAATGGAAAAGTTGAGAGAATTTGAGAGAATTTTTATCAATTCTGAAAAATGAATGTGAGAAATGAGAATTGGCTCCTTTTGGTTTGGAGTAGATCACTTAAATACCATCTAGGTTTGGATCCCAAAGGTGGGGTTTGGACTTTGGATGGGAAAATTGGTTTGGAGCTAGGCATGGGAATTTGGAGGGAAAATTGAAATAACCAACTTTCAAGAACATTCTAGATCCTTCTTTTTGGTAAAAATGAGTTTCAATGTGATCAAATTTGGACCCCAAATGCAAATGGCTTGCAAAATCACGTACAGAGAAAAATCTGCTATGGTTAACCGGTTAACACTGTTAAAATTTGAAATCTGAGCTGATTCTCCAATGGTTAATCGGTTAACCATATGTGTTAACCGATTAACACCTTCAAAATTTTGAATTTGGCGCCTTTTGGAGGGAAACCTGCCCGTTTGCCTGTTTCTCGCCGTTTTGGGCTCTGCTAAGCTTTGACACTTGCTCTTGAATCTTGTGACTGTGATAATGCTGGATATAGATTGAACGTTGTCTCCTGATTTGAGCATAACCTGAAAAATAAAATCGGCCTCTCGACCGCTGGGCAAAATAAATGTCGTCTCTTCTGATGCCCGCTATTCAGTTGCTTGCACGAGAACGAATCTTGAGCCACGGGAACCTTGATCTCCTGCCTTGAGAACCAATGCTATGCAAAATATGGATGACATATGAAATGCAAGAAAACATAAGCTAGATAAAGAAAATAGGTTGGGAAAATTTTGGGGTGAAACAGTGGGTATAAAAGTGGAAGCAAGACTGAAGAACGACAAAGTAACAAGCTCAGCTAGTAGTGCCAGCACGAGCACAATGAAGAAGCCACCGAGCAGTTTTCATTATAAAAAAAGGAGAAACCAATGTTGTAATGTGTGACAGAAGGGTTTAGAGCAGAAGGAACTGCCCACAAAGTTAACAATTACCTCGTCTACAACCACAACAAAATTATCAGCAGTATCAACAACAACAATATCAACAACAGTATATGGCCAAATCAGCAAAACTTTCAACAACAGGCGCCCAATGCCTACCAACAAAATCACAATTAACAAAACTTTCAGCTACAGACACCCAATGCCTAACAGCAAAATTGTAATCAACAAGTACAACAGCAACAAAGAGCTCCAGCTCCGAGGCCTACTTTCCAGAACAGAAGGCCAAAGATTCAACCCATTCCTATGAGTTACACTGATTTGTACCCCTTAATGGTGCAAGAAGGCCTGATTCAGACAAGGAAATTGGGTCCTCCTCCAAATCTGTTGCCACACTTCTATAATCTGAACGCGCACTACGCTTTTCATGAAATGATGTGGAACACGACCTTGAAGGTTGTATAGCACTTCAACACATTGTGCGCGAGTTAATTGAAAAGAAGATTCTCTCCTTCGAAGATAATCAATCCAATATGGAAAAATTCCCTTTACCAAACCATGGTGGTGTCAATGTGATAGAGGAAGACTTTAATATGAGGTTGATTTCCAGTGTCTCTGAAGTTAAAACTCCAGTAACAGAGTTACACAAGAAGCTAATAAAGGCATGTCTGATTGCAGACTCTCATGAAGACTGCAGTGATTGTAATCATAACTCGTCAGGTTGTGACTTAGTACAGAGGAAAATTCAGTCAATGATTAATGGGGGACTGCTACAGATATCTGGGGAAAAGAAAAAAGAAGATGTCTCGGTGATTGAATCAGTATTTAATTTACCAAAGAAGTTTGAAAAAGTGCCGATATTCAATACTGCAAGTAGCAAGTATGCTTCTTTAGCTGTTGTTAGACCTGTATTCCATAATGACCCTGTACCTACGGTCAACCAGCCTAAGACAAGGTTTGATCCAAGAAAAGGATCGGTTCCCAATCCAAAGGCAGTATCATGGAAATATGACTATTCCTGGTACAATATAAAAGCTGGAAGAAAGCTTGAGGATGTAACAAATATTGTTGGGGCAAGCAAAATGACCCGCATCGGTCGTATATATAAACCCAAAGCAACTGTTATCGTTCCCAAGGAAACTATTCCTAAAGTAACTGTGCCTAAGGAAACCGTCCCAAAAGTACCTGTTATTATTGAGAAACCAAAAGGAAAAGAAGTTACGAAGGAAGACGAAGAAGAGTTCTTAAGAATAATTCGTTGGAGCGACTACATGGTAGTGGACCAGCTCAATCAGACACCGTTAAAAATCTCAGTCATGTCTCTGCTGCTGAGTTCTCCTGCTCACCGACAAGCATTACTGAAGATACTGACATAGTCCCGTGTAACAAAAGATATCATTATGGGGCAGTTTAATTCTGTTATTGCTAACATCACGGCTTGCAATACGCTGAGCTTCAACAATGATGACTTGACCACTAAAGGTCGCAAGCACAATCGTGCCTTGCATGTATCTTTCAAATGTTAAGAAGATACTCTTGCTAGAGTACTGGTTGATATTAGGTTACCTCTCAATGTGATGCCCAAGAGAAGATTGGCCAAATTGGCATATAAAGGAGCCGTGATGAGAGCCACATCTCTGATCATGAAAGCCTTTGATGGATAGAGAAGAACAATAATTGGAGAAGTTGATTTGGCAATTATGGTGGGACCGAAGGTCTTTGAGATCCCTTTTCAAGTAATGGATATAAACCCGGCATACAGTCGTTTATTGGGAAGGCCATGGATCCATGTAGCAGGCGCAGTGACATCCACATTACATTAAAAATTTAAGTTCATTATTAAAGATCAGCTGGTCATAGTACACGGAGAAGAAGATTTAATGGTGAGCAACCTATCATCCTTCCGATACATCAAAGTCGATGATGATGCATTGGAAACAAATTTCTAGGCACTGGAATATGCACACGTTGTATTGATTGAGGATGCTGTTATCACACACAGTCCATCTTTGGTCTCTGCCCAGAGTATTAAAAATGCCATGAAAGAAGGACTTCCTCAAGGTTGAGGAGAAGTAATTCAGGTCAACGCTCGAACGAAGAACAATCTACAACGGTTAGGCTACAAACCAAATCTAGATGAAGGATCAGAGATTGACGACGAGCGCCTGAAGACCCTGAAGGAAACCTTTATGAGCGGCGGCATTTAGATAAATGCCATTGAATATGACGCTGAAGTAGGTTGTATTGATGGCTTCATGCTCTGAGATGAAGTCATTTTGTGCAATTGGGAGGCCGTCAACGTTTCCATCATGTTACCACTCTTAGATTAATATGTTTATCTTGCTTATTAGCATTTTCTCTGCTTTAAATCCATGGTCACGCCCGAGGCCAGTGAATCATTTTGTATGGGCCAAAGTTTTGCAATTAAAAGATCAACCAATGAATGAGTGTTTTGTTAAACTTCCATTTGTTGTTTCATTGTGTTTTCTTATCGTTTTCACTCTTTTAAAAAAAGGAAATGACAATCTTTTGAAAACCTAAAAACTAATTCATCATCTGCATCTCTTTGTGTGCGTTTGATCATTTAAGCCCATTAACACACGCAGAGAGCCTCCATCACCCGCAAAATCCGATGATCATCCAATTACTTATGACTTTGGTTCACATGTATTTCAAGCTAAAGATGATAGTGATGAAGATTTTGAAATTCCTGAAGAACTGATAAAGATGGATGAGTACGAAGACGCCTACCTTCAACCTTACGAAGAACAGATCGACATTATCAACTTGGGCACTGAAGAAGTAAAAAGAGAGGTCAAGATTGGGGCATCGCTTGGGGCAGAGGTCAAAGACAGATTGGTAATGCTTCTCAAAGATTATGTCGATGTGTTTGCTTGGTCCTACCAAGATATGCATGGGTTGGACACCGACATTGTAGTTCACAAGCTCCCTCTTAAACCTGAGTGTCCTCCAGTTAAGCAGAAACTTCGAAAATCCAAACCTGACATGACTCTCAAAATCAAAGATGAGGTTAAAAAGCATATCAATGCAGGTTTACTGGCAGTTTCTAAATACCTTGAGTGGGTGTCTAACATTGTACCAGTACCTAAGAAAGATGGCAAAGTTAGGATGTGTGTAGATTACAGGGATCTTAACAAAGTTAGTCTGAATGATGATTTCCCTCTGTCGTATATCGATACTTTGGTGGATAGTACAACCAACTTCGCAGTATTTTCATTCATGGATAGCTTCTCCGGCTATAATCAGATAAGAATTGACCCATCAGATATGGAAAAGACAACCTTCATCACGCCCTGGGGCACTTATTATTATAAAGTTATGCCTTTTGGTTTGAAAAATGTTGGAGCCACATACCAACGAGCCATAGCGGCATTATTTCATGACATGATGCACCAAAAAATTGAGGTTTACGTCGATGATATGATTGCCAAGTCTCAGAGCAAAGAAGATCACCTTGATCATTTGTTGAAGCTGTTTGAAAGACTAAAAAAGTATCAGTTGAGGCTAAATCCTTCCAAATGTACCTTCGGAGTCAGATCTGGAAAACTACTCAAGTTTATTGTTAGTTAACGAGGAATCGAGGTAGATCCTGACAAGGTACGAGCCATCCAAGAAATGTAGGCCCCACAAACTGAGAAGCAGATCAGAGGTTTCCTTGGAAGATTGAATTATATCTCCAGGTTTATCTCCAACTTAACTCCTACTTGTGCATCGATCTTTAAGATGCTAGCGAAAGATTAAGTAGTTGTATGAAACGAGGATTTCCAGTAGGCATTTGAAAAGATCAATGGATATCTCCAAGAGCCTCCAATATTGATCCCTTCGGTGTCTTGAAGACCTCTCTTCATGTACATGATTGTGCTCGAGGAATCGATGGATTGTGTCTTAGGCCAAACGGATGAGTTAGAAAAGAAGGAGCATGCGATTTATTACTTGAGCAAGAAATTCACCGATTGCAGAAGTCATTACTCTCCGTTGGAAAAAGCTTGTTGCGCTCTGACTTGGGCATCCAAACGTCTGAGCCAATACATGATTTGTCACACTACTTTGTTGATATCCAAAATGGATCCGATAAAATACATATTTAAAATTCCTGCTCAGACGGGAAGACTTGCAAGATGGCACATGCTCTTATCAGAGTATGATATTCAGTATATTGCTCAGAAGTCAATAAAAGGAAGTGTCTTGTCAGACTACCTTGCTGATCAACCTGTTGAAGATTATCAACTGCTCAAATTCGACTTCCCCGACGAAGATATCATGTTCCTTTACAAAGACAAAGAAGAACCCGACCCCGAGGAAGGTCTCGAACCTGGTTCCCCTTGTAAAATGATGTTCGATGGTGCATCCAACAAAAGAGGCCATGGTGTTGGTGCTGTTCTGGAAAATCTGACTAGTTGCTGCACTACTATCACGACAAGATTGTGCTTCAAATGTATGAACAACATAGCTGAGTATGAAGCCTGCATTCTGGGTCTTGAAGTTGCCATTGACCTTCATATTAAGATTCTGGAAGTGGTTGGTGACTCTGCCTTGATAATTTATCAGCTCAAGGGCGAATTGGAGACCCGAGACGAAAAACTGATTCCTAACAAAGACTATATTTTAGAGATGATCAGTATTTTGACGAAATCACTTTCAGACACGTCCCAAGATCCGAAAACCATATAGCAGATGCTTTGACTATGATGGCTGCTACGTGGAAGGTTCAGTCTGTCAATGAAGCTCCCCTAATTAGCATTGAAAGAAAGACTACGCCAGCATACGTCATGATAGTTGGAGAAGAGTCTGACAGAAAACCTTGGTTTTATGACATCAAAAATTACCTTCATAGTCAAGAATATCTTACCGACGCCTCTAAACTCGATAAGAGAGCTTTGTGAAGATTTTCATCCATGTTCTTCATTAGCAATAATGTTCTGTACAAGAGAAATCACGACACGGTCTTACTCAGATGTGTTAACAGTAGAGAAACAGACATATTAATGACAGACATTCATGAAGGTGCCTTCGGTACTCATGCAAGCGGCCATGCCATGGCAAATAAGATCTTGAGGGCTAGTTATTACTGGTTGACTTTAGAGACTGTCTGTATCTTATTCCCTCGAAGATGCCATAAATTCCATATTTATGCGAACAAGGTGCACGTGCCACCATATCCTCTGAACGTATTATCATCACCTTGGTCATTCTCAATGTGGGGCATTGATATGATTGGGGCAATTGATCCTAAAACCTCCAACGGTCATTGTTTTTATCCTAGTCGCCATTGACTATTTAACTAAATGGGTGGAAGTTGCCTCCTATGCGAATGTAACGAAGCAGGTGGTTGTCTGGTTCATTAAAAAGGAAATCATCTGTCGTTACGGAATCTCTAACCATGTCATTACAAATAATGGGACGAATCTGAACAATAAAACAATGAAAGAGCTTTATGATAGTTTCAAGATTGTACATCACAACTCTTCTCCTTACCGGTCCAAGATGAATGGAGTTGTTGAAGTTGCAAATAAAAACATCAAAATATGCAGAAAATGGTAGTAACTTACAAAGATTGACATGAAATTTTACCATTTGCTTCACACGGATACAAAACATCCGTTCACACTTCAACAGGGGCAACCCATTTCTCCCTGGTTTACGGGATTGACGCAGTACTACCTATTGAGGTTGAGATACCTTCGTTAAGGGTCTTAATGGAAGCCGAGTTCGAAGAAGCTGAGTGGGTGAAAGAAATGTTTGATACACTAAATCTCATTGACGAGAAAAGGATGAGGACAATGTGACATAGTTAGCTATATCAAATAAGAGTTAAAAGAGAGTTCGACAAGAGAGTCCAGGTCAAAGAATATAAAGAAGGTGAGTTGGTACTCATGAAGATTCTAAATTGACCCGAGTCCGACACTAGATGAGTTTTGGGCTACCCAACCATAATGGATTTTTTTAAATAAAAAAATAAAAAACTCTATAATATTTATAAATAAAATTAAAAATTATATATTTTAAACATAATACATTTTTAACTATATTATCTTTATAAATACTATAATGTGTTTTTAAATACAACACATATTGTATAAAATAATAAATAAATATTTAACATAAGAGAAACTAATATAATGAGTGTTGACTATATTAATGTATAAGGTTTAAATGAAAAAAATTTAATACAATAAAGATAACATTTTGAAAGGTGAAAAAAATGAATGTGTTATTTTTGAGTAAAACAATATAAATATTAGTATAATTTTATAAAAATCTATAACTATGTGGGTCTAACAGACTATCCACAATTCATACGGATTAATCCCTCAATTTTTTAAAGTTGGACTAAAAGACTTGAAAAATTTTAATTTTAATTTTAAAATTCATACCCTATAATTTTTTGGACGTGACAAATCGCGGTATATAAACTAGTTCATGTTAACACCTCCATACAACACCTTTATAAATAAAATAGAAAAGAGACTTATGCAAAGAAAAAACTTGTCATTGCCAACAATTAGAAAAACAGACATTTTATTTTATTTATTTCCTCGAGAAAAATCCATTTATTTAAAATTTAAAAAGTTGAAAAGAAAAAAAAACATGAACAGAGCCAAAATTGTCATAAGCAAAGCAATGCTTCATCGAGGCAGAACCATTGATTCGTGCAGTCTCCATCTCGCATCTCAAAACCCAAAAACAGCAACAACACAATTTATAAAATTATATAAAATAATAAAACATAACAATAAAAAACAAACACATATTTCTAAAAACCTCACTCACACACTCATAGTTTCAACACATACTTTCTCTCTCTTTTTCTTTCTCTTTCTCTTTCACTCTCACAATCCCCAAACAACAGAAACACACACAGCATAACAAACTTGAATGATTTAACTTCAACCTAAAAAACAAAAGTATTAAATGAAAATGAAAATAAAAAATGTAATTGTAAAACAACATTTATAATTCTCAGAGCCGCGTTTTTCAGAAACAGTACAATCATGACAACTATCCTCTAATCATACACTCACACCTCTCACTATCTCTACTTTTTATTTTTAATTTTAATTTTCTCTTTCTATCAACTTGGCATATTGACACATCAAAATTACAAGATGCTCTTAATTTTACAAAAAAAAAAATTTATATTTGGTGTAATTTTAACATATTATATCCTAGATCGAAATATACCTCCCCATACCAAAGATAACTAGTGCTCTATTTTTAGAAATACGTGAATGGAAAACATAAGACTCATCTTCATGTCTTCAAGAGCTCACTCCATGTTCTACACACCTACTGAACGCATTCACTTGCTACATGAACCATAGGTAACTAGTACACCATCAGATAGAAACTCTCCCCCTATCTTCTATAAGAGCTACACCTTACAGCAAGAAACACCCAAGATCACCACATTATCTCTCATGACCACTCCATGCTCAAGCAGTGAGAAGACACCAAACTGATCCACCTCTTCCTAGAGTTAATTGTAGCAGAAGACACCACTTTTCCACAAGTATTATGACCTTAGCCTGAGTACAAGATAGACACCCCTTAATCCAAGACATTCTTTCCTCATCATTCTCCCGTATGATAAGTTAGAACACTTCTGGTTTAACTGGTGAATATTTACTGCAATGATCCACTCCAGTCTTGTACAACACCTTCACATCATATTCCAAGACAGTCCTTTTACCTCATCATTCTCCCGTATGACAAGATATAATACTTCTTAGTCAAGATGTGAATCACGAGTTCCACAACAGATCTCCAAGTCCTTCTCCAAGGAAAAACACACCAGATGATACATGTCACAGATACACCATCAAATGGCTCTTTATATGCTCACAACTGAACTTACTACTGCCTAGTAATCCAACTGAAAATCTTCAGAGAACACAACTCTACCAGCTTGATAAACTACAACTCCAACAGAGGGTATTCTTCCATACACACCTTAGGGCTTCTACTACAAGCTCCAATATATGAATAGAATCAGAACCTTCTTTGGTCTTCAAACAACTACCCTTCTGCACAAGAGTAATTTTCTAAAAACACAGCTTAAATAACCAAATGCCACTGTTTGGTTACTCAACATCTTTCAGAGCCCTAGAAGATCTTCTGATCCACCAAGGAAGCTTGATCTTTAAGTTACATGCCCTTCTTGCTCTATAGAAAGGCAACTTGGATACATCAAGACTTGGACCTGCAACATCTGCTCCTTGTCATCGCTTCCACAAACTTCATGAGATAGATCATATCAACTTATCTACAAGTGATGTACCATTACTTTAACTAAGACTCTGAAGATTAGCTTGATGTCAGAACCTCTGATGAGACATCCGCTGGTGACTTCAGTCCTTTATTCTGCCACTTAGAAGGACCTCATCACTTTATCAGAACAAGAGTTCACAGACTCGAGTGATGCTATCAAGTTTGAATAGACAGCCTGTATGCTGCAATTGCTTCAAAAACTCCTCTTTAGAGAACCAAACATGCCAAGACTTGATTCTTCACAGAGGAAGGATCACAAAACTCTTTACAAAAGGAATCACGCTTTCCTTAAGTAGAGACTTCTTCAGAAAGTCAGAGATAACAGCCACTTATCCTTGACTTCCAAGATGAGCAAGGTCACATGCTCCTATGTACTTAAATCAGAAATAAACTGACCCAAGCAGTGCTATCACCAGCACCATATTCTAGACAAGTTTCTTTCCAGGAAACTTTCTAGATAACTATCAGATGCTTTACACCTGTTGTACTCCAATAAACTGATCCAAGAAGAATGTCTTCATCTTCACTTCCATCAGCACTACATTCTAGCTTTAGTTTCTTGCCAAGAACCTTACTAGAAAAAAGACAGATCCTACCACACAAGTGTATGGTACCAAGATCATCAGCTATATCTGTTAGACTAAGGCACGGATCTAGAAGGGGGGGTTGAATAGATCCCTTTTAAAAATTTGAGTGGCGCTACCAATAAAATTGGTTTTCAAAATTGTTTTCAAATGCGGAAGCGGCCTTGGAAAATATAGTCTAAAACGAACCACTATTGGAGAGCCGGATATGCGTCAAGCGGATGAATTTAAGACGATAACGGATAGTAAATCACTACACACTTTTATGCAAAACTCAGATGTGATTCACTCGTACTATTTCCTTATTCCAATGATCAAAAATTACACCAAAACTAGCAGCAAAATTAAGGCAATTTTAGTTCAGCACTTTTGTCGAACAGTTGGTGTGCACAAAACTAGCAGCAAAATTAAGGCAATTTTAGTTCAGCACTTTTGTCGAACAGTTGGTGTGCACAAAACTAGCAGCAAAATTAAGGCAATTTTAGTTCAGCACTTTTGTCGAACAGTTGGTGTGCACAAAACTAGCAGCAAAATTAAGGCAATTTTAGTTCAGCACTTTTGTCGAACAGTTGGTGTGCACAAATACCTTAAATGATATTTGTGTTGAATGAGTGATTGAAAAAGCCTTAGTACAGTATTTCTATTGTACTTAGTAGTTAAAAAACAGTGTTTCACCAACTCACTCAATCAATACTACAATTTGACAAAATCACTTATTCTAGAATCACTTAATTTTTAAGCTGTAATTGAAAATGCAGAAAATAAAGGAACACAAGATTTGATGAGGCAGTTCCCCCAGTCGTCCTCGCGTTGGGGTACGTCTGCCCTCAATTCTACAAAGAGAATTGAGATATGTATTGAATAGATATCACCTGTTTGGTAGAATAGTTATACACAAGAATCGATAGACAATTTGATACAAACAATCTTAATGTTGCTGATAATTTCTACCACTTCTTGCCCCTTGATTCAAGATGAATCAAGTCCTCCAATTTGATGTGAATGACCTCCGATTGCAGCCACCTTATTGACAACTCTTCCGTTGATCAAACCTTCGGCACGGCTGATCTTAGACACACCCAAATTGAACCCGGAACGTCTTCAACCTTTCAACGCCCTAGCTACTAGATTGATCAACCTTCCGCTAATCAATCACCTTCGCACTCGCTTGATTGTTGAACCGACGATTCCGTAACAAAAGCCTTCAAAACCTGTAGTCTTGATAGGTAAAACCTCAAAGGTTTTCTCCCAAGAAACACCTGCACCAGCTTCCACTCGAACCGGATCTTCAATCACGCGTTCGAACCTTATCAACGTCGAGCAAACCACAAACCGCAGCAAAAAATTGATTATCTGTAATTTGAGGATTTGTGAGTTGATTGAACGATGAAGATGAAGAACACTGATGCACCTCTTTCACGTTTCTTGACCTGAACACTTTCTCACAATGCTTTCAAAAATGTTCTCTGAAAATGTTAGTTGTTAAAATTGAAAAGACAGCTATTTATAGTAATATACAAAACAGACAGTTGACAGATCAAAGAAACATAGCAGAATTTCTGTTTCTGCGCGCGAACGGTCGACCATAGGGTCGGCGTGCGCTGAGCCGTGTGACACTCAAACTGTCATGCGCCGAGTCAGCGGTCGACGCATGATCTTCATGCGCTGAGCCGTCTGATTCTTAAACCTGCATGCGCCAAGTCAGCGGTCGACGCATGGTTCCATGCGCTGACCCGTGTGAACTGAATGAAACTGTGTGCTGACGGTATGGTCGGCTCATGGTTCAAAAATCTGCAAAAACATGAATATGTTTGTTGTTTCGTGCATCTTGTCACGACCAAACATTAGTCACATATATTGTCAATTAAATATGATGATTTAAAAGGATATAGGAAGGATGTAATATGTTAAGTATTGCATGACGATTCTGATTCATCTGAGGTTGTACTTTGTCATCATCGTAAGTATGCATGACGACTCCGATTCATCCGAGGTTGTACTTTGTCATCATCGAAACTTGAGAACGTATGTTGTGAGACAGTTTTCCCTCACATTCTCCCCCTTTTTGATGATGACAAACCTGTGCGAAGCTTGGTGAACACAACATGCGATATCTTTAACATAGTAGTAAGCTCCCCCTTTCTTTTACAGTCATAGCTGTTGTGGTCTTCAATCTACTTGTCTTTTCTCCCCCTTTGACAACATCAAAAAGAGATGGAGAAAGGTAAAGTTTTGGCATATTAACAATTAACAAAATACTCAACAGGTTATAAGTAATCATATACCAATATCCACATAAAATATTGACAATGAGCAAAATATTGAAAATAGATTAAACCAGATTAAGGACACATAAGTCATAACATTTTATAGGAATTAAGACTGTAAAACAAACATTAGTGTGCACTTAGGAGAGATAAAACAGAACATGATAACAAAAACAACATGGAGAATGAGCAAATGCAAAAACAAATGACTAATATCCTTGTCCCTTGCCCATATCAAAGGAAGACGGATAACGATATGGATCAGCCATATCAGTGAGGTAATCCACTGCTTGATTCAGGCGATTGATGCTGCGAGAGACGGCTGTTTCTTGGTATCCATGGGCAGTTGTGAAAGCTGCAAATCTTTCATTCATTCTTGTTGAAAAAGAGTTGAACTGTTCAGATTTGGTGTGTAGCTCAGTTCGGATGCACAAATGCAGATTTGCACTTAATGTCACATATCAAGCCATATTTGATGCCTACCTAAAATGCCACAAAAAAAATTTGCATCCAAACAATTTATCATACAAAAAAAATGTCATACATATGCAACATAGGTCAAACGATACAATTGTTGATCATGAGAGTTATTAGAGAGAGAGAGAGAGAAATGGAACAATATCACCTTAATGCCGGAGTAGCTTGATAAACAACATACTTGTACTTACACGAATATCAAATTGTTAGAAGTACAACAGCATGATTATTTGAATGAAATAAGATAACATCAGCAAATATTATTCCCGTTCCGAAATGTCGAGGATGCCAAGTTCTCGGCGGATATGAAAGAAAGGTTCCGTTGCTAGCGGCTTTGTGAAAATGTCCGCTAGTTGGTTTTTAGTGTCAACGTGTTCAAATACAACATCACCTTTCTCAACATGGTCCCTAAGAAAATGGTGTCGAATTTCTATATGTTTAGTGCGAGAGTGTAATACGGGATTTTTGGTAAGGTTAATAGCGCTAGTGTTGTCACATAGGATAGGAATACGTTCAAGTTTAAGATTGAAATCTAGTAGTTGTTGCTTAATCCACAGAATTTGAGCACAACAACTACCCGCGGCAACGTATTCCGCCTCGGCCGTTGATAAAGCAACTGAAACTTGTTTCTTGCTATGCCAACTAACCAAGGAGTTTGAAAACAAATGACATGTACCACTAGTGCTTTTCCTATCCGATTTGCACCCGGCAAAGTCGGAATCGGAGTAACCTACCAACGAGCAATCACTACCCTTAGAATACCACAATCCATACTTCGGGGTACCTGACAGGTATCGAAGAATTCGTTTAACAGCTTTTAGGTGGGATTCTTTGGGACATGATTGGTATCGTGCACACATGCACACACTAAACATAATATCAGGACGTGACGCAGTAAGATAGAGAAGTGAACCAATCATACCTCTATATCGTTTTACCTCTACGTCCTTGCCATTTTCATCTTTATCCAAATTTACGCATGTAGGCATTGGGGTGTCTATGGCCTTGGATTTTGCCATGTCAAATCTCTTGATCAAGTCCAAACAATATTTTGTTTGGCTCACGAATGTCCCTTCTTGGAGTTGTTTAATTTGCAGGCCGAGGAAGTATGTGAGCTCCCCCATCATACTCATCTCGAATTCGCCCTGCATGAGGTCAGAAAACTCTCTCACGAGATTCATGTTAGTGGATCCAAATATAATATCGTCAACATAGATTTGCACCAAAATCAAGTGCTTTCCTTGACGTTTAATGAAGAGTGTAGTGTCAACCTTTCCTCGTGAGTACCCCTGATTAAGTAAAAACTTACTTAGTCGCTCATACCAAGCTCTAGGAGCTTGTTTGAGACCATATAAAGCTCTTTTTAACTTGTAAACATGTTCAGGGTATTCATGAGATTCAAAACCGGGAGGTTGAGACACATATACTTCTTCATTTATGTGACCGTTAAGGAACGCACTTTTAACATCCATTTGAAAAAACTTAAAATCCTTTGCACATGCAAAGGCGAGTAAAAGGCGTATAGCCTCGAGTCGGGCAACCGGCGCATAAGTTTCCTCATAGTCGATGCCTTCCTCTTGGTTATACCCTTGAGCGACCAATCTCGCTTTATTACGGGTTATTACCCCGTTTTCGTCCAACTTGTTCCTAAACACCCATCGGGTGCCGATTACTCGATGGCCTCGCGGAGGAGGGACAAGGTCCCATACCTCGTTTCTTTTAAACTGATTTAGTTCCTCTTGCATCGATAAAAACCAGTGCTCATCGAGTAGGGCCTCTTTGGGGTTTTTAGGCTCTATTTGTGAAACGAAAGCGAAGTGATAACAAAAGTTACTTAGCTTAGATCGAGTGGTGACTCCCTTTGTGATGTCTCCGAGAATATTGTCAATTGGATGATCTTTACACGACTTCCAAGCTTGAGGGAGATCATCGTTTGTAGGCGGATGAGCTTCCTCAGTTACCTCATGGTGTGCATCCTTATCCTCCTCAATTTTGACTCTATCGGGTTGATCAATCCCCGTTTCGCCACCTTTGAGTATGTCTTCTGTGGATGTACCTGCACCATGAACAACACTATCCTTTCCGACATTTCTCGGATAGGACTCATCAAACGTAACGTGCACAGACTCTTCAACAGCTAGTAATCTTTTATTATAAATCCTATATGCTTTACTTGATTGCGAGTACCCTAGAAAAATGCCTTCATCGGCTTTTGAATCAAACTTGCCCAAGTTTTCCTTTCCATTGTTTAATACAAAGCACTTGCATCCAAAAACATGAAGGTGAGAAACATTAGGCTTTCGCCCTTTTAAAAGTTCATACGGAGTTTTGTTTAGAATGGGGCGGATGAGTACCCTATTCAAAACATAACATGCCGTACTAATGGCGTCGGCCCAAAAGTATTTTGGTAAACCACTATCATTAATCATTGTTCTTCCCAATTCTTCTAAAATTCTGTTTTTACGCTCCACAACCCCATTTTGTTGAGGAGTTCGTGGAGCCGAGAAGTTATGATCGATGCCATGGTTACCGCAATATTCTTCAAATAAATGATTTTCAAATTCACCTCCGTGGTCACTTCTTATTGACACAATGTTTGTATTTAACTTATTTTGGGAGAGCTTGGCAAATCTCTCAAAAGCGGCAAACGTGTCACTTTTACTCACTAAGAAGATGGTCCAACAGAACCTAGAAAAGTCGTCCACTATTACGAATCCGTAATAGTTTCCTCCTAGACTTTTGATCCTAGACGGCCCAAACAAGTCCATATGAAGTAGTTCAAGAGGTCTCGTTGTTGAAATAATCTTTTTGGATTTAAAGGAGATCCTCGTTTGTTTTCCTTTTTGACAAGCATCACAAAGGTGATCCTTGGTGAACTTAATTTTGGGAAGTCCTAGTACTAGATCTTTTGAGACAATCTTATTGAGTAAGTCAAAGTTGACATGCGCTAAGCGCCTATGCCATAGCCATGAGTCTTCACTCATAGATATGAGACATTGATCGCTTGTTGGGGATACCACATTCAAGTCAAGCATATACACATTGTTTACTCTAAAACCAATAAACACATTCTTCTTATCACTTTCATGCACAATTTTGCAGCAATCTTTTGAAAAGGAAACATTGTAACCTTTGTCGCATAATTGGCTAATGCTAAGGAGATTATGTTTAAGGTTTTCGACAAGCAACACATCGGAAATTGTAGTAGAGGAGGGATTACCTATACTACCTTTACCTAGTATCGCTCCGCGGTTGTTATCACCGTATGTTACATACCCTTTCTTCTTAGCCACGAAGTCTATGAATAAGGATATGTCTCCAGACATGTGCCTTGAGCACCCACTATCAAGAACCCATCTTCTCTCGGTGGACTCGACACATTTCACCTGTCAAAATGTAACTTAGAAAAGGGAGGTACCCAATGGCATATTGGGTCCTAATGGGTTAGCGACAAGACGGTTGCGTTTGGGCAACCATTGGTAGATGCCTTTAGGAACAAGAAATCTCCTAAATCGACATTTACCAATGGAGTGGCCTTTCTTGCAACAGTAAAAGCATACAAAGTCGACATTAGAATCACTTTCACTTGCTTGATCCCTAATTACATATGCATATTTTTGATATGGGTTTATCATACTTTTTCTAAAATCCTTTTTATCGATTGCAAATGTAATTTTAGGTTCAAGTGCCTTGTCTAATTTGGCCTTAAGGTTTCTAACCTCACCTTGCCAAATATGACAAGTATCACAACCAAAGTTGAAAGGATTACTATTGTCCTTACAATCCGATTCATTATCTTTCACAATGGAAGCCTTAAGGTCCTCTAATTTCTTTTCGGACTCTAAGACTTTGTGCTCTAAATATGTAAAAATTCTTCTATTAGAAGCAAGTTTCTTAAAGGCTTCAGTTGCTTCCTTGTGTAAATCATCGAATGCGGTTTGTAATTCGGAATGAGACATCTTAGATGACATATTATATCTAGAGTGACGTACCTGTTTCTTTTTCTTTTTCTGATTTGCGGAGAGACATAGATTCACGGACTCTTCTTCATCACTAGAGCTTTCATTAGAGGAGGAAGAATCACTGTCGCTTTCCCACGCGATGTACGCCCTCCTAGGCTTTGATGCTCTCTTATGTGACTTCGATTGTTCCTTTTCTTTTCCCTTGTTGTTCATTGGACAGTCCGGTTTGTAGTGACCGGGCTTTCCACATTTATAGCACGTTCCTCTAGTCTTTTTGCCTTTTTGATTGTCATCTTTGGAGAACCTTGATTGCCTTCGGAAATTTACCAGGTTCTTCTCCGAATGTTGGATGCCGTTCTTTCTCACGTACCGGTTATACCGTTTAACGAACAGCCCCATGTCCTCATTTATGTCTTCTTCTTCGTCGTCGCTTGAAGAATAATCACTTTGCTCTTTTGCTTTAGACTTCGAGGAAGAAGCCTTAAGAGCTATTGACTTCTTTTCACTCATCTTTACTTTGTCCTTCTTTTCTTTCCTTTCATGTTGGTCAAGACTCAAGAGTACCTGTTCATGCTCTTGTAGTTTGCCAAACAATGTAGTCAGGTCTAATACCGTAAGATCATTTGCCTCTTTGATGGCGGTCACTTTCGGCTGCCATTCCCTGCTAAGACATCTCAAAACTTTATTAGTAGCAAGATCATTGGAAATAGGTCTTCCTAGTGAATGTAATCTGTTTATGAGATGAGTAAATCTCTTTTGCATGTCAGCAATGGTTTCCCCTTGCTCCATGAAAAAAAGATCAAACTCTTGTATAAGAGTGTTGATTCGAGCCAACTTAACATCGTTTGTCCCCTCATGGGCAATTTGTAGTGCATCCCACATAGTCTTAGCCGTAGGGCAATGGGATACACGGTAGTATTCATCTACACCTAATGAGGAGATTAGAATGTTCTTAGCTTTCCAATCGTAATTATACTTTCGCTCATCGTCGTCGGTCCATTGTGCTTCGGGCTTTGGCACAACTTCGTTATTCTCATTTGTCATGGTTATTTCAATCGGACCATTGAGAATAACGTTCCATATCTTTCTATCTATGGAATTAATGTGCACCCGCATACAGTCTTTCCAATAGCTATAATTTTCACCGTTAAAAACGGGAGCTCTATTGTACGCCCCTTTTGGTTCGTTAGCCATTATTCTATCAATGTTGTATTTGAAGCACCGGAGAACCGGAGCTCTTGATACCACTTGTTAGACTAAGGCACGGATCTAGAAGGGGGGGTTGAATAGATCCCTTTTAAAAATTTGAGTGGCGCTACCAATAAAATTGGTTTTCAAAATTGTTTTCAAATGCGGAAGCGGCCTTGGAAAATATAGTCTAAAACGAACCACTATTGAAGAGCCGGATATGCGTCAAGCGGATGAATTTAAGACGATAACGGATAGTAAATCACTACACACTTTTATGCAAAACTCAGATGTGATTCACTCGTACTATTTCCTTATTCCAATGATCAAAAATTACACCAAAACTAGCAGCAAAATTAAGGCAATTTTAGTTCAGCACTTTTGTCGAACAGTTGGTGTGCACAAAACTAGCAGCAAAATTAAGGCAATTTTAGTTCAGCACTTTTGTCGAACAGTTGGTGTGCACAAAACTAGCAGCAAAATTAAGGCAATTTTAGTTCAGCACTTTTGTCGAACAGTTGGTGTGCACAAAACTAGCAGCAAAATTAAGGCAATTTTAGTTCAGCACTTTTGTCGAACAGTTGGTGTGCACAAATACCTTAAATGATATTTGTGTTGAATGAGTGATTGAAAAAGCCTTAGTACAGTATTTCTATTGTACTTAGTAGTTAAAAAACAGTGTTTCACCAACTCACTCAATCAATACTACAATTTGACAAAATCACTTATTCTAGAATCACTTAATTTTTAAGCTGTAATTGAAAATGCAGAAAATAAAGGAACACAAGATTTGATGAGGCAGTTCCCCCAGTCGTCCTCGCGTTGGGGTACGTCTGCCCTCAATTCTACAAAGAGAATTGAGATATGTATTGAATAGATATCACCTGTTTGGTAGAATAGTTATACACAAGAATCGATAGACAATTTGATACAAACAATCTTAATGTTGCTGATAATTTCTACCACTTCTTGCCCCTTGATTCAAGATGAATCAAGTCCTCCAATTTGATGTGAATGACCTCCGATTGCAGCCACCTTATTGACAACTCTTCCGTTGATCAAACCTTCGGCACGGCTGATCTTAGACACACCCAAATTGAACCCGGAACGTCTTCAACCTTTCAACGCCCTAGCTACTAGATTGATCAACCTTCCGCTAATCAATCACCTTCGCACTCGCTTGATTGTTGAACCGACGATTCCGTAACAAAAGCCTTCAAAACCTGTAGTCTTGATAGGTAAAACCTCAAAGGTTTTCTCCCAAGAAACACCTGCACCAGCTTCCACTCGAACCGGATCTTCAATCACGCGTTCGAACCTTATCAACGTCGAGCAAACCACAAACCGCAGCAAAAAATTGATTATCTGTAATTTGAGGATTTGTGAGTTGATTGAACGATGAAGATGAAGAACACTGATGCACCTCTTTCACGTTTCTTGACCTGAACACTTTCTCACAATGCTTTCAAAAATGTTCTCTGAAAATGTTAGTTGTTAAAATTGAAAAGACAGCTATTTATAGTAATATACAAAACAGACAGTTGACAGATCAAAGAAACATAGCAGAATTTCTGTTTCTGCGCGCGAACGGTCGACCATAGGGTCGGCGTGCGCTGAGCCGTGTGACACTCAAACTGTCATGCGCCGAGTCAGCGGTCGACGCATGATCTTCATGCGCTGAGCCGTCTGATTCTTAAACCTGCATGCGCCAAGTCAGCGGTCGACGCATGGTTCCATGCGCTGACCCGTGTGAACTGAATGAAACTGTGTGCTGACGGTATGGTCGGCTCATGGTTCAAAAATCTGCAAAAACATGAATATGTTTGTTGTTTCGTGCATCTTGTCACGACCAAACATTAGTCACATATATTGTCAATTAAATATGATGATTTAAAAGGATATAGGAAGGATGTAATATGTTAAGTATTGCATGACGATTCTGATTCATCTGAGGTTGTACTTTGTCATCATCGTAAGTATGCATGACGACTCCGATTCATCCGAGGTTGTACTTTGTCATCATCGAAACTTGAGAACGTATGTTGTGAGACAGTTTTCCCTCACAATATCTCCTTTAATATAGTGATTCACTCCTTAAATCAACAGAATTCCGCACAATGGATGGTATGGTCGGGGAATTAGGGATATCAAGAGCTTCAAATGCATAAACGACATCATGAAAAGCATCCCCTGCAAGGCAACATTAATCTTAGCACAAACAGAGCAAATGTTAGTGTTAGTACATAAATTGCAAGAGTAAGTATCATCATAATCTAATAATGATGGAAAATTAGATAATAACTCAAGATAAGTATCATCAACTAAATCAGACAATAACTCTTTTGGATTCACCATTGTTTGGGCAGGTAGTTGGTTTGATTCTTGAGCTTGTTGCATGACATTCACTATAGTGGCAAGCTGTCCAATCTGTGTCTGCAAACTCTAATAACTGAAATTTGTTCGTTACTGAAATTGAAGATCATTTATAGTCGTTTACTTGACAAGGTCCTCTAGTGAAGGTTTAGAAGGTGTAGAGCACACAATTTGGAATTCCTTCATATGTTTATTCGGATCCTCACCTGCAAGTCCATTAACCTTTAGCAACAATTGTATTAAACTAGATTTCAATTCAAAACGTACAATAACAGTAGGATATTCAATAAATAAAGCATTATAATTCATATCAGGAGCAACAAGATCTCTTAATATTCTTTATTCATCCATGTTATCAAAAGTGAGAAAAAAAAGTTAACAAAGAAAAATAAAGCACAAAACCAATTCATCAATTCAACAAAAGCAGAAATACCAACAATACCCCTATTGAGAAAAGGAGTGAAAAAATAGGAAAGCGGTTAAAATAAAATCTAAAAATTATACAATCATGACTAAAAATAAAATCAAATTAGAAAAAATCTATACAAAAAATTTCGGATTTTTTTTTTAAAATAGGAAATTAGAATATAAATCAAATAAAATAGGAAAAATAAGGAATTTGAGATTTTCAGGGTCAAACCATGGCATCGAAACTTCCAGCTAACAAATTGCCCCCCAAAAATATTGTTTTCGACTGAAATGGAGAAAATTACATTTTTTGATAGTTTTTTCCGACACCATAAATGTTTTGTCTGCTATGACATCATAGTCATCATGACACCTTTTCTCCAACGTCTTCTCAAAACCATGCGTGAACCTGTATTGCAATCATCACTCTCCTAGTACCTAGGAGATCGTGGGCTAGTTCAACTACCACTGTCCCATCGCTTGCTCTCTTTCTGGAACGAGTCCCACTATCTCTTCAACCATCAATGCTTGAATTGAATCGCTTCATTCCATCAGCCTATAAATAGTGAACACTAACATTTTTTAAACTTTTTCCATCTTCTGAATCTTTCTTAGCAAGAACAAGCTTCCTCCTGAACTATTCATCTTTCACAAACACAAACTGTTTTATCTTCAATCTTCATTGCATAAATGGCATCCTCTACCAAAGCTTCCAAAGATTCAATAAAAACCACATAATAATCCAAGAAATCAAATGAACTTGCTCCAGTTCAGAAGATCTTGGGCCCAACAGTTATGGGTAACTGATCCGCAGTCGTGCACGGATCAAAAACGAGTATTTTTTAAAAAGTAGTAAAGCGACAATGAATCGAGTCGTATCGCCAGGATTCTTGTATTGAATTTAACCAATTACAGTGACAGTTTATATGGGGTTTGAATTTCGATTAAAATAAAAATAGTGGAAAATAAAAGTGATTATCAAATAAGCTGAAAAGTTAATTTGCTGATTGGTTCCTACCAATTATCGGTTAATATAATTCCAATGTCCTAATGGATTATCTATTCCTATTCAATTACAAACTCATTGACAAGCACAAATTTTATGTGTGATGTAGGTTCCTATTATCTGAATTAAGCAAACGGAATTAAGCCCTTGTGAATTAAGCAAACACGATTTGATCAATCATGATAACAAATTAAGCAAACGCTAACGTGATTATGATTAAGGATCATACAACAATCAAATTAAATCAACATACTCTATAAAAATTGGATTAAGCAAACAAGAATCATAGAATAAGATTGTAAGAAATAAAAACTAAATTGAAATTATTATAACCTCAAGGTGTCGGAACCGAATACAACAAATCAACAATTGAAGTTAGTTCTCCATGAATTTTGGTGCAAAGCAAAGTAAAATCGTGAAAAGAAGGTTTTGAACAGTATCACGGCTGCTACTAGGTATAGGGAAGCATCACAAAATCCGGTTCTAACCCAACTGGGTCGAAAAACATAAAAGACCCGGCCCAAAACTAAATATTTCTAATGGCAAATTTCGGGTCTTGACTTCAATGAATTATTTGAGCCTTCCACACTCCAAATCAGCTTCTGTCTCAAACATGAAAGTTGTAGCACTCTGTCTTATCTTTCCAACGCCTATTAGAACGTGAAAATTTGATTCTTGTAGTTCCAGTTACGATCCAAATAATGAACAGATATCAAATAACTGATAAACCTGAAAATAAGCTCCGAAAATAGATCAACAACAAATAAAGATTTAATTATAAAAACTTAATAAAACAGTAAAATAAACAAAACAAAGTAAAGAAATGCCTAAGTACAAACGTAAGAGAATATGCATTAAAATGCACTGATCAAATTCCCCTAAACTTGAACTTTTGCACTCCGAGCAAAATAGTATCAAGACTCATGAAAAACAATAACATTCGAAAACTCATTCAAGGCTACAAACTCTTCTTCATTCAAGATTGTATCGATGAGTACTAATTTTGCGCACTAAGGATATCGTAAGAACATAAACCCGCAATTATGCGATCATAAACCTTCCTCCTATGCAAACTAATCGAAATCATGTTATTATGCATAAGCCTAACTTACTCATCTTCCTTGTTGCTCTCTTTCATTCTAATGCAATCACATTAAGCCTGTTATCTATTCACACACATGGTAAATAAGCTTGTTAGTGACTATGATCCATATCTTTTCAACAATTCAAAATTATCACTTTTTTAAGATTTCACAACCGTTAGCCTAAGTGACAGAGTGAGAGTTACCTAACTTAAAAGGCGAATTCCTATTTAGATTTCTTATTAAGCACAAGATCATTTACTTATTTGCATCAGCTTAATTACGTAGTATGTGATTTTTAGATGGTGTTGACTGCTAGATAAACTACTTAAGAGGTATTAAAGGATGAGAGCTCAAGGCTATGTCATAACAAGTATTTAAATCGGTTCCCATATTCGGGAGACTTAAGTTGTTAAAACAGTACTGATCTTATAAACTTTTCCCAAGTCTTCACAATCTAACCTCAAATTAATCTATAGCCTAAAAATTACAAAAAAAAATGCATTGTGTTTCTAAGTAATTTTTTATTTATTTATTTTTATTTAAGAACAAAACCAAAACAAAACAAAGAAAAAAAATAAAGAAAGGATTCTCTCCCACACTTAAAACATGCACTGTCCTTAATGAAAGGACATAAATATAAAATAAGAGTGAGAGAAAGGAAAGAACACACCTGAGGAGTCAAAACGGATAAGTGATTACATAAGTAGCCTTTTCTAAAGATAGGTCTTCTAAAGTCTCTTCTTCCAAAGTGGGGATCTCATACAGTAGCTTTGGGTAGCATCCATTAAACTTGAAATTATTATTACTGCCTTCGCCTTTTATTCCAAGATCAAAGAAGAATCTTCGATAAGTAAAAGTGTCGAATAGGCATGAGAAAATGATTTCCTTTTCCACAACATTAGATATTAAAGGATTAAGGGGTTGCCTCACCGCTTTTCTTCCATCTTCAATCGAGATCCATCCAATTCCTTTCTTATGTTTCTTCAAAACCTGCAAAAGCTTATTTTCTTGATCAAAATCAAGGTTAGAAGAAATTATAATTGGAAGTTTTTCATCCCTATCTAAATAAGCATACTTTAGATTATCATAAAATGGTTTAATCTCTAAGGAAGGAGGTTGTTCAATGAATGGTATGGTCGGGGCAGCAGGGATATCAAGAGCTTCAGATGCATAAACGACATCATGAAAAGCATCACTCTGTAGGGCAACATTAATCTCAGCACAAACAGAGCAAATGTTAGTGTTAGTACATAAATCGCAAGAGTAAGTATTATCATAATCTAATAAAGATGGAAAATCAGATAACAACTCATAATAAGTATCATAAACTAAATCATACAATTACTTTTTTGGATTCACCACTATTTGGGTAGGTAGTTGGTTTGATTCTTGAGCTTGCTCCATGGCATTCATTATAGTGGCAAATTGTCCAATCTGGGTCTGCAAAGCCTGAATACTGAAATATGTTTGTTGCTGAAACTGAAGATCATTTATAGTCATTTGCTCGACAATGTCCTCTAGTGAAGGTTCAGAAGGTGTAGAGCGGACAATTTGGAATTCCTTCATATGTTTATTCGAATCCTCACATGCAAGTCCATTAAACCTTGGTAACCAGTGTACTAAACTATATTTCAATTCAAAAGGTACAATAACAGTAGGATATTCAATACATTAAGCATTATAATTCATATAAAGAGCAGCAAGATCCCTTAATATTCTTTGTTCAGCTATGTTATGAAAAGAGAGAAAAAAAGTTAACAAAGAATGATAAAGCACAAAACCAATGCATCAATTCAACAAAAGCAGAAATACCAACAACGCCCCTATTGAGAAAAGGAGTGAAAAAATAGGAAAGCGGTTAAAATAAAATCTACAAATTATACAAATATGTCTAAAAATAAAATCAAATTATAATAAATCTCTACAAAAAAAAGTAGGATTTTTTTGAAAATATGAAATTAGAATATAAATCAAATAAAATAGGAAAATAAGGAATTTGTAATTTTCAGGGTCAAACGTTGGGGTCGAAAGTTCCAGCTAACAAATTGCCCTCCAAAAATGTTGTTTTCGACTGAAATGGAGAAAAATACAATTTTTTGATAGTTTTTTTCGATACCATAAACATTTTGTCTGCTATGACGTCATAGTCATCATGACAACTCTTCTCCGACGTCTTCTCAAAACCATGCGCGAATATTTATTGCAATCATCACTCTCCTACAACTTAGGAGATCGTGGGCTAGTCCAACTGCCATTGTCCCAACGCTTGCTCTTTGATTGGCACGTGTCCCACTATCTCTTCAACCATCAATGCTTGAAGTGAATCGCTTCATTCCATCAGCCTATAAATAGTGAACACTAACATTTTTTTTTTAACTTTTTCCATCTTCTGGATCTTTCTTAGCAAGAACAAGCTTCCTCCCGAACTCTTCATCTTTCACAAACACAAACTGTTTTTTCTTCAATATTTGTTGCATCAATGATATCCTCTACCAAAGCTTCCAAAGATTCAATAAAAACCATAAAAGAATCCAAGAAATCAAATGAACTTGCTCCAGTTCATAAGATCTTGGGCCCAACAGTTATGGATAATTAATCCGTTGTCGCGCACGGATCAAAGACGAGTATTTTTTGAAAAATAGTAAAGCGGCAATGACTCGAGTCGTATCACAAAGATTCTTGTATTGAATATAACCAATTACAATAACAGTTTATGGGGGGTTTAAGTTTCGACTAAAATGAAAATAGTGGAAAATAAAAGTGATTATCAAATAAGTTGAAAAGTTAATTTGTTGATTGGTTCCTACCAATCATCAGTTAATATAATTCCAATCTCCTAACTAATTATCTATTCTTCTTCGATTATAAACTCATTGAGAAGCACAAATTTTATGTGTGATGTAGGTTCCTATTATCCGAATTAAGCAAACAGAATTAAGCCCTTGTGAATTAAGCAAACACGATTTGATCAATCATGATAACAAATTAAACAAACGCTAACGTGATTATGATTAAGGATCATACAACAATCGAATTAAATCAACATACTCTATAAAAATTGGATTAAGAAAACAAGAATCATAGAATAAGATTGAAAGAAATAAAAACTAAACTGAAATTATTATAACCTCAAGGTGTCGGAATCGAATACAGCAAATCAACAATTGAAGTTAGTTCTCCATGAATTTTTTGTACAAAACAAAGTAAAATCGTGAAAAGAAGGTTTTGAACAGTATCAAGGATGCTACTAGGTATAGGGAAGCATTACAAAATCCGGTTCTAACCCAACTGGGTCGAAAAACATAAAAGACCCTGCCTAAAACTAAATATTTCTAATGGCAGATTTATGGTCTTGATTTCAAAAAATTATTTGAGCCTTCTACACTTCGAATCAGCTTCTGCCTCAAACATGAAAGTTGTAGCTCTCTATCTTATCTTTCCAATGCCAGTTCGAACATGCAAATCCAATTCTTGTAGCTCTAGTTATGTTCCAAACAATGAACATATATCAAATAACCGCTAAAGCTGCAAATAAGTGGTGAAAATAGATTAACAGCAAATAAAGACTTAATTATAAAATCTTAATAAAATAGTAAAATAAACAAAACAAACTAAGGAAATGCCTAAGTATAAAAGTAAGAGAATGTGCACTAAAATGCATTGATCAGTAACCTACAGTACATGCCCGAGCCTTCACTTGAGGAAGAAAAGAGAAGAATCTACCAGTCTCAGGTATTAATTCTTATTTCTGTTACTGGTAAAACATATGCTATGTTAGGTCCCCCATCAAACCCTTATGCTAATCCTAATAAACTTAGGGATTTTTTCCTCACGTACCATCACTATAAACCCATAGCTAATGGGAAAAAACCTAGGGCTAGCGAAGATATCGAAGCTGATGAAAAACTAAAAGCTGATAACCAAGGCTCGCCTTCGACTGAGGCCTCCAAAGAACCCATTAATCTAGATTATATGAATAATAATTTTTAGGTTGTTTCTATCATGCCCTTTATTTAAGGATCCTTCAGACTACTTAACCTGGCTAAAGAAGATAGAAAAAGAAAAATCCCAAATCTGGAAAGATATGGGTATCTTCAACATGATTCAGCTGTCGAAAGTTGGACCTGGCTATTGCCAATCCATGCTAGTTGCCTCTCTGTACTTTTTGGATACAACCCACAATAACTTCCATCTTCCTTGTGGAATGATGACACCTACCCTCTTTGATATTGCTGCCTTCATTGTGCTCAAACCAACTGGGGAAACTTATGACCCAAACTTTATGGCTGAAGACTATATTGGTTTTGACACTACTAAAGCTAATTTCACCACCTATATTGCATATTACCATGATAAGGAATTTGATGAAGTTTCTGACCAAGAGCATATTGCTTTTCTTGCTTTATGGTTGTCTCGCTGTGTATTCTGCTCGAGATCTCTTCAAGTGGCGAAGAGGTACCTGACCATGGCAAACCAAATACATGTCGCACATGACATTTGTCTCAGTGAAATGATCTTGGCAAATCTATATGAGTCCTTGGGGGAAGGCGTCACAACTATCAGGACCTTTCAGCCCAAAGGGAATTTGCTACTTTCTTGTCCTTTTTGGCTGCTACAACTATGGTTGAATTCTACCTTCGAAGCACTTTTACCAATTCGTAATCCCATAAATGCAGAGGCTGACAAAATAAATAATAGAAGGGTCGAAGGGACGCGCCTTGCTTTGCTAACCCCTAGTGATGAAGGATTAAATCTTCAACAAACCTTCATTGGGTATGTAATGATGTTTGTCATGCATTATAAATTCGAACCAAACATGGTTCCTTTTGCTCACAGAAATCATGGCTCTTAATGGTTCACAAGAAAATTTCCTGCTTCGTTGAAGACCAAAAATAAGAATCCCTTCCCATATGGGAAGCGTTCCTCACCCTAGGCTATTGTCTACAAGACTTAGGCACTCAAGACTTCAACTCGCTCTACTCGGGTATCAACCCAATATTGTCTCTTGACATTTTGGTCTCATTCAAATTAAGCCACAACCACTCTTTCCTAAGAAGAACTCATTGATTCTCTATAACATGATCCATACAGAGGTCAGATGCAACAAAGAATTGACTCGATATACTGGAATCACACAGTTCACTCCGGTTTCCTTTAGGACATCATTCCTTTGCACCCAAGAATTTGATACTTTATGGAAGGATTATTATACCATAGAAGTTTTCGACGTTCCTTCCTTTACTCAACATCTAACTCATGTTTTTGCCTTTGTGCAGGAAAAAGTCAAGAAAGGCATTTCGACTCACACCAAAGAAATACAAGCATTCCAAAACTGCTTTGAAACTGCCTATAGACCTGATGATCTTAGTCTAACCATTCGTGAAGCAGCAGTTACCTTGAAAGATAAATTCACAAGGCAAATGGAGGATTTAAAAACTACCTCCATACGTTAAACCTGAACAACTGTACAAACTAGCTTTTAACATGTATCCCCCAAAATTTCCTCGACTGCCCAGTGCTGAATTTGGTGCGACTTTGAATCATCCATTCCTAGAGTAGTTCGTCTGTGGGGATTTTGTAAAAATCGTTCGACAATAATCTCAAAAACGTGCCAAGCGGGTGGTTCCGACTAAGCATACTCTACGTAGTTTCAAAGGGCACCTTCATATTAGCATAGAACACGTTCGTTTAGAGTATCCAATATAAAAGTGTGAAATAGGAGGTTTTTTGACTCACCACTTTCATCAAATCCTTATTTCCTTTTTACTTGTGATAATTGTATTAATTTTCTTTCAGCTATGAGGATTTCTACCAAGAAGACTACTACCACAAACAAGGATGTCGACAAAGAGAAGACGAAGAAAAACCCACTAAAACAATAGGAAAGGTATACTTCATTTGTTATTACTATTCTTCTTTACATATTGTCCTTATATTTTAATATTTGTGGTATCTTTCCTTTCAGGCTAGTTGAAAATCACCACCAGCACCCAAGAAAAGAAAGCAAAAAGAACCTCAAGTCCAAGTGATCGAATCAGACGATGATGATTTCTCTATGGACACCTCAAAATAACCTAAGAAGAAGAAGAAGCAGGCAAATATTTCCAATGCTAGCTCTCAGCCAAAACCCAAAGTTTTCAAGCCTCAAGCGAAGAAGCCATCTACCCCCAGAGTAGTCGAAGCTATTCCTGATCCAACCATTAAGGGTCAGACTGCTAAGAGAACTCCTGACCAAGTCAAAAGAGATAACTCTAGCCCTGAGGCCGAAGGTCCTAACATAAACACTCTACCTTATTCTCTTGAGTTGCTAATTTCTTTTTATTTATTTTCGACTTACCTATATTTGATTTTTCAGGGTGTCGCAGATGGTACGGAGAAACCAACCATCATATAAGTTATCCTTATAAGCAAGAGTGATCCCTCCTATCACCCCATAAGCACTCCCTCTTATCATCCAACATCTTCTAAATATTCCAACAAAGATTTTATGGATGAGGTAAGTCAACTTACTGTAGAAAACCAAAAGGACTCGCCACCAAAAGTTACCACCAAACACTTTCAAGGAAGTGATTCTGAACATGAAAATAACCCACCAGAGAATGATGCCTTTATCAACGTGGATGGTGATATGGAGATGCCAAATGATGAAGGAATTTTCGAAGACATATCCGAGGATGGCTCTCCAACTAATACAAAATAAGGCGCTAGTGTCCTACTTAGCGGACCATTTACCCAATGCTCTGTCTTTTTGATCCATGGGTAGAATTACTTTCCAAACTAGGTCTCCAATCGAAAACAATTTAATCTTAACCTTTTTATTGCTTCTTTACTCTTTTGTTATGCCTCTTTAATAATTCTAAGGGATTTAATCTTTCTTTGTCTATATCAACTAATTCATCCAACATCATGTTCCAATAAGACTCAGATGGGATTTTATGTTGCCTTTGAATTCTAGTTGACTATAGGTAAATTTCAACTGGTAAAACTGCATTTTGACCATATGTCAGTCGAAAATGTGTAGTCTTCATATCCTCTTTAAGGGAGGTTCGACATGCCCATAGAATCTGGTCCAATGTCTTATGCCAATTCCTTATCTTTTTCCCCACATGTTTTTTTGATTAGGCCAATCACTACCTTATTTTCAGCTTCGACTTGACCATTTGCTTGAGCATAATACGATGTAGATTTCAATATCTTGAACCCCATTAATTTAGAAAACTCCTGAACCTTTCGACCAGTGAAAACTTATCCTTGATCAGTTGTAATGGTTTCTGGGATTCCAAACCTATAAATGATATGCCTTTGGATAAATTTGATCGCTGCCTCCTGGTTGACATTCACCAATTGTATAGCCTCAATCCACTTAGTTAAATAATCTATCTCCATTAGAATTTATTTTTGACTTTTGGATGATATTGGTCGAATTTTTCCAACTAGATCCAAAGCTCGCCCTCTGAAGGGCCAAGGCTTCACTATGGAATCTAATTCGCTTGCAGGAACATGTTGAATACCTGCATGTATTTGACATTCTTTGCATCCTTTGGAAAACTCGACACAATCCTTAAGCATGGTAGTCTAATACATCCCTTGTCGAAACAACAACCATTTCATTTTATGACCCACCTGATGTGCCCCACATGCCCCACTCTGGACACTAGAGAAAGCCAAGTATGCCTCAGACTAAGTAAGACATTTGAATAAGACTCCTTTAAGCGTCTTTTTAAATAATTTGTTCCCCATAAGAATATAACTTAAAACACGATACCTGACTTTTCGTTCAGCATATGCTATTGGATTTTCTAAGTAATCTACTATTGGTTTTCTCCAATCTTCGTTTCTCAAACTGTCTATAGCTAGTATCTTAAAATTCTCTTCGTTAGCATAGGCTAGCTTTATCGTTTCCAAATCTGTTGGGGATAACTTAGTTGACACAACTCTTCCTCTGACTTCGATTGCATCTTGTAGTTTTATTTTGAAATTTTATACCCAGAATCAATTTGGGCCAAGTCACTGGCCACTTGATTCTCAAGTCGAGGTATGTGTCGAATACTTACTATTTTGAACCTTCATAACAGTCTATTGGCTATTACAAAGTACATTATAAGACTTTCTTTAACACATTTATATTCTTTTCTGATTTATTTTATAACCAATTCTGAGTTACCCATTATTTCGACTCGAGTTGCCCCCAATTCCAACAAGATCTCAAGTCCGACTATCAAAGCCTCATATTCAGCCTCATTGTTTGTACAAAGGTCTTCGACCTTGTACTTAAAATTTTTGGGAATTTTGTTAGGAGAAATAATCAGTACTCCCACACCCATTCCATCTTTATGACTAGAACCATCAAAGTATAACTTCCAAGGTTCAAGCTCCAGGTAGTTTAGGGAGTTTTCAACTATAGAGTGGTTGACTATAAAGTCTGCAACCATTTCTCCCTTAACAACCTTAAGAGGCATGTACATTAAATAATACTCAATTAAGGCAAGTGCCCATTTACCAATTCGACTATGTAAAGTTGGTTTAGATAACATATGTTTAATAATGTCGAAGTGAGACGAAACGTAAACTGGCTTTATAGAATGCTTCAACTTTGTACATGAGAAATATAGGCATAAACATGACTTTTCGACTATACTATATCTGGTTTCTGCATTATTTAAGACTCTACTAAGGTAGTAAATGACTCTTTTGATGCCATTTTCATCCTCTTGAGCCAACATGCTCCCTAAAGTTGTATCTGATGCAGATATGTACAATCTCATACTTCTATTCCTACAAGGAGGTTTCAGAATTGGAGGATGGACAAGGTAGTCTTTAATCTTGTCGAAAGCCTCTTGTTGCGCTTTACCTCATTCAAAACATTCCTTCTTGAGTCAAAGTAGAGGTGAGAAGGCTTGAGTCTTGCCATTTAAGTTTTAGACGATCCTCCTTAAGAAGTTGAGCTTTCCTAGCAGCAACTGCAGTCCCTTCTTCGTTGGTAGAACTTTTTCCTCCATGATGGACCTGGTCTTGTTTTGGTTTATTTTGGTTCCTTTCTTATAGACCACAAAGCCTAGAAAATCCCTAGCCTACAAACAAAAATTACACTTAAGAGGATTCATCTTCTGACCATGTTTCCTTATTCTAACCACAATGTCATCAATATAAATTTTCATGAAAGTTTCAATAAAGTCATGAAATATGGATTTCATTGCTCTTTGATAAGTTTCCCCAACTTTTTTTAGGCCAAAAGGAATTACCACTAATTCGTAGGTGCCTAAGACTCTGAGACATTGAAATGTTGTTTTTTTTTGCATATCCCCTTCAGCAATGAAGACATGGTTATATCCAGAATACACGTCGAGCATAATATGATATTCATGTCCTGCAGTAGAATCCACTAACATCTCCGCCACAAGCATTGGATACTCATCTTTTGGAGTTGCAGCGTTCAAATCTCTGATTTTAATGCGAACCCTCAAAGTGCCATTTTTCTTAATGATTGGTACAATGTTAGTAATCCATTCACATACCTGGTCGTACGAATGAATTTGCATTTGAGAAGCCTTTTGACCTCTTCCTTGATCTTCGACAAAATTTCAGGTGCAAAACACCTTGGAGTCTGCTTGATTGGCTTCTTCCCAGGCTTTATGGGAAACTTTAGTTCGACCAGTTCTCTGCTTAAACAAGTCATCTTGTTGTAATCCCAAGTGAAGCAGTCATTAAACTCCTTCAATAGTTGGAATACTTCGACCTTGAGTTATGGGCTAATGTTGGCCTCTTTATTGCCCCCTCTCCCAAGTCAATCTCTTCTAGAGGATCTCATGCTAGCATTTCCATGTTGCTTTCCAATGGATCCTTTTTGAAACCCATAGGCTCATCATCATAGATGGCGTCAAATCTCTGGCCTCTTCATATCAATCCTTATCAGGTGGTTCTGGATCGAAGTCTTTACGAGGACCTTCCAAGTGTTCTTCATTATTTTTGGCTTCGACAACCATGTACTTAACTTTAGCCTCTATGGCCGCTTTTAATTTTTTTCCCGCTATGTAAGCCGAAATTCTTTCCGACATATTTGACTCAGTCATCGTCACCAAATTCACTTCCCCAACCTGTTGTTTAGATTACTTCCGTTCCAAATCTGAAATCTTCCTCACCTACTACCTCTTTATCCCATTGGAAGTCATGAGTTGGGTGCAGGTAAAGGGAATAGAATGTGCTTTCAGTGGGCGTAAAGTCAAATTATGAATTGAATTCGCTGGTAATATGGTGAACCATGTAAAACCATTCTTCATAAGGGAACCTGGGAAGTATTTCATTCTTTGGTTCTCATTTTTGGAAATTTCCCCTGCCTTGAGTAGGTATCTGGCCACGTGTTCGACAGTGGACTCACTAGTGTCCCCAGAAAATTTAGCAAACTTGGGGACTTTGCACCTAGGGGGTAACTCTGATTGCAGGATGTACTCAGACAATAGTGATGTGTAATTTGGCCTATGAAGGTTAATATTTACCCTTATTCCGCACCATAATTCTTACGACTATGGCTGCTAAGTTATTGTCCTCTGCCATATCATCACGTCGAATCTGATTTATGACTTTGTCGACATTTTGGTTCCTATTCATCACCACTACCCTTAGTTCCCTTTCCCTTGAAATTTGTTGGTTAAGCCTAGGAGGTTCAACTCTAGGTTGTTTGACTCCTACTCCCTGATTTACCATGTTCGCCTGGCATACATTTTGTTGGATTTAGTTAATGGTGGGATCCTCTTCCAAGACTACCCCTTGATTTTCTATCATCCATTCCCTTTAAAGCTATCGAGGGGGTTGTGGAACACCAAAGTGTCGCACCTCGAAAATTCATAACGAGAAACGATCCTCACGCTAAAGGCGCGGAATGCGGTTCGATAGAGTCGCCACCAAACTTTATTTATCCCAAATAAACGGAAAATGAAAATATCAAGAAAACCTCTTGGAACGAATGTACAGGAACAAGGTCGTCACAACCAATGTTTCGGGTTCGGGAGTCGGTTACAAGAGGGGAAGGTATTAGCACCCCTCACGTCTGTTGTACTTAACGGGAACCTCTTAGGGTGATTTGCGATGGGCGTTATCTAAGCTTGCTTATTTTCTACTCAATGATAAATGTGAAATGATAAGATAATAGGATAACGATCCTAGGGGAAGAGAGTGGTTAAGAGATAGGGTGCTCGCCAAGGATTGGGGCCCTTGTGCCTATTTATGCTCATTCGGACGAGAATAAGAAATCAGAGCGTCGTAGTTCGACTACGGGAAAGGATGGGGGAACGGAAGGTGGATGGAATTATGACAGAACAAAGGAGAAAGATAGAAGTATGCTTGCCAAGATCATCCCAATCTTGTGCCTACATATCTTACATTCAGACGAGAATTAAGAAATAGAGTGTCCATAGTTTGTGGTAACGACCACGAAAAATAGACGGGTTGAATTGAATCGAAGTTTGAGTGAGAAACGAAAAATTGACTAACAAGCAACCCAAGGGCGTGCCTCGAGAGCTGTCACTCAAGGTTCAAGAAGTGCGAGATTCCAAGAACTCAGTTCTTTCAGAAGTTGATTGAATAGGTTGAAGATAATTGTTGAGCGTTTTGAATTCGAAAGAGTGAATGAATAACAACTCAAGGGGCGCGCCTCGAGAGCCATAGATTCGAATATCCAAATAATGCTAGACTCCAAGAGTATCCTTCTTTCGTAAGTTTGATTACAAAATTGTTTGAATAAATATTAGGTGCTTTAAGACGAAAGGGTGAATAAACGACAACCCAAAGCATGCGCCTCAAGAGTTATTCATTCGAAGATTCAAGGAATGCTAGTTTCCAAGAACCCTCTTCTTTCGTTATTTATTAAGAAAAGCATTTGTAAAAGATTGAATCGACTATGTTGCGAAAAGAGGTGGACTGCGAGGCAAAAGGCACTCGGCTTACAACTTGGTTTAAAATACCACTTGGGGTTGGATCAATGGTTTGACTTACATTAGCGTGCAAAAGGTGTTGGAACAGAAATGGGTTTGAAAATGGCTCAACGACTAGTCGAGTCGAGGATACATCACTGTCTTGCGCCTACGTATACTCATCTGGTATGAGAAATAAGAGCAAGGGTAGTTTGGGTAACGAAACTACGAGTTGGTTAAGTCTTTTTTATGATTAACATTAAACTCCCATTCTAGCAGTTAGGGTCAATACCTATTTGCGGTAGAATGGAAAAGTAACGTACTCTTTTCTGAAAATGAAGTTTGAAACACGAATCCCGAAGGATAAAAAGGTTTGAGTTTTGTTTGTGAGTTTTAGTGAAGTGAATTAGTTTGTTTGAGATTCACGTTGCACTAAAGACTATGACATATGAGCGAATGCATCGCATATCACCCAAAGGGCATACGCTAAACACTTTAGACAATTGAGGAGAAACCCCTCACTCATCACTTCCCATGTGCTTAAGGCTCATAGAGCACAAGGTTCATCGTATTTATTAAATGAGTTAGAGTATGTTTTGAGATGAGAAAAGAGACACAAGGAAGGTTGTCGCTACGCGAAAAATGACACAGAGTCGCCACCGGATTTCATTTATCCCAAAGAGAGAAAGGAAATAGCGATAAAACCTTTAGGGAAAAAGCATGGTCATCGCAACCAAGTCTTAGGGTTCGGGAGTCGGTTATCCGAGGGGAAGGTATTAGCACCCCCTCGCATCCATCGTACTCGATGGGAACCTCCTAGGTTGTTTAGCGTGAATGGGTGTTTTTATTAAGAGTTTGCTTGCTTAAGGAACAGAGGGGTTGGTTTATTTATTTTAATGTTCGCCAAGGATTGTGGCCCTTGTGCCTACGTATATTCACTTGTATGAAGTGAATAATCATAGTATTCGTAGTTCATGGGACTACAGTGGAAAACAAGATGTTGGGTGGACGATGCTATCGTGCGCATTCTAGCAGTTAGGTGTATTGTGGCTCGCTCTTGGAGTCTTATGCGTTACCTGTTTGTGGTAGAACAGACGTAACGTGTCCTTGGGTTAAGGGTATGGATGATTAAAGATGGGAAAGAAAGAAAATTGTGCTCACTAGGATCATCGCAATCCTATGCCTATGTATTCTCAACATATGTGAGAAATCAGAGCAGCTGTAGTTCGGCCACTTAAGAAATGTTTGTGTGTTGGTTGATTTTATACCTTGAAAAAGGGTTTTCGGATTGACGCCCTAAGGAAAAAGAAGTTTGATGAGTTGATATTGTTTTTAGGTTTTTTAGGGAAGAATTTATTCTTGACTAGGATTATACAAAAGACTTTGGATAGAGATGAATGTCTCGAATAACCAAGTTGAGCGCCTTGTATTCAAAACATTCGGAACGAGTGTAGGAGGATTCCATTCTCATTCCTTCTCTACCACTTTAAAGCTCATGGTGCATAATTCTAATCGTATATTTTATTGTGTTTTGGATTTTTATGAGAAAAGAGAACCACTTGACATTGGATCAAGGTTTATTGTTTGTAAAGATACATTTGAAGCGATACGGACAAGGTCGATGGCGGTGCACAAGGCAACCGACTTACAAGGTTAAAAATGGCTCGACAAAATCGAGAGTTTGTTTTTGAAAATGGTTTTTGGAATCAAAAGTCAACAAGGATAATAGCAATATTCACACTAAAATCATGCAAACATACGGGGTTAGTCGGCTAAAAAATTCGAGACATGTAAAATATCAAAAACAGTGAGAAAACAGTGGTGTAACACGGGTGGCCGTTGTTGCACCCCAAAATTTGACCAACTACTTATCGCAATTTGGCTCATGTTTCGACTCATTTCATTTTGCATCTGCATACCGCGTATATTGCATTTTTTTTCAGTCAGATTGACTTTATCGAGATTACAACCCTCTGATCACGCTTCAGGCATTTCAGGCCAATACGAGGACATATTTTGAGAATCGATGCTCGTTCCCGGTGTTTTCAGCTCTCGCTGTTGTTTTTGAGGACATCTCGGTGTTCGGTTGTCATCGTTTATTTCGCTGTATTCGCGCATCTTTTTTCTAATCGATTTAATTGGCTGTACTGTACTTTTAGATTTTTTCCCTTATTTTCTAGAATTTTTTTTATTGATTTAATTGATTTTTCTAGATATTAGATAGATTTTTTAATAGCTTTAATAGATATTAAATGTTTTTAAATAGTTTTTAGTTTTATTTTATCTTTAGAATAATTCATTTTTAGATAATGGTTTTAATAAAATAATTGTTTCTAGATACTAAGTAGTTTTTAAAATGATTTTTAATAGGATAATTCTTTTACTAGGTTTTTTAAATAGGATTAATAGATTTTTCTTCTTTTTTTTTTATTCGTTTAGAAATTAATAGAGTTTAATAGGTTTAATCTCTTTTAGATTTAATAGATTTTAGAAGTTATTGGATTTTAAATTCTTTTAGGATTAAATAGACATTAATTAGATTTTAATCATCTTTTTAAGGTGTTAATTAGGGTCTTAATTCATTTTAATTGGGTTTATTAGCTTTAATTAGGTTTAGAATAGTCTTAATTGTCATTTAGGCTTTACTTGCAGTTTTAAGTCTTCGTTTAGTTTTAATTGGATTTAATTAGGGTTAATCATGTGTTAATTAGCTATTAATCAAGTCTGAGTTAGTGGGCCATTTGTCAGATTTTTGGGGGCCCAAAGTTCAGTGCCACTTGTCCCGTGTATAAAGCCCCACGCGTGCATTCCCTCATGGCGCCACATCACAGCCTGCATGCATCCATTATCAGCCACCTCACCCCACACGTTGCCTCCATCCTCTCCCTCTCTCCCATGCGTGTTGACACGCGTCTTCCCCTTCCTCCCTTCACCGGCCGGCCATGCAACCGCCGCCGGAAGGTCGCCGGAGCCACCCTAACCATCACCGGTAACTGAAACCGTCGTTGGAAAACGAATATCCACTGGAAAACTCAAGAATTTCCCAGAACACTCATGCATTTTTTCCAGATTTCACCCATCACCTTCATCCAACTGTCATCGGTAATTCCATGAACTCGCCGGAAAATGCATAGTTTCGCCGGAATCTTCATATGGTAATCATGAACATTCATCCCTTCTTCCAGAACTTCATCAGTTCCACCATGAACCTTCAACCGTCTTCTCCCAGATTTGTCCAGAAACTGATGAAGATTCTTCAACCTTCATCCTCGTTCTTCATGATTTTCCAGAAACGATCCAGAAGATCCATTCATGTTCATCCCTTCTCCAGAATATTCGTCTTCCTCAAAGATCTTCATCGATCTTCATAGAACCTTCAACGTGTCCAACTCATAACATTCCTCAAGATTTTTCAGTTTTTGTCATGGTAGCTTCAACCGTTCAACAAGATTCAACAATCTTCATCAGCTATCTTCGAGATCTTCAAGGATCTTCGAAGATCTTCATCCTCTCCATATAACCGTTTTCCAGATTCCTTCATGATCATCCACATCCTCAAAGATTCACAGCAACGCACCTTCGGAGAACCATTCTCGGACCTACTTCTCCAACTCGCCTCAAGAATGAAACATGCAAGAACTTTCGTCAGGATTCACCATGAACAATCGTCCGTGTTCGTCGTATTTGCATCAACCTCCGATCAAGATCCTTCACGAAGATCATCAAGACTCCTTCACGATCATCGCCTTCAAGAACCTCCAGGGACTTTTTTCGGATCTTCATATAAGATTTCCAGATCTATTCAACATCGTCAAAGAAATTCATCGCTCATTCATAGCAACTTCATCAAAGAATTTCATCCAGATTCAAGATCTTCAATCATCAACATACAGCTTCGTCCAGATCTTCATTTGTTTTTGTTGTAGGTAGAAACAAGTTGAGATTGAGGATGATAGAAATGTTGAGAGAGAGACGGAGGGTGTTTGAACGGAATTTTGTTTTGGAAGAGTGAGATGGAGACAGAGGGAAGTTCGGAGAAGGAGTGGCGTGAACAGTGTTTGGGGAAGTTGAGAGTACCCTAGGGTTTCAGAAGAGAGGGAGTGGAAGAGGGAAAGGGCTTCGTGGGCTCTCTCTTTGGGCCCACTTGCGTTCTCCAATCCGTACACCCAAAATCCTCGCTACACCCCCCGTTTTTGATTATTATTGTTTTGCTTGAAGGTGGGCCTGACCCACTACGTTTAGCTACTGCACCCCCGTCTTTCTTTCCCCCTCCCCGTTTTTGGTGTGTTTGATTTTCTTGGGTTGGGACCTGTATTTTTGCTGAAGCATAGCCCCTGTTTAGCTACTGCACCCCTCCTCCCTATTTTCTTTTGTATTATTTTTTGTTAGTATTTTTGTATGACATTTAATTGTAATTTTTTAGAATAGTTTGATGATCCTAGAATATAATTAGCATATTGATTAGCATGTTAGGATTATAATTAGGATTTAATTTTCTTTAGAGAATTGTTTTAGTTTAATGTGCTTAGACTATAATCTTTAGTATATTTTCTTTTAATAGAATAATTCCTAGAATAGGTTGTAATTAGCATGTTATACTCTTTAGGTAATTTTAGATAATATTTCTCTTAGAGTTCTCTTTTATATTTTCTAGAATAGAAATTTAGCATTTATTCCTTCGTAAAGAATTTAGGAATTAGATATTTTTAGGGGTTTATAGATTTAATTCTTTAGAATATTTTCTATTGGAATTTAATTGCCGTATTTTTAGGAGTAGCGTTTTATTTCCATTCTGCGTTGGATTTCTCTCCTATTTTTGTTTCTGTCTGATTTTATCTTCGATTTTACCTTTGGCTGGCAGTGTGACACGATTCAATTGGAGAATGCTTTTCGATATCATTTCTCTATCTTGTCTTTGACACGGATATCAATACGCTACCTCTTAGAGTTCGATTTCTCGTATAAGTCGAACCATGACGGTCTAAGCGTTACATTGTTCTGATTCGAGTGTCATCATCAAAGATCCAGAGAGGAGAAGATTGGAATGGAGCTTACGCGCACGTCAGGAGCCCAGGAGCTGCTTCGTTCATCATCATCATCGTCTTCTTCAAGTCTTCATGCAACCGTCGAGTGTTGTGAGCTGTATCGTTAGATACGTAGGAAATGACAGTTGAGGAGTTTCTTCTCAATCGTCTAGGATGTCTAGTATGGTACCCTTTGGGTGACATGCGACGCATTCACTCCTACGTCTTAGGTTCTTGCGTGTGTGTCCCGAGTTCCTTCTCGTTTGGGTGTAGGCCTGCTTCCTCTTTGTTCTCGCCCCCGTGCGATCGAAACTCTTTTTCTCTTGCGTTCAGGCGATTGAGACCCCTTCTCTTGCTCCCGTGCAATCGAGACTCGTTAGCCCGAACTACGTAAGCTCTGTCTCTCAAGCCTGTTGAGGGTACGTAGGCACAATACTGATGTATTGGCGAGCCACCTTTCCCGTAGTCGAACTACGTTTGCTCTGATCTCTCAAGCCTGTTGAGAGTACGTAGGCACAATACTGACGTATTGGCGAGCTACCTCCCTTTTCCCCGTTCCCCGTTTAGCTGTAGTAGGCTGAACTACAGCTGCTCTGATTTTCTCTGATGAGAATATGTAGGCATAGGATGCGACATCCTAGCGAGCACACTAACAACTAACCCTTTTGTTCTCTCGCTGCCATGCGATCGAGACTTTCCCGCTGACGACTGATGTTATCCCTCTCTCTTGCCCTTGCGCATTCGAGGCCAGACCGTAGTTCTAGTTCCCGTAGGTCCCCGTACCTCTAGAACCAACTTAATCTCTCACCCCCGTGTGATCGAGAACACCCCCTGTCTAGCCGTAGTTAACCTGAACTACGTCATGCTCTGATTTCTCTGACGAGAATACGTAGGCACAAGACGCGACGTCTTGCCGAGCAAATTCCCCCGTAGTTTCCCAAACTACGTTGACTCTGATTTCTCATTCTCTGATGAGAATACGTAGGCATAGAGCGCGACGCTCTATCGAGTCAGTTTCTTTCCGTTTAGATTTAGCAGCCGTAGATAGATTGTTTTTCACCCGTAGACAAACCAAGCAAGCGTGGATCCCGTCGAGTACGACGGACGTGAGGGGTGCTAATACCTTCCCCTTGCGTAACCGACTCCCGAACCCAGACAACGGTTGCGATGACCTTGTCTTATACCTTTTCGTCAGGTTTTTCCGATCGTTTCCTTTCCCGCTCTGAGGGATAAATAACGAAAGGTGGCGACTCTTCTATTTTGCCGGCACCTTATTTTCGCGGAAGCGACAGCTGGCGACTCTGCTGGGGACTTGATAGTTTCCTGGGATCCAACGTCCCTTATGCGTGTCAATCTGGGGATCCAACGTCCCTGTGCGAGAGTCAATCCTAGCGCTTGTTTGCGTGTCTGTGGGTGTTTACTTTTGTGTTGTATATTACTGATGTATTTACATTTCCCGCACTATATTATTATCTGTTGCTATTGTGCTGTTGTGGGATGGGAGCTCTGATGAGTGAGAAGCCAGACCCAGGCTTGAGTGCACCTTAGAATTAGTTGTGGAAATTAGTGGGCGCGTGCTTGCTTGGCAGGCACTAGTGTCTCATGAAATCCACGCTCAGACGAGGTTCTCCCGGTTGACTTCTTTTTCAACCCTTTGGGTTGAGGGGGTTGTTGGTTTGGAGGATTGTCGACTCTGGGGACCGATCATTTGGAAGTTGGCTAAGTGAGGCCTCTTCAGGACATGATAATGCCACACCTTCTGGGTATCGTATCATCAGTCTTGAAAGTCTGTGACACCGACGACCGCATAGGATGCCGAACTTGTGTCAGTTTAGGTCCATACCCGTGAGTGGGAGGGTTTTTGCAGGAAACTTGACTTCCAGCCTACCCGATATTTTGGTTTTCTCTCATCGGAGCAAACTTACCCCGTCAGCAGCGCAGCAACAATCAGAGCTTTGTGGGGGTTGTGATCCTGTGTTTGCTGCATCTGGCATTGCATTTGCATGAACATTCCTGCATCATATTGCATATCATTCTCCATCTAGCCAGAGCTCTTATCCAGCCTTTGTTTTGCTTCAGAGGGTGATTCTCCGGTGTGTGGTCTGAGCAACTGTTGATTGTTAGAAGACGACCAAGGGGTTGAAGCAGATTTGAGCAGAATCAAGCAGTGAAGTCAGTTGAAAGTTGTTGGTAGCTATGTCAGAGAGCAGCTTCCAGTTTGTTGATACCTTGTCAGGTTTCACTGTGACGTCCAATTCTTTGTATGGTTCTGTGCCTGATGAAGATTTTCCGCAAGTGAACAACCTTACTGCAGCTCAGCATGTACAGCCTTCTGTTGAAGACCGAGGTCTACATGAACAGTTTGTTGTCCGAAGTGAACGCTCTCCTTCTATTGATACCTCAGACTATCAGGGTGTTGTTCTCCCTATGCCAAATTCCCGAAGAGAGGCCCCGATAGCAAAGACCGAAGACTCATTAGCTCCCGTGTATGCTAAAAGGTTTCATGCGTTGGATGAACGATTCAAAGCCTTGAAAGGTAAAGACGCTGTTAACCCCAATGCTGCAGACATGTGTCTGGTCTCTGGCCTAGTGTTACCTTCGAAGTTCAGAGCGCCGAGGTTTGAAAAGTACAAAGGAGATAGTTGCCCGAATCCACATTTGGTGATGTTTTGCCGAAGAATGACTTCGTTTGTGCATAACGACAAGTTGATGATTCAATGCTTTCAGGATAGTCTGATTGGGGTATCTCTGAGTTGGTATATGCAGTTAGAGGGTAATCAGATCCGATCATGGGTGGACTTAGCCAATGCTTTTCTGAAGCAGTACGACTACAATCTTAATGTAGCTCCTAGTCGCATGCAGCTGCAAGAACTGTCTCAAGGGAACAATGAACCTTTCAGGAAGCATGTTCAGAGATGGAGAGAATTTGCTGCTAGAGTGCAACCACCGCTTCTCGACCGAGAGTTAAAAGGCATGTTCGTAAACTCCATGCAGGGCCCGTACTTCGAAAGAATGCTTGGAGTTGTACCAAATTTCTCTGAACTAGTAAGGGCAGGAGAGCGCATCGAGTATGGTGTAAAGACTGGAAGAATCCAGAATGTTTCGGGCGGTCAGGCTAGTGAAACTGAATCTCTCTATAGTTGTCAAACTGAAGAAGGAGTTGTGGTCAATGCAATCATGAATGATGTTGGGTATCCTCGAGACGAATCGGTGAAATCTGTTGGTTCTTCGTCTTCTCAGCGGTCGGTATCCTCTATGTCTCGTTATTCTGGACAGACAATTGTGCCTAGGGCACCACATCGGGAACATTATGTTGCTCCTCTTGCAAATCCACGAGCCCGTGGCCGAGGTTATCAGAATCAGCGTCAGAATCAGAACCGACCTCGTAACAACTTGGAACGAAGGAATGCTCCTTCTCATCCAGTTCCCGTGCCGTATAGCCAGATTCTGCCACATTTGATTCAGAATTCTTTGGTGGAACCCAGAGTTCTTAAGCCCGTGCCAGAGCCTTATCCCCCTGGGTATAATCCCCATGCTCGGTGTGGATACCATGGTGGATCCCTGGGGCATTCAACTGAAGATTGCAAAGCTTTCCAGGCAAAAGTGCAACAGTTGATCGACAAAGGGTGCATTTCCTTTCCAGAGGGAGTTTTGGTTGTGCATGACAACCTCTCAGCTGTCTGAGCTCGCAGATTCAGAGGGTTATTTCCAGAAGCCAGTGGTCCAGACGGGCAGACCTCCTTAACATTGGCAGTCCTCGAACTTTTTATCATTTGCATTTGTAGTTTCCTTTCTGTTAGTTACTACTTGCTGTTAAACATTGTTTGTTTCGAATGGTAATATTGATAAAGTGACTATGCATTTTTCTGAATTAATCATGTCGCTGTCACTCATTTACTGCATTGCACTGACACTTGCACTTTATTTACTCCACTTTGTCACTATGATTAGTAAAGATTGGAGGGAGGATGACGAAACTGAATACTCATAACTGATGATCGTATGCTTTCGGATAAAACCCTGCCTATGATGTACAAGCATTGTTTCAAATCCCCCCAAACACTGGAGAGATAAGGAGTTAGTCACTTGTTAACCACTTCGAGCCGAGAAGTAGGAGTTTTTTCGGACTTTTAAACCCTCACATCTTAACCCGGGGCAGGGTAGTTGTCAGTTAGCTTGACCGAGCATTCAAGTCTTCTAGAGGATTGTTGTCTTTCGAGGACCAATCACGTCGTATTTTTCCCCAGAGGTCGTACCTCGTCAACACAATGGTTAAACCTCGCCAATCAGGAGTGAGACAGTTATAAACCTCTCAGATGAATCCAGACAGCCAGTGTCGCACGACTTGTTCCAAGAAAAAGAAAAAAGAAAAAGAAAGCCCGCTAAGTAAAAGAAAAAGAGACAAGGTGGAAAGCAAATACTTAGGCAAAAATCAGGGCATCCCGCTGGACTTCAAAATCGAAAAGAACTCTGAAGAGTCAGTCCAGGCAAAAATTAGGGAATCAAAAGAATGAAAAAGAAAGGATATAAAAAGAAAGATCCTCGAACAAGGACAAAGTCGTGTAGATACAGGCACCGAAACTAAAAAGGAGTAACTGTCACTCCGAAAACTTTGTGAGTTCTTTAACCACTGTTCCCAACATTCAACATACCTCTCGAAGAGGTGAGCGCTCGAACCAAGTTAACTGAACTTTAGGATCGGAGATCATCACATAGAAGGGGTGGGTACGAATCATGACTTGAGCCTAATATCCCTTGTTTCACGAACCGTGAACCCGACCATGATACAACCCTTAAAAGACCTAATTGAGGCAGGGTTTATTCTGAAAGCGCATTACGATAAGGTTGAGTAACCTGACTCCTACATGATTTGCTAATCATATCCTTGTTGTATTTTTCACTGATCAAATCAGCACTACCTTTGAACTGTTGGTTCATTCGTCACTCACTATCATGACACGTAAATGAGTGACAATACATTTTTTCAAAATCTGCATGAACACTGCATTAAAATTACCATTCGTGAACAAACAATTTTAATTGCAGTTCAGTAGTTGATATGAAGGAATTCCAACAGGGAATAGTCAATCAGGACTGAATCGTTAATAGTCTGGATCAGAATGGTATACTGCGAAGCCTTGTGAATTTGGGGGATTGACTTCCAGTGAGTTTGGAATCAGTTAGTCTAAGGACAAGTCTCGAAGGACCGGGTGACTATGGGACAGTTTGTTCGAGAAGCAGTTGATCAGAAGTGAATCTTCTTGAGACACATTCAGGGGCAACTACCCAGAGTTCCTGTGATTTGAGGGCAGATCCCTCCAGTGTTCAATCAGGACATGTTAAGTCGCTCAACGCTCGTTCAGGGGAAAGCTACTTCAGAAGTATATTGAAACCAACCATGCTGAGAGTTGGTTAGTTGAGGATGAATCCTTCCGTTGTACAGATGTTGGGGCAAGCCATCTGAAGATTGTCTCGTTGCCAGCCGCTTTCTGTTCAGAATGAATTTTCCCAAAAGTCGGATTGGGGCAAGTTGAATTGCACTGGGGCAAGTTGTTCAAATGAGTTTGTTCACCCTAGCAAGAGTTGAGTGTCGGGGAATCGTGTCATTACCCTGCCAAAACCTGAACCTTCCGAAGAAGTCTCGCTGCCATTGGATTGTTATCCTACAGCCTAACCTGTTACTTGGCAGAACCTTATAACCAAATCGTTTTAAAGTCCAGTTCTCGTCTGGAAAACCGGAGATCAGTTCTCGTCTAAAATCCAAACCAGAAACCAGCCCTGTCTGGTCACCTTTTCTGTAACCTATTGTTTAACCAGTTCTCGTCTGGCCAACGCAGTTTTAAAGTCCAGTTCTCGTCTGGCAAACCAGAAATCAGTTCTCTTCTGACAACCTAGCATATTTTGCCACCAGTTCTCGTCTGGTAGTCTACCCTCGAATGCTAGTTCTCGTCTAGTATTTCCCTTTCAAATCCACTTTTGTTGGTAACCAGAAATAAATCCCTATCACCATAAACCTATCCCTAAACTAGAAAAAGCCTAACTGTACTTGGCCCGATGATTCCTAGTGACTCGTATGTTGCCACATTCCCCGACACAAGGCTCGAAGGATCTCGGTTCTCCATGATTGGTATTCTGTATTCCCTGTGTAGATGTTGTTGAATCAGGATTATTTTCTCAGCAGAGATGTACAGTTTGAGATTGTTTTCCCTGAGCAGTTTGAGATTGCAGCAGGTTGAGATGGTATTTATCCCTTATCAGAGTAGGATCAAGATTATCCTCGGCCAGTTTGATTAATGTTCCCGGCAGAGTATGGCCATCCCAAGCATTGAACGTTGATTAGCCTGATGTGCTATTTTCCCAAGTGGGTTGAGACTGAAGCTTTCCCTGACCGACAGATTTGGGTTTATTTCCCCAGCAGTGGGACTGATGCAATGTGTATCCCCCGCAGAGTCTGAATGCGGGACCAGGAGCATTGATATGTATCCCCAAGCAGAGAAGATTCTCTCCCCCAACCAGATGTATCCTGAAGGATCACCATCTCCCCAGCTGAGTCAGGCGCCGAAGCGTATGTTCATCCCCCAACACCGGGTCACAAGTGCAGGTCTCGTAGGAGACTATTCACAAGTGTTCAGCAATTGATAGTTCCAGACGGAAGTCTCCAGCGGAATTGAGATTCCCCGCAGAGCTGTACTCTCCCCTGTAAGCAGGACGATTCCTTCTTCCACAGCCGAGTTTGCAGATCCCCAAGGGAGCCGAGTCCTTGGAAAGCAGTTCGGGCCATGATTGGTGTTCCCCAGTAGAGTGTTGAATAGCTGATGCTGTATTTCCCCGCCGGAGTCGTTACCTCCAGGAAAGGTTGGTCGCGTAGGCCATGCAGTTTATTTCTGCGATTGACATCGCTTTCCTCAGCAGGTCCAGGTTCTCGTAGAGCTTTATTCCCCTGCAGCGGTCGACTGAAGTTCGTTTCCCCAGGCGGAGTCTAATTGAGATTGGCGTGACTTCTTCTCCTTGGCAGGATGATTCCTTCCTCCACCAGAGTGGTTCTTTCTCCTTGATAGGAGGCTTTTCCACTTCAGCATTTATTTTGCTGATGGGGTCGTAGCATTTTGCATGATTGCATAGCATTTACCTAAAAAACGTGTAGCATTTCCACCGTGTGGAGCATTGCGCCATTGTCAAAACCATATGCATATGAAACATGAGCTAGGTTGTTACCGTTCTTGTTTTGCAGGTGTTCCCCAGCAAGGTGTCTGCTCAGGATGATTCCTGAAATCTCAGAAGAGTGGTGTGGTACGAGATGATTCTTAAATTCCCCCAGCAAAGTCGTTCGCCCAAGATGATTCTTGAGTTCCCCAACGAAGTTATTTGTCCAAGATGATTCTTAAATTCCCCCAGCAAAGTCGTTCACCCAAGATGATTCTTGAGTTCCCCAGCAAAGTTATTTGTCCAAGATGATTCTTGAATTCTCCCCAGCAAAGTTGTGTGCTTAAGATGATTCTTAAAATCCCCAGTGAAGTCACCAGAGTTGGTTGCTCAAGTTGATGCTTGAAATCCCCGGCAGAGTGTTTGCTCAGGACGATTCCCGAAATCTCCAGCATAGTTATTGGTTCAGGATGATTCTTGAAGCCTTCAGCGGAGTTATTTTTTCAAGATGATTCTTGATTTCCTCAGCAGAGTTGATTCACCCAGAATGATTTCTGGATCCCCGAAGCAGAGTTACTTGATAGTCCTCCAGAGTTCCCCAGCGGAGATGTGTCATCCCCAGCAGGTTCTAAACATAGAAGTTGAACTTTCCTTGGAAGACTTGATGATTGAAGTCTAGCAGTGATGCCGAAACCCCAGACTTGCTGATGAAGTCCAACTGTATTGACGAAGTAGTTCTCTCAGCTGATGCGGAGTGCCTGACGGTAAAAGATTGCATATCCTTATTTGGTTCATGATTGACCAAGAATTCTATTCCCGACCTACTGACGAAGTCCGGCTGACGCCCGAAAATGTCTTTGAATGCCCGATGGCATGAATAGCTTGATTGTTAAAAGTTCCTAATGACCTGACGAGTCCCGAGGAATTCTTCTGCTATGACATAGAACGTCTGACGGTATAATCAACCATGTATTGCCGGTTACCGAGTGACCCCTTGATGAATTGAGGATGAATATCTACAGCGTAATCAGATGGTCACCCTGACGGAGACTTAAAATCATACTTTTCACCGGTTACCGTGTGACCAATTCCCCAGCAAGTTGCCGTGCAACTGTCATGTTCAGTTTTGAAGATGTTCCTACCAATCAGAGTATCGTTTACCTGTGAGGTTGGCCAATCGCCCGTTACCGTGTAACCAGTGATCCCTCGATGATTTGAGGACGCAATGATATCAGATAAATCAGAGAATCATCCTGACGGAGGTGCAGATCAGTATTTCTCCAGTTAGTTGCCGTGCAGCTACTGTTTCAGTTGCCGAAGATTTGTTCCCATCAGAGTACCGTGTACTTGTGTAGTTGGCAAATTTCCGGGTTCTTTTGTATTCAACCGTCTTCTACCTTTGAATGCTTGAAAGCTGTTCGCTCTTCAACCCTTCAGGTCCAAGCCGTTTGAATAGGGGCAGCTGTTGCACCCCAAAATTTGACCAACTACTTATCGCAATTTGGCTCATGTTTCGACTCACTTCATTTTGCATCTACATACCGTATATATTGCATTTTTTTTCCAGTCAGATTGACTTTATCGGGATTACAGCCCTTTGATCATGCTTCAGGCATTTCAGGCCAATACGAGGATGTATTTTGAGAATCGGTGCTCGTTCTCGATGTTTTCAGCTCTCGCTGTTGTTTTTGAGGACATCTCGGTGTCCGGTTGTTACCGTTTATTTCGCTGTATTCGCGCATCTTTTTTCTAATCGATTTAATTGGCTGTACTGTACTTTTAGATTTTTTCCCTTATTTTCTAGAATTTTTTTTATGGATTTAATTGATTTTTCTAGATATTAGATAGATTTTTTAATAGCTTTAATAGATATTAAATGTTTTTAAATAGTTTTTAGTTTTATTTTCTCTTTAGAATAATTCGTTTTTTGATAATGGTTTTAATAAAATAATTGTTTCTAGATACTAAGTAGTTTTTAAAATGATTTTTAATAGGATAATTCTTTTACTAGGTTTTTTAAATAGGATTAATAGATTTTTCTTCTTTTTTTTTTGTTTAGAAATTAATAGAGTTTAATAGGTTTAATCTCTTTTAGATTTAATAGATTTTAGAAGTTATTGGATTTTAAATTCTTTTAGGATTAAATAGACATTAATTAAATTTTAATCATCTTTTTTAGGTGTTAATAAGGGTCTTAATTCATTTTAATTGGGTTTATTAGCTTTAATTAGGTTTAGAATAGTCTTAATTGTCATTTAGGCTTTACTTGCAGTTTTAAGTCTTCGTTTAGTTTTAATTGGATTTAATTAGGGTTAATCATGTGTTAATTAGCTGTTAATCAAGTCTGAGTTAGTGGGCCATTTGTCAGATTTTTGGGGGCCCAAAGTTCAGTGCCACTTGTCCAGTGTATAAAGCCCCACGCGTGCATTCCCTCATGGCGCCACATCACAGCCTGCATGCATCCATTATCAGCCACCTCACCCCACACGTGGCCTCCATCCTCTCCCTCTCTCCCATGCGTGTTGACACGCGTCTTCCCCTTCCTCCCTTCACCGGCCGGCCATGCAACCGCCGCCGGAAGGTCGTCGGAGCCACCCTAACCATCACCGGTAACTGAAACCGTCGCTGGAAAACGAATATCCACTGGAAAACTCAAGAATTTCCCATAACACTCATGCATTTTTTCCAGATTTCACCCATCACCTTCATCCAACTGTCATCGGTAATTCCATGAACTCGCCGGAAAATGCATAGTTTCGCCGGAATCTTCATATGGTAATCATGAACATTCATCCCTTCTTCCAGAACTTCATCAGTTCCACCATGAACCTTCAACCGTCTTCTCCCAGATTTGTCCAGAAACTGATGAAGATTCTTCAACCTTCATCCTCGTTCTTCATGATTTTCCAGAAACGATCCAGAAGATCCATTCATGTTCATCCCTTCTCCAGAATATTCGTCTTCCTCAAAGATCTTCATCGATCTTCATAGAACCTTCAACGTGTCCAACTCATAACATTCCTCAAGATTTTTCAGTTTTTGTCATGGTAGCTTCAACCGTTCAACAAGATTCAACAATCTTCATCAGCTATCTTCGAGATCTTCAAGGATCTTCGAAGATCTTCATCCTCTCCATATAACCGTTTTCCAGATTCCTTCAAGATCATCCACATCCTCAAAGATTCACAGCAACGCACCTTCGGAGAACCATTCTCGGACCTACTTCTCCAACTCGCCTCAAGAATGAAACATGCAAGAACTTTCGTCAGGATTCACCATGAACAATCGTCCGTGTTCGTCGTATTTGCATCAACCTCCGATCAAGATCCTTCACGAAGATCATCAAGACTCCTTCACGATCATCGCCTTCAAGAACCTCCAGGGACTTTTTTCGGATCTTCATATAAGATTTCCAGATCTATTCAACATCGTCAAAGAAATTCATCGCTCATTCATAGCAACTTCATCAAAGAATTTCATCCAGATTCAAGATCTTCAATCATCAACATACAGCTTCGTCCAGATCTTCATTCGTTTTTGTTGTAGGTAGAAACAAGTTGAGATTGAGGATGATAGAAATGTTGAGAGAGAGACGGAGGGTGTTTGAACGGAATTTTGTTTTGGAAGAGTGAGATGGAGACAGAGGGAAGTTCGGAGAAGGAGCGGCGTGAACAGTGTTTGGGGAAGTTGAGAGTACCCTAGGGTTTCAGAAGAGAGGGAGTGGAAGAGGGAAAGGGCTTCGTGGGCTCTCTCTTTGGGCCCACTTGCGTTCTCCAATCCGTACACCCAAAATCCTCGCTACACCCCCCGTTTTTGATTATTATTGTTTTGCTTGAAGGTGGGCCTGACCCACTACGTTTAGCTACTGCACCCCCGTCTTTCTTTCCCCCTCCCCGTTTTTGGTGTGTTTGATTTTCTTGGGTTGGGACCTGTATTTTTGCTGAAGCATAGCCCCTGTTTAGCTACTGCACCCCTCCTCCCTATTTTCTTTTGTATTATTTTTTGTTAGTATTTTTGTATGACATTTAATTGTAATTTTTTAGAATAGTTTGATGATCCTAGAATATAATTAGCATATTGATTAGCATGTTAGGATTATAATTAGGATTTAATTTTCTTTAGAGAATTGTTTTAGTTTAATGTGCTTAGACTATAATCTTTAGTATATTTTCTTTTAATAGAATAATTCCTAGAATAGGTTGTAATTAGCATGTTATACTCTTTAGGTAATTTTAGATAATATTTCTCTTAGAGTTCTCTTTTATATTTTCTAGAATAGAAATTTAGCATTTATTCCTTCGTAAAGAATTTAGGAATTAGATATTTTTAGGGGTTTATAGATTTGATTCTTTAGAATATTTTCTATTGGAATTTAATTGCCGTATTTTTAGGAGTAGCGTTTTATTTCCATTCTGCGTTGGATTTCTCTCCTATTTTTGTTTCTGTCTGATTTTATCTTCGATTTTACCTTTGGCTGGCAGTGTGACACGATTCAATTGGAGAATGTTTTTCGATATCATTTCTCTATCTTGTCTTTGACACGGATATCAATACGCTACCTCTTAGAGTTCGATTTCTCGTATAAGTCGAACCATGACGGTCTAAGCGTTACATTGTTCTGATTCGAGCGTCATCATCAAAGATCCAGAGAGGAGAAGATTGGAATGGAGCTTACACGCACGTCAGGAGCCCAGGAGCTGCTTCGTTCATCATCATCATCGTCTTCTTCAAGTCTTCATGCAACCGTCGAGTGTTGTGAGCTGTATCGTTAGATACGTAGGAAATGACAGTTGAGGAGTTTCTTCTCAATCGTCTAGGATGTCTAGTATGGTACCCTTTGGGTGACATGCGACGCATTCACTCCTACGTCTTAGGTTCTTGCGTGTGTGTCCCGAGTTCCTTCTCGTTTGGGTGTAGGCCTGCTTCCTCTTTGTTCTCGCCCCCGTGCGATCGAAACCCTTTTTCTCTTGCGTTCAGGCGATTGAGACCCCTTCTCTTGCTCCCGTGCAATCGAGACTCGTTAGTCCGAACTACGTAAGCTCTGTCTCTCAAGCCTGTTGAGGGTACGTAGGCACAATACTGATGTATTGGCGAGCCACCTTTCCCGTAGTCGAACTACGTTTGCTCTGATCTCTCAAGCCTGTTGAGAGTACGTAGGCACAATACTGACGTATTGGCGAGCTACCTCCCTTTTCCCCGTTCCCCGTTTAGCTGTAGTAGGCTGAACTACAGCTGCTCTGATTTTCTCTGATGAGAATATGTAGGCATAGGATGCGACATCCTAGCGAGCACACTAACAACTAACCCTTTTGTTCTCTCGCTGCCATGCGATCGAGACTTTCCCGCTGACGACTGATGTTATCCCTCTCTCTTGCCTTTGCGCATTCGAGGCCAGACCGTAGTTCTAGTTCCCGTAGGTCCCCGTACCTCTAGAACCAACTTAATCTCTCACCCCCGTGTGATCGAGAACACCCCCTGTCTAGCCGTAGTTAACCTGAACTACGTCATGCTCTGATTTCTCTGACGAGAATACATAGGCACAAGACGCGACGTCTTGCCGAGCAAATTCCCCCGTAGTTTCCCGAACTACGTTGACTCTGATTTCTCATTCTCTGATGAGAATACGTAGGCATAGAGCGCGACGCTCTATCGAGTCAGTTTCTTTCCGTTTAGATTTAGCAGCCGTAGATAGATTGTTTTTCACCCGTAGACAAACCAAGCAAGCGTGGATCCCGTCGAGTACGACGGACGTGAGGGGTGCTAATACCTTCCCCTTGCATAACCGACTCCCGAACCCAGACAACGGTTGCGATGACCTTGTCTTATACCTTTTCGTCAGGTTTTTCCGATCGTTTCCTTTCCCACTCTGAGGGATAAATAACGAAAGGTGGCGACTCTTCTGTTTTGTCGGCACCTTATTTTCGCCGAAGCGACAGCCGTGTTGTGTGACACAGCCCGTGTCAGGAGGTGCCTGCAACAAGGAATTTTAAAGTATGACAGAGGTGTGACACGGGTGGTCGTGTTGTGTGACACGGCCCGTGTCATGAGGTCTGGGAAAAAAATGATCTTTTAGGTCAAACAGTGGTGTGACCCGGGTGGCCGTGTTGTGTGACACGGCCCGTGTCATAAGTCCTGGGTATTTTACACGTTGAAATCTCAAACAGAGGTGCAACACGGCTGGCCGTGTTGTGTGACACGGCCCGTGTCAGGGGTCCTGGGCGTTTTGTGTCATGAAAATGCAAACAGATGTGCAACACGGCCGACCGTGTCGTGCGACACGGCCCGTGTCAGGCTACCAGATAAAAAAAACTAACTTTTTTTCTTTGTTTTCCTTCATTTTATGGTTTCTTGAAGAAGGTTTCTTGGTCCCTATTGGGACCTTACATGATATATACAGTACAACAACACACAAGAGAGTAAATGAAATGAATATAAAGGCAAAAAGTAAAGGGAGAAGGGTTTGAAGAAATGGATACCAAGAGCTTTCTATCCTTCTTGCAAGTACTCCAATGACCTTTGTTGGATGTGCTCTCCACTCTTCACTCTATGTTGTGAAGATTCTGCTTCTCAATGGTCCTCTTATGCTTCTATATCACTCTTTTTTTCTGGTTTTTCTTCCTTTCTATTTTTCTGGTTTTTTAGGGTTTCTCTTGCTCTCTTTATTTTTTCTATTTTTTTTTCAATGTGTGTAATGAATCAATTCTTCTTTACAACCCCCTCCTCCTTATCTCAGCCCCTAGGGTTTTCTCTTCCCACATATCATATTTTTTCATGGGGTAATGTCTCTTACCCCCTTTTCTCATGTCACTCTCTTTCTTTCCATTTCCATGTATATGGCTATGCTGCATTTTTCTGCACTACTTTCTCATGCTGTCTTTTTTTACAGCCCTCTACATTGCCCTCAATCCTTTCACCTCTTTGTTGGCTTATGCTTGGAATACTCTCTTGGTCAATGTTAACCTTTGGACAGAATTTTGAAATTCTGATTTTTAGATGCATTACCACATGCTATTCCCTTGGTCTTGTGACATGTATATTTTGTGACATGAGGCAACTTGTTACTTCTTGCATGGGGCTGTTTTGGATTACCTTCATATTGCCCATGAATAAAAATGCATAATCTTGATCTTGAAACATTCCAATGTTGAGTTAGCTCTTAAATATTTTCTTTGGATGTTTGCAAGCATAATGTAAACTTGTTGGGCATGAAGGGTACCATAGCATGAAATTGATTAGAAGCTTGAATGAAGATTAGAAATAGATCAATTTCTAAACATTACTTAAAGTTGTAAATTTTGTAAAAACTGACATTCTTGTAATGTCATAAAATTTCTCTTTGTAATATTCTTGCCTCTAATTCATGAATTCATGATGGATTTCCCTAGAACCATTAAACTTGAAATGGATGGAGTCTTGAATTATGGACTTGTGATCTTGACTCATGCTTTGCAAATTTGGACTCCACTTGATCAAGAATTTGAAACAAAATTGGATGAAGCAATCTTGAATATAGGCCTTGAATTTCATGTACATTAGGAATATATCTTGAATATCCTAATATCTTTTCAAGTAACTTCTCCTTGAAGAAATCTAGATGAGTAGACTTTCCAACTTAGATCAAACCTTAGGTGAGGAACCTTTTCTTCCATGTATTCCATGATAGGCAATCTACCTCATTTAAAAATGGAAAATAACAAACTGATCCAATCCGTACCTTGTGAACCCACATGCTCGATATGCAATAGAACAATGTATGATATGGTGAATGTAGGGTATAAAGGCTAAAGGTGAAAATGAGGGTGTGACAGCTGCCCCTATTTAATCCTCTTGGACCTGAATGTCTGGAGGATAAAGGTGCTCGGACATTCATGGTAGAAGAGAATTAAATACTAGAATACCCGTGATTTTCAACTGGAGAGGTGTAGGATGGAAGTAGATGGTCAGCGAGATGGTGTAAAGAATGTGTCTGTTAGCGAACAAGGGTTAAGGGGGGATATGATGATATGCTTGAGATACAATGTGGAATGAACATGAATGCTTTGCCAGCCGGAAGAAGAGGACTCCTGTAGAATTCCAAGAGGATAAGTTATACTACAAACAAGTTATCTAAAACTCCTTCTGTAAAGAGTCAAAGAGCTGTCTCATAATAGGGAATCAAAAAATTGGCTAGGAGATATTCCTTCTACAAAAGATAGAGAGGACTCGAAAATAAATGACTATGAGATACTCCTTCTATGAAAGATAGAGAGGACTCTAAAAATAAAAGATTGTGATATATTCCTTCTACGAAAGATAGAGAGGACTCTAAAAATAAAAGATTGCGAGATATTCCTTCTACGAAAGATAGAGAGGACTCAGAAAATAAATGACTGTGAGATACTCCTTCTACGAAAGATAGAGAGGACTCTAAAAATAAAAGATTGCGATATATTCCTTCTACGAAAGATAGAGAGGACTCTAAAAATAAAAGATTGCGAGATATTCCTTCTACGAAAGATAGAGAGGACTCTAAAAATAAAAGATTGCGAGATATTCCTTCTACGAAAGGTAGAGAGGACTCTAAAAATAACGGTTTTCCTCTTACAAAAGGCAAGGAGGACTCCTGAACAAAAGGTTAGGAGAAAAATATTCTTTCTACAAAAGGTAGAGAGGACTCCAGAACAAAAGGTTAGGAGAAATATTCCTTCTACAAAAGGTAGAGAGGACTCCAGAACAAAAGGTTAGGAAAAATATTCCTTCTACAAAAGGTAGAGAGGACTCCGAAACAAAAGGTTTAGAGAAATAGTAACTCCTTCTACATCAAATAGCGGAGACTCCCTCGGGAGAATATGATCGTATTTCCTTCTATCACGGCAGAAAGGACTCCATAACAAAAGGTTAGGAGAAAAATTTCCTTTTACAAAAGGTAAATAGGACTCCAAAACAAAAGGTTTAGTGATAATTCCTTCTACAAAAGGTAGATAGACGATTGAGAGGAGACAAAAGATTAGGAGAAAAATTCCTTCCACAAAAGGTAGAAAGGATACTCACAAAAGGTAAGCTGACAAGAACCTGTACAAAAGGTACGGTGGGTCTTACTAAAGGTAAGTTAAATCTTTTGCGAAAGGCAAGGTGAAGATATTTCGTGAAAGAGACACAAAAAGACTCACAAAAGGTAAGTTGAGGGCAATAACCATCCTCTTGTAAAAGGTAGAGGAAACTTGGAAAGGGTATCAGAACATCATTTGACCTCACAGGCACAACGGCGAAGATGATATTCTTTAAGTATGGCGACCATTCAGTTCTTGGCCACATAGGCATTATCGCTACCGCGAAAATAAGGTGCCAGCAAAACAGAAGAGTCGCCACCTTTCGTTATTTATCCCTTAGGATGAGAAAGGAAACGATCGGAAAAACCTGGCAAAAAGGTATAAGACAAGGTCATCGCAACCATTGTCTGGGTTCGGGAGTCGGTTACGCAAGGGGAAGGTATTAGCACCCCTCACGTTCGTCGTACTCAACGGGATCCATGCTTGTTGTGTTTATCTGATGGGTTTATTTACTATCTACCTATCAAGGCTGGTCTGAAAAGAAAAGAAAATGACTTGGCAAAGCGTCGCACTTTATGCCTACGTATTCTCATCAAAGAATGAGAAATCAGAGTCAACGTAGTTCGCCTAACTACGGGTAACGGATGGGGGAAGGTAGCTCGCAATACGTCAGTATTGTGCCTACGTAATCTCAACAGGCTTGAGAGATCAGAGCTTACGTAGTTCGGGATAATACGACTTATGGGGATTCAGATTCATCTGTTTTTCTGAGTAGGGTTAACAAACAGTTCCAGCAGTTTGGCGTACACAGCTCGACCTTTGGAGACTCAGGCGTTACCGTTTGCGGTAGAACTGGGAGTTAACGACACTCTTTTCTTCAGAAAAGCTTCCTTTGAATTACGGGACCACGGGGCAAAAAGGTTTGAAGTTTGTTTTCTGTCTTTTACGAAAGAACTGTTTTTTAGTTGTCTGTAGTTTGCGCAGCACTAGAGACTATGACCTGGGAACGAATGCGTCGCATATCGTCCAAAGGACGTATACTAGACGATTGAGAGGAGGCCTCTCAATTATCATTACCCAAGTAGCTTAAGGCTCGTAACGCGCTTATACTAACTTGCCTTTATTACGTTTTTTACTATTGTTTCAAGATGAGAGGAGAGAGGGCTCAACTAAGAGGAGACTATCAAGTCCTAATGTTGTCATGCCAAGGATTCATCCTATAGTTGAAGTTTGAAACAGGGAACTCCTAGAAGTTATCATGCATAGGTTTCAACCTAAAGTTCTAATCATCACTTCCTTATCAAAGGAAGTGAGATTCCTAGGGGATCATGTCAATGATAAACAGAAACAGATAAAGCATCAGCTTAAACAGTAAACAGTAAACGACTGTAAAATGTATGTAATGCAAGTGAGGGAGGAAATGTGTGTGGGGCATCAGCCTCCACAAGCTCGTCTCGACCTCAAGCCAGATATGAATAACTGCAATCATGAAGGAAAATAAAATGCCATCAAGCAAATCACAAACCACACAGGCAAGGGAGCAGGGCTCTACCGAATACCCGCAAGCAAAGCCATATAGTAACAATACAAGCAGAGGGAGCAACTCAACCTCTAATGCAATCATGCTCCTAGCTTAAAACAATTTAAACATGAACTTATTCTAATGCATCAAGCAAATCACACAAGTCACATCAATACATTTGCACAGAAAGCAAACAGACAGGAAAGAAAGCAAATCAACAGCTTCCACAACCTCACAGCAAAGCAATCTTCTGACAGCAGTTCAGTCCTCAGTCTGTAACTGTTCTTCAGGTCTATCCTCTTCAAGAGAATGAAAGTTACTCCATCTTCAAGCTTCAATCTTCAATAGGCTCCACCAAGAATGAAGAGAATCATCATCAAGAATATTGGTTGATAATGGCAAGCAGATAGTAAACTAAAGGAATCCTAGCATCCTCAAAAGTTATACTCCTTGTAAATGTCACACATCCCTCCAAAGGAGAGATGAGACTTAAACATGAGGACTTTGAATCATAGGATGAGAATGGAATGGGAACAAAACCAACCATTATTTGAAGAAATATCTATTTCTAAAGCTCTCTCCTAAAGCCCTAATTTCCTAAGTTATTCAAAGCTAACAAAAAGGAAGGAAATCTTCAATCCAAGCTCCACTAGCCACTTCACACAAGCTCCATCAAGTCCATGATGTCTTCCAATGAGATCCAGAAGCCCACTATGCAAGGAAGTCCAATTTTGAGTCCATTCCACATCAATCATCAACATTGAGGCACCAAATGAACACACAAGTAGAATGTTCTATCAAAAATACTAAAACACATTCTAAAAATCTGGTTATTTTTCTATGGGAACATGCATTCACTAGTAACCTATAGTCAAACAATCAGGACCTAAATCATCGTCTAAGTCCTCCAAATAAAATTCTAAACCTCAAGGTATCATACCTAAACCCTAAAAGGGAGCTCCTAAAGTTCTAGTCCTAACACAGCACCTAAATTCATCACAAAAATGTGAGAAAAATCTGAGGGGAGCATACATATCTAGCCTAATCACAAGCCAAAAATCAAGCACAAACTCAATACCAACTTCTCAAACAAAATTCACCAAACAGATGAATCAATTAATACAATTTTATTATCAAATAAAATGGGAAAAAATCATATAAAATGAAAATAAATGCTAATCCTAATCTTTTTGTTTATAAAATTCCTAAGTTCATTCATGAATCAGGGGAAAAAAACTCAGAATTAATTGATCAATTTTCCTATTTTTAATGGATTAAAATCAAACCAACCAAAAATGAAAAAATAAGAAAAAGAAATAGAAATTCATAAGAGGCGCGTGGTGAATAGCAATTCCAATAAGTTAAATGTGTGGGTTGGGCCCAAAGGGGGGTGTGAGTATCAGTTCAGATCACCAAGCCCAGATAACTCACTAACTCAAACGCTGCGTTTGGATTTGGGGTTATGTGGCACATCTGTGATCACACGATGCAATTACCAGTCAACTGATCCAAAGTCTTCACATGGTGCCAGCGCATTAATGAGGGCGACGTCGTTTTGCTTCAGTCAACAGTCAACAACTCAAACTCAATCGTGGCCGTGGATGAGGGTTACCAGGTCAAGTCTTCAGCAAGATCCAATGGTTCATGGCTTTCTTCTCCGTTTGAACTTCCGTTTGGGGGGAAAACCAGACGGTGGCGCCACCGTCTTCTCCGGCGAAGACAAATACACAGGTCATCCAAAATTCACAAACCATACATCATTCTACTCAGATTTCAATGCTGATTACGAATATACCCTTAGAATCATCTAACTCCCTATGGATTTTCAAACCCGATAGCATTTTCAAAATATACCTCAATCTTGATTCTCACCAAAGTCCAAATTAAATGCACATATGTAATCCTCATCTCATGGTGATCATCCTATACTATCCAATCTTGATTATCAGTCCAAGAATTACCTAATCCAAGGCTCAACAGAAATTGATCACACTCCTACTTTGTCTCTAATTCACCAATTTCTGATCCTAAATCCAACTACACATTGCAAGGATCCTAACCACCTATTGATTTATATCTATCTCCTCCTAAATTATGCACAAGGATGAAAGTTACCAACCTGAGTTCATAGGTGTAACAGAAGTACTTCTTGCTCGATTCAACCTTCAAGATGATGCAGATTCAATCTAAATCACCTTCTGAAGCTAATGCCACCTTCAATTTGCCTTGATTCCTCCTTGAACTCTGAACACGATCTTCACTTGCAACTCTAAATTTTCAATTGCTCTTTCTGCTACCAGCTTCAAACTCCTCCAAAAAAATGGCTGAACACACTCACTGGTTTATATAGAACTTGATGGAATCATCTAGAAGTTTCTCAAAGCTTCAGAATGAGATTTTGGAATTTCAAATTCTCACCAAAATCTCATTTATGGCAGTCACGGTTTCCTATCTGTTTTTGCCTCAGCTAGCTTGCATTCAACTTCTCATGAGATATTGAACATGACTGGTGGTGATTTTCCCCTTGCTTCAATCCAATGGCTCATGTATGTTATGTTACTTCATCATGAAGCAATGTGATAAAAGTCCATGAAATTGAACTCAAATCAAAAATCTAATATTGGCAATGTTTCTAAAATGCATTTTCCATTCAAAAAAATGCTATTATTTTGCCTCATTTGCACACATATCATTTATTTTGAATTTTTGGTCTTTAATTCTCTTTAATTCTTCCTTTTTCACAATTTCTTGAATCAAGTCTCTCCTTGAGCCATTTCAATGCCTCCTTGATACATGGTCAAGGTTAAAACCCCGTTTTGAGCAACTTTCAAGTTGCACAAAATTTCATTTGAGATGTCTAAGTTGGTGAAAATGACCCATAACCAAAAATGACCCATAATCACAACTTCCCAAAATACCCTTGACTTGTCAAAGCCATAACTTGAGTTCTACAAATCCTATCAAGGACTTCTAGTACTATCTAGAAATATAAGAGAATAAGGAACAACATTCATATTGACCCAAAGTTCATAAGAATCATCCCTCTTGGGCAAACGTGTCATGCAAGTTGGGTAACTTTCAAGCTCCAAATTCACATGCCCCAGATGACTTGTAACTTGTCTGGCTCATAACTCGAGTTCTATAAACCCTATCAAGGACTTCTAGTACTCAAATTAAAGCTATGATCATGACCTACAACAATCATGTTGGGGTCAAGATGAGATGACAATCATATCTTGATTTAAATAGTCTTGAAGTCAGGGGTCAAGCCAGGGGATTTTACACTGTCAAGTCTTAGAAACCCTAGCTTGAAACTTCTCAAACTCTTCAATCATGATGATTTGACCTTGGAATCATCCTTATAACATATCAATGTATCAATCCATGATCACATGGCTCTTGAATTAAGTCTCAACTTCCTTCAAATCATTAGTTGACTTAGGGTTGACCCAGTCAAACCCTAATTGCACCACTCATGGCTGAGTCTTCTTAATCTTGCACAATGACCTGTCTAGGCCTCAAAGTGATCTTCAACACTTCTCATGAGCTCTTTCAAGACCTCAAGTCTATCCTCATGGCCTCAGAATCATCTGATGGCTCTCCACAACTCTCAAGTTAGGAGACACACCCTCTTGGTTTCAATCACTCTCTCTGAGGATCTTTTAACTTCTCTGAAAAGGATATCAACCCTTGAACACTTGAATAACCTTCTTAGCTAGCTTCAAAGTCTTGTATAGCTCTTGATTGGTAATCATACCTCTTGATCTCCTGCATACATATCAATGAAATGCAAATGACAATGCTAATGTGAATGAAATGAAACATAAGCTAGGTGAAGAAATGTTGGGCAAATTTTGGGGTGCAACAACTGCCCCTATTCAAACGGCTTGGACCTGACTGGGTGAGAAGCGAACGGATCTCAAACAATCAAGGTAAAAGACGGTTGAATACCAATAAACCCGGAAATTTGCCAACTGCACAAGTACACGGTACTTTGATGGGGACAAATCTTCGGAAACTGAAATAATAGCTGCCCGGCAACTAGTTGGAGAAATAATGATCTGAACCTCCATCAGGATGATTCTTTGATTTATCTAATATCATTGCGTCCTCGAATCATCAAGGGATCACCGGTTGCACGGTAACTGGTGATTTTCCAACCGTACAGGTAAACGATACTTGGATTGGTAGGAACATCTTCAAAACTGAACATGCCAGTTGCACGACAACTTACTGGGGAATTGGTCACACGGTAATTGGTGAAGTCTAAGCTCAAATCTCCGTCAGGATGATCATCTGATTTTGCTGTAGATCTTCGTCCTCAAGTCATCAAGGGGTCACCAGTTACACGGTAACTGGTAATGGATGGTTGACCATGCCGTCAGGCATTCTGCTTCACTGCGGCAGAAGGATTCCTCGGGACTCATCAGGTCATTAGGAACTTTTTTAACAATCAAGTTAATTATGCCGTCGGGCATTCAAAGAAATTTTCGGGCGTCAGCCGGACTTCGTCAGTAAGTCGGGAATGGAATCCTCGGTCAATCATGAACCCAATAGGGATATCTAAACTTCTACCATCAGGCACTCTGCGCCAGCTAGGAGAACTGCTTCTACCTCGCAGTTGGACTTCGTCAATAAGTCTTCAAATGGACTCCTTAATCCATCATGGACCAATAAGGATATACATTCTTTTGCCGTCAGGCACTCCACGTCAGCTGGGAGAACTGCTTTGACATCACAGCGGGACTTCATCAGTAAGTCTGGGGTTTTGGCACCGCTGCCGGACTTCAATCATCAAGTCTTCAAGGGCAGTTTCAACTTCGCTGTTCAGAAACCTGTTGGGGATGACACACCTCCGCTGGGGATTCTGGAGAACTATAAAGTAACTCTACTTCGGGGATCCAGAAATCATTCTGGATGAATCAACTCTGCTGAGGACTTCAAGAATCATCTTGGGCAAATAACTCCGCCGGGGACTTCAAGAATCATCCTGAACCAATAACCCTGTTGGAGATTTCAGAAATCATCCTGAGCAAACACTCTGCCGGGGACTCTAAGCATCAACTTGAGCAACCGGCTCTTGTGACATCCCTGGGGGTTTTAAGAATCATCTTAAGCAAACAACTTCGTTGGAGACTTCAAGAATCATCTTGGGCAAGCAAATTTATTGGGGAATTCAAGAATCGTCTTGAGCAAACCATTCTGTGGAGGAACACCTACAAAACAAGAACGGTAACGACCTAGCTCATGTTTCATATGCATATGTTAGACAATGGCGCAATGCTCCACACGGTGGGAATGTTACGCGTTTTTAGGGTAAATGCTATGCAATCATGCAAAATGCTACGACCCCATCAGCAAAATAAATGCTGAAGGGAGAGTCCTCCTGTCAAGGAGAAAGAACCACTCTGGTGGAGGAAGGACTCATCCTGCCGAGGAGAAGAAGTCACACCAATCTCAATTGGATTAAACCTGGGGGAATCGAACACCAGGCGACTGCTGCAGGGGGATGAAGTTTTACGAGTACCTGAACCCGCTCAACTAGGTGTACGAACCACAACTACTGAGGAAGACGATGTCAATCGCAGAAATAGACTGTACGGCCTTCGCGGCCAAAACTTTCCTAGAGATAACGACTCCGATGGGGAAATACAGCATCAGCTATTCAACACTCTATTGGGGGGCACCAATCATGGCTTCGACGGCTTCCAAGGACTCGGCTCTCTTAGGGATTTGCCATCTCGACTGGGGAAGAAGGAATCATCCTGCTTGCTGGGGAGAATACAACTCTGTGGGGAATTTCCATTCCGCTGGAGACTTCAGTCTTGAACTATCGAAAGCTGCACACTTGCGAATAGTCTTCTTACGAGAATCTGCACATTGACTCAGTGCTGGGGGTGGACATACGTCTCAACGCATGACTCAGCTGGGGAAATGACGATCCTTCAGGATACATCTGATTGGGGAGAATCTTCTCTGCTTGGGGAGACATATCAACGCTCACCATCCCATGTTCCGGTTCCGTAGGGAGATGCTACTGAACTCGCTGGGGTAGAAGGAATCATCCTGCTTGGGAAACATACGGCGTACTGCCTGGAATATGCCATACCTGCAACAACACAAACAAACAGACAAGATACCCTTCTCAAAGGGACCTATCAAGGTTATCATCTTGTGACGATGTTCAAGTAATTCATTGTTTCAACAATCAGTGGCCTAGGTCAGTAAGTTTATGTATGCACATTTTATCAAAAACATTGGCGTTCTTTTTCGCAAACAAAACAGATAGATGCTAAACAATCAAACAGAATTGCTGAATAGTATATATTTCATTGATAACGAACCCCTGAACGGGTAAAAATGTTTTACAACAGAGGCAAGCTCCTGGAATGAGGAAGCTGCGCAAACATAAAAAATAAATATACATCAGCATATACACAAATGTCGGCAATATGGCGTAGACGAACACCATGAGTTGATCCCTCTATGACCCACTCGACTTCGATACTTCTTCAACGCTTCAGCTTCAGAAGAGATTGATTCAGATAAATGGCCCTCAGGTCTTCCAAACCACTAAACAATGAAAGTCCATATGCGGAACGCAGTCATTTGCTTTTTTCAAATCCCAAACTTTTTCCTGAATCGCCCTTTTGGGTTTTCGATTCACTGGGATACCCTTTTTTTGCCAAAGTCGCCCTTCCAGGTTTTCGACTTTGCGAGTGTACATTTTTCCATTTATATCCCTAATTTTTGCCCGAACCTTTTTCCTTTTTTATGGTTCGCCGGGATGCCCCATTTTTGCCTGGATATTCTTTTTCTTTCCAGCGGGTCATTTTTAAGCAAAGTATTTTTTGACCGCGTCCGCGTTCACCGGGGATGCAAAATCTTCCCCATCCATTATGGATAACAACAAGGCTCCTCCCGAGAAGACCTTGCTGACGACGTACGGACCTTCGTAATTGGGAGTCCACTTGCCCGGGTGATCGGAGTGTGGAGGAAGAATCTTCTTCAGGACGAGATCACCCGTCTGAAAGCTTCTAGGACGCACCTTCTTGTCATAAGCTTTCTTCATTCGGCTTTGGTACAGGCGACCATATGCAATCGATGCTAACCTCTTCTCGTCCATTAGGCTGAGTTGGCTTAGTCGGTTCTTAATCCATTCTTCCTCATCGAGTTTTACGTCAACCAAAACTCGTAAAGAAGGAATCTCAACTTCTAACGGTAGGACAACTTCCATACCGTACACCAGTGAGAAAGGAGTTGCCCCGGTTGATGTACATACTGTCGTACGATAACCGTGCAATGCAAATGGCAACATCTCGTGCCAGTCTTTATAGGTCACAACCATCTTCTGTAAAATCTTCTTAATGTTTTTATTGGCCGCTTCAACGGCGCCATTCATATTCGGCCGGTAAGGAGATGAGTTGTGGTGTTCAATTTTGAAACTTTGGCACAACTCCTTCATCATCTTGTTATTCAGATTCGAACCATTATCAGTAATGATCCGCTCGGGAATTCCGTAACGACAGATGATGTCCCTCTTTATGAATTTAGCCACCACCTTCTTGGTCACGTTAGCATACGAGGCTGCCTCCACCCACTTGGTGAAGCAGTCGATGGCTACTAAAATGAAGCGATGACCGTTAGATGCAGTGGGCTTGATCTTGCCTATCATGTCGATGCCCCACATGGAGAACGACCACGGGGAGGACATGACATTCACCGGGCACGGCGGCACATGAATCTTATCAGCATAAATCTGGCATTTATGACATCTCTTCGCGAATTTAAAGGAATCTGATTCCATCGTCAGCCAGTAATATCCTGCTCTCAGGATCTTTCTTGTCATGGCATGCCCGTCGGCGTGCGTACCAAATGTGCCTTCATGGACTTCTTCCATGAGCATACTCGCCTCTTTCTCATCTACACATCTGAGTAGCACGAGATCGTGGTTTCTTTTATATAGGACTCCATCAGGATTGAGATAGAAATTTCCAGATAGCCTCCTCAGAGTCTTCTTATCCGTTGACGCTCCCACAGGATACTCCTTAGTCGTAAGGAAAGTCTGGATATCGTGGAACCATGGCTTGCCGTCGGAGGCTTCCTCGATCGCAAAGACGAATGCAGGTCTATCAAGACGAGAAAGGACAATTCTTGGAGCTTCGTTCCAAAAATTGACTTTATACATCGAAGCCAACGTGGCTAAGGCATCAACCATCTGATTTTCAGCTCTGGGTACATGATTGAGTTCCACTCGATCAACGAACGGAAGCAGCCTTCTGGCATAATTCATGTACGGCACCAAATTCGATTGACGAGTCTCCCACTCCTCTTTAATCTGGTTGATCACAAGTGTCGAGTCACCATATACATCTAGGTTCTTGATACTCAAATCAATTGCTTCTTCTAGACCCATGATGCATGCTTCGTACTCTGCTTCGTTATTGGTGACCGGAAACGTTAGTCTAGCAGTGAACGGAATGTGAGATCTATGGGGAGTCGTGATGATTGCCCCAATGCCACTTCCGTAAGAATTAACCGCCCCGTCAAATATCAATTTCCACTGGGATTTCCTATCTGGCCCCTCGTCGGGCAACGGTTCATCGCAATCTTTCACCTTGAGAAACATGATATCCTCATTAGGGAATTCAAATTTCATCGGCTGATAATCCTCGATTGGCTGTTCGGCAAGGTATTCAGACAATACGCTTCACTTGATGGCCTTCTGGGAAACGTACTGAATGTCATATTCCGTCAACACCATTTGCCATCTGGCAATCCTTCCCGAAAGCGCTTGTTTCTCGAAAACGTACTTAATCGGATCCATCTTCGAAATTAGCATGGTTGTGTGGTTGAGCATGTACTGTCGTAAACGTTTGGCAACCCAGGCGAGTGCACAACACGTCTTCTCCAGCATCGAGTAACGAGATTCACAATCTGTGAACTTTTTACTCAAATAATAAATGGCATGCTCCTTTCTGCCCGTCTCGTCGTGCTGACCGAGAACACACCCCATATTGTTCTCAAGAACTGTCAAGTACATGATTAGGGGTCTTCCGGCTACTGGGGGTATCAAGATCGGAGGTTCCTGCAGATACTGTTTTATCTTATCAAATGCCTTCCGGCAATCCTCGTTCCAGATAATCGCCTGATATTTTTTCAGTAGTTTGAACATCGGTTCACACGTGGCCGTGAGCTGAGAAATAAACCTTGCAATGTAGTTTATTCTGCCCAGGAAACCACAAACTTCTTTTTCGGTTTTTGGCGCTGGCATTTCTTGTATTGCTTTTATCTTCGCAGGATCAACCTCAATGCCTCTTTCACTCACGATAAACCCCAGTAGTTTTCCAGACCGTACTCCGAAAGTACACTTGTTAGGATTTAGCATCAACCTGAACTTCCTAAGCCTCTCAAAAAGCTTCAACAAATTGACCAGATGTCCCTCCTCCGTTTGGGACTTCGCAATCATGTCATCAACATAGACTTCAATCTCATGATGAATCATGTCGTGAAACAAAGTGACCATTGCTCGTTGGTAAGTGGCCCCGCGTTCTTCAGACCGAAAGGCATTACCTTGTAGCAAAATGTTCCCCGAGGTGTAATAAACGTAGTTTTCTCCATGTCCTCCGGCGCCATCTTGATCTGATTGTAGCCGGAGAAGCCATCCATGAACGAAAATACAGAGAAATGAGTTGTATTATTGACCAACACATCAATATGAGGGAGCGGGAAATCATCTTTAGGGCCCGCCCTATTCAAATCCCGATAATTGACGCACATTCTCACCTTACCGTCCTTCTTCGGTACAGGTACTATGTTGGCGACCCACGGAGGGTAAGTGGTGACCGCTAAGAAGCCAGCATCAAGCTGCTTTTGTACTTCTTCTTTGATCTTAACGGCCATATCTGGTCGTGTCCTCCTAAGCTTCTGCTTAACGGGAGGACAATCTTTTCGCAGCGGCAAGTGATGGACCACGATGTCAGTATCAAGTCCAGGCATATCTTCGTATGACCAAGCAAAGATGTCACTATACTCTCTCAGCATCTCGACCAATCTTTTCTTGACATCACTCTGCAAGGCAGCCCCTATCCTGATGTTCCTGACCAGCTCTTCAGAACCCCGATTCACAATCTCAATCTCTTCCTCGTGAGGCAGAATAACTTTCTCTTCTTGTTTCAACAAGCGGGCCAACTCCTCGGGAAGGTCTTCGTCTTCATCAGTCTCTTCTTCGGCTTGATAGATCGGGCAATCAAAGTCGAAGTGAGTCGTAGAAGGTCCAGAGTCGATGTCATCTGCTATGTGGATCCTGCAATAACAAGGGTTAAGCTTAAAACAAGAATATGCAGGTTAGCACAAACCCTATTGCCATTTTATTGTTTTTCAAAACAAATATAAAACAAGAATAACAGAGATCACAACATTTGAATGCGAAGAAAAACGCCTTTTGATTTATTGGTAAAATGCATGTACATAATCAAACAAGGCCCTGACAACAAAACCGCTATGCCCCGGGTAGGACATAGGGTTGTACAATAATTAGAGAAAGTAAATCATTACTCTTTGCCTGTCACTTGGATGGTATCCTTGATGGACCAGTTGTCGAGGCTATGTCCTGGTTTGCTTGGCTGGATCCAGGAATCAAAGTCACAATCGCTGTCTTCGCCGTCTTCAGACACTGCGTTGACACTTTCAAATATCACCCCGCCACTGGTAAACTGGACCGGCCCTTTACCTCGCGACGCACTGTGGGAAGAGGTGGCTTCAGCCGCAGGAGAGTATCCCAACCCAAAATTGTCTTGTTTGTTAGGTATTTCTAGAACTTGCCCCCAGCCTGGGGTAGATCCGGCTTGAACAACGGCCCGAGCTTCCTTGAAGGACGAGAGAGTCATCTCTGGTTTCTCAGTCATTACTGGAGTCACGTCCTTGACTTTAACAGCTTCGAATGCCTGACATAGGGTTTCGTGGATTTCCCCATCCATCTCAACATATTTGAAGGACGACAAATGGCTCACCATTATATCTTCCTCGCCACAGACAGTTACAATGCTGCCCCCTACAACATACTTGAGCTTCTGGTGCAACGTGGAGGTCACGGCGCCAGCAGAATGGATCCATGGCCGGCCTAAGAGACAGTTGTAGGCTGGCATGATGTCCATGATGTAGAAGACTGCGTCGAAAGTTTCTGGCCCAACTTGGATTGGCAGAGTTACCTCTCCAAAGACATGACGCTTGGTTCCATCGAATGCCTTCACAACCAGATCACTGGGTGTGCAAATCAATCCTCGAGTATCTAACTTCATCAATGCCTTCTTTGGAAGAACATTGAGCGATGACCCAGTGTCCACCAACACATGAGCCATAACTGTTCCCCTACACTCTATCGAGATGTGCAGGGTGATGTTGTGGTTTCTTCCCTTCGGCGTCAGCTCTAGGTCAGTGAACCCTAACCCGTTTCCAGCATTTACGTGGTCTACTACCCCTTCCAACTGGTTGACCGAGATTTCCTGCGGTACATACGTGGCATTCAAAACCTTTAACAGCACGTTGCGATGTGACTCCGAACACAGCAACAAATTTAGGACGGAGATTTTCGAGGGTGTTTGATGAAGATGATCAATGATTTTGTAATCACTCTTCTTGATCAACCTCATGAACTCTTCAGCTTCCTTTACAAGTAAGTCCTTCTCTACCCCACGAGGGGTTTCCTCAACAACTTTATTCTTTCCCTTATCAGTTTTCTCAGCTTTATCTGCATTGTCGACCACAATCTCAGGTGGAGCAATTACTCTTCCGCTGCGTGTGATTCCGCCAATTCCCACTAGGTTATCCACAGACTGCCCAGATGGTTCTAGTTCCAATTTATGTCCGTTACAGTAGACGTCTGCCCCATAATGCCATAGGACAGCGTTGGTGCTTTCAAAAGGTATCGACCCAGCCTTTGTGATGGTGATTGTGGGCGGCCTGGGTGCAGAAATGGTTATCGTCTGGCGAGGGATGGTGATGGTGGCAACCTCATCATCCTGCTTCAGCATTACCTCTCCAGATCCACATTCGGCCCTTCGGCTAAACTGCAAGATTCCTTCGGTCATCAGACTCTGAATCCCTATTGTCAACTGTTCACATCCATCAGGACGAGTCGCACAGCCCATACACAATTCTCCACAGCCCGGAAAGAAGCCTCTCTTCATCAGCTTGGCTTTAACGAAGCTAAGCGGTGTCTTCAGATCCTTGACATCAGTCAACAAATCTAATTTCTCTTCTTCAATAATGGCATTCAGCCCACCTCCCCTATGGTTCGATATAGGGTTCTTTGTGACATTCGGCACATTATCTGAGAAATTGATGATCTTAGCATCCACCATATCTTGCACCTTGTGCTTGAAGGCTTTGCAGTTTTCTATCGTGTGGCCGGGTGCCCCTGAGTGAAAATCACATGTTGCATTTGCATCATAACCCTGCGGAGGTGCCCCTGTCAAGGGAGCCAGGGTTCTTTTCTGGACTAGCTGTAACTGAAGCAGAGTTTGTAATAGCTGAGCATAAGACATGGGCAGTGTCTCAAGGTGACGACTTGACAGAGGTGCCCTGTTTTAATACCTTCTGTACCCTTGCTGATTTGGTTGCTGCTGCTGCGGCTGGGGTTGTTGGACAGCAGGGATGGTTATGCTAGCCACCTGCTGGCGCTGGCCTTTACCCTTCCTTCGAGCGTTAGACACGGCGCTCGTCTCTCCTTCACGCCTTTTGTTACCGTATGGTTTCTTTCCTCCTCCAGCTGAGGATAGATCAACACCTTGAATTTTCCCCAATTTGATCCCATTTTCAACGTGCTCGCTAGTAATGATGAGATCAGAGAAACTCCCTGACATACCGCTGACCAATTTCTCGTAATAGACCCCCGGGAGAGTGGCTACAAACATCTCAACAAGCTCTCGTTCAACCATCGGCGGCTGAACTCTAGCTGCTAATTCACGCCATCGTTGGGCGTATTCTTTGAACCCCTCATTGTTCCTCTGTGACAATTCTGCAGTTGAACCCAGTTCGGAGCTAAGTCATTGTTATACTGATAATGGTGTACAAAGGCCTCAGCCAGTTCTTTCCATGTGCGCGCACTGGTGGGTTCCAAACCCATGTACCATTCCAAGGATGGCCCGGACAAGCTATCCTGAAAGAAGTGCATCAGCAGCTTCTCGTCTTCAGAGTGAGCGGACATCTTTTGGTAGTATGACCTTAAGTGGACACAAGGGCAAGTGGTGCCCTTGTATTTCTCAAAGTCGGGTACCTTGAATTTAGGAGGCACCTTGAAATCAGAAATCAATCCCAATTTAGTCATGTCGACACCCATAGTGTTCTGGTTCTCGAAATTCTTCATTTTGTCCTCGAGTGCCTTAAACCTCAGACGTGCTTCAACAGTCAGTTCTCCTTCAGCACTCCTCTGTGAGAATAAATCTTCTTGGCGATCTTCTAGCCATGGCTGAGTGCCATTAAGCCCATACAGATTTCCAGCACATGTGTTGCCATTGCCTAGTCCAGTGTTGCCATTAGCTTTGAAGTTTCCATTACCGACGCCAGTCGTATTACCATTGAGCCCAATATTAGTGATCACATTGCCGTTACCACTTCCATTCCCCCCGGTCACGGGGATGCCACCCTGAGGAGTTTCAACAGGTGGGGGGACTGGAATGCTCCTACCATGAAGCACACCGTTGCTGTCAACCCTTGAGATCAGAGGCTGGACCAATGTTCTGAGCTGGTCTTGGCCGTTGGCAACCACTTGCATGAGCTCCATAAAGCGGTCCATCCTCTCTCGGAGTTCCTGGACGTCAGTTTGCACTTGTTCCATTGCTCTAGCTTGATTCGCTCTGGTCAGATAACGGTGGATCGGTCTTCGGTCAATCCTGGAACAACCTGCATACACAAAGGGTTAGAAAAACGACAAGGTGCTCGTCATGCAAATGCAAACGTGTGTCTGTGCCTTGGGGAGATTCCCCCCCCCCCCTCCCGATCCTAGTTTCCGAGACAAATAAAGTCTATGATCCCATCATGGAAAAGAAATCCTCATATATTCATCTGAAAAGCCCGCTCGGGTAGCGTACAACTGTAATCACTGAAGCAATAAGGCATGACCCCAACCAACAGACCTGGCGGAGATCAGCCTATCAATGCATAAAATGTACAAAAAGAGATACAAAAGATCAGGTGCGGCCACGGGCACGAACATCTTCTACCAACTTCTTTGTAGCGAGATGACCTGGCTGAGTAAGCAAACCCTGGGCCAGCAGGTCCTTCTGCCTGATGGACTCTGGGAGGTTCTCGACAACTCTCCTAGAAACACCTTCTTCAGAATGGTTCTCGACTCTACTCCTCTTAGCATCAGCCTGGAGTTGAAAATCTTGTAAATTCGCCTTGGCCTCAGCCAATCTATACTGGTCGTCTCGTCACAGTGAGGCTTCAGCCTCTATCTTCTTATCTTTCACCATAATCTGAGCTTCTAGCTCGGCTACTTACTACTTCAGCTTTTCTTCCCGCTCTTTGTATTTGGCTAGGGTGCTGCTCCAGACCCTCTCGTATTGGGTTAACTTCCGGTACACTCTGTCCAGATCCTGTTTCTTGGTTGTCAACACGCCATGTACTGACATCAGGTCCAACCCCAGACGTTCCCTAGCATCAGTTTCTTTGGTCAGGTTGGCGCCTAGATGGTTGATCATCTCAGTCTGCTTCTTGCAGGTATAAACGGCTTCACTTTTCTCTTTCCGAAGTTGAGCGATCTCTTTCTCCAACTCTTCGTTGGCTTTTCGTAGCTCTTCCTTCTCTTGGATTACCTGGTTGAATCTCTGAATATCAATTGTGGTAGGCTCTTTGTACACGGGAGGATACAATGGTTCCACGGTAGGAAATGACATTAGAAACTTGGCGGCTCTCTCTCGAACCCAAGTCACATACGTGTCGCTACTGCGAAAATCGGCGCCGGCTATGACAGAAGAGTCGCCACCGTGCGTTATTTATCCCACAAAAGGGAAAGGAAACACTCAGAGTAAACCTAACGCAAAGAGGGAAAGGAATGGTCATCGCAACCAAATCTTGGATTCGGGAGTCGGTTACGCAAGGGGAAGGTATTAGCACCCCTCACGTCCGTCGCACTCGACGGGATCCACGCTTGTTTTCTATCTAAGGGTGTGTTATTCTATCTACTCTATAGGTCTGGGTTAAAAAGAAAAGAAAATGACTCGGCAAAGTATCGCACTTTATGCCTATGTATTCCCGTCTGGAACAAGAAATCAGAGTCAACGTAGTTCGCCTACCTACGGGAAAGGAGGGGAAGGTTGCTCGCTAGGATATCGCATCCTATGCCTACGTACTTTCATACAACATGAAAGATCAGAGCAAACGTAGTTCGGGCTACGGAAGACACAAGCTTGTCTGACTGGCTTTTTATTACCTTATGAAAAGGTTTTTCTTGATTAAGAGTCCAAGCGGACAAAAATGACACTTTGATGTTTGTTTTGAATCTTTTACGAAAGAAGTGTTTTTTAGTTTGTTTGCAATCTCTGACGCACTAGAGACTATGCTCTGAGAGTGACTACATCGCATGTCACCCTAAGGGTACCATACTAAGCAGTCAGATTACTGAAGAGTGGCCCTCCAACAACCTTTTCTCAAATAGCTTAAGGCTCGTGCCGTACGACGTTGATTAACCTTATTACTGTATTTTTGAATTGTTTTGAGATGAGAAGAGAAAGAAGCTCTAAAAACCTAGGGTTGAACGGCGGAATACACTCACCTAATGTTGTCATGCATGGATAAGAATCCTAATGTCTATCATAATTCCCTCCTGCGCAGAGGAAATCAGAGATCCTAGGGGATAAACAGAAAAGAAAGCAAGCAAATACAGTAACATGCATGCAATGCAGCAATACAAGCGAGGCAAGGGAGTCCCACTCAACCTCGAACCTGGGAAAACAACAGGCAAAGTGAATAAAAATTCACCTCAAACCTAGGGGGCAAGCTACATAAGCCAACAAACAATATAGAAAACAAAACCCCAAAGCAGAGGAGGCAGCCCAAGCAGCAGCACCAAACTCCTACAGCAAACAGCAGCTCTGACAGCAACAGATGATTAACCAGCAAAAAGTTGACAGCAACAACCTTCATCTTCATGAATAACTCCCATCTTCAAGCTTCAATAAACTTTCAACCTTCACTAGGCACCAGGCTTCAACAAGCTCCCAGCTTAAGCAAGCTCAAACCCCAACCAGTAACCAGCTTCAACAAGCTCCTGACTTCAAGTTCAACAAGCAGTAAAACCCTAGCTTCAACAAGCAACCTCATCTTTTCCCTTTACCAAACTTCAACAAGCACCTCCAAGGGAGAATCAAACCAACAAGAATTAAGTTATAATGTTAAGAGACTTAATGACAACCAAGGGAAATCACTAAGGACTTAACATTGCAAATGAAAGGTATCCTCAAAGTTCTACTCACTTGGGCATACCACTCATCCCTCCTAAGGAGAGATGGAGCTTCCCAAGGAGGCCTTTATGTCATTGGATAGAATGGATATGGACAAGATACTCCATGTTTGAAGAAAGAAGCAAAACTAGTCTAATGCTCATCCTAAAACCCTAGTTTCCCTAAGCTCTTGACAAGCATCCACAAGATGAGAGAATCTTCACATCCAAGCTCCTTCAAGCTCTCCAAAGCATCTTAAATTGGTCTTCATGATTATCCAAGCTAAAAAGCACCACCACCCTAGTCTAAGGGGAACTATTGAATCAAACTAGTCAAATTAGTTCATCAGAAACACCTAGAAGTTAGTCTTAAAACTAATTCTACTTAAAATACCAAACATGATTTTAAAATCCTACAAAAATTAAAAGGGTTCCTAAACCTCTTATGAATCTCTCATACAAAAACCAGGGGGTTAACCATTCATTTGGACCCTAAACTATGCCCTAAACCTAAAGGTATCACCTTAAAACCCTAATTCTAAACCACCTAATGTTTAATGCTCAAACTAGCCTAAAATTATCTCACAAAAATATGAGAAAATTACTATGGGTACATGCATATCTAAGCTAACTAGCCTAAAAGAAATCAACTCAAAATTCAACACCAATCATTCACAATAAAATCCACAAAATCATGTATCAACCATATTGAAAATAAAAGCAATAAAAATGAAAAAAATACAATTAAATTCTAAAATGTATGAATTAGTCATTTTTTAATCCTATTAAATTCTACATATTCTAAGGATTCAAGGAAAAAAAATCTAGCTTAAAAATGTTTATTTTTCTATTTATAGTGAATTAATTTCTAAACTATGTGAAAAATATGAAAATAAAAGAAAAAGAAAGAAAATGAATAAAGTGGCGTGTTGTTTAGCAATTAAGATCAGTTATTATTCAGGTTGGGCCCAGACTGGGGGTGCGTATATCAATTTGACCTAATCCCAAACCAAACTTAAAACAAATCAGAAAATCAAAAGGAAAATGGAAAAACGCCTGTGTCAAATAGTTATAAATCCAAGTGTATTTTCCAATTGGGCCTGGAAGGAGGTGTGGTTAGCAAAGGATCATTAAGCCCATCCAACCAATTTAAATGAAACGGAGCGTTTTGGTCTCCCTCTCAATCCTTCAGTAATTGAAACACCATCGTGGCCATTGGATTAGGTCTTCAGTCAAGGTCAAAGGGTAATCTGATGGTGGTGGTTCACCATCCCCAAAATATTTGAACTGGGGGGGGGGGGGGAACACAGACGGTGGCCTGAGCTTGGCGCCACCGTCTTCTCCGGCGAATCAAACCCCAAAACTCACCAAACAAGCCAACTAAAAACCCTAATCCACTCCAAATTTCACTCTGGTCACGAATATGACCTCCATTCTTATTGATTCTCACTTAAACTCCAAACCCGATGGTAGTTGCAGAAAAATCACAAATCTTGAATCACCTCAAACCCTAAAATTAATGATCCCATTGTGTACTACACTTCTCCCTGATCAATTCTCAACATTCAAACACCATTAAAGCTTCAAGAACAAGGAGATACAAGCTTCAACAGAAAATGGCATCACCCTAATTTGATCTCTAATTGCTCCCAAACCTATCCAGAAACGATCCTCATACATCCTAGGCCCTAACCACATGCAAGATGCTATCCAATTCTTCCTATATTATGAGGAATTTGAAGGTTTACATACCTGGAAAAATTGGATCAACAGAGGTATCAAATGCTCAATTCAAGCTCCAAGACTCTTCAGACACGATCAGTGATGCACAATGAAGCTTCTTCAACCTTTAATTTGGCTTGAATAGGCTTGCAACTCCAAAACCGATTCTGAGTTGGAGGTGAGAAAATTCAGTTACTCTCTATGATTCCTTGCACGATCCTTACCAAAAAACTACTTGAACCCAATGCAATGCTTATATAGAAGCTAATAGAACCCTCTAGAAAGTTCTGTAACAACCACAATGAGAAATTCAATTTATCACTTTCCTCCAAAATCTCATATGCTCAAATTGTGCCTTGCTCTGTTTCAGTCCCCAATCTCACCTGCAATTCTCTCCTCATGAAAATTAGAACTGAATTAGATGTGTAATTCCCTTGTTTTTGATCTTATGGAGTGTGATGGTTATGTTACTTCCATCTTAAGTAACAAAATGAAACCATGTGCAAATGACCTCAAATCCACAATTTGATATTGCCATCATCTTTAAAACATGTTTTCTGATCAAATTGGTATGTAACATTGCTTGGTTTGGCCATGAAATCAAGAAATCACAATTTTGCCTTTTAAATGACTTTAATTTCTTCATTAAAAGCCATTTTAAACCAACTTTTCAAATGAGCCAATTCAAACCTTCCTTGATGCAAGCTCAAGGTTAAAACCCTATTTTGAGCAACTTTCTAGTTGAACAATTTTCCATTTGAGGAGTGGAAGATGGAGATTTTGGCACATGCTTGAAAATGACCTATAATCACAAATGCCCAAAATACCCCTGGATTGCCAAGATCATAACTTGAGTTCCATAAATCCCCTTGAGGACTTCTAGTACTCTATGGAAATATAAGATCAAGATCTACAACTCTTATGTTGGCCAAGAATCCATTTGAAAACTCCTTGAAGGGCAAAAGTTGCTTGGAAGTCAAGTGACTTTCACAGATAACTTTCAGTGTCCTCTGGTGACCTGTAATTTGCAAAGGCCATAACTTGAGTTATACAAATCTTCTTGAAGACTTCTAGTACTCAAATTAAAGGTATTTAGATGCTCTACAAGTTTCATGTTGGCCAAAGATCCATTTGAAACTTGTATTTTTACTTATGTGGCTTTGAAGTTGGGCACTAAATAGGGGATTTTACACTGCAACCCTAATTTAGCAACTTCCCACATTCTTGATATTTCTTTGCTTAACCTTGGCACAACACCACATATGTATCAACATACCAATCCATGAATCCCTTGACCTCAAGGTAGGCCTTGATGCTTTCTGTCGCTACCGTGAAAATAAGGTGCCGGCAAAACAGAAGAGTCGCCACCTTTCGTTATTTATCCCTCGGAGCGGGAAAGGAAACGATCGGGAAAACCTGATGAAAAGGTATAAGACAAGGTCATCGCAACCATTGTTTGGGTTCGGGATTCGGTTACGCAAGGGGAAGGTATTAGAACCCCTCGCGTCCATCGTTCACGATGGGATCCACGCTTATTGTGTTTACTGGACGGGTTGGTTTTATCTATCTACCTATCAAGGCTGGTCTGAAAAGCAAAGAAAATGACTCGGAAAAGCGTCACGCTTTATGCCTACATATTCTCATCATAGAATGAGAAATCAGAGTCAACGTAGTTCGACTAACTACGGGTTACGGGGAAGGTGGCTCGCCAATACGTCAGTATTGTGCCTACGTACTCTCAACAGGTATGAGAGATCAGAGCTTACGTAGTTCGGGATAATACGGATTACGGGAATTCAGATTCGTCTGTTTTATCGAGTAAGGTTAACAAACAGTTCCAGCAGTTTGACGTACGCAACTCGACCCTCAGAGACTTAGGCGTTACCGTTTGCGGTAGAACTGAGAGTTAACAACACTCTTTTCTTCAGAAAAGCTTCCTTTGAATTATGGGCTCACGGGGCAAAAAGGTTTGAAGTTTGTTTTCTGTTTTTTACAGAAGAACTGTTTTTATGGGATGTTTGCAACCAATATCGCACTAGAGACTATGACCTGAGAGTGAATGCGTCGCATGTCACCCAAAGGGTGCCATACTAAACATCCAGACTGTTGAAAAGAAACTCTCCAATAATCCTTTCTCAGATAGCTTAAGGCTCGTAACGTACGACGTCAGTTAACCTTAATTATTGTATTTTAATTTGTTTTGAGATGAGAAGAGAGAACAGGCTCAACTAAGGGGGGACTATCAAGTCCTAATGTTGTCAGGCCAAGGATTCATCCTATGGCTGAAGTTTGAAACAGGGAACTCCTAGAAGTTATCATGCATAGGTTTCAACCTAAAGTTCTAATCAGCACTTCCTTATCAAAGGAAGTGAGATTCCTAGGGGATCATGTCAATGATAAACAGAAATAGATAAAGCATCAGCTTAAACAGTAAACAGATATACAGTAAACGACTGTAAAATGCATGCAATGCAAGTGAGGGAGGAAATGTGTGTGGGGCATCAGCCTCCACAAGCTCGTCTCGACCTCAAGCCAGATATGATAACTGCAATCATATAGAAGAAATAAAATGCCATCAAGCAAACCACAAACCACATACGCAAGGGAGCTGGGCTCTACCGAATACCCGCAAGCAAAGCCATACAGTAAAAATACAAGCAGAGGGAGCCACTCAACCTCTAGTGCAATCATGCTCCTAGCTTAACACAATCTAAGTATGAGCTTATTCTAATGCATCAAGAAAATCAAACAAGTCACATCAATACAGTTGCCCAAAAAGCAAACAGACAGGAAAGAAAGCAGATCAACAACTTCCACAACTTCACAGCAAAGCAATCCTCTGACAGCAGTTCAGTCCTCAGCCTTCAACTGCCCTTCAAGGCTATCATCTTCAATAGCAAGTGTCAACTTGCTTCTTCAAGCCTCCAACACATCCACATAAGTATCAACCTATCCCCCTCCTTCAACTTCAAGCTTCAACTCTTCAGTAAATTCCACCTTCAGGCTTCACTCCTAATATCAAGTATCAACTTGACTCCTTCAGGCTCTCAATGTACCAACATAAGTATCAACTTACTCTTCTCCTTCCTCAAGATTCAGCTCTTTCTTCAATCTCAATTTGATCTTCTTCTTCACACAAGCATCAACTTGGTCTTCAAGCTTCAGCTCTCTCCTCTTTACAAGTATCAACTTTTTCCTCTTCATCTACAAGCTTCAGCTTCAAAAGGTTATCTTCAAACACAAGGAAGTATCAACTCCATCCTTCAATCTCTTCAAGCAAGGAACTCCATCCTCTAACAAGTGAGAAAGATTCATCTATCAAGAGCAAAGTTTGGATGACTGACAGCAGAGTGAAGACCAAAGGTCACCACTAAGCTTCCTATCATCAGAGAAAGGGACCCTCAAAGGTTCTACCAACTTGAAGAGAGCCACACATCCTACCAAAGGATGGATGAGGCCTTTACAAGGGGACCTTACATCATATGGAAGAATGTAAGTGATCAACATCTTCCATGTTTATGAAGGAAGAGAATCTATCTAGAAGCTCTGCCTACAAACCCTAATCTTAACACCTAATCAACACTACAACAACAAAAGGGAAGATCTTCGCATCTAAGCTTATCCATAGCAATCCAATGCATCTTCAACTTGTCTTCAACATCCACCAAGAACAAGCAAAGCAAAACCCTAATCTAAGGGAACTAAAGAAGTCATTCTAGTTGAATTAGTGCATTAGAATCATCTAAAGTTAGCATCAAAACTAAAATCAAACTAAAATAGTAAACTATATTATAAATTCCTACAAAAATTCCTAAGGGACCTTAATTGAATCATGAATCTACCCTACAAAAGTCATAGGTTGAATCATCCACCTAGTTACTAAAAATAAAATCTAAATCACAAGGTATCAACCATAAACCCTAAAAATGGAGCCCTAAAGGTTTCAACCTAAGCTACCACTTACATTCATCACAAAAATGTGAGAAAAATCTATGGGGAGCATGCATATCTATTCTAACTACTCACAAAAACTCAAGGCCAAAATCATCATCACATGATCAAACCAAATTCAACAAAATCAAGCATCAAACATGATTATTTTAATGTCAATTAAAATGTAAAAAATCCCATAAAATCAAAAAATGCATAAAATAATAATATTTTTTATCTAAAAAATACTAGGTCCTATCATGAATCCATAGCAAAAAGAATGGGATCAATTGAATCATTTTTCCATTTTTTATGAATTAATCAATAACCATGAATAAAATGAAAAATAATAGAAAATCCAAGGAAAATAAACAAACGTGTGGTGCAGAAAGCAATAAAATCCAATTTATTTCCCAGACTGGGCCACAAAGGGGGTGTGATTATCACTTGGATTCTTAAGCCCAAAACCACAACTTAAATGAAACGCAGCGTTCCATTTAGTTCAGAAATCCTTCACAACTTTCATGCACGCGTGGTCGTTGGATGGGGTCCCCAGTCAAAGTCCAACCATAATCTGATGGCTATCAAGTCATCTTCTCCAATTTGAATCCCTGAAACTCAAGTCACCTGCGCGCCATAGTCACCGCCGGTGACATTCTTCGGTCAACATTCTACAACCCTAACTTGCTATAGAATCCACCATAGGCCACGATTCCTTGATGAATCTTGTCCCAAATCTCACAAGGAGTCCATTCATGTCCTTAATTCAATCTAAATCCTCAAGATTCGCAAGAACACCATCTCAACCGAAAATGGTAACAACCCTAATTGGTCACTAACTCTCAAATTAATGATCCATAAACCTTCCTACATCAATCCACAATGCATCTAACATCCTAATTCCTCTTAATTCTACCTAATTTAAGCTAGAGATTGAAAGTTACTAACCTGAGAATTTCGTGTGCACAGAGGTAGTAAACCTTCAAATCAAGCTTTCAAATGCTCCAGACTCCTTCAATGAATCAATTCCAAGCTTCTGTATGCAATGAAATGGATGGAAATGCTCTGGATTCTTGGAATCAATTCTGAGTTGTAGGTGACAAAATCTGAGATCAAGAACACTATTCAGCCACGAATTTGCCTTGATTATGATCTGGAATCATTCACTAGCATCCATGGAAGTGATTGCAATCAAGAAAATGGATGGAAAGTGAAGAAAATGGTGTAACCGAATTCAGTTGCAAACAAGAATTTTCCAATCTCAATCTCTATTCTCTCCTTCAATTATCACCAACCTTGGCCTTGGATCACCTCTATTCAATATATAGAACATGTATGGATGATCTAGAAAGCTCTAGATTCTTCTAATGAGAAATTCAATTTCTCATGTCATGAAAAGTTCAATCACATGCCATGGTCATACCAATTCTGCTAGCAGCTTGTATTCACCCCCGTTCTCTTCCAATTTCTCTCCTCATGGTATTTTGGATGTGTTTGGATTGAAAGAAGTCTTGGTCATGCCTTGAATTTTGGTTTGGCAAATGTTACTTATGATGTAAGTAACTACTTTTCAAAGCAAGTCCACAAATTGAACCTCAAGTTAAAATTGTGGCAATGTCAATGTTCTAAAAATGTGTTTTATTATCAAAATGACATATTACATGCCTTGGTTTGGACATGTAGATCAAAAGTGCCAATTTCCAACTTTGGTTCATTTGAAAATCACCCTTATTTTAAGCCATTTTTGTGATTTTGAGCTACAAGCAATTCCAACATCTCATGACCTATTTAATAGCCTTAAAACATCATTTTAAACAAGTTTTATGTTGGACATTTTCCCATTTGAAGCTTGCAAATAGGAGTTATGGCCTTATGGTTGAAATGACCTATAATCGCCAAATGACCAAAATACCCTTGACTTGTCAAAGCCATAACTTGAGTTCTACAAATCCTATCAAGGACTTATAGTACTCTATAGAAAGCTAAGAGAACAAGGAACAACATTCATGTTGACCAAGAGTTCATAAGAATCATCCTTCTAGGGAAAAAGTTTCATGCAAGTCAGGTAACTTTCAAACTCCAAATTCACATTCCTCAGATGACTTGTAACTTGTCAAAGCCATAACTTGAGTTCTACAAATCCTATCAAGGACTTCTAGCACTCATATTAAAGCTAAGATCATGCTCTACAACAATCATGTTGGGGGTAATATGAGATGACAATCACATCTTGAGCTAAACTGCCTTGAAGATATGGGTCAAACTAGGGGATTTTACACTGTCAAGCCTTAGAAACCCTAGCTTGAAACTTCTCAAACTCTTCAATCATGATTAGTTGACCTTGGAATCATCCTTATATCATCTCAATGCATCAATCCATGATCACATGGCTCTTGAATTATGTCTCAACCTTGTTCAAATCATTAGTTGACCTAGGGTTGACCCAGTCAAACCCTAGTTGCACCACTCATGGCTGAGTCTTCTTAATCTTGCACAATGACCTGTCTAGGCCTCAAAGTGATCTTCAACACTTCTAATGAGCTCTATCAAGACCTCAAGTCTAACTTCATGGCCTCAGAATCATCTGATGACTTCCCACAACCCTCAAGTTAGGAGACCTACACACTTGGTTTCAACCACTCTTTCTGAGGATCTTTTATCTTCTCTGACAAGGATATCAACCCTTGAAAACTTGAATAACCTTCTTAGCTAGCTTCAAAGTCTTGTATAGCTCTTGATTGGTAATCATACCTCTTGATCTCCTGCATACATGTCAATGAAATGCAAATGATAATGCTAATGTGAATGAAATGAAACATAAGCTAGGTAAAGAAATGTTGAGCAAATTATGGGGTGCAACAGCTGCCCCTATTCAAACGGCTTGGACCTGACTGGGTGAGAAGCGAACGGCTCTCAAACAATCAAGGTGCGAGACGGTTGAATACCGACAAACCCGGAAATTTGCCAACTGCACCAGCACACGGTACTCTGATGGGAACAAATCTTCAAAAACTGAAATATTAGCTGCACGACAGCTAGCTGGGGAATTGGTCACACGGTAACCGGTGATACACGGTCGATCATACCGTCAGGCATCAGAATTCCTCGGGACTCATCAGGTCAACAATCAAGTTAATCATGCCATCGGGCATTCAAAGAAATTTTTGGGCGTCAGCCGAACTTCATCACTAAGTCGGGAATAGAATTCTCAGTCAATCATGAACCAATTGGGGATATCCAAACTTCTGCCATCAGGCACTCCGCATCAGCTGAGAGAACTGCTTCGTTAATACGGTTGGACTTTAATCATCAAGTCTTCAAGGGAAGTTTCAACTTTGCTGTTCAGAAACCTGTTGGGGATGACGCATCTCCGCTGGGGATTCTGGAGAACTATCAAGTAACTCTGCTTCGGGGATCCAAAAATCATTCTGGGGGAATCCACTCTGCTGAGGACTTCAAGAATCATCTTGGACAAGTAACTCCTCCAGAGACTTCAAGAATCATCCTGAACCAATAACTCTGCTGGAGATTTCAGGAATCATCCTGAGCAAACACTCTGCCGGGGACTCTAAGCATCAACTTGAGCAACCAACTCTGGCGACTTCACAGGGGATTTTAAGAATCATCTTAAACAAACACCTTCGTTGGAGAATTCAAGAATCATCTTGGGCAAGCGACTTTGCTGGGGGATTTCAAGAATCATCTTGAACCACACCACTCTTCTGAGATTTCAGGAATCATCCTGAGTAGACACCCCGTCGGGGAACACCTGCAAAACAAGAACGGTAACGACCTAGCTCATGTTTCATATGCATATGGTTCGACAATGGCGCAATGCTCCACACGGTGGAAATGCTACGCATTCTTAGGGTAAATGCTATGCAATCATGCAAAATGCTACGACCCCATCAACAAAATAAATGCAGAAGGGAGAATCCTCCTGTCAAGGAGAAAGAACCACTCTGGTGGAGGAAGGACTCATCCTGCCAAGGAGAAGGAGTCACGCCAATCTCAATCGGACTCCGCCTGGGGAAATGAACTTCAGTTGACTGCTGCAGGGGAATAAAGCTCTACGAGAACCTGAACCTGCTCATTTGGGTATTCGAACCACAACTGCTGAGGAAAACGATGTCAATCGCAGAAATAAAATGCACGGCCTTTCGCGGCAAAACTTTCCTGGAGGTAACGACTCCGGTGGGGAAATACAACATCAACTGTTCAACACTCTACTGGGGAAAACCAATCATGGCCCGAGCGCTCTCCAAGGACTCGACTCTCTTGGGGGTTTGCCTACTTGGCTGGGGAAGAAGGAATCATCCTGCTTATAGGGCAGAGTACGACTCTGTGGGGAATTTCTATTCCGCAGAAGACTTCAGCCTGCACTATCGAGTACTGCACATTTCAGTATATGGCTCGGCTGGGGAGACGATGATCCTTCAAGATACATCTGCTTGGAGAGAATCTTCTCTGATTGGGGAGACATATTAATGCTTACGGTCTCATGTTCAAACTCCACGGGGAGATGCTACTGAACTTGCGGGAGAAGAAGGAATCATCCTGCTTGGGAATGCATATGGCCTACTGTCTGAAATATGCTATGCCTGTAACAACACAAACAAACAGACGAGATACCCTTCTCAAAGGGACCTATCAAGGTTATCCTCTTGTGACAATGTTCAAGTAATTCATTGTTTCAACAATCAGTAGCCTAGGCCAGTAAGTTTATGTATGCGCATTTTATCAAAAACATCGGCGTTCTTTTTCGTAAACAAAACAGATAAGTGCTAAACAAACAAACAGAATTGCTGAATAATACACATTTTATTGATGACGAACCCCTGAATGGGTAAAAATGTTTTACAACAGATGCAAGCTCCTGGAATGAGGAAGCTGCGCAAAAATAAAACATAAATATACATCAGTATATACACAAATATCGGCAATAAGGCGTAGACGAACACCATGAGTTGATCCCTCTATGACCCACTCGACTTCGATACTTCTCCGACGCTTCAGCTTCAGAAGAGATTGATTCAGATAAACGGCCCTCAGGTCTTCCAAACCACTAAACAATGAGAGTCCACACGCGGAACACAGTCATTTGCTTTTTCAAATCCCTAACTTTTGCCTGAATCGCCCTTCCGGGTTTTCGATTCACCGGGATACCCTTTTTTGCCAAAGTCACCCTTCCAGGTTTTCGACTTTGCGGGTGTACATTCTTTTCTTTATATCCCTAATTTTTTCCCGAACCTTTTTCCTTTTTTATGGTTCGCCGGGATGCCCCATTTTTTCCTGGATATTCTTTTTTCTTTCCAGCGGGTCATTTTTTAAGCAAAGTACTTTTTAACCGCGTCCGCATTCACCGGGGATGCGAAATCTTCGCCATCCATCTTGGATAACAACAAGGCTCCTCCCGAGAAGACCTTGCTGACGATGTACAGACCTTCGTAATTGGGAGTCCACTTGCCCCGGTGATCGGAGTGTGGAGGAAGAATCTTCTTCAGGACGAGATCACCCGTCTGAAAGCTTCTAGGACGCACCTTCTTATCATAGGCTTTCTTCATTCGGCTGTGGTACAGACGACCATATGCAATCGATGCTAACCTCTTCTCGTCCATCAGGATGAGTTGGTTTAGTCGGTTCTTAATCCATTCTGCCTCATCGAGTTTCGTGTCAACCAAAACTCGCAAAGAAGGAATCTCAACTTCTAACGGTAGGACAACTTCCATACCGTACACCAGTGAGAAGGGAGTTGCCCCGGTTGATGTACGTACCGTTGTACGATAACTGTGCAGTGCAAATGGCAACATCTCGTGCCAATCCTTATAGGTCACAACCATCTTCTGCACAATCTTCTTGATGTTTTTATTGGCCGCTTCAACGGTGCCATTCATCTTCGGCCGGTAAGGAGATGAATTGTGATGTTCAATCTTGAAACTCTGGCACAGCTCCTTCATCATGTTGTTATTCAGATTCGAACCATTATCAGTAATGATCTGCTCGGGAATTCCGTAACGATAGATGATGTCCCTCTTTATGAATTTAGCCACCACCTGCTTGGTCACATTAGCATATGAGGCTGCCTCCACCCACTTGGTGAAGTAGTCGATAGCTACGAGAATGAAGCGATGACCGTTAGATGCAGTGGGCTCTATCTTGCCTATCATGTCGATGCCACACATGGAGAACGGCCACGGGGAGGACATGACATTCAACGGGCACGGCGGTACATGAATCTTATCAGCATAAATCTGGCATTTATGACATCTCCTCGCGAATTTAAAGCAATCTGATTCCATCGTCATCCAGTAGTATCCTGCTCTCAGGATCTTTCTTGTCATAGCATGCCCACCGGCGTGCATACCGAATGTGCCTTCATGGACTTCTTCCATGAGCATACTCGCTTCTTTCTCATCAACGCATCTGAGTAGCACGAGATCGTGGTTTCTTTTATACAAAACTCCATCAGGATTGAGATAAAAATTTCCAGACAGCCTCCTCAGAGTCTTCTTATCCTGGGTTGACGCTCCCTTAGGATACTCCTTAGTCATAAGGAAGGTATGGATGTCATGGAACCATGGCTTGCCGTCGGAGGCTTCCTCGATTGTAAAGACGAATGCAGGTCTATCAAGACGAGACAGGACAATTCTTAGAGCTTCATTCCAAAAATTGACTTTATACATCGAAGCCAATGTGGCTAAGGCATCAGCCATTTGATTCTCGTCTCTGGGCACATGATGGAGTTCCACTCGATCAAAGAACAGAAGCAGCCTTCTGGCATAGTTCATGTACGACACCAAATTCAATTGACGAGTCTCCCACTCCCCTTTAATCTGGTTAATCACAAGTGCCGAGTCACCCTATACGTCTAGGTTCTTGATTCTCAGATCAATTGCCTCTTCTAGACCCATGATGCATGCTTCGTACTCCGCTTCATTATTGGTGATCGAAAATGTCAGTCTCGCAGTGAACGGGATGTGGGATCCATGGGGAGTCGTGATGATTGCCCCAATGCCACTTCCGTAAGAATTAACCGTCCCGTCGAATATCAATTTCCACTGGGATTTCCTATCTGGCCCCTCGTCGGGCAACGGTTCATCGCAATCTTTCGCTTTGAGAAACATGATATCCTCATCAGGGAATTCAAGTTTCATAGGCTGATAATCCTTGATCGGTTGTTCGGCAAGGTACTCAGACAATACGCTTCCCTTTATGGCCTTTTGGGAAACATACTGAATGTCATATTCTGTCAACACCATTTGCCATCTGGCAATCCTGCCCGAAAGCGTTTGCTTCTCAAAGACGTACTTGATCGGATCCATCTTCGAAATTAGCATGGTTGTGTGATTGAGCATGTACTGTCGTAAACGTTTGGCAGCCCAGGCTAGTGCACAACACGTTTTCTCCCGCATCGAGTAACGAGATTCACAATCTGTGAATTTTTTACTCAAGTAGTAAATAGCATGCTCCTTTCTGCCCGTCTCGTCGTGCTGACCGAGAACACATCCCATACTATTCTCAAGAACTGTCAAGTACATGATTAGAGGTCGTCCGGCCACTGGGGGTATCAAGATTGGAGGTTCTTGTAGATACTGTTTTATCTTATCAAATGCCTTCTGGCAATCCTCGTTCCAGATAATCGCCTGGTCTTTCTTAAGTAGTTTGAACATCGGTTCACACGTGGCCGTGAGCTGAGAGATAAACCTCGCAATGTAGTTTATTCTGCCCAGGAAACCACGAACTTCTTTTTCTGTTTTTGGCGCTGGCATTTCTTGTATTGCTTTTATCTTCGCAGGATCAACCTCAATGCCTCTTTCGCTCACGATAAACCCCATTAGTTTTCCGGACCGTACTTTGAAAGTACACTTGTTAGGATTCAGCCTCAACCTGAACTTCCTAAGCCTCTCAAAAAGCTTCAGCAAATTGACCAGATGTCCCTCCTCCGTTTGGGACTTCGCAATCATGTCATCAACATAGACTTCAATCTCATGATGAATCATGTCATGAAACAAAGTGACCATTGCTCGTTGGTAAGTGGCCCCTGCGTTCTTCAGACCGAAAGGCATTACCTTGTAGCAAAATATTCCCCAAGGCGTAATAAACGTAGTTTTTTCCATGTCCTCCAGCGCCATCTTGATCTGATTGTAGCCGGAGAAGCCATCCATGAATGAAAATACGGAGAACTGAGCTATATTGTTGACCAACACATCAATATGAGGCAGCGGGAAATCATCTTTAAGGCTCGCCCTATTCAAATCCCGATAATCGACGCACATTCGTACCTTACCGTCCTTCTTCGGTACAGGCACTATGTTGGCGACCCACGGAGGGTAAGTAGTGACCGCTAAGAAGCCAACATCAAGCTGCTTTTGCACTTCTTCTTTGATCTTAACGGCCATATCTGGTCGTGTCCTCCTAAGCTTCTGCTTAACGGGGGGACAATCTTCTCGCAGCGGCAAGTGATGGACCACGATGTCAGTATCAAGTCCGGGCATATCCTCGTATGACCAAGCAAAGGCGTCACTATACTCTCTTAGCATCTCGACCAATCTCCACTTGACATCACTCTGCAATGCAGCCCCTATCCTGACGTTCCTGACATGTTCTTCAGAACCCAGATTCACGATCTCAATCTCTTCCTCGTGAGGCAGAATAACTTTCTCTTCTTGTTTCAATAAGCGGGCCAACTCTTCGGGAAGGTCTTCGTCTTCATCAATCTCTTCTTCGGCTTGATAGATCGGGCAATCGAAGTCGAAGTGAGTCGTAGAAGGTCCAGAGTCGATGTCATCTACTATGTGGATCCTGCAATAACAAGGGTTAAGCTTAAAACAAGGATATGCAAGTTAGCACAAGCTCCATTGCCATTTTGTTGTTTTTCAAAACAAATATAAAACAGGAATAACAGAGATCACAATATTTGAATACGAAGAAAAACGCCTTTTGATTTATTGGTAAAATGCATGTACATAATCAAACGAGGCCCTGACAATAAAACCACTATGCCCCGGGTAGGACATAGGGTTGTACAACGATTGGAAAAAGTAAATCATTACTCTTTGCTTGTCACTTGGATGATATCCCTGACGGACCAGTTGTTGAGGCTCTCGCCTGGCTTGCTTGGCTAGATCCAAGAGTCCAGATCGCAGTCGCTGTCTTCGCCGTCTTCAGACACCGCGTTGACACTTTCAAATATCACCCCGCCACTGGTAAACTGGATCGGCCCTTTATCTCGCGACGCACTGTTAGAAGAGGAGGCTTCAGCCGCAGGAGAATACCCCAACCCAAACTTGTCTTGCTTGTTAGGTATCTCTAGAATTCGCCCCCAGCCTGGGGTAGATCCGGCTTGAACAACGGCCCGGGCTTCCTTGAAGGAAGAGAGAGTCATCTCTGGCTTTTCAGTGATTACAGGAGCTACGTTCTTGACTTTAACAGCTTCGAACGCTTGACATAGGGTTTCGTGGATTTCCCCATCCATCTCAACATACTTGAAGGACGACAAATGGCTCACCATTATGTCTTCCTCGCCACAAACAGTCACGATGCTACCTCCGACAGCATACTTGAGCTTCTGGTGCAACGTGGAGGTCACGGCACCCGCAGAATGGATCCATGGCCGGCCCAAGAGACAGCTGTAGGCAGGCATGATGTCCATAATGTAAAAGACCGCGTCGAACGTTTCCAGCCCGACTTGGATTGGCAACGTCACCTCTCCGAAAACATGACGTTTGGTTCCGTCGGACGCCTTCACCACCAGATCACTGGGTGTGCAAATCAATCCATGAGTATCTAACTTCATCATTGCCTTCTTCGGAAGAACATTGAGTGACGACCCTATGTCCACCAACACATGAGACATAATCGTTCCCCTACACTCTATCGAGATGTGCAGGGCGCTATTGTGGTTCCTCCCCTTCGGCGTCAGCTCCAGGTCAGTGAACCCTAACCCATTTCCAGCATTCACGTGGGCTACGACCCCCTCCAACTGGTTGACCGATATTTCCTGCGGTACATACCTGGCATTCAACACCTTCAGTAGTGCGTTGCGATGTGCCTTAGAACACAGCAACAAATTCAGGATGGAAATTTTTGAGGGTGTTTGATGGAGATGATCCACGATCTTGTAGTCACTCTTTTTAATCAACCTCATAAATTCTTCGGCGTCTTTAACAAGTAAGTCTTTCTCTACCCTACGACGGGTCTCTTCAACGACTTTACTCTTCCCTTTATCAGTTACTTCAGCTTTGTTCGCTTTGTCCGCCATGATCTCAGGTGGGGCAAATACTCTTCCGTTGCGAGTGATTCCGCTAACGCCCACTAGGTTCTCCACAGACGACCCTGATGGTTCCAACTCCAACTTCTGTCTGTTGCAGTAGACATCTGCCCCATAATGCCATGGGACAGCGTTGGTGCTTTCTAAAGGTATCGGCCCAACTTTGGTGATGGTAATCGTGGGCGGCCTGGGTGCAGAAATAGTTATCGTCCGACGAGGGATGGTGATGGTGGCAACCTCATCATCTTGCTTCAGCATTACCTCTCCCAATCCGCTTTCGGCCCTTCGGCTAAACTGCAAGATTCCTTCGGTCATCAGACTTTGAATCCCCTCTATCAACTATTCACATCCATCAGGACTTGTCGCACAGCCCATACACAGCTCCCCGCAGCCTGGAAAGAAACCCCTTTTCATCAGCTTAGCTTTAACGAAGCTAAGCGGTGTCTTCAGATCTCTGACGTCAGTCAGCAAATCCAAGCTCTCGCCTTCAATAATGGCATTTACTCCACCTCCCCTATGATTCGGCATAGGGTTCTTCGTGACGTTTGGCACATTATCTGAGAAATTGATGATCTTAGCGTCCACCATATCCTGCACCTTGTGCTTGAAGGCTTTGCGATTTTCTATTGTGTGGCCTGGTGCCCCTGAGTGAAACTCACATGTTGCATTCGCATCATAACCCGGCGGAGGTGCCCCTATCAAGGGAGCCAGGGTTCACTTCTGGGTCAGCTGTAACTGGAGCAGAGTCTGTAATAGCTGAGCGTAGGACATGGGTGGTGTCTCGAGGTGACGGCTCGACAGAGGTGCCCTGTTCTGATACTTTCTGTACCCTTATTGATTCGGCTGCTGTTGCTGCTGCTGGGGTTGTTGGACAGCGGGGATAGTTATACTGGCCACCTCCTGGTGAGGGCCTTTACCCTTCCTTCGAGCGTTGGACACGACGCTCGTCTCCCCTTCCCGTCTTTTGCCGCCATACGGTTTCTTTCCTCCTCCCGCCGAGGGCAGATCACCTTGAATTTTCCCCAGTTTGATCCCATTTTCAACGTGCTCACCCGTGATAATGAGATCTGAGAAGCTTCCAGACATACTGCTGACTAATTTCTCATAATAAACCCCTGGGAGGGTGGCTACGAACATTTCCACAAGCTCGCGTTCAACCATCGGCGGCTGAACTCTAGATGCCAATTCACGCCACCGCTGGGCGTATTCCTTGAACCCTTCATTGTTCCTTTGCGACAGATTCTACAGTTGGACTCGGTTCGGAGCCAGGTCACTGTTATATTGGTAGTGGTGCACAAATGCTTCAGCAAGTTCCTTCCACGTGCGCACACTAGTAGGTTCCAGACTCATGTACCATTCCAGGGAGGGCCCGGACAGACTGTCCTGAAAGAAGTGCATCAGCAACTTCTCGTCCTCAGAATGAGCGGACATTTTCCGGTAATATGATCTCAAATGGACGCGGGGGCAAGTGGTGCCCTTGTACTTTTCAAAGTCAGGTACCTTGAACTTGGGAGGCACCTTGAAATCAGCAATCAGTCCCAACTTGGATATGTCAACACCCATGGTGTTCTGGTTCTCGAAATTCCTCATCTTGTCCTCGAGTTCCTTGAACCTTAGCCGTGCTTCAGCAGTCAGCTCCCCTTCAGCACCTCTCTGAGAGAACACATCGTCTTGACGATCTTCTAACCATGGTTGAGGCCCATACAGATTTCCCACACCCGCATTGCCGTTGCCCAGTCCAACATTGACATTAGCTTCAAAATTCCCATTACCGACGCCAGTCGTATTACCGTTGAGTCCCATGTTAGCTATCACATTGCCGTTGGCACTGCCATTCCCCCCGGTCACGGGGACGCCATTATGAGGAGTTTCAACAGGTGGAGGGGTTGGCACAGTCCCACCATGGAGTATACCATTGCTATCGACCCTTGAAATCAGGGGCTGAACCAAGGTTCTGAGCTGATCCTGGCCATTGGCGACCGCCTGCATGAGCTCCACGAAGCGGTCCATCCTTTCTCGGAGTTCTTGAACGTCAGTTTGCATTTGCTCCATAACTCGGGCTTGATTTGATCTGGTCGGATAGCGATGGACAAGTCTCTGATCAATCCTGGAACAACCTGAAATAACCTGTATACACAAAAGGGTTAGGAAAAACAACAAAGTGCTCGTTATGCAAATGCTTCATGCAAATGCAAACGTGTGTCTGTGCGTTAGGGAGATTCCCCCCCGATCCTAGTGCCTGAGTGCCAGTGCTGATAGTAAGAAGTCTGAGTCCAGTCATGGAAATAACATCTCATATATTTAAAGAAAACCCATCAAGGCGGTACACAATGTCACCGAGTACAAGATGAATCAATAGCATGACCTCAACCAACAAGCCTGGTGATGGTCAGCATACAACAACTATCAAAACAAAAGGAATACAAATAGTCAAGCACGGCCACGGGCGCGAAACTCTTCTAACAACCCCTTCGTTTCTGGATGATCAGGCCGAGTGAGCAACCCTTAGACGAGTAACTCCCTTTGCATAATGGTGTATTGAAGACCTTCAACCGAATCTTCCCATGCTCCTTCGCCGAAACAATCTTCTAACTTCCGTTTCTTGGACTCAAACGTCAGCTTGCGCTCCTTCAGGTTAGCAAGAGCTTTGTTAAGCTGGCCTTCAGCGACATATCGGCGAGTGGTTTCTTCATCAAACCTCTTCTCACTAACCTTCACCTGGGCTTTCAGCTTGGAGATCTGTTGCTTTAGCTTATCCTCCCGTTCTTTCCCGTTGGCTAGAGTAGCCTTCCAATGCTGGTTAAACTTGGATATTCTCCGATACGCTTCATCCAAGTGCCGCTTCTTAGTGGCCAGTACATCGTTGACAGCTTTGAAGTCTCGACCCAAACGCTCACGCTCAGCTATCTACTTAGTCAAATCTGTCCCCAACTGGTTCACCAGCTCTGTCTGCCTCTTGGAGGAATGAACATCTTCGCTTCTCTCGCTTCTGAGTTGCGCCAATTCTTTCTCCAGTTCTTCATTTTCCTTCTTCAGCTCATCTCTTTCTGCTAACACCTGATTGTGCTGCTGAATAGGCACAATGGTAGGCTCTTCAATCACTGGAGGGCTTTTTGGCTGGGCAGGAGGAAACGGCATCCCTATAGCATCTGCTCTGGCTCTGATCCAAGTCACATATGGAGCGTAGGCTTGACTATGACTCTTCCCCAGCAATGGTTTTCCCTTCTTACTGATATTATTCCAAGCATGCTGAAGCTTAGATAACATATCCCCTTCTAGAAGACCAGTGAGGACCTCTGATACAGGACCATAAATCTGCTCTGTCAAGAACAAACATACATTTGACAATAAGGACCTCTGATACAGGACCATAAATCTGCTCTGTCAAGAACAAACATACATCTGACAATAAGGACCTCTGATACAGGACCATAAATCTGCTCTGTCAAGAACACATACATCTCTGAAGATAAGGTCCTCTGATACAGGACCATAAATCTGCTCTGTCAAGAACACATACACCTATGATGATGAGAACATCTGATACCAACAAAACTGATTCACTATCAAGAAAGCCAGGTAGTCTGAAGGTTAAGGTCTCCTGCAACAAACCCAACCCTGCTCACAGGTATGGACCTATACTGACACAAGTTCGGCATCCTATGCGGTCATCAGTGTCACAGACATTCAAGAGGGGTGATATGATACCCAGAAGGTGTGGCATCACCATCTCCTGAAGCGGCCTCACTCAGCTGAATTCCAAATGATCGGTCCCCAGAGTCGACAATCCTCCAAACCAACAACCCCCTCAACCCAAAGGGTTGAAAAAGAAGTCAACCGGGAGAACCTCGTCTGAGCGTGGATTTCATGAGACACTAGTGCCTGCAAAGCAAGCACGCGTCCACTAATTTCCACCACTAATGCTAGCTACACTCAAGCCTGGGTCTGGCTTCTCACTCATCCGAATGCCCCTCCCACAACAGCACAGATAATCATATCATACTGAAAATAAAATGCGGGAAGTAAAATGCGATAAATAAACACAACCTAACAAGTAATCATACAAGCGCTAGGATTGACTCTCGCGGGGGACGTTGGATCCCCAAACTGACTCGCATAAGGGATGTTGGATCCCAGGAAACTATCAAGTCCCCAGCAGAGTCGCCAGCTGTCGCTAGCGCGAAAATAAGGTGCCGGCAAAACAGAAGAGTCGCCACCTTTCGTTATTTATCCCTCAGAGCAGGAAAGGAAACGATCGGAAAAACCTGACGAAAAGGTATAAGACAAGGTCATCGCAACCATTGTCTGGGTTCGGGAGTCGGTTACGCAAGGGGAAGGTATTAGCACCCCTCGCGTCCATCGTACTCGATGGGATCCACGCTTGTTGTGTTTACTGGACGGGTTGGTTTTATCTATCTACCTATCAAGGCTGGTCTGAAAAGAAAATAAAATGACTCGGCAAAGCGTCGCGCTTTATGCCTACGTATTCCCATCAAAGAATGAGAAATCAGAGTCAACGTAGTTCGACTAACTACGGGTTACGGGGAAGGTGGCTCGCCAATACGTCAGGATTGTGCCTACGTACTGTCAACAGGTATGAGAGATCAAAGTTTACGTAGTTCGGGATAATACGGATTACGGGAATTCAGATTCATCTGTTTTATCGAGTAGGGTTAACAAACAGTTCCGGTAGTTTGGCGTACGCAGCTCGACCCTCGGAGACTTAGGCGTTACCGTTTGCGGTAGAACTGAGAGTTAACAACACTCTTTTCTTCAGAAAAGCTTCCTTTGAATTATGGACCCACAGGGCAAAAAGGTTTGAAGTTTGTTTTCTGTCTTTTATGGAAGAACTGTTTTTATGGGATGTTTGCAACCAATATCGCACTAGAGACTATGACCTGAGAGTGAATGCGTCGTATGTCACCCAAAGGGTGCCATACTAAACATCCAGACTGTTGAAAAGAAACTCTCCAACAATCCTTTCTCAGATAGCTTAAGGCTCGTAACGTACGAAGTCAGTTAACCTTAATTACTGTATTTTAATTTCTTTAGAGATGAGAAGAGAGAACAGGCTCAACTAAGGGGGGACTATCAAGTCCTAATGTTGTCAGGCCAAGGATTCATCCTATGGTTGAAGTTTGAAACAGGGAACTCCTAGAAGTTATCATGCATAGGTTTCAACCTAAAGTTCTAATCATCACTTCCTTATCAAAGGAAGTGAGATTCCTAGGGGATCATGTCAATGATAAACAGAACCAGATAAAGCATCAGCTTAAACAGTAAACAGATATACAGTAAACGACTGTAAAATGCATGCAATGCAAGTGAGGGAGGAAATGTGTGTGGGACATCAGCCTCCACAAGCTCGTCTAGACCTCAAGCCAGATATGATAACTGCAATCATACAGAAGAAATAAAATTCCATCAAGCAAACCACAAACCACATAGGCAAGGGAGCTGGGCTCTACTGAATACCCGAAAGCAAAGCCATACAGTAAAAATACAAGCAGAGGGAGCCACTCAACCTCTAGTGCAATCATGCTCCTAGCTTAACACAATCTAATTATGAGCTTATTCTAATGCATCAAGCAAATCAAACAAGTCACATCAATACAGTTGCACAGAAAGCAAACAGACAGGAAAGAAAGCAGATCAACAGCTTCCACAGCTTCACAGTAAAGCAATCCTCTGACAGCAGTTCAGTCCTCAGCCTTCAACTGCCCTTCAAGGCTATCATCTTCAATAGAAAGTGTCAACTTTCTTCTTCAAGCTTCCAACACATCCACATAAGTATCAACCTATCCCTCTCCTTCAACTTCAAGCTTTAACTCTTCAGTAAATTCCACCTTCAGGCTTCACTCCTAATATCAAGTATCAACTTGGCTCCTTCAGGCTCTCAATGTATCAACATAAGTATCAACTTACTCTTCTCCTTCCTCAAGCTTCAGCTCTTTCTTCAATCTCAATTTGATCTTCTTCTTCACACAAGCATCAACTTGGTCTTCAAGCTTCAGCTCTCTCCTCTTTACATGCTTCAGCTTCAAAAGGTTATCTTCAAACACAAGGAAGTATCAACTCCATCCTTCAATCTCTTCAAGCAAGGAACTCCATCCTCTAACAAGGGAGAAAGATTCATCTATCAAGAGCAAAGTTTGGATGACTGACAGCAGAGTGAAGACCAAAGGTCACCACTAAGCATCCTATCATCAGAGAAAGGGACCCTCAAAGGTTCTACCAACTTGCAGAGAGCCACACATCCTACCAAAGGAGGGATGAGGCCTTTATAAGGGGACCTTACATCATAGGGAAGAATGGAAGTGATCAACATCTTCCATATTTATGAAGGAAGAGAATCTATCTAGAAGCTCTGCCTACAAACCCTAATCTTAACACCTAATCAACACTACAACAAAAGAAGGGAAGATCTTCACATCCAAGCTTCTCCATAGCAATCCAATGCATCTTCAACTTGTCTTCAACATCCACCAAGAACAAGCAAAGCAAAACCCTAATCTAAGGGAACTAAAGAAGTCATTCTAGTTGAATTAGTGCATTAGAATCATCTAAATTTAACATCAAAACTAAAATCAAACTAAAATAGTAAACTATATTATACATTCCTACAAAAATTCCTAAGGGACCTTAATTCAATCATGAATCTACCCTACAAAAGTCAGAGGTTGAATCATCCACCTAGTTACTAAAAATAAAATCTAAATCACAAGGTATCAACCATAAACCCTAAAAATGGAGCCCTAAAGGTTTCAACCTAAGCTACCACTTACATTCATCACAAAAATGTGAAAAAACTCTATGGGGAGCATGCATATCTATGCTAACTACTCACAAAAAATCAAGGCCAAAATCATCACCACATGATCAAACCAAATTCAACAAAATCAAGCATCAAACATGATTATTTTAATATCAATTAAAATGTAAAAAATCCCATAAAATCAAAAAATGCATGAAATAATAATATTTTTTTATCTAAAAAATACCAGATCCTATCATGAATCCATAGCAAAAAGAATGGGATCAATTGAATCATTTTTCCATTTTTTATGAATTAATCAATAACCATGAATAAAATGAAAAATAATAGAAAATCCAAAGAAAATAAACAAATGCGTGGTGCAGAAAGCAGTAAAATCCAATTCATTTCCCAGACTGGGCCACAAAGGGGGTGTGATTATCACTTGGATCCTTAAGCCCAAAACCACAACTTAAATGAAACGCAGCGTTCCATTTAGTTCAGAAATCCTTCACAACTTTCATGCACGCGTGGCCGTTGGATGGGGTCCACAATCTGATGGCTATCAAGTCATCTTCTCCAATTTGAATCCCTGAAACTCAGGTCACCTGCACGCCATAGTCACCGCCGGTGACATTCTCCGGTCAACATTCTACAACCCTAACTTGCTATAGAATCCACCATAGGCCACGATTCCTTGATGAATCTTGTCCCAAATCTCACAAGGAGTCCATTCATGTCCTTAATTCAATCTAAATCCCCAAGATTCGCAAGAACACCATCTCAACCGAAAATGGTAACAACCCTAATTGGTCACTAACTCTCAAATTAATGATCCATAAACCTTCCTACATCAATCCACAATGCATCTAACATCCTAATTCCTCTTAATTCTACCTAATTTAAGCTGGAGATTGAAAGTTACTAACCTGAGAATTTCATGTGCACAGAGGTAGTAAACCTTCAAATCAAGCTTTCAAATGCTCCAGACTCCTTCAATGAATCAATTCCAAGCTTTTGTATGCAATGAAATGGATGGAAATGCTCTGGATTCTTGGAACCAATTCTGAGTTGCAGGTGACAAAATCTGAGATCAAGAACACTATTCAGCCACGAATTTGCCTTGATTATGACCTGGAATCATTCACTAGCATCCATGGAAGTGATTGCAATCAAGAAAATGGATGGAAAGTGAAGAAAATGGTGTAACCGAATTCAGTTGCAAACAAGAATTTTCCAATCTCAATCTCTATTCTCTCCTTCAATTATCACCAACCTTGGCCTTGGATCACCTCTATTCAATATATAGAACATGTATGGATGATCTAGAAAGCTCTAGATTCTTCTAATGAGAAATTCAATTTCTCATGTCATGAAAAGTTCAATCACATGCCATGGTCATACCAATTCTGTTAGCAGCTTGTATTCACCCCCATTCTCTTCCAATTTCTCTCCTCATGGTATTTTGGATGTGTTTGGATTGAAAGAAGCCTTGGTCATGCCTTGAATTTTGGTTTGGCAAATGTTACTTATGATGTAAGTAACTACTTTTCAAAGCAAGTCCACAAATTAAACCTCAAGTCAAAATTGTGGCAATGTCAATGTTCTTAAAATGTGTTTTAGAATCAAAATGACATATTACATGCCTTGGTTTGGACATGTAGATCAAAAGTGCCAATTTCCAATTTTGGTTCATTTAAAAATCACCCTTATTTTAAGCCATTTTTGTGATTTTGAGCTACAAGCAATTCCAACCTCTCATGTCCTTTTGACTAGCCTTAAAACATCATTTTAAAAAAGTTTGATGTTGGACATTTTCCTATTTGAAGCTTGCAAATAGGAGTTATGGCCTTATGGTTGAAATGACCTATAATCTCCAAATGACCAAAATACCCTTGACTTGTCAAAGCCATAACTTGAGTTCTACAAATCCTATCAAGGACTTCTAGTACTCTCTAGAAAGCTAAGAGAATAAGGAACAATATTCATGTTGTCCAAGAGCTCATAGGAATCATCCTTCTAGGGAAAAAGTTTCATGCAAGTCAGGTAACTTTCAAACTCCAAATTCACATTCCTCAGATGACTTGTAACTTGTCAAAGCCATAACTTGAGTTCTACAAATCCTATCAAGTACTTCTAGCACTCATATTAAATCTAAGATCATGCTCTACAACAATCATGTTGGGGGTAAGATGAGATGACAATCACATCTTGAGCTAAATTGCCTTGAAGATATGGGTCAAACTAGGGGATTTTACACTGTCAAGCCTTAAAAACCCTAGCTTGAAACTTCTCAAACTCTTCAATCATGATGAGTTGACCTTGGAATCATCCTTATAGCATCTCAATGCATCAATCCATGATCACATGGCTCTTGAATTATGTCTCAACCTTGTTCAAATCATTAGTTGACCTAGGGTTGGCCCAGTCAAACCCTAGCTGCACCACTCATGGCTGAGCCTTCTTAATCTCGCACAATGACCTGTCTAGGACTCAAAGTGATCTTCAACACTTCTAATGAGCTCTCTCAAGACCTCAAGTCTAACTTCATGGCCTCAGAATCATCTGATGACTTCCCACAATCCTCAAGTTAGGAGACCTACACACTTGGTTTCAACCACTCTTTCTGAGGATCTTTTATCTTCTCTGACAAGGATATCAACCCTTGAACACTTGAATAACCTTCTTAGCTAGCTTCAAAGTCTTGTATAGCTCTTGATTGGTAATCATACCTCTTGATCTCCGGCATACATGTCAATGAAATGCAAATGATAATGCTAATGTGAATGAAATGAAACACAAGCTAGGTAAAGAAATGCTGAGCAAATTTTGGGGTGCAACACTCTCCAATTACTCAATTGAATTAGGATTGACCCAGATGAAACCCTAGTTGACTGCACCTCAACTATGGCTCTCATACTTGAATCAATGACTTGCCTTAGCTTCAATATGGCCCTCTAGACATCCCATGAGATCCATACACACCTCACATCCACATTCCATGCTTCTCATCCCACTGGTGATTCTAAATATTCCTCAGGATAGGAGCAAAACCCACATGTAGGCACTCAAACTCCTCAAGACTTCAAATCCTTTCTTGATGGCCTGGATGACTTCTCATCTTGGATAACACACCTTGCTAGGCTCTTCTATTGATAGACACCCTTGATCCCCTGTTGGATGAGCTATGCTATGATATGCCAATGATTGAATTATGTACATGATGTAACTATGCAAATGAAATGCAATGAAACATAAATCAGGCAAGAAAAGGTTGAGCAAATTTTGGGGTACAACAGCTGCCCCTATTCAAACGGCTTGGACCCGACTGGGTGAAGAGCGAACAACCTTCAAACAATCGAGGTACGAGACGGTTGAATACCAAGAAACCGGAAATTTGCCAACCGCAGAAATAAACTGCACTGCTTGGGGACCGACATCCACCAACTGAATCTGGTTGTTACGGCAACAGCTGATCTGACGTATGAAAATAATTCTGATCTCAACTTCAACTACCTATGTAACGCCACAGGTACTGAACAATTTTCGCAAAATACCTCCGTCCACAACTGGACCAACCTTGTCAACACAAGAAGAGAAACAAATTCGTCAACACGAATAGATATTCTGTCGTCACAGGAGTAACCTTGTCCACATCTGGACCCAACTTTCGTCAAATCACGAATAAATACAAATTTGTCCACGTCAGGACTCACATTTCGTCGACCCGAAAAGATCTCAACAACATAGAAATAGAACTATGTCCACGTTAGGACGCTCGTTTCGTCAACACGAAGAAATCTCATCATAAACTTGTCCTCGTCAGGACTTCACCTGCCGTCAACACGGAAAAATCCCGGTGACTTCGCTGGGGATGACTCGTCTGTATTTTGTCATCACGAGGGGATCCTATCAACATAGGAATAAATCGTCCACGTTAGGAATAAAATGTCCACGTTAGGAGTAACCTGTCCACGCTAGGAATACACTGTCCACGTTAGGAATACATTGTCCACGTTAGGAATAAACTGTCCACGTTAGGAATAAACTGTCCACGTTAGGGATAAACTTTCCACGTTAGGAATAACCTTTCCACGTTAGGAATAAACTTTCCACGTTAGGAATAAACTTTCCACGTTAGGAATAACCTTTCCATGTTAGGAATAAACTTTCCACGTTAGGAGTAAATTTCGTCTTGATAAGAAAACCCTATCATCATGGGAGTAAATTGTCCACGTCAGGACACCGTTTCGTAGACCCAAAGAAATATAAATTCGTCCACGTCAGGACTCGCGCATCTTCGACCCGCTGAGGAAATAAAACTTGTCCACGTCAGGACTCACGCTTTGCCAACACGAAGAAAGATAAATTTGTCCACGTTAGGACTCGCGCATCTTGTCAACACGAAGAACTATAAACTTGTCCACGTCAGGACGCACATTTCACCATTACGAAGAAAGATATCCACTAGGGATAAATGGTCCACAAAGAGTAATAAATTTTGTCCGCATCAGGATTTCACATTCCATCAATACGGAGAAATCGAATATGTCCATGTTAGGACTAGCCCACCTCGTCAGCCCGAGGAGATAAATCTGTCCATGTTAGGACACCCACTTCACCAGCACGAAGAAATCCCGTCAATATAGGAATAAATTGTCCACGTCAGGACTCATATTTCGTCAACACGAGGAACTCCTATCAGCATAGGCAATAAAATTTTGACGACTTCCGGGGAAATACTTCTGTCAACCGGTAGGAAAATACATTTGTTTGTTCATACGGGAAGATACTCCGAATACCGTTTCTACCTTTTTTTTTATCTCTGCAGTAGCTAACTCCATTGGTCCTACCCACAAACCTTTTCGCACTGACATGACAGCGAATTTGAGGAGGACCCCACGGGGGATATTTGGAAACCAAACTGCCGGACGCCTGTTCTGATAACCGGCGACAGCTTCTGAAATTTTGATTCATAAAACCCTTTGACGTAACAACAAATTTGAAGAAAATAATCCGCTGGCCGGATAAGAGAAACTTCAACAAGCCACTCTGGCGGGGAAAACAAAAGAAATTTTAAGCAAATAACTCCGCTCGGGATCAAAGAGAAACTTAACCAATTAACTCTATGGGGAAAATAGTAAGATGAACTGTATCATCACACGTCTCACGGCGAGCCCTCGAATACCCGGTAATAAATCTGAGCTAGAACTCCGTACTTCTGCTGAGAAAACACACCTGAAAGCAAAAGGTTAATCAACCTAATTTAAGTTTCAAAAATGCGTATGTTTGAAAATGGCGTAATGCTCCGTACGGCACGGAAATGCTGCGCGTTTGAGTAGATGCAAATATGACGATATATGCAAATGAAAATGTAGGCTCAAGCTGCCGGGGCCACTCTGATAATGATGTCTTAACAACATGCATGCTGAGGATAAAGCCAACTCCGCTGGGGAGAACAAGTATCACAAAATATCCTGGCGAAATAAACGCTAGAAACACAACCATCTCTGCCGGGGAGAGATTAAACACCAATTTCCACTGGGAGGAAAGAACGAACCACCCTGCTGGTGAACCAACTCATCTAGGGAAAGAAGCGACACTTCTAGGAAAAACACATTGTCGGGGCACAGTTTACACATTCAGAGCCTCGGACTCTGCTGAGGATCAACATCCTGTCAATGGCATGACGACCTGTGGGTTGCAAGAACACCCTCCTTTGCGAATATAAGCCTTTCGAACCAACAACCTGGTTAACTATTGCGGGAATCTCCCATGCTGAAGATTGAACGTGCACATATTCGATTCGCTGAGGAGCGTAACCTCTGCAGGGGACGTTGATTTTGACTTGCTGGGATTAATCCTATGGACGGCTTTCCATGAGGACACTCTCCTGGGGAAAATAACTCCCTCTTTCGGGAAGGAATAACTGTCATTTCACATCTCGGGGGATAAGCTGCGACTAGCTGAGGAATGACATCAACTGGAGTCAGGTCTTACGTCAAGCGACCTTGGCTGGGGAATACCATTCCTGACCATTTGCTCCAAAGGTAAGAACTCTGCAAAACACAAACGAGACAAAACAGGCCTATACAACAGAATCTATCTGGGTTAGCATCTGTGACATTACTTCAGTCAATTCGAAGTTTTAGCAATTATTGGCAAGGGCCATCAAGATTATGTAAGTGCAAGTTTATCAAAACATTGGCGTCTTTCACAAACAAAATAGTAAAGAACAAACATCAAGTATTGAATAACATGTTTTATTGATAATGGGCCTCTGAATAGGCAAAGTTTTGTACACTGGATGCAACTCCTGAAAAGAGGAAGTTACGCACACACATACATACATATATACACAAGAAGCATAAATAAAATACAAAACAATATTTGCATACATGTCGGCAACGTGGTACAGACAAACACCATGAGCTGATCCTCCTATGACTCGCCTGACTCTGCGCTTTCCCGGTACTCGATCTTCGGAAGAGATTGTTTTTTGGATAGACGGCCCCAGGTAATCCCAAACCACTAAGCAATGCCATATCAAATCCAGACCGCAGTCATTTGCTTTTTCAATCCCTAACTTTTGCGTGAACCGCCCTTTGCGGGTTTTCAATTCACCGGGATACCCTTTTTTGCCGAAGTCGCCCTTTTCAAGTTTTCGATTTTATCCCTAACTTTTGCCCGAACCTTTTATTCATTTTTTATGGTTCGCCGGGATACCCCATTTTTGCCTGGACTCGCTTTTTACTGTCCAGCGGGTCACTTTCAAGCAAAGTATTTTTTAACTGCGTCCAAATTCATTGGAGACGTAAAGTCTTCACCATCCATGGTGGATAGTAACAAGGCTCCTCCAGAGAAGACTTTTCTGACAACGTAGGGACCTTCATAATTGGGAGTCCACTTGCCTCTGTGATCTGATTGTGGTGGGAGAATCTTTTTCAAAACCAGATCGCCCGTCTGAAAGCTTCGATGACATACCTTCTTGTTGTAAGCTTTCTTCATCCGACTCTGATATAACCGACCGTATGCTAAAGAAGCCAGTCTCTTCTCATCCATTAAACTGAGCTGATTCAGTCTATCTTTAACCCATTCTGCCTCGTCGAGTTGGACATCACGTAAAACCCTCAGGGAAGGAATCTCGACCTCCAACGGTAACACCGCCTCCATTCCGTATACTAATGAGAAAGGGGTTGCCCCGGTTGATGTGCGTACCGTCGTACAATAACCGTGCAAAGCGAAAGGTAGCATCTCGTGCCAGTCCTTATATGTCATAACCATCTTCTGAACAATCTTCTTTATGTTCTTATTGGCCGCTTCGACAACACCATTCATCTTGGGCCGGTAAGGAGAAGAGTTGTGGTGCTCAATCTTAAAAGTATGACACAGCTCTTTCATCATTTTATTATTCAAATTTGAACCGTTGTCGGTGATAATCCGCTCGGGGATTCCATATCTGCAGATAATATCTCGTTTGATAAATCTGGCTACCACTTATTTGGTGACATTGGCATATGATGCTGCTTCCACCCATTTGGTGAAGTAATCAATTGCCACCAAAATGAACCAGTGTCCGTTTGATGTTGTAGGCTCAATCTTGCCAATCATATGAATCCCCCACATCGAGAAAGGCCACGGTGATGACATCACATTTAGAGGACTTGGAGGCACATGGATTTTGTCTGCATAAACCTGGCATTTATGACATCTTTTTGCAAACTTGAAACAGTCTGTTTCCATAGTTAGCCAATAATAACCTGCCCGCAGCAGTTTTCTTGTCATAACATGCCCGCCAGCATGTGTACCAAATGTACCCTCATGTATCTCTTCCACGAGCAACTTCGCCTCTTTCTCATCTACACAGCGTAGCAACACCAAGTCGTGGTTTCTTTTATACAGGACACCGTCCGGGTTCAAATAGAAATTGCCAGCCAATCTCCTGAGAGTCTTCTGATCTCGACTGGATGCCCCAGCCGGATACTCTTTGTTCTTCAGGAAATTCTGGATGTCAAAGTACCAGGGTTTACCATCGGGAGCCTCGTCAATGGCAAATATGAATGCAGGCCTCTCGAGCCGAGAGATAACAATCCAGGGAGCCTCGTTCCAGAAGTTAACTTTATACATGAAGACAATGTCGCCAGGGCGTCAGCCATTTGATTTTCTGCTCGTGGCACGTGATGCAATTCCACCTTGTCAAAGAAAGGCAACAATCTCCTTGCATAATTCATATATGGTATCAAATTGGGCTGACGTGTCTCCCATTCTCCTTTAATCTGGTTCACCACTAGAGCTGAGTCTCTGTATACATCTAGGTTCTTGATTCGCAAATCAATGGCTTCTTCCAGACCCATGATGCAAGCCTCATATTCAGCCTCATTATTGGTAACAGGAAAAGTCAATCGGGCAGTGAAGGGGATGTGCGACCCCTGAGGAGTGGTGATAATTGCACCTATTCCGCTACCATAGGAATTTACAACTCCGTCAAATATCAACTGCCATTTGGAACCCAACTCTGGTCCTTCGTCCGGCAACGGTTCTTCACAATCTTTCATCTTCAGGTACATGATATCCTCGTCAGGAAAATCAAACCTCATCGATTGGTAGTCCTCAACTGGCTGCTCAGCGAGGTACTCCGACAGAACGCTACCTTTAATAGCCTTTTGCGAGACATATTGGATATCGTATTCGGTTAACACCATCTGCCATCGGGCAATTCTTCCGGAGAGTGCTTGCTTCTCAAACACGTATTTGATTGGATCCATCTTTGAAATTAGCATGGTTGTATGATTCAGCATGTACTGCCTCAAACGTTTGGCGGCCCAGGCTAGCGCGCAACACGTCTTCTCGAGCATTGAGTATCTGGACTCACAGTCGGTAAATTTCTTACTCAAATAGTAGATCGCATGCTCTTTACGTCCGGTCTCGTCGTGTTGACCGAGAACACAACCCATACTTTCCTCAAGAACCGTCAAATACATAATCAAAGGTCTTCCGGCCACTGGGGGTATGAAAATCGGAGGTTCCTGCAAGTATTCTTTTATCTTGTCGAACGCCTTTTGACAATTCTCATTCCAGGTCAATACCTGATTCTTTTTCAACAACTTGAATAACGGCTCGCATGTCGCAGTTAGGTGAGATATGAACCGAGCGATGTAGTTCAACCTCCCTAAAAAACCACACACTTCTTTTTCTATTTTAGGCGTCGGCATTTCTTGTATAGCTTTTATCTTGGCAGGGTCAACCTCTATTCCCTTTTCGCTCACGATAAACCCCAGCAGTTTACCTGATCTCACCCCGAAGGTGCACTTGTTAGGGTTCAGTCTCAACCTGAACTTCCTAAGTCTTTTGAACAGTTTCAGCAGATTAACCAAATGCTCGTCCTCCGTCTGGGATTTGGCAATCATATCATCAACATAAACCTCGACCTCTGTGTATCATGTCATGAAAGAGAGTCGTCATAGCATGTTGATATGTTGCCCTAGCATTCTTCAGTCCGAAGGGCATCACTTTGTAGCAAAATGTTCCCCAGGGATTAATGAAGGTAGTCTTCTCCATGTCTTCTGGTGCCATTTTGATCTGATTATAGCCTGAGAAGCCGTCCATGAAGGAGAATACGGAGAACTGAGCAGTGTTGTCAACCAGCACATCAATGTGAGGAAGTGAAAAGTCGTCTTTCGGGCTCGCCCTATTCAGATCACGGTAGTCTACGCACATTCGCACTTTACCGTCTTTCTTCGACACTGGTACTATATTAGCGACCCATGACGGATAAGTTGTAACAGCTAGGAAACCAGCATCCCACTGTTTTTGAACTTCCTCCTTGATTTTCACAGCCATGTCTGGTCTGGTTCTTCTGAGTTTCTGCTTAACAGGCGGACATTCCTCTCGCAACGGCAGACGGTGCACAACCATGTCCGTATCTAACCCAGGCATATCCTCGTACGACCAAGCAAATATATCAATATACTCTCGCAGTATCTCAATCAGCCTTTGCTTGACGTCACTCTGCAGCGCAGCCCCTATGCGGATATTTCTCACAACTTCTTCCGACCCTAGATTGATAATCTCAATTTCCTCCTGATGAGGCAGAATGATTCTCTCTTCCTGTTTCACCAAACGAGTCAGCTCCTCTGGCAGGTCGCTATCCTCAACAATCTCTTCCTCTGCTTGGAATACCGGGTGCTCGAAGTCGAAACGAGTCATAGGCGGTTCGTATGAGATGTCATCTGAAATATTAGTCCTGCAAAGGAAATGGTTAAACGCTTCAACACGCAAACAAAGCAAATAACCACGTTGCCATTTATTGTTAAAGTAAAAACAAGAAAAACAGGGATCACAACATTTGAATATGAAAAACGCCTTTATTTCATGATTAAACAGCGCAATACACATAATCAAGTATCCCTAATGTAACATCACTATGCCCCGGGTAGGACATAGGATTATTCAACAATTGACAAAACAAATCATTACTGTTTAAAAGTCACTGGGACAGTTTCCCGGATGGACTAGTTGCAGAGACTTTGTCCTGGCACGCTTGGCTTGATCCACGCGTCCATATCGCAGTCGCTATCTCCGTCTTCAGCATCGGAAATAGCGTTGATAGTCTCAAAGCACACTCCGCTTGGCATAATCGTGACCGGTCCCTTGAACCTGGGCGCTCCTGAAGATGACGCTGACGACGTCGGTCGGTACCCTAGCCCAAACTTGTCATTCTTCACAGGAATCTCCAATACCTGCCCCCAGCCTTTAGTCTCACCAGTCTGCACTAAAGCCTGAGCCTCTTTGTAGGATGACACTGCCACATCTGATATTTTTCTGGAGCCCTGAGCTTTGTCTTTAATTCGCAACCCTTCGAAGGCTTGACAAGGTGTCTCGTGTATTTATCCATCGACCTCAACATATCTGAATGATGACAGGTGACTGAGCAAAATGTCCTCCTCCCCGCAAACGGTAACAACACTATCACCCACCATGTACTTCAACTTCTGATGCAGCGTGGACGTTACGGCCCCTGCAGCATGGATCCATGGGCGTCCAAGAAGGCAGCTATAAGCTGGGTGTATATCCATGATGTAGAATTCGGTATCAAAAATTTCCGGCCCCACCTGAAGCAGTAGTATTATTGACCCAAACACTGATCTTTTCGTCCCGTTAGACGCCCTCACAACCAAATCGCTGGGCGTGCAAATAATTCCCCATATGTCCAATTTCATCATGGCTTTCTTTGGCAATACGTTCAACGACGATCCAGCATCCACCAATACACGCGACATTACGGTGCCCCGACATTCCACCGATATATGCAAGGCCATGTTGTGCTCTCGGCCCCTGGGTGTTAGGTCAAAATCTGTGAAACCCAGGATATGTCCAGCATTGACATGTGCCATTACCCCCTCTAACTAATTTACAGAAACTTCTTGAGGCACAAATGACGTATCCAGAATCTTTAGCAAGGCATTCTGGTGGGCCTCGGAACATAATAACAATGACAAGATAGAAATCTTCGATGGAGTCTGCTGTAAGTGTTCAACAATTTTGTAGTCGCTTTTGCGAATCAGTCTCATGAACTCCTCTACGTCCTTGAGCGACGTATCCTTTTCTTTCGACTGAGAAGGCCCGCTTTCACTTACTTTGGCTTTACCTTTGGCCAACCTCTTTGCTTCTATTTCAGGTGAGGTAAAGATCCTTGCGCTACGGGTCATGCCCCCCGTTCCAACGACATTATCTACAGCCCCAGCTGGCTGGTTATTCACCACAATCTTTTCCCCGTTGCAATACGCTTCTAATCCGTAGGTCCACGGGACAGCTTTCGTACTCTCAAAGGGAACCGGCCCTGCTTTGGTAATTGTAATAGTTGGCCACTTGGCGGGCGCCGTTATCGTTATAGTCTCCCTCGGGATCGTCACCGTTGCAATATCATTCTGCTTATCACCTAGCGCCTCCACAGGCTTCTCAACCGCAATTCGATCAAATTGCAAGGTCCCTTCGTCGATCATGGCCTGAATGCCCCGCTTCAAATCAGTACAACCCTTAGGCTGGGTCCAACACTCTAAACAGTATTCATCACAACCCGAGAATACTCCCCCTCTGAGCAACCTGCTTTTCACCTCCCTCAATGGTGTCTTCAGTTCGTGAACATCCATCACCAAGTTCAAATTTTCTTCTGTCAAGATAGCATTTGCCCCATGATTAGGCATACGCTGTTGTATAATATTAGGCCCAGCTTGGCCAAAGTTGATGGCTTTACTGTCCAACAAGTCCTGAACTTTATGCTTGAAAGCATGACAAGATTCTACATCATGTCCGGGCGCCCCATAATGGAATTCGCAGTGCTTATTAGCGTCATACCCATAAGGAAGTATCGGTCCTGTAGGCGGTTCCAAAGTTCTTTTTTCATATAGAGAAGTTAACAATCTCTAGGGATTTAGAGAGCCCTTTTTAGAGAGATAAAGACTTCAAGACTAATCCTGTCATCCCTTTCTCAACCAAATTCAACCCCAGCAGTGTCTGAAGAAGCTCTGCATATGTCGACGGAGGCTTATCAAATACCCTCTTTGGCTTTGCATTCTGAAATCTCTGACCCTGATTCTGCCTTTGCTGCTGCTGTGGTTGTTGGTGCTGCTGTTGTTGTTGTTGAGGAATCGGAATAGTAACACTGGTTATTTGTTGAGGTTAACTGTACTAATTTCTACCTCTGCCCCGGCCACTGCCACCAAATACAGCGCTTGCATCATCTTGTCGTCTTCCGCCGAACGCTTTTCTCGTGCCCCCATCTGAAGTAGATTCACCTGCCTGAATCTTCCCAATTTTAATTCCATTCTCGATCCTTTCTCCCATAAGGATCATATCGGAGAAGCTACCCATCGAAACATTGAGTAACTTGTCATAGTACATTCCTGTAAATGTCCCCACAAACATGTTATTCATCTCCCTTTCAACCAAAGGAGGGTGCACCCTAGCTGCCATATCGCGCCACCGTTGCGCGTACTCTTTGAAACTTTCACCATTTTTCTGCGACAGACTCTGCAACTGAACTCTGTTTGGCGCCAAATCACTGTTATATTTGTAATGCATAACGAAAGCATCAACCAACTGTTTCTAGCTTCTAATCTGACTGGGCTCCATCCCCATGTACCATTCCAAAGATGGTCTCGATAAGCTGTCTTGAAAGAAATGCATGAGCATCCTTTCATCATTGGAATATGCAGACATCCTTCTATAATAAGAACGTACATGGACCTTTGGGCAGGTATCCCCTTTGTATTTGTCGAATGTTGGAGCCTTGAATTTCAATGGCACCCTCAGCCCTGGTACCAACCCCATAGTAGTCATATCTAACCCAGCGGAGTTCTGATCAACCACACCTTTCATCTGCTCTTCTAGCATTTTGATCCTCTGAACAGGGTCAATAGGGCCTTCAGGTCCCATACCTCTTCCTGAAAAAGCGTCATCCTGTTGATCCACATTCCAGTCATTGCCATACCCATCGTAACCCATGTTATGGCCAAATCCTTGCTGATTATACACAGGACCCTGTCCTCGGTTGCCGAACCCTAGATTGATCCCAGCAGGTCCAAAACCATTGTTGAAAGGAAATGCTTCAGCGCCGCTGTTATTCACATTACCGAACCCTCCATTACCATAGCCATACCCCTGATTGTTGCCGTAACCGTCATTACCGAAGCCTTGATTGTTGAACCCGAAGTTCCCGTCCTGATTGACATTGCCATACCCATTGTTTCCAAAGCCAACATTATCAACGAATCCTTGATCGGCATCCACAGTGTTGCCTTTGTTGTTAACAACATGCCCATCACCACCATTTCCAGCGTTACCATTACCAGCGCCAGTACCAGTGTTTCCGTTGACAGTCACCACAGGTGGAGTAACAACTGCCGGTATCTCATCCTCCCGGCGAGGAGTTTCAACAGAAATATGGTCAGTATTGCCATTTCCGTTTGCCCGCGTCAGCAGCGGCTGCACCAAGGTCTGATGATTCTCCTGGCCCTTGGCCATGCTCTCCATAGCCTGCATGAACAGAGTCAACTTCTCGCAGATTTACTGCATCTCGACCTGAACTTGATCCATTATCTTCTTGCAGTTGTTTCTGGTTGAATAGCGGTGGACTCTCTGGTCGTCAATCCTGAAAAACCTGTGAGATGCAGGAAATAAGATACAGATTCAAAATACCGGTCATGCAATATGAGGATGCAAATGCAAACGTATAAATATGCTACAGGTTATATCCCCCCCCCCATTCTAGTTTTAGAGAGAAGGCCATCACGACAATGGAGTCCCCATCAAGCAAGCAAGGAATCAGAAAACCCTCATTCATAAAAAAATGCCAAGAGGCAGAGTACAAGTATACAACTGAATACAACTGAAGAGACCTCAACCAACAAGCCTGGCGATGGTTAAAATACAAATACAGATAACAAAAACAAGGCAAAGATAACTCAGGCCAGATGGCATGCTCTGACATCTTCCAATATCCTCAACGTCTCCGAATGCCCTAGTCTGGAGATTAGCTCCTGTATCAGTAATGCATGTCGTTCAGCAGTGGATCTCAGCTTTTTGGCGTCATCCTTGCAGGTTCCTTCGCCAAAACACTTGTCGAGCCTGCATCTCTTGGATCTGGCCTTCAATTCACAACCCCTCGGCTTCTTGTCAAGGTCACTTACTTTAAGCTCAATAGCGCTCCTAAGTGATGTCTCTTCAGTTATCTTTGCATCCTGGGCTCTAATATGCGCCTCTAGCGTGGCAATCTGCAGCTTCAGCTCATCTTCACGCTCCTTCCGCTTGGTAAGCGTGGTATTCCACAATGTTTCCCACTTGTCGAGTCGGGAATAAGCTTTTTTTAAAAGTTCCTTCTTGGAAGCAAGCACCTTGCTAACACCGTTCAAGGCTGCTCCCACCTTTTCCCTCTTGCCGGTCTCTTCAGTCAAATCCGAACCCAACCTGTTAATCAACTCAATTTGTTCCTTCACTGTGAAGGTAGCTTCATTCTTCTCATGACGCAACTGGAAGATCTCTTTCTCTAACTCATCATTGGCTTTCTTCAATTCTTCGTTTTCAGCCAACAATTTGTTATACTTCTCAACCTCTTCCAAAGTAGGTACCTCAATCACTAGAAGATGTAGAGGTTTCACAGCGGGATATGGCATCAGGGAAATCCTAGCTCTCTTGTGGATCCAAGCCAAATAGGGATCATAAGCTTTGTTGTTGCTTTTACCAAGCAAAGCCTTCCCTCTCCTATGGATGTTAGCCAATGCATGTCTCAACCTGCTCAAAACAGCCTCGTCTAATGAGCCCGTGAGATACAGGGATTCCTGTATCTCAACATCAATAGGAGCATCCCTCAAGGCATAACCAAACTGTCTCACCAGCAGAGAAGGGTTATAGTTGATACAGCCTTTCCGTCCAATCAAAGGGACATTCGGAAAGCCACTGCAACTATATATAATGTCAGTGCCAAGCATGTTTCGATCAAACCAAATGATGTTCTCAGCAGACAACCCCATCAACCAGGAAGACCAATCCAAAGTATCAACAGCATCAACAAAAGGCCCTGTCTTCGGAAGATGTCCCTGGAACCACCTGTACAAAAGAGGAAGACAGCAGGAAACGTTCTTGCCACAACGTTTCTCATTCTTATAGTGAATAGAATGATAAACATCGCCCAAGAGAGTAGGAACTGGATTCTTCGAGGCAAGAATCAAAAAGGCATCTGAGTCAACAAAATCTGGCACATTAGGAAACAAGACAGTCCCATAGATGCAGACAGCTAGAATGGCACTGAAGGCAACCCAACATCCACTCTTCGTGCACTGTGTAGCTTTCTCAACCAGGACAGACAGGTGAAAACCATAGGCTCCGTTCAACTTGACCAATCCTCTAGGAAACTCCGAAGCGTCTAAACTGACAATCTCTGCGAGTGTAGCCAACTCAGGCTCAGCATCAACATGTATGAAGGGCATCCGGTCTAACACAGGAACTCCCAACATAGCAGAATACTCCTCGAAAGTGGGTGCCAGAATATAGTCGGGGAACACGAAGCATCTCAGCTGAGGCTCATAAAACTGCATCAAAGTATACACCCCAGTCGTCTCAAATGCTGAAGGCCTGTACAACAAACTAAGCAATCTCCCATAAGATACTCTGAACTTAGCCCTCACTCTCTCATCTGCTAGAGCAACTAATCCCAGTAAGGCACTGATATCTGGCGAATGCAACCGGGAAGCAACTGTCCTCTTCATGGACTCCATGTCTGGTTAGAAGATACACTAGAATCAGAGGGGAATGATCACCTGCAACATAAATACACGTTAATGAAATGCAAACATGAAAGTGCACATGCATATGCGAACAGGAGATCAAGGGCAATGCTGATGAACTGTGCTGCTTTGTACTGAAACCTGAGAACCATCAAATCTTCATCTCAAACCAAACCAACCACTCAAATGAACCCTGTAACCACATCTCACTGACAGAGATAAACCAGGTACTCTGAGGTCAAAGGTTTCCTGCAAACAGACCTACCTACCCCTCACAGGTATGTACTTAACTCGCAGACGAGGTACGACATCCTATGCGGGTTCAACGTCACAGACTTTCAAGAGCGATGATACGATACCCAGAAGGTGTGGCATCATCATCCCTTGAAGCGGTCTCACTTAGTTGAATCCCAATTGATAGGTCCCCAGAGTCGACAATCCTCGGGTCAGACAAATTGTCGAGCCCTAAGGGCCAGGCAAGAAGCATCAAAGAGAATCTCGTCCGAGCGCAGATTTCGCGGCTAGCTGGTGCGAGCTAAGCAAGCAGGCTAACCACTACTCTCTACTTCTAAGTCTATGTGCAAACTCAAGCCCAAGTCCGGCTTGTTTCTCAATCTAACCCTCTTCCCGGCACCACAACAATAATATAATACTGAAAGTAAAGACAAAAAAAAATAAATACACACAAAACCCCAGACGGGAAAACAAGCGCTAGGATTGACTCGCATAGGGAACCAAATGTCCCCAGCAGAGTCGCCAGCTGTCGCTACTGCGAAAATCGGCGCCGACTATGACAGAAGAGTCGCCACCGTGCGTTATTTATCCCACAAAAGGGAAAGGAAATGCTCAGAGTAAACCTAACGTAAAGAGGGAAAGGAATGGTCATCACAACCAAATCCTGGATTCGGGAGTCGGTTACGCAAGGGGAAGGTATTAGCACCCCTCACGTCCGTCGTACTTGACGGGATCCACACTTGTTTTCTATCTAAGGGTGTGTTATTCTATCTACTCTATAGGTCTAGGTTAAAAAGAAAAGAAAATGACTCGACAAAGTATCGCACTTTATGCCTACGTATTCCCGTCTGGAACGAGAAATCAGAGTCAACGTAGTTCGCCTACCTACGGGAAAGGAGGGGAAGGTTGCTCTCTAGGATATCGCATCCTATGCCTACGTACTTTCATACAACATGAAAGATCAGAGCAAACGTAGTTCGAGCTACGGAAGACACAAGCTTGTCTGACTAGCTTTTTATTACCTTATGAAAGGGTTTTTCTTGATTAAGAGTCCAAGCGGACAAAAATGACACTTTGATGTTTGTTTTGAATCTTTTACGAAAGAAGTGTTTTTTAGTTTGTTTGTAATCTCTGACACACTAGAGACTATGATCTGAGATTGACTACGTCGCATGTCACCCTAAGGGTACCATACTAAGCAGTCAGATTACTGAAGAGTGACCCTCCAACAACCTTTTCTCAAATAGCTTAAGGCTCGTGTCGTACGACGTTGATTAACCTTATTACTGTATTTTTGAATTGTTTTGAGATGAGAAGAGAAAGAAGCTCTAAAAACCTAGGGTTGAAAGGGGAATAAAACTAACCTAATGTTGTCATGCATGGATAAGAATCCTAATGTCTGTCATAATTCCCTCCTGCGCAGAGGAAATCAGAGATCCTAGGGGATAAACAGAAAATAAAGCAAGCAAATACAGTAAAATGCATGCAATGCAGCAATACAAGCGAGGCAAGGGAGTCCCACTCAACCTCGAACCTGGGAAAACAACAGGCAAAGTGAACCAAAATTCACCTCAAACCTAGGGGGCAAGCTACACAAGCCAACAAACAATACAGAAAACAAAACCCCAAAGCAGAGGAGGCAGCCCAAGCAGCAGCATCAAACTCCTACAGCAAACAGCAGCTCTGACAGCAATAGATGATTAACCAGCAAAAAGTTGACAGCAACAATCTTCATCTTCATGAATAACTCTCATCTTCAAGCTTCAATAAACTTTCAACCTTCACTAGGCACCAGGCTTCAACAAGCTCCCAGCTTAAGCAAGCTCAAACCCCAACCAGTAACCAGCTTCAACAAGCTCCTGACTTCAACTTTAACAAGCAGTAAAACCCCAGCTTCAACAAGCAACCTCATCTTTTCCCTTTACCAAACTTCAACAAGCACCTCCAAGGGAGAATCAAACCAACAAGAATCAAGTTATAATGTTAAGAGACTTAATGACAACCAAGGGAAATCACTAAGGACTTAACATTACAAATGAAAGGTATCCTCAAAGTTCTACTCACTTGGGCATACCATTCATCCCTCCTAAGGAGAGATGGAGCTTCCCAAGGAGGCCTTTATGTCATTGGATAGAATGGAGATGGACAAGATACTCCATGTTTGAAGAAAGAAGCAAAACTAGTCTAATGCTCTTCCTAAAACCCTAGTTTCCCTAAGCTCCTGACAAGCATCCACAAGATGAGAGAATCTTCACATCCAAGCTCCTTCAAGCTCTCCAAAGCATCTTCAATTTGTCTTCATGATTATACAAGCTCAAAAGCACCACCACCCTAGTCTAAGGGGAACTATTGAATCAAACTAGTCAAATTAGTTCATCAGAAACACCTAGAAGTTAGTCTTAAAACTAATTCTCCTTAAAATACCAAACATGATTGTAAAATCCTACAAAAATTACTAAGGGTTCCTAAACCTCTTATGAATCTCTCATACAAAAACCATGGGGTTAACCATTCATTTGGACAAAAATATGAGAAAATTACTATGGGTACATGCATATCTAAGCTAACTAGCCCAAAAGAAATCAACTCAAAATTCAACACCAATCATTCACAATAAAATCCACAAAATCATGTATCAACCATATTGAAAATAAAAGCAATAAAAATGCAAAAAATACAATTAAATTCTAAAATGCATGAATTAGTCATTTTTTAATCCTATTAAATTCTACATATTCTAAGGAGTCAAGGAAAAAAATCTAGCTTAAAAATGTTTATTTTTCTATTTATAGTGAATTAATTTCTAAACCATGTGAAAAATATGAAAATAAAAGAAAAAGAAAGAAAATGAATAAAGTGGCGTGTTGTTTAGCAATTAAGATCAGTTATTATCCAGACTGGGGGTGCGTATATCAATTTGACCTAAGCCCAAACCAAACTTAAAAAAAATCAGAAAATCAAAAGGAAAATGGAAAAACGTCTGTGTCAAATAGCAATAAATCCCAGTGTATTTTCCAATTGGGCCTGGAAGGAGGTGTGGTTAGCAAAGGATCATTAAGCCCATCCAACCAATTTAAATGAAACGAATCGTTTTGGTCTCCCTCTCAATCCTTCAGTAATTGAAACACCATCATGGCCATTGGATTAGGTCTTCAGTCAAGGTCAAAGGGTAATCTGATGGTGGTGGTTCATCGTCCCCAAAATATTTGAACTGGGGGGGGGGGGGGGAAACACAGACGGTGGCCTGAGCTTGGCGCCACCGTCTTCTCCGGCGAATCAAACCCCAAAACTCACCAAACAAGCCAACTAAAAACCCTAATCCACTCCAAATTTCACCCTGGTCACGAATCTGACCTCCATTCTTATTGATTCTCACTAAAACTCCAAACCCGATGGTAGTTGCAGAAAAATCACACATCTTGAATCACCTCAAACCCTAAAATTAATGATCCCATTATGTATTACACTTCTCCCTGATCAATTCTCAACATTCAAACACCATTAAAGCTTCAAGAACAAGGAGATACAAGCTTCAACAGAAAATGGCATCACCCTAATTTGGTCTCTAATTGCTCCCAAACCTATCCAGAAACGATCCTCATACATCCTAGGCCCTAACCACATGCAAGATGATATCCAATTCTTCCTAGATTATGAGGAATTTGAAGGTTTACATATCTGGAAAAATTGGATCAACAGAGGTATCAAATGCTCAATTCAAGCTCCAAGACTCTTCAGACACGATCAGTGATGCACAATGAAGCTTCTTCAACCTTTAATTTGGCTTGAATAGGCTTGCAACTCCAAAACCGATTTTGAGTTGGAGGTGAGAAAATTCAGTTGCTCTCTATGATTCCTTGCTCGATCCTTACCAAAAAAACTACCTGAACCCAATGCAATGCTTATATAGAAGCTAATAGAACCCTCTAGAAAGTTCTGTAACAACCACAATGAGAAATTCAATTTCTCACTTTCCTCCAAAATCTCATATGCTCAAATTGTGCCTTGCTCTGTTTCAGTCCCCAATCTCACCTGAAATTCTCTCCTCATGATAATTAGAACTGAATTAGATGTGTAATTCCCTTGTTTTTGATCTTATGGAGTGTGATGGTTATGTTACTTCCATCTTAAGTAACAAAATGAAACCATGTGTAAATGACCTCAAATCCATAATGTGATATTGCCATCATCTTTAAAACATGTTTTCTAATCAAATTGGTATGTAGCATTGCTTGGTTTGGCCATGAAATCAAGAAATCACAATTTTGCCTTTTAAATGACTTTAATTTCTTCATTAAAAGCCATTTCAAACCAACTTCTCATATGAGCCAATTAAAACCTTCCTTGATGCATGGTCAAGGTTAAAACCATATTTTGAGAAACTTTCTAGTTGAACAATTTTCCATTTGAGGAGTGGAAGATGGAGATTTTGGCACATGCTTGAAAATGACCTATAATCACAAATGCCCAAAATACCCCTGGATTGCCAAGATCATAACTTGAGTTCCATAAATCCCCTTGAGGACTTCTAGTACTCTATGGAAAGCTAAGATCAAGATATACAACTCTTATGTTAGCCAAGAATCCATTTGAAAACTCCTTGAAGGGAAAAAGTTGCTTGGAAGTCAAGTGACTTTCACAGATAACTTTCAGTGTCCTCTGGTGACCTGTAATTTGCAAAGACCATAACTTGAGTTCTACAAATCTTCTTGAAGACTTCTAGTACTCAAATTAAAGGTATTGAGATGCTATACAAGTTTCATGTTGGCCAAAGATCCATTTGAAACTTGTATTTTGACTTATGTGGCTTTGAAGTTGGGCACTAAATAGGGGATTTTACACTGGAACCCTAATTTAGAAACTTCCCACATTCTTGATCTTTCTTTGCTTAACCTTGGCACAACACCACATATGTATCAACATACCAATCCATGAATCCCTTAACCTCAAGGTAGGCCTTGATGCTCTCCAATTACTCAATTGAATTAGGATTGACCCAAATGAAACCCTAGTTGACTGCACCTCAACTATGGCTCTCATACTTGAATCAATGACTTGCCTTAGCTTCAATATGGCCCTCTAGACATCCCATGAGATCCATACACACCTCACATACACATTCCATGCTTCTCATCCCACTGGTGATTCTCAATATTCCTCAAGATAGGAGCAAAACCCACATGTAGGCACTCAAACTCCTCAAGACTTCAAATCCTTTCTTGATGGCCTGGATGACTTCTCATCTTGGATAACACACCTTGCTAGGCTCTTCTCTTGATAGACACCCTTGATCCCCTGTTGGATGAGCTATGCTATGATACGCCAATGATTGAATTATGTACATGATGTAACTATGCAAATGAAATGCAATGAAACATAATTCAGGCAAGAAAAGGTTGAGCAAATTTTGGGGTACAACAATACGGATCAAAGGCCTTGTTGTTGATCTTTCCCAGCAGGACCTTTCCCTTTCGGTGAATTTTGCTCCAAGCATTCTGTACCTTGACCAAAGTGTCGCCTTCAAGCAACCATGTGAGATATAGAGATTCCTGTATCTCTTCCTCTTCAGGAGGACCTCGTAGTGCATACCCAAATTGTCGTACCAGCAGAGATGGATTGTAGTTGATACATCCATTCCTTCCGATCAAAGGGATGTTCGAAAAGCCACAGCAGCTATATACAATATATTTGCCCAGTAGATCTCTATCAAACCAGATAATATTGTCAGCGGTCAAACCCATCAAACGCGCGGACCAAGGTGAAGACTCAGCAGAATCAATGAACGGCCCCGACTTAGGAAGATAGCTAGCAAACCACTTATATAGTAAAGGAGCACAACATGCCACGTTCTTCCCCTTTATGTTTTCATTCTTGCTGTGAACTGAATGGTAGACGTCTCCGAGGAGAGTGGGTACTGGATTCCCGGAGGCAAATATGTGGCAAGCATCCATGCTTATGAAGTCCGGATGACTTGGGAATAGCACGATCCCATAAATGCAAAGGGCTAAGAAGGCATTGAATACATCCCAGCGACCCTTTTCAGCAAACTTTCGAGCTTTTTCCATCAGGAAAGGCAAAGGGAAACCATGAACTCCAATCTTCCTGGATACCATCCCTTCCAATTCAGACTCATCTACATGAAGAGTGTCAGTCAGCTTACTCAATTTGGGTTCACCCCCAACACGGTAATAAGGCATTTGATTCAACAAAGGCACCCCCAACAGGTCAGAGTACTCCTCTAAGGTCGGGGCTAGGACATAGTCTGGAAACACAAAGCATCTGAGTTGTGGGTCGTAAAACTGCAGCAGGGCGTAGAGGCCATTCAACTCATACGTAGGAAGCTTATACACAATACCCAGAAGTCTCCCATAACTCTTTCTGAAACTCTCCATCACTGTCTTATCAGCCAAAGAAATCAAAGTCTGTAACTCTCGGATGTCAGGTGTTGGTAGCTTGTAAGCCACAATCTTCTTCAGAGATGCCATATCTGCCATGAGGATCAAGATCACTAGAACCAGGGGAGAAATATGCACCTGCAACACAGACACACGTTAATGACATGCAAATGAGGATGCAAACAATGTAAAATGCAATCATGCAGCATGAGATCAAGACGACTGTGCTGTTGAGGAGATGAAGGCTCTGTATCAGCAAAACCACAATACTGCTCTGTCAAGAACAACCATATCTATGATGAGAAGAACTCCTTATACCAGACCATAAATCTGCTCTGTCAAGAACAAACACATATCTGATGATGAGAACCTCTGACACCAACAAAACTGATTTACTGTCAAGAAAACCAGGTAGTCTGAAGGTTAAGGTTTCCTGCAACACCCGACCCTGCTCACAGGTATGGACCTAATCACGGAAAAGGTTCGGCATCCTATGCGGTCATCAGCATCACAGACTTTCAAGAAATGACAATATGATACCCAGGAGGTGTGGTATCATCATCTCTTGAAGCGGCCTTACTTAGCTGAATTCCAAATGATCGGTTCCCAGAGTCGACAATCCTCGGGTCCAACAACCCCTCGAGTCCAAAGGACCGATAGGATGCCATCAAAGAGAACCTCGTCTGAGTGTGGATTACATGGGAACAGATGCAAGCAAAGCAAGCACATCCTCCACTAACCCACTTTAATACTATGTAGCTCTCAAGCCTGGGTCTGGCTTCTCACTCATCAGAATGCCCCTCCCACAACCATACAGATAATCATATCATACTGAAAATAAAGTGCGGGAAATAAAATGCGATAAATAAACACAACCCAACAAGTAAACATACAAGCGCTAGGACTGACTCTCGCAGGGGACGTTGAATCCCCAGATTGACTCGCATAAGGGACGTTGGATCCCAGGAAACTATCAAATCCCCAGCAGAGTCGCCAGCTGTCGCTACCGCAAAAATAAGGTGCCGGCAAAACAGAAGAGTCGCCACCTTTCGTTATTTATCTCTCAGAATGGGAAAGGAAACGATTGGAAAAACCTGGCGAAAAGGTATAAGACATGGTCATCGCAACCATTGTCTGAGTTCGGGAGTCGGTTACGCAAGGGGAAGGTATTAGCACCCCTCACGTCCGTCGTACTCGACGGGATCCACGCTTGTTTTGTTTATCTGACGGGTTTATTTACTATCTACCTATCAAGGCTGGTCTTAAAAGAAAAGAAAATGACTCGACAAAGCGTCGCATTTTATGCCTACGTATTCTCATCAGAGAATGAGAAATCAGAGTCAACTTAGTTCGCCTAACTACGGGTAACGGATGGGGGAAGGTAGCTCGCCAATATGTCAGTATTGTGCCTACGTACTCTCAACAGGCATGAGAGATCATAGCTTACGTAGTTCGGGATACTACAGCTTACGGGGATTCAGATTCATCTGTTTTTCCGAGTAGGGTTAACAAACAGTTCCAGCAATTTGGCGTACACAGCTCGACCTTTGGAGACTCGGGCGTTACCATTTGCGGTAGAACTGGGAGTTAACGACACTCTTTTCTTCAGAAAAGCTTCCTTTGAATTACGGGCCCACGGGGCAAAAAGGTTTGAAGTTTGTTTTCTGTCTTTTACGAAAGAACTGTTTTTTAGTCGTTTGTAGTTTGCACAGCACTAGAGACTATGACCTGGGAACGAATGCGTCGCATATCGTCAAAGGACGTATACTAGACGATTGAGAGGAGGCCGCTCAATTATCATTACCCAAGTAGCTTAAGGCTCGTAACGCGCTTATACTAACTTGCCTTTATTACGTTTTTTACTGTTGTTTCAAGATGAGAGGAGAGAGGGCTCAACTAAGGGGAGACGATCAAGTCTTAATGTTGTCATGCCAAGGATTCATCCTATAGTTGAAGTTTGAAACAGGGAACTCCTAGAAGTTATCATGCATAGGTTTCAACCTAAAGTTCTAATCATCACTTCCTTATCAAAGGAAGTGAGATTCCTAGGGGATCATGTCAATGATAAACAGAAACAGATAAAGCATCAGCTTAAACAGTAAACAGTAAACGACTGTAAAATGCATGCAATGCAAGTGAGGGAGGAAATGTGTGTGGGGCATCAGCCTCCACAAGCTCGTCTCGACCTCAATCCAGATATGAATAACTGCAATCATGAAGGAAAATAAAATGCCATCAAGAAAATCACAAACCACACAGGCAAGGGATCATGGCTCTACCGAATACCCGCAAGCAAAGCCATATAGTAACAATTCAAGCAGAAGGAGCAACTCAACCTCTAATGCAATCATGCTCCTAGCTTAAAACAATTTAAACATGATCTTATTCTAATGCATCAAGCAAATCACACAAGTCACATCAATACATTTGCACAGAAAGCAAACAGACAAGAAATAAAGCAAATCAACAGCTTCCACAGCCTCACAGCAAAGCAATCTTCTGACAGCAGTTCAGTCCTCAGTCTGTAACTGTTCTTCAGGTCTATCCTCTTCAAGAGAATGAAAGGTACTCCATCTTCAAGCTTCAATCTTCAATAGGCTCCACCAAGAATGAAGAGAATCATCATCAAGAATATTGGTTGATAATGGGAAGCAGATAGTAAACTAAAGGAATCCTGGCATCCTCAAAAGTTCTACTCCTTGTAAATGTCACACATCCCTCCAAAGGAGAGATGAGACTTAAACATGAGGACTTTGAATCATAGTATGAGAATGGAATGGGAACAAAACCAACCATTATTTGAAGAAATATCTATTTCTAAAGCTCTCTCCTAAAGCCCTAATTTCCTAAGTTATTCAAAGCTAACAAAAAGGAAGGAAATCTTCAATCCAAGCTCCACTAGCCACTTCACACAAGCTCCATCAAGTCCATAATGTCTTCCAATGAGATCCAGAAGCCCACTATGCAAGGAAGTCCAATTTTGAGTCCATTCCACATCAATCATCAACATTGAGGCACCAAATGAACACACAAGTAGAATATTCTATCAAAAATACTAAAACACATTCTAAAAATCTGGTTATTTTTCTATGGGAACATGCATTCACTAATAACCTATAGTCAAAAAATCAGGACCTAAATCATCGTCTAAGTCCTCCAAATAAAATTCTAAACCTCAAGGTATCATACCTAAACCCTAAAAGGGATCTCCTAAAGTTCTAGTCCTAACACAGCACCTAAATTCATCACAAAAATGTGAGAAAAATCTGAAGGGAGAATACATATCTAGCCTAGTCACAAGACAAAAATCAAGCACAAACTCAATACCAAATGCTCAAACAAAATTCACCAAACAGATGAATCAATTAATATAATTTTATTATCAAATAAAATGGGAAAAAATCAAATAAAATGAAAATAAATGCTAATCCTAATCTTTTTGTTTCTAAAATTCCTAAATTCATTCATGAATCAGGGGGAAAAAACTCAGAATTAATTGATCAATTTTCCTATTTTTAATGGATTAAAATCAAACCAACCAAAAATGAAAAAAATAAGAAAAAGAAATAGAAATTCATAAGAGGCGCGTGGTGAATAGCAATTCCAATCAGTTAAATGTGTGGGTTGGGCCCAAAGGGGGGTGTGAGTATCAGTTTAGATCACCAAGCCCAGATGACTCACTAACTCAAACGCTGCGTTTGGATTTGGGGTTATGTGGCACATCTGTGATCACACGATGCAATTACCAGTCAACTGATCCAAAGTCTTCACATGGTGCCAGCGCATTAATGAGGGCGACGTCGTTTTGCTTCAGTCAACAGTCAACAACTCAAACTCAATCGTGGTCGTGGATGAGGATTACCAGGTCAAGTCTTCAGCAAGATCCAATGGCTCATGGCTTTCTTCTCCGTTTGGGGGGAAAACCAGAAGGTGGACCAGACGGTGGCGCCACCGTCTTCTCCGGCGAAGACAAATACACAGGTCATCCAAAATTCACTAACCATACATCATTCTACTCAGATTTCAATGCTGATCACGAATATACCCTTAGAATCATCTAACTCCCTATGGATTTTCAAACCCGATAGCATTTTCAAAATATACCTCAATCTTGATTCTCACCAAAGTCCAAATTAAATGCACAGATGTAATCCTCATCTCATGGTGATCATCCTATACTATCCAATCTTGATTATCAGTCCAAGAATTACCTAATCCAAGGCTCAACAGAAATTGATCACACTCCTACTTTGTTTCTAATTCACCAATTTCTGATCCTAAATCCAACTACACATTGCAAGGATCCTAACCACCTATTGATTTCTATCTATCTCCTCCTAAATTATGCACAAGGATGAAAGTTACCAACCTGAGTTCAGAGGTGTAACAGAAGTACTTCTTGCTCGATTCAACCTTCAAGATGATGCAGATTCAATCTAAATCACCTTCTGAAGCTAATGCCACCTTCAATTTGCCTTGATTCCTCCTTGAACTCAGAACACGATCTTCACTTGCAACTCTGAATTTTCAATTGCTCTTTCTGCTACCAGCTTCAAACTCCTCCAAAAAAATGGTTGAACACACTCAGTGGTTTATATAGAACTTGATGGAATCATCCAGAAGTTTCTCAAAGCTTCAGAATGAGATTTTGGAATTTCAAATTCTCACCAAAATCTCATTCATGGCAGTCACGGTTTCCTCTCTGTTTTTGCCTCAGCTAGCTTGCATTCAACTTCTCATGAGATATTGAACATGACTGGTGGTGATTTTCCCCTTGTTTCAATCCAATGGCTCATGTATGTTATGTTACTTCATCATGAAGCAATGAGATAAAAGTCCATGAAATTGAACTCAAATCAAAAATCTAATATTGCCAATATTTTTAAAAAGCATTTTCCATTCAAAAAAATGCTATTATTTTGCCTCATTTGCACTCATATCATTTATTTTGAATTTTTGGTCTTTAATTCTCTTTAATTCTTCCTTTTTCACAATTTCTTGAATCAAGTCTCTCCTTGAGCCATTTCAATGCCTCCTAAATACATGTTCAAGGTTAAAACCCCATTTTGAGAAACTTTCAAGTTGCACAAAATTTCATTTGAGATGTCTAAGTTGGTGAAAATGACCGATAACCAAAAATGACCCATAATCACAACTTCCCAAAATACCCTTGACTTGTCAAAGCCATAACTTGAGTTCTACAAATCCTATCAAAGACTTCTAGTACTCTCTAGAAATCTAAGAGAATAAGGAACAACATTCATGTTGACCCAAAGTTCATAGGAATCATCCCTCTTGGGCAAAAGTGTCATGCAAGTTGGGTAACTTTCAAGCTCCAAATTCACATGCCCCAGATGACTTGTAACTTGTTTGGCTCATAACTTGAGTTCTATAAACCCTATCAAGAACTTCTAGTACTCAAATTAAAGCTAAGATCACTTGGGGTCAAGATGGGATGACAATCATATCTTGAGTTAAATAGTCTTGAAGTCAGGGGTCAAGCCAGGGGATTTTACACTGTCAAGTCTTAGAAACCCTAGCTTGAAACTTCTCAAACTCTTCAATCATGATGATTTGACCTTGGAATCATCCTTATAACATCTAAATGTATCAATCCATAATCACATGGCTCTTGAATTAAGTCTCAACTTCCTTCAAATCATCAGTTGACTTAGGGTTGACCCAGTCAAACCCTAATTGCACCACTCATGGCTGAGTCTTCTTAATCTTGCACAATGACCTGTCTAGGCCTTAAAGTGATCTTCAACGCTTCTCATGAGCTATCTCAAGACCTCAAGTTAATCCTCATGGCCTCAGAATCATCTGATGGCTCTCCACAACTCTCAAGTTAGGAGACACACCCTCTTGGTTTCAATCAGTCTCTCTAAGGATCTTTTAACTTCTCTGACAAGGATATCAACCCTTGAACACTTGAATACCCTTCTTAGCTATCTTCAAAGTATTTTATAGATCTTGATTGGTAATCATACCTCTTGATCTCCTGCATACATATCAATGAAATGCAAATGACAATGCTAATGTGAATGAAATGAAACATAAGCTAGGTGAAGAAATGTTGGGCAAATTTTGGGGTGCAACAGGAATCAAGCATCCAAATTGATTGAAGATACCCAACACAAAGTTTTGTCGCATGTAAAAGACAGCGAGAAAACGCTTACGAAAGGGAAGCGAAAGGCCATGAAATCCCTTACGACCGGTAAGGCGACTCCTATGCGAAAGGCAGAGAGGAGATACTTTGTGGAAAAGACACGGAAAGGCTTCTAAAAGGTAAATGAAGGGTAATAACCATCCTCTTGCAAAGGCAGAGGGACTTTGAAAAGGGTATCAGAACATCATTTGACCTCACAGGCACAACGGCGGAGATGATATTCTTTAAGTATGACGACCATTTAGTTCTTGGCCACATAGGCATCAAGCATCCAAATTGATCGAAGATACCCAACACAAAGTTTTGTCGCATGTAAAAGACATCGAGAAAATGCTTACGAAAGGGAAGCGAAAGGATAAGATTTCATGCGAAAGGTCATGAAATCCCTTACGAAAGGTAAGGTGAGAAGACATCTCAAAATGGACTTACAAAAGGTAAGTGAAGGGATAGTACTCTTAAAGGATCCTACTAGGATGTCCACAGGAAATTTGTATCTTTGAGAACGATCGGCTAAGCACGTATGTAAAAATGCAGAATGTATGCAAAAATGTCGGGGATGCAAGGACATGGTGATTACGGGTGAGGGTCGTGCCAAGTATGGTTGGGCTCTGGAGGTGAATTACCAGACGAGAATTGGTGGCAAAAAGGTTAATTTGTTAGGCCAGAAACTGACTCCTTATTTTATTGTCAAATGGGAACTATTTTTACGGTTTTCCAGACAATAATTGGACATTGAAAGGAAAATTAACTACCAAACGGGAACCGGAGTCTGAAAGTAGGCTAAAGAAAAGGGTGATTTGGTCGGGTGGGCTAATAGCATGATTCCCCAACACTCGTCTTGAACTCGAAAGAGCTTGCTTGATAAGCTTAAAGGCATGGAAAGAGCTTGCCCCAGTTTTAGTTCAGCTTGCCCCAGTTTGAGGGTCTTTGGAGAATTTTCCCTTGAAACAGGGAGAGGAATTGCCCCAGTTTTAGTTCAACTTGCCCCAGTCTGAAAGGGTCTCTGGAGAATTTCTCTTTAAAAGAGAGATTGGAGGTAGCTCGTCATGAGATGACCTCGAGATGGCCTGTCTCAGAATCTTGCATGATGAAGAGGTTAGTCCTTGATTAACCGACTCTTGGAGTGATGGGCCTCGACGTACTCTTGAAGTAACTTGCCCCCATAATGAGCGTTGAAGCGATTCGACCTGCGCTGATTGAGCATTGGAAGGACTTTTCTTTTAATTAATGAACCTGCGTATGACCTGCCCCTAGTTGGTAGAGTCTTGTGATGATTCTCTTCTGATCAACCAATTTTTTCATGACTCGTCCCCTAATCAAATGATGCTTGGGGGCTTGCTTTAGACTAGCCTATTTCACCATCATTGGATGCCAATGCTCCTGATCCACAGGACCACAAGGTGCTTTTGATTCCGGTCAATTTTGACGAACGGTCAAATCCTCTTTGATTACTCTTTATTAGCCTTTCTTTGATGTCAAGTGCCGACTTGCAATTTAAATTGTTTATTCACAAATGGTAATTTTAATGCAATTCTCATGCAAATTTGAAAGATCATTTTATTAGGAATGATGTGGAAGTGTGTGACGAATGGACCATTAATCCAAACGTAGTGTTGATTTATTGGTGTGTGAAAAATATAGCAAGAATATGACACCAATACTGAAGATTAGCAAATATGAGGGGAGTCAGCTTACACAACCTTGTTGTAGCATGCTTTCAGAATAAACCCTGCTTCAATTAGGTCTTTTTAAGGGTTGTAACATGGTCTGGTTCACGGTTATAGAAACAAAGGATATAAGGCTCAAAGCATTATTTGTCCCCACCCCTTCTTCGTGATGATCTCCAGTCCTATGTTAAGCTAATTCCACACGTGCTTATCTTGACAGTGTAAGCTTGACAGTTTAAGGTTCGTTCGACGTGGCAGTCACCTTATTTGGTTTTGATGGATGTCAGTGACCCTTTTTTATTTAAGTAGCCACTGAATCTTATTTTGTTTTTGTTGAGGGTTTGAGGACCTCTTTTGATTTTGTTTTTGATCCCTAACTTTTGCCTAAGTTGCCTCTTTAGGTGTTCAACTTAGCGGGCTTTTCTTTTAACATATATATATTTTTGTTGAGAGGCTTGTGACTGCCAAGTCGTTGGTCGTTGAAGAACAAATGCCATAACAAGGATTCCATCTTGCGACTGAACGTGCAATTAATTGAACACTACCCATGCCCCAGGTTTATCATAAGGGTTTAAATCCGAAGGAAACTCCTACTTCTAGGCTCAAAGTGGTTGACTATGGACTAACTCCTTATATCTCCGATGTTTAAGGGATTTGAAACAATGTCTGTACATCATCAGCAGGATTTTATCCGAAAGCATAAAACTGCAATTATGGGTATTTTGTTTTCGTCATCCTCCCTCCAATTTTTGCTAAAACAAAGGTTTGATAAAATAAGTGGACGAGAGGTAGATGAAACCTTTTTTTATATTTTTTTTTTCATTTTTTGTTGTTGTAAGTGAAGAAAAGATGAGCGAATGTGACATGATTAATTCAAAAAGCATGATTACTTCATTAATATTACCATTCAAAACAAAACAACATTTAAAAACAAGTAGCAAATGATGGGAAATAAATTACAAATACTTAGAAAAGACAAGATATAAAAATTGTCGGCATTGGGTACTGGGCTTTTTCTTTCTTGCCTCGCGGTTAGGCTAAGCTTCTTGCTCATTGGGGCCACTATGGTAACCTTTTCCATGCCCACTTTCAAAATTTTCTTCCATGCCATAAACTGGTGAACCTGCCCAACCAGATGAAGGGTTGACGTTAATTTGAAGGCCTTGAGGCATAAATGAAATCAATATGGACTCAATCAACTCTTGTACTTGGTACTTCAAGGTTTTACAATCCTCGATCTTGTGTCCAGGCGCTCCAGAGTGGAATACACACCTGGCATTTGCATCATAACCTAGAGGAGGAGGTGTTGGAGGAGGACCAAGTTCTCTTAGCTGGACCAAAGAGTTACTGAGCAATAAAGGGAGGATTCTACTGTACGACATAGAAATCGGGTCAAAGTGTTTCTCTGGCCTCCTTGGTCTGTTCGGGCCTCGTTGGGCAGAGCTTCGACGCTGATTTGGATATGGACTCTTACTTTGTGGTTGATTCCTTGGACCTGACTGAGGATTAAGTAATGGTCGTTGATAAGCACGCTTCATAGGTCCGAGTGGTAGGTCATGCTCACGAGGCATCTCTTGACTTGAGGGGGACTTAAGTACTTCCATAGGATCAAGCAGTTTTGCGGCAACAACTGGTGCGGGAGTATTATCTTTCCTCATTAATGTTTGCAGGATCTCCATAATTAGGTTCACCTGAGTTTTCAGTTGCTTGACCTCTTCATTCAACAATTCCTGGCCTTTATGAAGCTCTTTCATAGTGACCTGGGACATATTTCCAATTCTGAGCAAGTGTCGGAAAATCAGCTAGCCGGTTAGAAACAAAAGGTGGTATGAGGTTCGCGGGAAATGATATGTAAAGTGCAGATGCAATGCACATGAAATGGATCGAATGCACTTGGATGCAATGTACTTAATCTGATTTTAGCACACAGGATCAAAGGTACGAATCAAGGATAAAAGTTAATTGATCGTAACACAAGGTTCTCACCAGGTGTGATCTAAGGTTCAATTGGGATCCCAAAGTCATGGATTCACATGACTGTTCATCATACATGACATGAATATGTCAGAGGATGACTCCATCACATGAATCTCTTTTGGGTGAGGTCCTCGTATCGAACCACGCGAGAAGAGCTTCTCGGGGACCCATACTACGAGACACATCGACATTGGGTTCTAGACAAGGATTTCAGAGTCATGGACTTTCTTGACTGTTTGTTACGTATGTCAGTCATTGCCAGACAACAACTCCATCAAGAAAGTCTCTTCTAAACGAGGTCTTCGTATCGAACCTCACGAGAAGAGCTTCTCGAGGACCCATACTACGTGACCATCAATCTTAGTTGGCCAATGGTTGAAGGTTCTAAAAAGTTCTTAGAGTAATGGATTCTCAAGAGAACATTGATCAAACCCGCCAAGAGCTTGACGGTTCTCATCATTTTCAAAAGAATCTACTCTAAGCGAAGTTCTCGTATTGACTATCACGAGATGACCATCTCGGAAGCCCATACTACTCAACCTCTCTTATCTCAATTTTAACACTCTAGACTCGGGTATAGAGTCTTTCCCTCAAGTTACAACCAAAGTTTCCAATCCATACCAAGAACCAACGAAACCAAACACGGTGATATACAATTGAAAAAACAAGGAAAGTGATAAACAAGCAAAAAGGAAAGAACCCAAACATGCAAAAACAACCTAGGTTAGGCCTGACTCGCTTAGGAAAAAGTCCAGCAGAGTCGCCAGCTGTCGCTACGCGAAAAATGACACAGAGTCGCCACCGAATTTTATTTATCCCAAAGACAGAAAGGAAAATAGCGATAAAACCTTTAGGGAAAAAGCATGGTCATCGCAACCAAGTCTTAGGGTTCGGGAGTCGGTTATACGAGGGGAATGTATTAGCACCCCCTCGCATCCATCGTACTCGATGGGAACCTCCTAGGTTGTTTAGCGTGAATGGGTGTTTTTATTAAGAGTTTGCTTGCTTAAGAAAAAGAGGGGTTGGTTTATTTATTTTAATGCTCGCCAAGGATTGTGGCCCTTATGCCTACGTATATTCACTTGTATGAAGTGAAGAATCAGAGCATTCGTAGTTCATGGGACTACGGTGGAAAACGAGATGTTGGGTGGACGATGCTATCGTGCGCATTCTAGCAGTTAGGTGTATTGTGGCTCGCTCTTGGAGTCTTATGCGTTACCTGTTTGCGGTAGAACAGACGTAACATGTCCTTGGGTTAAGGGTATGGATGATTAAAGATGGGAAAGAAAGAAAATTATGCTCGCTAGGATCATCGCAATCCTATGCCTACGTGTCCTCAACATATGTGAGAAATCATAGCAGCCATAGTTCGGCCACTTAAGAAATGTTTGTGTGTTGGTTGATTTTATACCTTGAAAAAGGGTTTTCGGATTGACGCCCTAAGGCAAAAGAAGTTTGATGAGTTGATATTGTTTTTAGGTTTTTTAGGGAAGAATTTATTCTTGACTAGGATTATACAAAAGACTTTGGATAGAGATGAATGTCTCGAATAACCAAGTCGAGCGCCTTGTATTCAAAACATTCGGAACGAGTGTAGGAGGATTCCATTCTCATTCCTTCTCTACCACTTTAAAGCTCATGGTGCATAATTCTAATCGTATATTTTATTGTGTTTTGGATTTTTATGAGAAAAGAGAACCACTTGACGTTGGATCAAGGTTTATTGTTTGTAAAGATACATTTGAAGCGATACGGACAAGGTCGATGGCAGTGCACAAGGCAACCGACTTACAAGGTTAAAAATGGCTCGACAAAATCGAGAGTTTGTTTTTGAAAATGGTTTTTGGAATCAAAAGTCAACAAGGATAATAGCAATATTCACAGTAAAATCATGCAAACATACGGGGTTAGTCGGCTAAAAAAATCAAGACATGCAAAATATCAAAAACAGTGAGAAAACAGTGGTGTAACACGGGTGGCCGTGTTGTGTGAGACGGCCCGTGTCAGGAGGTGCCTGCAACAAGGAATTTTTAAGTGTGACAGAGGTATGACACGGGTGGCCGTGTTGTGTGACAGGGCCCGTGTCATGAGGTCTGGGAAAAAATGATCTTTGAGGTTAAACAGCGGTGTGACACGGGTGGCCGTGTTGTGTGACACGGCGCGTGTCATAAGTCCTGGGTATTTTACACGTTGAAAACTCAAACAGAGGTGCAACACGGTCGGCCGTGTTGTGTGACACGGCCTGTGTCGTGTGACACGGGTGGCCGTGTTGTGTGACACGACCCGTGTCAGGGGTCCTGGGCGTTTTGTGTCATTAAAATGCAAACATATGGGCAACACGGCCGGCCGTGTCAGGCTACCAGATAAAAAAAACTAATTTTTTTCTTTGTTTTCCTTCATTTTATGGTTTCTTGAAGATGGTTTCTTGGTCCCTATTAGGACCTTACATGATATATACAGTACAACAACACACAAGAGAGTAAATGAAATGAATATAAAGGCAAAAATTAAAGGGAGAAGGGTTTGAAGAAATGGATACCAGGAGCTTTTTATCCTTCTTGCAAGTACTCCAACGACCTTTGTTGGATGTGCTCTCCACTCTTCACTCTATGTTGTGAAGATTCTGCTTCTCAATGGTCCTCTTATGCTTCTATATCACTCTCTTTTTTCTGGTTTTTCTTCCTTTCTATTTTTCTGGTTTTTTAGGGTTTCTCTTGCTCTCTCTATTTTTTCTGTTTTTTTTCAATGTGTGTAATGAATCAATTCTTCTTTACAGCCCCCTCCTCCTTATCTCAGCCCCTAGGGTTTTCTCTTCTTCCCACATATCAGATTTTTTCATGGGGTAATGTCTCTTACCCCCTTTTCTCATGTCACTCTCTTTCTTTCCATTTCCATGTATATGGCTATGCTGCATTTTTCTGCACTACTTTCTCATGCTGTCTTTTTCTACAACCCTCTAAATAGCCCTCAATCCTTTCACCTCTTTGTTGGCTTATGCTTGGAATACTCTCTTTGTCAATGTTAACCTTTGGACATAATTTTGAAATTCTGATTTTTAGATGCATTGCCACATGTTATTCCCTTGGTCTTGTGACATGTATATTTTGTGACATGAGGCAACTTGTTACTTCTTGCATGGGGCTGTTTTGGATTACCTTCATATTGCCCATGAATAAAAATGCATAATCTTGATCTTGGAACATTCCAATGTTGAGTTAGCTCTTAAATATTTTCTTTGGATGTTTGCAAGCATAATGTAAACTTGTTGGGCATGAAGGGTACCATAGCATGAAATTGATTAGAAGCTTGAATGAAGATTAGAAATAGATCAATTTCTAAACATTACTTAAAGTTGTAAATTTTGTAACAAATGACATTCTTGTAATGTCATAAAATTTCTCTTTGTAATATTCTTGCCTCTAATTCATGAATTCATGATGGATTTCCCTATAACCATTAAACTTGAAATGGATGGAGTCTTAAATTATGGACTTGTGATCTTGACTCATGCTTTGCAAATTTGGACTCCACTTGATCAAGAATTTGAAACAAAATTGGATGAAGCAATCTTGAATATAGGCCTTGAATTTCATGTTCATTAGGAATATATCTTGAATATCCTAATATCTTTTCAAGTAACTTCTCCTTGAAGAAATCTAGATGAGTAGACTTTCACACTTAGATCAAACCTTAGGTGAGGAACCTTTTCTTCCATGTATTCCATGATAGGAAATCTACCTCATTTAAAAATGGAAAATAACAAACCGATCCAATCCGTACCTTGTGAACCCACATGCTCGATATGCAATAGAACAATGTATGATATGGTGAATGTAGGGTATAAAGGCTAAAGGTGAAAATGAGGGTGTGACAAAGGTCTAAGGGAAAACTCGGCCCTAACATTGTCATGCAAAGTGGTCCTAAAGTTAGGATACGAAAGGAGATTCTATCCTAATGTTAGCATGTAAAAGATTGACCTAAGGTTGAAGTTAAAAGGGACTAGCCTACTTGTTATCATGCTTGGATTAAAACTCCTAATGTCTATCTTACTCCAAATTCAAACGAAAATTAATTGGAATAAGATTCCTAAGGGAACATGTAAAGACAAGGCAAAAAGCAAGAAAATAAGGTAAAAATAGCAACGACAACAACGCCTCCTGCACAAAACAACAATAAATCCATCACACAAGAAAGACAGCATATAACAGCACATGTTTCAGCACAAAAACAGGTGTGAAAATCCAGGCAGCAAGCAAGTAAAGCAAAGACAACATGCAAGTGCAAAAAAAGAACAGCTGTGAAAAGTAAGGCAGCAAGCAAGCTTGAATGCAATTAATCAAGAACAAACACCAATCATGGGTAGATATCATGCAACAATGGACATGCTTTAACCATCAAACATAATCGATCAAAAAAAATGCAATAACAAGAATCATCAAGATCAACATGTTCTTCCATTTAAAATGAACAATCAAACGATCAAACAAACACACAACAAAGCGGAACCGGAAATAAATATAATCAGGCATACCAATGTTCATCAACATAATCATCAATGGTCATCAATTATCATGCTATAAACAAATAAGTGAAATGATCCTTCACCAAACTAATCACATGAACATGTTAAACATTCAAAACGAAAACCAAAAGCTGCGCATCAAAGAATCGAGATCGAACATTCAAGAATGATGAAATATGTCCAAAATAAACCATATAAATGCATCATATCAATTAATGAATTTTACATGTGAAAAGGAACTCAAACAAGCAAAAAAAAGCAAAAATAAATGCAAAAAAATGCAAAAAAAATAGGCAAATCTTCCCCAAGTAACAGGTTACCCTGTATAGGGTAACCGGTTACTTGATGAAAAACATCCCAGAAACATGAAATTTGATAAGGTAACTAGTTACCCTATATAAGGTAACCAGTTACCCTATTTAAGGTAACTGGTTACCACTGAACCAGAAGCAGAAAATCAGTTTTTAAAATCATTTTTTAGCATCAAACAACTTCTTCAATCATCCATATGAACATGATATCAATCAAGCACAAAATTATCATCAAGAAATAATGATCAAGCATCATGTAAACACAATCAACATTGAAAATCATAGATCACCAAAATCAAAATCAACAAAATGGATCAAAAAGAAATAAAAGCCATGGATCTACATTGTGATTATTCAAATAAGCTCAAAATTGGATTAGATCTAGAATTCACCAACCTTCAAAGCTGAGATTTGCTTTGGTATATGTTGATTTACTTGAAATTAACAGATCCATGATAGAAACCCAGAGATTCTTCAAGATCCAAGAGTTTCCTTATGGTAGAAATGAAGAACAAGCAAGATCAAGCAAAATAATCTAGAAAAATCACTTACAATCTAGCTTCCAAATTCAGATCCAAAACCAAACAAAAATTGAATGGTGAAATAAAGATAATGGAGATGAACGATGGAGGTTTAGCTATAGAATTCTATGATTCCAATGAAGAATCAAAGAACTCAAGTGAAAAAGCTTTATTGGAGGTTTTAGGAGTGAAAAAGTGGAGAGAAAAGTTTGAGCCAATTTTCAAGAATGAGTGTGAAATATGAAAATGAAGGATAATTGTGTGAGGTTTGGAGCAAATTCACTTAAATAAGCTCTAGGTTTGGAATCAAAATGTGGTTTGGAGTATGGATTAGCATTTGGAATGGAAATTAGGAGTGGAATTGGGAATGGAGTGTTTGAAATTTGGAGGGAAATGGTGAAAGTTGAAACAATTCTAGATCCTTCCAATGATCAAGTGAAATCAATGGTTGAAAATGATTGGAAATTTGCACATGCTGAAAATTCAAATTTCTTGGCAAACTACGCTTGAAGTAACTGGTTACTCTATATAGGGTAACCGGTTACCCTCTTCAAAATTTGCCACTTTTGGTGCCAAATGGAGGGAATCCTGTACAATTTCCTGTTGCCACTTTTTCTGAACTCTATTATGCCTCTGAAACCTGCTCTTGAATATGGTAACTGTGAGAACACCTTAGATAGCATGTACACCATCTCTCGGGCTGAAAATAACCTGTTGAATAAAATAAAATTGACCGCTAGATCGTTGGGCAAAATAAATGTCGGAGCCTCTAATGCTCACTGTTTAAACTCTTGCACTAAAAGGGAACCCTGCGTCATGGAAATACCTTGATCCCATGTCTCGAGAACTAATGCTATTGTAAGTGCTCTTGATTGGATGCATTTTATGGTATAACATTAGTATATGTATGAATGTCATGTATGATGTTGGTACATTCATAATGTAGACTGTGCAGGGCAAGTAAAATCAGCTAACTATAAGTTAAGCTGGATGTCACACTCAATGTTATGACATAGGTCGTGTGACATCAAGCACAGGTTTGTTATTCTGGTAGCTAGAACTCAGGAAACAACTCAGAAGCTCAAGCTGGAATGCATGAGACATTTTAGAAGCCCTAGGATATCTAATATGGATCTGATTAAAGTGGCAAACGTGCAGAATTCTGAAGAGAGGTTTTATTATGGATAAAATCTAATTTATGCACCAAGGCCCAGAGGACTCCAGCTGCTATAAATATCAAAAGAAGCAACTTTGAAGAGAAGCTCTTGATAGAAGATTAGAGAGTGCTAATTAGAGAGTCCTTGTAAGTGAAGAAGGCTAGTCTTCACATGTAAAAGTCTGTTTAGGAATACTTGTAATCCAAGTAATTGTCTGGTTGATAATTGCTTTGGATAGGTAGATTCTAGGTTGTGTCTCACTCAAAGCTGTGAAGCAAGAGTGTGTGAGTTCCTTGATCAAAGTTGTGAAGCAAGATCAAGGTTTGTATGAAGTGTCTCTTCATATTAAATTATGTAATTGTTTAAAATCACTGTTGCGTGATTGAGGGGGAGTGATTGGGTATACTCAGGTCTAGAGTGTCTCTACGTTGAAGTGTCATTGGGTAGAGATTAAGTGAGAAGTGCAAACTGGTGGTTTGACTTTGAGATGATTATGCTAATAGTGAAATTCCTCCCTGGCTTGGTAGCCCCCAGATGTAAATGTTGTTGACACTGAACAGGGGGAACAATTGTTCTGTTATTTACTGTTTTCATTTACAGTCTAAATAGTAAGTGTAGTAGTCAATGTCACAGTGGATGTTATAACTTTAGTAATAACATCCATCGTGTGCCTGCCAGAATTTTCAATTGGCATCAGAGAAGGCACCCTGCCTGTTTAATCTGGGTGAGATCTAGGGAAATTAAATTATGGTACTATGGATAAAGATATAGGATTCACTAATAGACCTCCAATTCTGGATCGTTCTAATTATGACTATTGGAAGCCTAGGATGATTGCATTCCTAAGATCCTTAGACAGCAGAGCTTGGAGAGCTGCAAACTCTGGCTGGGAACATCCTATGAAGACACACAAGGATGGAGCATCTGTACAAATTCTTGAAGAGGAATGGACCAAAGAGCAAGATGCATTGGCTCTTGGAAACTCTAAAGCATTGAATGCGCTCTTCAATGGTATAGACAAAAACATCTTCAGACTGGTCCACCACTGTGAACTAGCAAAGGATGTTTGGGACACCCTCAAAACCACTCATGAGGGAACTTCCAAGGTCAAAATGTCTAGACTTCAAATGCTGACCACAAAATTTGAAAGTCTGAAAATGAAGGAAGATGAGACCATTCATGAGTTTTACATGAGTGTTCTGGAACTAGAAAACACCTCAGGAGCTTTAGGAGAAAAGATGACTGATGAGAAACTTGTAAGGAAGATTCTGAGGTCATTACCTAAAAGGTTTTCCATGAATGTAACAACCATTGAAGAAGCTCAAGACATATGCCACATGAAGGTAGATGAACTCATTGGTTCTCTCCAAACCTTTGAGATAGGAATGTGTGATTAGGTTGTGGAGAAAAAGAGCAAAAGTATAGCTCTTGTCTCAAATACTGCTGAGGATTCAGATGATGAAAAAGAGGAGAATCTGTCAGAAGCAATAGCCATGCTTGGAAAAAAGTTCAACAAATTGGTCAAAAGGATAGATGCTCAGTCTAAACCTTATTCCAAAAGCATGCCTGCTGATCAAGAGAAATCTGAAGATAAAGTCAGCCAATGCAAAGGGGTACAGTGCCATGAGTATGAGGGATATGGCCACATTAGAAAGGAATGTCCCACATGAAGGTGAGAAAATACTTAGAATGGGGGGGGGGGGGGGGGGGGTTGAATAAGTATATAGAAAAACTTATGGCAATAAAAACTCAAAGATTTTTATCCTGGTTCGTTGAACTCAACTACTCCAGTCCACCCTATCAAGAGTGATTTGCCTTTCTCAACAAGGACTTAATCCACTATTAATCAACTGATTACAATAGCAAGCACTAAGAACAATTGTTCTTAGTCTTCTTAAGAACAACTGATCCCAACTAGATCTTCTTAAGGATCTTTTACAATCAAATGTAAGAATAAAACAAGTGTTTTAAATGCTTCTAATTAAGCTATATCACAACTGTGATTTTACACTTAAGATTTAAGAACTTAGAAATAAATTCAGCAATGAGTATAGATTGTATGAGAGCTTGTAATGAATTTCTTTCAATAATTTCGTCAACTGAAGAAGAGTGATGGAGTCTTGCTTTTATAGGCACAAAGGTCCAAGTAGTTTTCACATTGAAGGTTGTGTACTGAAAAGGTCTGAGCCTTTTTGTCTTCACATCACATGACCTTTCCTAGAAGTAGAATGCACAGATAAATCCTTTTTGTCTATGTTCTTGTGTCTAGCATAAATGAGGAAAGAGTCGTTTGGCCAAGCCAACAGACATAACTTTGAATTCTTCTTCAACAAGTTTCAGCAAAAATCATCAGAGCCTTGAGTGATCAGAGCCTTCTGATGTTCATCAGAGTTTGCTAAATCAGAGCAATGCAGCAAGTGTGCTTTCAGCGTGTAATAGTTTAGAGCAGAGTTTGAGATCAGATCCTCAGTACTGGCAGCGTAGTACTATCAGAGTCTTCTGAAATAAACTAAGCTTGAAACTCTTCATACAAAAGTCTTCAATGCTTCAAATGCTTCTGGCTTCTGCTTCAGATTCTTCTGTAGCTTCTGCTTCAGATCCTTCTGTAGACAGTGCTCAGAATCTTCTGTAGGCAACATTCATAATCTTCTAGAAGATGCTTCTGATGCTTCAGAGCCTTGCATATTCTGATGTTTAGATCTAATTTGCTTCCAGAATAATATTCACTTTTAATATCTGCAGCAAACATTCTTAAACAAATTTTAGAGTATATAATTCTTTAATATAAAATTTCATAAGAGTTATCATCAAGACATAGAGATATAATTAAGAACCAATCTGTGTTCTAACACCACATACCTCAAAAAGAAGGGAAAAGGCCTAACATTCACTTGGTCTGATGGAGACTCTGACAATGAATCAGAAGAAGAGACAGCTAAACATGTTACTGCTCCCAACAATGTGTGCATATCTGATGGTGATTCAAGTGAAGAGGAATTTCCTTTTGAGGATTCTACAGCCTCAAATCAGAAGCTTCACATCAGAAGTGTAGAACTATACCAACAAGGAGAGCTTTAGAAGAAAATCATCAAGGAGTTAGAAGATGAAAAAAGAGAGCATCTAGCCACAATAAACACACTCAAAGGAAAGGTAAATGAGTTGCTAGGTCAAAAGGATCAAATGGAAAAATCCATAAGGATGCTAAACTCTGGGACTGACACCGTAGAGAAAATCCTTCAGAATGGTCAGACTGCAGGAAATAGGTATGGTCTAGGATTTGTTGAGAAACAAAATCCTGTCTTGAAACTCAAGAGGTTGCAGCCTGAGATCCAACAGTTAAAAAGGATGTCACAGCCAAAGTCACAACATCCTTCACACAAAAATTGGAATCAAATCAAGAGCAAATTCCAAAGGTATAGATGCTACCACTGTGGAAAACATGGGCATATAAAAGATGTGTGCTTCTGGCTGCATGGATTCCCTAGTCAAGGAAAAACCAAAAAAGGTATGCATAGCAAGAGGCATCATCATGCCAAACCCAAGAGGGAGGTGCCTAACAAACAAAGAAAATGGGTTGCCAAGACTGTGGTACAAATAGCTCACACCTCTCTAAGAGTATCAACTAAAGAAGACTGGTATTTTGATAGTGGTTGCTCTAAGCATATGACTGGCATAAAGAATTTGTTAGTAGACATCAAACCACATTCTACCAGTTATGTGACCTTTGGTGATGGAGAAAAAGGAGAAATCAAAGGTGTTGGAAAACTAGAATGTCTTGGAGTTCCTACCCTAGACAATGTGTTGCTGGTAAAAGAGCTAACTACCAACTTGATCAGCATCAGCCAGCTCTGTGATCAAGGACTAAGTGTGAAGTTCTCTAAAGAAGAATGTGTGGTCACAAATAATGAAAATAAAGAAGTTATGAAAGGACTTAGATCCAAGGACAACTACTATCTGTGGGAGCCTAAGGACACTAGTAAATCCACAATTTGCTCTGTGGCAAGAGAGGAAAAGGAAGTGAAATTGTGGCATCAAAAACTTGGACATCTTCATCTAAGGGGAATGAAGAAGATCATCTCCAAGGAGGTTGTGAGAGGGATACCTAAACTGACTATTGATGAGGGAAAAGTTTGTGGGGAATGCCAAGTAGGCAAACAAACCAAGACATCTCATCCAAGGGTTAGACATCTAACCACCTCTAGAGCTCTGGAACTACTGCACATGGATCTGATGGGACCAATGCAAATAGAAAGCCTTGGTGGAAAAAGGTATGCATATGTGGTAGTTGATGATTACTCCAAATTCACCTGGATAAGCTTCATAAGAGAAAAGTCTAATGTATTTGAAGTCTTCAAAGAACTGTGTATCAAACTTTAAAGAGAAAAGGAAAGTGGTGTTATAAGGATCAGAAGTGATCATGGAAAGGAGTTTGAAAACTCCAAGTCTGCTAAATTTTGTGCAGCTGAAGGCATAAGCCATGAATTTTCCTCTCCTATCACCCCTCAACAAAATGGAGTAGTTGAAAGGAAAAACAGAACCATTCAAGAATCTGCTAGAGCCATGATCCATGCAAAGAAGCTGCCTATGCACTTCTGGGCTGAAGCTATGAATACAACATGCTATGTTCACAACAGGGTTACTCTGAGAAAGGGAACATCCTTCACTCTGTATGAATTGTGGAAAGGAAGAAAACCAACTGTGAAGTATTTTCATGTGTTTGGAAGCAAACGTTACATCTTGGCAGATAGAGAACAAAGAAGGAAAATGGATCCCAAAAGTGATGAAGGAATATTCTTGGGACATTCTACTAACAGCAGAGCTTACAGAGTATATAACTCCAGAACAAAAGTGTTAATGGAATCCATAAATGTCATCATTGATGATCAGATTGATGAAATCAATGTCATAGAAAATGTCGGAACATTGCTTGAGACTACATCTGAGGAGACTGAAGACACCCAAGTTGCAAGTCCAAGTACTGAACCAGATATAGTCACCAAAGAACCATCTATTAGACTTCTGAAAGATCATCCCAAAGACCTGATCATTGGAGACCTCAACAGTGGAGTAAGGACTAGAGCAAGAGATGTCATCTCAAATTCTTGTTTTGTGTCCAAGGTTGAACCCAAGAATATAAAGGAAGCTCTCTCTGATGAATACTGGATCAAGGCCATGCAATATGAACTGGAGCAGTTTAAAAGGAATGAAGTATGGGAACTGGTGCCAAGACCTGAAGGAACCAATATCATTGGAACCAAATGGATCTACAAGAACAAGTCAGATGAAGAAGGAATCATAGTCAGAAACAAAGTTAGGCTAGTGGCACATGGATACACTCAAGTAGAAGGAATTGATTTTGATGAAACCTTTGCACCAGTTGCAAGGCTTGAGTCTATCAGGCTGATGTTAGGAATTGCCTGCATCCTGAAATTTAAACTCTTTCAGATGGATGTGAAAAGTTCTTTCTTGAATGGATATCTAAGTGAGGAAGTGTATGTGGCACAACCCAAGGGATTTGAGGATCCTAACCTGACAGACCATGTTTACAAACTAAGGAAGGCCCTTTATGGATTGAAACAAGCACCTAGAGCATGGTATGAAAGGCTCACTGAGTTTCTCACCTCAAATGGATACAGGAAAGGGGGATTGATAAGACACTGTTTGTAAAAAATGAGGGTTGAGAAATCATGATAGCTATGATTTATGTAGATGACATAGTGTTTGGTGGGGTATCAAAAAAGATGGTGAAGCAATTTGTCAATCACATGCAGTCTGAATTTGAAATGAGTATGTGTGGAGAATTAACCTATTTTCTTGGGCTACAAGTTAAGCAAATGGAAGACTCCATCTTCATCTCCCAAAGTAAATACACCAAAAATATAGTCAAAAAGTTTGGCATGGACAATGCCAGTCATAAAAGAACACCTACCCCCACTCATCTAAAGCTGTCCAGAGATGAAAATGGTACTAGTGTTGATCAAAGGCTATACAGAAGCATGATTGGAAGTCTGCTATATCTAACAGCCAGTAGACTAGACATTGCTTTTGCTGTTGGGGTTTGTGCCAGATATCAAGTAGATCCTAAAGTGAGTCACATGAATCAAGTAAAAAGGATTCTCAAATATGTGAATGGAACCTGTGACTATGGCATACTCTACTCTGATGGGTGTGTTCCTATTTTGTCTGGTTATTGTGATGCAGATTGGGCTGGCAGTGCTGATGATAGGAAAAACACATCTGGTGGATTCTTCTTCTTAGGAAATAACCTAATATCTTGGTTCAGCAAGAAGCAAAACTGTGTCTCATTGTCCACTGCTGAAGCTGAATACATAGCAGCTGGTAGCAGCTGTTCCCAGCTGGTCTGGATGAAGCAAATGTTAACTGAGTACAATGTCATTCAGGATGTCATGACATTGTACTCTGACAATCTTAGTGTTATTAACATTTCCAAAAACCCGATCCAGCACAGCAGAACTAAGCACATTGATATAAGGCATCACTTCATAAGGGACCTTGTGGAAGACAAAGTGGTTTCCCTGGAGCATGTGTCCACTGAGCTACAGCTAGCTGACATCTTCATAAAGGCGCTAGATGCTGCCCAATTTGAAAATCTTAGAGGGAAGATGGGTGTTTGCATGTATTAGGATGCATATCAATTAATGGCACATGAGAGTTTTAAAAGTTCAATGCAGTCCAACTTTTTGACCAATATAACTCTCCATTCCACGCAAACATGTTTCTCCGCCACCATTCCCTGCCAACGTCTCTCTCAGACTTTCACTCTCCACAACAACATGTCTTCTCACAAAGAATCTTCATCAAAGACCACACCAAAACCCTCCAAAGATTCTCCTCTATCTCATGAAGAACGAAGGCGCAAGTATCCTCCTCCCACTGATGAAGAACTTAAGAAGAAATCCGCCTTCTTGAGTATGTCGAGAGAGGAAATTATTGATGAGCTCTTCACAAAAAGGGTGGTCTTTAGAGGCATCACTGTTCCATTGGCTCGTAGGGACCCACCTCATTATTCTGACAAGCCTGAAGAAGATTGAGTGTGCCTTAGACTGTTGCTGAGCTGATAAGGAAGGAGTGTTGCTGATAAGTTTTGCTGAACTTTTTCTTTGTATTTTGACAGCATGAATTCTGTTTGTGATGTTCTCTATGAGCAGTTCTGTCATGTAACCCCAAACATATGTATTGTTACACTTTATGATCTATGCTAGTTGTTAGTTGGATCTTAATTTGTGGCTAAAAAGGGGGAGAGTATGATAGAAAACAACAGGTACAACAGATAGAAGAACAGGTTGAAGACTAGCTAGAGCATATGTACCATAGTGCATATGATAGTATACTTGCATGCCTGCAGGTGCTGCTGATGTGTGTGTGATAACAGCTACTAGTGCTGTTAGCAATGTGCTGTTGATTGTGAATACCTAGGTTGAGTAGGAGTGTATGGTAGAACTAGGATGCTAACCATATATGTGTCTGCAAGATATGAGCAGAATGAGTGCAGTATGCATCCCTTCAGGGGGAGTAGCACAGGTGTGTGACATCAGAAGGTTATGCTGAATGTCATAACATGCAGTTCATACTAGATATCTGTATGACTATAGGATGTGCAGATAAAATGCCTAGCTAATAATTGCATCAATTGAGGGGGAGTGACATCTGAAGTAAGAACTATCAGATGGTTAATAAGGTGAGTGCTAACAGGGTTGAAAGCCAACTGTGAGGACTCTGCGAGCTTGAGCAGCAAGTGACTTACCTGCATGACAGGTCATATGATTAAGTCTTCTACTGTGTGTAAATCTCTGGTGTAAGTACAGAGTGTTTTAGCCAAAATTTTGCCAAAGGGGGAGTTTGTAAGTGCTCTTGATTGGCTGCATTTTGTGGCATAACATTAGTGTATGTATGAATGTCATGTATGATGTTGGTACATTCATAATGTGGACTGTGCAGGACAAGTAAAATCAGCTAACTATAAGTTAAGCTGGATGTCACACTCAATGTTATGACATAGGTCGTGTGACATCAAGCACAAGTTTGTTATTCTGGTAGCTAGAACTCAGGAAACAACTCAGAAGCTCAAGCTGGAATGCAGGAGACATTTTAGAAGCCCTAAGGGATCTAATATGGACCTGATTAAAGTGGCAAGCGTGCAGAATTCTAAAGAGAGGTTTTATTATGGATAAAACCTAATTTATACACCAAGGCCCAAAGGACTGCAGCTGCTATAAATATCAGAAGAAGCAACTTTAAAGAGAAGCTCTTGACAGAAGATTAGAGAGTGCTAATTAGAGAGTCCTTGTAAGTGAAGAAGGCTAGTCTTCACGTGTAAAAGTTTGTTTAGGAATACTTGTAATCCAAGTAATTGTCTGGTTGATAATTGCTTTGGTTAGGTAGATTCTAGGTTGTGTCTCACTCAAAGCTGTGAAGCAAGAGTGTGTGAGTTCCTTGATCAAAGCTGTGAAGCAAGATCAAGGTTTGTATGAAGTGTCTCTTCATATTAAATTGTGTAATTGTTTAAAATCACTGTTGTGTGATTGAGGGGGAGTGAGTGGGTATACTCAGGTCTAGAGTGTCTCTAGGTTGAAGTGTCATTGGGTAGAGATTAAGTGAGAAGTGAAAACTGGTGGTTTGACTTTGAATTGATTCTGCTTATAGTGAAATTCCTCCCTGGCTTGGTAGCCCCTAGATGTAAGTATTGTTGACACTGAACTGGGTGAACAATTGTTGTGTTATTTACTGCTTTCATTTACAGTCTAAATAGTTAGTGCAGTAGTCAATGTCACAGTGGATGTTATAACTTTAGTAATAACATCCATCGTGTGCCTGCCAGAATTTTCAGCTATGATATGCGGAAATGCAAAATGCAGAGAAATATAAGCCAGTAAAGGGTAAAACGAAAGGGAAAATTTTGGGGTGCTACAACTTCCCCTATTCAAACAACTTGGACCTGAAGGGATGGAAAGCATCAGCTTTCAAACATTCAAGGTAGAAGGTGATTGAACACAAAAAGAACCCCGGAAATTTGCAACTTGCGGGGATACACAACAGCGAATACCAACCAAAAGTTGGGATGCAACACGCTGAGGATAACAATCCAAAACAAAACATCAACCAAAAGATACCAACCAAAATTTGGGATAACAAACAACGGATACCAACCAAAAGTTGGGATAAAAAATATTAAAGGGTACCAACCAAGAGTTGGGATAAAAACCACTGGATACCAACCAAAAGTTAGGATAAACCAAATGATACCAACCAAAAGTTTTAATGAAACAAAGGATACCAACCAAAAATTGGGATAAACCACCAGAGGATACCAAGCAAGAGTTGGGATAACAAACCAAGGATACCAACCAAAAGTTGGGATGAAAACCAATGGATACCAACCAAAAGTTGGGATGAAACGAGAATGAAGACCAAAGGTAACCTCCTGGGGACCCACTCAAATCAAGAACCTGCAGGACATACAATCAACAGACTTATGACATGAGGAAAAGGAAAACTCTGTTAGGGAAAATAAAAGAGAAACTTAACCAGTCAACTCTGTGGGGAACAAGCGTCTACCAGAAGATAACAATCAAATTATACCTTCCAAAAGATGGGATGACCAGTAAAGGGGTGCCAACCAAGAGCTGGGATAAATGTCAAAGAATACCCACGAAACCGTGCAAGAAGTAAACTCAACGACTTTACGACCTAAAGATGACTCCACTGGGCAAAGAGTAGACTAACCAGACAGTTCTGCACGGGATAAGCATCCATCAAACATATCAAAACAAAGGATACCAACCATAAAAGGTTGGGATAAGGATTACTCCCTGTGGATAAAAATCAAACACTACCAACCAAGAGTTGGAATATCGCAGGCTACGGAACAAAGGTTAGAATTACCATAATTCCGAACGAAGGTGAAACGATGGCGACTTCACTAGGGAGTATACTGACCAAAAGTCAGAATGCAACAAAAGGTAATAAACGCAAGCTACCAACCAAAAGTTGGGATCACCAGATGAGACAAAACTGAACACAAGCTACCAACAAAAAGTCGAAATTACTTCCAATCCGCAAGGGATAAACTCCGGCCCAAAAGCTAAAGAACCAGGTTACTAACCAAAAGTTAGAATCAGTAGAACATCGACCGAAGGCTAACTCTGCGGGGAAAAAGTACCTACCTCCAATAGTTGAACCATAAAAAGAAGAATACCAATAAAAATTGGAATCATCCATGCAAAACAAAGACTACCAACCAAAAGTTGGAATTACCAACCAAGAAACGAAGATTACCAACCAAGAGTTGGAATAACATCAACAAGACAACCAAGCTGGGGATTACCAACCAAAAGTTGGGATCAGACTCCACAAGAGAAACCAAGGACTAACAACCAAAAGTTAGGGCCGTGTCAACAAAAACTTACCAACCAAAAGTCGGAATCAAACAAAGGTTACCAACTAAAAGTTGGAATAACAAAGGACGAAGACCACCGACCAAAAGTTGAAATGACAATTCTACCGGAAAAAAACATTACCAAATGATTATCAACCAAAAGTTGGAATAACTCCCACAAACCGAAGATTACCAACCAAGAGTTGGAATAACATCAATAAAAACTCACCAACCAAAAGTAAGAATCAAACGAATCTGACGAATCACCAATTACCAACAAAAAGTTGGGATAACAACTCTGCCGGGGAATAGAGGAGGACTACCAACCAAAAGTTGGGATAACGACTCTGCCGGGGAATAGAGGAGGACTACGAACCAAAACTTGGGATAAACATACCACTACCAAAAGGTTACCAACGAAGAGTTAGAATGACATCCAGGAAAGGCTGACTACCAACCAAAAGTCAGAATAACGTCAATAAAGCTTTGGAACCAGCTAGAGATTACCAACCAAGAGTTGGGATAACGTCCAACAAGCGACGGACTACCAACCAAAAGTTGGGATAACGACTTTGCAGGGGATAAAATCCAACCAAAAGTTGGGAAACAAGGCTGCTAACCAAATCTTAGGACCGTCGGGGCACCAAACAAAGCTGACTCCACCAAAGAAGACTACCAACCAAAAGATAGGATGATCATCCAGAAATACCAACCAAAAGTTGGAATACAAGGCTACTGACCAAAAGTTAGGATCGCCGGAAATGCTGAATGAATGCAAACTGACTACAACAAAGACTATCAACCAAAAGTTGGAATTACCGACTTCGCCGAGGAAAACAAGGATTACCAACCAAAAGTTGGAATAACATCCAACCGCCAATAGGTCACTAACCAAAAGTTGGAATAACATCCAACCGCCAATAGGTCACCAATCAAAAGTTGGAATGGAGCAAAGACTACCAACCAAGAGTTGGGATAACGACTCTGCAGGGGGGAACCAAAGGTTACCAACCAAGAGTTGGGATAACACACCCAAGGATTACCAACCATGAGTTGGAATACCAAACACAAGACTCCGGACTACGCTGGGGAATACCAAACAAAAGTTGGGATGACACACCCAGAATAGGCAGGCAACATAATCAACAGACTCAAAACTTTCAAAGAACGCTCCGATAGGAAACGAGAGGTTTAAACAAACGACCCTGACGAGGAAAAGAAGTTCACTAAACAACTCTGTTGGGGAAAAACGTTTAAACAAACGAATCAGCCAGGGAAGAAAATGTTTATACAAGTGACTCACCTGGGGATAATGAAGACGTTTATACACACAACTCCTGTAAGGACAGAGAATTTAAACGAACAACTCTGTTGAGGAAAAAATGCTTAAACAAATGACTCGGCTAGGGAGAATCCCACAAAACGAACCACCCAAAAGATCCACTCTGATAGGGATGACACAAAAATCTCCTTAATAAAACATCCTCTGTCGAATAGACAAATGGCACCAAAGGTATCAAACCTGGCTTATGCTTCAGATGCATATGTTTGAAAATGGCGTAATGCTCCATACGAAATGGAAATGCTACGCATTTTAGAAGGATGCTATGCAAAATACAAAGGCAAAGGAACACAACCCGGAGGAGTGCTGAAAAGACCAACAACCTACTCTGCTGAGGAATACGCCCTGGATGGATCTCCTTGAAAAACTTCACCCTGCTGGGGAAACACCAAAACTCCACTCAATGGGGATAACAATCTTCTGCTGAAAGTTTCATTCTGCTTGGAAAGAAAGTCTGCCCTGCTGGGGACATACAAGTAACAATCTACTCTACTAGGGATGTACAAATAACAATCCGTCCTGCAGGGGATATCAGAGACTTCTACTGAGAACTCCACTCTTCTAGGAAATAAATCACGCTCTGCTTAAACATTTTTCCCTGAGGACAATGAGAATACCATATGTTAGGAGCTCGTCCCGACAACTGATCCTAAAAGATGCCAATAATCATTGGACTTAGCTGAAGATATCAATCTTCCGTTGATGTACCTGTCGAGGTAATCAACATTAAATTCTGCTCGAAGAAGAAATTTCTGAATACTGATATGAGCGGGGAGAGACGTCAGAGCGTCGACTCCGTTGGGGAAAGAACGTCAAGGACTTTGCCTCTGTTGGAGAATAACACTGAATTGGAATCTGCCTTTACGCTGAGGGAATATCCTTCAACCTTACTCTGCTAAAAATGCTGAGAACAAATCCACCTTGCTGCTGAGGATTAGCCTTGGTGGGAGACAAGAACTCTGCTCCGAGGAAATGAAATTGTCTGACTGCATTCTATCTGAAATAGTCACCCCTTTGAAAACTTGTCGGGTAGTACGAACCCACTTCGGCTAGGAAATACAACTCTGAACTCCTGCTAGGGGAGGAATGAATCACCATGTATTGCCGTTAGAACTTCATCATTGGGAAGGAACGCTCTATTGAAGAGAGGATCATGCCATCCTGCAACAAACAAGAAATAATAGGATGCCCTATGTGCAAAATGGTTACCTCGGTTACCATTCATGACACTTATTGCTCAAGCAAATCCATTACTTTCATTATGCTCTGTAAAGCCTCATATTTTCACCTGTAATATTCATAAAAAATATCGGACATTTTTGCAAATAAAATAGTAAAAGTAAAAACAAGAAATGAAAAGCTCTTTGACTGAAATGAATACTTTATTGATGAAAGGCCTGTCAATAGGCGAATTACAATTCAGATGCAATTCCTGAAAAGAGGTAATTGCGCCAAAAGCAAAAAAGAATATATACAAATGTCAGCAATGTGGATACGGACAACCACCATGTGTCGATTCAGGTATGACATGTATGTCTTTGATGTTCCCCATGTTTTTCCTTCTAAAAAACTGATTGGATTGATTCCTTTCCTTTGGGATAACCGTGTATCAGATAAGTTCACAGATCGAACACAGACCGCAGTCGTTTACTTCTAAATCCCTAATTTTTTCCTGGATCGCCCTTTCGAGTTTTCAATCCACCGGGATACCCATTTTTGCCAAAGTCGCCTTTTTAGGTTTTCAACTTTGCTAGTTCATTCTTTTTTCTTTTTTTTTGTTATCCCTAATTTTTTCCCGAACCTATTTTTTTTATGGTTCGCCGGGATGCCCCATTTTTTCCTGGACTTTTCTTTTTCTGTCCAACAGGTCTCTTTTAAGCAAAGTATTTTTTGACTACGTCTGCGTTCACAGGGGACAAAATATCTTCACCATTCATGGTTGATAGTAATAAGGCTCCGCCAGAGAAAACCTTTCTTACCACATACAGACCTTTATAGTTGGGAGTCCATTTTCCCCTGTGATATGTCCGAGGAGGAAGAATCCTTTTCAACACCAAATCACCTGTCTGGAAGCACCGAGGACGCACTTTATGATCAAATGCTTTCTTCATCCTACTCTAGTACAACCGGCCATGAGAAATGGATGCCAATCTCTTCAAGTCAATTAAGCTCAGCTGATTCAACCTGGTCTGCACCCATTCAGCTTCGTCAAGCCTTACATCAGACAATACCCTCAAAGAAGGAATCTCAACTTCTAGTGGTAGGACTATTTCCGTACCATACACTAGTGAGAAAGGAGTTTCCTCGGTTGACGTACGCACCGAAGTACGATAGTCGTGTAGAGCAAATGGAAACATCTCGTGCCAATCCTTATAGGTTACAACCATCTTCTGTACAATCTTCTTTATATTCTTGTTAGGAACCATGTTGGCCTGACGAGTTTCCCATTCTCCTTTAATTTAATTGACGACTAGCACTGAATCACCATACACATCTAGATTCTTGATCCTCAAATCAATGGCCTCTTCTTAACCCATAATGCACGCTTCGTACTCGGCTTCATTATTGGTGCAGGCGAATGTCAATCGGGCAATGAACGGTATGTGAGAACCGTGAGAAGTTGTAATGATTGCACCTGTTCTGTTACCATATGAATTAATGGCTCCATCGAAAACCAGTTTCCACTGAAACCCAATCTCAGGACCCTCGTCAGGTAAAGGCTCATCACAATCTTCATCTTTAAAAGCATGACATCTTCATCTAGAAATTCAAACTTCATCGGCTGATAATCCTCAATTGGCTGTTCAGCAAGATATTCTGACAAAATGCTTCCCTTAATGGCTTTTTGGGAAACATACTGAATATTATATTCTGTTAAAACCATTTTCCATCAGGCAATCCTTCCGAAGAGTGCTTGTTTTTCAAAGACATACTTGATCGGATCCATCTTCGAAATCAACAGGGTTGTGTGGTTTAACATGTATTGCCTCAAACATTTAGCAGCCCAAGCGAGTGCACAACATGTTTTTTTCCAGCATTGAGTATCTCGACTCACAAACAATGAACTTCTTACTCAGATAATAGATAGCATGCTCTTTTCTACCCGATTCGTCTTATTGACCGAGCACACGTCCCATTGAATTCTCAAGAACCGTGAGATACATGATCAGAGGTCTCCCTGCAACTTGAGGCATGAGTATTGGAGGTTCCTGTAGATACTATTTTATTCTTTCAAATTCCTTATGGAAATTTTCATTCCACCTGACCGTTTGATTTTTTCTTAACAATTTGAATATTGGTTCACAAGTGGCTGTAAGATGAGATAAGAACCTTGCAATGTAGTTCAATCTCCCCAGGAAACCACGGACCTCTTTTTTCGTCCTCGTCTCAGGCATTTCTTGTATAGCTTTTATTTTGGCAGGATCTACCTCAATACCCTTTTCACTGACAATGAACCCCAGTAGCTTTCCAGTTCTCACCCCGAAGGTGCACTTGTTAGAATTTAGCCTCAGCTTGAACTTCCTTAACCTTTTAAACAATTTTAGAAGATTGATCAGGTGTCCTTCCTCCGTCTGTGACTTTGCAATCATGTCAACAATATATACCCCAATCTCATGATGAATCATATCATGAAAGAGAGTCATCATTTCCCGCTAATAAGTTGCTCCAGCATTCTTCAATCTAAAGGGCATCACCTTATAGCAAAAAATTCCCCACGGTGTAATGAAAGTAGTTTTCTCCATGTCCTCTGGGACCATCTTGATTTGTTTATACTCAGAGAAGCCATCCATGAAGGAAAACACGGAACATTGAGCGGTGTTATCAACCAACACATCAACGTGGGGAGCGGGAAATCATTTTTCGGGCTCACTTTATTCAGATCTCTGTAGTCAACACACATCCTGACCTTTCCATCTTTCTTGGGTACAGGAACAATATTAGCGAACCACAGAGGGTAATTCATGACATCCAGAAAACCAGCATTCAACTGCTTCTGAATTTCTTCTTTGATCTTGACTGCCATGTCAGGCCTTGTCCGTCTCAACTTCTACTTGACTGGCGGACATTCTTCTCTGAGAGGCAACCGGTGTACCACAATATCTGTATCCATCCCAAGCATGTCTTGGTAAGACCAAGCGAAGATATCCTTATACTCACAGAGAATTTCAACCAATCTTCTCTTGATATTGTCTTCCAATACAGCCCCAACTCTAACCTCTTTCTTGTCATCTTCTGTACCCAGATTGACAACTTCAATATCCTCCTAATGAGGTACAATGACCCTTTCCTCCTGCTTGAGAAGTCTGGCTAACTCTTTGGGTAGTTCACAGTCTTCATTAGTGTCTTCTTCAGCTTGATAAATGGGATTATCAAAGTCATACGAAGCCATAGCTGAATTTAAATCGATGGCATCTGATAGAAAAGACTTGCACGATGATGTTTATGTTTATTATGTGATGCAACAAACAAAACACATTGCCATTTTTCTGTTTAATAAATGCAAAAACAAACAAAAAAACAGGGATCATAATATTTGAATGCGAAAAAGGTCCTTTATTTATGATAAAGTGCAAATAACAAGAGGGCCCCACATATTGGGCCACTACGCCTTGGGAAGAACGTAGGATTGAACATAATCAAAACAATGAACATTACTTTGCAGTAGTAACATGAATGACTTCTTCAGTAGTCCAGTTGCACAACTTTTGGCCGGGAGTACATGGACGAATCTAGGCATCCATATCGTAGTTACTATCACATTCGTCATCTTCAATGGCATTAATCCTATCAAATATCATACCACCCGGTGAATTGAACAGGTCCCTATATCTCGCAACGACTTGAGAAGAACTGAAGGGTTTGTATCCTAGACCAAACTTGTCCTGCTTGACGGGAACATTAAGAACTTGGCCCCACTTCTGTGATGAACCAGATTCTACGATAGCACGGGCTTCCTTGAACGATGACATGGAAACCTCTGGGCTTTTGGCACCTATAGGAGACTTCTCCTGAACCTGAACTATTTTAAACATCTGGCAAAGTGTTTCGTGGATCTCCCATCCACTTCCACATACTTAAAGGATGACAAATGGCTAACCATGATATCCTCTTTACCGGATACTGTAACAACTTTCCCTTCCATCATATATTTCAGCTTCTGATGCAATGTTGAAGTGACTTCTCCTGTAGCGTGTATCCAAGATCGGCCAAGCAAACAACTGTATGCTGGATGGATATCCATAATTTAAAAAGTTGCATCAAAGAGCTCCGGTCCAACATGAATAGGCATCATAATCTCCCTAAACACTGATCTCTTAGACCCATCGAAAGCCCTCACAACCAAATCACTTGGCGTGCATATCAAACCTTGAGTATCTAATTTCATCAACGCCTTCTTTAGAAGCACATTGAGGGATGATCATGTATCAACCAGAACATGCGACAGCAGGGACCCTCTACATTCCATTGATACATGTAAAGCATGGTTATGGTTTCTTCGGGCAGGGGTCAAATCCAGGTCCGTATTGCTAGCATTTGCATGAGCTACTACCCCCTCCAACTGATTAACAGAAATCTCTTGGGGTACATATGCTGAATTTAAGATTTTCAATAAAGTATTACGATGTGCCTCCGAACATAACAATAATGACAGAATGGAAATCTTCGAAGGAGTTTGATTTAAGTGATCCATTATCTTGTAGTCACTTTTTAGAATGAGCCTCATAAATTCCTCCGCGTATTTCGAAAAACATCAGTATCAACCTATTTTTGGACATTCTCCTCAATCACCGCCTTACTCTTCACTTTGTCATTCCTATCAGTATTAACTTTCAGTGGGGAAAAGATCATGCCATTTCTAGTGATACCCCCGACACCAACTATATTCTCAACTAAAGAACTTCTGCATGAAGATCCTGTCAGTTCATGTCTCTGCCCATTACATAACAGCTCTGCCCCATAGTTCCATGGGATGGCTTTAGTGCTCTCGTACGACATAGGTCCAGGAACAGTAATGATAACCGGCACTGGCCTAGCAGCCGCTGAAATATTGATTGTCCGGTATGGAATAGATATTGTAGCAACTTCGCTTCCGTCATTACTCACTTTATCCTCAATGTTTTCTCTTACAACCTTGTTAAATTGCAAACAACCCTCATCAATCATTCTATGAATACTCTTCTTTAAAAGATCACAACCCTCAGGTTGCGCTTCACATTCTGAGCAGTCAGCAGAATACCCTGTAAACACCCCCTTCTTCATGAAACTCAACGGAGTCTTCAAATCCTCAACATCAATTATCAGATTCAATTTTTCTCCCTCAATAACGACATTAACTTTTGCCACCCCATGATTCAGCATCGGGTTCTGATTCACATTAGGCCCCTCGTTGGTGAAGTCGATAGCCTTTGAGTCAAGCAAGTTCTGAACTTTGTGCCTGAAGGCTTTGCAGTTGTCAATATTATGGCCCAGGGCGCCTGAATGAAAATCTCATTTGGCATTCGCATCATAACTAGGAGGCGATGTACCAGTGAGAGGAGCCAAAGTCCTCTTATGAATAAGTCGCAACTGTAATAGATATTGTAACAACTAAGAATACGGCACCGGAGGAGTCTCAAACTGCTTATCAACCAATTTGTGTCTAGTAGCGTAAGGTCGTCGTGCATTAACTCATTGCTGAGGTACATCCGGGATAGCTACAGTAGCAACTTGTTGATGATAACGAGATTGCGCTCTACCTTTACCCTTGCGAGAAATAGCATACGCATCCCCTTCCCTCCTCTTAGGGTTTGCTGAATATTGTTTCTTTGCTCCTCCCGAAGAGGATCCACCATCATTTGGAATCTTCCCAGACTTAATCCCACTTTCAACTCTTTCACCAGCCATTACCAGATCAGAAAATCCCGCAGACATGCAGCCTATCAACTTCTCAAAATACACACCAGGCAATGAAGCCATGAACATGTCGATCAGTTCTCTTTCCACCATAAGAGGTTGCACCCTCGAAGCTAAATCTCGCCATCTCTGGGCGTACTCCTTGAAGCTCTTAGTATTCTTTTGCAATAAACTCTGCAATTGTACCCTGTTTGGTGCTAGATCACTATTATTGTAAGTGCCTTTGATTGGCTACATTTTGTGGCAAAACATTAGAGTATATATGAATGTCATGACTGATGTTATGATATACATGAATAGAGTTCTGCAGGGTAAGCTAAAATTAAGTTGAGTTGGATGTCATACTGAATGTTATGACACTGATCGTATGACATCAGGCGTGCAGGTTTAGTTTTCTGGTATTTAGATTGAGGAAGGTCAGGCTAGAATTCAGGAAACTTTGTAGAAGCTCAAGTTGGAAGTCAGGAAACATTTTAGAAGCCCTGGCGAAATAAAATGTCTCTGACCTAACAGGTAAGTGCAGATTCGTGAAGAAAGGTTTGGGTAAACCTAAATTCTGCACAAAGGCCCAAAGTATATCTGCTGCTATAAATAACAAGAGGATGAACCTTAATAAATGGGAGAGTTAGCCGAGAGTTATTAGCGTGTAACTTTTGAGTGAAGAAGGTTGTTTTTCACATGTGTTATGTGAGTGAAGAAGTTTGGTTCTTCACGTGTGTCTTAGGACTTGTGTGCCAAGCAATTGTTTGTTGTACAATTGCATTGGTTTAGTGTGTATGAACAGGTGTGTTCATTGTCTCACTCAAAGCTGTTAAGCAAGAGCGTGTGTTCCTTGATCAAAGCTGTGAAGCAAGATCAAGGTGTGTATGAAGTGTGTCTTCATATTTATTTTGTAATTGTGTTTTGATATCACTGAGGTGATTGAGGGGGAGTGAGTGGGTAAACTCTGATCTAGAGGTCTCTAGGTTGAAGTGTCATTAGGCAGGTCTTAAGTGAGGAGTGCAAGTTGAGTGTTTGACTATGAATTAATTCTACTAATAGTGAATTTCCTCCCTGGCTTGATAGCCCCCAGATGTAAGTGTTGTTGACACTGAACTGGGTGAACAATTACTATGTTATTTACTGCTTTCCTTTACATTTTATTTAGGAAGTACAGTAGTCTATGTCACAGTGGATGTTATAACTTCTGTGATAATATTCATCGTGTGCTTGCCAGAATTTCAATTATACTGATAGTGATGAATGAAGTCCTCGGCCAATTCTCTCCAGCTACGGATATGAGTTCTCTCAAGCCCCATATACCATTCCAAAGACGCTCCTGCCAGACTGTCTTGGAAAAAAATGCATTAACAGCTTTTCATCATCGGAGTATGCAGACGTTTTTCTGAAATACGCTTGAATGTGTACTCTAGGACAGGTTGTCCCTTTGTACTTTTCGAAATCTGGTACCTTAAACTTGGGGGGAATCTTGACCCCAGGAACTAGACTAAGATCTGACATATCAAGACCCAGAGAGTTCTGATTCTCGAAAGACTTCATCTTCTCCTCGATCAGCTTAAACCTTCTGTCAGCTTCATTTGGCAAACGACCCTCCATATCTTTCATGTAAAATACATCATCCAAGTGATCTTCCCAATAAGGGCCAGCAGCCCCGTGCACAGCGCACACACTTCCACCAGCAACATTACCATTTTCATTCGCAACACCTCTGCCCGGAGGTATGACAACACTAGGAATACCCTGTGGAACAGTCCCACCAATCAGTGGAGGAGTAACACCAGATCCCCCATGTAAAACGCCCTCTTCATCGACCATGCTATCAACGGTTGTACCATAGTTCTCAATTGTTCCTGCCCACTGGCAACATTCTGCATCAGCTCCATGAACTTAGCCATGCGAGCTCTGACTTCCTTCAATTCAGCTTGAACCTGATCCATTACTTTTTGCTAATTCCCTCAAGTTGGATATCTCTGGAAACTGAACTCCTCAATCCTATTACTGAAGAAAACCAAGCAGAGATAAGAACAAATGGCCATTGAGAACACCTACAATGCAAATGAGAATGCAAGATGCAAAATGCAAACATGTCTATGTATTTACAAGGAGATCTTTCCCTTGATTCTAGTTTCAATAAACAAGAACAGGAGAGATCGACAAGAATACCACCCAAAATCTTCTCATATCAAGTAAAGCTGAGACAATACAAAATAATAAATGAGAAAGATCTGAATACAAAGAGGTATTAGTCTCATCCAATAGATCTGGTGATGATCAAGATACAAAAGCAAAGAAACTACTATGACATATCAGAAGATAAACCTCCCCAGCAATAATGCTCTTTGCCCAAGGCTTGAGCCTTCTTAAGCATTATCTTAGTATCTGGATCGTTTGGCCTGACAACCAACTTTCTGATGAGGATGTCCCTTATGTGTATCACATCCTGGAGACAATGGCAATAATCTTCCCAAGCATCTTCGCCAAAGGCATCTTCCGACCTGGGTTTCTTCACACCTGCTCAAATCTTGAGCTCTTCAAGCGCTAATAAAATCTCGTGGTTTTTTTGCTCAATCGTGTATCTGCAGGACGATTCCACCATTACTTTTTTCTCCTTGACCTTGATTTGTGCCTTCAGCTTATCAACCTGAGCATGAAGCTGGTCCTCCCTATTCTTGTTGGCGGTCAAAGTAGCATTCCATTACTCACTGAATTTGGATATCTCCAGATACGCTCTGTCTAAATCCTACTTCTTGTGCTTCAAAATGTTGCAGGTGCTTTTTAGATCCTGACTGATCCGCTCTTGTACCCTGATCTTCTCGGCTAGCTCTTTCTCCAACTTGGTCAATGACCCTGACTTCACCTTGACCAAATAGACAGCTTCACCTTTATCATGCTTCAGCTGACTGATCTCTTGTTTCAACTCTTCATTCTCTTTATGCAGCTCTTCCTTCTCTACCCAAAGCTTGTTATATCTCAGGATTCCGATCGTTGTAGGCGACTCAATGACTAAGGGATATAATGGTTCTTCAATAGGAAACTACAATAGTACCCTTTCAACTCTCTTTTGAATCCACACCAAGTAGGGGTCATAAGGTCTACAAGCACCTTTGCCCAAAGAAAGCTTTCCCTTCTTGTGGATTTTACTCCATGCATCAACAAATCTAGCCAAAATATAAGGATCAGCTACACCGTTGAAGTACAAAGGTTCCTGCACTTCTCTTCCTTCGGAGGTCCCCTCAAAGCATAACCAAACAGTATGACAGCAATAGAAGGATTATAGTTGATACCGCCTTTCCTCTGCATCAAAGGCACATTAGGGAAACTTCCATAACTAAAGATGAGCTAACGACCAAGCAGATCTCGGTTGAACCAGGCGATATCCTTTTCTATTAAACCCATAAGCCTCTTTGACTATTCAGAAGAATTCTTTGAATCCATAAAAGCTCCAGAGCAAGGAAGATGATCGACAAACCACTTGTGAAAAAGCGGTGTACAACAAGAAATGGTCTTCCCTCTCCTCTTCTCGTTCTTGTAGTGTAATGAATGATACAAATCTCCTAGGAGAGTAGGTACGGGATTCCTGGAAGCAAAAATACGAAAAGCATCCAAATCAACAAAGTCCTCCATGTTAGGAAACATCACGATGTCGTAGATGCACAAAGCCAAGATAGCACTGAAAACCACCCAACAACCCTCTTCAACATACTTCCGGGCTTTATCTACTAAGAAAGATAAAGTAAAGCCGAAAACTCCATTCCTGCTGACAACACGATCAACCAACTCAGATGCGCTCAAATAAAGAGCAACGACTAACTTCTCAAAATCGGGTTCTTCTTTTGAACCGCAGAATGGCACCTCATCTCGGATCGGAACACCGAAGATGAAAGCGTACTCCTCCAAAGTCGGAACAAACACATAATCCAGGAAGGTGAAACATCGCAGCGAAGGATCATAAAACTGCAATAGAGTGAGAATGGCTCCCTGCTCATAGCCCATGACCTTCTTGACGAGGCTCAAGATCCTCATATAATCCTTCCTGAATACCTCGAGAACTTTAGGATCAGCCATGGAAATTAGACCAAATAAAGGTCCTAACTCAGGCGTCAGAAATTTGTACAAAGTCGTCTTCTTCTTCTCAACTTCCATCTCTATAGAAAACCAGGACCAGAATCAAGGGAAAGACGAGAACCTGTAAAATACATAGACATGTAATGTTAAATGCAGGATGATTATACAGATGCAAACATGGGATCAAGGTATCCAATGCTCAAACTTATTGTTGTGCGATTGACTGAATCAGAACTCTGCTCAGATAAGAAATCCCAGAAACTCAGAACACTGAGATGATAGAAAACCAGAGCATTCAGGATCAAAAATCCGCTCTGACAAGAAAACCAGAAAACCGAGATGGTTGAAGGTTAATGTTTCCTATAAAACCCTCCCTTCTCACATGTGGGTTCTAGTCTTGGACGGTAGGACATCCTATGCAGGTTATCCGTATCACGGACTCTCAAGTCGAGAAACGATGATACGTTCACCAATTTTGGTTTGGAGTCATGGTCACTCGAGGAGGTCTCAACTGACTTCCCAATGAGCAGTCTCCAAAGTCGTTAGCTTTCTAATTCAACACCCCTCAACTGCCCTAAATGCGCAGGATAGGATATCTCCAAAGAAAACCTCGTATGGGCGGGAATTTTGTGAGGGCTCTTGCATGCCAAACATGCAAGCCCATACTACTCTCCATACTAATACTAGGTGCGTACTCAAGCCTGGGTATTGGGCTTATCTCTCAATGGAAAAACCCACCCAACAACATAGAAACAACAACATAATATAACAATAAAATGCAGTAGTATACAACAGATAATGCACATAAAACAAATAACTGCACAAAAAATAAACACCCAAAGCCACACAACAAACAAGCGCTAGGACTGACTCGCATAGGGAACCACATAATCCCCAGCAGAGTCGCCAGCTGTCGCAACTGCGAAAACACCCGGCGAAAAAACAGAAGAGTCTCCATCGAACGTTATTTATCCCAAATATAGGGAAAGGAAATGATCAAAGAAAACCTAAAGAATGGGAGAAGACAAGGTCATCGCAACCAAATCTTGGGTTCGAGAGTCGGTTACGCAAGGGGAAGGTATTAGCACCCGTCACGTCCGTTGTACATAATAGGTTCCATGCTTGTTCTCTAATCAATGGGTTTGTTTATCTAAAAGCTATTATTAAAATGTAACGTGAACAGAAGAAAAAAAGGAAGAGACTCGATAGGACATCGCCGCCCTATGCCTATGTATTCCCTCGTGCAATAAGAAAGTTAGAGTCAACGTAGTTCGGAAAACTACGGTTGATGAGGGAAGGTTGCTCATCAAGACATCATCGTCTTGTGCCTACGTATCCTCATCTGGCATGAGGAATCAGAGCAAGCGTTGTTTGGGTAATGAAACCACAGGTTGGTTAAGTGTTTTTTATGAGTGACATTAAACTCCCATTCCAGCAGTTAGGGTCGATGAATGTTTGCGGTAGAACAGAAAAGTAACGGCCCTTTTCTGAAAATGAAGTTTGAAACACGAATACCGAAGGATAAAAAGATTTTAGTTTTTTTTGTGAGTTTTAGTGAAGTGAATTAGTTTGTTTGAGATTCACATTGCACTAAAGACTATGACATATGAGCGAATGCGTCGCATATCGCCCAAAGGGCATACGCTAAACACTCTAGACAAGTGAGGAGAAACCCCTCACTCATCACTTCCCATGTGCTTAAGGATCGTGGTGCACAATGTTCATCGTATTTATTAAATGAGTTAGAATGTGTTTTGAGATGAGAAGAGAGACGCACGGAAGGTCTAAAGGAAAACTCAGCACTAACATTGTCATGCAAAATGGTCTTAAAGTTGGGATACGAAAGGAGATTATATCCTAATGTTAGAATACAAAAGATGGACCTAAGGTTGAGGTTAAAAGGGACTAGCCTACTTGTTATCATGCTTGGATTAAAACTCCTAATGTCTATCTTACTCCAAATTCAATCGAAAATTAAATTGGAATAAGATTCCTAAGGGAACATGCAAAGACAAGGAAAGATGCAAAAAACAAAGTAAAAACAGCTGCTACAACAGCTCCTTCTGCACATGACATCAATAAAATCCAGCACACAAGCAAGACAACATATAACAACACATGTTTCAGCAAAGACAGCATGCAAGTGCAAAAAAAGAACAGGTGTGAGAAGCAAGGCAGCAAGTAAGCTTGAATGCAATTAATCAAGAACAAACACCAATCATGGGTAGATATCATGCAACAATAGACATGCTTCAGCCATCAAACGTAATCGATCAACAACTATGCAACAACAAGAATCATCAAGTTCAACATGTTCTTCCATTTAAAACGAACAATCAAACAATCAAACACACAACAAAGCGAAACCAGAAACAAATACAATTATGCATACTAATGTTCATCAAAATAATCATCAATGGTCATCAATTATCATGCTATAAGCAAATAAGTGAAATGATCCTTCACCAAACAAATCACATGAACATGAAAAACATTCAAAACGGAAACCAAAAGTTGTGCATCGAAGAATCGAGATCGAACATTCAAGAACGATGAAATATGTCCAAAACAAATCACATAAATGCAGCATATCAATTAATGAAGTTTACATGTGAAAAGGAACACAAACAAGCAAAAAAATGCAAAAAAAAAATGCAAAAAATAGAAAAATCTGCCCCAAGTAACGGGTTACCCTATATAGAGTAATTGGTTACTCGATGAAAAACAGCCCAGAAACATGAAATTTTATAAGGTAACCAGTTACCCTATATAAGGTAACCAGTCTCGGAAGCTCGCACTGTGTTTTGTTGGTCTGTATCAGAGTGGCGCAGCGAAAGTGTGGGAGAAGTAGCATATTAGACTATTGTAATACCCCAAATTTTGCCCTAAGATTTTTCGTTTCATCTTGCATTCCATTACATTTTTACATTGCATTTAACCAATCACTAACAAGTTCGTGTAGTTGTTTGATTTTTGCAGGAAAATTTCATGTGGCGCGCTCTTTAGTTCATGAAGGGTAAAATGGTCATTTGTTGCACCTGGCTGTTAATTACGAACCTTGGGCTGCAGTCGGGAAGTTTGAGCCTTGTGCTACTGTTAATATGAATCGAGGCCGAGGAGGTTTAATCGGAAGTTATGTCAGAGACGGGATTAGTCGGATAAATTGGAGAAATTAGGAATTAATAAAAATATGTAATTTCGTTTCGTTTTTATCTCATTTTTAATCAATTGCATTGCATTTTATTTTCATTTTTATCATAAAACATTTCTATTTCATTCTTAATTTTATTTGTATTCCCTTTTTAAAACAACTCATTTCATGAGCTTATTTTATTTTTTTTATCCTTTTTAACTTAATTTCTTTTTTAAAAAAAATAATAATAACGTCATTTCATCTTAAAATAACTTTATTGCATATTACTTTTTCAATTCATTTATAGGTAATTTTTATTTCATTTTTAATATTGTTTTCATTTTTTCATTCTAAATCGACCTTTTAGCATTGTTTTTATTTTATATTTTTTAACCAAATGCATACATTTTAATATTAATTTGCATTTCATTAACTTGCATATCAAAAAAAAATTAATTAATTAATAAATAATGAAGAGTTGTTATTAATAATAATTGTTCTTTACAAAAAAATCATAAAACGAATAAAATTATTTAAAAAAACATAATAATAAATTACATTTTCTTTTTTCTAAAAATCCTAAATCCTAAAAATTCTATTTTGTCCTTGTTTCTCTGACTTTTTCTGACTTTTCTTTCGAACCTGCAAAACAAGTCAAGCAATCAGAAAATTTAATCGGTCAGTTGGTTTCCCGACACCCTCAGAGTAGTATCATCATCGGGTGTGTCGGGAGGGTAACAGATTAATCCGAAACTGGCTCTCAACCTTATTCGCAACCTCGGCCAAAATCGGCAATTTCTTGTTCTTATCCGAGGCAACCAGAGAGAGAGATAAAAGTGTTTTAAAAAGTTGGTTTTGCAAAAAGTGCTTTTTTTGAAAAAGCACTTATTTTCAAGAAGTGATTTTTGACCAAACGGACCGTAAACATAATCTACCAAACCCACTTCTCCCCAAGAATTTCTCAAGCCCAACAACGGATTCAAAAAACAAACAAACGTTGTTTCAAGTCCATGAACATAACGGCAGAAGCTATAAACAAGAGTCTGGAAAACTCAAAGCCAGCAAAACCTCCCAACATTTTAGCCGGCAAAATCTCCAGGAAGTTATAACAAATCCAACAAAACTCAACAATCATTTTAAAAGATCTGAAAAATCATCAAACCGGGACGAGATTATGAATCCAGCCCAGACCATAAAAGAGGATATAAAAACTCACCTTCAAGAGATAAAACGGGATCGAGAACCCTAAACAAAACAGAAAAAAGGACGACGCGATCCAAGGTTCAGATAAGCAGTGACTTCATCATCATCACCTTAAGGGATTTTCATCAGAAAAAAGAAACGGAAACGAGATCGAAACCCAGAAGAAGGCTTTCCAACCCGAAAATCCAAATCGTTTTCCGTTCATCGCTCGAGAACCCGCGGCGGCCCATTTAACTCACGGAGGACTTAGAGAGAGGATTTTTTTTCCTCATCTTCATCATCGTCCAAGCATCTCCGCAAACGGGACAGCTACATCCATCATCCGTGATCACTTCAAACCCACTCCAAGAAGGTGAGCGATCCGGGTTGATTAAACTTTCGTTTGATTTTGTTTCGCAGGTATAGGAACCAAAGAAAGAAGATGAAGGAACGAGCATGCAAAAGAAGACGGGAACGGAAAAGCTCAAGGGCTGAGCTTTCATGGTCGCCGCCGGCGGTACAGGATAGGGAGGAGAAGATAAGGGATCAAGGAAAACCCTAATGGGCCAAATAAGCGAACCATACCCCTTTTATTCAGCTGTTTTATTATTTTATTATTTTAATTAGTTATTATTTAATTAGTTAGCTTAGGTGTTAATTAATAAAATTAGTTATTTATTCAATTATTTAATTAAGGTATTATTCTTTAATCAATATAAAATAAAATAAAATAACATAAAAGATTTTTAAAAAAAACTTAACAAAAACCATTTTTTTAAAAGCATTTTCAGTCTTAGTTTAAAATTTAGATTTAAACTATTAATTTCAAAAAAAAATTCTTAAAGCTTAATTTAAGGTTTTTTTAAGACTTAATTGGACATTATTATTCAAAATCTTTTTTCTTTTTCTTTTCATTAAAACTTTATTAAAAACATATTTTGAAGTCTAATTTCTTAATTAAGTGATTCATCTTTAGAAATGAAAATTAATACTCTGGTTTAGTTGTTAGCTTATTTGGTAAATAATTAATTGTTAACTTTCTTTTTAGAATTAACATTCGTGTTGGACCTGTTACCCGCTAATTTTTGTCTATATTCTTATGATCGTTCCATGCGTTATTTTCTCGTTGGTACAGTATTAATCTATTATTTTGCGTGCTTCATTTTTTGGTATGTAATTATGAGAGGTTATCGTCGCAATTATTTATTTTTGTATTTTTTGGGATTTGTAATTTACGCGAGTGATCGTCGCGATGCTTTTGCTTTACCGCTTTCTTTATTTTCGTACCTTAATCCTGCCGTATATTAATTCTTCATTGCCTGCATATTTTTACCGTTAGAGTTTCTTTCGAAGGATTAGGTCTAAACCGTTTGACCTTCGTGTCAATAGCCTTACCTTTTGAATGTTTCAAAACCCTAATAGCCTAGGTGCCCTGCCATGGACGAAAATGCCCTTTACCCTAGCATTAGATCAAAGAGTCGTCGTACTCTATTTTAGGGTTTCCCGCCGTGGAACATTTAGTCAATCCTAATTTTAGGCCAACCTTTCAACATAGAAATAGGAGTTTCAAGACTCCATGTAAGCGTGTCCTTAAAAAACGCTTACTCCCCTAGAAACCTTGACCACAGTCAAGAAGTTTCTAACCTCCCTTTCAAGGGGAACTACGATTACTCTGATTCCATTCTCTACCTCGGATACATAGGCACAAGATGCGAATCTTGGCGAGTAAACTTAGGACTAACCCTTAAGTCTCTTTAGGTCACTCTTAACCTTTAGCTCAGTATATATTTCAAGCAGATAATAAAATAAAAGGGCATACATTAAGCCAAAGGTTCCTGTAGAGTACTACAGAAGTTTAGGGTGCTAGTACCTTCCCTAAGTTTAACCAACCCCTTACCTAGGTCTCTCCCCGCATTGTGTTTATGATGAAAAAATAGATTTTCCTTCTTTTAACTTTTTCCTTCGGATAAATCAAAGATCAGTTGTGAATTAAAAATGTCATTCAAGCTAATTAATAGTTTGATATCCTATTTCCACCGCAACAACTGTTTTACCGATGTCGCTTGTGAATTTGCATGATGTGTTTCATGTGTCTCAATTGAGGAAGTACATTAAGATCCGTCGCATGTGATTCAGATGGATGATGTACAAGTGAGATGTGATCTAGTTGTTGAGGTGTTGCCTGATCCAATTGATGAACGAGGAGTGAAGTAACTGTGAGGTAAAGAGATTGCCTTAGTGAAGGTAGTTTTGGGAGGACCAGCTGAAGGAGGTTGGACTTGGGAGCGTGTGGTTCAAATGTGGGAGTCGTATCCGACTCTGTTTCCTTAAGGTAATTTTCGCGGTCGAAAATTCTTTTTAAGTGGGGGAGATTTGTAACACCCTAAATTTCGCTGAGAATATTTATTTAATTAATTTTAATAGAATATTCGCGTTTTGGGTGATTTCGGTGGTTTTGTGAATTATGGAGTATTTAATGAAATTTGAGTTATTTATTTTGGAATAATAGTATATAATATAATATATTATTATTATTAATTAAAATAAATATAAGTTGAATAAGGGTAATTTGGGCATTAAGAGGAGGTAGTAAGGGTGTTATGGAAAAATCCCAATTGTGTGGCTCAAGACTAGGTTTGACAAAAAGGAATTCTTAAGGGAATTAGGATTCATTTTTGTTAACCGTGAAAAGTATTAAGGCCAGAGGTATAAGGAGAAGATTGGAGGCAGAAGCTTCGAGAGATTCCTAAAAGATTTGTGAAGGCTTTGATCGATGATTAAGGTATGGGTAGTATAGCCTTTATTGATTTTCCATGTGTGACTTTCAATGTAATTATGGATGATTTAAGGTTTAAGGGATTTTGGGATTGATTGTGAGAAATAGGGAAACTAGGCATGCATGGCCAAAACTCGGATTTGACATTGGTCTAACCCTGTAGAGAAATTTGATAGTGAGAACCCTGATGATTGTGGTGTAGTGGTAAGTATTCCTGACTGTTAGAGCATAAATATGAGAAATAGTGGTCTTTGGCCTTCGTGGCCTAAACCTGTTAGTGTGAATCTAACCGTGGAATCTGTTGGGGAAAAGGGAAAGGTAGGCCTTCATGGCCAGAACCATGAATTGTTGTATGCCTAACACTGAAGGGATAAGAATATTTGATAGTGAGTAACTCTGATGCCTTAGGGTGTCATTGAAGGAAATTTTGTGATTTTAGAGCGTGGATATGTTATGGGATTGGCCTAGTAAACCGTAGGTTTTATGCCTCTATCACCGTAAGACCTTAGGGATAATTTAGGGATGATTTAGGGATGTTTTAGGGGGCATTAGGGAAGTGAATCGTGTGGAATTTTGGGTTGATTTAGGTTCTGGAGCGTAACAGCGTTTTGCTGTCCGTAACGATTGTTCATGTTTTCGGTCGAAATCGTTTTGGACGTAACTTTTGATCCGTAAGCCCGTTTTGGCCCCTGTTCGAAGCATTGGAAAGCTAATGGACAGGGATATAACATAGTATAGATAAGGGAATTGGTTTCCTAATATTTTTATATCTAATTATGTTTGAGAAGTCAATTGTATATATGTTCTATTAATAAAATATGTTCAGGTTCAGTGATGTCTTGATGTTTTGATGCTGCGATTTTCCTGATGAATTACCATGAGGGTAACTGTGATAATATGATGAATTAACATGAGTAGGAATGTGAAGTTTATGTGATTAATAGGCGATAGTATGAGAATTACCGCGAGTATAATTATGAATTAATATGTGATAATATGTGATAATATGATGAATTAATATGAGTATGACTGTGAGCGCTATATGAATTGTATATGATTATATAATGATTTCTATGATGTATGATGATGATTATTATGATTATAAGATGACATGATGTATGATGATAATTATTATGATGAGCTATGATGACATGATTGTAATACCCCAAATTTTACCCTTATATTTAGTCAATCATTTCACACAGCATCTCATCTGTGCATCTGCTAACCACTATCAAGTCATGGAGGTATTTGTTTGCAGGATTGGTTCCAGGGGTATTTTGGTCATTTTACGTGGATTCCGCTAATTCTTTGAAGACAGGCTTTTACTGAGCTTTGAGACACTTGAGACACTATTTCTGAGGCAGTTATTTATCACCCGGATTGATTATATCAAGGCGCCAATTCGATGTGTTCAGTATTGAAATTTGTCGGGCACAACTGGATTTAAGATCCATTTCTTCGCTCATGGGTTTATTTCCAGAGCACTTCCGTTTCTGTTAATAAGGCGCAGTTTAATGGGGTATTATTGGATTGTTGCTTATAGCATTTGGTCAGTGGAATTCAATTACGGGCAATATCATCGTTGAATCTGTTGTGATTACGGCGCGCATCCGCGTTTGGTTATAAAATTGTTGGCTAGAATCTAAGTTGGAATGCAAGTGAATGTAGTCAGGTGATGAGATTGGGAATACAAATGAGACAAGTGCATGAACAAGAATATCATTCGCGAATAGTTATGATTTATGACTAGAATAATGAATTTAAATATTTGTGGATTTATTCACAAATGTTTGTAATTTATAACTAGAAATAAATATAAACAGATTCAAAGTTGAATGATCATGGATAAATGAAAACTTTTGGGAATTTTTATTTCATAAGAATATCATTGTACAAAAGGAGTTGAATCATTTTACATTTGAATTGCTGTAAGGTTACATTTACAGATATTACATCTATCCTAAAAATCCTAAGTCCTAAACATCAATTGGTGTCTTCATGATGTTCATCTACTGGGCATTACTTCATGCTTCTCCGATTAACCTGCACAATGAAAACAAAACAGAACAGAATAGAAGGATGTTAGAAAGATGGATTTGACACTCTCAGAACATCGTCATCATCGAGTGCCGGGAGTGGCACAACCGAAGCTGCGTCTTACCCCCGTTACCGACCCGCGCCGTTGGCGTCAGATCAAGTGGTCATCTGTTCTTATCATGCGGGACAACCGAGAGATAAAAGAGGTAAAAGAAGCGGGACTAATTCGCTTTTGCCGCAATTGGATTTCCAAACTGATACAAAGGTAAATTCGGACTCAGACCCGGATGCCGGCAGGTCTGAATCACTTTGCCTTCAAGGTTATCCAACACCTGAAATTCACAAAACAGCATCAGAATTTTCCAAAGTTCCTAACCAAACTCAAAGCCAAAAAAAGATTTACGAGGTGCATGGAATTCATAAGTCACTCGGCCAATGGAACAACAGACGCAAGAAAAGAGTTCAGTCAGTTCAATTAAGTTCAGAGATGCATCAAAATTGGTTCATAAAACAGGAATTCACTATAACAACAAGGCAAAAGAGCGCGTCCAGGTCTAGATGAAATCAGTTCAACAAATAAACCAAAGCATAAGCAGTTCATAAAATAAAAGAGATGCTTAACAAAGTCAAGCTGCATCAGTTGTGACAAAAGACGAAGTTCAAGCCAAACGAGAAAACAGCAAGATCGAACCAATTCAAGACTGCAAGCACCAAAAAACCATGATGCAAGAATTAGATCAGAGTCCATATTACCACCGGAAAAATCCACGATCAAGAGGACTGTTTTCACAACCAGGCAGAGTAAGATAGAATCGATAAGTCATACCTGCGACTAAATACGCAAGGCACATGGGAGAGTCAAAGGGCTCAGTTCATGCATCCTAGCCCAGACTCACGGCGTAAGCTCATATGTAGGATCCACCGATTCAGTCCCAGCATCACAGGGAAATTCGGAGAAGAGTCAAGGGCGTATCAGGTTTGGATAACACATCCGCAACAAGCCCAGAAACCCTGTTCAGAAACCAAATTCACACAAGCAAAGAACCCAGTAGAGATTATCAAAGGCAACAGCAGTATCATAGGTTCCCTCATCAGGCTCAGAACATCATCATCATCGCTGTATACCCTCCTCGGCAGCGTTTGACTCGACCGAAGCCATAGTACCAATCCTGAAAGAAGAAGAGGAAAAGTTAATGTATGTTCAAAACCAAAATCCAGAAATCAGAAGCAGATATCCAACGAAAACCCAATCCGCATCCCATCCAAATATGTGAGTCTGGAAAGGAAAGAATCCATATCATATCAGAGAATTTAATCCAATCCGGACTGCATCAAAAATAATTCAAATCAGTTCGAAACAAAACAAATCAGAATAAAAACATTTCGAAGCAAATCCAGTTGTGTCAAACAAATCGAAGCGAATCCAATCAGCATAAATCCGAAAATAGGAAAATCTCCAAGGGATCTCAATCAGGAAATCAAATCAATCCCAAACAATCTCCTCAAATCGTATCAGTAATAATAACAAATATGGTCCAAGCCCAAAAGGAGAAAATCAGAG